>JAKFHU010002088.1:26900000-28150000 GCA_023783475.1 Daubentonia madagascariensis
CAAGTTTAAAAATTATCCAATTAAGAGAAGTCATTTCCATTTTGCTCTACAGCATATAATACTAGATTTGGAATTCTTTCAACTGGTTTTGAACAAAGTTAGAGACTAGATATAAATTCAAAAAATCAGAAAAATATTCAAATGAAAGAGCTGATTTTTAGAACTTTCAAGAGCAAGAAGAAAAGTGTATATGTGGTATATGAGTGTTTGAATTAATATTTCAGAAAATGCATAGGAATTTTGGGATGTTTTGACTTCTAAATCAATTTCTTATTAATTTGTCTGCCAAGTTCATTTTATCTAAAAAATGGGCTAAAATAGGCACTAAGAATTTTTTTAAAGAAACAGTGTATTTCTGGAGGACAAACCAATGCTGACCAAGCTATTTGTGTCATCCTTTAAAACGCCATCAATATTACCCCGATCTTTGGTGCAACTACTTTAGGCTCACCCTCTAAAGCCATGGGAAATTGTAGCCAAAGGAGATGAGGATTCCGGAATTTGCAATCGTGAGAAAGACTTATTTCTGACTCTTGAGTAAGCAGCTGGTGGTAAAGGAGGTAAAACATGTTCTCCTCTCCGAGGCATTTTTACAACAAGCTTGTGATAGTCACCAATACAGGTAATGCCCTCTCTTCAAGTCTTCACCAGATCAACACAGTTGTCTCTGCCCTCTGACTGTAATGGGTGGACTTGGAAGATGCTCTATTCATTTTCATATGACTAATATGAGGGAGATCACAGATGGAGATACCAGCCAAAAAAATTATCATTAGTAAAAGAAGGTAGTTTTTTGCTTTTTATTCTCTTCTTGGACATGTGTCAAGTTGGCAAGACAAAAAGTTAATACAACTAAATATTTTTTAAAAATAACTTCTTCTTTTAAAATGTTTTTATTTTATGCTGTGAACCCAATAACTAAATGAATTTTTCCCATCTTCAACTACTTGTTTTGTGGCATGTGAAAAACATCTATATTTGAGCAAAATCTACATTTATCAATAAATATTACCTTGTTAGCCAAGGGGAAACAAGTAGTTGGAAATGAAAGTTTTTTGGAAGGAGAGGTCAAAATAGTTATAGTTATTTTACCTTAAATTGCATACAGTCAGGCCCCTTCATTTTCTTTAACATTGCTAAAAGTAGTGTAAAGTGTATTATTTCAAAATAAATTTTATTTCCCATAGTAGTAAAAATGTATTTAGTTAGTCCCTTCTCAGCCAAGGATCTGGCATCAAAAAAAATCATAGATAGAACTTCCAAAATTACATGAATGTAAAGAACTGTAGCTATAAGCCAGAATAATAATTTTAAATATAAAAACCAAAGCTTCTAGTTTCAAGAGGCATAAAAGTGTATAAACATCAATTACCCAGGAAGTTCTAATGTTCTATAAAGTATTTATAACACTCCAGAAAATATAATTACACCATATCATATATTTTACTGAAATGAATGGTAGCTTTGTTGGGATTTAGAAGGGTCCATTTTTAGAAGTGAAGAAAGGTAATTAGATGGCCCAAATTCCTTAAATAAGTTGTCCAGAGAAGGCTAACCTACTGCATCTTCCCCTCCTCCAATTAAATTCCCCTATAGAACTGGTGGTCTCTCAAATTCTATCCTCGGCCTTACAGTGGCCCCTAAGCTTGCGGTCAGGGGCTTCCTGTATGTTTGCTGTTAATGTTGCTTCTTGTGTATAAAACTTAGGTTTCAATGCAAGAGTTTTCTCAAGATCTCTGTACTTTACCATCTGTTATATTCTTTATTTCTTTAAAACTATAGAAACTATTTTGAATTTAGAGAAATGAAAAAAAAAGTGCTATTAAGTCACTGGATTTGACACTTTGTTGATAGCTGTCAGAACATTTTACACTGTTAGGAAAGCCTAAGAATAATTATTAGGTCTTTGTCATGGCCTTTCAAAGAAGAAACCTCAACAATCTCCAAGGGAATTGCTAAGATGGGTATAAGCTGTCAGGCCTGAGCACATCGGACTGCCTTGTGTTTCCATTTCCATGGGGCCACTTTTCCTACCTCTTCACCTGCAGGCTCATCCCTAACAATACAATGCTGAGACCCAGGGGCATCACTGAGAGGCATTGGTTAATTAATTGAGTTTAGTGTTTTCTCCCACCATTTGCAGAAGTAAATTTAAACACTGGAACATGTGCATATTAAGTTATCTATTTTAAAAAGTGTAGTTTTGGCCTTCCTAAGGCAGCAACCTCAAATGAAAGCACAACCTCCAAGAAAAATATGAACTAGTTGTCTTACACAATGCCTATTGCTTTGTCCCCTGATTTTATCTTGATGGAAAGTAAATATTCCCTGTCCAGGATAGAATAAGGAAAATTATAAAGTTGGTCAAATTTATACTCAGAGATTCTAACTTTCCCTTTATATAGGTTTCTAGTTTCTTCGTAGTTTAGCTGCAGTGCCCCCTACTAATCCTACACTCATGGCCTTTATTCACCCTAAAGAATAAATAACACTTTGAAATATTTATAAATAAGTTAAATAATTAATGCACTTTAGCACTCAATGTGCCTTAGCAGTGGAAATTTAATATTCTAAATTAATTGTGGGGTAGAGAAAGCAAAGAGAATGTAAAATCTTTTACTCCATCTATAGGAAGGTCAGCCCTGTACATATCTGTCAAATGCCTAAGTCCTATATGAAAATGTTGCCATCCAACATTCTATAAAATTTATTTCATGGAAGGTAAATCATTATAATGCCTTTTTCAGGCCTAAATTATCATTTTTGGGTTGACCAAAGAAGTGTATCAGATAGTATAAAAATACACCTATTAAATTTGTTTTCTTCAAATATCAGATACCAACACCTTGACCAAAAAAAAAATCAGTTAAATGCAGCTTAACTGAATTTAATAAATAAAATCATATAATAAATAAATAAAACCAATAAAATGCAGTTGCATCTGCGTATATCAAATAAGTATCTCCAGAATCACATTTCCCATGAAGTCTGTCAGTAGCTTTACTTCTATTTAAACAATAATAATATTATTTATATTTTAATAGAAATTTAATATTCTTATTTAATAATAAACTATTAATATTAAGGATATTATTCTTACACTTTATTCTCAACATGTTAAAAATAAAATCCACAATAGTCTTCAAATATATCCCTCATCCACATCATCTTATTGCCATTAGTGGAACCAACAGCCTCCTTTTCATTCAAGCTGGAAGCCCAGGAGTCATCCTTAACTTACCCCATGCCATCCCTCCTACTGCTGACAAACTTATCTTTCAAAAGAGGAATTCCTATCATGCCAATTTCTTGCTAGAAAAAAGAAGGAGAAAAAGCCAACACCTCTCCATTACGTGCTAAATTAAATACTAACTCTTTTTTCCTGTGGTTTAAAACCATCTGAGATATGCATTAGATGTCGTAAATACCTTTAATTTGCACAGCTCCATATTGTTGCTATTACGAATTACGATTCTTATTAGCTAAATTTAATGACTATTTACTAAATGTTAGTCACTGTCCTTAGGCTTCATATAAATTATCTTAGAGAACCTCAGGGTAATCCTATTAGGTAGATACTATTATATCTATTATATCTTGTTCCTAAAATAAGTAAACTGAGATCACAAAGTTAGGTAACAGATGAAGAGAATTCATTTCAGCAGAGGCTGTGATATGTCTGAAGTAATATTGATAGCCCCTTGAACAGCAGTGATTCAGCTGACTGTATTATCATCTGACTCCAAGGCTAATGGCATTAATAATTTCTTCCTATCTATCCCTTAAGCTAAGTATAAATATTAATTTCAAATGGAACTGATGTTATTCTCTAGGGGGTTTAGAAGAGTTGCTGGCAGAGGTCTCAGAAATTCTTATTCCCTATTTTCTCTAAGTCATCACATAGTAAAAATGTTCCTGTTTGTAGCTACTTTACCTACTTCTTTGGTGATTATATCTAGATTTTCCCCAAAAAAATCTGATTTCAAACTTTCTGCCTATAACTCTTATAATCAGAGGCATGGCTTAGGGAAATTGCACCAAAAAACGTTCTCAAAAAACTTTGAAGTCTCCACAACTTTGCAATTGTGAATTGTGCTGCTATGAACATTCGAGAGCAGATGTCTTTATTATAAAATGTCTTTTTTTCTTTTGGATAAATACCCAGTAGTGGGATTGCTGGGTCAAATGGTAATTCTACTTTTAATTAACTGGTACTAACTGATGAACACTTACATCACACAGGGCAATAACATTCATCTGAGGGCGGGCGGGCGGGAGCGGGGTGGAAGGGATGGGAAAAACTCTCACTGAATGGATGCGGGGAGCACAGTTTGGGGGATGACCACGATTGTGGCTCTGACACGGGCAGAACAGGGGCAATGTGTATGGCCAAAGTGTTGTACCCCCATGATATTCTGAAATTAAAAAAAATAAATTAAAATTAAAAAAAAAACTTTGAAGTCACATATTGATATGATGTTGTAACAATCAGGATAAAAAGCTGTTAGAGGAAATGGAGTGGAATGAAACTACAACAGGTATTGCATCTTAAGCTGTGGCCTTATGCAAAGCTGGTGCACCTCATGAAGGAATATGGCCAATAAACTAGGATAAAATAAAGCCCAAAGCATTCTTTCAAATGGCCAGACAACTGAAGTTAACAGGAACAAGGAAGTATCCTCTCTCCTCTTTCTTTATAAACACACCCCCTTGAATGCAAAGGAAAGAACCAATATTTGATAAACCTTGTGATAATAAAGGTTTGCCCAGAGCAACCACCATTATTTTAGAAGATGAAAATCTAATTGCTTCTCACGACATTGAACCCAAACATAAATGGAATTCTTTAACATATGTACTCAATTATACTTTGGAAAAGATCAAATAATAAAAAAATGACATTTCAACTTTCTCTGAGAAGAACACATTAAAATGAAATTATGGATGCTGAATGTAAGAATTTTGAAAATATTCTGCATTACTTGTTGAGGGCGATTTAATAAAACTTGGTTAGTGAGTAGAGAGATGTTTCAAAATGCTCATACACTTTTATTTTAAAAAGCAGTTCAATCACAAAATCTTGACACTAAAGATCTTCTGATATACTTGACATAAAAATAATGAGCAGAGAAATCCAGGAGCTGGATTGTTAATTAAATGCCAAATAACATACTGAGATGACTTCATATTTTATGGTGACATTAGAAAATTCCAAAGAGCAAACGTTTATCTCTTTACAACAAAGGGATTGTGATACTAAAGCAAAGTTTCCAGGTGCTAAAAATGTTCATGTTTTTTCCCCCTGCAAAAGGTCCCCAAAGGGAGACCATCAAAGAAAAATTATATAAACTTGGACTGCATCTTTTGGTTTTATTAAAAAAAGAAAAGTAATGCTAACTAAGAAATGAAAGATGTGGCTTTTTTAGGCTTTGTATCTAGGCTGCTCATTATCTTAGCTTCTCCAACCCAAGTCTGTACTAATATGCTTTTCTTTCCCTAGGGAGATAAAGAAGCTGAATTAGGGCTTCCATTTTCCCCACTTTGTGATCGGAAGTCAACCATGGTGGCCCAGTCACAAATAGGTAATACTGAAGATTGCTGGTGGTGCAAGTGGGTGTGTACATGTCAGTTTTCAAATTTATACACCATACTGTTCAAAGGGGTAACTTCCATGAAAACCTCACTCCATATTCATGATAAATTTGGTCTTTGGACTGATCTGTGTGGTGCTGAATGATAAGAATTATTGGAACGTTTTCTCAAAATGGATTCAATAAAGCAGCATTAGTATTAATAAATGTAATTGTTACTCTGGTTGTAATCCTTGTATAAAATAGAAGACTTTCTTCTTGTCCAGGAGACTGTATTTGTTGTTGTTTTGTTGCTGATTATTCTTTTCTGTAACTTAATCCTTTAGATAGAGGACAATTCAATGAAAATATTAGTGTACCAGTTCTGTTACCACGAAGTTTCCATAGTATGCTGCATATACGATATTCATTTGGGAAAAAATTCTCATGATATGAATAGATAAGCCAACAATAGGAAATTTGCAAAACGATGTTACTCCCAACCACATTTATTCTTATCATGTTTATTTGTGTTGAGAACTTCAAGTCCAATCCATTATTAAAACTTATTATTGCTATGTTGCATGGTTCAAATATTTGTAATAGTTATTCCCCAAGCCAGCATCTTCATTACTGAACTATATGATCAATAAATATAAGGATCACCACCTTACCTCTGTGGTTGTTCTCCAGTACCTACCACAAAGCTGCAGGGCAGTCGGCAGTCAGAAAGCTGCTTGTTCTGACCTTTCCCCCTTCTTATGCAAGTTCCAGCAGCTGGTTTTTTAGCTACCATAACACAGGTGCCTATCATTGCTTAGTAAGTGTGAATGTAGCAGGCTGAGGACCTGATGTGGCAAGCTGAAAGGGATGGAAGTTTCTGAGGCTTGTTGCTGTAATATAAATGGCTGCCATATTAGTAGAGGTGATGCCTCAGTTGACAGTCTACATATCCCAGGCATTTAAAACCACAGACAGAATTTAAAATAACACCCTGGATGGCCAATTAACATTGCTTTGACTTAAAGACATCAATTAAAAAACAAAACTATTGAAGTTTTGTTGAATTAAGAATGTGCCTTATTAGGCATTATAAGTAATCCAGTTACTTCAAAGGTGAATTACTTTTATCCAAGCATATGGAGGATAACTTTAAATGTGGATATTCCCCAGGATACTATCCCTTAACAAGCCTCTCTCCAGCTATGCTCTTACATTCAGGTGGTACTCCATGGCTCCCAGATGTGCTTCCAACAAGCACCACACCTCCCCTAAGAACTCAGACTTTTGACGCATACACAGAGCTTAGAATAGGTTGTTGTCTCCCTCTCTGCCTAAACACTGGGTAGTTAATGCTCCCAGAGGACAACGCCTGTTCTCCCTGTGTGTCATTTTCTATCTTGATGAGTGCTTTAAATATAAAAGTCTTCATTCAATCCTGACATCTCAAAGTGGTAGGGATTAATGCTGTCTCCCAGAGATGTTACTGTTCTTTTCTCTGATTTGACAGAACACGCCTACACTCTGCGAACTAACACATTACATCCTGAGAATAATAAACAGCAATTTGAAATATTAACACACTGGCAGAAAGCTCTGGCTGACACAGTAAGAAAACAAAAAGTGGTTGACTTCCTGAGAACCACTAAGAAAAAACTTCAATTATTTAGTTTCTTTGGAGCTTAGATAGTATTTCTTGTTGGTCAATAATAAAATCCAAAACACACATGAAGACCTTTCAGAAAGGTTAATGATCCATCTCATTGAGAGAGGAAAATATAGTCACTCTCATTCAATCTGAATTTATTGTTAGCAACAGTATATAAGGCTGAGCATTTAAGGCTGAATATTAAATGGGAGTGCCAATATATTTGAGTTAGGTAGCTTAAATTGTATCACTTCCACTGCTTTGGAGATTATTTTTAGAGCAGTTAAACTATCTCTAAAGATTGTTGTTAGATTAAAATAATATCAAAGAGTAGACAGAACCAATATTGTAGTTGATACTTGCTATCCCAGGAGTGTCAGAGAGGCTCTTCATTATTACTGATTTTAGAATTCAGGAAATTAGCACTTGAATTTATGGATTTTTTTGTTTAGTTTAGTTTTGTTTTTTTGCTTTTGTAGGTTTCATTGATTTCATAGTAGAGCCAACATTTTCTGTTCTGACAGACTCAACAGAGAAAATTGTTATTCCTCTTATAAAGGAAGCTTCAAAAGCAGAAACTCCTTCCTATGTGGCAAGCAGGTAAGATATTTTCTTTTTTTGCATCATTTTTCATCTTTGTGATGTTTAATAACCTTTTACTTAATGATTATCCTTATTATTCCTCACATCTAAGCAGTGCATTCTTACAAGAATGATTAGGTGGTATTGCCACCTAGTGGCTTTGTATTATATTGTATCTGCCTTTGAAACTGAGAACTGAAGTCTGCTACAAAAAAATATCAAAGTACTGTGTACTAAGAAGAGTCCCCCACCCTCTCTCCCTTGTGGGAGGGGAAAGAAGGGAGGTGAGCAGCTGCCATGTGCTCAGAACTGGGCCTGCGCATCTGCTATCCTGATTCCCTAGTCAGTTTTGTAAAGTTTTTCAGGTTTTCCTCCCTCGTCCCGTATCCTGATGTTGGTATTTTTTGATTTCTTTGGCTGCTATTGTTAGCTCAACCACCATTGTGGGGTTACACACTGCTGATGTGCTAAGACGATCAAGTGTAAAAGGCTCCCTGAGTGATAGCTCCTATTTCCCAGACTACTCCCTTGCAGCTGTGGACCTGAAGAGCTTCAAAAACAACCTGGTGGACATCATTCAGCAGAACAAAGAGAGGTGGAAAGAGTTGGCCGCAGAAGGTATAGTTGTTTAAAAAGGCTTACTACCATCTCTCTCTGTCTTAACTCCTCCTCTAATATTTTTAATTTTTTCCCCTAGATTTCTTTTTGTATAAAATACGTAAGCCGTTGGTGGTGTTTGGAGTTTGGCTACCCTTTGGCTATTCGTGAGAAAGTTGGATTCTGCTCTGTTTATGTCACATGAGCTACAGCCGTGTATGGCAGTGGGTAATGGTAAACTGGGTATCAAAGGATGAGACAATAAGATGGTGACAAAACTGTGTGTTACAATAAACTCCTGTGCTTTCCCGGAGGTGCTTCTCAGCCTATATTTTACTTTGCAAGTGGCTTTTATGTTGCATTAAGAATGTAACAGGTCAGAGATCTGGGTGTGGGTTTTTATTTTCATTTTACTAAGTTACTTCAAGAATTGGAGAAATCACTTGTAATCAGCCACCAAAGAAATCAAATGGGAAGCTAGCTATAGTTATTTCTGATGTGTTTGTTTGGTCAAATTAATTAGTCCATTTGGTTTAGGAGGTATATCAGTCGGTATCAGAATAATCGTGATCTCTCATGAAGGAAATTAGCTTTCAAATTCCAGATCTGGCCCCACCTCCCCTCACACGCCCTCCCATAGCCCTATCTCCCTCATGTGCTACTCTCCCTGAACGATGGCCTCCTGGAAGTCTCTTAAAATACTCCAGAGACTTTGCAATTATTGTTCTTTCAGCCAAGAATTCTCTTCAGGCCTTTTACACCATTAATGTACCAGAAATAAACTTATTTTTATTGAAAGATATTACATAAGATCAAAATAAATGGAGTGTTAAACAATATTTATACTCAGAAGGACTCCATATTGAAAAGTTTTCAATTATCTCCAAAGTAAGCTGTAAATATAATGTTTCCTGCAAAAATTTCGATTTTTTTCTTGGAGTTTGATGAATTTATGTGGTATTGCAAGGGGCTAAGACTAGCCAAGATACAACTAAAGAATAAGGTAGGGGTACTTGCCATATCTGAAATCAAAATTTATTACTATACTGTAATAATTAAGTCAGTGTGATCATGATACAGAGATAGTCAAATGGACCACAAGAATAGACTAGGGAGCCAGGAACAACACATTAATTACTGCAGAAACTTGACAGGTGACAGACACACACATTCACATACATAATCTTTTATATATTTCCACATATTTATCATTGTGATGTTCCTAAATTTGTTCTGTGGATCTGAGTTACTATGTGGTGTCATTTCCCTTCATACTGGAATACTGCCTTTAGTTTTTAGTAACCCAGGTCTGCTGGAAGACAATTGGTTTAGATTTCCTTGATCTGGGAACATCTTTGTTTTACTTTCATTTTTGTACAGTTTTGCTTGATTTAGAATTCTTAAGTGATTTTTTTTTTCCTTTTAGAACTTTTAATCTGTCATTCTATTGCCTTCTGGCTTCCATAGCTTTCTGATAAGGAGTCAGCCAAAAATTATATTATTGCTTCCTTGTATGTACTAAGTCTTTTTTTTTTCTTGCTGCTTTCCAGATTTTCTCTTTATTTTTGACTTTCAGCAATTTGATGATGATGTGTCTAGGTCTGGCTTTCTTTGTATTTATCCTACTTGGTGTTCATTGAATTTCTTAAATCCATAAGTTAATGTTTTGCCTCAAATCTGATAAGTTTTCTGTCATTTTCTCCAATATTTTTTCTGCTGCTTTCTCTCTGTTCTGTTCCGAAAATCCTATTATACATAACTGGAAATTGTCCCACAAGCTCTAGATCTCTGTTCAATTTTTTTAACTGTTTCTTCTTCTTCTTTTTCTTTTCTTTTTTTTTTTTTTTTTGGATTGGCTACTTTCTAATGATTTATCTTCGACTTTGCTGATTCTTTGTCACCTCAAATCTACTGTTGAATCCACTGAATTAATTCTTCATCCCAGCTCTTTTTCTTTTCAGTTTTATAATTTCCATTTGGTTCCTTTTTATAATTTCTCTGTTGATATTTTATATTTGCTTTCACTCATTGTTAGCATATTTAAAAATTATTTAAAATAATTTTCTTCAAATTGTAAACACATTTATAAAACTTGTCTTAAAGTCTTTGTCTGCTCAGTCCAACATTATAGTCCACTCAGAGCCACTTTATACTTTTATTTTCCTGACTGGACCAAGATGTACTCTTCGTTGTCTGAATTTAAACTGTAGAAACTGTCTCTCTTGCAGTATGCAGTTTTTGGGTTTTTTTGTCCCCCTCCCTTTGAAGTTGTCCCTATGTGTATGTAGTTTATGTAGTATTAGTCAATATTGATATTGCATTCAAATACCACAAGCACATAGGCTTCTAAGCTCTGTCAGTTGAGCTTTGAGTGGTTTGAGGAATGCATTAAAACTTGTAGTCAGTTCTCAAATATTTCTTGACTTTCACTTTTTACTGAGCTTTCAAAGATCTCTTTCATACTTGCATAGTTCCATAGTTAGCCAGGGGTGTGTGAAAAGCTATCTCAGCCCTTCCATGATTGTCTAATTTCTAGGATTTTTCTGTTAAATTCTGTGGCCCAAACTTGGGCTACAACCTAGCAAAGCTGGAGGGGGGATTCCCCATATAGTCTAAACTGGATCCACCACTTTATATTGGAGAAACCATAGTTATTTGTTGTCTCCTCCCATCCCAAACTAAGTCTACCATCTCTGGCAGAAAAGTTGGTTTTTGCATCCATTCTCAGGCCAGGAGTGAGGAAAGGGGATGGATAGATGAGAGTAGCTTCAGGCAAGAAGGTCACAGGCTCCTGCTGTTTTTACCTAAATGTCCAACAATCTTTTAAGAATAAATGCTTCTCAAATTATTGTGCTCCTTTGATTGATTTCCAGTGTTATGGAATAGTTGATTTTATTAATGTCATCCAGTTTTATACTTGTTTTTTGTTGAGAGAAATAACTTGACCTCTTTACATCACCATAACAGGAAGTCCTCTTCATCATTGGTTTTAAGAGAATTAAATAAGTTCATATATATAATGTGCTTAGAGGTATCTAGAGTAGTAATCACTATATGAGTTGACTGTTAGTATAATTGTTATTTATTATGCTTCTGCTATATGTTCTAGGAATCAGCATTATAATAAACAATGAAAGAGACAAAAATCTCTACTCTCATGAAAGAGTGAGGGGCCTTAAGAGCAGAATTGGAATTTTCAGTAAGGTTCAGGAAAGGCTTCCCTGAGAAAGTAATAATTTAAATAACTACTTGGGGAGGTCTGAGATAGGAGCAATACATTTTCAGACAAAGGAAATGGCCACCACATTATCTGGGAGGTGTAGCTTGCCTGACGTACAAGAAATAGGAGCCCAGTGAAGCAGGGAAAAATTGGGCAAGTGAGAACGATGTAAGCAACGTGATAAGCAGGTGGTGTGGTGCCAGACCATTGGTTTTGGCCCAAGAGAGTTAGGAATTCAAATCTAAGATTTTGAGGAGAAAAATTGAGTGAACTGAACTGAGGTTTTAAAAGGATTACTCTGGCTACAGAATGGAAAATATTTTTTTGTTTAAGAGGCAGAGATGAAAACAAGAAGGCCAGAAAGAAGGCTGTCATTCATAACCAGGAGAAACATGGGTGCTTAGGCCAGGTAGCAGTGGTTGAGAGGATGTATAAATTCTGGATACATAAAGATTGGGGCTTGAATCAGTATGCATGAGTAAGAGGAGGGTAAGCAAAAAGAGACTAGATTCTGAATATAGAGGTATTTTGAAAGCAGAAGTAATAAGATTTGTTATCGGATTAGATGTGGGATACAAAATCAAGAGAAGAGTCAAGGATGATGCCAGGCTTTCTGGCTTTCTTACACATTAATTTCATATATGTACATTTATGTAATCATTTCACAGAAAAATTTGGCATTTTCTAGCAAAGTTGAAGACACACATACCACACTTCCCAATAATTTTCCTTTTATATTTTCACCCTGGGGAGACTTTTGCTCACGTGCATCAGAAGACATTTCCAAAATGTTGATAGTAGCATTGTACATGAGTACAAAATAAAGTGGAAAAAAACCAGTAAAATGGGTTCATATACTATAGTATGTTCATACTATACAATTGTTAAAATAAATGAACTTTAGCTATGAGCACCAACAGGGATGAATGACACAATGTTGAGCCAAATATGCAAACTGCTGAAATATAGCAAGATTAGAAAGTTTATAGAAAGTTAAAAAAACTAAACAATAGATTTTAGAATATACATATAATAAAACTAAAAAACTGTAAGGAAAAATATTCAGAATGGTTCTGGGGGTAGGATGGATTATTTATTTAGGAATTAGTGATATTTTATTTCTTAGGTTGGTTGTTAGACACACAGATGTTCATTTTATCATTATAATATCTAACATATATGCTTTATATATGCATATAATCCATTTGTATGGGTGGAATATTTTATAATAAAAGTTAAAAAAAGTGATTGGCTATAAAAATACACCTACTAAAATTGTCATCAATTTTAAAGTCAGTGAGTATCAGATATTACCATTGTAATTTCCCACTGCCATCACTTCTAGTCTTATACACTGAAGATGAACGTTTCTTTATTATAATTGCATTGAGATGAAAATAAGCAGACTATGTGATGCTTACAGCTCTGGAATATTAATTAAACATCCAGGCTCTGAAGAGAATCCCAGATGTTTGGTGATCATCGTATTAGCCCTTTAACTATATTTCTTAGATACCTCAAAAGCATTCCCCTAATCCCAGAGTAGTGAGAGGTTGTAGATCCTTAGGCTCCAAGGTATGAAGCTCCTGGGTCATCAATAATACAAAAACTTTCTTAAAGAATAATTTAATTCCATAAGCCTTCTGTTAAGGAGCTGGGAACATCTGTCTAAGAATGTTCTATGTTTGTGGACACATTCTTTTTTGACAAGGGGCCTTTTTTAAAAGTAAAAAATGTTTTTGTTCATCCCAAACTGTCTACTTTTGGGTTAAATTTCATCCATTTAGAGTGAGGAAAATGGCCTCATCAGTGCAGCATTTCTCAGCATCTTAAGTCTTCTGTAATATTTAAAAGCCAACAAAAGATTTTCAGAGTGTGTGTGGCTGTTCTTCTAGCAAGGCAGGTAGAGGGGAACAGTGGGAAGAGTTGCTCTTCTCTTCTGTTTCTACCTATGATGTCTCAGGCAAATCATGTAGCCTCTCTTAGCCTCAACAAATGGGATTATTGAGATAATAATGCCTGCCCTAATGAAAGCTCATTCCTCAAGGAAGCAGACATCCTCAAAAATCCTTGGCCATCTCCAGTTGTGCTCCAGAGTCTTGAAGATCTAGGATGCAGCTCTGAGAGCAAGACACCTAGGGAAGTGAGGAGGAAAAAAAGAGCACTTTTGCCTATACTGGTGGCCAGTGGGGTGATAGCTGCCCCTCATTAACAACAAAGGAACTCATATACAGGAAAGGTATGTATAAATTTTAAAGTGCCATATAAATGTAGCTCGTTTTCATTAGTGGTCTGCCATCCTATGCCGTGAGCAACATTTGGATCTGGAGCTGAGCTAGAGTGGATTAGGTTCCTACTTGGCACTATTAGAGAAGTACTTCTGTTCAGAGCAGCCCCTAAATGGCAAACAAATACTAGTTCTCTCTCAAGGCAAAACAGTTACTTTTGTAAACCACCTGAAAGTTTGGTTCATCTTAGATATGAGAATTTCAAAATGAACCAGGTCCACCAAATTCTCCTTTATTGGAACAAAAAGCATGAATCAATCTCAAATCTGGTTTCTTTCCCTCTTCTCAAGGAGAATGTGTGTTAGAGAAAACTAGTTATGTCCCAGAAGTCCCCACATCCTGAGGGTCAGTCTGGAATGGAATGCAATATGTGTTTTACTGTACTGGGTAATTTTCTGATTATTTGATATTAATTCAAGCCCAAAAATACTAGATCCCTGTGAACCTAGTGGGTTTTTTTGTGAGATAATTTTTATCTGCTGATTCAATTTCTTTAATGGTTATATAGGACTATTTAAGTTGTTTAGTTTTTAAGTTATTTTAACATTGTAAAATACAACATACCACCAAAGGACATATGAAACATATGTGTACTATTTACAGGTAAATAACACAGTGTACATCCTTAGAATGGACAGTCATTACAGTGGCCATAAGCAATGATATGCTGGTAAAGTTTAACAATTGGCTCCAAAAAAAGTACATATACATATACACCCATATACACTCGTATACAGGTTTATTATACATCTTACTGATATAAAAGATATGTAGCACATAATTTATAATAGTAAAATAGTCTTTATTGTAATTCTATATAGTTAATTGATTCTCACTGAATGCTTTTCTTTGATTTTTGCCAAACTCTTGTGTCCATAGTCAACCTATGGTTGCAACTGAAAAATGAGTATAGTTTAGAAATGAACATTGGGGTTGATATTTTCATTTATGTCAGGAATATGTGAAAGCATAGAAGGCATAGGTCGGAACTTGACTTGTTCATCAAAGATGCAAATGGCTTCTCGGTCATTTGACTGGATAATGATTTTGAATACTCAAAAAATTTTCCAAAAAGTGTTGTGCTCTGTACAATATAACAGCTAAAGACACAATACACTTTTAAATTTAATCTCTATGTTTAACATTATCTCTATCATTTTAGATAACAATAAATCAAGCCCTGCTGCATAATGTTTGATGGTATCCATGGTATAAATACTCCCACCATAGCCAGTTTCAAGCTGTCAATACCATGTCTCTGAGCATGGAGTTGGGAAAAGATGTGCACATCATATCCAATTTCCATCATACAGAAACTGTAGACATAATTAGCCTCAAGTCATAGATAATAGTAAAATGTATCAAAATAATTAGGAAATATGTTTTTAAATATTTATTATCTTTGTTTTTAATATAATTTATTTAATTCTAAGTTTATATAATTTTATTTTTAATAATGAATGTGTTTAACAATCAGCTTGCAAAATTCCTGAAATGTAACAAACAGATCTCAGGAGCCTGTAGGGGCCACTGGCCAGCGCAGCATGCTGCTGTCTGCAAGGCCTTGTGTGATCTACATCTACCCCCACCTCCTCTATCTGGCTGATGCCATTCCTATTTCTCCTCCCCTTGCTTGCTTGCCACATCTACCCTGGCCACATCACGGCCAAATTAACCTCCACACCATTCCTTTGTTTTGTTTCTTTCAACACGTCAGGTACTTCCCACTTTAAGAGTTTTGTACCAGCATCTCTCTGTCAGAAATGCTTTTCCCCCAGATACTACATGGCTGCCTCCCTCTCTTCCTTGAGGTCCACCTTCTGCTGTTACCTTATCAATGAGGCTTCCCTGGCAAAAAATTTCAAATTCTACCCACAGTTCTCCCTTGCCCTTCTGATTCCCTCCGCAGGTATTTTCCCATGATGTTATCACTATTTGGTTTATAAAGAGTTGACTTATTATGCTTAATTTTTATTGTCTATTTCATCCCCTTAAAAATAAAGTTCATTAGTATAAGGGTGTGTGTTTTGATCACTGATGTATTCCAAGCTCCTAGAACAGTGACTGATACAAACTAGGAATTCAAACAATTACATGCTGAAAGAGAGAGAGAGCAAGGAAGAGGGAAAGAGGGAAGCAGGGAGAGATGGAATGGAGTGTGGTAGAAAACCTACCATTTAGGCCAAAAAATATGATATATATGACATTTCAATGTCTTTGGAGTTCTCTCTGTGTCCTTATCTAATTATTTCCTTCCCTCTCTCTCTCCCATGAGCTAATCATTATTCTGAATTTTTTCATTATCATTCATTTTTCTTTTTTCTTTTTTAAGCTGTTACCCCTTTTAGTTTTGCCTGCTTTAAAACTTGGTATAAATAGAATCATGCCATATATATTCTTTTATAAATTGCTTTCCACTCAATACTATGTTTTTTAAGATTTATTCATGACAACACAAATGTGGCTCTGTTTCAGCAGGAAGTTTTTGGACCTTGACAAAAAACCTAAGAGAGAAAAAAATGTATCCAAATACTGTGCAGATGTTTAAAAAATATTATTTAGTTTAAGTCTTTTAAATAGCATATTGATAGCACATATGAATTTCTTAAGCCACAAATCAGGTGCATAAATATCATAACTTCTGTTATTTTTCTGTGACCAAACATAGTTTCTAGCTGAAGTCCCCATGTTACCTGTTTGAAGATAATATAAGTGTATTATTCAGGTGTTTTGATTGAATCAGAGTAAACCTATTCAATCTGGACATTTTTACTTCCCTTTCCTCCTTCTTTAGATGGCATTGTCATCCCCTGGGGACTAATGTGCTGTTATGGATTTGGAATAAAGATCAGCTCCTTGCTTGAGGTCTGGTCTCTCATCTTCCCAGACATACTCCCCCATCTGCTTCTATTTGTTATCACCTCCTGCTTCTGACACCTGACCCCTTGCTTCTACCACTAGCGGCCCCAAACCTTCACTCTCCCCAGCTTGCTTGCTCCTTCACCTTCCCCTTTTCTCATTATGCATCTCAGGACTAGAGAACAGGCTGCTCTTCCCATCACATGGAGTTCCTGGGGTTGACTGAAAACTGTGGGGGCTCTCTCGGGCTCTCGCTTGCCCTGACATTACAGACAGCAACCTCTACTCTGTTCCTTGCGCACTGAGCACACCCACCTTGCGCCACCTCTCAGAATTCCAGATAAGGGAACATGGCAAAGGTCTCCTGTAACTCTTAGGTCTCTGAATTTTTCTTAGCATTCTTTTACACTTTCCCCTCTTGGAAATAACTCAAAGTGTGACAGGGGTGTCCAAGCTCAGACAGCAGGTCCTGTCTCAGAGACTATAACTCTCTAGCTCTCTTGAATCTTACAACTCTCTTCTCTCCCTCATCTTCTTTCGGTTCCACAGGATGTGAAAAAAATAGCCACTGGAACAGAAAGGAGTTAAACCTTTCCCTTCTCCAATTTGAATACTACCCTCATATCCCTCGTTACTTCTCTTGGGGGAAAGAAACCTGAATCCACATCCAGGGAAAGAGAAATCTAGATCTCTTTTGGAGGTATGGGTGGGAAGAGCTTGATTAAGTATTTTCCACAAACCTTTGTCCCATATGTGGATGTGGCTTTTGAATTGAAGACTAAGAGTGTGTGCTTTTGTTTCTGGGTGCCTTGGAAACAGCACCTATGTCTCCTTGTCTGAACGGGCATGGACCCAAGGCAACAAACAATTGGGAACAAAACCAGATTAGCTAATAGTTCACAGTATCAACTCATCAATAAGGCAAACAGCTGTTTTGGTTGTTTCAGGAGAGAAGTTAAAAATAAAGAGTGATTATTAAATTGAATTTGTTTAAAACAATGTTATTTGATGAACATTCATCAAGCATTTTTCACTACTTTCAGGAAAAAAACGATTAGAACTTCACTTCTCTTTTAATTTGAATGATTTATAACAATCTACCTGAATCATGTGATACAAATTGAATACATAATTTTAAATCCTTTGAGGTGTTTCAGTGTGGTTAATAGTTTCAAAGACAATGTTTCAGAGGGAAACTGAGCAGAAAAGGGGACTTTTTAATTATAGAGAAATATGAATTTTTAAAAAAATGAGATAACTTGTGTTTTGTGCCAAAGTCTAGGACAATCTTAAGGCATGAGTTAAGTTATTTAAACTATTTTTTCCCAGGAAATATTTAAAGGATTATAAAAGTTAGTTTTAAAAATTAAGCACTATAACAGAGTGTAAATAGTCAATTTGCTCTTCTTTCTGCTCAGTGTCTAATGTAGAGAACTTTAGGAATAAATGCAAGAAACTGTTGTGTCACACTCTCCCAATTGATTCCCTCAGTTTCTCTGGCCCCTTTTGAAAAGTCCCACAATTTGAATCAGGCTGGGTTTGGTTTCACAACATGTGAAAAAGTTGCTACTGGAACTAAAAGAATTAATAATCTGAGTGCCACCTTTATCTTCTTTTTCTGCTTCCATATGGAAAACCTAGATCCAAGTCCATGGGAGTCATCAAGAAAATAAAAATAAAATATTTTATTTTAAAAATAAAAATAGATTTTTTGAAAAGAACAAAAACATGTTCATGTTACTTTGTATTGAATTACTTTAAAAGATTTTGTTTATAAAATATGTGTTCATAAAATATTTGTTATTCCTTTCCATTACCTTTTTAATCGATCAAAACCCTTCATGTAAAGCATAATGCACTTTATAACTCCTAAGCACCTAGGATTGTGAATCCTAAGCAACTCTTTGAAAAATATATGCTTACTTTTTAGATTTCAGAAGGGACAATCAGAGAGAAGCAAAGTCTTTCAGAAATATTAATAAAAACTAGAGCTCGCTATCTCTCTCTGTTTCACTCTCTCTCTAATTATGGTTCAAAATGTAATTAAAAGTTCAAATGAGATCTTACTAGTAATTTTTGGGTTTTATATTTTAAATTATTAGAAAGTTAAATTATATATTATACATTTATTTTATTGTTTCTTTTTCCAGTTTAACCTTTCAGCTAATTTTCTACATTATATTATCAGTACAATAGTGCAGGAGGAGGCATTTACAGGAATGGAACATTTGGAAGATCAGAATTATAAAGTTCTAAGAGGTGGTATTCACCAAAGTCATTTAACCCTGGGAGAGCTTCAATAGCAGTTTGAACAGTGATTGTGCACTTGTGTGTTATTCATTCACTCACTTATTCTTTTATTGCAAAGGGGAACTCAATTGTTGTCAACCCTGGAAGCTTATCAGCAGCATCTGGGCTACTTTATTTTTTAAAAGTTCAACTTGGCCTGTCTCCAGTTTACAGAGATAGGCCTAAGTAGAACACTTTTGTGCACTTAAATGAGTGCAGCAGGACATGGAGGGGAAGAGTAGAAAACTTCATTAGCTCACGAGCAAGACAAGCCAAATACAGATCCGAATCTGAACCAGCCTCACCCTGCTAGGCTGTACTCAGGAAATGGCAGTGGATACCTTGGTAATGATATCCTCATGGTATTTATATCTTGGGTCACACTGTTCTACCCTGGAATGCTTGCCCTCTACTCCTGGGAAAGTCAGTGGACATGATCACGACTGCATCCTGGAACATAATCTTACTCTTATCACACAACATGAAGTCTAGCCATGCCTTACATTTTCCCATCTCTCTATCTTTATCCTCATTCTTCCCTCCTCAGAGAGTCTCTTCCTACATATCTTCCAAGACTCAATTAAAATGCCACCTTCTCTAAGAAGCCTATCACTTAGTTGTATAAGCATAGCTGTCTTATTCATACTCCACTTTGAGTACTTATCATATTCTGCCTTGCATTTTTGAAATTGGAAGTGAGATATTCATTTGAAGGGGGCCTACCCAAATCAGTGTTTTAATAAGAGTAGGGGTGGAGGGGAGATTCAATGACACATACCTTATGGAGGTTCTGTCATTCCCCTTTGGGGCTGTGCACTGTTTCTCCACCCAATGAGAACTACTGCATGTTATGAGATATTACCATTGGAGTGTGTTACAAATGTAAAAACTATGGATCCTGACAAAAGGTTGAAAAACACTAATGAAGTCACTACAAAAATATTTATAGAGGCCTCCTATGTGCCAGTGCAGAACAAATGCCTGTAGATTATTATTATTATTATTATTATTGAGAGGAGAACTCATGAGGTGTTCAGCTTCAGGTCCCTGGTGGCTCCTGCTTAGGGTTAGGTAAGAGCTCAGTCAGTGCTGAGTAGAGGAGAGTTGACTCCACTCTTTGAAGTCTGATTTTAATGCTGAGTCCATATAAATGAAATGGTATTACCCACTATTCTGTACCATGTTTTCCTTTGTTAGCTGAAAAACATAAATAATCTGATAAATGGCAAATGTGAAAACTAAATGTAGAGGCCATTCCCCCAAAGTTCCTCTTCTTGTTTTGTGTCTGCACTTGCTATGTTTTCTAACACTCAAAACCTAATCACTTACTCTAATTTTACTTTGCAATGTAAGTAACGCAAGAGTTCACAGGAGTTTTATGGCCCCTGAAAACTCTGGGGTAAGAAGTGTGACAGTGGAAATTTGTGAAGTAGACAAGGTGGTGTTGGGGAAGAGAGTGGTGGATTGGATGTTGCACTGTCAAACAGCAATGAGGGCAGAGTAAGCTAAAGACTTTGGGTAGAAGGTAGAGACCAGCTCTTGGAGACATTTCTCTCATTCAGGTACCACTCTCGTTAGTAGGAGTTTGATGTGTAACCAGAATTTTACTGGGTCCCTTCACACTGCTCACACCGAGGCTAAGTTCAAGACTTTGTCATATATCCCCAATAATTAACCCAGTTCCAAGTACATTGGAAGCTCTGTTGTCTTAACATTACACCTCCGAGAAGAACGTAAATCTCTTCATTTGTCGCTACTCATCTCTGTTCCTCTTGATTCCAGATCTGTCTCTCTCTCTTTTCCCACTCTCCTTCTAAAATACTCTCAGCTACTAACAATTTAGTTCTGGCCTTAAACTTAATCCATTCAACAAAACAAAAGCCTGACAGTTGCCCTAACATGACATAGTTCTTCAAGCAAGGCTTGGGATTGTCTGGGTTGATCATGGTTAGGTTCTTATTTTCAACTTCATTAGAATCCTTATAAAAAATTTAATGTCCTCATTACCCTCAGGAAATTTTTCAAAAAATTTAATCTCTGTCCCTATGACCTACCTTTGTAATTGGAAAATCATATGAGTTACTGAGTTAGATGTTTTCTTATTTTTTAACATTTTATTATTTATTTGAAATGATATTGAACATGTAACAATATTGTAATAAAACAGGTTTATTTAAAATTGTGTTTATTGCTAGAAAAGTTTATGAATTTTCTCAGTAGTAAACAAAAAAATTTTTAAATAGGTCTTGTATCATTGTTTGAAAAATTAAAAGACCTAACTAGAAGTCTTTCCCACTAGAAGTAAGAGAAATTTTTGAAATTGATGGGAAAATATTGACATTTTTGAAAGGTCAAATTTACATTATGATTGGCATGGCATTTTATTAGACTGTGATAGTTCACTAATTAAATCTTACATATTGTTTATATTTGAAATATCTTAAAATGCAATATTGCATACTATGTATGGCAAATGATTTTTGTAATTATGCTGGTATTCATGCCAAATAGAATGTAGTATCATATTCTAAGTACATATTTATGTGCCAGGCAATATACTGAGTTTTATCACAGTCATTATCCCATTTAGTCAGCAAAGCACCCTATGATTTGGATATTATCACCATTTTACTACCAAGGGGAATACTGAGGTCTACGGAAGACAAATAAGTCACCCAACATCACAGGTTCATATGTGTATTGCAAATGAATCTAACTTTCTGATTCCTTTTCACAGTTTCATACAATACACAGAAAATGATATAGTTTAGCAATATGGTAGGAATAAACACAGAAAAAGGAAACAATTTCTTGTGAAACCTTACCCCAGAGACTAGCATAATTGCTTCATGAATCTACTTCTGTCTAATCTTAGCACAACTGATCCACTGAGCTTATAAATGTGCTTGTCAGATCAGTTATATATTTCATAGATATTTTTATTTTAAAATATTGAAAATTATGAATTTGATAGTGACATTTTATATCATTTATTTATTCACCCATTGATCACTTATACAAAAATTTATTAAGCAACTGTAGAAGAAAATCATTATATTCTGATGAAACTGAAGTTCAGAGAACCTAAATTATTTGTCTAAATTCACACAATTAGTCTTTGAAAAGGGTGGGCTTTGTATATAGCTTGCCTTCTAGATCATGTTCTAGGAGTTAGTTGTGACAGGTTGGTTTAGTTACATTTTCAAAACTTTCCTATAGAGGAGAAGTTGTGCTTTCTAACTTCCAAAATAACCTCTCATCAGATTCGGAGAGTATCTGCTCCAGTTGAAATCAACTAGAATTGAGCTCCCTAGGAATCCAGGCAACAATTCAAGTGGAGTAAAAAATAAGTTGAATTATAAAGAAAAATGAATCATCTCAAGATTACCACAAAAAATGCAAGAATCACAAAAAGTTACAGTAGCAAAAGCAAAATACATTGAAAAATTTTAAAAATACACCAAGTTTTTTTATCTTCATAATTTTAACAGTAATTTCTACAAACATGGCTGATTATAAATACTAATTTCAATTTATTTTTTTCACAACTTCTTTCAGCATTCTTTCTAGCTTGTTAAAATAAGTACCTTTTTTTTCAGACGGAAGATTCAGTAAGAAGCGTAAGTGTATCCGTCAGTAAAACACCTTTAAGTAAAGCCTTATGTATGGTGGCAACTCTAATTTAACCAAGAGACTTGGAGATTTTGATATACTTGCTGGAAGTCTACCTTGCCCTGTGTGAGAAAGAGAACCCATTTGTGCAGATTGCTCAGTTGGCATCATGAACCACATAAATAACGGCTACAAATTCCTCAGTTGACCTGGCTCAACTGCTATGGAATAGATTCATCTGGTGGCTACATCAACATCTTTATGCTTTCAGTATCTGTTTAAATGACATTTTGTGGCATTTCTCTTTACTGAGATAATATGGTGAGTGCCAATAAATTTTCTTTGAGCAGCTAATCACTAATTTTGTCATTTCTGCAATAAACCCTATCTGCCTATTTTCACTTTAGATATCCCTTTTCTAAAATGTCAAAAAAGTAGCTTGAATTTCATAAATGTACTTTATCTTTTATCTTAATTCTACCATTTGTCCTTCTGAACAAATGCTTTAATGGTTCTCTGCCATAAAAAAAAAGATTCATAAGAATTTTAAGGGATAGCAAAAATGTTTATATTATAGTGGGAATGAATGGCCAGGGAAAATGATTTAGTACACTGTTTTTATTGGATTTGAAAATGACTTGTCCACTACATAATTCAGTTTCAGGTTAGCCAAGTTATTTTCCTTCTGGAAAATCCTGTTTTTTAAGAGCTGCTCTTCTATATCTTCTTTTAGTGTGATCAGTAGACTTAATAGTTCATTGTACTAGACTGGTAGGAGCACTCCAATAATTAATTAGCTAAGAATGGCTGATATCTAATATTGAAGAATGTATTTTTACAAAGAAGTATATTTATTCTTACTGTCTGTCTCAATATACCTCAGGAAAAAAAAACTTGGCTATTATATGCCATCAGATTAGTCAGAGTTCTTCACAGGGACATAACCAATATGATACATATGTGAAAGGGAATTTATTAGGGAGAATTGACTCACACAATCATAAAGGCGAAGTCCCACAGTAGGCCATCTGCAAGCTGGAGAGCAAGAGAACCTGGTAGGTAGCATGGCTCCCAGAAAAGCCAGCACCTTGGCTCAGCCCAAGCCTGAAAGCCTCCAGACCAGGAAGACTGACAGTGCAGCCCCCAGACTAAGGCCATTTGTGAAGGCAACTGATGCAAGTCCCAGAGTCCAAGGGTGGAAGAACCTAGAGTCTGATTTCAATGGCAGGAGGAGAAAAAGGAATCCTACTGGGGAAGGGAGAGGGAAGAAACCAGAGCAAGCTGAGTATCCCCCTTCTTCCACCTGCTTTGTTCTAGCAGCACCCCCAGGGGATTTGATGATGCCTGCCCAAACTAAGGGTAGGTCTTCCTTTCTCGGTCCACTGACTCACAGGTCAATCTCCTCACAGACACAGCCCAAAACAATGCTTCACCAGCCATTTAGGCATCTTTCAATTCAGTCAAGTTGACATCTAAAATTAACCATCACAAGTTCACCCCTTGTCAATTTGGCATTCATGCGCATCTCTTTAAACCACACTTAATCTCCAAATAAAGACAATAACAAGTCTTACTTCTGACCAACATGATAAAACTATCCTGTGTGCAACCCAAAACACACTAACGCCATCCTCAGAAGAGAAGATAAAGTTCTTGAGTGATGTTTACTCTTTTGATATCCCATAACTTAAATACTATAATAATACTTAAATGCTAATATAAAATCAATAAATCTTATGTTACATGATAAAGAAATAAGAGAGGAAATAAAGATATTTGCTTAATACATGTTTATATATGTACAAACATGTTCTTAACAAAATAGGGAGGAAATACTCAGAACAATTACCGTTCTCCTTCCTGTAACTAGTCACGTGGTTGTAGCTGGTATTTATAACTACCTTCTTCTACTACCCATTCTGAATTTCCTTTGCCTTCAACAAGCACCTCATCTGATCATGGTTATTTTCTCGGTGGGGTGACCTAAACCTTCATTCCTAAAAAGTATGGGCCATTCATAGTCCTTCCTGGATTGGTCATTGTAGTTCCCCACTGACCATGGGAATAATCACAAGTCTTGGTAATACTAAGAGACATCCTAAGGGATCTTCTGTATTCCAGACATACTCTTTTTTTACCTTCACTGAGGAGTAGTATCCAGTCTCCTCTTCATAGTCCAGATCAGTCACCCCAGCCTGCACTGTAACTCCCTTTTAGCCTGTTGACTCAGAGGCATGAGGAGCCCGAAGTGGTCGGGTAGCAATCTTAATTTCCAGTTCAATGGAATCATTTTTGTGTCTCTTGGCAGAAGCATTTCTCCCTCTGGAGAGGGAGCAGAACATAACATCGCAAGAACAGTGAGCAAACATTTTGATAGTGTTACCAGGGGTGGCGGCGAGTGACACCACTCCCATTGCCACCCCTGTATTCTTAGACCTGTGAACCCGGCTATGGAAGAAAGAGTACCACATACTGAATGCTGATTCAGAGCATATATAGCCTTCTGGAGAATTTTGCCTTAGCCTGCAAAGTATTGTCACCTAGCTGGCCCTGTAACTGTCCCTTCAAAAGGCTATTCTGTGTTCTATCAAGCCAGCTGCTTCAGAATGATAAGGAACATGGTGCAGCCAGTGAATCCCATAAGCATGAGCCCATTGCTGCATTTCTTTGGTTGTGAAGTTAGTTCCTTGGTCAGAAGCAATGCTGTATGAAATACAATGGCGGTGGATAAAGTATCCTATTAAGTCTACAGATGGTAGTTTTGGCAAAATCATTGTGTGCAGGGAAGGAAAATCCACATCCAGAGTAAGTGTCTATTCCAGTAAAGACAAAATGCTGCCCCTTCTGTGATGGAAGCAGTCCAATTTAATCAAACTGCCACCAGGTGCCTAGCTAATCACCCCGAGGAACAGCACTATATCAGGGGCTCAGCGTTGGTCTCTCCTTCTGACAGATTGGGCACTCAGTGGTGGCCATAGCCAGGTCAGCCTTGCGGAGTGAGGGTCCATGTTGCTGAGCCCATGCATAACCTCCGTCCCTGCCACCATGGTCACTTTTTTTATGAGCCCATTGGGCAATGGCAGGGATGAATGGGGAGGCCCCTGAATTTTAGTCGGATTTATTCCCCACTCTCTGACATGCAAATATCTTACCAGTAAATCAAGAGTCGTTGCTATTTCTTACTTACTAGGTCCAATCGGCATAATGTCATCAATGTAATAGACCAGTGTGATATCTTGTGGAAGGGAAAATCAATCAAGGTCTCTACCAATTAGATTATGACATAGGGCTGGAGAGTTAATATACCCCCAAAATAGGACAGTAAACGTGTATTTCTGGCCTTGCCAGCTGAAAGCAAACTGCTTATGGGCAGGTATGAAGATAAAAGCATTTGCCAGACCAATAGCTGCATGCCATTTACCAGGAGATGTGTTAATTTGATCAAGCAATGAAACCACACCTGGTACAGCAGCTTCAATTAGAGTCACCACTTGGTTAAGCTTATGATACTCCGCTGTTATTCTCTAAGATCCATCTTTTTCCTCACAGGCCAAATAGGAAAGTTGAGTGGGAATATGGTGGGAATCGCCACCCCTGCATCTTTCAAGTCCATGATGGTGGCACTAATCTCTGCAATCCCTCCAGGGATGTGATATTGTTTTTGATTTACTATTTTTCTAGGTAGAGGCAACTCTGATGGCTTCCACTTGGCCTTTCCCACCATCATAGCCTTCACCCACAAGTTAGGGATCCAATGTGGGGATTCTGCAAGCTGCTAAGTATGTCTATTCCAATTATGCATTCTGGAAATGGGGAAGTCACTACAGGATGGGTTTGAGAACCCACTGTAAATGGGGGACCTGACCTAAAACTCCATTAATTACCTGACCCCCAGAAGCTCCTACTCCAACTGGAGGGCCACTGTGATGTTTTGGGACTCCTGGAGTCAATGTCAGTTCAGAGCCAGTGTCCAGTGGTACCCAAAAGTTCTGGTTATTTCCCTTTTCCTAACTGACAGTTACCCTGGTAAAAGGCCGGAGGTCCCTTTGGGGAGGGCGGGGATACCGATTAATGGTATACATTCGGTAGTGCAGTGTGGTTCTTCCTGGAGGGGACTTATCCTCTCCTTCATTCAAGGGGTTTCTGGGTCTGTAAACTGTGTCAAGTCTGGAAATTGATCAAAGGGATGTGATTCTCTGTTTTTAAGATTTGAGTTAGACTTTTGTTCACTTGACCTGGACATTTTCTGCTTATACAGATCAAATAAGAATGTGGTAAGCTTTCCACCTATTGCACGTCTGGGAACACCATAATTCATTAGCTAATGCCATAGGTCTACACCTGTTCATCAGGCTATTCTGATTGCTGCTTTGCCTCTGCTGTCTATTATGCTAACTATACTCACCTTGCCTTTGGTGGTTGAGTGCCATCACTTGGCCCCTGCCACCCTGGGATCCAATTATTTCTATTGCATTTAAGTTTTCCAACTGAATAACTATAGGTACCACCGTAAGGTCTGTAATGCAGAGAAGAGTAATCACAGAGCTCTTCAAGGGTGCTGGGGCTCCCCTCATAAATTTATTTCTTTAAGTATTAGTGGAAGGTATAACTTGTGGACCCTCCCAGTGTGGGTGAGTAGGTTCTAAGTGACAAATCCACTCCAGTATTCCAATTACCCCTCAGCCTTTGAATCCCTCCCTCCACATTAAACCAAGGGAGATCAGGCATCCCCATCTTGCTCGTGGTAGACCACCTTTTGATCCATGTTTCAGTCAACCAACCAAATAAACTATTAGTGCCTTTTTTTAACTCCCCAAGCCAGAACATTAAATGCACAATCTCTGCTTAGTGGGCCCGTATCGATAAATTTAGCCTGATCCAACTTTATATTTCTTCCCCCATTATCCCACACCCTTAGTATCCATTCCCATACATGTTCCTCAGATTCCTGCTTGTATAAATTAGAAAGTAGTTCTTTTGAAGTGTAGCATATCTCCTCATGGGTCACATTTTATACCTCATCTTTAGGGACCTGCTGGGACATGAGTCTAGTTATAGGTCTAGAAGCAAAGAGGGGCGGCGAGGGTAGGTCCTGAGGAAATTCAGCAACGGTCTTGCCTGGCAACTGCCTCAGGAGAAGCCATTACCCTCTCCTTAGGCAATGCAGAGTGAATCCCCTCAGATAGAGGTGGAAAGGCTGATACCACTGTGGTGGGAGCAATGCTGCCGCGGCTGCCCCCTGCTGCTGCCACTGGGGGTTTCTGCTGGCAAACAAGACTCATCAGAATTTAGGAGCTCAGTGTGCCCAGCTTCATCAGGGTCTCCCCACATCCCAACTTACAGGACTCCGTTCTTTCCTAATCGATGCCCTCACATTAACAATAGACACCCTGAGAGGCTGGGAGTTTACCTTTCTCTGTATGTTAGCCAAATGTATGAGGAGGGTTTGTGTTTGATTTTCAGCAATTTAAATCCTATGGTTACAGAAGAAAAGATTCTCCTTTAGAGCACACTTAGAAACTTTCAGGCTATTTATGTGCATCTGGAGCTGGGAGTTCCAACCCCTAAGTTCATCCTTTTCTTTCTTCACTTTGTCCAGCGAGGTTAGGAACAACCAACCAATTTCATTATATGCCTTGGTTTCCCACAAATGTTCAAAAGTATCATGAATAGTGTCACTAAACCCCTTGCCTCTTATAAGTAGTGAATTAAGTGTATCAAATGCATTTATTTTGTGCATCTCTATAAACAATTCACACAAAGGACTATCAGTGCTGTCTGTACTACTAGAAGTAGAGTCCTTAGCATTTTAAGTCTAATCACATTAGGGAGCCAATTCCAGAAACCCCAAAACCAATTAAGGAAATTCATCCGTAAAATTCTGTTCCTCTGGAACCACTTCTGGTACCAAAATTTGTGTTAGTCAGGGTTCTCCAGAGTGAGAGAACCAATAGAAAATACATACACACACACACACACACACACACACACTATACATGAAAGGGAATTTATTAGGGAGAACTGACTCACACAATCACAAAAGCAAAGTCCCACGATAGGCCTTCTGCAAGCAAGAAGCCCAGAGAAGCAGATAGCATGGATCCCAAGGAAGCCAGTAGCGTGGCTCAATCCAAGTCCAAAAGCCTCAAAACTGAGGAAGCCAACAGTGCAGCCCACAGTCTGAGTCTGAAGGCCCAAGAACCCCTGGGAGGCCACTGCTGCAAGTACCAGAGTGTAAAGGCTGATGGACCTGGAGTCTGATGTACAAAGGCAGGAGAAGAAAAAGACATTCTGCTCTGGGAGAGAGAGAGGAAGCCAGAAAAAGCTGAGTAATCCCATTCTTCTGCCTGCTTTGTCCCAGCTGTACCCCTAGGCGATTGTATGTCATCTGCCTGCATTGAGAGTCTTCCTCTGTCAGTCCACTGACTCATAGGTCGGTCTCCTCTGGAAACACCCTTACAGACACACCCCACAACAATGCTTCACCAGCCATCTAGGCATCTTTCAATCCAGTCAAATTGGACCTAAAATTCGTCATCACACTAAGGAAAGAGAAAAACATAGCAGGTATTAAATTATACCCAGGGAGGCAGCCTAATATAGAGTTAGGATTTAGGACTCTGGAACTATACTATCTTGTTTAATTCTGGTACCATTACTTATTAGTTATGTAATCTTGAACAATTTATTTAATCTCTTGGTGTTTCAGTTTTCTCATTTGTAAAGTGAGGGTAATAAAGTAGTGTCTATCTTACGAGCTGTTGTGAAGATTAAATGAGTCCATATATACAAAGTGTTTAGAACTTGAGGTTTTCTGTAATAATTCTTATTCTCCTTGCCTCACATATGTGCTTCCAGACTATATGGAGTTCTTACAGAAGGCATCCCGAAAAAAGTTTACTATGGAAAAACATTTCTTGCTCATAACATTATGCTTAACTCATGATAAAATAGGCAATGGGGCAGTTCTATCAATCAAATGAGTGAATTGCTATGTGGCAAATTGATCTTGATAAGAAGATGATTTCTATCACCTTTTTCTTCTTAATTAGTCATCAAAATAGTCTATAGAGTATATTTCCCAAATATCTCTCAAATCCATCCAGTTTTCTGCATTGAAGCAATGCAGTTGGCTTACTCTGAATGATTCGTACAGCTGCTCATTTTGTAGAGCTGTAAATGAACAGCATTTATCTATATACTGTCTGTTGAGGATTCTGCCACTTCAGATATTTGTCTTTATTTTCTCTCAGCACAGAACCCTTTAGGAAAAGAAAAAGATTGTTAAAAAGAGTATTCTGTACTATAGAACTAAATGCTCTAAAAAAAATGACGCTTTAGCTAATCCAGTAAACATGGTTTATGGCAATTCCATTCTTTCCTGAAAGAATTTTTACCATCTTAGTCTTTATCCCTTAAAATATACCTAGATTTAGACTTTATATATAGTCAAAACTCTTCAGATCTGCTAACTTTACTTCTTCTAGGACTTCTGTTTATACTTTGGCTAATATAATGTTCCCTTGCTAACTACAGAAATGTAAGAAATTCTCAGTGATCATGGAAAAAAATTTAGAGCTGAAATCTTTAATTGTATATTTAATTTCCATATTTTGTTCCTTCTCCAGAGAAGAATATAAAAAGTGAAGGGGAAAGGAAAAGTGACCCAAAGGTCTCTTCAGGTGGGATTCAGTATGTAAGTCTTCAAGGGGAGTGGGTGAAGACCTTCAAGAATCTGATGCTTAAACTTTATTACAATATCATCTTCAAAACTAACCTAGGCCCATTAGCAAGACAGCTGGTATTGAGTGATCTTGGAAGCCTTGCACTAATTTTGATTCATATCAGGAAAATGTTATGGAGATAATGAGAGAAATTCAGTCCAAGGACACACTCAAAGATATTAACTCATCACTCTAGACACGGGATTCATTCAGAATCCTGTGTTTCCACATCACCCTTCCATCTTAGTTTAGGCTTCTATAAAATATGATGAGTAAGTCTGTTGATTAAGGGAAACATGGACTCATCAGTAAGAAAGTAAAAATCTCTTCAAATAAAGGCAGAACAACAAGAACAAGATAATAGCTTTGATGTTAGTTTGATGTAGAGATAATCACACCAAAACTTATTTTAAATATGTTCACCTCCATCAAGAGAATAATCCTGTTATATGAGTCTTTATAGATTAAAGATTCTACCACGTCCTACAATCCTGGCTGAAAGTTGTAGATCAATAAAGTACTTTGGGACTGATTGTTTAAAGTGATTTTGTTTTAAAGTGTGAATTTACAAGTTTACTTCAATATGAGCAACTTGCATACACATCCAAGAGAAGCAATGTCTTCTACCACTACTTTCAAAAGCTGTAAGTAGATGAGACTAACTCTCTCCACACATCTCTTCAAATAACCCCTCATCATAGCCAGCCAAAGTTAGATAGCAACATATACATAGGAGAGAAAGAAATAACATGAATTTTGTAAGAACCCAAGAGTCTTTCTCATCCCAAGTTAAAGGATGGCGAGATATGTGGGACTGAGTCCTATCTTGGCTGATTCTTGGGCCTAATCAACATACCCAACCCTCTAAGCCTTCTTACAATCATATTCAGTATTCTCCATTCAGGCACAGAAGCAGATCTATGTATTGACATACTTAAACATTTTTATTAAAAGCAATTGAAGCTTTTATTCCTTAATCAAGCTTTAAATAGAAAACCCAATTAACCATAATACTTTTAAGTGTTCAGAATACTTAAAGGAAAGCCAAAAATGTTTCCATCATTTTACAAATTATTGTTCCCAGGTTTTAACTTTTGAAATTGGCTTAGATGGGCATTTAAAATCAATATTCTATACATAATTTTTCTACTCATAAAAGATAAAGAAAATGTATATTTTTGACTCAGACTCAATTTTCGTCCTTTTTCATCCTGATTGAGAAATTAGAGGAACCCCATATTGACTTTCACATCAAATTGGCTCTGAGAGCCAAATCTTATACTTTCCACAACCAGTTCCTGCCACTACTTATAGGAGATAAAGTTTGATTTGATTGTATTAGTATTTTGATAGGAATTGCATTGAATCTGTAGCACTCCAGACCTTCTCTCTCTATTGCCACTCTCCCACTTCTCTACCTTCAGAGATAATCGATGCCCTCACCTTCTCACCATCTCCCTGCCCTCAGAGCCTGATTTCTTTTAAAGATGTCTTTGATTCACTTACACAGATCGCTTCTAGGAATAACAGCATTTTAATAGGCATTAGAGCTTTCCTCTAAAAGAATGACACAAACAACCTGATGCTGACCAATGTTTGGGTCAACAAAGAAATCAAGATGGAAATCAAAAAATTTTTTGAGTCCAGTGACAATGGCCACACAAGCTACTAAAATCTCTGGGATACAGGATAAGCAGTGCTTAAGAGGAAAGTTCATAACATTAAATGCCTACATCAAAAAAACAGAAAGATCACAAATTAACAACCTAATGTCACACCTCAGGGAACTAGAAAAATAAGAACAAACCAAACTCAAAGCCAGCAGAAGACAAGAAATAGCAAAGATCAGAGCAGAACTAAATGAAATTGAAACCAAAAATACAATACAAAGGATTGATGAAATGAAAAGTTGGTTCTTTGAAAAGATAAACAAAATCTACAGACCACTAGCTAGAAGAACCAAGAAAATAAGAGAGATGATTCAAATAAGCTAAATCAGAAATGAAAAAGGAGACATTACAACTGATACCACAGAAATACAAAAGATCACCCGAGACTACTATGAACACCTCTATGCATACAAATTAGGAAATCTAGAGGAAATGGATAAATTTTTGGAAACACACAACTTCCCAAGTTTGAATCAAGAAGAAATAGAAATCCTGAATGGCCCAATATCAAACAGCAAGATTGAATCAGTAATTTAAAAAAAAAAAAATACTCCCAACAAAAAAAGCCCAGCCCAGATGGATTCACAGCTGAATTTTACCAGACCTACAAAAAAGAACTGGTATTTATCCTACTGACATTGTTTCATAATATCGAGAAGGAGGGTATCCTCGCTAACTCATCCTACAAAGCCAAGATCACCCTGATACCAAAGCCAGAGAAGAACACAACAAAAAGAGAAAACTACAGACCAATATCCCTCCTGAACATAGATGCAAAAATCCTCAACAAAATACTAGCAAACCAAATCCAACAATACATCAAAAAATAATTTAGCACAATCAAGTGGATTTCATCCCAGGGAGGCAAGGGTGGTTCAACAAACATAAATCAATAAATGTGATTCACCACATAAACAGAATTAAAAATAAAAACCATATGATCATCTCAATAGATGTAGAAAAAGTATTTGTTAAAATCCAGCACCGCTTCATGATAAAAATCCATAACAAACTAGGCATAGAAGAAACATACCTCAAAGTAATGAAAGCCATGTAAGACAAACCCACAGCTAACATTATACTAAATGGGGTAAAATTGAAAGCATTTCCCCTAAGAACCGGAACAAGACAAGGATGCCCACTGTCACTACTTCTATTCAATATAGTACTGGAAGTCCTAGCCAGAGCAATCAGGCAAGAGAAAGAAATAAAGGGCATCCAAATAGGAAAAGAGGAAGTCAAACTATCCCTGTTTGCTGATGATATGATCTTATATCTAGAAAACCCTAAAGACTAATCCAACAAACTCCTAGAATTGATAAATAAATTCAGTAATGTCTCATGTTACAAAATTTATGTACATAAATCAGTAGCATTTCTATATAGTACCATTTACAATAGCTGCAAAAAAAAAAAAAAATACCTGGGCATATACTTAACCAAGGAGCTGAAAGATCTCTGCAAGGAGAAGTATAAAACACTGATGAAAGAAATCATTGATGACACAAACAAATGATAAAACATCCCATGCTCATGGATGGGATGAATCTATTTGTTAAAATGTCCATACTGCCCAAAATGATTTGCAGATTCAGTGCAATTCCCATCAAAATACCAATGTCATTTTTCACAGAATTAGAAAAAACAATCCTAAATTTCATATGGAATCAAAAAATAGCCTGAATAGCCAAAACAATCATAAACAAAAAGAACAAATCTGGAAGCATCACATTACCTAACTTCAAATTACACTGCAAAGCTATAGCAACCAAAATAGCATGGTACTGGTATAAAACTAGACACTTAGATCAATGGAACAGAATAGAGAACCCAGAAATAAAACCATACATCTACAACCAACTGATCTTCAACAAACCAGACCAAGACATACACTGGGGAAAGGACCCCTTATGCAATAAATGGTGCTGGGAAAATTGGAGCACCACATACAGAAGAATGAAACTGGATCCCTATCTCTCACCATATACTAAAATTAACTTAAGATGGATTAAAGACTTAAATGTAAGACCTGAAACCATAAAAATTCTAGAAGAAAACATGGGAAAAACTCTTCTGGACATTGGTCTAGGAGGCAAAGAATTTATGACTAAGACCCAAAAAGCAAATACAACAAAAACAAAAATAAATAAATGGAATTTAATTAAACTAAAAAGTTTCTGCACAGAAAAAGAAATAATCAACAGAGTAAATAGCTACAGAATGGGAGAAAATATTCACAAACTACACGTCCGACAAAGGACTAATTCCTAGAATCTACAAGGAACTCAAACAAATCAGCAAGAAAAAAGCAAATAACTCCATTAAAAAGTGGACAAAAGAGATGAACTGATATTTTTCAAAAGAAGATATACAAATGGCCAATGAACATACGAATAAATGCTCAACATCACTAATCATCAGAGAATTGCAAATTAAAACCACAATGAGATACAACCTTACCCCTGTCAGAATGGACATTATTAAAAAATCAAAAAACAGTAGATGCTGGCACAGATGCAGTGAAAAGGGAACACCTATTCACTGTTGGTGGGACTATAAATTAGTACAACCTCTACGGAAAACAGTATGGAAATTCCTCAAAAACTAAAAATAGACCTACCATTTGATCCAGCAATCCCAATACTGGCCTATCTACCCAAGTGGAAAGAAGTCATTACATCAAAAAGACACATGCACTTATATGTTTATTACAGCACAATTCACAATTGAAAAGATATGGAATCAACCCAAGTGCCCATCAACTGATGAGTGGATAAAGAAAATATGGTGTGTGTAGATATATACACACACCGTGGGTACTACTCAGCCATAAAAATGAATGAAATAATGTCTTTTGCAGCAACTTGGATGGAAGTGGAAGCCATTATCCTAACTGAAGTATCTTAGCAATGGAAAAACAAATACCACATGTACTCACTTATAAGTGGAAGCTGAATAATGGGTACACATGGTCAAACAGAGTGGTATAATGGACTTAGAGGGTGGAAGGAGGGTAAGGGTTCAAAAATTACCTATAGGGTGCAGTGCATACTATTTGGGTGATGGGTACACTAAAAACCCTGACATCACCACTATACAATTCATCCATATATTAGAAAACCACTTGTACAGCCTAAATCTATTGAAATAAAAAAATAAAAATAAAAGAATGATGATGGAGAAATCGTTCCTTCAGTGAGTGGGGAGGGGCTGCCAGTAAAGTTTTCTCAATTGGGCTTTACTTCTTCCCTGGCACATCTTTTTCTTTCCAATCTCCTGCCTTTGCTCATACTCTTACACCTTACCTCTTCAACCCCTCTTTAAGAATACATTCCTACCTGTGTGCCACCAAAACACATGCACCCCGTAGGACCAATTTTAGACTGAACTCTTTCAAGGAGCCAGCTTAACCTCCCACATTGTTAAACTCTTTAGTTTCAATGGAACTTAAACACTAAGATTTCTGGCTGTTTGACATGGTGTTATCTCTCCCAAGTTGAATATAATTTCACTGATTGGAAGATGAATATACATAGAAATCTTCCATTTTCCATAGATCACCTATAAAACTCCCCCTTTATTTACATGCCTAACACATGTGTGCTTGGTACGTGGATTCATTCTAGAGTTTGCTAATGCAAACTGATGTACTTTCCTCAAAATTAGATGAGCCAAGAAATAATTTAGCTATTTCTTGATTTGTATCTTACATAACACTTTGTTACTTCCTCTAATCTCACAGGGTCAGAGCTGGCACATTTGGGAATGAGGTGGAGTTTTGTCTTAGCAGCCTTCTTTTTCTTCTGCCTAGTGTGCAGTCCTCCCTTCTCTTCTCTTGCCTTCATGCACACTGCGAAGTAAAAGACAGAAAACATGCTGACAACTGTTCCTTCTCCAAATGCATTTAAATTAAGAGGGAAAAAGAGGAAGAGTATTTCCCCTGGTGTTGAAAGATTTCCTTTTCTCAACCTGTAAGGCAAATTACATTATACAGATGCCAAACAACCAATTAAAATCAAAAGCTCTGATTTATCCTACATTTCATTTCTCCAATGACTATAACTTTAATCTTTGATCATCAATTAATTCTAGTTATTTGCAACATAAACTCCATAAATGGTCCAAAAATAAAACTGAAGCTACCTACAGATGTGCCTGTTTTATGAAATACTACTATATTTAACAAAGGTAATGTTTTCCCATGAAGAATTAAAAAGGCAGTGTTACTCAGAAGTAGTATTTCTGTTGAAAAGACTGCAAACACAAATTTTGTGGTAAGTATTTTTCAAACATTATTTCCTATTGCTGTTAAATAAAATTAAATGGAATATTTTTCTGAGGTATATCTTGGGGTTCTGTCTCCCAAACTCACCTAGGCTATGGTGCCTTGGAATAGTTATCCCTCTGATCACGTGTTCCTGATCTCTAAGATGGAAATCATAGTGATGATTTTCCTACTTACATACAGGGATTGTTGGGTTAGACAAGTCCAAAATAGTGAGTGCAATATAAACTATTAAATTAAATCAGTTAGGGTGTTTTTTATATCTACAAAATAAATGATTGTTAACTACAGATTTTTTGTATTAGAAAAATGCAAAAAAGCACATCAAATTTCTTTTTTGAGGAGAAATTACTCTTTAGGACAAAACTAATTTTTTTTAAAGGGAGTAGATTTAAAGTTTATTTAAAGAAAAATATTAGGAGTCAGAGGACAGGGGGCATGTGACTATGGCAGGAATGGCGAAGGTAGGCTTCTGCTGCCAGAGGTCACGATTCTGGTTGCACTTTGTTCGAGGGACTCGCCATTCCTTAGCTTTGAGACTGTGGGCAAACAACTCTCAAGCTACATCTCAGTTTCCACAATTGTTAACCCCACCTCATAGGGTTGCTGTGAGGATTCAGGGAAGTAAGATGAGGGACGCACTTAGAATAGTGCCTGCCACCTGGTCGGTGTTCACGAAGTGTTGATTATTCAATAGTATAGTAACTTATCCTAACAGATTATTTTTCAAATAATTAGCTGATGAGAACATGACTGGAGAACTGGAGTCTCTAATATCCACTTGATAGTGTTCCTTGTATTATTCCCTGCAAGTGTTGTTTACATCCTGTGAGTCTAATACACTGTGATTCCAATATAGTAAAAGTGAGCTCAAACTGTAATCTAAAAAGTATGGATTATCTAAAGTTAGAGGAATTCTATTTGCTTGGGTAGGTCTGTCCCTCTTATAACTGCTATTCCCTCCCTGCCCCCTGCAGAATTTAGACTCTATTTATAAAGCAAAGCCACTTTTCCATCATTTTACATTTTTACTTTTTCTAAGTTTGAACTTTTAAAATTGGTGTAGATGAATACCTAAAGCTTTTTGAAATGAATAGAATTATTGGAGGTCCCTCACTTTCATTACCTTTTTCCTGGCTGACAAACAAGTTTATAAGCACTTGCTTCGAACAGGCCCCTGGCATTCATTCCTAAGATGCCACTTCCTATATATGTGAGCTTGCAAATCCCTTCAGTAAAATGGAATTTCAGGGTCACTTTACTGATCTTGTTGAAGCACCAGTGAATTAAAAGCCAACTATTTTGACTTCAGGTTATCTATTTATGGTCTGCACTAGAGGAAATCACTTGATTATTCTGGGCCCGTTTCTTACCTGGAAAATGAAGTTAGACTAGATCAAAAGTTATAACTCGGGGTTATACAGATGGGGTCTGCATACTTGTAGAGGGATTTTTTTTAACTAGACTTTAACTGAAATTTAGCATTTCTTTCATTTGTAGGCAACAACACACATTAAAATTTGTGATATTTTTGTTTATCATCAATAGAAATCATAGATTTTTTTATAGTACATTTAGTGGAGAGATCTTGAAGTATCTTTTGATATCATTATTATTTCAAAATTGCATAGATACAGAAATGTCATTACTTAATGCATTACTAAAGAAGCATATATATTACTTTAACATGAGTTTACTTAAATATGTGTATTTTAATATAAGTAGATTCCCTTGTAGTCATATTTATTTTATTTTATTTATGAATTTTATTTTGAAAAGAAGGCCATAGCTTTCACCAGACTACAGAGGTACTGATGATTCAAAGATATTTGGAACCTTGGACTACATTGATGTTTCTCAAAGTCCTTTACATAGACCACTCCTGGGCCATGAAGGTCATCTAAGATGATCTTTAATGAATTGAACAATGCAAATTATTTCTTCTTTATGGAAGAATGATATGTCAGAATAATATGACTTTTTTTTCTAATGAAAGACTAAGGGTTACTCATAAGTAGTATTGCCCAAGTTCATTGTAAAGATTGCTACAACTAAAGATTTATTAACTAAAAGTAATGTTATTTAGATTTGCTGAGGACTTTAGTATCTGGTTGCCATGAAATTGCCTGGCAGTGTGTGGGTGTCCCTAAAAACAGCTGGAATTTTAGTTTTCAAGGAAAACACATTTTCAGTGCTGGAAAACTCTTATCTTGAGTTGGTCATAGTTTTTAATTGTTGCTTTTCTAATTGCATGTACAGAATTACTCTTGGATGTAATTTGTGTATCATTTTGGGATTTTTTAAAATTGCTGCATTGTTACCATTTGACTATTTTGTTCCTCTTCCACTCTATTATTGGCGAGTTCTTTATCCACTAGAAACAAGAGCATTTGGTGGTAGGTAGACCTTAGTGTCCTTTACCCATTGTAAAAGGTTCTCTCAAAAATTTTGAGAACCAGAGAATTAGTTAATTACTTATATTTCTTTCTTTTAATTCAGTCTATTCTTTCTACTCTGTTCTGCTCTATTCTAGACTGTTTTGTTCTGTTCCAATCTAGCCTTAAGTAACAGGATATTAAATCAGAAGTTTAAGCCAAGACTCTAAGAAAATAAATGTCAGAAAACAAACTGATTTGTGAGAAAGGAATTTCAAAGTAGATTCAAAAGCCAGTTGTAGGATGCTTAACACTCCCAACCAATACAAACAAATGAAAGGGTCAGATTGCCGAGGCTGAAAAAGGATTTATGAGGAGGATTTCTTTAAAGAGATCTCTGTTGTTGGGGAAGGTATAGAAATACTTCCTTCTTTACCTCAAATCAAGGGAAGAGAGCTTCACCAGGACCGTTGGAGAGACTGAAGTTAAGGGGATATTGGGAATGGAGTTTCTACCTGAGAGAGCTAAAGAGTTAGATGGTGACAGATGGGCCAAAGGGGAGAAGGCTGTGTAAGTGTCAGCTTTTCCTCAAGTAGTTTATGGGAACAAATGCCTCACGAATGTTTCATGTGAACCAAACGACATTTTGATCCTGGCATAAAAGATAAATTTCCCCCCATTGAATATATTTTAGAGAGATGGTGGGAGGCAACATAAATTTGCTTTGTAATGATACCCTATAAGTTCTGTAATTCACTAATTATATAACCTTAATAAAAATCTACTGCAACTGAGTTGACACAGTCCTACAATATACGTTAAAGGAATTATCTCGAAGTTAATTAGTGTAAAGTTTAATTGTTAGAATATCTTCTATCAAATTTCATACAGAAAGAGCATTCCATCATATATGAATATTTTCTGAAAAATATCAAGGTATTTTGAGTAGCTGACTCAAAAAATTAATTTCTATTTATTTTGTTTACTTTGTTTCTTATTTAATAAGACTCTTACATGTACATTTTGCTTTATATTTTTATTTTTCATAGATTCTCTATAACCTTTCCAGAAATGTTCAAACATTTTCCATGCTAGTATTTTATTTTTCTTCAAAGTTTATACAGAAGCTGAGTGATTCCAAGATTGTAAGTCCCATTAATTTGTTTTGACAGATTATGTCTTACCTTAAGCATTGCTATGCTCTTATACTCATTCATTTTAAATTCATAGCAACTAAGCAATGTGTAGGAAAAGACACTGATCATTAGGGGATTTGTTTAAAGGAATTTGTTTTAATTAAAAATATTCAGGAAAAGCATGCATAATTTTTACATGTGACTTAATAGATATTTAAACATGTTTTATCTGTTCTTTCTGTACTCTCAGATTAAATTGCAACATCAAAAATTTATATAACCACCAAAGACAACTTGTTATGCCCTATAGATCCACAGGCTGAAAAGAAAATGTTTGGTATCTTTGGAGAAATGTGCCACGAATCTAGTAAAATCCAGTCTTCCACATTTTACAAACTGCTTCAAGTCTCCTAAACGTATTAGGCTTTTTCCAAAGGTTTATTTTGGTTTTTGTGTGTTTGTTTCCTTGTTTCTTTTTAGGTGAACCTGATCTTCATAAGAACTCTGAAGACATAGTAAATGCTGAAGAAAAACATCCATAAGTCTGAAACACCTTAATGGCTTCTGTCATTTTAGACATGAGAGGTAATTTTATTTTCTTAAAAAAAAAAAAAAGAAAGAAACTTAATTTCTAAAATAAATGGTTTGTAGAATACCATTAGAAACAAAGTTATCTTATTTAAATGCCCTCCTGGATCTTTTTTAAAAAAATCTCTATTTTCAGTCTTTTGAAGTAAAACCTTAACAGGTAAACTTTAAATATTTAACTTTCTAAAGTTCTTAATTTGCTCATCAATAAAAATTATACTCATTGGGACTAAAATTTTAGTTCTTTAAAAATAATAAGCTATAGTCCATGGGGATGTTTAATTCTCATTACTTTTTCTACTTCATGTAGTAAATACGAATTTTTAGACTGATTTCTTCTTTTATTTCATGTAAGAAATATAAATGTTTATACCCAGCAAGTATTAATACATATTATAAAGCAAATATCATGTTTGCTAAAATCTGTGGACATGTGCATTAGTGGTTCTCTTTTTAAAAATTCAGCTGTGAAGGTTTGTCTTCAATCTATAAAATTATTAACTCTGGGAGTGCTGCCTTGGAAATGTGAATTTTTGGTAAGCCTGTCTGTTGATATTTCTGTCCACTAAAATTGAGAACCTCTGTCTTGGATGTACAAAGGAGGTGTAGGCAGTTACAGAAAGGAAAGATGTATTTATGGTGGAAATGTCTTAATGTGTACTGAAAAATAGTGAAAAACAAAACTCAAGTGTTACAATGAATCTTGCTGTTGGGGTGGTAGCGGGGGTAAGTGCTGACAGGACCATATCAAGCCTTTGTGAGGTCGTTGTCAGCTCCACAGATGTTACTTTAGATAGGAAAGAGTTAAACTGTGATTAGCTTTGAAGATAATTCCTCCCTCAGCGTTCTTGAGTTGCGAAGACAGTTGTAAGACTGTCTTTTATTCACAATAATAGTTGCGTTAATGGCGACCCTAAAGGGCCAGGCACTCGTGAGCGTCTTGCATATATCTCACTCAGTCCTCTCAACCCCAGACGTAGTGAGTGAGATTCCTACGTCATATGTAAAGCTTGGAAAGAAATAAAGACATAAAATTGTTATTCAGTAACTAAAACCCATCTCCATATTTAACAGTTATCATACACTGTCTCATATTAGCTACAGAAATTCCTCTCCCTACTTTCTATCCAAACTATCAGTTTATTGCCTTTAGAGCCCATGGTCATTCTAGAAAAGAGTTTGAGTCCTGATGGTCTATGGTGGAGCCCCCGGAATGTTTTGGGGAAAACTAATTCAGTGGAATATTTGTAAATGTTTTAAGTAACAAATAGTTTTGTTGGCAAATGAGTATCATTGAAAAACTAAGACAAAATTATTTAAGATTCTTGCCTATAAGACATCTCCAAGCCAATATACGCTATATAGCTTCAAAAGAAAAAAAACAAAAACAAAAACTTTAGGATCAGTATTTCCCAAACATTCATGATATGGATCTGGAATATTTATGAACATTTTTCAAAAATTGTATGTAGGGAACACAGGTCACCAATAGATTTGTAAAAATTACTGTTCATTGTATCTATCTGTCAAGCCTAGATAGATGATTGATAGATAGATAGATACAGCAGTTAATGAAGCATCTTTTTCTTTTTTTCAACTAAAAAACCCCAAAGCTGGAAAAGTTTGTGACCCACTCAAACTAAACATGATATTCAAACCCCAGGAGATAGCTTGACGCGTTTTTTTTCTATTAGGACCAAGTAAATCCTTTAGCTTCCTTCTCAGTTTGAGAAAGCCCTACCTTTGGTGCACAATCTTCCAGGAAACAGGGCCTTCAGTAGGTGAAGTTCACATGCCTTCAAGGAACAGGTAGGTGCTTTAAAGGAGAGAAGTGGACAAATCTGAAAACAGTAGGAGTGGTGAAAATTGGCAACCATGACTCAAGTGTGGTGTGTGGGAGACAGCAGGCAGTGATCAGTCTTGGAAACAGAGAGAGGACACAGCACACCCGACCTGAAGGCTGCAGCCAGCCACTCTTTGGTTCTGCCAGATTTTCACCATGAAAGAATGAGGGCCCAGTGTTTCCAGGTGTTTGTAGTGATTAAGAGAGGGTTTGTTTGTTTGTTTGTTTAATGTAAAATCTTCCAGTTTTTCATGTTGGCTCAAAGTTTTTTGAAACACTGTGTGGACCAGACAAAATATGTCTGTGGGCTAGATTTGGCTTGCAGGCTCCCTATTTGCAAATTCACCACACCTTCTTTGTGACTGATAGCTAATTCTTTTGCCACCATCACAGAAATCATAGATCTTATGGAAGCCTGGCCATATCTCTGAAAGCTATTGCCTACTCTGTTCTCAATGTGTAGGCCCCACTGTGAGATGCTTTACCAGGAAATACTGAGCTCTAATTTAATTTGTGCCATGTTGAAGCCTCATAAATCAATGTGCAACACTACATCTAGGATAAGAAAAAAGCCTTTGAAATCTATTTTTCACACTGTTGGATAATTTCATCATCATTTCTAAGAGGTTCCAGTCCACAAAAGTCTTTTGTTTTGCTTAAATTTTTTTTATGTTTTTGTTAATTAAAGTAAATGAGATTGAGTTTGGATGTACAATGCCATCCTGTTTTATTATTTAAAAAGCTAATGGCATATCATTTTTCACATTATCTTCCTTGAAAGATATGTTAGAAATTTCTGGCATTTCAAAAGCAAACCATTATCAGACCTGTTCCTCATTGTAGTGAAAGCATTTCCTCTTCCTACCAATGCCAGCTCTTTAATTCTGAGTGCACTGTCCAAAGAGAGGCCAAAAACTGATGATTTGTGGACTGTATTTAGTCTGCAGATTTGTTTGACTTCCACACTGATTTAAAATATCTTTTTGAATATCTCTGGGCAGGACTAAAGAATATAACTTTACTTCACTACAGTCCCTGTAATTCTAGTTGTTTTACACACACCCAGCCCCACTTAACTCATTTACACTACCTGCTAGGCCCATATGGCTGTTTGAGTTTGTGCCTTCTGATCTAAAGAATCAACGTTTTTGCTGTGATTAAACCATGCACATGCACAGAGTAGAAGTAGGAAGAGGAATTCCAACCAGTATAAAACCACTATCTATTATATACTGATAAATCCTGTATTCTTGACCAGGTATATAAAGTCCAATGTGAAATTGCCACACAATAAGTGATGCCTGTATGTGACTAAATCATGATCTTCATTTTCTTTTTTTCTTTTTCTTTATTTATTTTTTAATTCACATATAAAAAATTGTGTATATTATCAGGTACAACGTATTGTTCTGAAATTGTGGAATGGCTAAATCAAGCTATTTAGCATATATAACACCTCACATGCTTATCATATTTTTAGGGTGAGAACATTTAAAATCCACTCTCTGAGCAGCAATTTTCAAGAATATAATACATTTTTATTAAGTATAATCATCGTGTTGTACAATAGGTCTCTTGGACTTATTCCTCCTATCTCACTGAAGTTTTGTATCATTTGACCAGCATATGTCCAAGCCCCTCTGCTCCCTACCCACTCCCTACCCCCTCTGCCCCTTCATCTCTGATCTTCATTTTCATTTGGATTTTATTTTAGGATAATGAAAGCAACACAAAAACATCCTAAATCCTCAACTTTCCACAAAGCTGTATCTCCTTTTTCAACATACAGTTGGATCAGGCCATTTTTATGGATGTCTACATAAGGAATTAAGAAGAACACAAATTTTGAGCTAGTAACTCTGGCCAAATAAATACACTCAAGTTGCTACCAGAGTTTTTGGCCAGTGTTTCTGCCATCATTTTTCCTCCACAATTTGGCCTTCTTCAATCAAGCCAGAGAAATTTTTAAGACAAAAGTCAGACAGCTTTAAATTTTTCTCACTTTGAGCCAGTCATAGTGACTGTGCAATACATGTGCAGAAGATGAAGCCTTTTAAAACTTACTTTTTGCACTGTCTTACACAGAGTGCTATAACTACACATTTTTCAAGGTCTTAAATAAAAGGAAAGCAAAACCAAAATTATGAAAAATATATTTTTTGTAGTGCTGGGGAACAGGCTATATAGATTGTCCTTCTTATTTTAAATGCATGAGAACAGAATGAGAGATGGGACTGCTCAGAAGCTGTAGTTGAAGTCCTATGGCAACAACGGAGCATCACAGCCCCAGCACAGTGACCTGATGAACACCTCATTGTAACTCTCATGCTGGGAAATAGCAGTGAAACCTCTCCTTGAACCCAGTGGACCAACTTGCATCCGTCCATCCCATGGTTTTAACACACTAATGCATCACTTCCATGGGCATGGTCACGACGCAGGTCATGTGGTATCTACAGTCCATGAAAACAAGAAAACCAGATTGTCAACCATTGGTAGAGACAAACACTAGAATAGAAAATGGAATTTGCCTTCTGGGATGGTTATCCCATCAAGGTGTAACAAAATATATTACCAAGCCAAGGGATAAGAGACAAGAAGGATGTGTATGTGTGTGTGTGTATGTGTGTTCAGAAATGTCTATGAAAATGGAAGCCCACGCTTTTATGAACAGATAACATTATTTGACGTGACTTTTAAATTTTACTACCCAGAAACAAACTGCAAACCTCAGAGGCCCTGCTTCCCTGTCATGTTTTGCCTGAGCATGTGCACAGCCTTTCTTTTGCTCCAAACTGAACTACCTTTATTTGTTACTAGCTGACAAGAAAGGTCAAGCACAATTGGGTGTTATAATGTTTCACTGTACAAACACTTCAAGGATGGTGAGCTTCAGTGAATTTGTCTTTGGGAAAGGCAGAAATTGGATGGAAGGAATCAAGAGTAGCCATCAATTAAATGATGTGAAGGAGGATTCATCCATCCTAACGAGTTTTCTGTTGCACCTGCTTCCTTCCTGGGTTCCACAATGCTAAGCAATATTTTAGAAATGGATACAATCAGAAGCTGTTAAGCCTAAGTAGTGAGATTTTATAACTCACAACTTAGATCTCTTTTAATGTGTAAGCCATATTTCATATGCATATTTAGTATGCATCATTGTAATTTAAGATATATTTGTGTGTAGACTCTGTATAAAATGCTCTTAAATGTTCTGTGAATAAGATCCTTAGCTTTAGTTTTACCTGAATGTTGTGCAGAACACAGCTAAATAATTGTTTCATAGACATTACAATGCAATTGATATTTTAAATGTAAGCAGTAAAGATTGATCTATAATAATGTGCTGGAGGAAAACATTTATAGATATGTACATCATGGTGACTTTTGGTTCTTTAAAAATGGACTTTTCATTTCTATTTATGAAGAAACTGTAGCTACTGCTTTTAATGTCTTTTTAAAATGAGCTATTTACCAGCTATTAATAGAAAATATTCTGCATTTAAAATAGAATCTATCTGGGAAGTCTAATTACTATTGTTCCTATTTGAGCCAATTGTCTTTCAGTAAAGCTATAGAATCTCTCAAGGGAGAAGTAAATTGAGACACTGCTTCTCAAATGTCATAGGAAACATAGCCACTTTGTTCCTATTAATACTTCAAGATCTATACACTCTTGTTATTTAAAAAAAGGAGAGTACAAAGAATTCATCAATTTCTGTATATGGGCTTTAACCTAATTTTCCAGGTTATGTGACTTATAAAGCACTGTGACCAAACTTCCAGAGGGAGTGGAGAAAAGACGCTCTGCTTCTTCAGAAGAGTTGTCATGCTGCTTGATGTGCTTGTTATTTTCCTAATCTCCCTCTTTCTCCCTATCCCCTACACTTCCTACTTCTCTCCCTTTTTTTTCAATCTTTCATATTTCTCCTTCCCTCCCTCCCTCCCTCTCTCACTCCCTCTCTCTCTAGGACAGCTACTACTTAGCACTAGTTAGTAAGAAGTCAGAGTGGAGATCATCTGTGCCCATCTCTTCTGCAAATATCAATGTTGATCCCATTCCGAAGAGAGGGATTGATGAGTGATAAGTTAGGCTGCTGCACTTTAAATGTCCCGCTTTGCATTTTTATCCTCAGCTTCCCAACATATATATCTTGCAAGTTTATATGCCTTTTCATTTAACCATAACCTCTTTTATTTAATTTTTAACATGACACCTACAATTCTTGTGTTTTTATTATGCTGTAATTCTCTGTATTTCCTATTATACATGATTGCTAAATAAATCATATTTGAGGGACAATATTGCGAAACATTTGGTGTTTAATGTAATCCCATTTGGTGGGGCATTGAAAAGTTGGAGAAATTGAGGAAAACCTGAAGTAGACCAACTGAAAAATTGATATGGGTTTTGTCAGAAAGTGATTTTTGCTCCATTAAGGAAATATGCATTGAATACCTATTATTTGCAAGCTCCTGACTAGAAGCCTGGTGCATATATGAATATGGAAACCTAAATCTTTTCTCTAGAAACTTCAAGTATTATACAGGAGATAATCTATACACATTATAACTTATGCATAATAACTAGAATGCTACATCCAAAAGTAACCAGATGCAAGCTTGGCATGTTGGCATGCACCTGCAGTACCAGCTACTCAGGGCACTAGGCGGGAATTCGAGGCTGCAGTGCGTTATGATGGCGCCTGTGAATAGCCACTGTGCTCTAGCCTAGGCAACATAGCAAGACCTTGTCTCTATATAAAAAAGGAAAAAAGAACAAAGAAGAAAGTAGCCATGCTTCCATCTTCAGAACTTCCAAGAAGACTTACCATGAGTTGATACTTAAATAATAAATAAAAACAAAATTTATAATCATTGCCTATTTTCCACATGCAGTCTCCACGTAATACCTTAACAAATATTATCTCTGATCCAGCAAAGTGGTATCAATATTAGTAAAGGAAACCGATTCTCAGAGAAAGAGCCTTGTCCAAGACCACACAGATCTACACTGGCAGACTCCACACTGGATTTGGTTCTAGGTCTCTCTGGCACCAAAAACCTTTTATTTTTCTTTTTCAACATCTATGTGGGGCAAGGCAGAGGCACAATGGAAGAGAAAGGTCTGTGAAGAACAGCAATGTGAATAAGGCAACACAGGAGAATAATAAAGGAGCAAAGGGTGTCCAGTCAAAGTGAAGACCTAGTGAGTCTCAAGTAATTGAATGAAGAGCAATTGGCACAGCATGTGTCACCCCTTAGGCTGTGTCTCCATGACACCTACACATTCCAGATGAAGATGTGAAAACCTAACTACTCATCAGATACATGGCACTTAACTGAATTTTTTACCTTAAGTGTGATTACATGATACATTTCCCCTAATATCAAAGAGCTTTTAAAGGCTATATTTTAATTTAGAAATATAATTTAGATAGAAAACACATATTTCCATCAGAAGCTATACTAAGCGTTCTGTTCTCTGTTTAATTGCTTTTCTAAATACTTCAAAACTTATCCACTGTTAGTACAAGCCTTAGACAATAAAGACAATGTATATTTTAGAGTTAATAAATGAGCACCTCATAATGTCATGTATTACATTCTTGTCATTTCTTTGGAGGGAATTCTAAATATTTAAGATACACGTTTTATATATGGGCTGACATATATTTAAAGCTCTATTTGGGGTCGGGTGTGGTGGCTCACTCCTGTAATCCTAGCACTCTGGGAGGCCGAGGGAGGAGGATCACTTGAAGTCAGGAGTTCAAGACCAACCTGAGCAAGAGCAAGACCCCGTCTCTACCAAAAACAGAAAAAATTAGCCAGGCGTGGTGGTGCCGGCCTGTAGTTCCAGCTACTCGGGAGGCTGAGACAGGAGGATCACTTGAGTCCAGGAGTTTGAGATTGCAGTGAGCTATGATGATGCCACTGCACTCTAGCCAGGGCGACAGAACAAGACTCTGTCTCCAAAAAAAAAAAGCCCTATTTGGGGATTTTTATCCCTTAGTAACATAATAAATTTCTGGATTATTTACTTAACATTTGAAAAGGTTGGAGAGCTTCCTTTGCATCTCAAGCTGATACATTTTTATCTCTGAAAATTAAAGATTATAATTATGTAGTTATCCTAGTTTATTATACTCTCACTACTGCATTACATTATTTTCTTACATTATCTTTTATTCCCTATAACTACTCTTTAAGGCATTATTATTCCCATTTATAGATAAGGAAGTGTGGCAGAGGAGGTTAAAATAATTTGTATAATGTCATGCAGCTAGAAATGGAGGAGCCCAGATTTGAAGTCTAAGGGATTCTAACTCTCAAAACCACCAACCTAGACTGGTGCTGGCTACTGAGGTAGGATCTGTCATGTCTTCTCTACCCATCATATTTGTTATCTTCCTTTTTTACTCTTTATTCCATTTTGCAGGAACTTGTCCTTAAAAACTTTGAAAGGGCAGGATTTTCAGTGACCAACAGCAGGGTTGTGTGTGCTTTAGTGACCAATTAAATCACGTATTACTGTAGACAAGTTGCCTTTGATTTTTGTGGATAAAACGAATCATTCCCCATGCTTAATTCGTGACCATAAAATATGCTTTTTAAGTAACTGCTGGTGCTCAGTCTAGACACTTGCTACTCAAAGTGGCCCACACCTGGGAACTTCTTGGAAATAAAGAATCTCAGGCTCCATACAGACCTGCTACACTGGAATTGGCATTTTAAGAAGATAACTGGGTGATTTCTGTACATATCACTGTTCTAGACAGTAATAAATATTACGGAGGTAATTCTAAACACCTACTAAATACTTAAATACAAGGTTGTGTGTGTTTTGTTTTGTTTTTTCGGTCATACTACAAGTGCTTAATAAGTGCCTTTTGACTCCTGTGCCCTCCCTCAGATCTGTCAACAAACATCATGGAACCAAAGATTCAGGCTATTATGTCTTTTCATGAGGTGTATATACCTACATTAACGAAATGTGGTTCATTATATGAACAAATAGAGGAGTACCCATGAAGGCTTGGCGAGGATGTTAAATGTATGCGTGTGATCATTTGGCTTTCAGAGCAAAAAATCCTGGAAAGCAAAAGCCTTTATAAAATAGAAGGCAACAACAGTCAATTTATCCTGTTTTTTTCTTTTTTTTTTTGCCTATCAAGTACTGAATTAAGCAGTATACAAAGGCCAACTTTACCTGACAAATACATTTCATAACGATTATCCTCAAAACACAGTTTGATATGTTCAACTCTTATATGTCAGCTTTTTTGTAAACCTTAAAATATGGAAGACATTATGGAAACAATGCTTGGAATGTATGGGGTAGGATGAAGGAAAGGGCACCACCAAGCATTACGACTGATTGCCTCACCTGGGGTGAAAGGAAGAGGGTTTGTGTCCAGTTTGGAAGCAGCAAGCCATCTGAGTTTGGAAACATAAGATACAAGGGGAAAAAATAAAAAACAAGGAGCCAAGATTAGTTTATGGAAGGAAGCCGGGGAGCTGGGTGTATTTTTACAGAGATTTAGCACAAAGAATGTGCAGAATAGGCAGCAGGGAGGCCCCATTCCACATTCTGGTGAGACTGGGGTGAGGCCCAGAGGAAGAAAAAGATCAGTAATAAGCAGCAGGTATGAGGGAGGGATGACAGGGCAAAAAGATCTGTATAAATGGGCAGTGTGGGAGGTTACTCTAGTTCTTTAGTTTACCAAAGAAACAATGGCTCTGGGTGGCTAGATTTGGTTGGGCAAATTTGTCTGCATGGGGACCACCTTCCTTGTCTTTACATATCTCTTTTTGAGTCTTGCATTTATGTCCCATCATAAGCCAGCCAACAATGTAACTGCCTCATGTGTGGGTGTGTTTTTTCCATTTAGGATTTCCATGTTGAAAAGGCTGAAGCATGCATGGGATTCTCATGACCCTCCCCTGACCTGAAGGACTTTTAAATTACTCTAAATTAATGCAGAACTTACAACATTCAGCTTTTCTCCAGGCACAGAAAGCCCTACTAGCATGGCGAAATTGCCCCTTCAGGTGTTTCTTGCTTTCAGAGCACAGAGTTTGACCAACATATTTGGAAATTAGATGCTCCAAAGGTAATGAGAACCGAGCCTATGAGGACATACTAAACTGAAGGGTCCTAGTCTTAATCCATATGTTGTAATTTTGAATTTTAAAATAATGAAGAGACCAAAGGCATATTTGATAAATGGGAGATAAATAATAACACCCACTAAATGATACTGCATCTTGAAATAAACACAGCTGAGTATATATATCAGGAAGAAAGTTGTAATATTATGAAGATCTATAGCTAGTGAAAGTTTGTACAAAGAGCCAGAATCTATTTTTTCCAAGTCAAGCTTTCTTCCTATAGATACTGTCCTATAAGTTATCTTTTGGAGAAGATATAAAGAACTCTCAACCCCTCAAAAAAATTCTTTTTTTCAAAATCCTTGACTTTGGATATTGATGAAAAGGTGTTTCTTTTCCCTTCAACTTCACTTAGCATACCATTTTATCATTCCTAAATTATTAGCTAAATGTAAAAATATGTTCATTTTTATGTACTTATCCTAAAAGGTATTAAATTACATTAAAGTTCATTTTTAAAATGATTTTCTGATGAATAATACTATACATGCACATGAACAAGTAAAAATAACAACTTTATTTAGAAATAAGAATATCCCTGTGTATCAAGCATGAATTAATTTGACCTTACTGTGTATGTGTTTGTGTGTATATGTGTGTGTATGGGTGTGTAAAACTTGGTTTCAGATTAAATATTAATTTAGAGATTTCTAATTTCCAAACTCCTTGCTCTCCATCTAACTCCTGCTCCACTCATTAAAATCACAATTTTGCCACTGAAGAACAGAACCAAATGATAGCTACAGGACCTTTTTTATGATTGTTTTAATAATATTTGTCTCAGATTACAAAACTAATATACATTTCATCCCTTGTTTTTAAGCCAACTTCAATTCTTTGTTACAAACAGCATCTAAATAGCATTCTTCACTTAGCCTGCAAGGTAGACTAGGTGTTTCATGGGGGCAGGGGTTTATGTTTTGTTACTTTATTTTCTCATAGCCTAACACAGCTTGCACACAGCACATCCTGTTTTTTGTTGAATTTGACATACTGAAGTCAGCTATACATTTCTGAAGACTTTTAGGGTTTGACTCTTAGGATGGTTGTGAGAATTAAATATATTGATTCAGATAAGGAACTTAGAGCCTACAATAAGCATTAGTTGTTATTTTTTCATTTATATTAGCATTTGTTCCTGGCTATGTGATGCAAATATATTAATATAAGAATATATAATAGTTAACACTCGACTACATACATGAGTTTGCTAAGTTCTAAGTTCCTTATCTATACCAACTTAAATAATTCTCAAAGCAACCCTAGGAGGTAAATATTACTGTTAAATGCATTTTATGATGGGAAAACTGAGACACAGGAAGGCAAGGCAATATGTTCAAGGTCCTCCATATCCCAAGATGCAGACTTGGGATTCTGGCTACACAGTTCATGCCCTCAGCACCATTCTACTTTCTCAAAATTAAACCAAACCCAACCCCGAGAGATTGCTGAACTTGACAGTCTATGATTTCTTCAGTTGTTGAGAACCTTACCATGGCATTGTGCTTGGCTCAACTCAAGGTTGTATCATTTCTAAAAGGATTATGGACCCATTTCTTCTTTCTATTCAAAGAGCATTGCATTGTTTAGGCCTTTACCACCTTACTCATGTTGAATGTTAGTCGCTGCACGCTGTTATGTTAAATCTCCCTCATTAATTCTTTGAACCTATTGCTCCTCTTCTTAAAAAGTTTCCCCTTGTCTACATCAGGGGTCAGCAAACTTTTTCTGTAAAGGCTCAGACAGTAAATATTTTCGGCTGCACAGACTGCATCTCATCTAGCAGTCCCCAACCTTTTTGGCACCAGGGACCAGTTTCATGGAAGACAATTTTTCCATGGAGGGTTGGGGGGGTGTGGGGGAGGTGAAGCTCAGGCAGTGATGCCAGCGATGGGGAGCGCTGTATTACAGATGAAGCTAGCTGGCTCCTGCTGTGCGGGGGGGTTGGGGGACAGGGCGGGGCCTTCCTAAGTTTCATGGAAAACACTTTGTCCATGGACACAGGGTGGGGGATGGGGGGGCGGTGGGGCTCTGTGCCCAGTACCGGTCCGCAGCCCGAGGTTGGGGACCGGACGGCAGCACACTGCCCTTCCTGCTCCCCCGCCTCTATCTCCTCGTCCTCCTCCTCCTTCATCATTTTCTCCTCCTCCTCCTCTTTCTGTTTCTTCTTCTCTTTCTTGTCTCTTTGTTTTCTCTTTTACAACCCTTTAAAAATGTAAAACCCGTTCTTTGCTGGGGAGAGGGCATACAAACACGGTCCACATGGAGGGTTTGGCCCACCCACCTGCTCTGCACAGCGCTTCTATTTCAGGTCAAGGAGCTCGGTGCCCTGGAAAAAGAATGAGGCTGCTTGTGCCAGCGACAGTCATCCCCAAGACCTCCAGCTTCCCCAGGCCTGCCAGCCACCCTGAGGGCTGGGAACGGCAGTACCTCCAGCACACATACCAGTCTAGGAGCGCTGGCCGCAGCGCTGGTTCTCAGCCTTCAGCATGCATCAGCACCACCTGGAGGGTTCCGTAACCAACTGAGTTAAGGCTGAGCGGCATCCGCAGAGATTCCGATTTCGTCTGGGATGGGGCCCGAGGTGAGGTTAATGCTATTGGAGGGCAGATCTCACTTTGAGAGCCACTGGGCTGTAGGTAAAGCTTAAACTCAGCACAACACTCAAATCCCCTCACAAGCTAACTGTAGCCTATTTTTTTATGTCATAGCCTTCCTCATGGTATTCACTGTTCTTGGATGTCTACCGTGCCTTTGCACTGAGTGCCTCTCCTGCCCTGTCTTACTAGTCCTTTTGCCATTTTTACCTGTCACCAATCCCCCTTCTTCTAAGGATCTATGCATATGCCAGCTCTCTCACAAAGCCTCTTGTCGTATCTCTGGCTAGAACTCTAAATCATTCTTCTCTGGATGAACACTGATCTGTTATCCCTCTGTGTAGGAGAATTGTAGCTCTCTGTATCATATGCTTGCTGCTAGATTTTAATGTAAAAAACACTGCCACTTACACATAGTAAGTGTTCAGTAAATATTTGTTAAATAAATGAATGTGAATGAATGAATGATGTCAGGAAAGAAAAGTTTATTCTTATTTGCCTGCTCGATATATGGCTGAGTTAATCCTTTTCCGATAACATCTCTAGTTAAGTTAGCCAAAATAAACTTCACTTTTCAAGCACTTTAGACATACAGAATCCCAAAAAGCCATTTGTGTTTTTTTTCAGAGCAAACGAATGGGGAGTGCATTAACTCTTAATTCTTAATAGCATACTAAAAGCAAACCTGAATTATATGGGAGAAACATTAAGATCTCTCCATCTGTCTTTCGTCTCTACCCATGGGGATATGGGTCTGCTGTTGCAGAGGTGTATTAGTTGTAGCAAATCCTACCACCTTAGCTAAGGAAAAAAAGCTTACATGTCCTAGGTGATTTCCCATAGCCTTAATAATTAATAGTGGGAACTATACAAGATTTAGAACAAGAATGACTCTAATTCTTAGTCATTTGTAACTATTAACCTCAACACTTCCTAATCTCTAAACACAAAGACGTTGATAGAATGGTAAAATAATGATGAAGAATATTTAAATGGACTAGACAGTACATGACACATTGTTGGCCCTCAATGAACAGGAATTTAAATTATCTTGTATTTATTCAGATGCCATTATTTCTTGTTGAATTTCATGTAAAAGACCTGAAGCAAGAAATATCTCATTCAAGATATCTCACAAAATTTGGCCCTCAGTTCAGTTTTGGACTTTGTCATTTTCCAGCTGTGTGGTCTTGGACAAACCTCAATTTCTCATCTATAAAATGGAGATAGTAAGAGTACCTATCTTATAGTGTTGTTGGAATGATTAAATGAAGTGTCCCCTGTAAGGTGCTGAGAATATTTCCTGACACATAGAAAAGAATGGAAATAAAATGAGCTAAAAAAATAAGAACCTACCAGGAGCTCCATCCCCTTCCTTTAAAATTAATTGATATTTACAGTTTCAAGAACATAGCTTGGCTTTAACTTCAGTAGCAATATCCTAAAAGTCCACATGATGGAGAGGTTGCTCCATGCAAACAGTAGGCCAGCCATGCCATAGTAGATACCATATTATCATTAACTTTAGAATTTATATCCTTGCTTAAGGAAAAGCAAAATTGTGTATATAGATAGAGATTAAATAGATACAGATAGACTGAGGTATAGACTGGTGTATATGTATAGATAATAGGTAGATAAATACATTGATAAATTGGTTGGTTGCAATATCATGTGGACATTCTATTTTGTGGAAAATTTTTAAAGCAAATATTAAAGAGAGAAATATCAGCCTAAAGATAACATAATAGTAACGTTTAGACTTCCTGGATGGCTTATTAAACAAAACATACTATCAGACATCCAGGTGCACTGAGAAGCAAAAATAGTAGTTTCTCAAAAAACAAAAACAAAAAAACCCTATACCACACACACACACACACACACACACCAGAAAACTCCCCAGATTTCAGATTCTTTATCAGCAATATCAGCAAAATAAAAAAGCTTTTTTTGGAGGGAACAAAAAAGGAGAGAGTCTTTCATAATGTGGGAATTGTCCATGTGAAAGGAACAGATGCCTCCACCAAGTGTGGTGAGTCAGATGCAGTATAGAAGCCAAGTGGGTGAACATTGGAATCATAATCTTCAAACGAACCAGAGAGAAAAGGGCTACAAAAGGGACCTAGCCATGGTGCCAAAGACGCTTTCATGTGCAGATAACTTAGCAGCAGTGGACAGGAAGCTACTGAGAGCAAGTTGTGTGGTCAAAGACAAGGAGAGGGAAGGAGCTGGCCTCACCACCTCAGGCTCTCTCCCTCTGTTCACCTCTCTCTTTTCATCTAAGGCACCACCTCACCTCCTTCCCTCTATCCAGTCTACTCTGGCTTTCTCTCCGTCCATTCTCACCTGGCTTCTCCTTAATAGAAGAGAATACGGAAATGTAACTTTGGGATGTATTTATTGAATAAAGCTTTAATTCTCTGTGCTTAATTTAATAGCAAACAGGTTAAATTTCTTCTTTTTTTAAAAAAGTTTCTTTTTTATTTCAGTGTAGTGAAACATTTTATATATATACATATACACATATTTAGTGTACATTGTATATATATTGTGTATATTAATACATATTATGTATATAAATACATATGTGTATATATACATGTATACAAACATACATATATAAATTCTAGACACACATACACACATATACATATTACTCAATAGTGAAAATTTTCAACTCTCCATTACACAATGGAAGAAAACAAGGAGATTAATTTTGGTAACTATATTTTCCCTGAAATATTGCATTAGATTATTTTATACAGATATAGTTTTTGGTAGTTTATGATAACAATGTCTAATTTTTAATACTTTTCTGCCTATACTACAAAAAAAGTATTTTTAAAAAACTTCATTTTTATATCAGCCAGTTCCAATGAGCTACTTCCTATGTAAACTCCATTTACACTAACAATAAAAATGCATAGCTCAAGCATAGTATCATATACAAGTCCAGGATTTAGTAGTATAATTCCTATCTTAGTCATAATTGCCCTTCATGTCAACTTTTAATTTTTTTAGACTATTGAGTGTTCTCAAAAACAAATAAAACACCCTGTAATATTTAAAACACTTGGCAAATGTAACTAACAAGTGACAAATTCAAAATAGAAAATCTTTGTCCCATTAGGACAAAAGAAAAAAGAAGAAACCAACATATGGTGATATAATTAGTCTGATTAGGAAACACATCCACAGAATTTATGCTGCAGGGGAAATGTAATGGGAAGCCCACCCATCTACTGCAATGCCTTGAAAAATGCTGGTCTTTTCAAACAATAAAGAAGAAAGAAAAGATATTTCCTGTAATTATTAAAGCGATGTTCAACCATCTGCAAGCTATTTGTTTTTTGCAGTTCTTATTGTTCCATTGCTTTGATTATAGCCACGTTATACCTTTGTTATTTTTGAGAAGATGGTATTTTAAAATCAATTAAACTCATTCCTCAGTTAGCTTGAGGGGAGCAGCAGACAGAGTATTCTCTTCAGCTCCTCCTTAAGTAGCAAATTGTTTCTTTCAATGTCATAATATCTATAGCACATTCCACACTTGCACATTTAGGTCGGGGGTAATTAAGTGTGTTCATATTATTTTTATTTCTTTGGCAATACAAATTTTGAGAGTAGTAAGTGAAAATTATCATTTCTTCAAATCCTGGGATGCATGAGGGAGATAATAATAAAAACAGCAATTTGTGAAATTATTTTCATTTTTATTTTGTAACTTATTAGGAATGAAGAAAAAGAAACAAATTAAAGATTGATGTTTCTTGTTCTTTAGGAAAAGATTATACATAAGATTGTCATAAACCCAGAAATTCTCTCCTTTTTTAGATATTAAAGGTTATTTTTTTCTTTTTTTTAGCAGTACATCATGGAAGGAGAACACTAAAGGTTATTTTTTAAAGTATAGATTTAAACATAGAAAATATTCTAAAATGAACCAAATACTTTAAAAAGATTTTCAAATTTCCTTATTTGTCATAGGTCATCTTAGTTTGAAGTCAATGCCAAAGAATTAAAGTAGAACTCCAGTGCTTCTTTCCACCCCTCACAGTCAAATTTATCAATACCAAAATTGTCCACCTGTGCTTTATGTCTGAAATAACACACCTGTTGCTGTGGAAGTTCAGTTCTAAGTCAATCTATGAGACGGCATATAAGAAAGCATAAAAGTCTGTGGTTCGCAAGGAGGCTGGGCTTTCCTATCCTAAAAACTATCACTTCTCAAACAGATCATAAGCTAGTGGAAGGGTTTGTCAGATTATTAGTTCATTCAGAGCCACTTATTTTCTTTGGACTCTAGTTTTCTTATCTACAAAATAAATCCTATCTGTTATACATATTTAATGTGATTATTAACTGAGACATATAGGTGAAACCACTTTATTCTAATTGTAAATAATTGAACAAGTATTTACTAGCAGGATGGCAATGACAGTAATAGCCTTTTTATTTTTATAATTCTGATGCTTAACTCAGTAGTTGGGAGGTAAACTATCAATAAAGATTTGTAGAACTAAATCAAATCAAGACCAGTGGAATTTGAAAAAGAAACAAAGGAATAAATAAACACAGTGGAATTTGAAAAAGAAACAAAGGAAATGTGTTTGAAAGCCTCCCCCTTGTAAGAGAAGGCTCAGATTCCAGAATCATAAAAACTCAAAATGAATCACTAAAAATTTACCCAAACTCAAGATTTCCCTTTTATTTGCTGAGAGAAATAAATTAAAACCAAAGAGAAAAACTTGGCAAATAGTTTAATACAGATAATTAGAAATAATATACAATGAAGAAACAATTTCTGAAAAACATGTTAATATTTGTGTATAAAATATCTAAAGTGCTTCGGAAGGCAATGCAGTAGGGAGCAAATAACACATTGTGATGGAGGTGGAGGTGGTGGTGGTGTTTGTTTTGTGTTGGTATTTTTCCAAGCTCAAGTAGAAGCATAGCACTAACAAGTCAACTTCTGGTTGTTATCAACTCATTTTGCACCTGGAGGAGAAAAAGAAAATACTCCAGAACATAGTGGAAACTTTCCAGAGAATTTAATACCACATCACGTAAATCTCTGTAAAGGGAAAAATCTAGTGTGCGGCACTTAGTAGCAACAAAGCTTGTGTGCTAGGATAGAGTAGATTATTCAATTAATGATTTGTAGGAGGAAATTTTTCCTGGAAGAACTTTTAAATCTTAAAAAAAACAACAAACAAAAAAACACTTACCATCATTTTTTAAGTTCATTTTCTAAGAGGAAGTTTTAAAAGAAAACAATTGGTTACAATACTAATTCTATTACACACATACATATGTGTGTGTTTGTGTGTTTCTAACTCAGACAATTTTATTCTGTTAGCTGTCATACAAGCACACGAGGATATCCCTTTTCTCTTCTGATCCCATCTTCTCATAGTATAATACTTCTGCTTTCTGTCTACTCCCATCTCTTCTTTCCTCCTTTGCTACTTGTCTGCAGTTCCCAAAAGAGAACTCGAGAGGAGAAACATAGAGCTTAGAGTCAGAGGAGCCCTCACAAGATCATCTGGTCATCACTTACATCATTCTCCACAGTTTACTGATCAGAAAACTGGGTCCCAGCGTGGTTAGAGGACTTGCCAATGGCACACATCACTATAATAAAGAGGAGATATTAATACTACCTTCTGCAATACCACCTTGTTTTATTTCCTTCTAAAAATGTACCATTATCTGAAATGATCTCATTTATTTATTAATTCACGTGTACATTGACTGTCTTCAAACACTAGCATATATGCCCATGGATTTAAGGACCTTAGCTATCTTATTAATACCTGTATCCTCAGCACTTAAACAATGTCTAGCATGTCATAGGTATTCATACATATTTATTGAACAATTAACTAGAATTTTGGTCTCTTATTACAAAGCATACTTTTTTAAACATCACCAAAATATACTATGAAAAACAGCATAGAATAATTAATAATATCTAGTTCTATCTAGCTACAAGTCTATCATAGACATGACCTAATTTATGTATTTTTAATTAGCAAAAATATTGAATGAGTATTAATGTTTTTTAACTTCTTGACATGTATAAGTAGCCAGTTCTTCCTTTAAATGCTTTAAGGAAGAGGAAAATCCCTAAATTCTGTTCATTTAGGAATCAGATGCTGCTCAGTGTACAACCAATATCCATGCTCACTTTCACAATGAGAAACCTAATTTAGTTGGTATGAGGCAAGAGACCTGGTTAAAAATATTTACTTTCTCAAAACACACTTGCATCAAGCCGTGGCTCTGTGACACAGTTCTGGACCATGAGACATTAGTTGAGGGTTTCTGGAAAAGCCTTGCTTCTTTGCTATGGGTTCTTTCCTTTTCTCTTCCCACTGTTTTTTCTGCTTAGAACAGACCAGATGCCTGGAGCAGCAGCTCTCATGAGACCGTGATGTTACAACTCTGAGAATGTTAAGGAGTATGAAAAGTGCCTGTTGCTCTTTGGTGTCTTGATTCACGGTTCCAATCCTGGACATTTTATTGCATGACATAAACAAACCTCTATGCCATTGTTTGTTGATTTTTCTATTATTTGCTGCCAAATACTTTCCTGCCTGACACAATTTTGAACTTTCTGTGTGCTCTGAGGAAAAATTCTCTAGGCCTCGGTTTTCCCACCTTTAAAATAAAGGGTGTAGACCAGAACTCTGTCTTATTTTCTAGCTCAAAAAAAGCTAGCACCTCTAGGCTGATCGCACCTCCTGAAAACAAAGTCATGAAAATGTGCTCTACAAACCTTATGAGTTTATTTCACCAAACTTCACATGGCTTTCTGGTGACTGTCTGCCTTTGTAAGTTAACACCTGTTCTAAAGAATCTGAATTTCAACCACTTCTAATAAAAGCAAACAGTTTTAAGTGCAAAATGAATAATACAAAAAGCATGTCTACTTACATTAAAGTGTATATGCCCATATGCAATTTTTAGTATTTATTTGCTGAATAAACTCTAATATTCTGTTACTATTAGGATTCTAATATGGTAACTTCATATACTCCTGGGATTCACTATGTTTATTACTTCAAATTAGCCTCATTGTTACTGAAAGTCAGAGAAAGAGAAAAAACTGCCAAGTCATTTCTGTAGAGTAAGAAACAAAAAATGAAGATGAAACCATATCATTTTAATTAACTTCATCCCGAGTTTTTTCTTTGTGTCCAAGCTTCAAGTTTCCCCCTTTGCCTACTTTTCTCACTAATCCACTCTCATGTTCATCTTGCCTCTATAGACCAAGTCTCCATGGTCTGCATAAAATAGATTATTAGATCTGGCAAGGGAAGTGGCTGCACCAATATCCGTGTCCACAAAATAAATGTCAAGGAAAGATCTAGAGTTGAGTGGTAGCCTCTTTACAAAATGCAGTCAGGCACCTATGCATTCATGTGGATTAGTTCATTTAATTCACAGGCAATTGCAAACTAGAAAACTTTACTTCCATTGCTGTGTGAATTATGTGAAATATTTGCAAAGTTTAGCACCTTAATTTCTTGCAATGTCTTTAAAACCAAAGATGCCCCCCCAGCATTTCTCTAAAGCTCTTTCTCTGATATTTGGTTCTTCAGAGTGATATCATTATGAAATCTAATAATTTAATTTTAACAGATTTCATATTTCAGCAACATAGACTTTTTTTATTAATTAATATACCTGCTGGGGCTTTGAGGACTGGTTTTTGGAATCATTGACTCACAAGACAAGTAAGGGCATTTCTTCCCACATTCCCCTTACTCAGAGAAAGTAAATACTAAAAATTGCATAAGAGCAAAACACTTTAATGTAAGTAGACATGCTTTTTCTATTATTCATTTTGCACTTGAAATTGCTTTTAGCAATGGTTGAAAAAACATATATTTTTTAAAAATAATGCAATGGACTTGGTTGATTTATGAATTCATAAATTTATATTGTAATTAAATGAACTCTATAATACTTATACTTGTTTGCTAAGACAATATTCAAAACCAGTGCTTTCAAAACTTTATTCAGTTGTATATTACTTTTGTGATTTGGGGGTACCACTTCCATTATAGTAATTTAATATTTTTCTTTAAATAGACTTAAAATACACTCACACTTTAAACTTGCCTCATCCTAAGCAATAGCTACAAAATCATGGATTTGGGATTGCTCGTTATGTATTTTTTTCTAATACACATTATAATTGTATTTATAACTATAAAACTAAGATAATTTGTCCCTGGCCAACCTACAATTACCTTGTTTTCCATAATGTAGAAAACGTTGGCATATTAAATTAAAATTGAAAGTGGGAGGTAAAAATCTTTTTAAGAAGTGAAATTAGTCTGAGAATTTTGTTTTTTATAAAAACTCTTATGCTGGACAGCTCTGGAGAGAAAAGGGGGTTATAAAATTATTGTCCAATAGAAATAACTCTGGCCTAGAATCCTGCCAGCACTGCTACACTCTTTGCTTCTTTCTTATGGATAAGAGGATAAAAAAAAATCCCTAACTTATTCACCTGATATAGCCTTTCTCACATTCAGCATAAACAGTTGAAGAGGAACCCAAAGTGAGTGGCCAGCATAATGAGAAAAGCTCCAGAGGAACTGATGACGTTTCATGGAAGAGGTCACTTAGGAGATGACATCAGAATGTTCTTCGATGTCTGAATGGCTGAGATATAGGAAAAGAGTAAAGTTAAAGTTATTCTGTTAAAGTTTATTCAGAGGTGAGTAAAAGAGGAAGAGTTAAGGGTGTAGGAGAAGGGGAGAGTTTAACATACAGAAGAACAATCAGAGCTTTTGGTTGGCTTGGGGTACAGCTGGAGTTATTCAAGAATAAGTGGGGTGATCAATCACTTGCCTGTGATGTTCAAGAGGACCATGCATTAGATAAGGTTTGGATAGATGGCCTCTGAAGTCCTTTCTACCTCTGATAATAATAGACACAATTATTAAATGCTCACTAAGTTGGGCTAAGCATTTTATAGGCCGTGTCTCATTTAAGTCTCACAGCAACCCAGTAGGTTAGGTATGATTGTACCCATTTTACAAATGAAGAAACTGAGTCTAAAATCTGCTAAAGGTTGAATTTGAATCCAAGTCAGAGTGACTCAAAGCCAATCTACTAACCGTTATATTATATTATAAATGTGGTCTGGGAACTATATAGGGTTTTTTTTTTGTTTTATTTTGGTTTTTTTGGTCAGAAGGTTTCTTTGCCCATTCTGCCAAACTGAAGCCAAGTTGTCTTCTTGAAGAAAATTTTGTTGTAAACTATAATTGTGTAAAAAGGAAGCTGAAAAGCCATTATCTCAGCTGATTTCCCTTAAATTTCTGAGAAAGCCAGCAAGTTTTCCAACAAACTTAAGCTTTTAATTGTGATCACTTTGTGTTTTGAGAGTAGAGAACAGAATAGGAAAACCCACCATTTCCCAAAGAAAACTCATGCTTTTAATTTTGATCTCTTTGTGTTTTTAAGAATGGAGAATAGAACAGAAGAATCCAGAAGTCGTTCTGTTTATTTTATTTCCCCAAATGATGTTACAAAATCAGCAAAAGCTTTGGTTTCTTTTTGTTTGCCTGAGTCCTTTTGAAAAAGCATTTATAAAAGTGTCTGTTCAAGGAAAGGGAAGGGCAATTTTATTTTTTTAGCATGTCAGGGTGTCTCAAATAATCTCAAGGGGTGTTGGGATGTTTTCCAAACACAAATAATTCAGAATTGCTTAAAACAAATATGGGCCTTAATCAGGTTTTAAGTAAAGAGAAACTTAGGAAATCAAACTGTCATAGCAGGTGGTCTAGCAACTCCAGAAAAATTTGGCTTATCAAAGAAAAAGGGGGAGTTAGAAAGAGAAGGAAGGAGGGAGAAAGGAAGAAAGGGAGGAGGGAAATGAGAGAGAGAGAGAGAAAGAGAAAAAAGAAAGAAACAAGGAGGAGGAAGGAAGGGAGGGAGAAGGGAGCGAGGAAGGAAGGAGGAATTAGGAGCTAGAAAACTCATTCATACATGTGGCCCTACTTATCAATGAGTTTTGCATTTATTTTCTTGGGGAAAATATACTAAGGAAAATGATTGTTACCTCTACTGCATTCTCTTATAACTTCATAAAACTCTTTTAATTTCTATATTATAATACTCATATTCAAAATTAGAAACAAACATTTAACTTTTTTGAATCTTGGTATTAAGACCCCACAATGGATTTCACATTTGATTTTTTTCTTCCTGTCTTAGTTTTTCCTTTACTGACTTTTGAGATCTTTTTTTATTTTTTTTTCATCCACGATACATTTGGACCTCACTAATATCATCAGTGTAGGAACCAAACTGGGCATACCTCCATCCCCACTCAATTTTGTGGTTTAGATACTTTGCATTCAAATGTCATGAATAATTAAAATTGTTCATAAGGCCAGAACTTCAAATTTTCAAAAAATCATATTCAATAAATATATACTGTGTTGTAAAACCTTGCTTTATACCAGTGCTTTATCTTCTATGCCAGTTCTATAGGAGAGGAATTATCTTTCCTTTATTTTCATAACTCCCAGCAGAGTACCTTTCTAGGGATAAGTTCATAAAAAATAACTATTGAATTAATGAATGAATGACTATGTGCATGAATTAATGGAATTTCTTATTTTATTATTTAGACAATTAATAAAATGCTAATTATTTATTAAAATGCAATAGGAATTAGATGGCCTAAATTTCAAGTAATAGGCAAAAACAGGGGCAGGGGGGACATAGCATTTTTTTTAGATTTTGCATTTTTCTTTCTTAATAACTAGAGGAAATGCTGATAAATACATATCTCACAGCTTTAAAAATGAAGAGAATTCTGTGGTTCTATAAGTAACCATTAATGTGTTGTTGGAGGGAAAGAGATGTTTAATATCTACTATTGTGGTGTTTTGAATCACAAAAACTGGCATTTCTTCATCATTTTGAAATGAACACTGTGTTCTATTCTGTATACAGAAACATGATAAATGTAGATTTTAACCTAAAAGTTTCATTAGATATTTCTCTTTAGTTTAAACCCACACACACACCATCATCTAAATGTATTTAATATTTATTTTTTACTCTTAAAGTGATGCTATTTACATTTGACCTTAGAATGCAATCCTTTTCCGTAATATATTCAGGGATTAAGCTCTGGCAGTATTAAAGTTAGAACAGTCACAAGTCTGAAAATTTCTATGTAGTTAAAAAGAAAAATCGCTGTAAAATAAATGCTTATTATTTAATTTTAAGTGATGTGGAACAATTTGTACTTAGTTCTAAAGTTCAGTCAAGGAGGCTTCCAGGAGGTGCGCAACTACTGTATGAGTGTGAAGTGCAGGGATGGAGGATGCTTCCGGAAGTCAAGCAGTGGCGTTCCATGGGGCATTCAGAAAGGTGAATAGTTCAGATATCCCCAAGAAGCCTTCTTCCTGCAGAAGAGCAATTAATGGTCCCACTGCTCCTCTCTCTCACTGACACCTTCTTCTTCTTCAGGGAATGCTGGTTCATTCTGGCCTTTCAGATGCTTAACCCCTGAAATTACAAAAATTATAAAAAATTTAAACAAATTTTATTTCTGGCAGATTCACTGCTTTGCTGGAAGAGGTAAAGAAAAAGAGTGGGAAGGTTTCATTGGTGTTTATACGTTTTTCTCCAAGAATCTTAACAATGTAATCCTATATAAACCTTTTAATTCACTGAGCAATAAAAACACACCCAGCCAAATTTCCATTAGAGACAAGCTATCTTTTATAATTAAATCTTCTCCATTAATTGCATCACAGCCTATTAAAAACCTGTTAACTAAAAATCTGCTCATGGGCTCTTATTATAATTCTGATGTATCCTTTAGTTCAAATATTGCTTTTGGCATTTCTGAATTCTGTTACAAGGGGAACCATTGAAACCCCTAGGAACAAAAGGGTGTGCGTGCCATTTCTGTAACTTATAAACAACAAAACAATCACAATATTGTTAGTCTTCTTTAGGAACCTGAACATACCCATTTGATTATGGAACTTCGCTATTCAAAATTCTTTAATAACTTCCCCCACAACCTACAGAGTGGAGAAAACATTGGCATAACTTTACCTGCTATACAAGGCTTGGATAATTTGTCTTCTTCCTACCTACTGGGCCTCATTTCTCACCAGCCCTGCCTGCTCCTGCTTTCACAGTAATTTATGATTTAACAATGCTAATTTACTCTTCCCCATTCCCTGACCACTCCACACTGCCTTAGGCATCCATGCTTTTCTCCTTTCTGCCAAATATCTTCGTCCTAATCATACACCTGATGATCTCCCACTCACCCTTCCATATCAGCTTGCTTCCTCTCTGATGGCTACCCCAATTCCCCATGTAGGCTTAGCTAGATCTTTCTCATATTCCCCCTGCTCTTGGATCACCTCTTGTATCAATTACCATATAGAACTGTATTTGTTTACATATCTTTCTCATTAGAGCAAACTCCTTGACGTTGGGAGCTATGTAGTTTCACAGCACCTAACAAACACTAGGTGCTCATTAATATCTATTATCTAAATGATTGAATTAATGAAGTAACAATTTGGTATATGCCTTTGGCAGTTCCACAATAATCTATCTTCACATTTTTTTTCAAAATTAATTCAAATTTAGAATATAAATCAAAAGGCAACTGCTACAACCACACTCAATCTACAATATTATCTTTCATTTCCCTTGAGTCTATTCTGTTAAGACATCATTCTAGTTGAAACTCTACGTGTAATGTGGAAAATTTTATACATTTTTTAATATTTTAGAAAATGGTTTATGAGATTTTTTAAAGAATTACTGGAAAACGCTCCAGTAAGAATTAATAAATGAAAGGAAGTCATTGTTCACGTTTGCTATGAAACAAAGAGACTAAAGAAATGTGTGAATTTGTATGAACTGCAGTCAGCAAGCCTCGGAGTGTGATTTGACAAAGAATGATATCCTTGGACTTGGTGGATTATCTTGCGAAAATATTTTATCAGTTGTAATAATATTTAAATACTTTAATTTCATCAGCAAACACAGATCACTCACAATTCCTGTTGACCCAAGACTGCGGAGAGAAATTTGCTATTAAAAAATGGTACTTATTTCATATTATTATAAGTTACATGGAAAAGAAGTCTCAATGCTAAGGAAAAGGGAAGAGAGTTTGAGCATCCAACTAGTCGCACTGCTGGAGTCTTAAATATGTAAGTCACTAAACCTCACAACTCCTTCAGGTAAATACCTGGATGGTAAAATTTAGACTTAGAGAAGATAAGTGACTTGTTCAAGGTTATAGGGGTGGTGTGGTGCTAAGAGAAGTTTGACACATGATAGTCCCTCAGTATACACTGAATGAATAAATGAATCAATGATTAAGTCATGAAGTTCCATTATCAGGGGACACTTAACTCATTTTCACCCTTAGCTTTTTGGATGCTGACCTAGACTTTCCTATCATTCTCCAGGATTTATCACAGGTTAAGTACCAATTAACCTGGTTCAAAGCTCTTGGGGTTCCCTCAGAAATATTAAAGCACAGGAATCATTCAGCTGGGCTGAGGTTGCCAATACCTCCTCAGGTTTACAAAGGTTCTATTGACTCCAGAGTTTATCCATTTCATCCACAGGTAACTACAGAGTAATGAAGTTGTGTTCAAGACAGTTTTCTTTAAATGAGAATTAGTGACTTACTGCCCACATTGATTTGTCTAAATGAGGGAATCAAATGTAAAGAAATAAATCAGTAAGTAAAACGTCCAACTTATTAAACCATTACTCAACCACTTCCCACACTTTTATATAGGTCTACTTGCTTACCCTGAGCTACATTTAATTTATTTTGTTATAATAATGGTCACAAAGTTATATGAGAAAGTCAAACCGTTTTTAAAGTAAAATTACTTACTTGGACAAACCTTGGAAGGTTCCTTTCCTAGTCTTATTGACTGTAATATAACTATGTCTGTGAAAAGTTTTGATCAGACAGGCGCTGGTCACATGTTATCACAGATCTGTTCTGCAGAACATCTACCACAAATCCTTTGGTTCCCAAAGCAGTTTACTCTAATGCCATTTTTCAATTGGATAATGGACGGTTGGTTAATTTGTGCTTTGGAATAGCCTTTAAGGCAATTTTTCTCTCTTCTTATCAGCAATATTCATTTGGTTATAGATGCAATAATGCTGAGATTAAAGCGTGAAGTCTGCTGAGGACTATGTAATCATTTCTTTCTCCCCACACCTCTCTTGCATCCCCAAACACACATATAATTTGTGTTTCAACTTTCTTTAAATCCTCACTTGATGGTGGAGGAAGATTAGTTGATGTAATTCTGGAGGTGGAGGAAAATAAATTGGTCTGGGGGTGTTGATCAATTTCTCAGAAACTCCTCCTCTGCCAAATGCTATGAGCGTGAGGAAAACCCTTCACCTGCAAAGGGGCTGCGGCTTGGCAAGTGGCAAAGAGCCTCCTGGGGCAAGTGCAGACTCAGCCAGGGCTGCATGCAGACAAAAGGCAAAAGAATCCCAAAAAACACAATGGAGGTTCTTTTCTTTGTAGCAAAATGAGCACAGGGGAAAAGGGACCATGTATAAGACCAGGATATGTAATATGAAAATGTGAAGGAATGAAGAAAATAGAGTTGGAGGGAAAGAAAGTAGACTGAATAAAAGATAAAAAGGGAAAAAAATGTTCCCAAAAAGTACATAAAACTTATACTGTTCTCTATTCTGTCGATCAGGTGGTTACATGTGGATTGGATGAAGTTGGGAAGTGACCGAGTGAAGCATTAGTAATAGTGAATCCATAGAGGGAGGCTTATATTTGAAACCACAGGTCAATATTTTTAATCAATTAATTTGGAGCCAAAGACAGCAGGCTTATTACATTTGTAGATGACACAAAATTTGGAAGAAAAGATGACATGAATGGCAAAACTAGCATTCCAAAATGTATTCAAGAATTAGAATCATGACCTAAGGAATTAAGGTAGAGGTCAACAGCATTTGGGGTTTTAGACAGGTTATTTTGGTTCTAAAAAATAGAGTATGAGGGTGACCTTGATTGAGTATAGTTAGGGGGTTTAGGTGACCACCACTAATGAATTTCACATGACCAAATAGAAGTTACCCATTTCTAGGCACAGAGCTCTTGGCAGGTTAGTGGTATTCCTAACTGCAGAGTCAGCAGGGTAAGAAAGGGAATTGCTCTCTAGCCATGTGTGGGTCAGACCTCTTCCACAACATGCTGCCTAGTTCCCAACTCTGCCTTTCAAGGGGACCACTAAAGAGGGTAATTGGGATTAAAAGTGGTTTTATGAAATCACTTTTCTAGAGTAATTCTAGAAGAAACTGGTATGTTTCATAGAGAAAAGTAATAGAGGACAATAGAGGCTGCTTTTGAACTCCTAAAATTCTGAGAAAAGCAATAAAATTAAACTATGTAGTTCCTGAGAGTGGAAGTAGTGTCAATGGCTGACATTTATGTGTGGGGGCAGATTATAGCTCAATATAAAGAAAAAAAATTCTAAGTTCTTTATGTCTGCCCAGCCATAAGCATGTGAGTGAGCTCCACGTCACCATATGTGTTCAAGTCAAAGCTAAATTTCCATCTCTGAGGTGACCTATGGATGGTCCCTTCATTGAGCAGGGTAAACTAATAACCTCACTGACCCTGAGATGCTATTAATGTGCAAATGAAATATTATATACTACTGAAAATTTTTCTCTGTTGTGCCTACTATAAGTTACAAAAAATGTAATCACAAATTCAAATGACATAATGGCCCAAATCCACATTTTAAAACTAATTTGTATCAGGAGTAGCAAATGTAAATGGATTCATTTTTTTCCAACCGCATACTTTAGACCTTAGAAATCATTCTAAAGTCCTCTAGGGAATCTGTAGGTAGATTTTAGAGAGCCTCTGGCCCTCTTGGAATTCTATTTCTACTTATATTTGTGCTTTTTCTGGGAAGAAGGTCCATAGTTTTCGGTAGAATATCAGAGGGGTCTCTGACCCCAAATAATTATGAATATGAATATTAGTCTAATCTCTTTAGTTTAAAGATGAAGAAACCATTTCAGATGGTGAAGTGACTTACTTAAATTTACACAATAGTTATTGGGTGAGCTGGGACATAAACTTTGCCGCCTAATTGCTTTTGGGGCCTCTTTGCCTGGGTCACCAGGAATTAATCTTCCACTGTCATTGATTTTTTTTCCCAAGTTAGAACCTGAAGGAAAATATGGCAACTTGGGATCATGAGGCCCTTTTAATTATCAAAGGACTTTACATAGCTAATAGATTTAGGTGTGACTTTTAAATCTTTTTGTTATTGTTATTATTGCTTTTAATAGAATTTTGAGTCAGGAAATACAGAGTTTAACCTTTCCCAGGGACACTCCCATAATAAAACCAAGTTATAAATAATATTCAGATCATTAGTAGAGGCAGCCTTTCTCTCCCTGTGCCCATACCTGGAACTGGACTCTGGGAGACACAGAAAAAATATCATAGTCTCCATACAGGTTGAGACATAGTCATCAAGCAATATGAGTTATATATAATAAAGCCCCTACTGTGTGCTGAGCATGATAGAGACACAATTACAAATCAGATGAAGATGTAGGCCAAAAGGTAGCAGTGTGCATATAAATGAGGTTAGTTCAATGAAGAAGTACTATAGACCAGTAGAACAAATGATGCATTAGGAAAGTTCCAATAAAGTAAAGAAGAACTCTAACTCAGGGGATAGTATTTGGACAGCCATTTATTGAGTAATATGCTTATTAGATTAAGGGAAACAGCAAACCTGATGTCTATACAAAAACTATTTGCAAAATACATTGAACAGGGATCAGTTTTCTGAAAGCCTGATATGTACAAAGAAATGATTTCAGCGGCCCTAAAAGGGTGGCTTTCTAATGGTTCCTTGAGTATTGACTCCCTAAGTGTTATCAAAATAATTATGCTAGATATACTCAAGGAACAGAGTTTAACCTATAATATGATACAGAAAGGCCCCTCAGTAAAGGCCCTTCGTTTCTCAGATTTCACATTTCCCAAAATGCTTTTGTATTTATTGTATTTTGTTTAGTCTTCCTGTCATTAATTTGTAATGAACAGCTATATGTGTTCATACACTGATGGTCACAGAGATCAAGGGACATCTTGATTTAATTCCAAAGCTAAAAACATATCATGTCCTAGACTCACCATAAATCTTCCCCTTTCTACTTTATTTGAAGTAAAGTATATGTAGATAGCAGTTAATCTCTGTTCTAATATGGTGACTGACCAATTAATAGAAACTGCAAATCAACGTATGATCATTTCACTTAACTGCCCATTACTTAAAGAAGCATTTCTCTACAGAACAGTAAACGTGTAATATGCTTCTATCTTCATCATACATGGGAATAGAGACAGATTTATGTGATATTTATCAGTATTATATATTTTATATACATACATTTACCTATTATGTATTTTAGCAAAGCTGCTGCCCAAGAGTAAAGCTGAGATGAATGAGTTTAGCAGTAAATACTAAGAAGGTAGGGGAGAAGATACTATTACATGCTATTGTTAGAAGTATGAATTTAAACAATATCTTTAGAGAGTAATCTGGTATTGCTTGTCAAAATGGAAAGAGCCCACATCTTTATCAGAAGGTCTAAAGTTGGGGCCAGGGCAAAAAAAAATATATATATATATATATCTATGTATATCATATTTTAGATATATATATATAAAATGTTGTGAGGATTCTGCTGCTACTCAGCCTAGGATGAGAATCACTTTGATAGACTTTCTCTTTTGCCCTCTACAGTCAAGTGCCTTCTAATACCCCCTTTTTCTTGTGAAGCTAATGCATTTCCCATGAATACAGTAGTAGTGTTAAATTTTTAAGACTACACATAATGGAGCTAAAGAGTGTTAGGCAATTTCACTTTAGAAAGAGACAGAATGGCTCCCTAGCCTGCAAGACTTGACTGAGATTGATTGAACACAATAGCATATCTAAAATAAAGAATCGATCAGCAGGAGTCAGTGGTTAGTCTTGAAAGCACTAAAAATAAAATAATAAAAGAAGACTTGCATTTGCAGCCACGGAAGCAAATGTCTGTATTTTTTAAGCATATCCAGATGAGGACATCCTGTGCTGGCATTTTAGAAGGCTCTGTCCTCCTGGCAAGGCACTTCCCTATGGAAGCAGTAGTCTGATGCTGATGTATGCCCCAGTCACATAACCAAATCACCCAGCTGTGATTCTAAGCTCACCAAGTGATAACTCTGTTAACAACAGAGCTTGCTCACAAGGAGAGAAGGCACTGCCTAGACTAATATCATCTTCAACTGACAGTAATATTTCTTATTTTGTATGAATAAATTTACATTCTAGTTCTATGTGTCAGTCTTTTTTTAAATTTTATTTTATTTTTAATTAACAAATAATAATTGTATATATTTATGGGGTACAGAGTGATGTTTTGCTACATGTATACATTGTGAATGATCAAATCAGAGTAATTAGCATATTCATTACCTTGATATTCATCATTTCTTTGTGGTGAGAACATTTAAAATCCTCTCTTTTAGCTATTTTGAAATATACACTGTGTTATTATGAACTATAGTTACTTTGCTGTGCAATAGAACACCAGCTTGCTCACAAGTAGAAAAGGCACTGTAACTAGGCTAGTACCACCTTCACCTGACAGTAACATTTCTTATTTTGAATTAATAAATTTACATTCTAGTTTTATGTCAGTCCTGGTATGCTTTTTATTGAATACAAATATCCCAAATTCAACTGACTGTAGGTCATCATCAAGGAGATAGAGTTTGGGAGGCTGCCAAGTGGAAAGGCTGAAACTGGCCGGGGGCTAAAGTAAATGGCAACCTGCAGGGACCTCTAGAAGTGGGGAGACTGCCACTAACTGACCTTAATACTTATTATAAAGCTATAGTAATCAAAACAGCCTGGCATTAGTGAAAGGATAGACAAATAGAACAATGGAACAGTATAGAGAGTCCAGAAATTGACCCATGTAAATAGAGTGACCTACTCTTTGACAAAGGAGTAAAGGCAATACAAGGGAGGAGAGAGAGTCTTTCAAATAAGTAGTGCTGGAACAACTGGACATCCACATACAGAAAAATGAATCTAGATACACAACCTAAACACTTCACAAAAAATATGGATCTCAACCTAAATGTAAAACATAATATTATAAAATTCCTAGAAAATAATAGGAGAAAACCTAGATGGCCTCTGTGTATGGCAATGACTTTTTAGATACAACGCCAAAAGTATGATCTATGAAAGAAAAAAACGATAAGCTGGTCTTCATTAAAATTTAAAAATTCTGCTCTGTGAAAGACAATTTCAAGGATGAGAAGACAAGCCATAGATTGGGAGAAAATATTTGCAAAAGACACATCCGATAAAGGAATGTTATCCAAAATATACAAAGGATTCTTAAAGCTCAACAATAAGAAAACAGGCAACCCAATTAAAGGAAAAAAAGATATGAAAAGACACCTCACCAAAGAAAATGTATAGATGGCAGGTAAGCATATGACAACATGTTCAACATCATATATTATTAGAGAACTGCAAATTAAAACCATGAGATACCACAACACACCTATAAGAATGGCTCAAATCCAAAACACTTGACAACATCAAATGCTGATGAAGATATGGAGCAACAGGAAATCTCACTCATTGCTGGTGGAAATGAAAAATAGAACAGCCACTTTGGAAGATAGTTTGGCAATTTCTCACAAAACTAAAGATACTCTTGCCATACGATCTAGAAATCACTCCATGATATTTATCCAAATGAACTGAAAACTTATGTCCACACAAAAACCTGGATATGGATGTTTACAGCAGCTTTGTTCATAATTGCCAAAACTGGGAAGCAACCAAGATGTCTTTTAGTAGGTGAATGGATAAATAAACTGTGGTACATCCAGACAATAGAATATTATTCAGTGCTAAAAAGAAACTAGCTGTCAAGCCATGAAAAGACATGGAGGAACTTAAATGCATATTATTAAGTGAGAGAAGACAATCTAAAAAAGCAAAGTACTTGATATATATAAAATCATACACATGATTTCAACTGTATGACATCCTAGAAAAGGCAAAATTAAGGAAATAGTAAAAAAAATTAGTGGTTGTCAGGGGTTAGGAAGGAATGAATAGGCAGAGCACGGAAAAATTTTAGGGCAGTGGATACATATCATACACATTTTTCCAAACCTATAGCATGTATAACACTAAGAGTAGACCCTCATTTAAACTACGGACTTTGGGTGATAATGTGTCAATGCAGGTTCATCAATTGTAACAAACGTATCACTGTGGTGCAGGTTGTCAGTAATGGGGTGGGTTGTGCATGTGTTCCCCAGGAATAGTGGGAATGGGGGAGCAGGGGATATATGGGAACTCTCTGTATTTTCTGCTCAATTTTTTTCTGTGAATCTAAACCTGATCTAAAAAAAGTTTATTAATTTATAAAAAATCACTTTTGCTGCAATATTGAGAATAATTTGTTCTGAGGCTAAGGTTAAAGCAAGGTAACCAGTTAAGAGGCTATTTCAGGGGGAAATAGGGAGTAGTTTAATGGGTGTAGAGTTTCAGTTTTGCAAGATAAAAAAGTTTTGGAGATCTATTATACAACAATGTAAATATGCTTAACACTACTGCACTAGTGAACTGTACACTTAAAAATGGTAGAGATGGTAAATCGTATATGTTTTATCACAATTTTAAAAATACATATCAACAATGACAACAAAAAGAGGCTCTTGCACTATTCCAAGTGAGACATGAGAAGGGCTTCAGATCAGATTAACAATAGACAAGATGTTGAGAAGTATTCATGTACTGCATAATGGAAGACAGAATCAATAGTATTTACTGAAAAATTGGATATGGAGTATAAGAAACAGAAGGGCATGAAGTATATGGCACCAAGGTTTTTGGCCAAGGTAACTAAAAGAATCATTAACTAAGATGCGGAAGACTCTGATGAAGACAGCTTTGAATAGAATATCTGGGAGTTCAGTTTAGAAATGTTAAATATGAGATTTCCAATGTGTACGCAAATGGATATATGGATATATGTGTCTGAAATTCAGGCAAGTCTTCTTGGCTCAGGTATAAATGTGAAAGTTATCATTGTTTCTTTAGACAATATTTAAACCCATTACACTGTTGGAGATCACCACACAAGGGAGTGAGTAAAGAAGAAGAAATGCTCAAAAGCTGAGCCCTGGAGTGCTCCAACATTGAGAGGTCAAGGATGACACAGAAAAGGAGACTGCCCAGGAGCATTTTATGAATTAGGAGAAAGACCCAGAGTGTGGGAGCATGCACATCAAGTGAACAAAGGGGATTAGAGAAGTGTGACCTCACTGTGTCAAAAGCTGCTCTGAGAAGTCAAATAAAAGGTTGACTAAGGATTGACCCTTGGATTTAGCAATAATCAAGTCCTTCATTACCTAGACAGAAGCACTGTCGGTGGGAGTGATGGGGGTGGAAGACCACTGGAGGGGGGTTAAGAAAGAACGAGAAGAGAAGAGTGAGTGTCCCTACCTTTTTGAGTTTTGCTGCAAGAGAGAGCAAAGAAATTCTGTGTTAGGTGATATGAACAGTGGGGTCAAATAGATTTTTTTTTTACTTTGTTGAGGTATAATTAAAATACAGCACTTATTCAAAGTGTATAATTTTTATCAATTTTGACAAATGTTTGCACCTGTGAAACCATGACCACACTTAAGAGAACAAACATTTCCATCAGAAGAGGAATTTTTTAACCTGGAAAAAAATAAGAGTATGTTTGTATGCTGATGGGTATGATCCAGTGAAGAGAAGTAAATGGTAATGTAGGAAACAGAAAGAATAGAGCAATATCTCTGCATAGTGATGGGGAGAGATAATATTGCACAATTGGAGCAATCGCTGCTAAAGAGGAGCACAAAAAGTTCTCCCATAATAACAGGCAGAAAGGCAGGCTATAAAGGGGAGTAGATACTGCTAGGTGGGAAGACCTCCTGGTGGGAGTCTGTGAAAGTTCTCAGCTGGTTTCTCAAAGCAGGAAGTAAGTCCATTAGGAAAGAGTGAGAAAGGGGAGGATGTGTCGGAGGTTTGCAGAGAGAGGAGACACTGATATAGTCATCTAAGAGAGTGGAGGAGAGAGTGAAGTAGGGAAATGTAGTGTGCCTGCCAGGAAGCATTAAGTGCCCACTGGAGCTTTTATAGTTTCATGAATTTAAAGTAAGACTAGTCAATGAGGTTGTGTCCAGTTGCATGCGAGCAGGTGTGGAGTAGGCCAACACTAGGTCTCATCACTTATAAAACCATGTCAGTTTGTTTTTCATTCCACCTCTGCCATGTTTCATATTTTTAAAAGTATTTTTATATACATTTTTCCCCTACCCATGACATCTCCAGGAAAATAAGGCAGGAATGACTTCCACACAAGAATGTTTGGATTTTAAACAATGGCAGGGATTGGACAATGTTTAATCTGAAAGAATTGGTGCATTTTAAGTATTCTAAAACCTAGGTTAGAACGATTCTGGCCAAAAACATTTCCTAAATGACAGAATCATTTAAATTCTGTCATCTCTTTATTGGCAAGTCCGTTTTTGCCCAGACCATGCCATACTGAAAGATTACAAACTTCAAAAATTACCAAAGTTCATGGTAAGCCTATCCTCCCCTGGCAATATATTGGCAGAATTTAAGGGAAGCCCATTGTTTTAGGTTGAATTATGTCCCCCGCAAAATGTAGAATTCCTAAGCCCCAGCACCTGTGAGTGTGACTTTATTTGGACATAGAGCCTTAGCAGGTCATCAAGTTAAAATGAGGTCATTAGTATGGGCCCTAATCCAATATGACTGTGTCCCTATAAAAAGGGGAAATGTGGACACAGAGACAGACATGTACAGAAGGAAAATGATGTGAAAACATATGGGGAATACATCTTCAAGCCAAGGAGCATCTGAGGCTATAAGAAGGTAGGAGAGAGGCATGGAACAGATTCTCCTTCAGCCCTCAGAAGGAACCAACTCTGAGGACACCTTTATCTCAGACTTCTGGCCTCCAAAACTGTGAGGCAATAAATTTCTGTTGTTTCAGCTACCTAGTTGTAGTACATTGTTATGGCAGCCTTAGCAAACCAATATACCCATAGAATTGAATTGCATATGGGAAATCTCTTCCATCCTCCACTGTCATTGTGACACACCCTCAGTGGGGTGTGAAGCACAGTTACAGAGTTTATCCTGCTGCCCATAACACGCCAGCTTGTCGGAAGCACCTGCCATCAGACCGCGTCAGCTTCCCTTTCCTTTCACAGTCGTCTACCAACCTCACGAGTGTGCCAAATGCTCTGGAGATTACAGCACCTGCCTACCTTCCTCCATACCACTACTCCTAAAATCATTCTTAAAGAACTTCAGTCTCCACCAGGATGATCCATCCCCCATCCCCTCACTCTCCTCTTTATCCAGGGTGAAGGCCATGATCTCTCACTATAAAGATTCCTTACCTGTACTCCCCAAACCTTTGCCCTTCTCTCTGCTGTTGTACCTATCTGGCAAAACTACAATTGTGATGTTTCAAGTTTCATATAACAAGACCATTATTTCAATCTTCTTAAATTTGTTAACACTTATTTTGTGTCCCAATATATGATCTATCCTGGAGAATGTTCTGTGTGCACTTGAAAAGAGTATATATTCCGCTGCCATTGAATGGAATGTTCTATATACATCTGTTAGATCCATTTGGTCTATAGTGTTATTCAATAAGTTCACTATTTCCTTACTGATTTTATGTCTGGATGACCCATCCAATGTTAAAAGTGCAGTATGAAAGTCCCATACTGTTATTGTGTTGTTGTCTATTTTTCCCTTCAGTTCTGTTAATATTTGCTAGGTGCTCCAATGTTGGGTATTTATATCCTCTTGATAAATTGACTCCTTTATCATTATATAGTAACCTTTTTTTTCTCTTGTGACAGATTTTGACTTAAAGTCTATGTTGTCTGATATAAATATAGCTACCTCTACTTTTTTTTTTGCATTTGCATGGAATATCTTTTTCTGTCCGTTTACATTCAGCCTATGTGTGTCCATAGACTAAAGTGAGTCTCTTACAAGCAGTATATTGTTGGATCTTGTTTTTTAATCCATTTTTCTACCCTGCATCTTTTGATTGGGGTGTTTAATCCATTTACATTTAAAGTAATTATTGATAGGTAAGAACTTACTATCACCTGTGATCTATAAGTTGATGACTTCTAATTGTATATCCTCAGTTCCAATCCTTCATCTGGGTTTAGATTCATATAATCAACAGCCTAACTGTATTCTGACTTTTGGATATTTAATAGGCATCTCAAACTTAGTGTATCCAAAACATGATCTTGACTTTGCCCCTCTCTTCAAAAAACAAACAAAAACAGGCACCTGCCTACTATGTCTACTCTTCTCCAAATTTTCTCAGGTCCGATGATTCCTTGCCTTCTTTTTTTCATTTTATACTCATCTTCCAATTCATGACCAAAATATGAAGTTTCTATGTTCAAAATTATATCCCAAATCTAAATTTTTTCATCAGGTCCAACACTATCACCTTAGTTAAATCCAACACCAGTCTCCACCTAGAGAACCTAAATAGCTTTCTCACTGGTCTTCCATCTTCTCTCCTTCTTGTTTCCCAAACAATCTAGAGAGTAATCTTTATAAAAACAAATTAAATTACATAAATGCCCTAATGAAAACCTTTGATGACTTCCCATTATCCTAAGAATAAGATTCAAACTCCTCATCATGGACTTTAGAATCCTTCATGAACAGGTTCAGTCTCCTTTTGACCTTATCTTCTTCCTCCCAACCCTCCCCTCACTTTCTTAGCCACATTGATCTTTTACACATAGGCCTTTACAGCCTCAGAGACTGGTCCTCCTGTACTTTACTGGATTCCTCTTCCTCTGAGGGACCCATGTGGCTTGTTCCTTCACTTCATTTAGGCAGTCAAGTCTCAGCTCAAATGCCACCATTTCAGAAAGGTCTTCCCTGATTGTCCCATCTAAAGTGTTTCATGCTTCTTTCCCTCACTCACTATCTCCTTCCTGTGATCTGTCTTATTTTTTTCATTTCTTTAAAGCATTTCTCACTCCTGGTGTTATGTTTATTTGTTTAGGGATTTGTGGTATGTGTACTCCTCCTCCCCCAAATGTTTGCACCATGAAATCAGAGCCAATATATTGTTTTATTCACTGACTGGTCAGCAGAGCCTAGAACAATGCTTAAACACCACAAATGCTCATTGCATTTTTTTTTTCTTTTTTGAGACAGGGTTTTGATCTGTCACCAGGCTGGAGTGTAGTAGAATGATCATAGTTCACTGCAGCCTCGAACTCCTGGGCTCAAGCAATCCTCCCACCTCAGCCTCCTGAGTAACTAGGACTACAGGTGCAGGCCACCACCCCTGGCTAATTTTTTAATTTTTTATTTTTGTAGAGACGGGGTCTCACTGTGTTGCTCAGGCTGGTCTTAAACTCCTGGCCTCAAGTGATCATCCTACCTTGGCCTCTCAAAGTGCTGGGATTATAGGCATGAGCCACTATGCCCGGCCACATTTTAATTGAAGAAAGGACTGACTTTAATCTCACTTTCATTAAAGGTATTTCTTATTCCAAGTATGAATAATTTTCAAGCTAGTGAAATTTTTTTCAGATGAGGGAACTTCTCCTCAATCAATTTAGGTCATATCTTCTATGATAAATAGAAAAAAGTAGAGTGTTTTGGTCTAGAGTTAGCTGGTTCATCTCAGTCTCCTATACTGTTTTTAAAATTTACTTTTATTTGTTTATTTTTTTAGAGACAGGGTCTCACTGTGTTGCCCAAGCTGGAGTGCAGTGGTGTGATCATAGCTCACTATAACCTCAAACTCCTGGGCTCAAGCGATCCTCCCTCCTCAGCCTTCCAGGTAGCTAGGACTACAGGGGTGCACCACCATGCCCAGCTAATTTTTAAATTTTTTTGTAGAGGCAAGGTCTCATTATGTCGCCCAGGCTGGTCTCAAACTCCTGGCCTCAAGCAATCTTCTCACCTAAGCCTTCCAAAGTGCTGGGATTACAGGTATGAGCCACCATGCCTGGCCTATTATACTATTTTAATTTACTAATCTACACTCATTTAGCAATTATGATTGTGAAATTTTCCCTAGTGGCAAGAAAATGCACAGTAAATCTTAAAGATGGAAATAAGAAATTGTACTTTCCACAGTATATAATGTTTCTCTGATCACCAAACATAATTAATCTCATTGAGTATATGCCTTTCTCATGTAAGGATGTAAATGGATTTGATTAAGTATTTTGGGCCCCTCAGTGATTCTCTTATTACTTAAAATTTTCTTTTATTGGAAAGTGAGAATTCTGGTGAGTTCATGGTCTCAAAATCTGCTCAGGACCCCCCATGTCCCGAGGCTGCTTTCCTCCACTTTGTGCAGGGCCTCAACGCAGTTTGTTTCTCATTACTCAGCTTGCTGGCCACCAGGAAGCTTCTTGAATGAGGAGATTGTTCTGCTTTCATCCTGTGCTTGACCTAAGGACATGCAGTTTACACTCTGAGCCTTGCAACTGTTTCTCTCTGACCCTGCTTTTCTGTCAGATTTACCACTGTTCACTTAAGCATTCCTGTTCACAGGCAGTTTTATTCTCTAACCATCCTTTTAAATAATAGCAATTCATTGTATGGCCATGGGGTTTGCTGACCTACTTTCTTCTTTGATTTGCTGCCCTACAGTTGGTCTGTTTTACTTGCCTTCCACGTGTAAAATCACAGCCTCTCTTCTTTTTACATAAATCTTTAACAAACTCTCCGTGGATGAGCTAATACCATTTTCTTAATTTTTATTTTAAAAAAATGTTTTAAGAGTTCTTGATGCAAAGGAATAATATATTGTTCAAATTTTATATAGTTTATATGAAGGAGAAAAAATATTAATCAAAATTTTTGTTTAAAATAATTTCCTGTTATTTCCGCCCTATTATATTCAAGTATAATAACTAGGGGGGAAAAGCATTTACTTACCTAATTAGTTTCTCAACATGAGTATCGTTTTTATTTGGGAATTTTTTTAACTAATAAAATTAGAACCACCTCACCCCCAACCCTTCAGACATTATAAACAAATTGCTTTAAAATCATAGCTTTTGAATTTCCAAATACTTCTCTTCAAAGGGAAAACAATCTTACTTTCAGTATTTATATGTTGCGTTAAATTTACAAAAATTTACAATTACTTTTGCATTAAAAATTTCTAAAATACATTGATAAAATTAATGTATTTTCAAAAACGCATGTTAAATTTCATTTAAATCCTCCGGGAGGCTGAGGCGACAGAATTGCTTTAGGCCAGGAGTTTGAGACAGCCTGAGCAACATAACAAGACCCTGTCTCTACAAAAAAATTAAAAAGAAAAAAATTTTTTACTTAAAGCCACAATTTGAAAGGAAGAATTCTTCTGAAGTATGTTCATGACTTATCACACCCCAAATGATTTGTAATCATTTCAGTTTATTCTCCAAGCTTACTATGCATCTAGTGTAGTTACCTTTATTTGGATATTTATTCTTTTATTTCTTCCTCAAATAATAAAAACTATTCTGGGAAAAAAATAACATTAATGAGATAACCAATCACGTGTTTAGGGATAAAAAGAGATCATTGAGGATAAGCAGCACTGTTATTTCTTGTTTGATACTCTAACTAGTAACAGTCTCCAATTTACTAACACAAGGGAACAGAGCCTCTCGCAGAAGATGCCAGAGGGCCATTTGGCTAGGGTGTCTTATGTAAAAGTGGCCATGAATTAGACTTTTGAAGTCATCTTCAAATAGGTTCATATATACAATAACATATATATTTATTGACAATATATTTTTAAGTTTCTTATAAAACTTCACATATATATCCAATTACTGGACCTTACTACCTGGATTGCACCATGAATTTTTTTTATAAATATCATAGTTATTAGTAGTTCAATTATAAAGTATTATAATTTCCATTGTGTGAATTTGTCAAATGAAAACATTCACAATTGCATAATGTTTGCCATTGTTTTGGCTTTCCTTCATTTATTAATACTGGGAACCTCAACACAGGAGAGTGGCCAGACCCCCTTGACCTCCAGAAGGCTCTGCTAAGGAAGGCTCCACACATATCAACAGACCCTGAGAACAGCCTGTTCTCCTGCTCTGCACCTCCTCTCCTCCCCACCTAGCTACTGGCCCAGAGAGCTGCCTTTCCTTAAGTGGCAATAGTGCTCAATCATAGAAGCATGACATTTAAGGGATGAAAGAACTTTAAAAGGTAGTACTGAATTTAAAAGGCAGTCCAATTGCCTTCCAGCACACATACATGCACACATCCACACACCAAGACCATACTACAGATGTGAAAACCAAGGCCCATTTTCTGACGTCACAAACCAAGAAGCAATTACTCAATCGAGAACACACTGTTAGACTTTTATTCCGTGTTCTCTGCATCATACTACACCAGACACAGAAATCAAATAAACTGCTGGTGCCTGGGAGTTCCAGCAGAGGTCTCTTTCCTGCCCTGTCTTAAGGAACCACTACCTGGATGCCTGATGGCAGTGAAAGGGAATCACCACTAAGAGGTGTATGCAGTGGTAGCTGGACTCTTTAGAAAGATTCTTTAAAGCTGCGGTCCCCACCCCCGGGGCCGTGACTTGTCCATGGCCTGTTAGGGACCGGGCAGGGGCAGCAGAGCTCTGCTGGCTCCCACCTCCCCACCTCCTCACCTCCCCCCAACGGTGGAAAAGGTGGAAAAATTGTCTTCCATGAAACTTAGGGAGGGGGGAGGGGCCCACACAGCAGGAGGTGAGCAGCAGGGGAGCAAGCAAAGCTTCATCTGTATTTACAGCTGCTCCCCATGGCTGGCATCACTGCCTGAGCTCTGCCCCGCCCCTGTCCATGGAAAGATTGTCTTCCATGAAACTGGTCCCTGGTGCCAAAAAGGTGGGGTACTGCTGCTTTAAAGGATGTTTGGTGACATTGAAATGGACTATTAGTATTAAAATTTAAGCATATTATGGATTCTGCTCCTATAAACTGGCCTGAAACAAAATACCATTGGTAACATTGTTTCTATGTATTTGCTGATCCAAACTTCTTACAAATCAGTTTTTGGAATACTGTCATTTTCTATAATTGGAGGCCTCCTGTTCTAGAAATTCACCAATGGTACTACCAGAATATATTTTGTAGTAGGCAGAAATAAGAGAAATAATTTTCTATGTTTTTAAGGAAGATTTGTTTCTTTCTCAACAAGTAACATCATCCCCCAGATATTCCTAATTTGTTCTTTACGATAGGTGTCTATTGTTTAGTCTTTTCAGCAGTACTCTCTACCTTCCCCTCCTTATAGGGAATGACTCTGCTCCCCACTCCCTTTCCTTCAGAAACCAAACGTGGGAAACAATCAGGCCTGCCTGGTCCTGGTATTACCTTGCCCTTTGACCATCAGGTTAGTCATAATCCTTCCCCATGATCTTGCTGTCACCAACCAAGTCATCACGACAGAGTTTTTGAATTATAGATTGTGCAAGATATTAAACTTGTTTGCTCTTGGTGACCGTGTTTCCTACTCGCAGAGACAGCTAGGCTGCGGTGGAGAAGACGAGGTCAAACAAAGGAAATGGGAGACAGGCAGCCTTTGATGCTCTTTGTTTTCTGAGGCTCAGCTGCTCCCTTCCTTTTGGTAATTTTTTTTCCCTTAACAACAGAAGTAACCAAGTCATCTTTCAATAAATTTCCCTAAGCTAATTGTGTCTGGTTTTTGACATGTGAAGCCCAAGGTGTCCTAACTAATCCACTCTTCCTGTCTTGTATCTGTCCTGGAATCTCCTTTTGAGATGGAAGATGGGAAGGGAAAATGAGAGGCAACTGAAATATTCTTTTCTTCCGTGACTCCAACGCTGAATGAAACTGACGACGAGCTGAGAACCAGACAAAGATGGGAAATGTTTCCTTGTCTCAGGAGAACCCTTCAAGTTACATCTAAACCTTAGACTTGTTACCGGAACTAAAGTAACAGAGAAAGGTTGGGGCATTTTTTAAAAAGTCAGTAATTTTCTCCCTATGGACGAAGCACCATAGGCTTGCAGGTCAGAGGTCAAGATCATCACAGCTGATTTCATGCTTTCCTTGGTTCCTGAGGCACTAGTTTTACTAGTACAAATCCCTAAGCATTTACGGTGGACCCTCATGGTGTTACTATAACTACTTCAGTAAAATATGGAGACGACTATATCGGATACTGATACCCATATCATAAGACATTAAAAGCAATCTCCTGAAGACTCTAGGAAAACACAGCAAGGAAGAACTTTGTAAAATTCCCCAAATTATTAGTCCTTGAGCTTCTTCATTATCTAACTCATTCTTTCAATCTGGCATTGAAAATACAAGTCACCACGACCCATGATGGTATAGTTATTGATATTTTTTTTGCCTATCTATATTTTCCCACTCACCTAAATTATCCTTGCATTATGATCAAGGCCAGTTCTAGATAAAAGTGAGGTTTGGTTTAAGCATGGCTTATCTCAACCTCCCCATGGGGCAGCCAACCTATCTTGTGGGGATGGGGAGCATCACTTTAGAAATGTCATCCTCTTTCTTGCCTTTGAACCTTCATTCTGTGTTATCGATATTCATGGTTAGCATTAGCCAACTCAAAGTGGGGTTCCCTCCTGCTTCCCCTATTAATTTCTGGATCCTAATTTTATCATCCTGCTTATCAATAGTTACACCTTATATTATGATAACACTTTTCAATTTTTCAAGGCAAAAATAAACTATCATCTATCCTTAGCATAACACTGCAAACTAGAAAGGGCTGCTGCTATTAACCCCATTTCCCAACTGGAAAAATTGTGGCTGCCAGTGATTAAATAAGTTGCCCAAGATCCATTGACAAGTCAGTATCAGAACTAGCGCTAGAACTCAATGTTCCTGAACCTAGTTCTTTCCCCTCTATGGCATCCAGTTTCTCATTTGGCCAGGATTTTACTCTTCTAGTCACAGGCTACTCATAATTTGGTGATCTTTCCCATCCCCTTGCAATATAATATGATAAACATTTAAACAATTTTTTTCCTAAAGAATATGGATTTCTTTCTCATACCTCAGAAAAAGTTTTAAGTAATGGCAATTTTAGTCCAGGCATCAAGAAAGAACATGATAGGTGGAGATGTTTTTGGATATTAGGACTTTGTACTGCCCCTTACATCACAATATTTAGATAGCCCCCCATTCTCTGTCTAAAATTTGTTCTTTGGAATAAGACAGACATTTTTCTAAGACAGTACTAATTTCAAATATCCTGACGTTGTTTTCCCATAAATTATGGAAATGCCCCAGGAATTCCAACATCTTCTGAACTACTTCCTGCACCAATATTATAACAAAGTTGCAAATGTCCTCAGTCCTGATTTTTTCTTTTAGAAAATGTGATCGCCTAAAGAATGTACGGAGACAGATTACATCTGTTGAAGTCAATTACTAGAATCAAATTGTTCATGTGTTTTTTTTCAGCAAAGTTATTTTAGGGTACTTTTTGTGATGTCCCAATTATTTTTAGATATCTGTTCTTAAGTTAATAGTCTTTACGTAAATAACTGTAGATTAGTCTGTGCTGAGACAGAACAGCTTGTGCCTTTTTGTTACAAACCAAATATCATAGGAAACCACATCCATCATATCTGAAGGAAATCCAAAGTTAATGAGCATTTTTTTCCATTTCCATTATTCAATAAATCTCCAAATTCAAAAAAGCTTGTGTTCCAAAAATATGTAGTGTTTGGAACTCAATCTATATTTCTGTAAGTACAGATGTAACAATGTGGGGAATTTTGTTTTATTTTTCTAGGCTGCTAGTGAACAAACCCTCCAGAAGGAAAGACCTGTGTTTTCTGTTTTGATAAACTCATTCATGGTGAAGGCTGGGAGTTTGGGCTCTCTGCTATCAATTGGCATCTAGGATTCAGACGAAATGGTAGGGTTATTACACACATGAAAGAAAAGAAACACTTTTGCTATGGGAAGAGAAGAAAATGAGGAATCCGCAGGAGCTGAGCAGTATCTGAGAGAAGAAAAGAGGAATAGATAGAGACCATCAGTTTGATCGCGTGAGAGGTAGAAGACCTGAGAGAAGAGAAATGTCTCATGAGGATTTTACAAGAGCTTGTCTTGGAGTATTTGATATGAAACCCTCTGCTCAGTTCATCCTGTAAAATCTTCAGGAAATTTTACATTGCTCCTTTACACCTGTGTGCAATCATTTATTCAGAGAGCAGCAAGAGTAAAAGGGGAGGAGCATAATCTGGATTTTGTGATCATCATTCAGGGAAGACTGCAATGCTTAATTAACACATAAAGATCCAGAAATGTGGAACCAGCAGATGCATTTAAAGCCAAATCAAGACTGACCTTGTTTCTGAGACAAAATACATTTCAAGTCACAATGGGAGGTGCCAATTCTACAATTTCTTCAAATCTCACTAGTTTCATGGAAAGAGTAAAGGGGTGAACCAAGTACTCTTATTCCCAGGAGTAAACTAACTTTTTATACCTATTTCAATTCACTTAGAACTAGTGTGTGTGTGTGTGTGTGTGTGTGTGTGTGTGTGTGGTTGGTGGGGGAGGGAGAGAGAGGATTCTCAGTCATTTCTTCCATGTATTACTGATTCCTAATTGTTATGTTTTCTATGATTTATTTTAAAACACATCAGAATAGAGATTGTGACATGTGTGAGTGTACTTGTTCAGGAGTGAGTGTGTGTTTTAATTTTTCTACCCCTTAAGGGTGGTTGGTTAATATTTCAAGTATACTAATCAGGACTAACACTACAGAAATAGTTAGCATTTGAAAGAGTCTAGTGAGAAACTTTAGAAGAGCACCATTTGTAACTCTGACCAATACCAGAAATTTTATTAATAGGCATATAGCATGCTAGAAATAATTTTCTTCAGACAAATGAGTGGTATCTAAGATATGTCTGTTAGCTATTGAATGGGCATCCTTGTACTTGCATAAATAGGACTTCAAAATCTAGTGATAGGATATATTCTTCAGAGTGGAACTTAGTTTTAGGATTCTAATCTGTTCTGTGTGAAGTCTTTGTCATCTGATTTTGACCAGAAGTTTAAATTAATCCTGCCACTAGGAAATGGTCACATTTTCCTTGAGTAAGCTTTTCATGGAAGTTACTTATTGAAGAACTTGAAAGGACAGAAGGCTGACACATGGTGAAATTTCAGAAAAACTTGTATCATTTTGACAGAAAGAGCTGTGTATTAACAGATGTTTGCTTGTATGGCAAAATTAGGACAGGAATCGGGGTTTTGAGAGTAGAGACCTATAGCCTTCACTCTCACTATTGAGAGATAACAAAGGACCCAGTCATGTAATAATCTGGAAGAAAAGAAAGGGAACTGAAAATATAAAGGCGGAGGCAGCTCAACCTATTTAAGAACAAGGAAGAGGGCCACTGAAAACAGAAAATAGCAGTACCTTTAAAGCCAGTGTAGAGTTGTGAAGGGAGAGCTCAGGAACAGGAGCAGCCAGATCAGGAGTTTAATCTATTTCTAAGGGCATTGGGAAGCCCTGTTGGAGCTCAGAACATTATACCCCAAAATATGGCACCCTGGCAATTGAGAAATCCACAGAAGCAAGAAGGTCACGCTGACCTTCTCCCGACTTTCTCCCCTGAAGCATTGTCATAAAGAAATTCTCTGACCTGCCTCGTCTGAAAGTAGTCATAAGACCCTCATTCCAGAGGGCAAAAAGAATCTGAACAAACAAACCTTGCTAAATTCCCCCCAGTTTATTGCCATTAGATCATATCTCTTTCTGCCCAATCATATTTCTCCTCAACTATCCACTTCTTTCATCAGATTTAGCACAAAAAACAACTTTTCCCCAGCCGTTTGGGTCTTTGTTTCTGAAGGCTCTTTCATCTAAAACTTTGGTTAAATAAATTTGCTGTGCTTTTGTCCCATTAATCTGTCTTTTGTTGTGGGGTGTCAGCCACCACCCTTGCAATGGGTGAGGAAAATATATTATTTTGTCTCTCCTCCAGCCCCATTGGAACACAAGTTATTTGTAAGTTGAATACTATCAACAACATGGATTGTAGACACGACCACCTAAAGACGTCAAGCAAGTAACATAAATGGATAAAGGAGCCATACTGTCAAAAACAATAGCTCAAGCTCAATAATAAATAGCAATTGACAGTTGTGAACTAAAATAAAATCTTAAGCCCCCCAGCCAGCTGCATGGACCCCCCTTGGCCAAGGGGACCCCAGAAATATTCTAAAGCTGAGTTGCTGGTCATGAGAAGGGAGGACAGACATGCCTCATCATGCCTCCTTCCCTTGTTGGAGATATCCTTTGTAACTCATGAACAGGCCTAAGGTTATGCAAGACAAGACTTAAACCCTACACCTGCAGGTCCTCAATTTACTTAACTGATCACTTGAGTCTCAGTATATATCCAGTGGCTTGTCTTTGATTAACAGACTTCCTTATCTTAACTTAAACCTTCCAAGCCTTTACACAAAGCTTCGTTTCTTTAACCAATTACAAATCAAAGAATCTTTAAGCCCATCTATAACCCGTAATCACCTACTTCAAGATGTTCTGTCTTTTGGGGCCAAACCAATGTATGCCTTCCATGTATTGATTTATGACTTTACATGTATTAATTTCTGTCTCCCAGAAATGTATAAAACCAAACTATAACCCAACCACACTGAGACCACTTGCTTAAGGCTTCTCGGTCATGGCTCCAGGCCATGGTAACTCATATTTGGCTCAGAATAAACGTCTTTAAATTATTTTAAAGAGTTTGGGTCCTTTTCCATTGACATAGTACACTTAAGGTTTAAGTGACTACTCACTTAAAATGAATGGTGGGAACTTTGCAAATGAAGACCATGTGCTTTAACTGGTGTGTATATGTGCTGGTGGGGAGTGATGGTGAGGTGACAGCCTCAACTCTGATCCGGTGATTCTTGTCACGCAGAGATGTGAGTCAAGTATTGCCACATCTTCTTACTTTCCAAGACAAGCCAGACATCTGAAATTTTTGTGTTAAACCTAATGTTTAATGGTGGCAACTAATTAAAAAGAAAATAATATATGGGATAAAAAATCATGCCACTTCTTAAATGGGGCTTATGGGCTTCCATGAATGACCTTTTGTCTATACACTGAATGTTCAACTTTCAGAATATTTGAAATCTCTCTTTACCTTCTCTTCCTCAAAGCTTAATTATTTCTACTTTGTAGGTAAAAAATAAAGACTTTCAGATTGATCCCAACGTTTTTTTTTCATTCTACAATTCAACATCTTTTCATTCAACAAGTATTTCTTCAGTGCCACTATGTTCTAGGTGCTTAAAATATATGAATAAACAAAAGACAAAGATCTCTGCCCCTATGAACTTTACAAAGCTCTGTGAGGACACTTACATTTAAGGGGCACGTGGGATTAGTGGGAAATGAGACATCCCAAAGGAGATTAAGGGTGGACAGGTGAGGGAGAGAGAGAGAGAACAAATGTAGCAAATAGGTGAGTTTCGCAGTAATATAGAAGGAAATCAGTGCTACAGAGAAAAGGAAAACAGGGCAGGGCAAGGGAGGGTTGGGGGTGCTGACGGTCACCGGGAGAGTCCCACGCACATCCCCAAGTCCGGTCTCCTTGGGGCTCTGCCTCTGCCCTCTGTCCAGAACTTCTTTCTATCCTCCCTACTCCCTTGTTCCCTCAGTTTATAAAACCTACTCAAGTAGCTTCTATCCTAAAAACAAGAAACAAGCAAAACTTCCTTGAACCCCTGCATATTCCTCCTGCTAGTATATTTGTCCTTTAAGAAAAGAGCTGTCTCTGCCGCTGGCTCCACTTTCTCCCCTCCCGTTCCCTCATCCACCTACTCCAATGTGATTTCCACCTGAGTCTCTTCACTTACACGGTCTGTGGATGGCCATTGATTGACTTAATCCAACTGGCATTTCTTATATTTTATTCTGATTTAATCCTACCTCAGTCTTTGCATTGTTAAATTTTCACTTTCCTGAGGATTCCACTTTCCTTGGCTTCTGAGATACGAGTCTTCACTTGGTCCCCTACCGAATTTAATTAACTCTTCATCAGTCTTCTTTGTGCTTTGTTTTTCTGCTTTTACTGCTTCACTTTTAAATGCAAGTATTCTCCTAGGGTAATTTATTATTGCTTTAAGGTTGGGAAAAAATCCTTCACCAATATAAGCACCATAAACTCAACTCATTTATTCTCTTGTAATCCTGATCTTGTTTGACTGTTTTAAGTGTTTGTTTCTGGGAAATGAACTTTTGGGCAACTCCACCTGCCCTGGGAAGCAGGTTGTCTATTTCTATTTTCAAACTTTAAAGTTTTTATTTTTAAAACAATGGTTTACATTCCCATTCAATTGTGAAGACTCTACATGTATGAATGGAGAATTTGGATTTTAAAATTTTAGTTTGAAACTTTAGGTATTCTGGGAAATTTGCTAGTTATCATCTGAAAGCAGTTTACTTTCAAAACCTGGCATATCGTCTAAATTTATTCTTAGGGAAGTTAAGATTATATTGTTATTGCTGGAAGATTACATCTGGAATGTTTTATTTATTCATCCTAGACTAACTTTTCAAATTAGATTCAGTTTAAATATTAAGTACAGCATTTAAGGAAACTGAACTTATCTATTCATCAGAGGTTTCAAATGCTCTGTTTAGAAAGTTATAGCAGAAAGAAATTCTCATCTGGTTTTCATCTGTTATAAATAGAAAATGTCACCGAATTTACTACTTGTTTAAGGTTGGAAAAACATTCTTTATCAATTAACTCCTCACAGACTTATTTTAAGAGAGCATACCTTTCTCTCTCCCTTGCTCTCTCACACACATACAATTTATAGTTCAAGAGAATTGTTTAACAGTAATTTGACATAACATTAGGTGGCAAGGTGAATTTTGGCTTTGTTTCCAAACTGCTACCCAATCAGCTTTAGCATTCAATTTTATACATAGTATTTTTATAGGATAGGTTTGTTAACTCTACATAGACAAGAATGTCCAAATTAAATGTACCGCACATATACTAAAGGAAAATGAATCCATTTCTTCTTGAGAGACTATAAATTTGCATTTGAAATGATTTGCTTTTGGTTAGGCTTTTAGATAAAAATCAAATTCAAATATATAATTTATGAATATATGAGTATAAAGATAGAATACATTATAAGCATGTAAAAATGGAATATATTTAAATAAATATAAATTGCTTTAAAAGATTAATGTTATTAGGTACAGAGTAAAACTTAGGGCACATTTTCCTAGAGAATAAAATTATTAAATGTAATTTTCAGAAAGTACTATGTACTATTATTGATTTTATTAGTAACAAAGCATATGACTAAGAACATGACCAGATTAATTAACAATATGGTGATGATTATTGTGAATAAAGGAAATTAAGCTCCAGTTATTTACCACATTAGTCTTTGAGTGTTTTTGTAAGCTTTAAGTAACACTTGCTTTGTGCTTTGTATTGAAAATGAGACTTTAGCTATAGAAATATCTATACCTGCTTGCATTTATAAAAAGATGAAAAAGCTAAATATGAGGCAAAATATGTAATCCACAAAAAATGATGACTTTTAAAGAAATACATGAAGCATTTATTTTAAAGTTTGCAAAATTTAAAGGTTTCCTGGAAAAGAGCTAGCTTTTCCAACTTGGAAATATGCACATCTAGCAAAACAGGCTCATACTTGGAATAATTTGGGACACAAAATGAATTGTGAATTGTGGTAGTTGGGCCAGTTAAAACCACAAGTAAGAATTAATCTCTTCCTCTTACTACCCTTTCTAAGCTACTGCTGAGTGGGGGTGGTCTTTAAGGATTTGGCTTTCTAGCTACCTACAACTTCAAATCAGAATTTACTACTGATAGTGCTTTCAGTGGCAGTCTTTAGTTGTTCTTGGGTTGAGATAATCCAAACAGCTGGGATCTATTTCAGAATTGTCTGGCTCCAGCTGGAGAGGTCTTTGAAAAAAATTCTTGTTCAGAGATGAATTTCCACTGCAATCACAGGATTTAGTTTACAAAACCAAGACATAAATGTGGTCTTGCTTAGGGCTAGTTTGACCTGGTTGTCTAGATAGAATAAAATCCAACTTCTTACTCATTCTTTTTCTTTAGCATTTGAGATTGTCTCACTCTATCCAAAAGGCCTAGAGGTCCAGTTCCTATTGAGATTTTGTTAAGACAGTGTAAATGAATTTATAGAAGAAATGTTGCGTGCTACAAGGAATGATTGTGATTCACTCAGGCCAAGCATGTTTATAGCATGCTTGCTACTAGTAATCCCATTAGCAAATTTGTTTGCCTTAGGCTTGATTGCATTAATCCAAACACATAGGTCTAAGGAAAGAACACATTACTAAGGGGTAGAGAAAAAGAAATAGTCAATGTAGCTAGAATACCCATGTACCTTTCCAGGGCAAAAGGAAACAAGTGATGAGAAAACTGCTAAACCCCTAGTCAGCTTTGCCTAATTGCCAATCGCCATCTTGCCATGGAAGTCACAGACACATATTCCTTAGTTAGAGCCTTACTCTATGTCCTCATCAGCTTGACTTCTGCTATGTAACTCTGATGGCTAAGCAGAAAAATAAACTCCACATAGGGGGCTGCTACTACAGATGAACATCAACAACCCTCCTCGAAAATTCATCAAACAGTGGTTCCTAGTTTAGTGATGGTTAGTCTCTTGAAAATTTAATTGTGGACTAGAAGATTTCTACAGCAAGAATCTCAAAAAACATGTTCAAAGTATTTGCTTTTAGTAGCCTAAAGCATGGAGGTCAGAAGATTACTGCTAATAAAGACTCTGAATAGGAAATGGGGAGTTATTATAAGATTTGCTTGCCTCTTGACTGATTATCCCAGCAAACTACAGAAGGAAAAGTTTCAAGGCAATTGCCCAAGAGATCTACCTGTAAAGCTTTAAATCTATCACACAATGTCTGCAATTAGAGGATGCATGTAGGTTTTAAATTTTTAAAAATAAAAAGTTAGGAGGAAAATCCCACAAAAGTTAAAAAAAATAACTACTGAGAGCTACCAAAAAATCATATTACTTAAAAGAAAGCCAACAAGAGATCACTGTGCTTCCTGAGGATGGTGATAGCATTTGGACCATGTCATTTTAACAGCATCATTTGCAGCACCATATGATTACCACTGCTTCATTTCCCAGCCTGTGGTTATGCCCTGTGGGAGCTCATTAAATACTTATTATCTTTTTGCAGCTTATAAAGCATTGTAAGGATTTCTAATTTGGGGTAAGAAAGAAAAATACATGATATTGTGAACTATGGACTTGTGACCAAAGATTGTGTCGTGATTGATAAGCCCAGTCACTCTTATTCACCTCTTTAGTACCTGCTAAAGGCTCAACAGTGTGCTGGGCTCTGGGGGTCCAGTAATGACCAAAATAGGCACAGCCACTGCTTCATGGAGCTTATGGTCACTCATGGTCCATTCACTCACTCAATAGATGTTTCTTGAGTACCTACCGTGTGCCAGCATTCTTCTGTGTATGGGAATACACAAGTCAACAAAAGAGACCAAAATTCATGACCCTGTGGAGTTTATTTTTAGCAGAAAAGTCCAGATAATAAATGTCAAACATAATAAATAAGTAAATAAAAAAATGTTAGAAAGATAAAAGTACCATGGGAAAATATGGTGCAGGGGAAGGGGACTCAGGAGTGTGCAAAGGCCCTGAGGCAAGGGGCTGATGGGCACTTTTAAGGAACAACGAAAAAGCCACTGTGCTTCAAGAAGAGTGAGCTAGTGTGAGAGTAGCAGGCGGTCAGAGGGTAATGGGAATCCAGATCCTGGGCTTTGCATACCTTCCAAGGACTCTAAAGAATCACTCTGGTTGATGTATTAAGAATAGACTGCAGGGTACAGAGTATTACTACAGACCCATTAAGAGGTAATTGTAGTCATCCAGGTGAAAAATGTGGTAACTCAAACACGAGTGATAACAAGAGGTGCTCTGAGAAGTGATTGGGTGTTTTTTGAGACAAGAGCCAATGGGGTTCCCTGACAGATTAGATGTGAGATATGAGAGTAAAGGAGAAATCAAGGAAGACTAAAGTTTTTGGCCTGAGCAACTGGAAGTTATGGAGATGTCATTAACTGAGAGGAAGAAAATTTCAGGAGAAGCAAGTATTTTTGTTTCTGGGTTTTTCCGCCCCCTTAGAAAGGGAGTTGGTAGAGGACAGATCCGGGTGTCTGGCAGGGACAATGTTAAGTTTAAGATGTCTGTTAGATCAGTCACCTGGCAGGTGTTACGTAGGTGGTTACTGTGTTAATCAATGAATTTATATGTTTGCAGGATGTCATGCAGATATAGATATATATTCATTGGTACAGTGTACATATATAGAGGTTTACTGTTTTAATCCTTCAGTCTCTATCTTGGTGTAAAATAGTCTCTCATGCTGATAACTATTGTTAATACTTGTATTTTCTTCCATTTTCTCTACAAAATTGAGATCATACAACAGGTAAGACAGGTACCTAGGTAATTATAAATCCAACTTTTTTCACTTAATGTTTTATGGTGTTCATTCTCCCCTACATCACACTTATGACAGTTTCATAAATGCAGAATCTTGAAACAAGAGGTTGTGCATTTTTCATTTTCTTGAAAAAGTGGTACCAATTTATATTCCAATAACAATGTATGAGTGATTCTTTTCCCACATGCTCACAAAGTTTGCACATGATTCTTTTAAAGAAAAATTCTAAATTGGTACATTGATTTATTTTATATTTTTTAACCATGAATGACATTTAGCTTTTTTTTGTTTTGAGACACTAATATTTTTCTATAAAATGTCTGTTCACAACTTGTATTCATCCTTCTTTTAAAGCATTAGTATTTTTTTCCTTGACTTTTGAGAGTTTTTGATATAATGATGATAACATTTTGTTTGCTTGTTTTCCAGTCTGCCATTTATCTTTCAGTAATGTTTTGGGGCCAAGCTTGGTGGCCCACACCTACAATTGCAGCACTTTGGGAGGCTGAGGTGGGAGGATCCCTTGAGGCCAGGAGTTTGAGACCAGCCTGGACAACATAGTGAGACTTTCATCTCTATGAAAAATTCAAAAATTGGCCAGTGGTGGCACATGCCTATAGTCCCAGCTACTCAATAGGCTGAGATGGGAGGATGTCTTGAGTCCAGGAGTTCAAGGTTGCAGTGAGCTATGATTAGGCCATTGCATTCATTGCAGCCTGGATGACAGAGCAAGACCCTGTCTCTTAAAATAGTAATAATAATAATTAATAATAATAATTATGTTTTGGCTTTTGAAATTTTTTTCTATTGGTTTCTATAGTCTTTTCTCTCATGTTTCTTTTTCTTTGTAAATTCTTACCTTAACTTTGCATTTATGTTTTAAGTATATTTTATAAATGTATTTATATTTCTAGGCCCAATATATTATGCTTATCCACATTGTCTAGGTTATTTTATAATATAATTTTTAAAAATTTATTCTAAAATCCTTCTTGAGTTTATGTTTTTGTGGATTTATCAATACACTTTCATTTGACCAGAAAACTAAACTATACTACAGGGCAAAGTAGAACAAACATGTGTGTTATGTGATAAGCTTTCTTCTCTGTTCCTTTTCTGTTTTAAAACAGTCTCCCTTGTGGCATGTTGCAGGGTACTTTATTCATTGGAAATAAAGTACAAATACTTGAACTTCAACAAATATAATGGGGTTGACTCTGTCATATGGTCAGAGCAGACAGATGCCTTAGGCAGCAAAAACATTACACACAAAGTTTTTAGGGATTTTTTTTTAGTGTGAGAAGCTAGAGGCAATAAAAGACAAGATATTTTCCATTTTGTCTAAAGTAAATTGAACCAGAATTTAATTATCTTTTAGAAGTACCATCTTTGGCACCCACATTCATGTTTATACTCCAACACTTCAACATGGCCAAAGGATATATCTATATATACTATTGTTGAACATTTAAGAAAAAAAATTTTAGTAGCTACCTATTTCCTACAATTAAAGGGTGAATATTCAGAACGTTTTACTTTTCTGGAGAGCAGTGTGTGTCTTTATGTATACTGGGATGGATGTGCATAAGGGAAAACTTGCAAAATAAAATAGACAAGAAAAATTAATTTTTACCTTCAATCTAATTATTTAACTCTTGTTTGGAAGACTTAAATCAAAAACATATAAATAGCTGAAAGTATGAAAATCTGATATTTCTTTTATAACTTCATTTTTCCTCGACTTTAGCAACCTGAATAATTCGTGAGATCTTAATATAACAAATACCTCAAACATCATTTTTGACTTTAGGACCTACCTAAGGGCCTTTTAAAAATCTATTATGCCCTGGGCCTGTCCCAAGGCTCCCAGAACTTTTCAGGGTATAAGTATGTAACCGTGTTCACAAGTCAGCGTATTCCAGTTGGGCTGTATTGATTCTATCCCACTAGGTACCATGGTCTCCCACTGTGTGTCACCAGACTCCACTGAGTGCTGCAGCTTCCCATCAGGTACATCTTTGTTCAATAAAGCATTGTCAACTGGAGTCCTCCTGTCACCAAGGCATAGGGTGGTCTGGGGCAACACAGGGAAGAATGCCCTTTCTCTTTTATGTTACAGTTGATTAGAGGGGTCCCCAAGTAATATTGCTTAGGCCTTCAATGTCTGACAGTGTTTTGACTGAAATAACTTTTAATCTTGAAATTCTGATATTTTTATTGCTGGGACAATCAACATATATTCATCATCTATGGAGTCTATGTACTTGTGGGACTCAGATGCAGAGCCAGTAGAGGCAGGACAATTAACAAGTGTGAGTGACAGAATGGACCCTGTACTCAGAATCATTCCCGCCAAGCTCCCCCAAGGACTAAGGCTCTCCTACCAAGTCAGGCTGAAACTCAGTAAACCTGGTCCCTTTGACCTTCAGGGTAACTTCGCAACCATGATTTTATGCCAAAAACATGCACATATGCCTTACAGACCTTGTCTCATGATTTTGTCAAACATAATCTGAAACCTACTTGAAAACCAGGTGAGACCTTTGCTACAAAATGTCATCTTAACTGCATCCCCTCCAATCACCACTCTAAGTTCTATCACTTTAAATGCAAATGACTTCCAATTTCACATGCATGTTTTCATCTGTTGCTTTATGAGTGTGTTTCTATTCTTTACATGGGTGAAGTGAGAATTCCTAAGTAGCTCATAAGATTCTTAAGAGTAAAAAATGTCTTTGTGTGTCCTTATGGGAAACAGAATGGAGGTAAAAGGATATACATAATCCTGCTCAAATCTTAATATGTTGGCATTGGTTTTGTCAAAGTAATAGCTTTTGTTCATTTCTTTAAACTACAAGAATTTAAAAAAAGACATTTTTTTAAAAAGGGTATGTTACGGGGGTGTGTATAGTCGGAACTTGTATTTATTTTTCCATTAACTACAATGTTTTTGCAAATGAGGCTGACTATGACTTAACATGTGGCATAAGGAATTGGTAATATGCAGAATAAACAATTATGTGGCCATAGTGAGTTGGGCATGCCCTTACGCAGGCTCTGAGGTGTATGTGAAGAACAGTGTGAGTGGCTTTTCACCCACACACATTAGACACAGTCAGTGTAATTCCTGCTAAGTGCAGGAGTATTTTTTATGGCATATTTTCACATGGCACCCTTTTTCTTTAAAAAAAAAGGCATCCAGAAGTTATCAAATCTCACTTCTACATTAACCCCGCTGGTTGTACCACAGAATTAAGGCTTTCTCATTCACTTTCCTGAGTGATCACTTTCATCTGATCCAGTGTTCTTCAGACTCTCAGCACTCAACAGGTGCCGAATGTATTTTGATTATTCTAGCAATAGACATATAAGGATTTAAAGAGTTTCTATCACAATGCCCTAATGCTTTCTGTCCAGATACTTCATTTAACATCTGAGCCATAATGGATTGCCTCTTTTCTTTGAAAGAAGAATAAAAAGAGGTTAAGGGCACTCATTCATATTCACCTAGAAACTAAAACTTTTAAAAAATGTATATAACTTCCATAGCCACCATTTATTGAGGGCTTACCATTGCTATTTAAGTCTCACATTCCATTTCACCGCTTTTTATAAATATGAACACTAGAGGGCGAGGGCGCTAAGTTCAGAAAGAGTACACCACTTGGCTTTCCATTTGCCAAACAGCAGCTATAGACTTGGAAACCAAATTCTTCCCAACAGTTGCACACACTGTGCGAAATCACACTGCCTTGCTAAAATTCAACAGGATCTGGAAATATACTTTAAATGAAATGAACTATCAAATGAAGCAGCAACCAAATAGTTACAAGAATTTTAAAGCGGTTTATGTCAGTATGATCCTAAAATTATATGTAATAAGTAACATTTATTGACCTTGTATTAACGGCAATAGTACTGTGATGAAGCATTTTACATATAGTTTTCTCATTTAATTTTATGATAACCTCATGGGTAGATATAACTTTAATTTACAGATGATAAAATATCATCTGTAAGATTAGAGAATTTAAATAACTTTTTCAAGATCATATTTTACTGATAAGAAGACTGAGGCCAGACCTATAAAATGTCTGAACAGAATCAATGCATATTAAAATGACTTTATTTAAGTTTTATAGATTAGAAGCATAGTAAATATTTTCCTCTTTCCCTGTTCAAAGCTTTTCTTTTTTCTACAATAGAGTCAGTTTATATGTACAACTACTAAATAAGCCCACATTATTGTATATCATATTCCATTTTTAAATCAAATCATTAAATAGACCTATAGTCTGAACCAAAGGAAATATTATATTTTTGCTATCTGAACTATGTGTATATGTGTGCATTTACTGGGATTTACTGTGGTATGATATTACTCTATTTTTTACTTGAGTGAATGTTAAAGGGTGCCTGACCTGGAAAAAGAGAAGAAAGAATATAACAAGTGAACTTTTCTCAAGGTACACTCTACAGGAGCAAGTGGATGATTACACATGGCAACAAAGAAGGGGAAGTTATAAATGAGGTTGAGGTTTTGAATCTGGGCAAATGAGGGATGGTGATACCATTTACCAGAATTGGGGGATCCAGTGGTTTTCATTTGAGAATGAAAGTGAAGACAGTTTTAGATAGCTCGAGCTTAAGATACAGCAGCCACTGGGGGACCCTACTGGACATCTGTAACTTGGGGGAAACTGAGTAATAGAATTTTAGAAGTCACTTTAAATAAAACATATGTGACAGGCATTGTTCTGGTGCTTTATGTACAGTAACTCATTTAATCCTCCAAACAACCCTATAAGGTATGTAGTGATTTAAATAGTGTCCTCCAAAAATTCATGTCCACATAGAACCTCAGAATGTGACCTTATTTGAAAATAGAGTCTTTGCAGACGTGATTAAGATGAGGTCATACTGCATTAGGTATCCAATATCCTAAACCCAATGGTCAGTGTCCTTATAAAAAGGAGAGGACATACAGACACAGAAGGGCATGCCATGTGACGAGAGAGGCAGAGATGGGAGTCATGTTCCAAGGACAATCTGAGAACATGCCAAGGACACCTGGGACCGCCAGAAGCTGGAAGAGGCAAGGAAAGATGCTTCCCTAGAGCCTTCAGGGGGAGAGTGGCCCTGCCGATACCTTGATTTCAGACTTTTAGCTTCCCAAACTGTGAGAGAATAAGTTTCTTTTGTTTTAAGCACGAAGTTTGTGGTAATTTGTTAAGGCAGCCCTAGGAAACCGAGACAAAGTGTACGCTTTTATTACTGCCATTTTATAAGTGAAGAAAATGAAACATAGATGAGGCAGCCAACGAATTCTCTCAAGGTCAGATAGATGGAGCAAGAATTCAAACCCAAATTCTCTGGCTTCAGATCTTTGCACTCAGCCACTACCTGTACTTCTTCTATTATTTTTTTTATTACCTGATAATAAAGAGTGAACTAACCTGTGTAGGGAACTAGAGACAGCACAGCTTTACCTGGCGGCAAACTGTCGCTCAGAATATATAGAACGTTAGGCTCAAACCACTTTTCCCTAACTATCTATTTGATTATAACACCATTGTTTACTCTCTCATCAAAATCTAACATACTAAAATAAACACATTTGCCATACAAGGAGCAGTAGAGAGCTAAAACAGACATGTATTCATTATATAAATCTATAAACATCATTAAACTATTATAAATCCTCTTCATCAGAATATACTGCTTACCTAGCTTCTTTTATAGCCTGATTTAATGGTTTCTGGGATCTACAATTCTGTAGGGTCAACCATATTTCTGTTTTTGTCTTCATAAAAAAAATAGAATTCGATTGTAGATTATGTAACTATGGTAAAGCCACATCCTATTGACTTCTTTAAATAAAAACTATGTATCTTATATGATTGATCACATATTACGTGGCCATACTTTCAGAATGTTTGGAAGAGAAATTTTTTCCCTTTGACAGTCTGTGGATCATTTGGTTGGTTGGGGCAGAAACCCAGATTTCTCAGGAATAGTGTTAACTACAATTAAAATGCACCTCCTGCAGGCTGGGCACTATACATGCATTGCCTTATTTAACTCTCACAATGACTCTCTGAGACAATTATCTCCTAATTATAGACGTGAACAAGAAAGAGTAGAGAGGATGCATCACTTGAAGAAGACTACACGGAATTTGAATCATCAGAGCTGGGATTCGAGCCCAGGTTTCTCCTAATCCGGTCCTCTCTTTCCCTGCTATCTTTGGCCTGAACCAAATGAAGATAGTTATCAATGCCGTAAAGATGAGATGCCCAGGATTTTAATTGGTCAGTTTGAAAAAGACATTCATTTCTTTACATTTTTCATTTGCCACACCTTTATATGGAGTAAAGGTACCTTAAGGCCCCCTATGAGTAATTCTCTGCCTCATGAAGGAATAGAGCTGTTGAAGTGGGGCTAACAGGTTAGGATTGTCCAGAAAAAAAATACCTGCCTGCTATTTCTACAGCCTGCTTTTTACTGCAAAAAGCAAGGTACCACAGGGATACAGAATGGTTGAATTGTTAAAGGCAGATGGTGAATAGGGTGGCTTACAACTTAAGAATCACAAAGATGACCAGCTTTTCTGTTGCTTATCTCTCTAGTTTAACCCTGTTGCATACCAAAAATGACACTTTTTGGTCACTAGAACAGGGGTCCTAGTTCATAAATACTATTTTCCACTTGTACTTTTTGACTTTGTGAACCAGCAGAGGGAGCTATAAGCACTGAATGTGAAGCCCTTCTGGTTTCATTGCCAATGAAGAAAATATTGAGTCAACCCCCCTTGCCCATGAAGTGTTTATTTAAGGGATCAAAACACTCCTAGGGGGATCTATTGGCCAATTACCAGGGGTAGAACAGAACATTATTTATACAGCACACACTGGAGTGGCTCCACGGGATCTGTTTTGGTCTATTGAGTAATTGTATAATTATGTGAAAAAAATATATTTATCTCAGAGATCAGAAGGGATTAAAATGCCTGTCTGTAAAACTAGGGATGCTGATATAAATGCAAAGAATTCTTTGGTTTGGCCTTACAAGTAAAACATGGGACCTGTGGTGATTCAACAATTAATTAATCTTAATAAGATGAAATAAAGCTTTGGCACTGACAACAAGGCCCTGTGATATTTACTTTTGGAATATTTTTCATGGCTAATTCCAATATATTGATATATTAATTAAAATTGATTCACATTAAATATAAAACAAATTATCAGGTTTTTCTCCTTAACATGGTTTAGCTCAGAAAATGTATCTTAATCCAAAAAAAATCATTTAAGTTTATGACATTTCATGTTACTCAAAAACAAATCGTTTAATGTGGCAATGTTTAAATTATATGACGCTTGAAACATATTTTGCCATGCTTTGGGGTTCCTTGAGGTCATATAACAGAGTTTTAGTTTTCATTTATACAAATGAGTATTCATGTACTTCTTTTTAAATCTGAAGTTTTAAATTAGAATTTTTCTGAAGTTTTCATTATGTCTAGGACACATCTGCATGTAATTATAGAAAATTAATTAAACAATAATAATCAAATGACACTTTGCCTACCGTCTTCTAAGAAAGCCCAAAGAAAAACTTATTCCATTATTATTTTCATGTTTAGGATAAGTAAGATGGATACAAAGGAATATATAGGGATCAGCATTACCAAATAAGCTAAGAATCTTCAGCAAAGATATTTCTTCATGGTAAGATTTATTGGTTATTTAGAATCCAATTGAGTTAATAATAGAAAAAATTGGAAAGTTAAAGAAAATAGCATAAGCAAGATACTACAAACATACTCAATTGAGAAAGATCAATAGAAAAATATTTTGAAAGAAATTATTGCACAAATGCTAGTTAATTTATTACATAGAGGGGGAATTATGTTAAAGAGGGTGGTAGGGTTAGAAGATTTGGGAGAGTTCTTTCTGATCAACTTCATTAACCATCAGGGCTTAAGGCATGAAAGGGGAGCAGTGCAGGAAATCACAGACTCAATACTCCATCCCTCCATTTCCCTGACCTGATTTTTACATATATTATTCCTTCAATAACATCAAAGGCAGGGACATGTATTTTTTACTTGTGTTTTTAAAAAAGATGAAAAGATGGAAGGACAGGATTTCTCTTCTCATCTCATTTTTCTAGAAGTTCAAAATCCTTGATTTATAGATAACTTTAGAGACAGTAAGAACTGTCCCAGAAGACCCAGACTAATTCCCACAATAATAGAGTAAATTTTTTCAAGGCAAACATCAACATAATAAACAGTGGAACTAAATGTAAAATCTAAAAATAAAAATAGCACATGATAAATACTAAAAATAAAATACATTTTTAACTACTTTACAAAAATTTTGGTTTTTTGCCATATGAAAATCTATTTTGAGGCCTATTTTTACACAACATAAGCATTATCATCCAGTAGTAATTTTCAATGCATGAAATAAATTTATTTTTCACAGAACCTCTGTAAGTTGAGGCAAAACTTATCATCTCTAGATAATCAAATGAACCCAAAAAGGAAACTCTTCAAAATTTGAAGTAGGATGCTCACACTTTATGGTTTCACATGGAGTGGACATAGATTCTTGTAGGGTTAACAGTCAACAAGAATTTAAAATTAGGTGAAATATTTCTTTAAGTATCATAATATGAAAGAATAATTTATTATTACTGTAATTATTAACTATTTTCTAAAATACTCCATAACAGAAGCCTTTATATATGTTTACTTATGACAATGAATAGCTATGGCACTGGTAATTCATCTCAAGAGTTCACCACTCTAAAAGGAAAAAGAGAAACACCTATTGTTTCAAAGCGATCCTTCCAACTTTTCAAACCAGATGAAAAGTTCACAGGTAATGGAAGAAGTCTTGAATGTAGGTCTTTACCTTTAGATTTCTGAGAATGATTTTAAAGGAAAATTCTGCTTTGTATAGGAGGTAGGGTGTTGACCTAGGCAAAATTTCTAAGTAGGCTAAATTTGTTTTCACACCCTCCCTAACGTCTTCTATTGACTAGAACACCAGTTTGGGAGCCACTGAGCTCTAGACTTCTCCCCACTTCCTGACACTTCACACCCTGATTAACCAACCCAGTGGCTACTGTAGAAGATCGTCAAGAGTAGGCATCAGGCTGCACAAAAAGGAAGAATGTGAGGGGCCTTAGCACCCGCACTTTCACGTCACGTGGAACACATACCACATGGAGTAAAAACTCTAAAAAAGAGTGGCGTTTAAAACCACTTTCCACGCCAGGTGCGGTGGCTCACACCTGTGATCCCAGCACTTCGAGAAGCCGAGGCAGGAGGATCACCTGAGGCCAGGAGCTCAAGAGCAGCCAGGGCAACACAGTAAGACCCTTTCTCTACAAAAAAAAAAAAAAAAAAAAAATTTAAATTAGCTGGGCATGGTGGTGTGCGCTTGTAATTCTAGCTACTTGGGAGACGGAGGCTGAAGGATGGCTTGAGCCTAGGAGTTGTTGCGCTCCAGCCTAGGCCACGGAGAAAATCCTGTCTCAAAAAAATAAATAAATAAAGTATAATAAATAAATAAATAAATAAAACCACTTTCCTGCCTTTTAAAATACACATTATAAGACAAATAGTGAATTTCTTTTTCTTAGTGATTCTGAGTCATTGTTTTGATCATCTTTTGTCCTACACAGTGATGTTGTTGTGTAAATGTTACGTGTTTCTGCTTCTTCACTCATCAGACAGCCAGCTCTCATGTCTCCTGCAGCCTTTTTACTTGTTACTTCTACTGCTTACTTTTTCATTTGCTCTTAGACTGCAGGGTCTAGAAGGACCAATAAGCTTTAAAGAATTAAATATTTAATAATAGACTAAGTGATGGCCTCAGATTCAGAAGGAACAAGATGACAGCCACTTCAAGTTCTCAAAGGCCTCTATCAATTCTAGTTTCAGCTGTATTTAAAGCTGAGTTGTCTTATGGGTTATATTGATGGAAGCATGGGAGAAGCTTGCCTTAAGATAGCTTGTTGGAAGTCAATAAAATAATTTTAAGTTTGATTTTGAAAATAAAGTGTAACATGGTTACTCAAGTATGCAGTGCATAAAATTTCTGTTAAAAGAATAAAAAGATAGCTTCAACATACCTTTCAAGGACAAAGAAAATACAATGTGTCTCCCATTGGTAAATATACCAGATAGGATACAATGTAGAGTACAGATCATAAATTCAATGCTTACTGTGTAAATTTTATATTATTGGTCTAGTAATTTCCTGAAAGCATAACCTTTGGACATTCTTATCCTACTTGGTATTTGCTCTCTTAATGAAAGAACCAAAATTATAAACCTTCTTCAAAATTTGACCTAGGGTGTTTAGAATTTGGTAGTTCATTTGTTTAAAATAACACACAGCTCAGAACTTTGCACAGAGTTTGAGTGTAATAAATATTTGTATACTGATTGACAGTGTTGCTGGCATCCTTTTCTGTCCCACATACCACACTCCACAGAAGGGATACAGCCAGTTCTGCTACAACTGAAATGTGGCATATTTTGTCATGATAACCTATTGAGAAAGGAATTAATAAAACTGTTCTTAAATTATCTTGCAGATCAGACTTTTCTTTGAAGTTCAGACAAGAATATAAGGTTTATATAAGGTTCAGACAAGAATATAAGGTTTTAGGAGGGAAAATGTTTAGACAAGTTTTATAGACCCACACAAGTTTGTGAAGAACGTAATCCTATCTTAAATTTGTCCCACTAAGAACCAGTTTCTCAATTTATCTTGACATTTTTATATTATAGCACATTTTTATTTGGATTTTCATTAATCTGTTTGGGAAGATAATATGAATATTTCAACATCTCAAAGTCACAGCTATTATTTAGAAAGTCTAAAGGCATGAAAGGAAAAAAAGTGAAGTTGGCCCTAGCAGTTAGCCATTCTTATATAAATGAGAGTATTGGGAACAGGCAGATGAACTGTGGCAAATACAACCTAAGGTATTTGGTGGTATTTTCAAAAATTAACTCTGCCAATTAACTTTTTTGTCCCTTACCCCTGCTCCCACATCTTCAAAGCACTCACAAGAATATGGTAACATATCAAGTAATCTTAAAAATTATGCAAAAGTAGCCAGCTGCAGTGGCTCACACCTGTAATCTCAGCACTTTGGGAAGCTGAGGTGGGAGGACTGCTTGAGACCAGGAGTTCAAGACCAGCCTGGGCAACATAGCGAGGCCCTGTCTCTACAAAAATAATTAAAAAAAAAAAAAAAAGACAGTCACTTTTTTGTAATGACCAGGATTTTTTTTTATGTAAAAAGAAAAAAAATTAGCCAAAAATGTTCTGTTGTCTCTGGATAAAATCCCAGTTCCTAAGCACAGGGCATAGACAACCCTTGACAAGTCACTAGCAACTATCCAGCATTCTCTCCTGCACAGGTTCTGCCCCAGCCCACAGTGTTCAGAGTTCATGTGCCCTTTCCCAATCTGTGTCTCCATGTCTGCCAAACCTTCTGTCTGGAAGCCACCCCTCAAACTTCTCTATCAAAATCATACTCATCCCTCAGTGACAGATGAAGTTCATTTCTTCTGTGAAGTCTTCCCTTGCTGTGACAGGGAGAGCTAGATACTTCCTCCTTTACATCAAATATCATTGTCCATACCAGTCTCAGGGAACTTATAATTATTTTTCACACAACTTTCTTTTTCATTAGACAACATTTTTCCTATGGACAGAGACTGCATTTACCTCATCCTGAACTAAAAGAGCCTACTACATCAACTGGCAGATAGTAAGTATTTTATAAATGTTTGTAGGCTTAATGGGTGAGTAAATGACAGTGAATGAGTCAGTGAGTGAATAAAATATACACGAGAAATTTATAATTTTTTTCAATATGGCTCAATTTATCTTGAGTTAAGTTAAGCCAAGTTAAACTCATTTTTAAATTAGAAAGATTATTTACTCACTGATCCAGCATTTATTAGAGCCTTCTAAAATACAAACAGAAGGCAAATAAGAATAATTCTGGAAGACAAATAAGACATGGGCCCTGTCCTCAAGGAATCGCAGTATAGCTAGAGGGAATTACAGATATCACATATATAGGTATGTATAATGCATTCTGAGTCTCAGAGGAGCACAACTCAAAGGATTTAGAATTGGGGGGTAGGCAGACAGAGAAACACCTTGTATGCAAATGACACTGCAGAACAAAAGCACAAAGGCCAGAAACCACATATTATTTTCAAAGAATTAAACGCAGCTCAGCATTGCTGCAGCAGCAGGTGAGGCTACACAGGCGTGAAGAAGCCAGATCATAAACAGCCCTGCTCACCATTTCCGGAACATTACTGTAAAGGAATCAGTGAACATTTGAAGGGATGTAAAACAAAAGAGTCAGATTTGTATCCTCAGCTGTTTGGGGGGAGAGGAGGTGCGGGGAGGTGGATTGGAGAGAGCCAAGTTTAAAGGCAAGCTTAGTTTGAGTACAAAGTTGTTATTACGTATGGATCTGTAACATGAGCTTAAAATAAAAATGATTAAAAACAAAAGTACTAAGCATTTTGTAGAAATTTTGGTATAAAAAAGATCTTGTAAAAAACTTTCCATTAAGTTATAAAGCTGCATGATCTCTGGATTTTAATTAGGGCAAGCAGGATAAATGGGCAAGTGGAAAAAATGAGGCCTTTTGCTATTTGAACAGAATTTCGTGGGATACCCTAAAAAAGGCTCATGTCACAATTTAACCTTGTAAAGGGGAGGGACATTTAGCATGAGAACCTTGCTCTTCTGTGAGCCTTACTTTCCTCTAAAATAAATGATTTTTATTCTAAAATAAACGATCTTTATTACCTTCCATGTTTTCCAAATAAATTACACAAAAACGCACTGCATATATTGAAACACTATACAAGTATAAGGTATTGTAAACATTTTTATAAAAATCTCTGATTTAAGTAAAGCAAACAGTCAATTGCCAAGAAGCCTTCAAAGCTATTACTAATTCTACATTTATGAAGGGGCAAGACCAATTTCGTCCCAGAAAACATCAAGAAATACTGTATTAGGTATTAAATGAAGGAGGGCAAGCCCATAAAGACAGTATCTGCCTATTCTACTGTTGAGGAATTGTTTTTTTCTTCCTGGAATGTCCATTAGCATTAATAAGAGTGGAGTGTATACATATACATCTTAGCATGCTGATAGTGTAGCATTACCCCTCCTACACTAATGGACATGGTGCACATATATTTTTGCAGAGCAAGAGATAGATTTCTCCATTTTTAGTAACCATATGCTGATACAAACATATATTTTACAGTATACTGACTCCAATAAGAATTAAAATTGTATTTGAGGGCTCCTTGGAAAAATGGCTGATTCTAGAACTAAGGCAAGAAATACACAAAATGAGCCTGGAGTATCTTGTAGTCCCAGAAAATAAGGACATGCTAAAATAAACAAATACCCTACATTAACAGGGTACGTCAATGGGACACAGGAGTGACTGCAAAGGCTCACAACAGCCAAACCTGGAACTACTGTAGCAACAAAATAAAGTAGTATTGAGTTATAACCCAAAGTATAAAATAAATATCCACGTGTCCATAATGATAAAAATAAATGATTGTATAAATAAGTGGGGGAGGAGAGACAAATCTGAGCAGAATTCCAAATAATTTATGTAGACATGGTATATTTCCTTCCATAACTCCCCACTCCTTACGTGTGTGCTACACACAGTGACGTCCTTCCAAAGAGTAAGTACAGAAAGGGAGCAAAAAGAGTAACTTTACAGGGGAAAATCTGGACAAATACTACCTCAGGCAGGTGATCAAGGTCAAAGTCAACAGCGATAAGTCATACTGATAGAAAGTGCCATTAGTATCATGTGATGAAATGTCACTGTATCTCTGCAGTCTTCCTTGCAAAAATGCATTACCCCAATATAATCATGAGAAAAACATCAGACAAATCTCAATATAGGGACATTCTATTAATAGAAAATACCTGACCAGTACTCCTCAAAACTTCCCAGGTCATTAAAAACAAAGTCAGTCTGAAAAACTGTCACAGCCAAGAACAGCCTAAGGAGACACAATGACTACACATAATATGCTATTTTGAATGGGTTCCTGGAACAGAAAAAAGGAAATTAGGTAAAAACTTTAAAAATACAAATAATATGTGGCTTTAGTTAATAAAAATGTATCAATATCAGTTTACTAATTATAATAAATGTACCACACTAAAAAATAAGACATAAATAATAGGGAAAACTGGGTACAAGATATGTGGGAACTCTCTGTACTATCTTCACAATTTTTTCTGTAAATCCAAAACTGTTCTAAAATGTACAATTTATTTTTAAAACGTGTAATTTGAGCTGGAATTTATTCCCTTTTAAAAGTAATATTATTAAGCAGAAAGACAAAGATGTGAACCAGAACTTTTAAAATGGAATCAAATGCATAAGGATTTCCAAATGCTTGTGAAAGTGACATCTACATAGCGTCATTAGTGGGACCTGTTTAAACTTTGCATGGCATTGAGGTCTTTGTGATGGTCCATGCAGGATTTAACTGTCCACTTTATGGCATCATCTTAAACGCTTTGCAAGTTTGCATGAACAGAAGGAATGAAATCCTGTGAGCCATGTATTTCACTCTTATGTGACCTGGTCCATTTTACTCTCCAGACATATGTGTAAGTATGACTGTCCCTCTGTGATCTGAAAGTGGCCTTACCCTCCTGTCCACTAGGCCTACTGTGAGTCTCTTCCCATCCCCTGATAACTTTGACCAAATCCCGAAGGGACTTACCACGGTATGTTCCATCCACTTGTATGTTGCTTCCTCCAGACTAGTCTCCCAGAGGGCCAGGACTTTGCTTTTCACCTCTGAGTCTACACCATGTTAATGCAGAGTCAATATGCTGCAGAGGCTCATATGTGACTGTAGCAGTGTATTATTAGTGTTTACAAAATTGAATGTTGCCATTGCCTATTTGGGAAAGAACCACACTGGGTCTTGATTCAGTTGTTCAAAGCAAATGCAAAATTTCATCTTTTCCCCTGTTTCTAAGACAGAAAGCGATTTTAAAAGTTGTTATGTTATTTATACAGAGGAATGTAAATTTAAAAGATTAATTTTGAAATAGGTAAATATATAGAGACGAATGAATAGAAACATATTAACAAAGGCTCCTCTCCTTTTCAAATGTTTAAGTGGCATCACACAAGATTAATTGTTACTGGTCCCAAATTTCAAATTTGCAATTTAATTCATCTGAATATCCATGACAACACTCTAAGATACGAAGTCCACTCACACTCCCTGGCAGTTACCTTTTACTTCATTCTCTTTCAATGTTGAGCTGAGAAAAAAAGACATCTTAGTGAGTTTCAAGAAAGGTGCATTCTCAGATCATCAGTTCTCCAACCTGACCCCACCCTCCACATCCAAAGATATGAGGAAGAATGAACATAAAACTCAGTGGGAGAAATTAAAGAGAAGCAAAGGAAGTGGGGTCTGGAAATAGGAGCACACTTGGCTTTTAAAAAGAAAAAGAAAAAAGCAAGGTTTGTTATATTTAGAATGTCCCTTGTTATCTAGAAATCTGTTAAAATGTTTTTTTGAGTTGCATAAATAAACCCTACCCTGCATGGTAAATAAACTGGGCCAGCACAAACAAAAAAGCCAAGATTTAGAAAGGCAAATGTGATGAATACCTGGAGAACGCCCACAGAGGGAGAGAAATGTTTAAAAAAGGAATGCAGTGCAGAGGACATGCCTGGTGAGAAGCTAAAAGACCTTGCTGCCTGCTCTCTTTGCCTTCCAGTGATTTTCAATGTATGGGGGTAATGACAGCTGGGTACCATGGCTGCTCTAATCCTTTTGAGATTTTTTGAGTCATAATTATAAGAGGTTTCAAATCAGGAAGAGTGATTGGTCATGATTCAATATAATCCCGGTTAATTCACCTAGGTTGCCTAGTTATAGGCTGCATTCATAGGTTGTGATTTCCTGTTCATCCCTCTGGCAAGAAATATTTATTGCATAATCTGTGTTAGCATCCCCAAACTCACCATGAACCATCACTTTGTTCTTCAGCTTTTTTGAAATACAAGATGTTAAAGTAAATATCAATACCTTTGAGAGGAATATTACTTAGCTGGGAAATAAGGGACACAGTGTCTAGGGACAGGAGCTAGGTGAAATGAAGGAAAAGCTGGCTTTGTTTAAAAGGAAGCAAAATGTCGAAGATAAACTCCATAAATCTACCCAAGCCTGGTGCTAAATAAAAGTGGAGCAAACGTTGCAAGTTTTAGTAATCTACCTGTGTCCTTAAGACCAGGCACCTCTAAAGCTGACTTTTCAATTCCCACTGGGTTGAGAGCAAAGCTCTGGCCAAGATTTCATTCTGCTGGAAGTCCTTTCATCTCTCCTCTGTCTCTCCCCAAATCTTACTCCTCCACTCTGGAGGCTAAGTGGAATGGAGGACGGGTGCTCCTCACTCTTGATCCAGGACTCAGATAATTATTCAAAATAGTTCCACATTTTATGTGCCTGGTCTGAGCATTATTTTTTTTCACACATTTTGTTCCATTCTGTCCCTACAGTAATCCTGTGTGGTAGGCATTATCTCCATTTTACCGATGAGAGAAGAGAGACAGGTTAACCCTGTGAAAGTTGTAGACACCAGGATGAAATCGCTTTTTTGTCAGGCCCAAACAAACTAAAGCTGGGAGAGCACTAGCAGGGGATGGTTCATGCTTGCATGGCTGAGATGAAGACTGCCTCAAGGATGTTCTAAAATAACCCCACAAGAAATTCTTTCTTTAGGACTGCAGCAATTCAGACAAGATGTACTCAAAAGAACACCTGCAGTAATGGCATCTCCACCAGTGAACTGATGCCAACTCTGGTTTTGAGTCTCCAAAACCAATGCACCCTGTTTACAAGCAGCTTCTGTGAACTTCTCCTTTACCCTTCTCTCTTCAGGTGCATATGTAGCTCAGGTTGTAATCTTCATTTCTAATTCCCAAATAAATTCAACATATTTGGAGATTTTTTTTCTTTTGGTTAACAACCCATTGATTTTCTGAAGGTTGCACAGCTAATAAGTGGTGGCATTGATGTCTGAACCCTGATAGTTTGTCCCTGAAAGTTCATGTCCTTTCATGTTGGGTCTCATGAAATTACCTTGATCACCAGCTTTTCCTAACTGGAAGATTATCCTTCAGTTAATAGTACATGTCTTATTTGAGCTACTCATCTACCCTCCAAAAACCATGCTAGCCTTCTTCTTAGGCCAGGTCGATTCCCTCTTTTGGTTATTCCACATTTGCATTTATTGCTTTATTATGGGAAGAGCTTGAAATAAGATAAAATATCAAGATCACAGCCATCCTTGGAGGAAAAAAAGTTAGGTGTTAAAATGCTGCAAGCATTCAAAGATCTACTTGACGTATCAGAAGCATAATCTCTGGACACCGAAGTAGCTAAAATGCTGCAAGCATTCAAAGATCTATATGATGTATCAGAAGCATAATCTCTGGATGCTGAAGTAGCTAAAATTTTCTTTTACAAGAAATTACAAAGAATAGCAGGAACAAGACGTTTTGCAGAAGTAAATGAAAACTCCGACTTGCTATGCATTAAGAATGGTAATGCAATACTAATAGGTCCTGCTATACACAGTCGTTTTTTAGTCAGCTGCTTTGTTTAACGTTCAGGTTTCCGTTTAAATCGATAGCACTTACTTTGCTCTCTTCAGTAGAAGGCGTTTGCATTCCAGTAAAACACACACACACTCACACACACACACACACACAAAATGGGGATGGAAATGAGTCAGCCATTTCCTGTCCCAAGATTCAAATCTACTTTGCTTTTCTGAAAACATGATTCAAGCTATCCAACAATAATTTAATTGGCTGTTCTGTAAATTACAGGGCTGACCACCATATAAACACCAGAGAAGTACACATGGAAATTAGTCACCAGGTGTCACTTTTCTGATAATCTTTAGAACTTTCTACTTATATAATCACCAACCACTATATTACATAGGGTAATGGAAAAGTGAGTCTGTTTTCTAGGCAAACCCCAACTTCTGTCATTTTTAAACATAATATTTATCATAAATTTATGACATCTGGTCAGCACAAGGTATCTGAAATGCAACATTTATCTAACAAGAGTGCATATGATAACCTCTGGTTTGAAGAGATGGGATCCTGATATAATGAGTTTATTTGATAACAGTTAAATGGTGGCATTCAAGGGGATCAACTGACTAGAGCAAAATAGATGTGCTCCAGGGCTCTTTCTTAGCCCTGTTCTATTTGTTACATTTGTTTTAGACCCGGATAAAAATACCAAATATACGTTTATCTTATCTGTAAATGACACACAATTGAGATAGCTGAAGAGACTGGATAATAGAATCAGGATATGAACGTGACATGCTGATGTTACGGCCTCACTCTAACAATAGGGAATTCAATTGGGATGACAGTACTGTCTTGCTTTTTGGTAAAAAAAAAAAATTTTAAAAGATATGATTTTAAAATGAGGAATACGTGGTGAATAATATGGAAAGCTGTAATGAAAAAGGTTTGGAGGTTTTGAATTTATAGTCAGCTCACTATTTGTCAGCAATGTGTATGGCTGCCAGAAAAAGTTAATAGGATTTTAGGTTGCATTAATAGAATTAAAGAATTTGGGTTGGAGGAGGTGTCAGGCATAATTGAAGTCTGCTCTGTTCTGGTCAGACCACACCTTGAATGTTAGGTTGATTTTGAATGATGTACTTCTGGAATGACATAGGCAAAGTGAAACTGATTAGATCAAGAATGAAGGCAAAAGGACCACATAATAGGCATAGTTGATACTAAGATATTTTAACCTGAACAAAAAGAAAACTTAGCATGAGACAAGAACTTGATAGATGCCTTGAAATACTTAGATATAGACCATTTAAAAATTTACAAATAGGAACAAGATGTAGAACAAGAATCCATGAATACAAATTTCTTTCTTTTTTTTTTCCTAGAGATGTGATCTCACTATGTTGTCCAGACTAAAGTGCAGTGGCTATTCACAGGCATGATCATAGCTCACTAAAGCCTCAAACTCCCAGGCTCATGCAGTCTGCCTGCCTCAGTCTCCCAAGTAGCTGGGACTACAGGTGCGCGCCACTGCACCAGCTCAGTGAGTACAAGATCTTTCTTATAGTCAGACTGCCCAGAAAGAACGCAGATATCCTCAGAAAATAATTATTTTGCCAGCAATAGTTTTGGGTATATTTTAAAAAGTTATTTAAAACTATATTTATGAGCAAAGCATTATGTTAAGCTCTTCAGATATGGTAGTGAACAAAATTGATACTATAGTTGCTGTGATATAGATCACTTCCAATCTAGGGAGCAGACAGACACTAAATAATTGGACATTGTGATAACTTGCAATGAAAGAACTATAGAGAATTTATAACTCCATGGAGGGTCAATAGAGAGTTTATAACCATAGAGAATTTAGAATGGAGGAGTAGAGAAAAGTCCTTTCAGGGTTTCACCTCTTAAGACAGGACTTGAATGAAGAGTATGAGTTGGCCAATGAAGGAAAAAAGGAGGCAGGAGAGAACCAAAGGAAGAATGTGTGCAAGCTCTTTTCTAATTCAGGAAATAGCACGGTGAATTCAGAAGCTGAAGGAATGCCAGTGTGCCTGGGACTTAGTGGGTGAGGCGAGGAGAGGCAGATTGGAGCCATAAGGCAGTAAGCTTTGAAAACCTTGTTCTGGAATAGAAATTTTATCTCAGGACACTGGGGAGCCATTGAGGGATTTTAGCCAAGGAAGTGGCATAATCACTTCTGTGTTTTAAAAATTCACTATGACACAAGAAAGACATGTTAAATTAGCAATTGGATATCTGAATCTGATCACTCTTCAGACCTGCGGAAGCTGAATCATCTGGAGGTTTTGATCATCTGGCTCCACCCCAGGCCTAGCATTAGAATCCTCAAGAGAACACAGCCAATTTAATACCTTGAGGTTAGAAGCAGTGCAAAAACTCAGTCATCCCTGCACAATTACACTAGTTAGCCTTTAGGCTCCTTTACCACTTTGTATGCCTCTGTTATGAATATAAAGATGGCCAAGGCAAGTGTTAAATCCATTATTACTTTGTTGGATAACCCATGAGACACCTCTGTAGAGAAAGAAAGCCATATCCAGATCCTTCTACTTACATTGCCATGTTTGTGTCCTGTGATGTTGCCACCTGGGCCACAAACTGACCCAGGAACAAGGCTGTAACCAAAGGCAACAATCTAATGGGTCCAGTGGTCTATCAGGTGACCTTTTGTCAGAATCCAGCCCAGTTTATGCACAATTGTGGATGGTAAAAAATTTACCAAATCAGATTTTTTCTTTGACCAGGGTAGAGGGGAGTAGGGAGAAATTAAAAATAGAAAAGCAGAAGCAAATGGATAAGGAGGAACACAAGAGTAGAGGGAGACTCAGGCAGAGAGAGAAGCACAACAGAAGCAGAGGCACAAGTAGGACAGTCAGCAGCACAAGGCTCAAGCGATACCAGCTTCTGAGTGGGAAGCAATGTGCCCCCATGGCCTCAGCAAACTTTTTTATGCTCAATAATTGTGTGTTCCACTGAATTTGAAGAATTATACATTTCAGAGCAATTGTATTACTGTATTTAGCATCTCAATAACATTTTCTGTGTTCATTCATCTTTCTTATAACTGAAGCTTCTTAACGTTCTCACAATGTGCTATATGTTACCATTGCTTAATTCTGTCTTGAAATATTTATTTCTAGCTCTCAGAGACTGGTAGATCAAATGAAACATGGATTTTGCTTTCTCTCTCTCTCTCTCTCTCCACCCCCCCTCTCTCTTTTTAATCATAAGCAGGAGACTTCCAAAGGTATTTACGAGTTATAAATGAGAGCCTAAATGACTTGTAACGCTATCCTGATATCCTTTTGAAAGAATTACTGTGCTTTCTCAAGTCTTTAACTCAAGACCACAAATGATTAGCATTGAATGACCACCTTCGGGGGCTCAGTGTAAGGTTATATGTACGAATGTGCAATAGGACTAAGTTCTCTAAATGTTAGGATCCCACATTCTTATGGTATTTGAGAGCTAAATATAAACACCATGGCCCCTTGGGGCTTTAAGATTTTCCTTTACAAATAATAATATTATTCTCTGAGGACATGAGAACAGTATTACTTTATTTAGCTTAAGCTAACCCCAAAATAGAACAGAGGAAATAATCAAATGAGTGAACATATATCTTTTCTTGTTACCCATTCATACCAAAATGGATGTGTCTTGAAAGTACAAAATCACTTACAATGGGGAAAATATCTTTAAAATGATAACACTTATCTTCAGAGAGAGATGCCTGATAGTCTCAATAATTGCCTGGGAATAAACTATAATGCTAGTGATTGCATTATTTACACAGTCTTACTAACAAGTGAACATGGGGTTTTATAGCAGCACAGGAAGGAAGTTGACTGAAAACTGCTATTAATGTGTCCATTTATATCTCACCTCCATGAAAAGCCCCAAATTTAGAGAGAATACAGAGTGGGAAATTTCACTCCCAATTTAGACTCTCCGAACCCCAGAGGAAGCCGCTCAGCTGGCCTGTCATGCAGTTGAAACCGAGCTGGACAGACGGAGCATGATGAACCCCTGGGCCAGTGCCCAAGCGCCAGACTGCAACACGAGCCACCAGAATGGACAGATCCCGCCTTGTGTCAGGAACATTTTAGTCTGAGAAATAAAAGAAGTCTTCCCTGGAACTGATGTTGGTCAGAATACTGATATACTTAGATGTTCTTTTAGCAGTTCCAGTTTGGGGAAAAAATTCTGAAAAATGCCAGAATCTGAGCTAGCATTCTTAGTTGTTATTTTGACAGCTGTTACATGTACAGGGAATGGCTGTTTGACTGGGTTTCTTAGAGCTGCTCCTGACACAAGGCAATGAGGCAATACTTTATATTCAATCTCCCCGAAATTCAAGTTATTCTGCTTTGCTTAAGCCAAGAAAAAAATGCCAATCATCTGCTAACAATGGCAAGAGTAATTACGGCTTCTGGAAAAATCCCTTTTAAGAAAATAGGTGAGGAAGGGAAAAAAAAACCACACAAACAAAAAACAACTTTGTCATTATTTGGAAACTCTGAATTTCCAGACAGATCCTAAGATTTCTAGTTATTGGTTCTTCAACCACCTATTTTACTCTTAATGAAACTAAGTTTTAAATAAATAAAGTATCTTACTAAACGTCATACTACTGGTTGTAGAGTTGAGACTAGATCTAGCTTATGATCAAACGTATGGTCCTGCCAGCCACGACTCAGCACCCATGACAACCCGAAACAGTACCTGAACTGTACCTTTCATGATGGGTGGTGTGTACACGCTCTGCTTCCTTTGCTTGGGGGATGCATTCTGTGACTGTGGAGAAAGAAAAAAGTAAAAGCCTTAGATGTGGACAAAAAGTACAATGCCATCAGACCTATGAGGGAAATAAACACTGTGCCATGTTTCAAAGACTTTCTGATTCCCCTCTGTCGTGTTCAGTGATATCATAGGCTTAAGAGGTATATGAAACTATAAGGTCTATTTTATTAAATATCATAAGATTCTTCATCACTGCAGTCTTGAAATTATGTGTTTTACTTTCTCCCCAGTAACATCAGTTTATTTTAAAAAGAAAAAGAGATATCAATTCTTTCCATTTAGAGAAAACATAATTCTGTGACAAAGTAAACTCCAAAAGCTGTGTCCATGGGATGTAGTCCCATAGTTGATAGGATTATTGAGTGTTTCAGGAGGGAGAGTGAGGGTCCTTGGTAAGTAATATCAACCTATAGCCTTCCTGAATTGCCATGATCAATCTATTATCTCCATTTTCTTGGAATTACAATATTGAGGTAATATTCTTTTGCATGTTCAAATGATAAGTGATTTCCTAACAAAACTGCTATGTAACACTCTTACCTAAACACACTGGATCAGGAGTAATTTATTGAAGAAGGGATTTTGCATTTAAAAATAATAAAAATAGGAACGTATTTCAGGGTTAGAAATATAGATAATGATATGGAAATATATATAATAGATATAAATACTATTTATTTTAATAAATTGTATACATGTGGTCTATACCCCAGTCAGATAATTAATGTCAAAGACTCCTTTTTAATAGCATGTGAATTTATGTTTTAATGTGGCAAGATTAGGGGTCTTAATCAATGAGTTTTAGTATCTGGAGCAATTATTTTTGCTTTGAAAAACTCAAATATAAATAATTACAAGATACTTTTTGAGGATTATTCTAGACTCTCCATGCATATCAGAAAGAACATAAAGTACAGAGTTTGAAAGAAACTAGAAACTGTTTCACAAAATTGTAAATAGAATTTGAGGCATCTGTCCTTGTGCACACTAAAGCTTAATTGCCCTCAAAGGTATTATCAGGATACTGATATTTACCTGATGCAAAAGCAATCTATTAAAAAGTTAAAAAATTCAACTAAACAGTTGCCAAATCCATGTCAACTGAGCAAATAGTACAAGCAAAATTCTCCGGCATAGGCTGTTTTGGTATCAGTCTACTGTGCACAGGCGTAGACAGGTCAACTCTACACTAATGTTACATGTGTGGATGACTGACATTTCTGGGGCACCTCTGTCATTTCAGTCACATCTGGTTGATTTTGAGAAGCAACTGTTTCTGGGAGTTCTCATGTATTTACTTCCATACACATATTCAAAGATCAATTGGAAAATTAATTCTACAGAAAAAATGTTGTTATTTAGTACCACAGTGTTAAAACTTATTAAGTAATAAAAACTACTTTATATTTATGTAGAGTTAGTTTTCAAAGCATTTTCACATTTACTATCTCGCTATATTTTTAGAAAAGTCCTGTGAGATACTATTTGGTACTTTGTCTTTTCTAAATTTTCTTCTGTAAGTATTGCTATATGCCTATTCATGTGATCATGGGAATTGATTACTAAGTTCACACAGCATCCTATTAGATATGTGTTTCATTTCCAGGCCAAGTTTACATGTTCTATATATTCTACATTATCATCTCCCCTAGACTTTTCTGGTTTCTATTTTCTATCTAAACTCCTACACGCATACGTGGAGGAAACGGGGAGTGACAATATTCTGATGACCTGCTAAATTTGAATATGAATACATTTCTGGGTGACCCCCTTGGATCTGGTTACCCAGGCTTTAGAACAATTCAGTCCCCCCAGACTCTGGCCTCAGGGTCTGCTTTGGCCCCACATACCAGAAGCCCATTTAAGAGGTGTCGGCCCCCTACCCCCACCTCCTTGCTCTGAGATTTCAACATTGCCTGGCCCCAGCCCGTGGTGTGCACGTAGAATCACTCAATCAATAGAAATTATCAATACCATATCTCACCATTAAAACTAGTTTTATTTCAGAAGTTTTTGCAGGAGTAGGCATTGGATAGGTACAGAATCAAGGTAGTCAAGAGACAGAAATTTTAATGACACCGTATTACTATTTGTTCAGTCAGGAAAAGCAATGTAAAGAGTTTTTACATCACAGTTATATTTATATAATATTTTATATCTCATAGAATCAAGCTAATTCTGTTTTTAATTGATTTGAACACATATTTATACAAAATATTTTTAAAAACTTACTTCCACTTGTGTGTTGGGCACCCTCTTGTCATCTATTTCTGTAAGAGAAGTAGGTATAAATTATTAGAAATGTAGTATTCTTCCTACACAGTAACATTTTCAACAACACAGATCAGAATGATTTAGTAAATGCCTAATGCTTATAGAACAACTGTGGCTTAGAGCTGAGAAGAGGGGGACATAAGTGGGTGGTTTCCTTCTGAGATAACCTTCTTCCAAAGTTTGAAAAAGGCCATAGAAAGAGCATTTCTCTTGACATCCCAGATTTCCCACCACCCAGCAATCCAGAAAGGGGACCAGGGAAATGACTTTTGGAACAACACTTGGTGTCCTCAGCCTCACAGCGGTAAGGCAGCAGCAACCTCCTCTCCTCATTGGTTTGCTGCTACGCTGCTGTCCTTGGACCATAGCCTCTGCCAAGTTTCCTTAAGTTTGTCGCCAACCAGAACGAATCTCCTTCCCCACTCAGCCCAACTACCATGACTCCAACAAAAGCAGCACCCTCTCTTGTAAGTGCCCCTGGAAGGAATTAATCACTCTATCAAATATTTCTTTGTGTCAAGTGTTGGGAGGGAAGGTGGGGTGGAGGAAGAGGTGCTTGCATTTGCCCCTTCCACAGCGGGAGGATGTTCTGGGCTGGGTTTCTTCTCTACCTCCGCACCTACATCGCATGGATTCTGCCTCTTGGCTTCTTGACCCAGTTACCATTTCCTGATCCTTATGTTAACCCCAGAGCTAAAAGACTGACCCCATCATCCAAAAACTGAGTAAGGAGTTCATCAAAGAATATCTGCTTAAAGACAATGATATAGATCTGTATTGACATAAAAACATAAGTTATACAATTGAAAAATATTTCAAAACTATATGAATGATATGTTTATTTCATAAAGGATAGATAAATATATAAAGAGAGATATATGCATAGAAGGATATCAATATGTTAACTGAAGTTATCTCTGGATGATTGGATAACACATTCTGTTTGAACCTTATCTGTACCGTTTTTCTTTTTATAATGAGCATGCATTTTTATAATAAAAAAAGCAGTGTATATATGTATGTATGTGAATATATGTACACACAAACATATATATGTATGTGTAGTAATATGCATATACCATGCATGAAGTTGATATTTCATATAGTAAGAGACCAAAACGGCCAAACAGCTAGAATGAAAGTATACGAAAGTATTGTTTAATCTAATATCTTGGTTACTAGATTTATAAAAGTTATGGAAACTTTGTATAACTTTTACCTCCTTTATATAGGGGCGAGCAGATAGAGAACTGTTGATTTATGATAACAATCATGATTGTTTGATGCAATAACTGGAAGTAAATGGGGCATTGTCAGGCAGTTATGAATACACTAAATTGAACAGTTCTGTCAACATGAAACCTTTAGCTATCACATTGCAATTAAATATCAACTGTTATCCACTGTAACGATGCACGTATTGTGATCCATCGGATTGTTAAGGACCGATGGGGTTTCTTAATATTTTCTTCATGCCTTAGGAGTTTTCAAAATTCAACCCATGACCTGTAATTTAATGTTTTAGAAACATGGTGGGAATCCAATCATTTAGCTTTACACTTTTCTTACTGTCTGACTATAACACTCACTAAACAGTATCTTTCCAAGGCAACTATCAGGACTTCACTTGTTACACAATTCAATGAAAAATGTTTTTATTTTTTTGTTGTTGAGTTATGTTGACATAAATTAACTATTTATGTCATGAAGGATTGAGAAAATTCAGCCCTGTATTCTTATCTTGAAATTGAAGAGTGAAAATTAAATGAATTTCAAGTCAAAGCAACTCAGACAAAAGTACAAGGTAAGGCAAGAATAGATCATAGTTTCCTTGAGATCCACTGATTTAAATACATTTCTATTTTCCTTAATAGATTGTTACTAAATCAGGGAGGTTAATCTTTTCTGCTTCTTAAGTACCTCACATAAACACACACATACGTATACACACATACAACATGCTCACAGGGCACACACAATGGGACAATATATAGACAAAAACACAATGTTCTCTCTAACTTGTACCAAGGAAGTTGTAACCAAAGGAGGAAACTCAAAAAAATACAGGCAAACCTCACCAGCTCTTTATACAAAAACATCGAAATGATGTTTACAATGTCTCCATGTTCTTGTCAGGGTCTCAAATTGTGACCCAATGGCCAACCCCAGAAATATTCAGGAAACTGAGATGCCCCATGAAATGTAAGAATAGATCTGCCTTCAAATACTGTTTAGTTTTGTCATTAATCCAGAAAAGAAATACTATTTTGGAGTAGGGTTGAACAAAATCAGTTTGTTAACTGATGAGAGTTTTGTTAGTTGATTATCCATATTCAAACCTACAAATATTCTGAAAGAGGCTGCTGTACCTATTCCAGCTATATTTTATCTCTATTTTTCCATTTCTGAAGGACCATTTGTCTGATAGAAGAAATTTCTTGGTTTAGGAGAAAAATGTAAAAGTCATCTAAGTATAACATTTTAAGGAATGTTGTCATCATTAAAGATGGAGATAGGAATAGAAATGTTCCAGAAAGCACTGAGTCTTGATTAGTTAGAATGCTCTTGAGATATTTAAATTCATGAAAGGAACAGGACAAACTCAGGATTCATGTGGATACACACATAAACCCAAACACCCATCCTCACATTGTCTTAGACAATGAGATCTCATTAGACGTTGGAAAACTAGTTGTAATAAAAAAATTAAGTACCTATAAAAATGAAGTATAAGAGTGAAGGAAACAGGAAGATCATGGTCAAAAGTAAAGAAAAGTGTCTGAACTACAACAGAGTGAGAACTACAAAAACTAAGGTGTGGGGGGAACGTAAAGGATAGAAAACTAAGGAAAACCTAAAGAGCCACATCTGAGGCTGGCAGAAAAATCTATGTTCTGGAAAAAGCACTGGAGAGCACACACAAATTCTGATATGGTTCTTCTACTTCTCTGTCACGACCCCACGCAAGTCACTTAATCTTCCTAAACCTCAGAGTTTTCCTCATGTGTGAAACAGGAAAGAGGAAGCATGATAATTCTTACTCTGCCTTCCTCATTTTCTCATAAGCTAGTTTTGAGGAATAAAAAAAATGAAAAAAATATGGGCGCATAACTCCCCACTCCTTAAGTATGGACTGCGTGTACTGACTTCCTCCTGAAGAGTACAGTATGGGAAAGGAGAGGGGGAAATAAGTGCCTTCACAGTGGGGAAACTTAGCAAACATAAAGTCAGCAAGGTGACCAAGGTCAACATCAACAGTTATAAATCGCATTGATAACGTGAACCCTTGATATGGTGTGATGAAGATGGCACTTTACCTCAGTGATCTTCCTCCCCCAAACCCTTAAGCCCTGTCTATTCATGAGAAAAACATCAGACAAATACCAATACAGGGACGTTGTATAAGATACCTGACCAGTACTCCTCAAAACTCTTAAGGTCATGAAAAAACAAGGAAAATCTAAGAAACTGTCATAGCCAAGAGGAGCCTAAGGAGACATGGTAATGAAATGTAATAGGGTATCCTAGAAGGGATTTTTGAACAGAAAAAAGGTGTTAGATAAAAATGAGAAGTATCTGAATAAACTATAGACTTCATTTAATAATAACGTATCAATATTGAGTCATTAATTATAGCAATATAACACTATAAGGACTAATGTAGGATGTTAATGAAAGGGAAACTATGTGAGGGGAGGGGGAGATTTGGGACTCAATTGTGCCCTCTGTTCAATTTTTCTGTAAATCTAAAACTCTTTTAAAAAAATTAAGTCTATTATTAAAAACATATACAAAAAATGAGAAATCACTAAATGCAAATAAAAATCACCCTAAGAAGATGTTTTTGTTATTACTGTCAGGATTCTGTGTGTGATTTGAAGAACACCAGAGAGTCATTATTAGGAAGTAGACAATGTAACTACAAACAAGGTCATGGAAACAATATCATTTTAAAAAATGTTATTTAGGGCCAATGAAAGAAATAGAAGAAAAGGTAAGAATAAGCTTATATAGGGAAGATTTTATAGTTCAGTTGAAGTTGTTGAAGGCTGATGCAAACAAAGATGTGTTAGTGGAAAAAATGAGAAGTTAAATGATTTCCAAACAAGCCCAATGATAATGAGAGCACTTTACTTTGATTGACTTAGTGATTGAATGAGGAGAGAGATGGAATAAAATATAGAAGAATATCCTATTAGCATGTGTTTGATCCCATAGCTTGCTGCTTCTGTGCGTTTGTTCCTCACATCCAGAATGCTCCTTTCCTCACACCCAATACCACCCTCCCTTAGTGTTCTGTTCAGATGGCACTTTCTCTGGGAAATCTTTCCCAATTCATGGCTACCCACACCCAACTGGAAGTACCGCCCCTCAGCACCCATGCCGCTTTCTCTATGACTGTCTCACAATACTCATCACCAGATGCCCTGTACTATGGCCATTAGTGTTTTATCTCCCCAGGTAACCTGTAAAGGAGGATTATCCTCCATGTTTGATTCTTCCACAGCTCTTAACACAATAGCATAGTTGACACACAATAACAGCTTGTCAAATAAATATATCTTAATGCCTATGTTTTGTAAAACAGGACCACCTGTTTGCTGCCTTGCTCTATTCCAAATTACAATAGCAGAGCAATTATTTGCTCATAGTAGGTGCTAAGTATATATTTTTTTAACAAATAAGTGTTTGATTTGCAAACTTTTAAGGCAGAAGCCATAGCTTCGATTTTTAAAAATCACTTTACAAAGTCCAAGACAATTCTACAGATATAATTATTGATTCCATCCCCTTTTGTGGTTCAAAAGGGAATCTTAGAGGAAAAACAAAGGTGAATGGCTTTGTTCTTTTCATTTCTAGAGATTGGGAAGATATATATCTGGGTCAAGGACAATATATATGAGGAATTAAAAATAACAGGTAAAGTCAAGCTTAATATATTTTTATAGAAATTAGCCTCAGACAATAACTCAAACCTTGGAAATGAAGGATTTATTCAGGATACTGGCTGCAGAAGAACAGTGACCCATATATAGAACTCTTTGGTAAAGAGAGATTCAATTGCTTAGAATAAAACCAAAAGATACAGACTTTTGACGAATTTAGATAACAGAGGGTCACTTGAGTCTTTATTTAGGCAGTTATTTTGTAAATGTGAGGGGAAAAGTTAGCTTAGAGGAAATTGGAGGACTTCCAATAAAAACAGCATTGTAAGTTCATGCTGTGAAGACTCCTCTGCTCAAAAGCAATAGCAATGACAGATTAAATATGAAAAGAGATGACTAAAATGATAAGGCCATGGTTAAAAGTTAGTTAAACATCCCTATGGACCATAAACATATATATAGAGAGTCATATATATATATGACTCTAAAGGGCAGAGACAAGAAGACAGACCAGTAAGGATTTGGGGACATGAGCAGTGAGTTCCCTGGGTTTTCTTTTTGACTCAGATATCCTGGACTGGATGCTGGAGAGGCAACCTGGACATGCTAACAAGAACAGATGACAAAAAATAAACAAATAAATAAATAAATAAAATTCAAGAAAGCCTACTCTTTCTAACCAAAGGACCAGAAAAGGGACAATACAGCAAGACAGAAAACTTTTAGACAATAACTACTCTACTCTAGATATGGGGGGAAGAAAAAAAAAGAGGCTTCATTGACACCCCTGTCAGCAAAGTCTGAGTGGGGAGCCTAGATTTCCGTACTTACCTGGCTGTAAGGAGGAACCCCTCACCCTCCACTCTGCTGGGGAACTATCAGAGCAGACCGACTGGAAACCCCAGAGGTAATGAGACCCGTTTCCATCGTATCAATAGGAGCCACACAGAATCCTGTTTTTCCATCCCCACCCAGTGACACTAAGATGACTCTTCCCTCCCCAGCTCTGCTGGAGGAATCCAAATGGGAAGGCAGCACTTTCACAACCATCCAGTAGGTAATGAGGCATCAAGAGAGAAATGATAGGCTGGGCGACGTGACTCACACCTGTAATCCTAGCGCTCTGGGAGGCTGAGATGGGAGGATCGCTTGAGGCCAGGAGTTTGAGACCAGCCTGAGCAAGAGCGAAACCCCACTTCTCTACCAAAAATAGAAAAAAATTAGCCGGGCGTGGAGGTGTGCGCTGTAGTCCCAGCTACTTGGGAGGCTGAGGCAGGAGGATCGCTTGAGCCCCGGGAGTTTGAGGTTGCCGTGAGCTATGATGATGCCACTGCACTCTAGCCCGGGTGACAGAGCAAGACCCTGTCTCAAAAAAAAAAAAAAAAAAAGAGAGAGAGAGAGAGAGAGATGATGTGTTACCAACAGGGAAAGGCAATTCATAAAACAACAATTTCTCGTCAGAAATTATGAGGCCAGAAGGAAGCAGCACAGCATTTTTCAAGTCCTGAACAAAATGAACTGTCAACTCTACAGTTTCATATTCAGTTAAATTATACTTGAGGAATGAAAAAGAAATAAAGTGTTTTTTTCTTCATCCTCAGACAAAGGAAAACTGGGAGAATTTGTGACCAGCAGACTTACCGTAAAAGAGTAGCAAAAGGAAGTTCTATAGCCAGCAAGGAAATGATTGAAAAAAGAAGTCTTGGAACATCAGGAAGGAAGAATGATGGAAAAAGCAAAAATATGAGTAAATATCATAGACTTTGCTTCTTTTCTTGAGTTTTCTACATTATGTTTGACAGGTGGATCAAAAATATTACGTTGTTTCATATGGTTCTCAATGTATATAAAGGAAGTATTTAAGACAATGACATAAATGAGAGAAGGTAAAGGGATTTAAAGGGAAATAAAGTTTCTGTACTTCAACTGACAAAATGTTGGTACCAGGAGATTGTGATAAAATTAGGTATGTGTAATATCACAATCACTAAACATCTATACAAAGACACACACTCAAAAGTAGTACAGATAAATCAAAGTGGAATTATAAAAATGTTCAAGTAACCTTGGTAAGAAATAGAAAGTAGAAACAAAAAACAAAGAAGGCAAACAGAAAATTAAAATTAAAATGACCGATTTAAGCCCTAACATATCAATAATGATATTAAATATAAGTGGTCTAAATTAAAAAAAAAAAAAAACATTGGCACAGTGGATAAAAGTCAAAATGACCTAAATATATACAAGAACATTACGCTGAGTGAAAAAAGCCAATCTCGAAAGGTCACATGCTATATGATTCCGTTTATATAACATTCTTGAATGACAAAATTATAGAGATGGAGAACAGATCAGTGATTGCCAGGGATCAAGGATGGCGGGAGGAGAAAGGGGTGGGTATAACCACAAAGTAGTAGCAAGACAGAGATCTTTGTGGTGACTGAATAGTTCTCTTTCTTGATCACCATGGGAGGTACACAAATCTACACATATGATAAAAAGGCATAGAACTATAAACACACATTATACCAATGTCAATTTCAGGGTTTGTTATTGTACTATAGATGTTACTATTAGAGAAAACTGGGTCAAAGGAACACCAGGACCTCTCTGGGTTATCTTTGCAACATTCTGTGAATCCTTAATTATTTCAAAATTAAAAGTTAAAAGAAAGAAGCAATAGCAACAAAAATTCCAGATTGGACACAGCTTAAGAGGAAATCAGTAAATTAAAAATGTTAGTGAGAAATTTACCCAAATCTAATACCAAAAGATAAAGATATAAAATACGTGAAACAAAGGTTAACAGACACAGAGATTGAGAGTATACAAAAATACATAACAGAGCAGGTATAGTATAAAGCCATAAAAGGAATGGTAGAAAATTTCCCAAAATTAAAGAGATACATAAATCTTCTAATTGAAATTAGGTGCCAAGAAAGTTAATAAAAATAACTCCACATCCTGACCATAGAATTAAACTTCAGAACACCACATTTAAAGAGAAATCTTGAGGATAACAAGAGATAGAAAGGACAATTATTTACTGTGGGATACATCTATTTGAAATAATAAATGGCAGGAGACAAAAGCACTGAGGTAAACAAAACTATTTTTCTACCTACTAAATTGTATTCAAAAAGGTCAAAATATAGACATTTTCAGACATTTGTAGAAGATCGATAGTTAAATTGACCTTGATTTTATTGATGAATAAAGTCAACTTATGTTTATACCTTCAAACAGTGTTCAAAAATAAAAGTAAAGATTGCATATTTATACAAAGTGAATTAAAACAAATATTCTTAAATTTTATAAACATCTTAGCGGACATGTATTTCACTACAAGTTAGATTGTACATCACAAAACAAAGTAAAAGATTAAGGAAACTGCAGACAATTGTTTCCAAAGCTTTAACTTTTATCCTACTCTAAAAGTAGAATTGGTTAGTTTTTTTATTAATATCTTTCTCAAACTTATTAAATTATCCACATAAAAGTCCTTTCTTTTAAAAACATACAACTTTGTTTTGTGTAATAAGCCTGTTTTTCTTAGCTCCAAAATAACTTCCATTTCCTCCCTACTCTGAATTTTGGGGGAGTATCAAAAAAGGGAAATGTATTGTTATATTTTGTTTACAATTCAAACATATGGCTTTTTTCCAGTTCACTAATTTGGGAGCTATTCCAATTAGCGGACAGTAAATTCAGTCTATTTTAGTCATCTGTCGATAAATTATAATTCTTTTATTTTTACTGAAAATATTAGAACATGTTAATAAAAACCATATACTTTGTGAATTCAGTTTATTTTACACCAAAAGATCAAAACAGAAATAACTAATCCTAAAATGCAATGAATAATTTCCTTTCCTCAATTTACAAAATGGCAGGTTGAAGCAATGAAGTGACAGCCTGCTGTGTTGGGGTAATGGTCTCACATTTGTCAAGTTGATGTGAGATACACAAGCAGGTAAGTGTCAGAGGAGGAAGTAGTGTGACAAATCATAAACCAGTTAGGTAGGATTCACTAAAACAGCATTGAATTTCACAAAACCACCGTCACTGTGTGTGATGACATGACACACAAATGAAATCAACATGATTATTTCACTTGCCAAGGCATTCCTTTGGCATTGTCTAAAAATAGCTATTAGCTGGTAAAGCCAGGTATGCCTAATCTAACAGAAGAAGGAAATCTTGATTTCCCAATATCTTTTTCTTTCCATGGCAGGCTATAGATTTGTTTCCAACAATACTTGTTTTATCTGACCATTTCACTGATACTTGTTTTATCTGACCATTTACCTTGATTCTATCCCTTAAAACTAATCCTGGGAAAGAGATCAGAAGAATTTCCTGAATTACCTATAACTATAAAGGAAAAAAAGAAGTTAAAATTTTTATTTATATTGCTAACAGTTTTGTTAGATACAGTGCCATTTAATACCTTTTAACTTCTACCAAATTTATCATTTAAAAAATTATCAATCTACAATTAATGCTTTATAACTTTCTCAAAAATATAAGAAAAATATTTAGTATTAATCATTGTGTCATCACAATTTTAAAAGAGTTTTATAAAATATTAACCATAAATCTCCACTAAAACACCTCATATGAGCCTCAATATCCAAAAATTGTTGATTTAAGTGTATTCAAAGAGTCGGAATAAATAAGGAGAGGTCATTATTTAGCTATCACAATTTACTCCTATGTCCTAATAAAATTTAAGAGTAAAAAATATTATCTAAGTGTTTTCTAAGGCAGTGATATTCTACTAGCACAGCTGTAAAAATTCCACATGCTTTCACACCAAAGTTCGAATTAAAACATAGAAGTCATGTAAGTTTACGAAGCATGGTGATAAAGTAATTCCTTTACTGGTTGGGTTTAAAAAAAAAAAAAGTCTATCAATGGAAACACTGCAACTGATGTGGTGGTAATAGTTAGTTACCAAGAAAAATTTTACCTAAGCGTTATGAATATCACCACTTCCTCCTGTATAGCTCTACACTGACAAAGTCCCTCATCAAGCTATAATATTCCAGCTGCCATAGTGAGTATTACTAGAGGCTGATTCTTTACCTCTTCCCCTTCTTTAATCTACTACTAAAAAGAGTATAAACACTACAATTTCACAGACTTTAAAGAGTCAGTATTCAAGTTTTTATTCCTTCCTTGAGGAGGCACTAAAAACACATTTTATGCAGAAAATACTAATAAAATTGCAGAATAGAAGTTTTAATCATGCATATATTCTTTCCCTATTTCTTTTTCTCCCCTGCTGAGTTAGTGCTTAAAACAAATGCTGCATCTTTCTCTATCAATTTCCCCAGTAAAATTCAAAGTATTCAGGCAAGGATAGGTTATTTTCACATCCAACTTGTGTGTGTGTTTTGCTGGATTATGAGAGGCTGGGCTGCTGTAGTTTTGGTTTTGTTTGAAAGCAGAATGTACTTCCTTCTCTATGGGAAGCTTCTTTGAAGCACCAGACAGAATGTTTTTGATTCCCTTCTTCTTAAAGTTAGTCAAGAGAAAATGCTTGACTGCTATAATACAATCTGGTTGAAATTATAGTCCAGTGTGTCCTGGGACTCACATTCCAGGAAAGGCATGTATGCAAAGTACACCAAAATTAATAAATGAAGTGGGAAAATCTTCTATATTAAAATTTTTCTTTTGAAATTTCCTTAGCTTTGCGGGAATTTTATGTTCTACCTGATTGTTAAAGTATAAGTACTGGTTATGGATGACAAATGGACAGATACGATTGAGGCAAGATTGGTATTTAATATGGAAGAATCAAATAATTAAGCAAGGCTGTGGGATCAATGCATGATTTATTGCTGGAGTGTGACACTACGATCAGAGAGGCAGGTAAGGGTGGCATCTGAGCAGATAGTCCTGAGATGCTGTTCAGAGTTAACACATGAACAGAATGCGTAACCAGAGGCTTGCAGGGTGGAGAGTGGAAGAGAGCAATTTTGTATCTAAAAGTCCAAACTGAAACAAAGTTCAGCAGGTGGAGTGGGGTTCTGAGTCCTAAAGGCCAGAATTAGTATTTTAAAAGATAGTACAAGCTAGCTGGGTGGTATAAATGAATGCTGAAGATCAACTTTCATGAAATCAAGCATTAAGATTAGGGACACAGCCACTGAGAGCCTGGGCTTTGAGAGGAGAATGAGAATAGTCAATAAAAGACTAAGTAGAAACTGTAAAGGACAGTCACAGAACTAGGAAAGTAAACAAACAAACAAACAAACTTGCCTGAATATTAAATTTTGAGGTTTTGCTTAGAGTAGTATGGGCCAGTTCACAGCAGGACAATGATATCACTTATCAGAACTAGAGAAGCAAAGTAAGTTAAAAAAGGCATCAAGACCTGAAGAAGCAAAAAAACTACAGAGAGCAGAGGCGTTTCAAAGAGAGAGGCTGCCAATTCATATTTGGACCTTAGCAGAGTACCACTACGGGACAACAGAGAATCCTGAAGAGATTTTGGCAATTGTATAATTCTAGAGTGACAAAATTGAAGACTTCAGGGGCTTCAAATATATTGTCTTCACCTTAAGACATTTGAGAGTTTCTGAAGCTATACAGGGTGGGTGAATAAACAAAACGAAAATCTCTTAAAAACAGAACCTAAATTCTAAAAATACAGAGACCTTCAGACCATTTGTTGAAAGGCCTGGAACAGATACAAAACATAGGTAAATTAAATCATATTAAAACTAAAATTTGGACTCACCCTTGCACAGTCTGTGATTGGTTTAAACGATTAGTTCCCCACTCTTTCTGCCTAGCAGAGGAAAGACTAACTTTTAAAATGCTTTTTTAAACATTTAAACATTTTGGGGGTCTCCAAAATTTCTTAAACACAAATGTCCAGAGCTCAATAAAAATTACTAGACACAAAAAGACATGCTAATAACTAAGGGAAAACATAAGCAGATCCACAGGTGATTCAGATATTGAAGTTAACAGTCAAATACTATGATTAATACGTTCATAAAAATAGAGGGAATCAGAAGCAAAATAGATTAAAAGACAAATAATTTGAACAGAGAAATAGAATCCATTAAAAGAAACGACTTCATGAACTTCACCAGGTAAGATCTGAACTGGAGAAAGCAGTGGATTTTTTTAAAGGTATATTGCATCTAGCAGAAAAGCAATTCAATTAGTGAACTAGGAGACAGGGAGTGGAATCATCTAAACTGAAGTACACAGAGAAAACAATGAATGGAAGAAACAGAACAGAGAATAAGACACATTTGAGACATAGTGAAAAGCTATAAAATAAGGGTAACAGGAGTTCAAAAAGTAGAGGAGAGAGGATGGGAGAATGACAGCCAAGAATCAAAACAAAAAACAAACACAGAAACAAACCACAAGGTGACTGATGCAAGAAGCTTAACAAGCCCCGAACAAGACGGGGGGAAAGGGAGAAAAGGGTGGGAAATAGAAACTTGCACAGAGGAATATCACAGCAAAACCTCTGAAGGCCAAAGACTCGAAAGAAAATCTGAAAAGCAATCCATTAAAATAAAACAACAACAAAAGCATTATTTTCCAATAGTGACAATAAAATGGACCAAAACAGAAGACAATGGGATAACATTTAAAGTACTGAAAGAAAATATCTGTCAACCCAAAATTCTATATTCCGTGAAATTATCCTTCCAACATGAAGGTAAAATGTCAATTCATGCCTTCTCTAAGATCGAAGACAGGTTTTTTTAAACATATTTTTTTCTTTGGATCAAAACCGAATTTGTAAAGCTCCTTGTCTAGTTTCTCATATAAAAATGCTGTTGCTAGTCTTTTCTCTTCGTTAACATAAATCTTCATTTGACCCATCCACAGGGGCTGTATGTGGATAGCCAAATAATGTTTACTTCTCAAGGATGGGGAGAAAGCCTATTTCCAGGGAGTGGAACAGAGTGGAAACACAGGTGGAAGCTAGCCTTGCATGGCATCTGGACCACAGTGCGTTTCCTAATTACCCTATAACTCTAATTTTCCTTTGAGTGTGATTACTGCAATACAGCTTCTGAAATATTTCTGATAAGAAAAGTTTGCTGTAACTTTATTTGCATGACACTATGAAGAATGCTCAGCATGTCTTTCAGTTTTATGTTCCACTCTTCTGTCTAATGAATGGGGTTATCTATCTTGGCTTCAAGCTAGGATACTATCCAAATCCTCAGTGTGTATTCACTAGCTTTTCTTTTTAATCTTTTCTGGCACAGTTTAGTGGGGGAAAAAAATAATTCTGTTCTGTAGAGGAGAAGCAACAGAGGAGAGAAACAATCTATGGTCCTCATTTTGAGGTGCTCTAGAGATTTAATCAAAAGGATATTGGTGTTATCTTTGACAGTCTCAGAAGGAATTTACCATTAGATCTCTGAAAACAGCAGTGAAATCTAAACTATCACATTTCAGTAGATTCTCCATTTTTGTATTTAACGTATTTGAAGGTTTCTAACATATTGAACCTCTTTCTTTCCAGAGGCCTTTGGTTTATAACTATTGACTAGATCATCTACAGTTGAACAATATAAGGAGGGGACAGAGACAAAAATTTCATAGAAGGCTTTAGGTCTGTTAATTCAAGAACAATCACTGCCCTAGGAGCCTTCAGAACTGAATAGGAATAAATCAAATACAAACGAAAGAAATTTCTGTGCACAGCTCAGCCCTTCATTTTGTATGTAAATTTGTCATTTCCCTGTGGTTCTAACATTCCAGCGTAGAATCAGTCTATTTAAAGTGCTAAGGAAATCTATCATGTATTTCTTACATATAGTAGAGGACTAGAATTCTCATTTTTTCTTGGTAGGGATAAATGTAGCAGGGGTATGAAAAATCTCCTAAGCCAGCTATGGTGAAGCCTCTCTTCCTGACTTATCAAACTCTCCCACTTTCCAAAATGAACTCTAGTCATAAGCCCTTTTGCTGAAAGCTTGCTGGGTTCTGTTGAAGGCCTATCATTTCAAGTTAAGCTACCAGGCAGTGGTTTCAGCTGTGTTTTTCTTTCAGCTCTCAGATTTAGTCAAAACTGGGGCCCAAACTGAAACCACCAGAGCAATGAATTTATATGCACTGAAAAGGGGCATGTGGGGAAAAGAAGAAAACAGTAAGAATAGTTTCACCCTGTTGTGCCAAGATTCACACAGCTGTATTTTTCTTTCAATATTATTTATAGCTTTCCATTTTTAATTGATGAAAGTAGGAACATAAACCTCATTACCTAATAGATATTTATCTCTCTGAACCTCATTTTAGAGGTAGCCAAGAAGAATCTGGTGTAAGGTATTCTCTGTGGAAAGAGTGAAGGAAATTACAAAGAAAACACAAAATGGATTGTGTGGGTTTATTAAGAAAGTACTGTCAACCAGTAATTGTCTTGTGTTTCAGGTTAGAAATCTTCCAAGCTACCTTTCTGCTGATATTTCATATTTCTGCTGCCACTTCCAAGCACAGTAAAAGAAGAGAGCAGAAAAAGCAGATCATTTGAAACCTCAAGAGTCTGTTTTTCATTAGTATTCTCAATTTTTACGAACTTAGTTTCTCTTATAAAACATATTTTATCCTACCACACAACCATTTTATATGAGAGCCAAAGAACTGTTGCATCATCTTATCAGTTGTGAGTTGCAATCACTGGTAAATTTTTTCTGCCTATTTGGAGTTTGGATTTGCCACATTTGCTCCGGGAATATAAGTTGATTCATTTAATGGATGGGATTTCTTTTGGGATGACATCAGTTTAAACAGCCACATTTATTTCCAGTAATTCTAGTTTTTTTTAAAAAAATCCATCTCCTTTTGAGAGAAGTACCTAGAGAACTGATTATAAAACATACTTTTTACATAAATTTTATAGATTAATTTAAAAATAATTGTCAGATGTTTTAGGCAATGTTGGAAAACCAATGAAGTAATTATTTAATGTGTACTTAATACCTTCCTGATAATATGTTTTATGTCATTTTGATCTATACGTTCTTTTAAATAGTAAGGATTTGAATGATTTAGATTTTAGCCATTTTAAAATACTAAAGTTTCACTTTTCTATCTAAGATATCATAAAAGTATTCTTAGCAAAGTCCCCAAATGAAGTCCTAAGATCAATTTTCTTAAAGTGAAAGTAGGAGAAATAATTGAGGTTAGCATGAGAAAATTATTCAAAGGTTAACAATTTGAATGACGATGACAGAAAGATTTGAGAACACTCACTTTATAGATGGGTCTGAGAGGCATTGGATTTAGAATAGAATTAACTGCTTACAAATATTTGGAATATTTAGTTCTCTTTCCACTTCACAACAAATTCTTTCTCTTTTCTCACATTGGTTGCTAACACTGACAGTGACTTACTAAGTCTGCTTTGTGACTTGTATTAGTCAACCAGAGCACATGTAATAGTTTTTCATTTCTAGAGGAGATAATGGAATATAAAGGTAAATTTCTAAACTATTTCTTTATATATCATAAATTTAACTACTTGCCATGACTGTCCAACTTAAAATTATGATCAGTGTATTTCTAATTTGAATTGCTAGTTAATAATTTGTGATGACCAATTTGAGGGCCATCATTTACACTTAAAAACTGTGAATCAAAGCAATTTAATAGTAGGTTTGGCAGAGAAGAGTGGTTACCGGGGTGGAGTAAGGGCAGGGGAACGGGAAGACATAAGTCAAACGTACGAAGTTGCACTTACGTAGGATGAATAAGTCTGGAGAACTAATGTACAACAAAGGACTATAGTTAATAACATTGCATTTTATACTGGTAATTTGCCAAGAGAATTAAGATTAAAAAAGAAAAGAAAATTAGGTAACTGTATGAGATGATGGGTACGTTAATTTGCTTGACTATAATAATCGTGTCGATATGTATATGTATATCAAGGTAAGTATATAAAAAATTGAACACCTTAAACATATACACAATAAAAAATCAAATAAAATAAAGTTAAGTTTCAATGTATTCTTATGAAGCCCAATATTAATGGACATTTGAAAATTTTGGAGCTTCTCTACCTTAATCAAATTGCTAACCTAAAGAATTGCTTATTTAAGTCATATTTTTATTTTATAATCATGTTATTTTGTATCCTCCATGAATAATTTATTTTTTTCCAGATCCTTTTGCATTTTGAACTGTATAGACATAACTATTGTGAATTTCAAAATAATTTTATCCAAGTATCTCTATTACAAGTAAGCTAACCATTGTAAAATGACATAAAATAAAGCAACACTCTCTTTAAATTAGAATTCTCTATAACAAGACGCAAACTTCTCTTTTTAAGTTATAGATGGAAGATATATTTTTAAAATCACAATATGTCAGTCAACACATTCAATACAAGTGGGTGCTTATAAACAAGGTGGTAATATTTTCATGGCTTAATCAACTTAGGGCATCCTATCATCAATGGCAAACATGTTTCTGTCACTACCAGAAAGAAAGGACGTGGAACTATATCCTCAAAATCTTATTCCACTTTACATAACTTTTTGTAGACTTAGAAAAGAGAGAAGTTACCTTTTATCATTTGATCATCTGAAATAAGCATTCATTTCATATCTTAAGTAACATGCCTCAAAAAAGTGATGCTTTATTTATTCTATTTTAAAGATTGAAGGATTAAATATCTGTGTAATTGGATTCTATTTCCAACTGTTGGTATTTTTATCTGTCCTGGAAATCTTAACCTTCATGCAGTTTCTCAATTTTCTTGTCCCAAATATAATTTACTTGAGGATTGCACAGTGCATTCTAAAAAGCAATGATTATTTATAGTAGCTATAAGGAAGAACTGTGAAAGGACAAAGTTCTGTAATTGGATACCAGTTCAATATGTCTGGCACCAAGTTCAGATAGGAAAACAGAAAAAAAATTTTATATATGGCAGCCCTTTATATATATATATATATATATAAAGGGCTGCCCGGAAAGTATCCAGCCATTGTTAATATAATGAGAATGGTTACATGGCTGGATACTTTCCAGACAGCCCTAGTATGTATATCTGTAGGGAAAATAGCTTTATATTTGTATATGCCTTAAAACTAAAACATTTTTTCTTATAAATGGTGATACAAGAGAAAAACTGAATGAAAACACACATTAAAATGCAGTTTATAGATTAACACCTATGACAGTCTGTGTTTTATATGTAAGGCTGTCACCACAGATCTAAAATTTGCCCAATATTTTAATAATAATTTATTGCATGTATACTATGTGCTATGCATCCTGTTAGAAATTGGGGCCAAACCTCCTAGAGTGTAAGCTCTACTGAAAAAGATGATTAAAGAAGCACCCACAGTACAGTGTGATAAATAAGAGCTGTATCAGAGGAAGCACAGAGTGAGGTGGAGCATCTAACTTAGCCTTGGCACAGACAGAAACATTCTTAAAGGAAAGAGACCTTTATGAGATTGCTGCTGGGATGGCCAGCAAATGTGGGTGGGATATGGGAGGTTGGTGGGCAAGGAAGTTGGGAGGGGTAAGCCTGGGGATGAGAAAAGATTTTCATCAGTAGAAACAGCTTGCGGGAATGTCCCCAAGGTATGAGAGAGCATGACGATTTTTTTTTTAGAAATTGACAAAAACTCAAATATTTGGATTGTAGAATGTCAGGGGTGAGTTGAGAGAAGAGATTGAAGACTTAAGAAGACTGGATAATTTAGGGCTTTGAAACTGTATTAAGAAGTTTGGACTTTATTCTAAAAGTAATGGGAAACCACTGAAGGGTTTTAAGCAGGAAGAGGCATGATCAGATTTCTCTCTTAGAAAGATCATTTTGATAGTTAAGTGAAGAACAGACTGGAGGAGTCCATCCTAGATACAAGTAGCTCACTGGGGAAGGCATCGCAGTTATTCTGGTGATGGATGATGATGGTTTGAATTGGATTAGATAGATGCTGAAGAGAAAGAATGGACTGGACTTGGACGCTGACTAGATGTGGGTGGGGGTAGGGGAACAGGTGACAAAGGAGAAAGAGGTCAAAGGAGAATGAGGTCAAAGATTACATTCAGTTTCTGGCTCAGATTTTGAGTACTCATGGAATCATTGACTTTGAGGTCCTTACGATAACCCAAGGGAAGAGTTCAGAAATAGTCACTCTCGGGAGTGAAAGCAGAGCTGAAGATACAGATCTGGGAGTTCTTCTCATCTAGGTGGTCAATAAAACCATGGAGGAGGAGGAGAATGCCCAGGAAGAGGGTGGAGAGCTAGAAAAGCAGACAGCCTAGGTGGCAATCCTGAGTAATAGCAACACTTAAGGGACAGACTGTGGAGGAGAGGCCTGTAAGGAGACAATGGAGTAGCCAAGGGGTAGGTGGGGAAGCATCATTGGTAACCTCTATGACTTAGGTCAGGGGTCCCCAAACTATGATGAGTTGTATAATATTTCAGTATATATTACAATGTAATAATAATGGAAATAAAACTCACAATAAATGTAATGCACTTGAATCATCCCAAAACCATCTGCCCTCTCCCCAGTCCGTGGAAAAATTGACTTCCATGTAAACGGTCCCTGGTGCCAAAAACGTTGGGGACTGCTAAAGGTCATTTATCTGAGTAGGCGTGAATTTGTCCTGGGTCAGCCAGTCCACATTTACACAAGTGGCACATGTGTGAACTGCTTGTACATGGCCTGCTGCCTAGGTAGATTACTTGAATCTTACCATATCAGCATATATGTGGTATAAGTAGATACTCTATAGATCTTTCCCATTTTGTTTCATGTTCTGTATATGATTTCAACATGAATGGCACTGTAGCAGATAAATAAGATATTATTTTGCTTGTTTTCTTGCTCATTATAATTTTTTTTAAAAACAGTATATTTCAGATGGGTCAGAATATAATAGCCATAGTTCAGACATTTTGACAAGGTTTGGCAAGAGGTTAGGGATATCACAAGACTCTTTGGAAATCAGTTCTTGTAAAATAAAATGTTGGTGGTTTAAGAAAATAATTCGGGAACAGATGGATCAAATTTACTTCCACACACATGAATTTGAATATGAAGTGGTTGACCAAATGCATTTTGCATTCATCTAAATATAACTCTATGAATACCGAATTGGGGGAAAAATGCTGAGTTGTGTGTTCTTTTGCTTTTCTAATATTTGGCCATCATCCTTTAATAGTCAATTTCTTTTTTATTTCTCTGGTGGCTCATTGTTTGAAGTTGCATACATATTTTTAAGGTTAAGGAGTAAGTTTTAAAATAAATATTCTTGTTAAAGTTTTCTTAAAGATTGCTTACTGTAGCAGATACTTCAGAGGCACTGGATCATTTCCTGTCAGCCCACCCCAATGTCAGTCACAGCTGCAGTAAACAGTCCCAGAAAAGCTCAGATTCACCTCTAGTTGACTGAACCTATCTCATTTTTCTGCCTTCTGGAGGTAAAGCTAATGCTTCCAGCTTCCTCAGTACTTTTTCATTTGACTCAGTTTCCATACCAAGTTATTCTGTTAGTCTCATCTTTTGATGCCCCCTCTTAAAATCTGGTCACAAAACTGAGCACAACATTCCAGACCAAGGCACAGACATTGTAATTCTGTTACTATAGCAAAGGATTCTATGCTCTTGTTCACTGTAATCCACCTCAACTTCATGCCACATGCATTTTTCCTCTTTCTCCCTAGGGCATTCTCTGACTCTAGAAGAACCAATTGCAAGTGGAGTTAATGCTCAGGGGACAATTCACAACCAGTAGAGGGCTGAAGCCAACGGGTGAAAACTTCAGCCTCCTGTTTCTTCAGGTAGACAAATCTAGCCAAGCATTCTGTATGTTTCTCAGGAGGTCCCAGTACAGTCAAGCCTCTATTTCACAGCAATGGCCTCGTTAATGCGTCTTTTCCACGTTCCCTGTCTCACTCAATCTTGCTTTCTGGAATTACATCCCAGATAAACTACTTCCATCCAAATCCTTTTCCCAGGCTCTGTTCCAGAAAACCTAAACTAAGTCACTTATATTTCACATTTGATCTGCAACATGGAATAGTACACACTTGAACTACAGGTCAATTGAACAAAGGTCAAGAAGTATTCATTCCTCTTTTTTCATTGAATTTCACCAAATTTGTAGAAAAAAAGGAGTCATACCTTTTATTCTAGTCTAGCATATCTTTTTCAGTGAATAAGACTACATAGTCCAATTATCACAATAGAACATGAGTAAGATCTGCTAAATACAATATATGCTGATGGGTAAATGGAAGAGAAGGAGTCACACACATAGAATAGAAAAAAGTGTCACTGACCCTGACTCCCAGAAGTTCACAAAATCATTGGAAAAATGGTATACAAACACATTTGAAATAACCACACATTATATCAAAGGAACACAGATAAATATTTTGTAAATTAAAGTAAGCACTATGAAACTGCCCAAAACAGAAACAAACAGTCAGATGTTATCAATATGGAGGAGGAAGCAAATATCAAGACATTTTGTTGCTGGGTAGGGTGAAGGGCAAATGTTTTAACACATTAAACAACACATATTACATGACCTGTTTGGTCTACTTTGATGATTTTTCTCTTTTTCTTTCCTTATTTTTAACCTCTTTTTATTCCATTTTATTGGCTCATACAATTTATATACAAAAATGGCTACATTTGGGATAATTTTTAATAAGGGAAGAGGTTCATATAAATGTTTTATCTAATGTTGATGATTGACATCCTGGTTTTAGAAATTTTGGAAAATCTGGGATAAAAAGTAGTTATTTTCTTTTTTCAAATATTTACTGTCTCACTGTACCACTATTTAAATAATACACATGTGCTGTAAAAATTTCAAAATTTGACAAAGGCTCCAGATTTGGCATAAGATCGAGATAGCCAATCTAGACAAAATGAGAAATAGCTAACAGGAAGCTGGTTTGAGCAGTCCCATTTGTGGATCACCTCTATGACACTTTCAGCCAAAATAATGACAAAATAATCAAAGATGACAACATAAGAAACAATTCAAAATAGGCTGGTAACTAGTTCATATTTCTAGTCCCAGTGGTAATATTTATTCTGCTTAGTAAGAATAGAAAAGGAGATCAATACTTGTATAGATAAAAAAGTAAAATTTCAATATTATGGACAAATAAAGAATATGCAAATTTAGAATTGTATAGGAAATTTAAAGAACTTCTACACCGAATTCCTACTCAAGGGTTAACAGACTGTCCTTAGATATCAACTTAAACAGTTTCAATAAAAGGGAGTGAATTCAGGACTTTTAAGACAATCCATTGTAAAATCTAACCATTAGAAAATTATTTTCTTTTCTGAGCTAAAATCTACCTGCCTGGAGCTTCTGCCCACATCCTTGTTGCTTTTGGCAGTTGAAGACTCTTAGAAGCGGATTCTCAGAACTGAGCGCTACATTCCAGATGAGGGTAACTCATAGGTCTCTTAAGGTCACAAAAGACTATCAGCTGCCATACACATTAGGTTCACACAGCCTATCGTCCGTTTAAATCCATGGATTTGATTCACACAAACTCTTTTTCTTTTTTGTGCAGTCAACTTTAAATAGTTAAACATAGGATCTTATATTCTTCCCTGATAATATTTAATCTTGAAGGTTTTCAAACAATTTAAGCAGTCTGTCAGTATGTCTTTGGCTTTGATTCTGTCATTCTACATGACATGTAGAATGACATTCTACATGACATGATTCTATCATGCCTACATATATCTTTGCAGCTTTGAGGCATTAGCAACACTTCACTTAATCAATAAAAAATATCAAAGAAATCTAGAGGAGGAAGCAAATATTGAGATAGAAGAAGAAAACCACTAAGATAATTTACTCCACATATATCCACTGATCTTTAGGTATGGTTAGTTAAAAAAATTATTAATTGCCTGAATGTATCATAACCCAAGATTACTTTCCACATTACATATATAGCTATCAGGAAATATTTGCCAAATATCTTACTGATATATGTATGGTTTCAACACTACTTTGGTCAATTGATATAAGAGTAGCAATAAAGGTGTGAGAAATGATTTGTTTTTAATGAACCTACTCTTGTTTCTAGGAATTGACATTTTAGATGACTGAGATGTCTGTAATAGATTTTGCTTCAAATTAAGGTCAAATTAACAATCACAACTTCTAAACGCCAATGTTTTCTTGGCCATAAACGTCAGGACTACCTAGAACTTTCTGGCAGCTCATTGCTTTTACGTGTATCTTTACATGTTGACATCAATAGCTTTTTGATCATAATTGCTATTCTTTTATTACTTTGTGATATACTTTTTTTCTGAGCCTGGAAACCTGAATTTAGAGTAACAAATTATTTTATTATTTTATTACTGAACTTAGCTTCAAGTCTTCTTTAATCATGTTCATAGTTCATCCTGGCTTAGAGGAGAATTTTGTTTGTAGAAAAATATAAAAGAAATATAAAAGTTGTAGACCTCTGCCTTTTTATTTGCTTTTTTTTTTAAGCTAAGATTATAGCATATTAACAAAGCAACTGGGAATGCTCTTCTTCTTTTTGTTCCTAAAGGATCTAAAAGCTATTTTATGCGTATGTCTTATGGTGTTTTATTTTCAAGCCTCAGTTTGTTCTGGTCTTTACCCTCTCTAATATAATTCTTACAAATCCACATCCACTTTGAAATTCACGTATTGTTATATGTTCCTTCTTTCATCTTTGTGTTGTTTTCTGAAAACTGAACACATAAGGCTTTATTTTTATTGAAACATGCTAATATAACAGAAAGACAGGATAAAAATCCAGTCCTCTAGGGAGTTTACCTTGAAAATGCAACTTACAAATGAATGTACTTATGAATGAGTCATTTAGCATTTTTATATATATAAATAAATATATATATATAAATATATATATGTAGAGAGAGAATATCTTTTTATACAATGTTTTGATAGTATACATTATGGCTGTATGCCAAATACTTTGTCAGGCAGTATAAGCTATAATTATTACATTGTCTTTGGTCTCAATAAATTTGTAGTTATGAAATGTGGGTAGTATTATAGAATGCATAGAGATAGCTTAGAGATCATCTTCTAAATACATACATTTTAGTTCATTATTTCAACTGTCCAAATACTAAAAATTATACAGATAAGCAGAATTAAGTATGAGTATGCCTGTGTAGTAATTTTGTTTGAAAATTTATAAATTTTAGTTATGTATATGGAAATGAGAAGTAATAATAATCCAGTCACTACTATTCAATAAGTATTTACTTCGTATGAGGACTGTGCTAAGCATTTTAACACATGTTATCCTATTTAATCTTTTTCAACAACACTATTGGGTAGGTATCATTATCCTCAATTTACAGGCAATAAAAGAGGCAAATCATGTGGTGAATGGTGAAATCAAGATTTGAAACCAGGTCAGAGCACATCAATTGAGTCCTCAAGAGAAGAAACTGTCCAGACTCTAGACAGAGTTACAGAGACTGTAAGAGGGGAAAGTAAAATAAATTTAAACCCAATTTAGATTGAATGTGCAGCTCCAGCTTCTAACTCTATTTCTTGAAAGGACTTGCTTTGGAGAGTCTGTTTTCTGTGCTACCTATTAGTAACAATCCTTGCATGTGAAAAAGCAAAAAAAAAAAAAAAGGTAGATTTAAAAGCACAATGAAATGAAGGAGTATAGCATGAGTCTCCATAGCAAAACTATTCTGGGATTAGTTAGAAACAAGTTAAGCTTTTTCTCCCTTGGATATTTAGAGGTGGCAGCAAGAATGCCAAGAAGTAAAACTATATGCAGAAAAAAATTATGTATCATTCCTCATGGCAGTTTTTTTGGTAACTAAGGCACCTACATGACTAATTAGAGGCATATTCTTCAAAAATTAAGAATAAATTGAACAGTTACTGAACAGGTACTAAAAGCTGATGAAATATTGTGGAAAAATATTTTGCTTAGGCATTTGAATTTAAAAACTAGCTTTGTACAATAACAGCCATTTCTCCATCCATTCATTCAGGCAATAAACTTTTCCTGGGAATCAAGCACTCTGCTCAGTGCTTGGATGGGAGGAAGCGTGGTGACGTAGTGATGAAGAACCCAGATTCGCAGTCAGACTGCCGAGCTTTTTAACAGATGTACACATGGGCTCATAGTCACCTCTTGTTCCCTCACAAAGTAATTGTGGAGCAACAACAAGGTGCAAGGCACTGGACTAGCTACTGGGAATACAAAGCGAAATCAGATAGTCCTTTCCCTCAAGGAGAGACAGACCAAAAAAATCACAATGTTGTGCAGAAATTAATATGTTAAATGTGTGTGAGGAGCCATGGGAGTACAGTTCAATCCAACAAACCTTCATTGCGTTCCTAATACGTGCCAAGGACCATGACAAATGGTGTGAGCATTTGTTGATTTTGGTGGCCTAGCATCTCATTTTCTTTCCCAACAGCAACCTGATAACTTTTGAGGAATTATATTTTTCCTCTTTGGATAAGTTTGAGGAGACTGCAATTTGTCTTTTAGGTCACTGAATCTACTTAAATCCTGCCCCTTCATTGACATTCCCACATGTGTGTCTTCATTATATCCTGCCAATTTAAACCTTTTATTTAAGTTGGCCAGAATTGGTTTTTGTTGCTTACAACTAAAGTATTCTTATAGGTATGAGTTCTTAAAAGATCAATCAGAGTAGTCCTGCCCTTGAAAGTTCATACAATATAGTAAACGCCTCATCTCACGGTACCCTTTTCTGCTCCACCGCTGCTCTCCAGCCTCAATGGCCGTCTTTTAGCTCCTCAAAAACGTTATTCTTTTTCCCACCTCAGGGCTTTTGCATATGTTCTTCCTTCTACTTAAAAAACTTTACACTCTCTCTCTCCCTTATTTTGCATTTCAAATATTAATTCTGTGAAGAAGCCCTCTTTGACTAGGCTACATCTGTCTTGTTTTATACTCTGATGGCACATTTTGATCCTCCTTTGATAATCATTTATCGTGTTTATCATACATTAATCATTTGTGTACTGACTTATTTAACATTTGTCTTCCCTTCCTAAATAGCACACTCTATAAGGGAAGGGATTTTGCCTCTACCTCAGGTAGGACAATTTCCTAGACACAATAGGCAGTCAAAAATGTTTCACTGAATGAAGACATTACTGAATAAGTGTATTATGGTGCGCTCACAGGGTCAAACAACACCTGAAGACACACATTCTAGCCTAGAGTTTTAAAAAAAAGGCTTCCTAATTCCAAATCTAAATCTTGACAAAGGAGGAGTTAGCTTCTGGAAGATAAGAGTAACCCTGCAGAAACAGAGAACATCATGAATGAAAGGACACATTTATAAAATAGTATGCTGTGTTCTGGTACCTAGAAGCAGTTCAGAGTGACTTAGAGTGAGCATGAGATTGAAAAGGTAAGTAGGGGACTTGTCACAGGGAGCCTTTAATGTCACACAGATGAGCTTTGACATTTTTCTGTACTTCTTGGGGGAATTTTGGAAGGAATTTAAGTAGGGGATTGATGTGGTCCGATGCGTATTTTAGGAATATTACTCCGTTAGAGAAGAGAAGGATAAACTCAAGGTTGGCACGATGAGTCAGACAAGGTTATTGTAAAAGAATGGAGATGATAAGGGCCTGAGGTAAGAAGTAGTGGTAGTAATGGGGATATGGGCTCCATTTAAGAAAAATGTAGGAGATAAAATTGGCAGTATGTGGAGATTGGTTGGGTGTTAAAGAACACATGACAAGGAGCAAGTTTGGGACATCAAAGTTCTCTTTTAGACATATTGAGTTTGATATGCCTCTGGGGCACTCAAAATGTCCAGCTGATTTTTAAATATAGACATCTAAAGATTAGGAAATTTTTTTTTTGGCTCAAGACACTGATTTGGAAGTCATTAGTATATGATTGACAGTTTTAGACTATGAGAGTAGTTAAAACCAAGAGAGTAAGAATAGGTGTCATGAACCCTGGAAAGATCAGTGTTTATGTGGCAGGAAAATTAGGGACAGAGCAAGAAGATCTGGCAAAGGAAGGAGGGCATCACAAAAATCAAGGAGGAAAGAATTGCAAAAAGGTTGACATAACTAACAATATTAAATATTACATAGGAATCAAGGACTTAAAAATGACCACTAGATTTGGCAATTATTGTATAATTAATAACCTTTTAAAAAGCAATTGGAGTGGAGTGAATTTGGGAATGAAGTCAGATTGTAACAGGCTAAGAAGAAATAAAAGATGAAGGATTCTCAACTCTCTAAAGAAGTTTGTCTCTCAAGGACAGAAGATGAGGTAATGTCTAGAGAGTTCAAGGGAAGTTTGTTTGTTTTTTTTTAAATAAGAGGCTTGAATATATTGATAAGGAAAGAGCATTAATATTTATTGAGCACTCAATATGTTGGGTATTACTCATCCCATCATTCTATTCTAATCCTCATAATAGGTAAAGCATTATTAACATTTTTTCAGATGAGAAAATTGAGGCACAGATGTTATATACCTAGCCCGACTCATGCAGCTTGTAAGTAGTGGAACTGGGAAGTCTAACTTTGAATGCACATTGCTAATTATACTGCCTTTAAGTGGGAATGGAGACACTGAACATGATGGAAATGAATTCATTAAACATAGGTATTTGTGGTGACCACTGTGTGCCAGAAATGCTTCTAGGCTCTTAGCATGTATCAGTGAACAAACACTGACAAAGATCTTTGCTCACTCACAGTTTTGTTTTACCTACCAGCAATGGAGACATAGAATAAACCATAAACACAATAAATAAGTTAATTATATAGTATAGTAGATGATAAATAGTGTTATGGAAAAAAGAACCAGTAGAGCAGGGTAATAGGTTTGCAGATTTAAATAGGGTGATCAGGGTAGGTCTCATTGAGAGATTGACATTTGAGCAAGGGCTTGAAAGAGGTGAAGAAGTTAACCAGGAGACTGTATGGAAACAAATGCAATAGGTGATGTTCAGCTCTGATGAAACCAATATATTAATTCCTCATTAGACTGGATTAGCTCAGTTGAAAGGGATGGTCCCTTGAGTTTTGGCAGAACTATGTACATTTCAGGAGATCAGTTTTCACATTTATCTAATATGACATATTGGTGTATTGCATCACTGTAACCACAAATTTAAATGTGTAAGGAAGAACAATTTACCTTCCACCAATGCAAAATAAGTATCAAACTTTAAACTGACACCCAAAGGGCTTACACAATTAAGGGCACCAAAATTTCTAACTCTTCCCTACAAGCTCCCCACTTTAAGATTTGGCTGTGATGTGGAATATGGAAAAAATAAGACATGGCACAATTCCTTTATCATGCAAGCTTCTTACGTGAACACAAAATTTTTTTTTTCAATGAAACCTTCTAGGTTTCATTCATAAGTGTCTAGGGACACTTAGTTAAGTGGTAGAATTACTCATGGCAATTTATAAACTGTGAAGTTTCTGGGAAAACTTTTCACCAGCTCTCGATCATGGGAAAACAATGTGTACAAGAACTTTATCAGTGTTACATTGCAATGAGACCAAAATATGATTATTTGTCAAGAAAACCAGGCATGAGGCTATTGTAATACAAATTATGCCTAAATAAAAGCAACAAGTCGTTTGATTTCTCCTTTAATATATTGTTGAATTCTTTAAAAAATATATTTGAAGAAATGGTTACATCCTAAGTCATATTCAAATATTCTGGGCTATAATTAAGTAAATGTTTTCTAATTTTACAGTTTATTATTGTCCCCAAATATTTTTATTTGAATGTTAAGCAATTTAACAATGACTCTTCACATAAAAATAATGTGCAATTATTAAAATTCAAATGAAACAGACAACTATAATGAAGACAGCCAAAAAATATTACCACCCAAATATAATCATGATAATCAGGTGAATCTTATTCCAGACATTTGTCTTTATATAAATACATATAGAAGAATAGATTAATATTTTTTAATTTAATGGATTTATACCATTCAAGGTATTTCTAGTTTTTAAAGGTACTGTAATATTTCTTCAACTCAGTGGGAGAAAATATAGTGATGTAAAATTTTAGAAGTTAGTAAAGTTTAAATAAATGTTTTTTTACTAAATAGGTAATAGATCTTTAAAGATAACTCTAACGTTATGAAAAAAATTAATAGAGAACATTATTTTAACTAATATTTCAAGTGTAGTTATTATCAATTGACTGTGCTATGAAAGATAAAAAAATTAGTACTTTTATCTTTCCTCAAATTTCTTTTTTCCTAACTCCTGAAATTTTTGGTTCTAATTCTTATATTTCAGGATTTATAATATTTATATTTTCCTCTAAAACATAGTTATTTAATCTTAATTCTAAGAATAGATAGATGCTCACAAACAATCTTTATATCTATCGCAGTTTCTTCATCCTGAGTCCTTTTTGTTTTAATTTTCTCAGAGTTAGCTGTATTTCATCATTATTTTTTTCATAAGGTCTCATAGAAGCTCTTTTATGAATTCTTGCATGTTGGAGCATAACTCTACCTTGATATACAAAGATAACTTAGCTAGTGTAAATATGTTGGGTTACACTTTCCTTTAGGACCATGTGGATATAGCTCCTACCTTCTTCTGCAATTTAGTGCTGTTGTGAGAAGGAGAAATTTGCTTTTTATGCTTGTATACCTTAAGAATTATTTATTATTAAATCAATAATTTCATAATAATATTTTACCTTACTCACACTATGCAAGTTTTTATTGGATCATTGGATGTCCTTTCTTCCATTATTATGATTAAAAATTTGCTACTATAACTTTGGGTTTCTTTTTGTTGTTTTCTTTTGGTTGAGGGGAGGAAGGTGAAACCAGTTGTCCTTATGTTGGATTGTCTTTGCCCACACCATCTTTTTTTCTCATTGTTTCAGTCTGCCTTTTCCCTTTGCATTAACTTAAGCTTTTCTTCCACACCAGTAATTATCTCAAGCTTTTTTCCTGGATCAGAAATTTCACTTTCAGCTTGCCTATCATGTTTCATTTTTGTCTGTAATTTATTCATCAATTCTATAATGCTTTCATTTTGGTCTATTGTTTTTCTTTTATTTCATTCTCTCTTCTTATCTCAAGTTTTAGCTAGGGGATCATGATGTTCTTGTTGTTACTAAGTATTTCTGTATCTTTAAGCATTGGTGCGTAAATTTATTTTCTGTTCCTTGCATGATATGTTTTTCCATGTTGGCTTCCTCATCTGTCTTTAGCAAGCTAGCTGCATTTATTTTTTTCTCTGTGTTATGTTTACAAAGTTGCCATTCCATTTCTTTTTATTTTGATGTGATAAACTTTGGATCATTCTTGACATTGTTCCCACTTTACATTTGACTTATTTACTTTCTTGCCAATTTACAGTTGAGGACTGGGTATTTTTATCCCCACTTTTGCATAATCTAAGGCTTTGGGGAGGAATAGGGAAGGAGAGACCCACTGGTCTTGGCTCTGATATTTCTTCAACATATAAGTAAATCTCCTGCATTAAGGTTCACTCCACCTGTTAGCAATATATATTATTTATAAGGGAGATACACTTATTCTTATTCAGTATGGAAGCCTGGATATGATGATCTCTAATGGTTTTCAAGCTTCTACTGAGATCCTGAGATTCTGTAGTAGTGGATGACAGCTCTGCTCTTCAGGGTTTTATTTTATCCCCCAAGATTTATAAGATTTGTATAGAAATCCCCCTTAATAGAAGTCTCTCCAATTGGAGGTTTTAAATAAAAACTCATAGGATTATTTTGTGCAACATATAAGGGTGTGAATGGAGGAGGAGTGAGGAGCCACTCTGAGTTGGGAGAGAATCATCTACTTCTGTCCTTGGCTGCCACTTTTTAAAAGTTCATGGCATGGGATTTGACCCTTTTACTCCTTTTGGTGCTGCTAGTTTTTATCTTATTATTCTCTTGCTTTTTTTTTTAAAATTTTATGAAGACCTGAGAAGGGACCATCTGTCATGCAGCTTTATTAGATTGTCTTTACCCAGATTTATGTGTTTTACTTTCTTTATCTCTGATTTTCCCCCAGAGCCTAGCACAGTGGTGAACCTGTCCTCAATAAATGCCTTTTGACTTTAATTGAAATTGTAAATTCACTTGAGCATGATGATAGTATTAACCAAAAAGTGTTCATCAATTTGTTTCCTACAACATGTGGTAGAGATTTCTTTAATTAAATTATTTTTTGTAATTTAAATACTAGCATAAATTAATAAACACTGGATACTAATTCTGTTTAACATGTCTTAAGAAAACATACAATTTAGATCAAGACTGAAAGAAACATCTACTTATAAGTTATTCATTGCCAACCCATTTTAGAGTCTGTCTTGCCTCCTAACTCTGATTGTAACCCTGAATAACTTACGGCTTGTCAGCTGTGGTCTTTCCACCTCTTGCTATTTCTGATGGCGTTGCAGATAATTATTGAGCAATTGCAACATGCCAGGTGAGTTACTCTGATGTCTAGAGTGGCAGTCCACTTGTTTACAATGGCCACTTTCTATTTTGTGTGGGAAGCAATAAATATCTCCTGATATTTCTAGAGCTGATTAACTGCCCCTTTCCCTGACTTCCTTTTACCTCATTAGCTTTCTTCTGTCTGGCATGTCTTCTTTTCAGAAGCAGTTTTTAAAAGGCAGAGAGAAATGACTAGTATCTTCTTTCCTATATTAGAGATTCTAAAATCTTAAGAAAATAACAAACATTGATTCAATAAACAAGGTGTGATGACTTGGGCCATATTAACAGATTCTTACACTCAGAAGAAACCTCACAGGGGTCTACTCCTGCTTCCTCCCTGAACCACGGAGGACTCTTTCCTACCACACCTGTGAGAGACGATCGTCCAGATTCTGCTCGAGTAACAGAAGATTCATCTACGCTCCAGCTCATCCTTACCCATGATGGAGACTTTGATTATTATAACATAATGCTTTATATTGTATTAAAATATATGTCCCTATAACCTCAACCCATATGGATCTACATGAAAATTACGTACTTTGCTTGCTCTGTTATAAATTATACATATTTTTGGATTATTAGAAAAGCTTCCTTTAGCAGTTTTTTAAAGTTTGCTTGTTTTCTTTTTCCAGGTCTACTGCCAGTTTCTACTGTGCTCTTTCCTCCAGGCATCTGACTTTCACCACTGGAAAATTATGAGAGTGTACTGATCTTATTAGAACAAAGTATTTATTGCTACTGTTAGAAAATTGTCAAAATAAATATAATTCTATTGTGTCTATGATGTAAATGTACTCAGGAGAATGAATTTTTAAAAATTCATTTCAAAATTATTTGGTATCTATGAGTGGGCATCATTCAATTTCAGGTGTACTGAGCTTCAGTATATGAATCTGCAAAACAGATATAAAAAATACCTTGGATAATTGCTATGATTTTAATAAATGCTAAAACATCTATACAGTTATGCATCACTTAACAATGGGGATACATTCTGAGAGCTGCATCCTTAGGTGATTTCATCATAGTGTGGACATTATAGAGTGTACTTACATGATCCATAAACTGTTGCTCCTAGACTACAAACTTGTACAGCATGTTGCTGTACTGAATACGGTAGGCAATTGTAACACAATGGCAAGTATTTGTGTATCTCAACATATCTAAACATAGAAAAGGTACAGTAAAAATACAGTATTATAATCTTAGGGGACCACTATCGTATACATGGCCTGTCACTGCAGCATCGTTATGTGGCACATGACTATAGTTGTTTCCATTGCAATATAAAAGATAATAATTATTATTTAAATCTGTAAATGCTAAGGGGATGCAAAGTAGAGTGGGTAAACTATAAAAAGATAGCTGAGATGCGTGCAGCTTTTGACACTGATTCTGAAGCAGAGTAAGGAGTAAACATTTGAGCCCTGGGAAACCACCACTTATTGAGGGTGGGGGAAAGAGGGCAAACCCCCAGCCGGCCAGCAATATTGAGAATGAGAAGTCACCCTGGCTGCAAGAGAAAAAGAGGACATGGAATCACAAATGCCAAAGGTGGAAAGAATTTCAAGGAGAGAATTGTCAACATTTTCAAAAGCAGTTGAGCAAAGATCAGGACAGATAAGCACAGAAAAGGCATAAGTATATTCGGATAAAGTGACCTTAGTGAAAGGAGATTGAGTGAAAGCCAGATTGAAGTGGGTTGAGTGACTAAGGAGAATCTAAAAACAAGGTCAGACTAGCCTTTGAAAAGTTGAGTGATAAACAGCCAGAAAGAAATCAAATAGCATATAGAAGGTGTTGAGGAAGGTCAGAACAAGAGACTTGTTTTCTTCCTTGTAAGATGTGGGCTCCTACTCATGTCAAAAGGCAGAAGAAAGGAAGGCAGCAGAGGGAGAGGATCAGGATACCAGAGAGGCTAGGGACTAAAATCCCTTGTGGGAAGAGAAGAGAAAAGAGTCTGAGAACAGAAGGGGAAACTCCATATTGAGAAGAGTTGTGGTTTCTTCTGAGCCTGTCAGGGAAAAGATGCAAAATTATGTTCAGTGTGAGGGGCCTCCAGGAACTACTTGTTTTACTGTAGGTTTCTGCAAACATTTACCTTTACCTGTAGGTTCCTTATGGTCAAGAAGAATCCTCAAGAATCCTGTTGTTCTCAGAAAGAAAAAGGTATAGAAAAACACAGGTTGTGTAGTCTCTCTCACTCTTTACTCCCCAAAGCCAGAATTCATGAACATGTCTAATAACTTACTTTTACCTAAGATATTACTCTTCTTTCCTCTAATTCTATGCAATGATAATGTGGGAATGAAAATATATAATCTGTTCACTTCAGATCATTTTTAGGAAACAGTATAAATTATTTATTAGTGTATTAAAACAATTTATCAAAGCAAAAATCAAAATAATGCTACTTTAATTTAAATACATATAAGGCATTGTAGTCCTTTAAATCTTTCCTTCAGTTGTCTGCAATCTCATGCTCTAATCTGAAAACTAACTATGTTTCTAACCAGGCTTCAATATTAAATGTTAAAAAAATAGCTAACTTGTTCAAACCAGTTTCAAATGGTCAAATTTTCAGGGAATTGATTTCTTAAGCATCTCATTTATTTAATATGTCTGATGCTCTCAAGTTGCTGTTACAGAGATTGATCTATATGCCACTGCTTACTTTGAAGAACACTTTACCAAATTAGTTACTAAACTTGGCTCCAGTTTAGGGATTTCTGTTTCATATGTTTTGTTGATTGGATAAACCTCCAGGTCTGATCCCAGGAGCTTATTTCAATGCTGTTTTACAAAACTGGGTGTCATTCATAAAAATTCTGTGTTTAAGGGCACAGGGCTTGTGGTCAGATGAAACCGAGTTCAAATCCTAGGTCTGCCACTGATTTGTTCTGTGGTATCAGGCTCATTACTTAACCTCTCTGCACTCACTTTCTCACCCACAAATGAGGAAAAGAGCCGTAAGTAAAAACCAAAAGAGACACTTAACCACACTCTGTAATAAACTTGCCCTAAGAATTTGGGGGCCCTTCTAATGGGTTAATAACAAGAAGAATCATTTTTGACCCAACAGCAAGGTGACATTATATCACCAGGAGGCTCACGGCTGAGGGCGGCTGCCAGCTGAGAAAACATGTGCCTGCTGGTTGACAAGGCTTGAAGTAGGAGCTGCTGTGCCCAATGGAGCAGTAAAAATCATGGGAGGTGGCACACATGTGATACTCCACCCACATGATCCCAAAGATATTTGATGAAAGAAAGCAATTTGCATGGGGCTAGAGAGCCCACATTAGCAGGTAATGGCTACCACGCAAGAGAATGTCAGGAGATATGATAAATGAGATCACATCTATAGCCACAGGTTGGCAAAACTTAGGAAACTTTGTGTGTATCTGTAAGGATATAAACCTTTGCTCTTTCAAAGAATCTCTATCTGGTTTTATTTTTGAAGTTGAGTTGTTGTGTACAAGCATTTTGTAATGGCGTTGTTAGGTAGATAATTAGGATCTCAGGCTCTCCTAGGGACAAGGGTGCCCTGCTTTGGTGCTGTCTCAAGCAATTGCGCCACCTGGGAAGAAGGATAAGGGCGGGCTTTCCGCTTTGGTGTCGCCCCACGCTAAACCTATCCCGAGCAATTGCTACACCTGGGGAAGGAGGGAATGTTTTATCAATCTGGGAATTCCTGAGCCCAGGCGTGATAGGCTTTAGAAAGTGACCTAGGGTAGAGTGTTCTGTAGATATCTGTTAGGCCCAAATGTTCTAGAGTCCTGTTTAGGTCTTTTGTTTCATTATTTAATTTTTGTTTGGAGGATCTGTCCAGTTCCATCAGTGGGGTGTTGAAGTCCCCTGCTATTATGGCATTGCTGTTTATTATGTTGTCTAGATCTAGCAGTATGTGCTTTATGTACCTGGGCGCTCCTGTGTTGGGTGCATAAATGTTTAGGACTGTTAAATCCTCTTGTAAGGTTTTTCCCTTCACCACTATATAGTGTCCATTTTTGTCCTTCCTTACTTTTGTTGCTTTAACGTTTATATCATCTGAAATAAGGATGGCTATTCCGGATTTCTTTTGGTTTCCATTGGCCTGGAAAATTGTATTCCATCCTGTCACCTTGAGTCTGAATGCATCTTTGTGTGTAAGGTGTGTTTCCTGAAGACAACAGATACTTGGCTTGTATTTTTTAATCCATTCAGCCAGCCTATGTCTCTTCAATGGGCAATTCAAGCCATTTACATTTATTGAGAGAATTGATATTTGGGGTAAATTTCTGATTATTCTATTGGGTGGTGTCTTTTGTTTTACCTCTTGCATCATTGTGGAATCTGGTTTCTGGGGTTTTAGCTTTTGCGTAGTTTTACATAGGTGGGTGTCTGTTGTGCTGGTTAGTGTATAATGGAGGTCTAAGCACTTCTTGCAAGGCCGGTCTGGATTTCGCAAATTTTATCAGTGATTGCTTATCTGGAAACATCTTCATTTCTCCCTCGTATAAGAAGCTTAGTTTGGCAGGATAAAATCCACCATCCTTTTATGATAAGAACTCTTAACAATATAGGCATAGATGGCTCATACCTTGAAACTATTAAAGCCATATACAATAAACCCACAGCCAATATCATACTGAATGGGGAAAAATTGAAAGCATTCCCCCTTAAAACTGGCACCAGACAAGGGTGCCCACTATCTCCACTTCTTTTCAACATAGTGCTGGAAGTCCTGGCCACAGCAATTAGACAAGACAGAGGAATCAGGGGTGTCCAGATGGGGGCAGAAGAGGTCAAACTTTCACTATTCGCAGACTATATGATATTATACATAGAAAACCCCAAAGATTCAACCAAGAGATTACTGGAATTGATAAATGAATTCAGCAAAGTCTCAGGATACAAAATTAATACACACAAATCCATAGCCTTCATATATGCTAATAACAATCAAGATGAGAAACAAATTAAAGATGCAATACCTTTCACAATAGCACCAAAGAAAATTAAATATTTAGGAACATATCTAACTAAGGAGGTCAAAGACCTATATAGAGAGAATTATGAAACACTGAGAAAAGAAATTGCAGAGGATGTAAACAGATGGAAAACCCTACCATGCTCTTGGGTAGGCAGAGTCAACATAGTAAAAATGGCTTTGCTACCTAAAGTGATTTACAGAATCAATGCAGTCCCTATCAAAATACCAACATCATTTTTGGCCGATCTAGAAAAAATAATTCTACGCTTTGTGTGGAACCAAAGAAGACCCCGTCTAGCCAAAGCAATCTTAAGCAAAAAGAACAAATTGGGAGGCATCTATCTACCAGACTTCAAACTATACTACAAGGCTATAGTAACCAAAACTGCACGGTATTGGCAGAAGAACAGAGACGTAGACCAATGGAACAGGACTGAGAACCCAAATATAAAACCAACCTCATACAGTCACCTGATCTTTGACAAATTCCAAAAAAACGTACACTGGGGAAAAGATTTCCTATTCAACAAATGGTGCTGGGAAAACTGAATGGCCATATGTAGAAGACTGAAACTGGACCCACACCTCTCACCTCTCACAAAAATCAACTCACAATGGATAACAGATCTAAACCTAAGACATGAAACCATAAGAATTCTCGAAGAAAATGTTGGAAAAACTCTTATGGACATTGGCCTAGGCAAAGAATTTATGAAGAAGACCCCCAAAGCAATCACAGCAGCAATAAAAATAAATACATGGGACCTGATCAAATTGAAAAGCTTCTGCACAGCCAAGGAAACTATCACTAGAGTGAACAGACAACCTACAGAATGGGAGAAAATATTTGCATGCTACACCTCTGATAAAGGGCTGATAACCAGAATCTATACAGAACTTAGGAAAATCAACAAGAAAAAATCAAACAACCCTATTAAAAAATGGGCAAAGGACATGAACAGAAACTTTTCCAAAGAAGACAGAAAAATGGCCAGCAAACACATAAAAAATTGCTCAACTTCTCTAATCATCAGGGAAATGCAAATCAAAACCACAATGAGATATCACTTAACTCCAGTGAGATTGGCTCATATCAAAAAATCCCCAAACAACAAATGTTGGCGGGGATGTGGACAGATAGGAACACTCATGCACTGCTGGTGGGACTGCAAATTAGTTCAACCTCTATGGAAAGTAATATGGAGATACCTCAAAGAATTAAAAGTAGAATTACCATTTGACCCAGCAATCCCACTACTGGGTATTTACCCAAAGGAAAAAAAGACATTTTATAATAAAGACATCTGCTCACGAATGTTTATAGCAGCACAATTCACAATTGCAAAGATGTGGAAACAACCCAGGTGCCCATCAATACACAAGTGGATTAATAAAATGTGGTATATACATACCATGGAGTATTACTCAGCAATAAGGAACAATAGTGAATTAACACATCTGGTATTATCCTGGTTGGAGCTAGAACCCATTCTTCGAAGCGAAGTGTCACAGGAATGGAAAAACAAGCACCACTGGTACTCACCATCAAATTGGTACTAACTGATCAACACCTACATCACACAGGGCAATAATATTCATCAGGGAGTGGGCAGGCGGGAGGGGGGTGGAGGGGATGGGAAAAACTCTCACTGAATGGATGCGGGGAGCACAGTTTGGGGGATGACCATAATTGTAGCTCTGACATGGGCAGTGCATGGGCAATATATATAGCCAAATTGTTGTACCCCCATAATATTCTGAAATTTAAAAAAATAAAATTAAATAAAAAAAAAAAAGAAAGTGACCTAGGGTGACCTAAGGGTAATTATTATGCCATTAGCTTGAATTTGAATCTGCATTGTTGTTCCCCCCCTGCCCCCAGGTGGCCTTTCCTTTTGGAATGGAAACTAGTATATATACAGATGGAATTTTGAGGACACCTGTTGATCATTTGATAACATCCCACACCTCCTGAGAGCCCTTCCCCAGACTAGGCTAACAAAACGAAACAATCTGAGACTTCAGAGAGTGAGTGAGTGAGTGAGTCAGTCTCTCTGTCTCTCTGTCTCTATCCACTCACGGAGATGGGCCAGTTTTGTTCTACAATAAAGAGCTGCTCCGGTGAAACTGCTCCCTGCCTGAGGCTACTCTGTTGCATTGGCTCTGCTGGTGATTTTTCCAAGCAAGGAGTCAGAGGACCAGGATAATAGTCTGGACTTGACACTTTGGTGTGTCTGGTCATTCTTTGGCCAAGAGCACACCAAGACACCAAGAACCCAGGGTAGACTGCCACCCTGACAGCATAGTTATAGCTATAATAACATCTCAGTAATGTATATGTTGCATTCACTATATGCATTTGGTTAATGTGTTATAATGTAGGCACATAACTATTACATTTATATAAATGACTAACTTCATTTTCACCATAAAATGTTTTCCCTCCTTCAGGTTTCCGATTCCCCAATTATCCTTACTTGGAGTCCTGCTTTACTCTCCCAGCTTCCTCATCCCATACTCATCAGGCAATCAATGATTCAAGCAATCAATTGATTCATTTTTCTCAATGCTTCACAAATTAGTCTTTAAACTGCATTGCTTTGCCGTCCACCAGTTAGATTCTCCTCACTCGTTCCCACACTGTTCCACTGGTCTCCTAACTGACCTTCATGCCACACCTCATTCCAAATCTCTTGCTGCTGCACTGAGCTTCATTTAATCACATTGTGCTCTAGCTCATACGATGTGAATAATTTCTACTTTAAGAAAAATTCAGAATTACTCATCCTGGCCCCCCGGCACATTGGCCCCCACATGCCTAAATTCTTGTTGAACTGTGTTAATCATCTGTTCTAGTCTGATTGACTTGAACAATCTAAACTTTACAAGCTCTACCTCCATGATTTTTCAAACAAGCTATGCCTGGAATGAAACTTCAACTCTTCCATAAAGTTAGTTCTGAAAACAACGATCCTCTGAGAGTTCTCCCTCCTCCGAACTCTTACAGCATTTACTGTTGACATCATGCACTAAATAATGAATCATATTCTGTCTCATTGCAACTCTTTTATATTGTTTCTCATTTGTATTAACTGTTCCAATTATCTTGTTTCCTTAAACTAGTTTGTAAGCTTACTAATCAGCTCCTTGAGATTTATTTCATCCCAACACATCCAACACAGAAACTAGACTTAGTAATTACATTCTCAATATTTTTATTTAGGCTCAGCTTAGATGGATCATTACAGTCAAGAGCTTTATGGTATAAAGTCATTTTCTCACATTAGTGTCCATTTTCTTCTTTAAATATTTGAGAAGATAGGATCACAAAGATAAAATTTGAGAGAAATCAATGGAAATGGCTATTATCGATTAGTCTGAATGGACATAAAGTCTCAAAAAACTTGAACTATAACAAACTATAACCATGTCCTTTTAACTGACATTAATTTAGAATAATGGCCATTCATCAATATAAACAGCATGTTGTGCAAAAGAAAAAGTATAATTTTTCTCCCTTTGTTGACTTCTCCCAGATATCTAGAGCTTTAATGTCACACATCTTTTTTGACAAAAACAAAAGGTTTGCAGTATCATAGTTTCTGTGAAAATAATGTGTTCTGCAGTAAACTCCTATTAAATACATGGAGGTGAATGAATGTATTTTGCCAAATACGACACTATACATTTCAATTTATTTCTCTTGTTGTCGAAACACAAAAGAGATTTTCTTCATCGCTGTATCTCCAGTGCCTACAACACGTAGTCAGTGCTCAATGCTTATTAATTAGTTAATTATTAAGTAATTAATTATTAATTAATGAGTAAGTGAATGGAAAAATTATTTCAATTCACTCCTATATTCTTTAAATGTTAACATTCTAACATGCAAATGCATTGCTAGCCTCCGTGAAGGGCAGATGCAAAGATAAACAAGACACAGAACTGCTGTTCAGAAAAGTTTATTATCAAGTTGAATTAACTGAGGTCTATTCTAGAGTCATAGAATTTCGGGGTTGGAAGACCTTTACCCTACTTCACTCTAAAATCACTCATTTTTTGTTTATATATAAACCTAAAGCCGTATAAGCACAAACAGTGAGCAAGAAGAAATTAGCATAAATTTTGTAGTAAATTATATAAAATTAGAGTTAATCAAAAAAAAATTATGACGATACTGATTTCAATAATATAGAAAGGTAGCTGGATATGGTTATAGAGTTAAAATATGGGCTTAGACTAGTGCACAAAATATAAATTATTAACTCCATAATATATTAATATATCTTGATTATATATATACACAAATATATTTTGTATATATTATGTGTGTTCCCAGAAATGTAGTTTTTCCTTAATCAGTTATTAATTTATTGCTAAATTTATACTTAATAAATGCATAAATAGATAAATGCCCTAAAGATGTAGTTGATCCACTTAGAATTCCTACCTTTAGTGAAAACTTATAAAACCTGCTGGCCTACCAAGAATTTGGCAAAGACTTCAAATATGGCTCAACCTCTTCAAAGATGGGTAAACTATATACTATCATGCATTTGTAATGACAAGGAAAGATTCCTTTTGGATTATGGATGAAAGTAAGATTTAGTTTTTAGTTCTGTAATTAGAAATTTGGCTATGAATCACACAAACTTAATATTTTAGGGCCTAGCCATAAAAGTGACACAAAACTTAAACAAATGTCTAACCACTTTTAAGCAACTAATAGAGGGATAATTATGTACAATTGACCATATAATCAGGAACCCAAACTCTTAGAATTAGTTATTAGAAACAGATGAAATTAGATATGTAGTCTGACTAAATGATGCCTGTGGTTTATAGATGCTGTAATATTACCATGTTTCAACTACAAAAAACTAGAAATCATTTTCTGTTTCAAATATATACATAACTATTTGTGTAAAAATGCTAGTTCAATTAAGTTTTATGTTTAAAATGAAAAGAAAAAGGAAACGATTTTATTAGACAACTACCGAGTGCTAATAACCACATTATTTCATTTAATCCTCATTTAATATTCACATTAGGTAAATAATACTGTGCTATTTTCCAGATGAAGAAACTGCATGTCAAAGAAATTATGATGCCTTTGTAGGATGCTTTCATAGGTCAATGATAAAACTGAGCTAGACATCTATCTTACACCAAAACTTTGCTCAACTACCTTCAAAGTTATCATAAAAGCACATTTTATGTTTTCTTTGATTGCAAACCATCAAGAATTATAATAAATACATTATTTAAAAATACTGAATATAATCATAAAATGTTAGAGACAGGAGTGTCCTTTGAAAGTACTGAGGCTGTCTCTCTTTACCAATGTACAAAGCCATAGGTACTGGCAGTGACTTTGAGGGGCTCATATCATATCATGCATATTTTAATACCTTCATACATCACACTAAATATAATTTTTTATAACTACATTATTTGAGTTGCAAATGATTAGCTGACATTATATTATATAGATATTTATGCAAAGACATTGACTTCTATTTTGAAATATTTTTACATATACAGAATCCACTTAAAATTTTCAGGCCTTACATTTTTTGATAGTTCCAGATAAAACTCATAGTCTCCAGGCACTTTGCCTCTATTGTCTACTGGGGAAAAATTGGCCTTGGGAAAAGAAAAGTAAATTGCCTTACTAAGGTTGTTTGGTTAGTGGAAGTCAGGACAAAATCCCCTATTGTCTAGTTCTCTTTTATTTCACCACTATATGCCTCAATATGGCATTATTCTCAAAAGGATAGAATTCCAAATAAGGCATTATGTACAAGGCAGATTTTGGGATTGACATTCAAGTGGTCTCTGCTATGCTTAGAGTGGAATTTCAATTGGATGTTAAATGACATTTGAATGTAGAAGAAAATGTAACTACTGAATTAGGAGTATTAGTTACTATTGTTATTGATATTTTCTGAAATAAATAAACCATAATATATACTTATAGAATGATGGAACATCATGTGCAATCAGTCGTGTAGTGTGTTAGAATGTATATATGTAGATAGACGTGTGTGTGTGTGTCCAACAATAACTGTAAAATTGTTAAATTCCAACACAGGGGAGAATCAAGAATTTCATCTCACCCAATATTTTCATTTCATAGATTCAGAAAATGAAACTCAAAGACATGAGGTGATTAGCCCTTTATATAGCTAGATCATGGCAGACTTGAAATTAAAATCCAGGTTTCTTGACTTCCAACACACAGGTTATTGTTTTTGTTTTTGTCTTTTTAATTACTCCTTCACTGTTTCTGCATAAATAAGGTAACAAAAAGCAAACAATTTTTATAGCTAAAACATGGGAATATATACAATAACCTAACCAGTTAAACCAGGAAATACCTACCCTATATCCTCATTGTGGAGACCAACAGCACTCTGAAAGCTATCAACAAACAGTATGAAGGCAGGTTAACCAGTTCAAATCCTGATATTACAATGTCCATGGTTTTCACTTTGACAATTGCTCAAGACTTTTTAAGCTTTTTACTTTTTTAAGATACCTCAAATATGTCAATAATGGCTCATGTGTAGGGTGGGGTTTCAGCTTCTTTATGTTACACTCAATGACACATGGCTTCACACACGTTTCAACACATCTGCCATACAAGAAGAAACTGCTTAAAACCTAAGGCCATCGTTAACAAAAGAGCAAATCAGCCAGAAAAGATGTCTAGAAATGTTAAAGACAAGTTTTCAGTTGATCCATGTAATTTTGTTCAAAATTGTAACCACATTCAACAGTAAAACTTATCCTTCAGTCCTGAGAACCAATGGGTGACACCAGCAAATATAGACAAACTGGCTAAAGTATCACTTTTTTTAAAAAACAAGTCTCATTTCATCAATGCTGTACACCATTGGCACAGATCTGATTAACTTTACATCCACTTTTAGTCTGTCTCGTCAATCCCTATTTTCTAAGAAATAAAAAGGCAATATTTTTTAAGAGTCTTCAAGCATTCTAGTGAAGATCAAAATATATGTCTTTGATCTTTTATAACCAAAGCCTCACTTTCATATATCATTGTATTTATTTTATTTAGTAAAATCATAGGTAGTAATAACAAATTAGTCCAAGTTCCCATTTATTGATTTTTAAGTTGCTAGTTCTTTAATTTCAACCAGTGGTCTTCATCCTGTAATTCATAAAAATCACCATCAAACACAACTAATAAGTACAAAGATGAGATTAGCAGGATTTCCAGCTGGGGACAGGAAAAAGAACATTTTCTTTGTTTCAACAATTTCCAAAACACTAATGTTTTATTTACTATTCCTACTATTGGCTCTAATATTGTGATGCTATAATGCCAAAAATTTTCATTTATTATTTATCATCGTCAAAACCACCCTATGCCGTAAATATTATTAATTATATTTTATATGTGAGCAAACTGAAGTTCACGAGGACGAATGACTTGCTTAAAGTGACTGAACTAGTAAATACATTCAAGCCTAGGTCTTTCTGGTTACAAAGTTTACGTCTTCTGATTATACCACACTACCCTGCTACAAATATAATTTTTCTAAGATTGGGATTGGAGGAACTGAGAACAAGAGAATGAAAAATGAATAGTATAGTCCGAAAGGCATATATTTGAGACCTGAAAATAATGGCATGAATAACACAAATGATACAAAGTATCTGTATTTGTATGGTGTATAACAAATGCCCTGAGTTACAGATTGAAACAATTTGCTACTTCTGATTTACAAATCTTCAAAACTTCCAAGACCACACTTAGATAATTTATGCAGCTACACATGCTCACATTGAAAAAAATTGAAAATGAAAAGGATATAAAACTCATCAAAAAAAATTTTTGTTCTCATTGGACTGTGAATATGAATGGATATATTGAACTGAGGTTATACAATTTACAATTAGCTATTCCATAGAGCTCATATATGTGGAACAGCTGTCAGAGGTGGCATAATACCCCATGCCCCAGATTGTCTGGCAACATGTTAGTGACTCAGCAGATCAGTAGATGTGAGTAACTAATCTTAATCTCTTAACTAATGATATATGTGTCTAATTGGATTTCTTTTAATGATTAAGAGTAGTAATTGTTTTTCAGGTAATTATATTGCTCCTATAGTAGATATGTTGCCAACATTATCAAAGTAATAATTGCTTGGTAAACATTTCTGGTTTTTTATATGCACATTGTGTGTACTCTAAAAACGATCTAGTAAATTGGGTTTTAATACCAGGGCTCCATTATTGAAGCATCACTTCCAGGAATGTTATGAATATTTCATATGAAATTCGAATGAGAGCTATTTTATCCACCATGTCTAGAGTAATGTGTTCCTTTCTGAATTCATCACCACATCCCACTCTCCCCCAAATGTGCTCTGCTTTGTTAGGAAAGGCCTTAGCTTCTACAGCCTTGACTCATCTTCTTTCTTATCACCAGCTCCCCCTCTGCCATCCAATAAATGATCAAGTCTACAAACTCTCCATGCACTCAGACTTTCTCCCTCCTCTCCATTTTTTATCTGCAGCCACAGGGAACTTTTTAGAATAAAATATGAGCATGTGAGCCCTCCTGCTTAAAACCATCTTGTGGTTCCTAATTCTAACTCCTTGAAAATGTTTACAATGCCCCCAACATGATACCTGCCTAATCTCCACCCTTACCTGATGCTACGCCATGCTACGTCATCCTGGACTCCTTTCAGTTTCTTGAATCTCTAATGCCTTGTCATGTTTCCAGGCCTTTGCCTCTGCTCTTCCCCTTGTCTTGAATAGTCTTACCTGCCTTCTCTTTCTGGTTTCAGCATAAACTTCCTCCTCCCCTTAAGTCATAACTGACGGGGTTATTGTCCCTACTGTGAGCTTCTAAAGTATCCTGTATTTCTGCCACCACAAACCTCGTCATCTTTCATTGTGTATTCTCACACTGAGCATACTACCTGGCCTGTAGCAAATGCTCAATAACTATCTGTTAAATGAATGAAATTTGGGTGCTATGCTGAAAATCTGAGTATCCCTAGCGAACAGAATGGTGAGACATCTAAAAACATATCATAATTGTAAAGTTAAATATACCTGAAAATTTTAGATAAGAGAGGACTAAGAGTAAATGAGATTCCTGTCCCTAAACACAGGAAGGGTTCTCAGCTGAAAGAAGTATTACACTTTTTCTGAGATCTTTTAAAGGAACAGATCAAGACCAACAGTTGAAAGATTCAGGAAGGATATTTTAACTAGATATAAGGCATACCTTTCTAACAACCAAAGCTGCCCAATCATAACCATGATGCTGCAAAAAGAACTAAAATCCTCATCACTTGAAGTCGTCAAGAGAAACTGACTGATCATTAGTTGAAATTCCTGGAGAAAGTAATCCTGCACAGAAATGAGATCAAAATAGAACCAATACTATGGCTTTTATCAATTTTGCTGTGCACTTGCTTTGTTTGTAAGAAACAATCCTTTTCAAACAAAATTAACAGAAAGGGAATAAATTTAGAGGGCATTAGAGTGGCTAATAAGCATTCTTTTTTCAATAACTAATTAAACTTGTGTAAAGTCCAAATGGTAAGATTCAGTTTCACAATTTTAAAAAAATTAAAGAAAAATTATAGACGTTGACTATTGAGTTTATTAGGTAGAGATGCCACAAGACTGATTTAGGTCCACTTGTGGTAGAATGTCGGAAACTTGGGAATTTAAACTGCTACCTAACTGTACTTAGTGATATTTTTTCAGCTCTGAGTTGCTAGAAAACATGTATCTGTGTATGTCCATGTCTAAAAATGAATGAAATAAAATAGAACCTGAGTATCTTTAAAAAATTGAAAGTATTTAGTAAAGTAGAATAGTGGTGAGGGCATTCAAAGTAGGAAAAAAATTCTACTGAAAGATATAAGGTGAAAATGGTAAGAGGACAAGTAGCCAGTCTGGCCAGAGTTGCAGGTCCAGGCCTAAGAATAAAGCGAAATAGAGTTGAAGATTTGGGAGATTTTTAGGCTACAATCTAAGCATTACAGAAGCAAAAAGTGAGCAAAGGCAATGAAATACAAGAGTACTATTTGGAAAAGATAAGGCAAGAATATGTAGAACAGATCTCAGATGTAAGCACAAATTGCAGATGTCTTTATCATAATAGTTTAAAATATTGACAATTTATGTGGCTCCTTTATATTAATAATTCCTTGAGCCCATTTTCCTGATACATTATTGATAATTTTCCAGGATGTTATTAACCGCCCCTGCCAAAGGAAGCTCTTTGCTGTTTACTTGGCTATGGGAGAGAATACAAGTCAATCCTGTCCCAATATGAAAGTCGATGGCAATTTTGGGGGGGTTATGGTTTTGGATTTTGTTTTTTCTCTTTTTTGCCATCACTCTAGGTGGTATAGTTCTACAAGTTATAGAAGAGGAAGGTGAGAATTGCAATGTACAGACACTTGGGGGTTATCTTATAAACACAGATTTTAAATATGTATTTTTTCTGCCAGAAAATGTTTGGTGGCATTTAGTAAGGACGTTATAGTATTTATAATTTAAGTGTGGAGATTTTAAAGCATATAAATCAGTCTAGATCGTGAAGCACATTAATAAACAATATCATTAAAAACCACTAACATTTGGTTTTTCAGTTTGTTTTTTTTTAATTTCAGAATATTTCAGGGGTACAAATGCTTTGGTTACATATATTGCCTTTGCACCGCCCGAGTCAGAGCTACAAGTGTGCTCATCCCCCAGACAATGTGCACTGCACCTGTTAGGTATGAATTTACCCACCCTCCCTCCACCTGCCACCTGCCTGACACCTGACAAATATTACTTTCATATGTGCACATAAGTGTTGATGAATTAGTACCAATTTAATGGTGAGTACACATGGTGCTTATTTTTCCATTCTTGTGATATTTCTCTTAGAAGAATGGGCTCCAGCTCCATCCAAGATAATACAAGAGGTAGTTCACCATTTTTTTTATGGCTGAGTAGTACCCCATGGTATACATATACTGCATTTTATTAATCCACTCATGTGTTGATGGGCACTTGTGTTGTTTCCACATCTTTGCAATTGTGAATTATGCTGCTATAAACATTCGAGTGCAGGTGTCTTTATTATAGAATGTCTTTTTTCCTTTAGGTAAATACTGAGTAGTGGGATTGCTGGATCAAATGGTAGTTCTACTTTTAGTTCTTTGAGGTATCCCCATATTACTTTGAAATATCATTTTGGTGCATTTGTCTTAGTCATTTGCTTTTTTCCTTCATCAAACATTCAACCAACATTATTAATAAAAAGCCAAAATCCCAATATTCTACCTTAAGAATAGGGAATCTTACTCATTATTACATAATAATTATTATTAATAAAAATATAAGTCTAATAACATATGTAGAAATGATATTTTAAGCTATTTTTTGTCTTGTTTCTGTTTCAGTTTGCATATATCCCTTATAGTATAAAATTTGGAGTAGGAAATCATATTTTATTTCTTCTCAATTGATTTTATGTCACAGTTTCAAATTTAGTTCATATCTAAGAAGGTTAAGTGAAACGTTAGACCTATAGCTCTAAAAACAAGGAGACAATTCCAAACTCTAGCTGCCACATGGAAAATTTTAATACTAAAAGCAAAAGAAATTATCTTGACAGAAATAAGGTTATTGTATGTCTGGAAAAAATGCCAAGAAGAATGTCAAGATTCTAAGTTGGAAATGAGGAAACAGAGCTGGTGCCTGCTGTAAGCTCATTGTTATGCAATATAAGAGCAGTATGTCCACAATGATAGACACGTTAATAAGTACCCAGATAACAGAAATAAATAGAACACAATCGTATCTAACTCAGTCAGAAAATAATACGGCAGCTGGAATGTGGTGATGTGAAGCTATATATACGTATCTGTGCTCGCAAATAATTTACTGGGGTCAGAGTAAGTTGTTTCCATGGTTTCTTTGTGTAAAAAGTGAGGGAAAGGAGAGATACAGTACAAGGTCCACTGTAAAATGATTTCTGTATTATAATCATTAAGTTATGCTTACATAGAGATCTTACCAGCAAACAAATCAAATGGATTTTCAGGTGAAGTTGTGTAATTTTAAGTGCTTTCGATATGTAGTGAACTGTTTGATTTTCAGTCTTGACTGCAAAGTTGCTAACTATTCCCTGACAGTTTATTGCTAACAAAGGAAATAGTTTAAGGAGAATTACTGGATTAATGTTTATTTTACAATTCAAAGGAAATGAAAAGAAAACCTAGCCCCTATTTATCTGGGCACATACCTAGTTAACATAGAAGGAAAGTATATGACCGTTCAGTGGGACAGAGATTGTTACTATTAGATGGTATTAAATTGAACTCTTGAACTCCTATATTCTTGTAAGAAGGCAGCCAAATTAATTATATATTCAGTTTTCCAGCATTACCATTTTATTGACACTTTAAAATCAGATGCGAATAATTTAAAGACAGCAAAAGAATAAAATTGGTCATTAAACAAAATATGTCCAGGCTTTAACTTGTCCTGTAAAACTCAAAGAGTCCCCAAATCATCATTATGCAAAATTGTCTATGCATTTGTAGTCATTAATTACATGTTATGCCTAACTCAAAGCATGTCTATACTGAAACAATGAAACAACCAGCTCATGTCCTCCACTACTAAAATTCATTCTTGCTGAAATGATTCCAAGAACTTTGTTCATCCTGTGTGTCATGCTTCAAACACTACTTTAAATTACATCCATAAATATTTAATATAGGAACTCATGATAATCCAGTGGGTTATGCACCAGCATTTGTAGCTACTCACTTTGCAATAAAGAAAGAAGTGTATATTGTATATCATATCAAACAGAATCTCACTTGGCCAAGCTACAATGAGGAACTTATATTTGCATCCCTGAGGAAGACAAAATAGCAAGTGTAAGATGTTGCTTACTTACAGAAATAAAAATGTTATTAATGAAGTACATTGACCTTGGCTAGACAACCTATGTTTCAATTTCAAACCTAGTAACTTGTTAGCTTTTTTGAGCTTGAGTAGCTCCCCTTTCACCCTCCCTCTGTAAAATGGAGGTTAAAATATTCATTTCAGAGTTGTTGAAGAGACATTATAGAAAAAATACGTTTGCAAACTATAAAACTACCGAAAGTAACATACATTACTATTATTTCCTTTAAATTTGCCTTTGAGCTTACATGTTTTTCTTTTTAAATTATTTTACTTGTAGTTCAGAGGTATTATTTTGTCTTTTATGTCCTAAATGTATTTCAAAATATATTTTGAATATGTTCCTTATTCTGTAACTATTCTATATAAAGAGTACAGCTGCCCTATACATTTATACAAATAAAAAATTAAAGAAAAAGAGAGAGAAAGAAGGAAGGAAGGAAAGAAGGAAGAAAAGAAAGAAAGAAACCAAAATGTTATCAGACACTTTGGAGCAACTGAGGAAAAAATTCTTATAGGTATAAGAGAACACTGATGAAAACAATTAAAGAAAGAAAAAAAAGTTGATGCACTAAGAAAAAAAGAAAAAAGCAAAGTGCAGCTGATGTCTGCCTTGATTCCTATGATGGCTGCATACTGCAGAACTAGAGTGTGAAAATATGTGTAGCCAAACCCAGGCCCTTAAATTTAAAAAGTGTCCTTTTTTGGCTAAGTGCAGCAGGAACTCTGGGCTACTCACCAAGTGAAATGACCTGTGCTAGGCTTTGAGACGAGCCATTTTAGTTCAATCATTGTAGCCACTTTACTCCACTGAAGTGTGTTGGTGAGTGGGTCTCTGGCATTGTTACTTGAAAACCTTTCCATCATCAGGGGCAAGGGGAAGTGCTCGGAATCCATAAGAAAGAGTGGGTAATCCTTACAGTGCTTCAGGGAGCAAATCAAGCTTGTCCAGCCTGTCCCTGGTTGATATGAAACCCTTATATATTTTGAAAGATTATTTTCAATAGGAAGGTTCTTATGGCAAATAAACAAGACTCTTGCATTCTGCTTTATGAGCCCTCAGCCAAAAGTAAAGGAGGAAGTAAAGTGGTAATATTAACCATAATCTAACATAATTATTTTCCTTTCCTCTGTTCATTTATTTCCTTTCAATCAAGTCTCATCTTTAGTGCAATTGTCAACAACTTGTGTAATAAAGATCCTATAGACTGTGGAGGAAATGACTGACTGACTTACAGGAAGAAATGAGAATCATATGTGGATTATGACAAAATATATGAGCTCTTCATGAGATGACCCCATGTGCCTTATCTTAACTAATTAAAAGCTAGGATAGGTAAATTATAAGATAAATTATAGCTCAGACAAATCAATTATGAAAAGTAAAGCTGCCACAGTTAATCACACATTATATAATTATGTCTGCCAAATGCCTCTCACACAAACCAGAGTGGGGAAAGAAAAAGCCTAGCATCAACAGTGTTGCTAGCACGTATCATCTCATTTGATTCTGGCAATACAACCAACGCTGCTGTTACCATAATCTCTGCTTCATGAAGGAGGAAACGAAGACTCAGAGATTTAGTCAAGCCATGATTTAAATCCATGGTCACTGATTCTAAGGTTGAGGCTCTTAGCACTACACAAAATCATCTCCCAGTTTTAAAGTCATAGAAAACTAGTTTGGAAGTTACTGTGTGGTCTTAGAATAAAGCAATAAGTGTCATAGACTCAGCAGAAGCAATACAAATATAGAGAGACAGGTTCAACCTGTAGAATAGAATCAACAGAAAAGACACTGATAAATTCAAGGGGCAAGGAAGAGATAGAGGAGTCAGAGATGATTTCAAGGCTGTATGGTTTAGCAATTAGAAGAATGGGGATAAAATTAACAGAAATGCTGAAATCAAGAGTTGAAAAGTTATTTCCAAAGATGGAAGATACATTTTAGTTAGACATTGACTTTCAGGAGGTGGCAGGAGGAGCTCAGTTTATATATCCAATTGTAATACTTCTTATGTCCATGAATCATGAAAAGAGGCATATGAAACCTACTCAAATGAGAAGATAATCTTAAAGCAGTGTTAATATTCAATAAATGCAACTTATTTTTAAAAATATTCTTCTAACTTTTACAAAATAATTTAATAAATCTCACTATTTGAATCTATGCCAGTAATTTCAATGTTTTTTATTCAAGGTTTTAAAAATAATGTGATTAGTTTTTAATCTATTGGTTTTGAATTCAAAGGATTAGAAACAAAACAGTTTTTATCAGTGTATTCCATTTAAAAGCTCAGTTTGTAAAGCTTTTCTAGACACTTTGGCAGGTGCAAGCCTCTTTGTAAGTCAAGTCACTTAGTGGATATGAATTTTATTACATGGTTAAATAGCCTATATGGTTTCGTTTTACATATAGTTGGATATCAACTTGTGCATGCATGTGTACTTGTGGTCATGCATGTAGATATCTGTGTACATATTTTCTAATAATCTGTTCTTTATCATCAGACAGGGGAAAAAAGCAAAAAGTGATATTGCATCAATGAGGCAAATTATTCTAAAAACTGGATTCCAAAATAACTGTTTTCATTCTTCCATTTTGTGCATTCAGTTCTATTTTTATAAGCAGGTCAATATGTATTTATATGTAAAGAGTGTTATTCTGAAAATTGTTTCCCATAATGATGGAAAATTGCTCCCAGAAGATTAAAAAAAAAGAAAGATTATAAATTCCCTAGCTTTTTAAATTCACTCAGTACTTTTTCCTCAGCATTATTGCCAAGGTTGAATTGTAATTGTATTCTAACTAGATTGTCAATATATCTCTGTGATAATGCAGATTTTAGCAATTTATTCCACAAATAGTTTTTTAAGCACTCTAATTGTTACTGTATCAAATTACTCTAAATGACATAAAGTCGCTGAGCTAAATTCAAAGACAATATTTTACCCATAGCACAGAGAAGACTTAGAAATGTAGATGTAACATTTCCCAACATGTTCAGGAAACCCCTGGAATATTAGGGAAGATCTGAAGGGGCCAGCCAGAGTATGGAGAACGCCAGGACAGCACACAGACTGAAAGGGAGGAGGTGAATTCTGAACCCCCTAATCTTCACAGCTGGGGCATTTGCTCCAGGACATGCATCTCCCTGCACCTCTGGCTTTCACAGGTCCTTCCTGAGCCCCAGGTAGACTACTTTTCTAAGGTGTCAAGGATAATGCGTTACATCTGCAAGAGTACTTGTGTTTTAGAATTAGTAGCAACAACTTCAAATAGTAAGATTTCAGGTACTATTTGGAAACTGATTTAGGGAGGTATTTTCCTGCATCTCTAAAATCTTATCATGTAGGTGCCCCCATTTCTTACAGTGTCTTTAAAATTTCCTTTGTAGTTTTGTCTGTTTAATCTGAAAGACTTGAATGGAACTTGCATTCTCCAAGTAGACTACAGTCCTCATCACAAGCTGCTATCCTACTCAGGGCCCAGGCTCTCATCCTGCCTGGGTCCCAGCAGCATTTCAGTTTAAGCCCTGGGTAAATTCTGCTACTAAATTGTGTCTGGAATTGCTGGAACAGTGTCAGATCACCGCTTGGTAGAAGTCATATCTAGAAAATGGTGTGAGAAAGGATAGAAAATCCCAAGGCTTGAAGGCTTGCTCCTGAGAAATTCCAAAAGAAAAAAATTTGAAAATAATTATTTTACATCAATTACACAGCTTGGCTAGATTTTCTCTTAGAGGTCCACCAATTTATGCTTTTGTGGAATATTATCATCACCTAGAAGTAATTAGAAAGAGCTGTTAGTAACTTTTTAAATCTTAAATTTAAAACTGAATGTGCAGTTAAGCTTCCCAGAACAACTGACAATGATGTCATCTGTGTCTATTACTATATAGACACAAAAATGGGAATCTATTTATTCAATTAACTCAGACTAGCCTTCTTTAAAATGAATATATTCTATATTTAGTGAAATAGGAAGGTATGGGGGGAACACATGCATTTTGCAGCCACATGAACCCAGCTTCCTCACTTAGGAGGATAAGCCAATTTCCTGGGGTAACTCAGGCAGTAAGCAACCATCTGAGATTCATATCCAGGCCTGAGTGATTCCAGAGCCTCTCTGCTCCTAAGTACTACATGCCTACCTCTCCAAAATAATTGCTGTCATTTGTCAGGAACCCAGTCTCTGTACTGTACTTTACAACATTATAATCTAATTCTAAATAAGTCCTGTGATAGACATTTCTGTACTCAACAGAAGTGTATTTTGTATTTTTGCCATATACTATTAGTTTTACTATTGAAATATATGTGTCAAATTGTAAATATGTCTCCAGTAAGCTTCTTCATTATGGTAGGGATGGTGACCTACCCGTTTTATCCCCTAGAATAGTAACACTATGCCTTAATCAGAGTAAGTGCTAAAAAAGTTTGATGGATTAACTTTGGATTTGAGGAATTTTAAAATTCATTTAAATTTAATAGCTCATGGGCATTTAACATCTACTCTACTAACAGTTTGGAATAAATAGTAAAATTTAGCTCTGACCCTAATCCTTTAAAGCTTAAAGCCAAAAGATCAAAATAAGTTATATAAATGCTTTATAGAATAGTGAGCATAATGAATAAATGCCTCTATACCTTGGTCAGAATTAATTTTACTGTGGTTTCAGCAGCCTGGATTTCTATTATTACAACTGTATCATGGTACATACAGATATATTATTCTCTGTTACCTAGACCACATGTTCCTAGAGGATTTAGAATATGGACTTAATAAATATTTACTAAATCGAATTGAATGTATTAAGCCAATAAATAGCTTTAAAAGTAGAAGGTAAGAGAAGAGACTTGGAATAACACAGCCAGACAATGGGTCAGATTATTCAGAGAAAGCTTTGCGATTTAAGTGAGTCTTGTGCTACAATTTATTTAAATAAGAGAAATCGGTAGAGAAGATGGAAAATAATTTATGCAAATGAGTCAGTCTAGACTAAGTCTTAAGAGTTGGCACAAGAGAACCATTTCAAGGAACCAAAGAAAGAAAGGTTACCCAGAATATAGCACAGGGATGACATATGAAAAGAAGTGAGAAAAAATGGAGTGGAATCAAAAGTGAGCAACCAGAGTGTTTAAAAGATATTTCTAAAAGATTTTTATATTCAATATTCAACCTTCTTTCTTGCCCCATACCATTAAAATGTGAATTTCATTTTTGGTAAAACACAAGTCTGCCACAGATATGTCTACTGCTTGCAAGAGTTTCTTCATAACATTATGAAAAACCTAAGCATCGGTAGCATGCTTATTTTAAAGAAAATTCTGGGCTCCTATTCCATGAAAAATATATTTGCAAACAGGACATGTTCAGTTGAATCAATACCACAGTATAGACACGTAACAGTTCCACAATTGTATTCTTCTCCTGTTGTATTAGGAGGTATTGTAGATCTTTTTGCTTACCAAGTACTACACTCTCAGGAACACTGTTTACCACAGCCTAACACAGTCAGGATTGGATAAGGGCTGGGCCATCTTTTAAAAAGAAATGTAGGTTTTAGGAGAACTCAAGATTTTCTGAGCATACTTACAATGAGGTGAGGGAATGGTGTGTCTTCAACATCTACTTGGTAGCAGGCCCTGTACTAGACATTTTCTCATACCTCAATAGTCTATTTAAGAAAGGAAGAAACAGAGCCTGTAGAGTTTAAGCTCACATCCAATGTCTCACCACCAGTAGTTGGCAGAGATAGGCTTCAAAGCCAGGTTTCCCTCCAAAGCCAGTGCCTCTCTACATCATGCAAAAGTACCTCACAGGTATTTTCATGTGCTGTATCTCCCACTAGTAGGGAAACAGAGACCAAGAAAAATGAAGCGAATTGGGTCTACCATCATTCTGTCATATTTTACTAAGCTATTTCTAATTTTTAAAATCTCTGTAAAAGGTGAACAGTATATGCTATTATTCAAAATGAGTAAAAGTCATCATCTTGGCAAAATAAAGTAGAAATATTTCACAATTTTATCATTTGCCCTCTCATTTTTCTGTCGCTTAATCTGAAGATTACACTAGTTCCTTTGAACACTTACAATATAACAAACCTGTCATTATTAAGAATTGGAACCTTATTTTTGGCTCACAGTTAATCCAATTGATTGGGCTATTTGGCTGTGCAGACTTGGTAGTTAAGGGAAAATAAGTCAACCAATTGTGTAGTATGTGAATCACTGAAAGCCACTTTGCGTCACTTGCCTTTAAATCATTCAACATGATTTGGCATTCAATAATTTATAGAATTAAATACTGAGAAAAAATAGGCTTTTCTGACAATTACTTAGAAATTAATACTAGATAACACTTGAATGGTCTTCAAACATTGGAGTGTTCTTTGCTTTGTACTGTCATTAATACTAATAAGGCAAAATAAATGTTGAACAATCAGCAAGGATTTTGGATTAGAATGAATTATAACCACATTCCCAAAGAAGATGAGAAAACTTAAAATGCAACATAACTGTATGGACTATGTACTAGCATAGCTTTTATTTTAATACATTTTGTTGGAGGTCTCTGGGGAGGGATGACAGGCATCTCCCACTCAGGGCCTGACAATGTCTTACCCATCCTTAAAAGTCCTAGTAAAATTCTCAGTATGATCCCTGGAGCTTCCACGCAAGGTGCCCAACTGCCTTTTGTCCGCACAATCATTCTTTTTGTAAAATAGAGGGTCTCCATGAAAAGAGACTTTGTGCACACGAATGCTCCGATACTGGAAATAAATTCCCACTTTGGTTTTGTTGACCTTGAAAAACCTCCCATTATGTTTGGATAAGGAGAACATCATCAGAAATTTCTGGAGGCCCTTTGTCATTTGAGCAACTCAGTCTAAGTCCAGCATTATTTTCTAGCTATCATTCAATGTCTCGAGATTCTAAATCCAGAGGCTTCAAACTCTCATTAGTTAACTTTGTTTGAGAGTCCTGAAATGCATACCTCCTTTAGAAAGTCATATGCTACATAAAGAACAGACTGGTGTGGCTTCTCTTTCAGTTCGTGGAGCTAAATAGCCCAAACAATTAGAAATCCCAGCTCTCTCTAGTGACTAGTAGACTTGCCACCAAGTTTGAAAGGAGATAGTGTGACATTTAATTAATATATCTCATATGTCTCATATTAACTAATTTTTAGGATCCTGAGGCATGTGAGAATAATCTTTGCTTTTATTTCTAATTTCTAAGAATATCTGGAGCTAAAAGAGTCCAAGAGAAAGTAGATCTCCCCAAAATTTGGCTGATAGGAAGCTCAATAAATATTCAAAAAACAAACCTGATTTACATCATGTTTCTGGTCCCACTTTTTTTGGTGTACAATAAGCTTTTAAATGACACCAAAACTCCTGAGTACTTGCCCAAATCACTTTAGCTCCAGGCCTCTTACAGTGCACTCATGCTTAATAGGCATCACTTCCATTAAATATAATTGTAACCATATTGTCTCTACTTAACAGTAAATGGAAAAGAATGGATGCCACAAACTTTAATATTCAGAAGGCCTGGTCTAGGCTGGCTTTTTACTGGAAGACTGTGTCCAGCTGTGGGCTCCAAAGGCAGAGAGACAGGGAGAATTTGGATAGAGCTTATTAAGGCCCATGGGGATATTGGGATAGTCAATCCAGAAAAGAAAATAATAAAGAATTCTTTTGTGCATTTTAAAACGTGAAAAAATGAACTTTTCTTGAAGACAATATAAATGAAGAGCTATTTTAAAATAAAGTTGAAAATACACACTCAAATTTGGTATAAGAAACTGTATTTTCTAACACCTAAAATGATTACACCTGGAATTGAAAACAAGGATTAATTATAGTTTATATACTTCTTTTCTGAGGTATATAAAATGGAGCAAGTCTCAGGGATTTGGGTTGGTTTATGTATGTCTGTCATGTAGATGTGTAGTTAGGCTAGGTATTTTCTGAAATTCTTTTCTAACTCTAGATTTCTATTACTGGTAGCCAAATATATAGTCTTCTCATAAGTCTACTCAAAGACAAGTAATGTTTAAGTAAATCTGTAAATGTGATAGAACAAATTACAGAAAGTGGGTTTGCCATTTATTTCTAGATAGGGAGGATTTATGTGTAGGCATCTTTCTAGACAAAAATATAGGAATCAAACCAGTTAACTACAGATTATACAAGAGCAAAAGCAAACAGCACACAGTACAAGAATAGACAGCGATGCTCTATTGTACGGCTTTAGAGAGCCTATCATAAGTAAGACCTTAATCAGAAGAGGAATTGAAAATACAAAAAGAGAAGCAGTTTGCTACAAAGGTTGCTCACATTGGTAGCCCCAGAAAACATTTGAAAAAGATGAAATTTGTCTTTGGTGATTCCCTACACCCCTATCTCAGGCTTTCAGTATCTTTTTACTGCCACCTGGCTGTTCAGAGTTGTTCCTAGAAGCAAATACATTGTTTTTGCCTTTTCTACCATAAAGACACACCCTTTGCTATTAAACTTTCCGAGACTTGATGCGTCCAATTAAAAATTTTTGGTTCCATTTCCCATTATTTTGAGTTAAATTTATTTACTAGTCCATGCCACAGGGTGATATATCTTTAATAGGTTAAGTATCTGTTTCCACAGTGCTTCTGCTGAGAATTCTAGGTCATTCGTTATAAAGGGAATGATGGGACATTTTGTTGCCCCTGGAATCCAACCAGGTGCCTACCTCATCTATATGTTTAGACCAACATAGATGAACAAACAAACAAACAAACAAAAAAATCTGGAGTTACATGTCTAATTATCTTTCTATTCTATTTTTCCTCTACCAATTACAAACAGAATGTGTGTGTGTGTATATATATGTGTGTGTAAACCTAAAATTAAATCATTCTTCTAAATATTCTTTTATAATTGACTATTTCTGAAAACTCCTGAAAAGGTAAAAAAAAAAAGTAAGGTATGTCTAATTTGCTTAACAATAATTAAAATACACTGATCTCATCATATGAATTGAAAGGGTTTATTATGTTTATATAACAGAGAATTTAATTTTATTTGCTTTAGTAATTGACAATAAAGAAAGATTTGCAGGGATTTGAATTTTAAACAGCATTAATGACAGGTAATTTCAAGAACACCCAATTATTTTCTGGGTAATTTTAGTGAATTGAAGAGAGTTGTTTAGTTTTACCAGGATTTAAAGCTGTACCCAATTTTTGTTTGTCAAAGAACGCATTGCTTTTGAGGGCCAGAAAAACAGTTGCTTTAAAAAGATCATTTAACATTTATGAGGTTTCTTGCTGTTGCTGTTATTATTTGTTTTGTTGTGTTTGATAGAGAGGGTTCAGATAATGTTTGGAGCAAAGAATTGTTGGATGGGGCAGAAATATTCATTACAGATGAGACTACGAAGATTCTGTTATTTTTGTTATACCTTAACTCTTAAATATCACGTGCAAATGTATTCCAGAACACATCAGTTAATGACACTAATATTTGTCGCATTTTGCAATTTTTAAGGTGTGTCCATGTTAACTCTTTTGATCATTACAACCATCCTGTGAAGTAGAAAGAAAGGACGTTATAATTTCTATTTTATAGATCAGAAAATAAAGCTTAGAGATATCCCTTACCCAAGACCACATGGCTAACAAAGACCACATTCAACTTTGGTTTGCTTTGGTGTTCTTTTTTTGCTGTTTGTTTGTTTGAATACTTAGAGTTATTTCCCCAGTAACCATGGTACTAGATCATTCTTACTGGGAAAACTAAGTTTTAGGGGTTTTTGATGCAAGAACCCATGACTAGCCTAAAATCTCTGGTTGCCACACACTGATGAAAGGCTGATCAGTCCCTTGTAAACTATTCTAGTTTCCACAAAGGATGATGAAGATGCAGGAAGATGATATTACTAAGATGACTTATTTCTCTGTAAGATGCTATTTGCATCTAATTTGTCTTCCATGGTGCTAAAAAAACAAAGAGAAAGATGGGGTCAATTAGGGAAATAGGGCAATGCCATCCAGTAATTAGGAGGTAAGAAAATGTTTCTAGACAAAAACTAAATCTGGATCCCAGGTAAGTAGTCCAGACAAAGGATTTATTTAAAGTTTGGGGTTGCTTGTTTATAGGGCCTGAATGTCTGGTCACATTTACAAAGCCTTCACCATGTAATGCAAACTGAAATTTTTAGGGACAGAGTCAGCAGAAAAGCATGGACTTTGGAATCTGAACTCTCTGAGTTTGTCTCTGGAATCTGTCACTTCTAGTGGAATAACTTCACAAAAAAAATCACTTCATTTCTTTGATAAACCCTTTTCTCATCTGTAAAAAGGCACATATCTGGCACTTAAGAAACAGTAATTACTATTTTGGACGTTCAAATGAGAGCCATGAAGGTCACTTGCATGACTTCACTATGTTCACACAGTAACAACGCCTGCAGAACTCTGACAGCTGCTCTCTAGAAGGCCCAAGGACACTTAGAAATCAAGACAGCACTCTTCAAGGTTGGCATAGGGAAGAAAGTTTTGGGACATTGTGGAAATGTCTGTCACTGTGAGCAAGGCAGCGATGGAAAATTGATATAAGATCACCTCCAAACTGAGAAGACTGTCATTATGTTCATTTATTTGTATTTATTTGTAAACCCTAAGTACATACCACTTGTACCTCTTATTCAAACAGATACAAGTTAACATTCATTGAGACAGTATATTTGAAAATGATTTTTAAATGCTATAGCACTTTAAAGATACATGACCAAACTATAATTCTTTGTTTTCAACAGGAACAAATTAGCTTACTTGTTTCCCAGCAGCTGAAAATTTCCCTGCATTTGGGATCAATGATGAATATTCTATTAGAATTTTACTTCCTCTTCATGTGTTACTCTAATTAGAAAGGAGTCTGAAAAAGTCAAGGACTATTTCACCCTGGTATTCTTAAAACAAATCATTCATTACAACCTATTATTAGACATATTTTGTTTTCACTATTCAAGCTCTTTTTGTCCACCCATTGTTGTTTATACCTGCAAAAAATCTAACACCAAGTTCGCCTGGTAACAAACTAATGTCATGAAATTTCCTATCCTACTTATATTTGTAGAGGAAACACTTAAACATGAGACAAAAATCAACCCGCTCAATAAGTAAATAATGTTTCTATATTACAGATCATAGTCCTTTATCAGGAATAATAATGCAGTTTTACTTTTTACAGGAAATGGAAAATAAAACCTCAACAAATGGATGCAACTGTTCAAAATGGCTCTCAAATGGGCAATGCTGAAAATTGATCTGGTTATTCATCAACTGCATTATTCAGAGATGACATCAGCAACAAAGCTGTAGCCAACTCTGGGTCATTGCCCACCCCATGAAAACCTTTCATAAATAAAAAACCTATTCTGTAAAGACATAAGCATTTTTAGGGCTGTAATTTGAGTTTTGAAACCTAGTTAAGTAACTTTCTGCCAGCCTCATTAATAAGCACTGAACCAGATTCCACACAAACACCTGAACACATGACAGCCATGCTAACGAAACATTTCAGAGCATATCATCACTAAAGTGCCATTCTAGAGGAAAAGCAGGCTGTTGGTTGAGAGAGTTTCTATAATATTCATTTCTGATTTTGTTTATGATCCATTTTGTAGATTAGCTTGTTAGAGCCTTGCTAACTGAAATCCTAAATTGAAACCTTTTGATAATGACATGCTCTTGAATGTTCTTCAAACAATTCTACTCTGTTCTGTCAGTGTGAAAGACATCATGCTTCTTTACCTGGGGGGTTATGTTCATTGAGAATCACAAGTGATGCTGGTGTAGGTCTTCTTTTCCTGATCTGTGAACAACAAAGGCCCAGCTAATATCAGTGAGAATCAAACACTGCTCCAGTTTACGCTACAGTTTGCAAAGCTGTCTCATCCTCATCTTTTCCCAACACACAAAAACAAACCTCTGGAGGGCACACAGTAGGTGCTCACTAATTTTATTTTGAAATAATAGAAAGCTAAACAGTAGAATTGTCAGATATTAGTGTCACATTCTTTGACCAAAAAGCTACATTTCCACAGAAAAGAAATAATTGTATATACTCAAATAATGCCACTGAAAATTAATATAGAGTGAAGGTACAGGGATGATTTGCTAATTGTTAGTGGCTCTCTTAGAGCCTCCTAACATTGGTGATGCTTTCAAGAGCCATTATTCTTATTTCCAAATGGCATAAGAAGAGCTTAGAAACCTATTTCTAGCAGGTGTCCTGGTTAAATTAACAGCATGAGTTTTAAATTCCATTAATATCAGCTTTTTAAAGTTTTCTAGTATAATATTTAGAACAAAACAGCAAATAATGAATATGGATCTTATGAGAATATATAATTCATTAAAAACTAGAAAGTTTGGGTTTTTGTTTGTTTTACATATAGGAGCATGTTATTAGAATCTCTTGATTCTGATATCTTTTATTTCTTTAATATACTCATTCATAGGTAAATTCCCAAGCTGTGTATCATCAGGATAGAGAATAGAATTTACCAATGACATCCTCTCAAATGACATCCAAGATAGAAGCAATGCCCCATTCAGCACAGATACATATTCAAGGTTATAATTATCTGGCCTGAGTTTGGGTGGATCTACCTCAGGTTGTCAAAACATACTAAAAAGTTATGAGTCTTAGATTCAATAATTATTTTTAAGACCTTTATGACACATTTGGAAAAGAATTCAGAAATAATTTAGGTTTTAAGAAATTAATGAATTAGGTTGATGTTCCCATAAATTTCTTTACTTTTGCCTCCCCACAGTTGTAGTTTTACCACAAGTGATCTTTTACGTGATGCCATTGCATCAATAGTTGAAGTAAATCTGAATATGAAAGGTGATACAGATGTAAACCCATATTAGATATGGAAAAAAATCCAAGAAATGTTAAAATACTATTTGTAATGTCTGAAAAAAACATTTTAAAAATTGTACATATACCTACAAATCCTATGATATATTACATACTTATAATTACTATTTCAGATCCACAATAAAAAGCTTATTAAAATAAAATATTAGGCCTATAATCTGAAATTATTCTAGGATTTAATGCTTTTATTGTTAAAAACATTATTTCACAATAATGAAATAAAATATTGCTAATTTTGAGAGCTTTTTAAAAGTTGCCCTAAATGTTGAACCTGTTATTTTAATGAGCAAAACCAAACAGATTTATGAATCCAAATCCGAATTGCTAATATAACCATTTTTACCTAATGGGTGCTAATTTTGCATCAAATAAAGTGCTGCATTTTAGCCAATAGTTCTCCCAATGCACTCAAGTACAGGTACCTGTAGAAACCAATTTATTTCTCATTCACATATCCTAAAAGTCACAAAAATAGGCAAATTCAAAGGGTAAAGAACTTTTCAATTCATAGCAAGAATGCCTGTTAATATTACCTTATGTGCAGGAATTGCTCCCCACCCTATTTCACTTACCTGCTCTGCTGCTTCAGGTGCAATCTGACTCTGGAATAAAGGCACAGCAAATTGTATCTTTTTGGGACTGTTGGGCTCCATGATAATGACGAGAATTGGTCAGAGAGGTGAAGAGCTCAGAAAGACTAACCCCAAGTGGTGTCTGGGATGTGTTTCCTCAGGTACACTCCACTAAGCCACACAGAGTGCTTTGTGATAAATAGCTGTAATTCCAGAGTGAGCAAGTAAAGATGCCGAGGTTTGAGGATCTCCCTTCTTCAACATCCACAGCGATGCCTGGCTTGCCCGTTCCCCTACCAATCCCTTGGATCCTCTCAGCACAATACAGAAAGGAACAATAAGCTAATTGTGTACCTCTTCACTAATACACATGCCAAGCATTCACTCAGCAGCTAATTGAAAATGCAATGCTAGCCTTGAAGGACCCGCTGCCCTGGGATTTGAAAGAAAGGCTCTATCCACTGTACATTACTAACCGCCTGCTCAAAAGTGCAATGTAAGCTCCCTCTGAGTATTGCAGGGATGGGCCATTCATTATTGATGAACATCAAGCAGGAAGGTTTTAGAGGTGGGGGCAGGGTTTGGGTATGGAATCATTTCATTTCTCTTGCAGCAACTTATAAGTCAGACACCTTTGCTATTTCACACTCAGCCACCAAATAGATGAATGGCCATGGAGAGTAAGCTGCAACCAGTAATATCAGCTATATTTATGCTGTGACTTCTGGTGAGTTTAGACTGATCATAGGAGGCAGAGCATCTGTGGTGCGGTGAGAACAGCATTTCTCCAGTGCTGAGCAGATCTTCGTTCAAGTTCCGTCTCCACCATTAACAAGCTCTGTGGCCTCAAGCAAATCACAGGCTATGTGTAGGCCCCCATTCCCCCATCAGAAAAATAAGGGGGTTGAACTTGATGACTGCAAACTCCCAGTCTCTTCCAATGTTCTATAATTGTAGTTCACAGTTTTCATCAGAGTGGAAAGTATTGGACAGCTAAATTTAGCAAACAGCTTGGAAGTCACCGCTACTGCAATGACCTCTATCTTATTTCCCGGTGGAGCCAGTTACATCTTCTGACTTGGAAGAATACAGAAATGACTGGAAAACATTAGTGGAAACCTAATGGTATTCAACACTGTGGCTTGTGGTCAACAGCGGGGACGTACGCAAAGACAAGGACTTGATCTATAAAAATAAAAGGAAAAAAGGAAAAAAATAAAAAACAAAGATAAGGACTGGGAAAAAGGAATAAAAGGGCAATCTGGAGAAGAATAGATATTGGCTAGTGGTGAGGGAACAGGGGAACTCTGGCCTTGATGACCACAAATGTTAATGTCAAAGAGGAGACATTAGGATACCCAGGTGGCCTTCACTCTTTCAACTACTTTTGTGAAGGAAGCCTGAAAGTGAGTTGTTTTAATTAAAAAAAAAAAGAACTCGAGTTCTCTACTTCCTTATTTGAGAGGTATTATTTGACAAATACTAGATTTTTTTAATATGCTTTTGGATTTATTTAATATATTTAGACATTGACTACTATTCCAGGTATTTACAAGTGAAGTTTTCTTTTTTCTTTTTTCTAAATTCTGATTCTGTACCAGGAATCCATCTTGATGATTTAAGTATGCAACATTCTGCTGAAAGAATATAGAAAGTAATATGCATTATTCAAGTAGTTTCCTATACCCACTAGCGGGAAAGAGCAAACAAAGATGTGGGTATGAAAGCACTTTTAGTTGGAGAACAGTGCTGACCAAGCAAGAAATCTTGTGACAGGTTAATCCCTGTAGTGTCGAACAGAAACATAAATTACATCATTTTATGTAACAGTTTTACAAGTCTCCAGATAAAATAATCTGAATTAGTATTATTAATGAAGTTATTTCTCTGAATATATCTTCAAATTATCTAAAAGGAAAACAAGACAATATTTTTACTGAGGAATTAATCCAAAACTTCACATAGTGCAGTAATTAAGACTGTGCATTTGGCAGCCTTGAGTTCAAACCCTGGCTCTGCTACTAAGTTTATCAACTTGGGCAGTTAGAGAGCTTTCTTCTTGGGAGGTTTAGATGAGTCATTTCTGAAAACAGCTTATTACAAGGCCAGCACATAATCACTCAGTAAAGGATAGCTATTATTTTTCTTTCAACTAGATTTTTCAAAAGGTTTAAAGATATATTTTTTTCAACTTGAATCACTATGAATAATTTAATACCAGTTAGGACTATAGGTGATAAAGTGAAATTCCATGTATGTGTTATGGGATAAATACAGGCAAAATGATTCTCATTAACTAATTGCCCTATTTTGAATAGTTTAACCAGAGACAATATCATAAAGGGACTATGTAGACCTTTTAAGATTCTTGTTTTTCACGAGATCAACTCCCGTGCGCCCTTCAAGTCTCACCTGTGTATCATAGCCTCTGGGAAGCTTTTATAGATTTACTCCACATTGGGCTTAAATTCACCTCTTCTGTATTCCCAAAGTACCCAGCATACCTCTACTTAGTACAATAACTACCTGTCTGTTTTCTGATTGTTTAGTATTTTGCAATCTACTAAGTATATTCACATAGCAAATATTTGTTGAGTAGATACTACAATCTACTCTATGCCTTTTGCTGTCGAACTAGAGGACATATTGTGTTAAAAGGTGTTTGAAGTCCTTCTAAAGCTAAATCATTATTTCAAGAATCATTTATAATCCCACTTAAATTCAAAGTAATCTAAAAAATTTTAATATGGAGTTTAATGGTGAGTATATAATTATGCTAAATATTAGGTGCACATTCTTTCTCCCTATTAAAAATAATAATAATAACTAACACTTATATGATACTTACTATGTGGCAGGCACTACTCTAAGTGCTTGACCTGTATTAATTTATTTAATGCTCACAACAATCCTTTGAGGCAGATACAACTGCCATCTCCACCCCCAACTTAAAATGAGGAAATTGAGGAAAGTTCAGGTAGTTTGCCCAAGGTCTTTTAGCTAATATGTGGCAGAGTCCAGGCAATTTTGCCTAGAACCTGGGCTTTTAATCACAAAGCCATGATGATAGCTACTATAATATAAGAGCCTGTAGAGAAGTCAGTGGAAGCCATCAGAATTTCTGCAGTGGTTAGATGTTCTGACCACATCAGTTCTACGGCAAAAGATCTGAAGATGACATGGCATATGAATAAAAGAAAAGAAAGTGGCATGATTACAGAATACTACTAATCAAGAAGCTCTTACATTTTAAATTAGATATCAATATAGGATGGAGAACCTACAGTTGGATGTTATGTCCCCATGCTGACTTAAAGAGGAAGCTTCTCTCTCTCTCTATCTCCCTCTCTCTTTCTCTCTCTTTAAAAGCAATGAGTTCTATCACTAAAGATTAAAAATGCCTCTAGAACAAGCAATAATGACAGCTTCTCTTCAAGGTAAGTGAATCTGTGAGTATAGAAGTTAAAATGTTAGGAAAATCAGCCATTAGGCCTCTTAATTTTACCCTATAATATCTATCTTACCCTACTTTCCACAGTTCCTCAAACACTCCCCCCACCAAAAGGCCACACTTTACCCCACCGCCGGTCTCTCTGTGGCCTCCCTTACCTTCCTGGGAAGGCTTCCTGCCTCCTCTCCTTTTATCCAAATTAGATTCATTCTTTAAGTCTACCTCCTTAGAAAGCCACTCTTAGATTTTTCAGATAAGAGGAATCTCTCAATTTTTTCTTCTCCTGGTATTTATATATCATGTTATGTTATTCTATAATAATTTCCCGTGTGTTTCTTTTGCTTCTCCCCCTAGACTGATAATCCTTTCCTTATCTTAAACTTAAACAGAACAAGCAAGCTGTTGGTCATCTAGTAGTCACTAAATAATTCCAATTAGCCTTCATCTATCTAATATTGTCAGGAAATATAAGTATTCCAATAAACTGAATTTTCCAAAAGACTACAGCTCATCCTCTGAAGCACCACACCTTTCTTTTATTTTAATGTTTTAATGGGCATTTAAAATATATTCAATACTTCAATGCCTTTAAAAAGAAGCTATATAAAACATAATTTGTCTTTTTTTCATTACTTTGTAGCATACATCTAAATATCAATTGGTGTACTCTGTCATATACAAAAATGCCCTCTGAACCTATTAGTATCTCTTGCTACCCTAACTGCCTCCAAATATAGATACATAGTTCTTATGATTGTTTTCAGAGTTTTTTTCTTTCTGATGACTGCCAATAGCTGTTTTTTAATTGTCACCTGACATATAATAAGTGCTGTATTTGTAGAAAGAGGAAAGAGAAAGAAGAAAGAAAAAGAATGGAAAGGAAAGGAAAAGTTTTTCTAAGAAAATCAAAATTTGTTTTTTACTTTTTATGTATTTCCTATTCAAAGCTTTATTTCAAACCATGAATTCATGAATCCTGAAGGACATAGAGATACATGAGATATTACTTTTTTAACAATTGGCTATCTGAATACCATGAAAAATAAAAGCAAATATTTATTAAGCATGCCTACGTTAAATACTGGAAATACTGTAATGTACAAAAGCAGACAAGATATGATAGCATCTAGATACAAGTCAGTTGAAAAGATTTCCAGCCCTAATGCAAGATTTTCAGCCTCCTCTGTTTAACACCTGGATGCTGGCAGTCATATTTGGGATGCACACCCTCGTATATCCTTCATTTCTAGCTGTAACTTCATTTATTTCTTCCATTAAAGAAAACCTAAAGAATGCAAGGGAGCCTGGTGCAGTGGCGCGTGCCTGCGTGCACGTGTGGTCTCAGCTACTCTGGAGCTGAGGCTATAATATTCCGTGAGCCCAAGAGTTCAAGTCCAGCCTGGGCAACATAGTGAGGCACTGTCTCTAAAAAGAAAAAAAAAAATGAACTAAGGGAGAATGACTATTATTGAAATTTCATAGAATAATCTCAAGCTTTTTAATGTTGGTTGTTGGAGAACTCCAAAACTTTCATTATTAATATTAACAAATTACTGGTGACCACACCAATACCTAACTGAGACAAATAGGTCTGTCTCCAAAACATGATTGAGTCTCACTAATCTAAATGAAATGAACCTTGTTTCCCAGAATTTATTTAAATTAAATTTTTCCCCAGGGAAATCAGTAGCCATATTAACTCTTTCAGAATGTCTCCTAAGTTTATCCATGCCATTTTAAATTTTATATTTTTTCAGATCTATGCCTATAAGAAGCCTTCTCAGACTAAGGTCAATGTATTGTAATCTCATATTAATATCTGAATCCCATAGCTCTTAAGCTCTGAATCCCATTGCAAAAATGTACCTGCAATCTCTCTCATGCTTAAAGGTAAACATCGTTGATTCATTTAACATTTATTTAGTGCCTATTGTAGTCTTTTAAATTTGTCCTTAATTATTTTGTGATTGTATGTTCTCATCTTCACTAACAATCTTGCCTTACTCTAGAATCCCCATATCCATTGGAGCAGTGTATATAATGTCTTCAATTGAAGAATTACCACTGTGTTGTTATATAAATACTCAAGGTTTTTTTTTTTCTCCTAACTATGAAGACACCATTTTGTTTAATGTATAATATCTTCCTGGGTTATCACACAATTATTTTTAATCTTTATTTCTTGTGGAGGTAGTTTTACTAAAGAAAACCAGAAACCCTTGAAGAATAGCAAGTCCGTATCAGCCATGATGCTACAGCAGTGAGTTCACATCTGAGAGAGGGAACTCCAGGCACTTACAGGACTGAGGCCTGTTTTGAGGGAAGCTTTTTTGATGCCACCCTGAGGGAAGCAGTTCACTGGACAGCCTGGGAAGAGGAGAGTCACAGGGACACAGTCAATCACAGCCCAGTGTGGGAGGCCTTAGAGATTTTAGAGTGACCATGTGGACTGTAAAGAAGAGTTTTTAGCTCAGGTCTAGCAAAGGCACAGGAGGAATGTGAAGAAGACTTGAGATCTATTCTCACCTGTTCTCTACCCATCCCCCTTTTCATTTGCTTTGGTAACTTTCACTTTTATTGATCTCAATAGCTTAATGTTAGCCATTCCCTGCTTTTCGTTTTGGGGAGGCGATTATTAAATGAAATCAAACATTGTCATTATATCGAGCCTTCAAAGAATTGTATTAGTTTCCAAATACTTTCATAAATTTATTCATACATCCAACAAATATTTATTAAGCATCCCATTCTATGCCAGACACTTACAAGGTCTTGCAATGCTGGGTCCTCATAACCACAAGGTCACAAACAACCCCAGTGACATAGAGCTGCCCTCTGTAAACAAGGAAGTGATTTCCATAGATTTAGAGGCTCCATCACCTCTAAGACAGGGTGTGCATGATATTCACACTCAACTAGTTTCACTCAATCCCTGAGCTACAGGAAGACATCAGAGCATTGTATTCCGTGCAAAGAAATGTGGGATTTACTGTGAAGGCAATGAATAGAACTAGAGAGATTTAAGTTTTAGAATGGTCACTGTGGTACTGGTGTGGAGGTAGATTGAAAGGGGTCAAAACCAGAGACAAGAACATCGGAGGATGTTATAAACGTCTCCTCAGAAGGGCCGGGCGTGGTGGCTCACGCCGGTAATCCCAGCACTTTGGGAGGCTGAGGCGGGAGGATCACTTGAGTTCAAGACCAAGCCTGGGCAACATAGTGAGACCTCATCTTTACAAAAAAATTAAGAACAAACAAACAAACAAAATCTCCTCAGGAGGTGACAAAAGCCTTGACTAAAGTAATAGCAGTGAAGAAGGAGAGAGGGAAATGGGCAGAATCTAGTTATTTAATGGAATTTGATGATGATAAGGAAAGAGAACGATGGAAGAATGGTGTGGCAGCTTGCATATGGGGGTACTTTACTCACTGAAAGAGAGAATGTAAGGATAAGATGTAGAGCAGAAAAATCAATTATTCTAGACTTGGGTTAGCCCAAGTAAGCCACCTGGATGGAACTGCTCCTTACATTTTCTCATTATTAAGATTAGTGAAAATTAAATTTTAAAATAAGGACACAGCTTGTAACTATTTCATAGAATTGATATGAGGATTCAGAGAAATAATTCACAGAAAGTGCGTAGCATACTGCCTGATTGGGACAGAGGGAATTTTGTGAAGATAGTTGCAATAATATCTTCCATTCCACACATTCGTCTGATATGGCCCTTACTACTCTCCCACCAAGAGGTGGAGTCTAATTCCCTTCCCCTTGAATCTAGGCTGGCCTTCGTGACTCATCTGTAAACAATAGAGTACAAAGAAAGTGAAGCTTCTGACTAGTGAGGCTATGTCATAAATGCTCCCTCTCAAAAACCAGCCACCACACTGTGAAGAAGCCAGAGCCACATGGAAGATACAGGTAAGCACTCTGGTAGACACCCCCACCTGAGTCTAGCCTTGGAGTCATTCTTGCTCAGGTGCCGGACATGTAAGTTAAAAAGCCCCAAGAGTATTCTAATACCTAGCTATTCAAGTCACCCCCAGCTGTTGAGTCTTCAGAGCTGAGATATTAGGGTGCAGAGAAAAGCACTCCTACTCTGCTCTGCCTGCCTACTCTACAGATACTCTGTCATGGGAGACTTTCTTTCAGAACCCAGGTGGCATGCAGTGAGAAAACCAAGTCACGTGCAGAGGTTATATATTGACTCCGGTCAACAGCCCCAGTTGAGCCCAGACTTTGAGTCATCTCAGCCACCCTGTGAGACACGTGAGTGAAGAAGCCTCCAGATAATTCCAGCCTCAAGCCATGTGAGTCACCTCCAGTTGTTGAGTGTTCCAGCTGAGGCCTTAGATGTAGTGGAGCAGAGACAAGGCATCCCCACTTTACCTTATCTGAATTCTTGACCTACAGAAACTGTGCCCGTGAAAAATGATTGCTGTTTATACCACTAAATTTGGAACATGGGTATATAGTCAACACTCAGTAATTGTTGGATACTCTTAAAATTATGAGTATTATTTTTACAGTTTTCTATTTTATGTATGAGTTTATAATTCAGAAGAGAGGCCTGGCTTGAAGATATACACATAAATACATGAACCACTGTCAAATAAGCCCTTGAAGACATGAGAATAGATAAATTAATCCAAGCTGTATGTAGTGTGCAAAGAGAAGGAAGTATAGAATTCTGAGAAACCTAAATGTTAAGGGGGAAAAGAGAGGATAAAATTGAAACAAAAGAAGATTAGTCAGACAGGTTGGGAGACCAGGAAAGAATAGTAATATGGACATCAAGGTTGAAGAGAATTTCTTTAGGAAGCTTGTGATTAGCACTGTCAAAACTGCAGAGAATGTAATTATGAAAATTAAAAAGTATCCACTGAATTTTAGTAATTAGGTTGAGGGAAAGAGTGAGAGATGGGTAAGTGAAGAAAAAAATTTAGACTAGTTGTTAAAAAAAAAACACCTTGGCAGTTAAAAGAAAGTCTCTTTCAAACACCAGTCCTTACAGGAGAGAGTGAGAGCAAGAGTGGAGTGAAGATTTTTAGGTTTGTTTTATAGATGAACCAGACTTGAATATGTCCTGGGCTGCAAGGAGGTAGCCAGTGGAGGGAGAGGTTAAGAATACACAAGAGACAGAGGAGAGAGAGGGAGAATTTATAAACATATATATATATATTTGTTTTGTTTTGTTTTGTTTTGGAGACAAGTTGAGGAGAATAAAATGTAGGCAACTTATTTCAGATTATACATCTATTTTCTGTGTGGGAATTACTACTTAGGATTCCTGAATAGTAGGCCAATATTCTTTCTAGGAGGCCATGGACATGTTTCTCTTTCTTAACAATATAAATAAATAAACAAATTAATGAATAAGTAATCTATTTATAAAATCGTTCACATTTTAACAATTTTTGATGATATAATTGGATAAAATAATGTTATGATGTGATTTTATTTAGTTTGGATTCAGAATAACTTCTAAAATCTCACCCTTGTTGGTATGGTTTTCAAACAATTTCCAGAAATTTTGCACAATGTATTGTTAAGTACAGTTAAGTAAAAAAGTCAGGTTATTAAATAGTATACCTTCATCTAATATAATCTCATTATATATTTATATGCATATATACACACACATGTGCTCATACATTAAATACATACTGATATATACATACACATATTTACATTTTTGTGTGTAATGTGTGAAAAATATTAAGAGAGCCAGGTGTGGTGACTTGTGCCTGTAATTCCAGCTATTCTGTAGGCTGAGGGGGTAGGATTGCTTGAGGCCAGGAGTTTGAGACCAGCAACATAGCAAGACCCCATCTCAAACAAAAAAAGTTTAGAAGAACATATTCTGAGATGTTAATATGGGTTATCTCTGTATGGTGGGTTTATAGGTCATATCTTTTTATGATTTTCTATCTTACACAATGGGCATATATTAATTTTATAATAAAAAATTAACTTCCAGAACAGCAAAGATAATTTTTAAAATAATACTTTCTTAAAAAGGCCTTAATTTTCATGCAAAAAAAAAGATTTTTCACACCTTCCTTTAAATCAGAGTAATTTTTCAAAAAACTTGCTTTGTCGTCTAATAAGGACGAGATCCTCTTTGGATGAGATCATTATTTCCAAAACCATTGAATTTATCTCACTTACTTAGTGCAAAAGAATACTGTTCTTAACATTCTCACATTTACCTATAACAGCAATATTACAGGTCCACAGAAGGCCTTTCAATATACATTACACTTGCTGACATATACAATATAATGCATACAAACTACAATAATAATTTGGAAAGAATTAGAAGAGTCTTTGTTTTCTTACAGTTTCCTGTTAAATTGCTATTATTTTCATAGTTTAGTTTTGTTGATTCTTTCTCTAGGTTATGGATAACAAATGCAACATATTCTTGTTTTTATTGCTATATAGTTAAAAGAGAAACAGAATTAAAAGTATGAATGAGAGAGAGAGAGAGAAAATGAACAGCGTTGAAGATGAAGTTCCGCAAACTTTAACGGACTTCAAGTTTTCTTTTCAGAGGAAATGTAAACAGTATTACATACTATTAGTGATGTAGGAAAAGTGAGAAATACATTCTACTATTACTTATCAATCAGCAGACTTGAAAGAACAAATTCTCTCAAAGCCCTTCCCAGTGTCACCTTTTTAGATGTCTTTCAAAAGAGAATCTCAAATAGACAAAACATCCTGAAAAAAAACAAAATTGGCAACAAATAAATCCCTGGTTAATATACTACCTCCAGTTTAGTTCTTCAAAACATTTCATCAAATCCCAGATAGAGAGCAATTGACCTCAATTTACCCCCAACATTTTAGATTCCTAATTTTTCAAAGCTTGGTTTTAAGAGTCACTTAAAGTCAGTGCCTTGTAGCCGTATGTAATTGATGTCTGACACAACCTTGATAGTCATCAAAACTTTAGTGGACTCTTAAATCCACTCATTTATTTTTCAGGTATCAAGAAAAGTATTTTGGGTACTACCTTAACTGAGAGGCAATTTTAAATGATTGAAGAAGACAGGAAAAGACTATTCCCAATATGGTGAAGCACTTTAAAATATGTGTAACCTTTCAAAGGTTACTTGGGTATAGCTCGTGGAAGGTCAGGGAGATCCACTCCATCTGTGGCTGCCAGCCTCTTCTCGTCTTCTCCAGGGGCCCGCAAGATTTCTGATTTGTAGTTCTCAGACTAAGGGCTTCTTCCAACTGCAAAGTGACCTTCGACGGGTGTTTTGGTCCATCTCCCATTTTACCCCTTCATACTTGAATATTCTCAAATAGTTTCTCAAAACCCCAAAGCACAACTGGAAAATCTGAGTTGCCCAGAAAGATTCCAGGGAGAGCCCACTCTGTAGACAAGGCTGACATTGAGATGCTTCAGACTTATCTTAATTCTAGAAGAATCCAACTTCAGAGTAGATACCAAATCTTTATACAAGGGGTATGACCGCAGTCTTTTCTAATTGCAATTTGTGACAAGAATAGAATCTGAGTTCTGTGATAATATAAAAAAGCAGATAAGACTTTTTCATTGAATTTTTGGTGTTCTGTGAAATGTTTTAATAGCATCTTCTGTTCAACTCATTTGCACCTGCAAATGTACTCTATAGAATCCAAATTGGAATTTATATAACACAGACAAATATCAAGTAAGAAATATTCTCAGAGTATAATCTTCTGTATGTTGCTTTCCTTAATATTCATGACTATATCTTGGATTTCTGTGGGAGAGAGTGACAAACAGCACATACATGACTTAAATCAATTCTAGATATCGATTCCACTTTTCTTTCCTTACTTAATGATTTTTTTTAACCTAAAACTCTCTCTACACACACATATATAAAATCCTTATAATAAAAATACCCCAAGGTGGCATAATTGACTGATTTAAGTTTCAACTCTTATCCCTAAGTCTTCTTGTCTTGAGTAAAATGCTTATACTTAGGAGAATGTTTAAAAGGAAAGATACAGGGAAGAAAAAACAGGAGTCAAATGTCTGCATAAGACACAAACTAATCAATCCCCAGAAATAGAAAGTTGGTGCTAACAGTAATTGATTAGATGATCTTTTCACAATCTTTTTTACAAAGGAAAACAGGATGTAAATTTAAATTAAATATACTTGAGATTTGAAAGTCTCATAGAAAATAGATGTCACTGGGGCTATACATTGTATGATTGCTATGTTTATACTGAGGATGTTTTTGCTGTTTCAAGAAATGTATTTGATTAGAACATCTCTGTGAAAGGCAGCCAATTGTTTTCTGTATTCTCAGTGTCAGAGAAAGATCTACTTTGCCAAAAAATTCCTTTTCTTCTCACTTTTAACCTCAACAAATGATTAGCTCTCAGCTCTCTTGAGCACTCATCATTTTGCTTTTTTTAAATCATCACTATAAAACTTGATGAACAGTCCTCTTCTGTTTTGCTTTTTCTGGTTACCTCCATATCTGCTATGTAAATGATATATACATATTTAGTAGTTTGTATATGTTCTCTCAGTTCTAACTTCCATTTAAGGAAAAGTAAGTTCTTTATAAAGTGATTGCAACTTTTGGCTTCATGTTGTTGCAATTTAGCAATCTTCTGGCTCTGAGTATACTCTGAAAAAGCACTTTTCTTGAGCGTTTGCCTATGTTTCCATGTACAATGTAGGCTTATTCACATCCACAAATGATCTTAAGTAATGGAACATTAAAAAATAAAATAATTTACCGATTAGGATGAGTCACTTCCAGCAAAAGCAAATGTCTTAATAAGAACATGAAACCTGTATTGAATGTCTGAGGGCGTTGGCCGCTGTTTCTTGGTCATGTTAGTCTGGAATGACTCTGGTCTGGCCTATAAGTCAAAGTTGCTTATTGATCATATTTATGTCACAGCAACCTGTTTTGGGGATCACCAGTGCTATCCCATAGTCTCTACTTCTTGAGAATTAGAAATATTCTATACTTTTGATGATTTCTTGACCACTTAGTTTTAAAAAGTGTAAGTTAACATATGACTCATTATACTGCTTGTGTAATATATGCATAATGAGTTTGGAAGCAAAGAGTCATTCTTATTTCAGAAAGAACATGAAATTTCTAGCAGGTTGTAATGTGCTGAGTCTTATTCTCCAGTACAAATAATGAGTCACAGAACAAAATGGGTACCAGGAGAAGGTAATTAAGAAAGTATGATAAGGAAATCAATTTAGCTCATCATCTGGTGCTTTATAGAAAATGAAAATTAAAAACCTTATTATCTAGGCACATCTCAGGCCATGCACCCTATAGTGACCACTGAACTTACTCTATCTTTTATAACCCACACCCTTTCACAATGCTGGACTTTGTACACACAGTCACTTTGCTTGGAGCATCCTTCTACCCTACCTTTGCTACTTAGCAAACACATCTTCCTTTGGGACCAAGTTTAAACGCCCCCTCCACTGAAATGTCTTTTCAGAATTCCCGAAGTGGTTTGTTGCTCCATCTTTCTGGGCTTTCACAAGACTTTGTTCATACATTGTGTTTCCCCTGTTAAAAATGAATTATACTAGTAATTAATGTAGTAGATGAATACACTTTATTGTCGACATCCACCTCCAAACAAACAAGATGCTTAGCATGACCCTTTCGCCAGCCTTCTTTCACCTGCCATGGTGAAATCATCTTTTATTTGCCCACCATTGTTCCTGTATCACACTTCTTTGCCTTGGATTCATTCTGTCTTACTAAAGTGTATTCTTTAGTAAGCTTTTTAGAAATGGGTATTGAACCTTCTAAGTCTTTGCATGTCTAGGAATGACTTTTTTTCACCCTCCCACACAAGTGAGTCTGGCTGGGTAAAAAACTCCAGGTTAATTTTTTTTTTTTTTCTTTCAGAACACTGATACTATTTCTTCACTGTCGACTTGAGAACTCTATCATCAGCAATCTGATTGTTTTTTCTCTTGAGAAACATTCAGGATTTTATGTTATTGCGGTTAGTACTCAGAAACTTTGGATCTTTTCAGTATTTTGAATGACTCGCTTTTATGCTGAATATCATCACAAGATTGTGGTTTGGAGTTGCTATTTATATTTATGATTGAGCATCTTTAACAGGATTGTCAGAATGTATTTCATCAGATCAAATGAGAACCTCTTTTACTGTCGGTGAATATAAATTCTGCATATAGAAGCTTGCCTTGGATGTTTGACAGGAGGGCCATGCTGGGAAAACTTATAGGGCATACGAATAACTTTTATTTAGGATCTGGGGGCTCCCCAACCCTGCTAGTTGTTGTACGTTACCTGGCATATTGTCTACTCTGGGAATATCCTGCGTCAGAGCTCCTACTTGAGAGTCCCCCTCTCCCAAATTTGTCCTGTGGACAAAGGGAGTCAGTGGTTCTCTTCATTTTCCCCCCCTTGCTGTGGATGTGAACTCAGGCTCTGCTTCCCTGCATCTCCCCCCAGCCTTCATAAAAGGGACTCTCCGAGGGAAACACACCATGAATTAAACAGTCCTCTAGGCTTATCTTGGAGCCAACACTGCTGGTGCCAGCTGTTGCTTATGGAGGGTGGAGGGTGGGGCCCAGATTATTCAAATAAAGTCTTTAATTACTTGCTCTGACAGCTGGCCCAGGACCCCCTCCCACTCTTTGATTTGTTCAATCTGAGCTTGATATTTCTCCATAGCTTGCTTAGGAAACGCTGCTGTGACAACGTAGCACCTTTTACAACAGCCTTCATACTACAGTCGTCTGTCTTCTGATGCCTCCCGCAGGGTGATTCTATCTGCTCTTTACCTTCCAAGAATCCCTTAAAATTTCTTGTCTGCATGTGTTCATCTTTTTAAACTGTGTATTATGAATTTATTATCTACTAAAATGTTTTCTGCCATTTCAATGTATTTTGACAGAATTTCTCCATTTCCAACGGGCACAGAAGGGGAGCTAGCACGTTTCGGTTCATAAATTTCATGAATTTATTGCATTGTGCGTTACAGTAAGTGTTTTCTGTTTACATGAGTCTCCCCGACTAGAAAGTCATTCCCGGCTGGCAGCATCCACGTCTCAGTAACCCCACGGCCTGGCCGAGTCACCTGTAAGGGGAGAGACTGCGTAAGAAAGGGCACAAAAATAGGAAAACACGATGGCTCATGAAAGAGAGAGTTCTGATTTTTCTGTTAGTGGCAAACACCAACAGAAACTGTTGAGAGTAGAAAAAGAGAGAGAGAAAGAGCGAATGAGAGAGAGAGAAGAGAGTGTGTTTGGAGCAAATGATGGAAATGGATAATGGAAAACTTTTTGAGTGACATTAAGGTTGTTCTTGACACTTTGCTGAGTTCCAGTTCTTCCATTTGGGTAAGAGAACATGGACTACAAGATTGCCAAGATTCTTTCCCTTTTACGCACTGTATAATTTTATGAATTAGATATTGGAAATTAACAGATCTTACCAGACCATTGATCTCAGAGTGCCTCCACATAGAAGCCATGTGGTTTGTGCTTATCCTAAAATGAGTAGGGCAAGTCTTTGGTAAAACTGTGAAAAACTTATTCTTTTTATTCTTTTCTGTGATTTGTGAGCAGCTCTTGTTTCCCTTCAGACAATGCTCCACTACAATCTTTGTATTTTTCCCTTTCAACCACCATTTCCCCATGATTTACTTTGTAGCTCATTCCACAAATCTCTGATAAGGCATTAACTGATAAGGAAAGTGTGAGCTGATAAGGACTGAAGGCAGATGCTTTATATAGATATACACAATTTTTTGAGGCAATATTTATTGGTTATTTTCCAAGACTTTTTTTCAGTTATAAAGAGAAAAATTAACACACAAATCGTGATTGAACAAATCTGCCATCAAAAGGCTAATTTTTTTTTAGATCATTGGAGCCTCCTACAATGGTCTCTAATTCTACAGCATGACTATCTAAATTAAAAATATAATTAATTGGCTACCTCAGAGTCCCACGATATTTAAAAAGATGGTCATACTAATAAAATGATATATGGTGACATTGATATTGGAGGACAAGTATACTGCTCAAAGTTTTCTCAAATTATAGTCCATGGTCAGTCAGCTCCTCCCTCCTGCCTGCTATCAGGTTTCAGTCTACAGAAAATTACAACTTTTTTAATAGTCTTATACTTTTTCACCTAAAATATGAGGTTTTTTGCAGTTGATACTAAAATGACTCATTTCCTATTCTTTACATGCACACAGATGTCCTACATACTTTTGCTAGGGTGCCTCAATCTTAAATTGGAGCTAGAAAGGTCTAGGCTTAAGACTAGCCAACCTAAAATTTTTTTTTTGTAAAAGGTATTGCTGATAGGTTATTTAGCATTAAATTTTGCTCTGTATAGAGCAAATTCAAACAGAAACAGCTGATTTCTAGGAATACATAATAGAAGAGAGAGCTTGTTGATTCAGAACCAAATGACTTAAAAATAGAAAATAGGTTTATCAGTTGAATAAATAAATAATATTATTTAACATCCATTTTATGTGCAGGGAGAGTATTTATTAACTAATATCAGCATTTCTCAAAATGAGGTTGCCAGATTCAAGGGAAGTTATTATAAAATTTTTAATTGTGAGTATTCAATTTACTGACAGTTTAAAAAACAAGCCACACACCCAGAATAGCTAAAATTTACAGACTGAGACTACCAAGTATTGTTGAGGATGTAGAGCAACTGAAATTCTCATACACTACTAGTGAAAGTTACAATGCTATAATCACTTTGGGAAACTATATGACAATATATACTAAAGCTTAATATAAGCCTAGTCTATGCAATCAACTCTACTCTCAGGCACTTATACAACATAACTCCCAGAAATGCAGACATTTGTGCCTCAAAATACACCTAAAAGAGATTTATAACAGCATTACTCATAATAGCCCCAAATTGGAAACAGCCCAAATGTCTATCAGCAGTTAAATAAATGGTGAGACAGCCATTTATGGGAATACTCCAGAGCAATGAAAAAGAATGAACTGCTAGATGCTACAACATGGATGCATCTCCCAGTAAGTTGAATATAAAAGCCAGATATAGAAGAGTACATACTGTATGATTTATTTATAAAAGGCTAAAAGACCAGCAAAACTAATTATAATCAGAGTATTGGTTACCTTTTCAAAAGGTCTATTAACCAGAAAAGGGTACAAGGAAAACTTCTAGGGTGCTTGTAATATTCTATATCTTGATCTGGTGCTGCAATTACCTTCAGGAAGAAGGACCCACTGCCCAAGTCCTGGCTGCATGGACATTGTTTACCCACTGTGTTCCCTCTCAAGTTCATGTCATTGAAGTGTATACAGATGGTGCTCTATCCACATCCCTCGGGTCCTCCTTAAGATTCCTATTCCCATCCCCATCTTCTGTATGTTGTACTTTTACTAGCTCACAGCTATAATCTTCAGGGGAGTGTCCATGGTTTACCGTAGTCCCTTTGGCCATACTTACACAGAGCAGGAAGTGCCAGGGAGATTATGTCTCCCACAGGGTGACCTGTGGCCAGTGACTGACTGGTATGAAAGAGTCATACCAGTCAACTCCTTTCCTTCAAGCCCAACTTGAAGCCCAACTCCTTTCCTTCAAGTCAGGACAAACTCTGAAATGTAATTTCCTATGCACAGCGCCCTATAGGTTCAGGCTGAGGCTGGGACTTGACCTGAAATTGTTCCATTGCTTAGTTTCTTCCCCTTCCCTGTCCTGCTTCCCCTAAGCCCGTACTGGTTTCTTCTGGGAGTATTTCCTCAGCAAATCTCTTGCTAAGGACCTGACACGTTCTCATGTCAGAGTTAGCCCCTGAGAATCAGACTGAAAACAGGCATATTGGAAACCCGGTTATCACATGGATGTAGCTTTCTTTCCCCCACTACCCTTCAAAATACTTTGCTTTCCTTCTTGCCTAGTCCCTCTTAGGAATTAATCTTTGAAATGTTCCATTAATTAAATAGGCACTCAATCTGGGAGGCATGGCTCAGGAAGCATTTATCATTTATTTGCACTTTAGCAAAATGCAATGGTAAAATAAGCAATGCAGTCATCTAACAAGAACCTCAGGCACTAGAAGACGCCATGCTGGCTGGTAAGTATGGGGGCAAAGGATGGTGTTCAGAAAAGGTCCAAAGTACAAGTCCTGCTTGGAAAGGGGAGCTGAGTGGGGCATGAGAGACAGATAGCTCAGGTATACTAGGGTCCTTATCAGATTTTGATCACCTGGAATAGGAAGAGAAGAAAGAATACTCAAAACAGAAATATTAATAGTTTTGAGCAGAAGAAAATCTAATTTCATGAATTTTAACTAGGACTAGCCATGAACTGATTAATATTTATTAATTCTATGTATAAACAATAGAATGAATGCATATTATGATTCAATAAGTCAAAGGGACTTACAATATTTTTAAGTGGTTGAGAACAGAGAAGTTACTACCTGTCCCAGATAAAACACAGATGTCTTCATGAATTAAGTGGGATTTCAAGAGCTTGCTTGATAAGAGTTAGCATAGTTATCCAGTGGAAAAGCACATTAATACTACTTATTCCAATTCAAACAGCTGATGAAATTTTTTTTTTTTGCCCCAAATCCATTTTAAGGTTTAACAATATGAGCAGCTGGTGGTGTGAGCTTTAGAAGTAATTACAGTGAGTCAATAAACATAAAATTATGTAACATTTCATATATAAATTTCAAAAATAATATATTTTAGATCTCTACTTCACAATTTCAATTTACTCGTAGTATCTAAAGTAATCTTAAATTGGCTTTTTTAAACACATGCAAAAAGATGTTATACATTACATAATGGATTTAATTTGGAGTGAATGGTGATTAAGATTAGCACAAGGAACTATAAATAAAATGAATAAAACCAAAAAATATATAAAACATAAAAATATGCATAGACAAAAGACAGAAGCACACCAATATTTCAGTTGTGCTTATCTCTGTATGCTAGAATTGAATATCATTTTATTTTCTTCTTCATAATCAAGAAAAGTATTATTTATGAAAAAGATAATGCATAAGATCCTCCCTCTAATTCAAATTTCCCTCAAAAGTCACTTAAGCACGGACATGTTTTGAAAGTGTATTATTATGAAGGCTTGTGTGAATTAAGGTGGAGAGAATTATTTTGATCTCCTTGAATTATGATATATTGCCTAGAAAACATTCTAAAATCGGGGAGCATCACAGATGGTAATAAAACTGTTTTGTTGAAGGCAGTGAGATAAAACAATCAGACATTTTTTGTAACATCTATTTCCTTGATTGACAAAGCCTGGAGGGGAAGGATAAGCACATTTAAACACACACACATGACCTTTACCTGGTGAAAAGGAGATTATATTTGTTCAGATCTCCCTTAAGTAATTGTTCTATGACCCCCTTTCGGGTTTTAAATGTCAACCAATTTGAAGATATGGTAAAGAGAATAGAAATGTGGAACAACTTTCAGAGAAAAGGTAAAGCTGATGAAAACAGGAATCTTATCAAGGGAGTTTTCAAATATCAAGTTTCCATCACATTGAAAGGTATTAGTTGTGACTCTGTAGGATGGTTTATCTCATATTTGGTATTTCCTGTGAGTCACACCTTTCATCTGAGCATCTTAGAATATTTTATAAACACAAAACCTCAATGACATCTGTATTATTTTCTTTGTTTTATAAATGGATTAATAAGTCATCAAAGAGCTTGTAAAGTTGACAGAGGTCACCAGGATGAGACTGATTATGTATCAGCACCTCTCCCCATGACAGCCCTCAAATAGGATTTGAGAACTCCACAGCTTCCATCCCAGTATATTCTGTTAACATGAAACCCATGTCTTTAACTTTAAAAAAAAATTTATGGAGACAACTTTAGGGGGAAAAAATCTTTCTTTATATACATATGTACAGACAAATACCATCTACCAATAGATAGAGATATGAAGATATCATAGAAACGGTTCATAATCAGTGAAGTGACAATAAACTGATAAATGGCAGAGAAGTTGGAGCCTGGCTCCTGACGGTGGATGTCTGCCTTTGTTTACAGGGCTGAGAACATAAAGGGAAAGTCTGTAGGCAGTAAGCAGAAAGGTAGAATGTTTGGAAAATTTTTTTCTAGCCCTTTTGTCAATTGTGATGTTTCTGACGGTTCTTAACTCTTGATCAGAGGTCAGAGGTTTCCAAACTTTCTTGGTTCGTGGCTCCCTAACATCTCAGTAAATTTTTCACCATGTCCCTAGGGCAAAAGAAGTACCTAACAGTTCCAGGTACTAAATAATTAGGTCCCAACTTAATAACAGTAGTTGGCATGACGTCCGACAGATGGCGCTGTGCTTTTCCTCGAAAATTTACATTATTCCGCGGTGCCCCTGGAACTTCACTGGCGGGGCGGGCAAGGTGGGTGAGGCGGCAGGACGCCTGGGCACCTGGACTGGGTTTGGGAACCACGGCTCTAGACCACCCCTGAACTAGATGGCGTTAGCAGCATAGCTGGTCTTGATAGATGGAGTTTCAAAACAGACAAAAGGAATTCCATGGAGGTGGCTTTCCCTCATTATAGAAACTCCAGAAATTTACCTGGAGGTCTATTGGTGCCCTTTAAGTCTAATTGCTATTTAGCTCACCCCAGTAAAGAGGGGAAACAGCCGATCTCTCCTACGTGTAACACACAGGCAGCCTATATCAAGGTTTAGCTATCTCCCCTTCAGACAAAAATAAAGCCTCCAAAATTATAAAACCTCTAAATTGGTTTGTTCTATTTAATCATTTTATTTTTCGTTGTCCAAGAATCATTCTACCAATCCACATAGCCTTAAGGATAACAATGTGAATAAAATTAATTTCTGTTTGAATCACACCAAAATACACAGATTTTGTAAATACTGTAACTTTATTTGGGGCAGTCAGACTTATAAGCACAAATGAAATTTGTTTTCTGGGACCTGGAAGCGACATTAGGAAGAAATAGGCAGTCCTCTGGCCAACTGATACTAAACTTTGATAACAAATCTGTGGGCTTGCTAGTTGGATGAAAGCTGCTGTATGTATTAAGATGCCCTGGATAGAGGAAGTAGTGGTTTTAAACAAATCTGCAGATGAGAAGTTATAAGAGTGGAATGCTTTAAATTGCAGGCATTGATTTTCTGTGAAGTTGTTCTGTACACAGGTAACTCCATGAGGCATGTATTTGGGAGAAAAGCAGCAGGAATTTATTATTTGTTTGTTTATTTCCAATGATTAGTAATTTTTCTAAGCCACACCAAGAATGTCAGAGAGTTTCTAATCAGGCTTTGGTGAGAGTGAAATACTCTGTTCAGAGGTAAGAACAATTTATTTTTTTTGAGAACTATATACGGAGTGCCTGCTAAGTGCCAGGCATTGTTTAGGTTGAGTGGAAGAACAAGGGCTGTGGTAGGGGATGGACAAGGAAGACTCTTGCCCTCACCGAACTGAGCTTGGTGATTGAGAACAACAGGAGATTTTTAAAACTCGGAGGAAACGAAGGAGATGTCAAGGGAATTCACTTTCCTCTCTGATGTCAATTTACTCTTTTGAAATGAGGGAGTTTGGACTACATGATCTCTAAGCCCTAATGTTCTGATTCTAGCACCAAGCAAAGTTCACTTCAAAGTCAGCAAAAGAGTTGCAGGAACATAAATAGACCTCAGGGTATAAACACTATGTTATCCAAAGGGAAAATAAAGATGACAGACTACATGTTTTAAAATAAACTCACTGTGGTTTTTAATTCTCATTTTCAACCTTGAGTTTTATGAGTATTGATTTCCTAAGAAAAGCAAGCCTACAAGTGCTACTTTCCTTAAGTACCTTTCTACTCATTATAAATAAGGCCATTAAAAATTTTCATGCCTAATATATATAACTTTCAGTTTCAATGTCCTCTCACCCTTACCCAAAGGACCTTTCTTATGTAACTATATTGAAAGGTTTAATTTTGGACACACACAAAGCTAAGCTTGACATCTACTCAGCATTTATAAGAAAAACAAAACCTTGCTTTGCCCCCCAAAAATATCTTCATTGTGAAGTATTTCAAACACTGATACAACATGTCGTGGACAACACAATGAGATGGGCAAACTCAGGGACGGAGGCATGACATTTGTGATTTGCTTAAGGTCACACAATTATCTTATGTATCTGTTTCATATTGATCTTTTTTATTTATCCCTCACTGTAATACTGTGGGAAAATTTTCCTACTCTACAGACAAGGAAATTGAGTTTCAGAAATAGTGTGTTCTTATAACAGTAACGGATTTGAACTGGGTCTACCTATCTCAAAAGTTCTTGCGATTTTCCCTTATACCATGTCATCTTCTAGCATATAATCTCTACTTTCTAAATTATACAAAAAGGATTTCTTCATATTTCTTCAAAAAATAAGGAGGCAATTGTAGGAGAGGGATGGAGGTGAAAAGTGATGTTCAAGAACTACCATTCTATTGCCCCCAAATGTTTCCAGACTTTTCTTCCCCTTAACCCTTCCCAGACCTTGTATGTACATGAATTAGACAAGCACAGTTCCCAGACTACACCCCATCCAGCCTCAAACTCTTAGTTTAGTCACTTCTCCCCTAGAATTCTTTTTCTCTCATCTTTGCTAAAAACCTATTCATCCTATAGTCCATTTCATGAGCCACTCCCCTTGCGTGAAAACACCTTATTTCCCCAAATTTGATAAATTATTGCCCACTGCAAATTCTTAAGTTCTTTCTTGGTCCCTGAGGTACAGTGCAATATGTAGGAAGGGAAGGGATGTTTGAGTCAGACATACATGTTTCATAGTCTTGTTCTGCAGATTGTCGGTTACAGGACCTTGGAAAACTTACTTAACCTCTGTGAGCCTCAGTTTCCTCAATTACAGAGAGGAGAAAAGAATTCCTACTGAGATAATACCTACCTCACAGAGTTGTTAAAATGATTGTATGATACCTCAGTTGGTGATAAAATGGACAAAGAAAATGACTGAACTCTTTCTCGCTGTTAAAGGTAAAACTTTGGTAGGTCCCCAGCTTTTGTGTTCACTCTTAGGTAATGTTTTGGCATTAAACATTCCAGTCTAGTCTAATCATTGCAAAACTAGAGTCTAGTACAGTAAATAAATAAAATATCTAAACTCTTATTCAGGGTCAAGCTTTCCCCATTCCCAGCGTGGAGGCCCAGGGTTGGAGTGGGGGCGTGGCTGGTTTCTTAAGCAGTTCCTAGCTCTGCCTCCCACACTGTGTGAGCCACAGTCTGGCCTCTCCAAAGTGAGACTAGGGGGAGAGGAACTAGAGGAAGGGGCCAGGGGACGTGGCTGGTATAACATTGCTTCGGTGCTGTCTGGACTGCGGACTCTTCCTTGACTGGACATTTCTATCTGTTCTCTGAAGCTTCTCACTGAAGGTCCGCAATACAGTTCCCCTGACATTGGCAACGACGTCCTCTGTGTAGCTCTGTTCTGAACATCCAGCAACCCAATATTTCTTCTTGTATCGTAACCCACTGAGATAGTCCTTTTGGAAGAGTTTCCCTTTTAAGATAACCCTGGGTCACCTCACTTTTGCAGGAGTGGGGATGGAGGGGCTCTCATTCTGTCACCAGGAGACAATTTGAGTGAAAGTGCAGCCTACCCCCAGTGAATTCTCTTTATACCTCTTGACTTTAGACTTCTCAGACCTATGTGAAACACCACTGTCTATGTCCCTCAATCTCAAGAGCACAGATACCACAATCTCCTCATAGTTCCCATGAAGCCCCTCTCATCGGCTTGAGCTAAAGGTAAAACCTCCTGCTATTTCCATGAGGAAGAGGCAGAGAAAATTATTCAAAGCTCCCCCCAAAATCTCTCTACTCTCAATCTTTTCCCTCTTATGCTAGCTGGGGTACATGACCATGCTGGCAGAACCACCTTGTTATCCCTTAGCAAATCAAGTACATGGGGTCTAGCACCTCACTTTAGCCTCTGGGGCACTGTGTAGGGATAAGAGAATTGTTCCTTAGCGTCTATTATATTGTTCTTTGTCTGTGGGCTCCATTAAAAAAAACCTGTTGCACAAATAATGGGCCCAAGGAGCAGCTGAACCATGAATATGAAAGTCATCAGAAACCAAGGGTGTTTTCCTCTGTTTTTCCCACTTTGGGACCAAATACTACCTTAATTTCTGGCACAATCTGTTTGTTCTTTCTCCCCACAATGGCTGTTTTTTGTTTCTCTATTGCACATACAAAAAATGGCCATCTCAAGCTTCCAATGTTATATGTTTGCTCCTGTAGACCAACAGAAGTTGACTAGTTTGAATCCCACTTCAAAATTTCTAAAGAGGGAAGACAATTGGCTTAATGTGGATCAGATAATGATCTGTGATCCAGTCAACTTCATCCAACAAACAAGTTATAAGGGCCCATCCCTCTGGGCAGGGAAACTCTCAGAGAAAAGTGGAAGCAGACACCCCCAACAGTGTCAGAAACACATAGAGAGAAGCATCAGTACATATGCTAGTGCCTGGAACAAAGCCTAGCACAAGTACTTAGTATGTTTTTCTTCACTTTCAAGACATTTATTCTTCTCTGAATAGTTAGATATACCAGACATTCTGGTTAGCTCTCCAATATTTACTCCACTTTTCTTAGTCACCACCCAGATTTTCATTCAGATAGCTTCGCCACCCCTGGGCATCTCACACTAGCAGTAGGGCAAGTAGCTGAAGCCCAAACTAGTGAACATAATCCCTGTCCTTGCTCACACTGTCTGTACCAATATGACCGATTCAGGCTGATGAGATCAAGGGAGAGGTTTTCTGGGGGAAAAATTCCTTCTTCTGAGAACACTACTGGAAATGATCCCCTCTTCCTCCACAGATGTGCATGGAGAAGGACATCATCATGGAAGTTGACACTACCATTTTGTGACCACGAAGTAGAATGAGCTTCATAAGAAGCTGACCCTCCAAGATGCAGAGAGGAGATAAAAAGAAACCATTGAGCAGCTGATTCAAACCAACCCTGGACCCAACTTACATGTCAACTTCCTGTTACATGAGCCAATAATTCCCACCTGTCATTTCAACCAACTTCAGCTGGATTCCAGAATGACCTAATTTGTATATTCACCCAAAATTCTAACATGTCAGGACAAAATGTCAGTGAGTATATTTGCAAAAGATTCTGATGGTCCCTAAGAGGAAGCTGTAAATGGACTCTAGAGGAAAAAAAAGGTATCAATAATTAAAACACCAAAAAGAAGAGGATAAAGCAACATCAAAACCTCTCAGGGAATATACCAGATACATAGAAAACCCGGGGAAAGGAAGATCAAGATGTTTGAATGGAATCATAGGAAACTGATTGATTTTGTAGTAAGGGGTGATACTTTGAGGTGACCCAATTAAATGCCATGTGAATTTTCCTCTGATTTTGCCTATGAGGGATATTGTTCTAATCTCTCAAGACATTAAAGAAGATGCAAAAAAGTTTATAAAACCTGGGGTTACTAATAGGATCTGAGAAAATTTAAAAAGATTACTTTACATAGAAACCACATAAACTAATAATACTGCTGGGGAGTGGGCTTTCTGTTCACCTTTTGTTCAAGGAGCCCCTGCACACTTCCAGACTAAGAAGAGGGAGAGCTGTCAGCAAACCTCAGCATCACACTCCATGGTAAGATACGGAAAACGGCAGACAGGCAACAACCCTGAGACCAGTGGAGTGGGGGGGGGGGGGGCGGGGGGCGGGGAGGACAAGCATATATTAACCATAAGGAATCCATGCCAAAAACCCTGCTAAGGAAAACAAGGACTTCAGCGTTTGAGTTCTAGCAGTTCTGTGAGACAGGGGGAGGAAAGAGAAGTAGCTTGGAACTGGATACTACTTTTTTTTAACCATTATTTGTTGTTACCTAGTTCTTCTTGATTTATTTTTTAGGTATGGGTAGAAAATCTTGCATTAGATTTGTGTAGTGAAATAATATTTTTAAATACATTATTATGCTTTTCTTTTATGGCACTTCCTTGAATTTTTAAAAATCTTACCCTATTCAACTATAGATATTTATTACCTCTGGGAAGATTAAGATTATTATAGTTAGAATAAAAAAGGAAAGTGTTTAGAGTTTGGCTTTTGGCTTCCAAAACTAGGCTCTTAAAATCAGTTTCAGTAAGAACAGCCTTAAATTTAGTTTTTAATTTAAAGAGCCAGGCAAGAGATAGAGATGACTTTTGTTTTGTTTTGATTATTAAATTCCATAATCTTTTCTTTAAATATCAAGAAACAAAGCCTGGAAGACTTGAGAAAATAGTTTTTACTAAAAGCCTTTAAATATAAAAGATACAGGAGATGATAAGAGAGCGGTCTTTTAGCCCAAAGAAAGGAAACAAAAAATAATGAAACCTTTCTTAGGTATGGGAAGGACCCTGAAAGTGACTAGAGCATGTGAGTCATTGGTGAGTTTTCAAAGGGACTCTGGCCCTGCCTCCAACCTAGGTCGGGGGAAGTGGGGGTGAGCTGGGCCGTAAGCTGGATGAGAGAAAACTCCCAAAGAACTCTGATTGATAGGCAGAAACACCTTTTCTTTAATCTGGGCCTGGAATTCCAATGGGAGGCAGCCTCAAAGAGTACTCTATACCAGTCTGGGGTGGGTGCTGTAAACAAGAAATGGCAAGGGGGCTTATTTAAACTAAGAAGACCTAGAAGAGCACCATGTGTGCAGCTACCTCACTCCCATCTGCAGAAGTTTCCACATGCCCAAGAAGGAGTTGTTGCGGCCCTTAGCAGAGGGCTATAAGGGAGAGTCCCCCAAGAGAGGATGAATATGAATCATAAAAAATCTGCTAGGATCGGAAGCATTAGCAGGAGCTGAGGGGGGTTGTAATCAATAGAAGTCAGTCTCCTTTCCTCATACATAGTGATTGCTATACTATTTGCTGGCATTCTACTATTCCAAAACAATATATCATGCTATTCTTAAGCAAGAGAAAACAGTATTTTTGTTGACATAATATGGTTATTTTGTTTTGTTTTTTTTAATGATGCATCCTCCTATGAAGGCATAACTGCTTACACAATTTACCCTCCCACTGCAAACAACTATTATAAAAAACTAGACAAAATACATGAAACAATTGATTTTACACATCAGACAACAAGATAGGATTGTGTTCTCTTAGAATAGGGAACCAAATAAGATGAACCCTATGATTGTCCCAGCAGTTTCTGGACTGCAGCACAGGAAGGGGAAACCCAAAGAGATCCTGGAGGTTGCACTGAGTTGAGGATACAGAAATCAGAGATAAGGGAGACTGAGGCAGCTAGAATTTGCAGGGCAGATTACCAGAGAGAAGAGAGCTGTGTCGAGAATGAATGAGCTCTACAAATCTACGTTGAGATAGCATTGAGTCTTTGGTGGAACAGCAATCTGTGGAAGGCAGAGTGAAATTCAACAAAGCCAGACTAAGAACAACTGTTAGGGAAAGAATAGTTATTAGATTATCTGTAAACCAAACCATACCCAGAACTCACATATACCTAGGAATCATTCGAGTTCCCACCAGTGAGAGTGGAAAAATGTTGAATATACTGGGCATTCCATAGAGAAAACAGAAGGGTCATGGGTTAGTTAAACCATCCTAAGTATAAGGACTACTAAAAAACTGATACACTAAAAAACTGAAAAACAAGCAAGAGGACCAGTCTTCTCCATAAGCAGCATAATTCCCTGACAGAACAAATGTCCAACACTCTTTAAAGGAATACCACAAAACCCAGCACTCAGTAACAAAAAAGTTATGATGTCGAGTGTCTAATAACGTGAAGATGCTGGAAAATATGTCCCATAACCAGGACATTAATAAGTTAATAGAAACAGGCCCCAAAATGACAGACATGATGCAATTAGCAGACAAGGACTTTAAAACAGCTATTATAAAAATAATAAATATGTTCAAAAGCTCAAAGGAAAACATGAACATAATGAGGAGAGAAATGGAAGATATAAAAAGAACCAAATGGGACTTCAAAAGGTGAAAAATACAACAGTAGAAATAAGAATTCACTGAATGATATTAACAGCAGGTTAGATACTGCAGAAGAAAAAAAGTTCCATGAACATGAAGACATAAAGAGAAATATCAAAAACAAAGGGGGTGGGCAGGGAGGGAAGGAGAGAGAGAGAGAGAGAGAAGAAACTTAGAGACCTTAGAGACCTGGGAAACAATATAAAAAATTTAATATACATGCAGTTGGAATTCCAGGAGTGGGAGGACAGAAAAAAATATCTGAAGAAATAATGACTAAAAAACTTCCAAATTTGATGAAAGCATAAACCCACAGAACCTAGAATCTCGTCCAAGAAACTCAAGCCACCCCAAGGCAAAGCATAATCAAATTGCTAAAAACCAGTGCAGTAGTCCCCCCTTATGTGTGGTTTCATATTTGGTGGTTTCGCTTACCCGTGGTCAACTGTGGTCCGAAATTATTAATGGAAAATTCCAGAAATAAATAATTCATAAGTTTTAAATTGCACATCGTTCTGAGTAGCATAATGAAATCTCATGCCATGCTGCTCTGTCTTGCAATCCCTTTTTCTGGTGTATCCAGGCTGTGTACTCTAACTGCTCCTCAGTCACATAGTAACTGTCTCAGTCATCAGTTCCACTGTGGCAGTATCACAGTGCTTGTGTTCAAGTCACCCTTATTTTACTTAATAATGGCCCCAAAACTGAAGAATAGCAATGCTGGCAACTTGGCTATGCCAAAGAGAAGTCGTAAAGTGCTTCCTTTACGTGAAAAGTTGAAAGTTCCTGACTTAATAAGGAAAGAAAAAAAATTGCACGCTGAGGTTGCTAAGATTTATGGTAAGAGTAAATCTTCTGTCTGTGAAATTGGGAAGAAAGAAAGAGAAATTTGTGCTAGTTTTGCTGTCACACCTCAAACTGCAAAAGTTACAGTCACAGTTCGTGCCATTAAATTTGTGTGTGGAAGACGTAAACAGAAATATATTCTGATTGACTGCAACTGGGTTTGGTACTGTTCACGGTTTCAGGCATCCACTGGGGGTCTTGGAACATATCCCTTGAGGATAAGGGGGTTACTGGATTAAGGAGAAAATCTTAAAAGTAACCAGAGTTGAGGGGTAGGGAACGGAAATGATATCATTTACATCTTACATCGTTACATCTCGGGACATTCCTAGAGAATCCTTACACCGTTTTAAAACTCTACATTGAACAATGGTGCCCTCATTTAGAAAGCATCTCTTTTTATACCTTTACATTATCCTGACTAATCAAAAGTGAAAAAAACCTTTTTCAGCATCTTGAACAATTTACACAAAAGTGAACTTGCCATTTAGCCATATCAGCATTCACAGATTTTATTTTCCTTTAATTGTAATCTAAAATTGAAGAATATTTAATTCATTAATTAAAATTCAATTAATATTTCTTATGGCTAATTAAACTTTTAACACTTTATGAGTCTTTGATTTAATACTTTGTTTTTCTAAATTTTTATTTGTTAATTTATAATAGAATGATAACGTGACATTTATATTTTCATAAATTTATAGTTTAAATTATATTTTGTAATGTATTCATAAGTTTTGTATTTAAAATCCACTAAGCACTTAGTTTCATTAACTATTTTAAGACTTCTGAACACATTTTTAAAATTTAAAAAAGTCAATATTGGTTCACAGTTTTACATGAAATAAATGCCAAAATATTGGTATGTCACTGCCTTATTGGAATTATAACTCAGAAGGAATCACCCTGTACTTCCCATTTTGATAGAAAATATAATTAATTATATGAGCACACTAAAAGGAAAAATTCCAAAGTTGGAAATAGAGACAAAATGTTGATTCTCTAAGGGTATATAGCTTTGTTTCAACTAATTTTCTATTAATTAAAGTATATTACAAGTCTAAAAAAATAAATGTTGATTTGTAGAAAACTGATAGTAATTCAAATGATTTTTGTCCAGTAGCATTTCAAATGCATTTTGCCCTGTAGAGACATACATAGTTTATTTCTTGTAGAAAAGATTAAAACTCAAGGTTTTAAATTTTAATTTAATGGTCTTATTCTAGGATTTTTTCCAGTTACTATAATATTTCTGTTTGTCCTGCACATTTTTCAATTAGCTTTATTATCCTAGTTTCCTCAGTAATTAATTCAACCAATTCTTGTTAATTTTATATTTGTAGAAGAGTCATGTTTTTAATGTTTTTTGAAAATTATACTTTGGTAAGTATCACATGCAAATGGACATGATGAGCAAGTTTAGTTTTACAGAATTAGAAAACTTTATTTCTGCACATTTAACTCACAATGAATGAATTAAAAAACCCACCTCATTTGTGTCATATGATCAGTCAACCTGCATGGGATCGACTGACTTTTCACAAGATCAGTCTTTTTTTCATACTATTCCTTGGGCTTCTCCCCCAGGAATGTCTAAACACTGAGCGCAGTCTCACCAGCTGATCCCCAAGACAAGTACAGTAGTCCCCCACTCCATCTATGCTTTTGCTTTTGGCAGTTTTAGTTACCTGCAGTCAACAGTGGTCTGATAATATTAGATGAAAAATCCAGAAATAAACAATTCAAAGATTTAAAATTGCATGCCATTCTGAGTAGCATGATGAATTCTGGAGCTGTCCCATTCTGTCCTGCCCGGGATGTGAATCATCCCTTTGTCCAGTGTCTCCACTGTATACACTGCCTGCCCATTAGTCATCGACATCGTCTGCTCCCGACACCTAACCTTAGAAATTGTCTTGGCTTGATGATCCAGGATTACCCGAAGCAGATGATCCAAATGTAGCCTAACACTGCATCACAATGCCTACATCATTCATCTTATTTCATCTCATCATGTAGTCATTTTATCATTTCACGTCATCACAAGAAGGGTGAGCACAGTACAATAAGACATTTTGAGAGAGAAAGAGGACCACATTCACATAACTTTTATTAGTGTATATTGTCACAACCATTCTATTTTATTACTAGTTATTGTTCATCTCTTACTGTGCCTAATGTGTAAAATAAACTTTATCATGGGTATGCATGTATAGGAAAAAACATAGTGTATAAAGGGTTTGGTACTATCAGTGGTTTCAGGGTTTCACGCATCCTCAGAACCTCTGGGAAGGTATACCCCGTGGATGAAGGGAAACTCCTGTGTACAGATCTTTTTCAACTTATGCATATCACTGATGTTCATTTTAGGAAAACAGATGGATATGAAAAGCAACAAGCATGGGAAAACTACAAACTTAAGAAATCCCTCAAATTCTTTTGTCTCTTGTCCTTTGTCTGGAGTCCCTAACTTCCTTCTGGTCCAGAGATAGGAAGTTCTATTAGATCGTTTCCTTTTATGTGAACTTTGAAGTTCACAAAGGTTTTTCCTCCATCTCCCTGAGAACTATCTTAGACAAAGGGTATGTGGTGTTCTTTCTATAGGAAGTCTTTCTTCTTTGCCCATGTTCTATAAAAGTAATCCGAGTTGAACAGTGAGTGTCTCATCTAAGAATACCCAGCCTGTACCACATCCACTTCTCCAGGGACGCTGCCATATAAAGGTTCTTGTTGCTATCTAGTGGTGGTAGTGGTGGTGTTTCTCACATAACAGTCAAAAGATGAGGACTAGAGTGGAGTCCTAAGGAGAGCAGGGTGCAGGACAACACCTGTCTTTCTCTGGTGTTGGAGAATCAGTCCTACATCACAACCATGTTGGGAGGGATTATAAGGCTTGGCCCTTGCCTTCTAACTGGAGTGAGAAAAATACTAGGCAAATAAACATAAACTAATATGAAAAAAATTATCCTGCCACAGTGAATCAGGAATAAAGCTCTCACTGACATTCACTATGTTAAACTATATGAAACTGAACTAATTAAATGACAAGGAACTAAACAGTGAGATTCAACCAACTCAACATTAGGTCCTGAGTTAATGATTTGAGCAAATTGGGTTTGCTTCTTTGAAGTAAATAGCTTTCAATCCAGCAAAAATGACTGGTTTTCAAACAGTGGAAAGCCACTTGCATAGAACATACATAGAATTGCTACTCACAGTGAGGAATTCTGTATGTGTCCTTATGAAGCTTGAGAAACACGAACAAGGGAAGCTCATTCACATTTTTAGGTTCTTATAAACAAGGATGACAGAGAAAAAGATGAGCTGCTGATGTTTTTCCATTTCATCCTGAGAACATTTCACTCTGGAAATTATCAACAGGTCTAAGGTCTTTGAGTTTGCCATATTAAGATTGTTTCACAAGGAATGCAGCTCAACTGGTACCTACTTAGTTACTGTTGACACTGTAAATGCACGCTGCACAGGGAAAGACACACAGGGTCTGAGACAATCCCAAATACGTACCTGCTGCAACACCAGCTTCCAGTCCCCAAATGCCAAATGCAAAAGGAAGTGTTCCAGATATATTTAGCCTCTTATCCACCTCCTCAAACTCAACATCATTGGAGAGAATAATAGAAAACACATAGAATAATCCTCCATCACTGTTCAAACAGGGTTTTGCCAACATTTACTCTTTCTACTGACCACACTTGGTAAGATATTTGCTTCCTACTTTATTTCCCATAACCCACGAACTGTTCCTAATACAGGCAGTTAACAGTGTAACCTCCTTGTTCTGTGATTTATGGCTAAAGATATTTAAGTAATTTTTCAATTATATCACATTTAGTAAGACAATACAATCTCCACGATCATCAAAAACAGCACTGTGGTAAACAAAATGTATAACATTGTCCTGATATTTGACTAAAGCAGCATACAACTGTTCTGTAACATTAGGTGTAGTTCTGTTTGATGCATTTTAAGAAATACAGAATAAAGCCAGAAGGGCATCATAAACTGTTGGAGGAATGTGGATGACAGGTAGTGGGTGGGAAGAAACTATGTTATGAGAGAAGAAAGGTCTAGTGTTTTTCAATCTGAAAGTCAGAGTGACAGTTTATTTGACGCCTTTAAAACCTACCAAAGTAATGGATTGGAAACAACATTTTGTTCGTCAAATCCCAGTAATATTAGAAATAAGAAATGCCCTTTGAAGACTGAATCATGAAGATTTAAGACACACAAAGGAGAATACTTCACCCAAGCAGGGCAATAAATAATCTGATGCAACACAAAAGTAGTGTGAGTAGGCCTGCTTCAGGGATCCAAAGGCCTCTTTATTTTATATCGTTTATCTTGCCTTCAATTCAAGTTAATAAATTCTTTAAAAATGCTTGTGGATTTCTTATATGTCAATTGATAATCAACTCCATCAGACAAAAAACAAATTTGCAAAACTCTTCGAGATAAGCCCTTGTCTACTTGGGCTTCTCTTGAGACTGCTATGGGAGAATACCCTTATAAGTCTTAGATACCCTAGAAAAGATGTGGCCAGGCAGGCCTTAAGATCCTTAAAGGGAACTTTCCTCTGTTTAAAACGTTTTGTGAGCCACTCTGTTAAATTCCTCTGAGATATTAACAAAGGATAGTATAGATCCACCCTAGATTTTATCTTTTCCAGAGCCATTTTTAATTTAGTAATTATTTTTAGAGAATCTGGGTATGAGAAACAATTTTATTGCAAACCTGGCAAGCTCTGGCTCTTTTATATTTAAAGTTTATTTTTAGCTCATCTCTCGTGGCTCATATTTTATCATAGGCAATGGGGAAGAAATCAGGTGGCATTTTGAATATTCTGCCTGGTAATCTTCTTAACTAGATTACCGAGTTTAACAAGTGTATTTCCTCTTTGCCACATTATCGCAGATGATTATGTTGGCAAACTCTATGCCATAACCCAGCAAGAATTCCCTTTCCTTTGGCTTCCAATAACATTTCCTGACCTTCCTTTAAACCTTCACTGAGAGCCTCCTCAAGCCCTTTTAGGTCTCCACTAACACTCTACTTGAGATCTTCGGGCTTTTACTAACAGTCTCTTCAAAGTCATACCAGCTTCTTCCCACAGTCCTGTCCCAAAGTCAATGCCACATATAGGTTTTGTTATGGCAGCATTCCACTTCCAGGTACCAAAATTTGTAACAGTTATCTGTGGATATGTAAACTATCCCCAAAACTTAGTTGCTCAAAGCAACAACAATTATTCATTTTGTTCATGAATCTGTAATTCAGGCAGGGCTGAACAGGGACAACTTGTCTTAACTCTATATGGTATCACCTGGGATGGCTTGACTAGGAGTTGGAGAATCTACATTCAGGATAACTTACTCTCATGGTTGGCAGTGGGTGCTGTCTGTTGGCTGGGAGTTCAGCCAGGGGCAAAGGCCAGAAGCTTCTGTCTTCTCCATGTAGACCTCTTCCCAGGCTTCTTGGTCTTCCTGACAGCATGGTGGCTGCATCCTAAAAGTAAGCATCCTAAGAGAATCAGATAAAAGTACATTGGATTTTTTACAGTTCTAATCTTTAAAGTCATAAGTCATAACTTTCACCACACTATTTTTCAAAGAAGTCACAAAGGCTGCAAATAGTTGCAAGGAGAAGGGATATAGATTCCAGGTCTCTTAATGAGGGAATGGCAAAGTTTTACATGAGTATGTGGGACAGGAGATATTGTTGGGCCCATCTTTGGAAAATACAATCTTCTACACTGAGTAAAAAAAGAATTGCATAGGGAAATTAATATTTTGGAGGATATATTTTTTATCATTGATGTCAAAACTATGGAGAGGAATTAAACACTCCATAATATAGGTTTTGGTCCTCTGACAGTGAATAAAATCTGTCTAGTTGGATTATAGATCTGCTTCAGTTTGGAAATTCTTATGTTCCTAAAGTAGACATATTCGTATAAAACATCATCATCCTAAAATTTAACTAATTTTACATATCTCATCAAAATAATCTATTGTTTTTAATAATTGGAAAAAAGATCAATATTTCCATCTAGTTCAATTCCATTTAACAAATATTTGTAGACCACTTACTACATGCCAAACACTGTGCTAGGTATGCTATGGTAAGTAAGGCATGTTTCTCTTATTGTAATTGGGAAGACCTGCACCGTATGGTTAATTGCAATATAGTATGATAAATGAAAAAAATTAAAATATATGTACTATACCCACATGAAAAGAAATAGTCAGACCCCTAACTCATATACAAAAATTAACTCAGAATGGATAAAAGACATAAATGTAAGAGCTAAAATTACAAAATTCTTAGAAGATAACATAAGAGTAAATCTTCATGACCTGGAACAGGCAGTGTTTTCTTAGCTATGACACCAAAAAGCACAAGCAACAAAAGAAAAAAAATAGATCAATTAAACTTCATCCAAATTAAAAACTTTTGTGCTTCAAAGCACACCTCAAGAAAGTGAAAAGATGACCCACAAAATAGGAGAAAATTTTTGCAAATCATATGTCTAAGGGACTTGTACCTAGAATATGTTTAGATTTAGGAGTTAGGAGATTTAGATCTCCTAACTCAATAATTGAAAGACAACTTATTTCAGAAAAAATGGTTAAAGGATATAAATAGACATTTCTCCAAAGAAAGTATACAAATGGCCAATAAGCACATGAAAATGTGCTCAACATTATTCAGGGAAATGCACATCAAAACCACATTGAGATACCACCTCACACCTACTAGGATGGCTAGAATTTTAAAAAATGGACAATTACAAGTTTATCAAGAACATAAAAATTGCAACCTTCATACACTACTGGTGGAGATGTGAAATTGTTCAACCAGTTTGGAAAATAGTGCAGCAGTTCCTCAAAATGTTAAACATAGAGTTACCATATGACCCAGCTAGTTCACTCCTAGCTGTCTACACAGAAGGAATGAAAACATGTCCATAGAAAAACTTGCACATGAAAGTTCATAGCAGAATTATTCATAATAGGCAAAAATGGAAACAATCCAAATGTCTGTCAGCTGATGAACAGATTAACAAAAGGGGGGCATATTCATATAATAGAATATTATTTGGCAATAAAAAATATCAAAGTACAATCAAAAAAATAATCCATCACGATCAGGTGGGCTTTATTCCCGAGATGCAGGGATGGTTCAACATACGCAAATCTATAAATGTAATTCACCATATAAATAAAAGCAAGAACAAAGATTATATGATCCTTTCAATAGATGCAGAAAAGGCTTTTGACAAAATCCAGCACCCTTTTATGATAAGAACTCTTAACAATATAGGCATAGATGGCTCATTCCTAGAAACTATTAAAGCCATATATGATAAACCCACAGCCGATATCATATTGAATGGGGAAAAATTGAAGGCATTCCCCCTTAAAACTGGCACCAGACAAGGGTGCCCACTATCTCCACTTCTTTTCAACATAGTGCTGGAAGTCCTGGCCACAGCAATTAGAAAAGACAGAGGACTCAGGGGCGTCCAGATAGGGGCAGAAGAGGTCAAACTTTCACTATTCACAGACGATATGATATTATACATAGAAAACCCCAAAGATTCAACCAAGAGATTACTGGAATTGATAAATGAATTCAGCAAAGTCTCAGGATACAAAATTAATACACACAAATCCATAGCCTTCATATATGCTAATAACAATCAAGCCGAGAAACAAATTAAAGATGCTATACCTTTCGCAATAGCAACAAAGAAAATTAAATATTTAGGAACATATCTAACTAAGGAGGTCAAAGACCTATATAGAGAGAATTATGAAACACTGAGAAAAGAAATTTCAGAGGATGTAAATAGATGGAAAGCCCTACCATGCTCTTGGATAGGCAGAGTCAACATAGTAAAAATGGCTTTGCTACCTAAATTAATTTACAGAATCAATGCAATCCCTATCAAAATACCAACATCATTTTTTGCCGATCCAGAAAAAATAATTCTACGCTTCGTGTGGAACCAGAGAAGACCCCGTCTAGCCAAAGCAATCTTAAGCAAAAAGAACAAATTGGGAGGCATCTGTCTACCAGACTTCAAACTATACTACAAGGCTATAGTAACCAAAACTGCATGGTATTGGCACAAGAACAGACACGTAGACCAATGGAACAGGACTGAGAACCCAAATATAAAACCAACCTCGTACAGTCACCTGATCTTTGACAAATTCCAGAAAAACGTACACTGGGGAAAAGAATCCCTATTCAACAAATAGTGCTGGGAAAACTGGATGGCCATATGTAGAAGACTGAAACTGGACCCACACCTCTCACCTCTCACAAAAATCAATTCACAATGGATTACAGATCTAAACCTAAGACATGAAACCATAAGAATTCTCGAAGAAAATGTTGGAAAAACTCTTATGGACATTGGCCTAGGCAAAGAATTTATGAAGAAGACCCCCAAAGCAATCACAGCAGCAACCAAAATAAATACACGGGACCTGATCAAATTGAAAAGCTTCTGCACAGCCAAGGAAACTATCCCTAGAGTGAACAGACAACCTACAGAATGGGAGAAAATATTTGCATGCTACACCTCTGATAAAGGGCTGATAACCAGAATCTATACAGAACTTAGGAAAATCAACAAGAAAAAATTAAACAACCCTATTAAAAATGGGCAAAGGACATGAACAGAAACTTTTCCAAAGAAGACAGAATGATGGCCAGCAAACATATAAAAAAGTGCTCAACTTCTCTAATTATCAGGGAAATGCAAATCAAAACCACAATGAGATATCACTTAACTCCAGTGAGATTGGCTCATATTAAAAAATCCCCAAATAACAAATGTTGGCGGGGATGTGGACAGATAGGAACACTCATACACTGCTGGTGGGACTGCAAATTAATACAACCTCTATGGAAAAGAATATGGAGATACCTCAAAGAATTAAAAGTAGAATTACCATTTGACCCAGCAATCCCACTACTGGGTATTTATCCAAAAGAAAAAAAGACATTTTATAATAAAGACATCTGCTCTCGAATGTTCATAGCAGCACAATTCACAATTGCAAAGTTGTGGAAACAACCCAGGTGCCCATCAATACACGAGTGGATCAATAAAATGTGGTATATGTATACCATGGAGTATTACTCAGCAATAGGGAACAACAGTGAATTAACACATCTGGTATTATCCTGGTTGGAGCTAGAACCCATTCTTCGAAGCGAAGTGTCACAGGATTGGAAAAACAAGCACCACTGGTACTCACCATCAAACTGGTACTAACTGATGAACACTTACATCAGACAGGGCAATAACATCCATCTGAGGGCGGGCGGGCGGGAGGGGGGTGGAGGGGATGGGAAAAACTCTCACTGAATGGATGTGGGGAGCACAGTTTGGGAGATGACCACGATTGTGGCTCTGACACGGGCAGAACAGGGGCAATGTGTATGGCCAAAGTGTTGTACCCCCATGATATTCTGAAATTAAAAAAATAAATTAAAAAAAAATATATCAAAGTACAGATGCATGCTACAACATGAATAAACCTTGCAAACATTGTGCTAAGTGAAAAAGCCAATCACAAAAGTTCACACGTTGTATGATTCCATTTATATGAAATGTCTGGAATAGGCAAATCTATAGAGACGGAAAGTATATTAGTGGCTGCCTATGGCTGTGGTAAGGGTGGCTTGGGGAGAAATGGGGAATGACTGCTAGCGGGTACTGGGAATATTAGGGGGCAATGAAAACATTCTAAGATTAATTGTGATGATAATTGCACAATTGTGTGAATATACTAAAAACTTTTGAATTGTATGGTTAAATGGGTGAATTATAGGGTATGTGAATTATGTTTCAATAAAGCTGATACATACTCACACACACATATATACACTTAAAGGTATGTACTAGGTAAATTGGAGACATAGATAAAGTAGTGATTTCTGCTTGGTGGGTCACAGAGGTCTTCATAAAAGAAGAAAAGTTTGAAATGTGGGTGGCACTGGGAAAGGGAAAGGACTTTTAAGAGAGAGGACAGAACTTGCACATACAGGGAAGCACGGAGCAGCCTGGTTGAGTGTGGCTGAAGCACAGCGGCATATTGAGGGCTTCAAGAAATGAGGCTTAGAAAGCTAGAAAGGGATGCATTTGAACTTTAAAAAACAATGGGGCAGCCTTGTAGGCTTTGGGCAACAGGGGTGAGGAGGTGACAGGATCATATTTGCATTTAAAATAATCACTCTAACAAAATAGAGGAATGTGGACCACAGGCAAACTCTGGTAGGCAGAAAGGTCCAAGTGGGAAATGGTGTCTAATTCAGGCAGGAAGTAAGAGGGAGAGAATTAAAATATTAGCAGTAAAGATGATCGGATATGAAGGAATTACAGCCTCAGGACTTGGTGAAAAGGAGCATAGTACCTGGTAAATAATAGACAATAAATATTTGCTAAGTGGAATTGGACCTTTTACTTAGCTATTTCAACATGGGAAAAATGTAAAAAGTAATCTAAAAAGGCATATGCTTCAAATGACATAATCTTCGTATACAATATCCTCTTGAAGGGAAAGAAATGACATATGACACAATCTATAAATGTATTTTTATATACTTCAAATCTGTAGACATAGGCTCAAGTATGCAAAACCACTCACACATTTCTTCTTAAGGAGAAGCCAAATATATATTTAATAATCAAATAACCACCAAACTAGGGGCTTTTTATGGATACGATAATATTCTTTTTATAGTTGTGTTTATATACCAGCATAATCAATTAGAATCCTCTTAAGCTTTAGGCAAATAACTGTGAAGTTTTGCACCACCAACCATGAAAATATTAATAGATGGGCTGCAAAAAGCACTTGCTGCGTATGGGATGTTTTTCTACCGTTGTACCAGAATATTTTGGAGACGCCTAAATGTACCTTGTTTGACTGAAGAAACCAGGAAGTTGGCAGTGGCCATCACTTCTTGAAAGTTTTTTCTTGCTGTAGTGTGATGTGAAGGTTGTGAAATACTGGTGTCCACACTTCCTGATCCTCAGTCTCTAAGATACACAGTCATGGTCAAGTGTCACTCCCTCACAATCTCCTGATCCAGAACTGTACATTCTTCCCTCTAGCGAGAAGATGCTACTTCTTCCATAGTAGTGCCATAAAAAAATTGTTGTTCAAATTATTTGCAATATCTAGCTGTTGCATATTTATTCAATTTTAGATTGTATGTTTTTCAGAATTATATCAAGTTGAAAATCATTTGGCTAGCACACATCAACTAGAATTCTAATATTATGAATAGCAGAAGCTCTCAAAAGTAAATAATTACAATGCATTCTGGAGAGAGTGCATTTTATTTGTAGTGTTTCTATGTTGATAACAAATCAAACGATTTAATTCTGAGTTCATAATAATAAATATAAAGTGGCTTAATTTGTTAAACAGTTTTTCTCAACTTTTAATTAATCCATATCCCACAAGCTCAGATTTTCTATAAAAGACTCTTTTCTATAGTTTGTATTTTCAAAGAATATTTTCCAAATATAAAATTATAAAACTGAATAAAAATATGCCCATGCATATGTATATAAATTCATACACGTATACATATACACACAACACATATTCTGATAACTGTCCTTGCCCAACTGAGAATCACTATGCTAGAGGGTTTTTAAAATCTCAGGTCAGTTGTTCATTAATTCATTTTTTTAAAATTAGAAACAAAGAAAAGAAACAGGAGGACGGTGCTAAGAGAATGCTAGTCTCAAGGCATTCTTATTAAAAAAAAAAAAAAAAGCTACAAATTACCACAACTAAGGATGTCAGTTTTCTGAAGCCCCAAATAGTTTAGATAAATGATACAGGGTGATACATTTCATCACTGGCAACTATCCAAATTAATGATTTATTGTGGTGCCAATTAAGTGTATGCTTAAAAATAGTGGAAGAGAGAAACTTGTGAAAAAAGTACCTAAAATTGAACTTTTCTTGAATTATTAAATAAAGCTTAGGCAGGACAAATCATACAATCATACAATTTTGATATTTAGTGGTTTATTTAGCATAAAGTTGGAATAAAATCAACTGTATTTTCACTCATGTTACACTCAGATAATAAATTATCTTGATAATTTTAACACACTGCTATATTTTTTATTTTGCTTCTACTATTATTATTATTACCTCTTGCTACTGGATGATATTTACTGAGCTCTTACTATATTCTAGGCAGTTAATTAAATATCCTTATGCTATTACACCTTGTTAATCTCCCCAATAAACCAGAGGTAGGCAGCGATTGTTACTTAACATTTTACAGGAAAGCCAGGCTTAGGTGAGAAAGTGGCAGAGCTAGATCTGGAGTTGAGGCCTATCTGCCTCTAGATTGTACCTCTTGATGCTTATATTTTTCTACTCCCATCAATTATATATATATTTAGCAATATTTTCTTGTACAAAGAAGTGAACATACATGTCTTTGGTGTTCAGCAAGCTCAGGACTCAGACTCAAATGCAAAGGCCAGATCACATAAAGAACTAGCTTGTTTTATATAACCTAAAGATGCAAAGGAATTTCTTGAAGGGAAAGAAGAAAAGAGCAGAAAGGTAATGCTGAAATTGAGAATACACTATAAAAAAATACATATTGCTCTGTGAGTATCTGTAGTTAGGATTTTTTCATCATAGAAGTATTTTCTCACTAAAAGATCTAAATTCAGGCCATTATGTATTCCCCCATCTGCCTCCACCTCTGTTCCCTTTACTTTTGTTATTAATTGGAAAGTATAAAGTATTTCAGAGAAACTTTCTTTGCAGCCAGCTTTACTATAATGCAGCTAATCCATTAACCAAGAAATAATGTAAATGGACATCAATCTAAAACCTGTGGGAAGTTAAGCCTGTTTGGGAAAAATGTCCCCAAAATCATGAGTGATAATTACAACTGTATACTATATACCACATAAATTTCTGATAATGGATTAAGTTTCCTTCCATGCTGTCATGCCCCTCTAAAAATAATTTCTGTCAAAATGTATATACAGAATCTAGGGAATTATGGGTCATTTCATTCATTTCTCTTTCCCATTATAGGCATTACAACCAGAATGGACCAAAGACTCTTCTAGGGAATAAATACCTACTCTAAAAAATGGCTTAGGATTATAGCTGATGAATTGTGATGTTATGTGCTTTTTGCTTTCAGCATCTTATACAGCAATTGAAAAACAACAACAATCATGAGTTATACCAAAATAAAAATTCACTTTTGTGAATTTTGAAAGACTTGACCCAAATCCTAGCAAAATGAGTAAATTAATAAAAGCCATTCTAACTGGGGTAAGGTGATACCTCACTGTGGCTTTAATTTGCATTTCCCTGATGATTAGTGACGTTGAGCATTTTTTCGTATGTTTCTTGGCCATTTGTCCATCTTCTTTTGAAAAGCTCCTGTTCATGTCTTTTGCCCTCTCTTTAATGGGGTTGGTTTTTTTTCTTGCTGATTTGCTTGAGTTCTTTGTAGATTCTGGATATTAGCCCTTTATTGGATGTATAGCTTGCAAATATTTTATTAAAAAGTCCAAAACTACAAGATGTTGGCATGGATACAGAGAGAAAGGAATGCTTACACACTGTTAGTGGGACTGCAAATCAGTGCAGCCTCTTTGGAAAACAGTGTGGAGATTCCTCAAAGAACTAAAAGTAGACCTATCATTGAATCTAGCAATCCCACCACTGTATCTACCCAAAGGAAAAGAAGTCATTTTATCAAAAAGACATCTGCACCTGAATGTTTATTGCAGCACAATTCACATGTGCAAAGATATGGAATCAACCTAAGTGCCCATCAATTCATGAGTGGATTAACAAAATGTGGTATATGTATACCATGGAGTACTACTCAGTCATAAAAAAAGGATGAATTAATGCCTTTGGCAACAATTTGGATGGAACTAGAGACCATTATCCTAAGTGATTCTAAGTGAAGTAACTAAAGAATGGAAAAACAAATACCACATGTACTCGCTATTAAACTAGAACTAACCGATGAGCACACATGTGCACAGAAGGAAGTAAAACTCAGTGGAAATCAAGCAGGGGGGAGGGGGAAGGAGGGGAGGGGCAAAAACCTATCTAGTGGGTACAATGAACACTATTTGGGTGATGGGCACACTTATACCTGTGACTCAAGCATTACAAAAGTGATACATGTAACCAAAAACATTTGTACCCCCTTAATATTTTAAAATTTAAAAAAGCCCAAAAAACATATGTCGTAAGTATTGCCCCATGTCATTAAAAATTCTCCAAACTGCTTATTTGGTTATATTATATTGACACATAAATATTATACCATTAGTTATTCAATTGTTTTTCTCTTGTTGGAAAATTAGGCAGTTTCCAAATTTTGCTGTTATCAATGTGACGAATATCGTTGTACAAAATCTCTACTTTCAAGTGCCAATGGCAGCCAATGTTTATCATTTAAAGGTGATTTCTCTTCCACCCCCAAAAGATAAATAAATAAAAATAAAATTAGTAAATTAGTAAATGGTTAAATAAGGTCATACAAAATTAACTTTGTCATTAGTTCCTTGTACTCAGCAACTGTTCATTAAATGTTGAGTGAGTCTAATTGTGATGAAATTTCAGAAAAGAAACATAATAAAATATGCACGTTCAATATTTGTCCTTCAAATGCTTGTCTGTTTCTAAAAGCAGAAAGGGACTAGTTTGTCCCTACCCTGTGTCCATGCTAAGATTTAGCCAAGGTAAATTTGAATTAGTTGATTTAAATAAGGGTGTTTTCTCAGAAAGAAAGAGAGCTGGCCAGCCCTAAAGGAGGACAGGGGATGGGAAGGACAGCAAAATATCTGTTCCAAGTGCTTCCACGAAAGTAGAAACAACCAAAGATACTTTCACAAGTGATTTGTGTGAGAAAGCTGAGTTGTAAGCAACGATGCTTTGCTGCCCACTTAATGAGGGGTGATAGATCAAGGGAAGCACTCTCTCCACTCCCATACAGTGTGATGTCATCATCACTGTGGCCCACTGAGGGCCCCAGTGGAAGATTAGGGGTACACTGGGGCCCTCAACAGAGAGAGCAAGAGAAGGGGAAAGCACTTGGCATTGACTTATAAGGACTGTTGTGAAGATGTATGAATAACTCTTGGGGACCCTCTAATACTAATGGATGAGATTTAGGAGAGGGTCATGCCTAGCACCTGATAGAAAAAGACAGAAAAATGTGTCTATCATCATTTGTCATCACAGGCTGATGAGGACTGGGTAAACAAGTTATTTTATTCAATGTCAATATTTTATATGTATCAATAGGTTGATAACTATATAAGTACTTGCTGACCAAACATAAATCAAGACATTCACAACTGAGATTTAACTGATGACACTGGTGATTCTATTAAAACCAGTCTCAGGATAGTTGTTTGTGAATTGAATCACCAGATAATATCTGCTTTATAGTACTTCAAGGTTTTTTTGTTTTTTTTTTTTTACCTTGGAACTGCAGAAATAATAAAAGGAATTATTTGAGAAGTACTGAAACAAAACCATGAATCATCTGTACATGGATTTACTAAACAATGAACTCAGGAACACAAATAATGAATTACAATGTGTCTGACACAGGTGTAATTGTTTTTAATCACTAATCTCTTTCCAAAAGGAATGGCAAGCTCCTTCAAGCACCAATGACTATAAACAAATTCCACATCCTAGAGCTGATCTTCTCTTTCTGCAGCATCTCTAGACTAATTCTTTCCTTTTTGGCTCTCATTTTTCTTCTTGACCGGTTGGCTCTAGAAGCACTCAGACTGTCTTTGCATTTTCTCAACATCCAGTCTGTTAACCGCCACTGTCAACAGCAAAATAGCTCTTTGCTCCTGCCACACAGCCCTTGACGCACCATTGTACATTTTCGTGATGCCTTAGGTGGGTCCCCCTGTGGTCTCCTTCCTATGTGCTGTGCTTACGTTTGTTCTTCATTTTGAACTTTGGCTATAATGGAAAGTTTCTTGAAGAGGCCTCTAAATATCCCCTTGGAAATTAAAACCCCTTTCCTGCTTAACAAATTCCTTCCTTTGAAGCATCTGGCAGACAGGTAGTAAGACCTACTATTCTAAATCCTTGCTACTAAAATGCAGTCCATGAACCAGCACCATCAACCTCACCTGGGGGCTTCTAGAAATGCAGCAATTTGGATCCCAAAAAGTAGGACACAGACCTACTCAGAATCGTTTTTACAAAATTTGTATAGATGTGAAAGTTTGAGAAGCATTGCTCTAAGTGGCATTCCATGAGCAATTTTTTTGTTCCAAAGAAAAATATTTTTGTTGAAAATTTGAAACCCAATAATGTTCAACTTTTACATAGTAGCAGAATCAGGGATCCTTTGCTGGCCCTTGGTTTTATTGCTTGAAAGAACACAATAAACATGAAAAATCAGGCCTAGATCTGTAAGTTCATATTCTGTCTCTCCCATTTAATGTTTAATTTGCCAAACCTCATCTACCTACTACCCTATTTCTACCACCCACCACCACCACCATAACAGCTAATGGTCTTTGAGCTGTGCCAAGCACAACTAACAACTCTGTGAAGTAGGCCCTATCATCACCATCATGGAATGAGCAAGTAGGCTAATTGTTCACATAAGATTTAGTCTCCTTCGGGGTATCCAAAAAGACCCTCATGAGGAAAATGGACCCTGTGTTTGTTTGATATGCCTGCTTATCTTTGAGTACATTCCTAACTTACTGCTGAGGACACTGACATTCTGTATGTGAGCTACACTTAAGAGTTATTACTTCTGACAGTATTACTTATGACTTATTCAATGAGTAACAGAACAGCAGTTGTGGAAATGAGAAGAAAACAAGGGAAAAGGCCTGATTTAATAAATAGAAATATAAAACTGTATAGGAGAGGAAGTAGTAGATGAGACATCTTAACTTTATACATTTAGAATACAATTAGAGTAAGTGGCAATTAAATGTTTTCAATATTCATAAATAATTCAAATGGTCATACTACAAAGCTTCAATTATAAGAAGATAGAATGTTTTCTCTTTCCGCTTCCTAGAAGTACTATCATTTTTTCCTTTCCAGGAGAGGAAAAAGAAAAAAGGAGAACCTATGCTTCCATTTTGCCTGATTCCTTCGCTAGCACCACATTCGCATTCGGACAGGTGAGGAACACGGGCAATACAGCACTTTTCCAGGAAACCCCCAAACTTACTTTCTGTTCACATTCTTTTATGTGCACTTTACTGCATTCTTATTTGCCTCTAAAAATGTTGAAGATGGCCAGCTGAGCATTCTTAACTGTGGAAATGCACATTTTAAATGTTACTGAAATTCAACTGAATATTCTTAGAGGAACGATATATATCCCAAGTCTGGGAGAAACTGCTCATTTTTGACAATGGTATATCATTCACAGCAACTCCAAATCTCAGAATCACCATTTCAAGATTCTTTTTCTTCTATGCCTTCTTTGTGCAGGCTCTTAGCATATGTACAAGCTATGGACAACTTGGTGTTTTTATTTTTATTTTCTGAGATAGGGTCTCATTCTATTGCCCGGGCTAGAGTGCAGTGGTGTCATCATAGCTCACCACAACCTCAAACTCCTGGGCTCCAGGGATCCTCCTGCCTCAGCCTCCTGAATAGCTGGGACTACAGGCATATGCTATCACACACAGTTAATTTTTCTAATTTTTGTAGAGACAGGGTCTTGCTATGTTGCTCAGGCTGGTCTCAAACTCCTGGCCTCAAGCTATTCCTCCTGCCTAGGCCTCCCAAAGTGCTAGGATTACAGGCATGAGCCACCATGCCCAGCCTTGGTGTTTTTTTAAGAATATTGCTTTCATCCATGTATAAGGTAATTCAAACTCAATTTATGCATTCTGGATAAACTTTGCTAATGTTCTTGACTATTTGAACTCCACCCTTTCTACTTCCCATTCTTTAAAATTTTGCTCAAACCACATGTCCTTGATAAAGACTTTTCTGACTACCTCAGGCTATAATCTCTCAAATCCTTTTTATTATTGATACTTCTAAACCAACCTATAAATTAAAAGATGCCTTGTTTTTCCATCTTGTTTTTAGACCCTCTTATTTTTCATCTCTGCATAGCAGCTAGCATGGTGGCTCAAACATAATAGCTTTCAAATATTCATGAAGTACACAAAGGTTTAAAATGGGGAGAGGGAAGAGAAAACTCCAGTAGTGTTCAGGTTCATTTTATTTCATTCTTATACTATGTAAGTTATTTGCCCATTGGTTCAGCCTATTATTGCAATTGTTATATCTCTAATTTTGATTATCAAATTCTGGGTATCTTGCATTGTCAAAAATGAACTAAAAGTGGCTACAAAACTGAGTAGTTAAAATCATTGATGCCTGTATTACTAGTAAATGGGTGTTTGGTTTATATGTATTATTATTGCTGTTAGAATCAACTAGTTAAACTGCTGAATAATTTGAACAAAGAGTAAAAGAATATTTTAATATTTGCTGTTTGTAGCTTAATTTTAAAGAGAGTACATTTTAAAGAGAAGTTTTCTTTGACCTCAGATGGTAATCATCATGATCACAGAAGTAGATGAGCCCAAGAGGCATCAGTCCGTGCCCTCTCTCCCAGGTGCTCTATCTTAACTGCATTTGTGAAAGCATCATAGACACCTCTCTAGGAAAAGAGAGTAACAACTATTAGGTTGTATGCTGCAATTCTTTCGGACCTTATTTGTTACTCATCAAATCTAATCCAAATTCTTCATGCTGCAGTTTAAGAAAAGAAACCACTAACAACACTTTAGGCAAAATAAATACTTTATTGTTTTAATTTTTTTTTTTTAAGAAATCAGCCTTTGTGTGATATTTCAAACATTTATAAACCTTATATTCTTTCAAAGAACACTGTTAACATCTCAACCACTTTGATTAAAATATCACACACAAAGAAACATAATAGGAGTTGAAAATTATAAATGCTAAAAGAATAATTTCAATAACATTTGGTTACTTTACACATTTATTAACACATATAAAACCAAATATGAAACCACTTTCCTTTTTTTCCCCCATAAAAACAAAGTTTTCACTGGTTAAAAGTGAATTAAAATCATTTATGTACGAGAACAAATGTAAATTATTTCCACTTTGAAAAAACAAAAACCAGCTTATTCATTTCTATCCATTCAAGTCATAGGCCCCATTATTTGGATGATACCCTATTATTTAGTCTCAAAGACAGAAGAAGAAAACATCTCCTTATAATAAAGAAGTCTGGACAATACAAAAAGTACATAGTGTTTAACATAAGGCACATTACTAAAAGAAAAATACTACATAAGCTATAATAAAATTACATTTGTCTTGTGTAAGGCAACAAGGCTTACAGTGTAAGAACATTAAGTAGTTGTAGGTAACCTCATATAATTCTATCCTACTGCTATTAGTAACCTCCTCAAGAATTAAGAGCAATTTTTACAACAGAACAGTTTTTCTTCTTGGAAGTGACACTAATTAACAGCAGTGGAGGGAAAATCATTGGTTGCTTCAAGCTCTCAAAAAATGAATCAGTTATTGCACAGTAAATACCTCATAGAGGTCAGTGTTTTAAGAAGCTAGTCTGATGAAGTATGTTATTTATAATGTGGGTAAGTCTGGAAATCTTCAAGTTTTATAATTAATTCTAATAGAGAATCAAATGAAAAATATTGACATACAAATAAATATTAGGCTTTTCAAATGGCTACAATTTTGAAAGTTTAGAAAAGAGCAAAGTGCCTAAGTTTCTATGTATTTTTTTAAAAGATATGCATAGAAGAAATACACATTGTACACTGTATACAGTAGCCCAGCTCAGCAGCAAGTATCTTCTAAAGCACAAGTAACACCTCCTCCACCAGTGTAGTATATTATCAATACCTCCAATATTACACAGCTAATAGGATTCGTGCCAACCTTAAAAAAGAAAGAGAAGTCCATTTTAAACATTTTTCAAATACTATTATTAAAAGATTTTTAAAAGGGGGATGAGAATTTTATTAAAATATATATAAATATAAACATGATCTTCCTGTGATCTCCATATATCTTCCTGAAAAGTAATTCTTTTATCCCTGGCTTTGGGGAAAAAAAATCTCATTAGTTGCTTTATGACATAGTTTATCAAAATATTTTTCCCCTTTCTACAGTTGAAATTATATATTATACTTTTCAAATTATATTTTTGTTTCTCTTGCTATAGAATGAATACTTTTAGTTCTATTAAAGGTATTATTCTATCAAAGTGTGTTATTCCTGTTGGCATTCACTAAGTATTACTATTAACATATATATTTTTTATGAAATGTAACTAGACCTATGAGAAAATAAAAGTAATTCATTTTAATAAGTAAAACACAAAATTTAATGAATTATAATTAGAAATGGATCTATGGAATATGTTTCTTTAAAAGATAAAATAATTAGGAAAGATAGTATGAAGTAGTGATTCTCAACATCTTGTTCCATAAATTGTACATTTGAAATACCTTTATAATCAATGCTTTCAAAGATTCAAGTTTGAAGGTCTAATTCCAGGATTTATTTACTACAATAAAATTCCATTAAAATGACCCAATATAGATAATTCCCTGGCGATTAGTACGATGAGATTTGACTTGCTTACATTTCAAATAGGCTTGTGCAAGGTTTTCACACTGCAGGATAACATATTACATACATTCTAAAAATCAAAATTTAGCTAGAGAACCAGACTTGTGTACTAAGGAAACAAAGAATTAAATGCCAAGTACTAATTTATATTTAGCTGAACAAAGAAATTCAGAAAAATTTACCTATAATTTCCATTTAATGACTATCTTGCTTAGAATTAGATCCTTTACTTGAAGATACTGCTGCCAAAAGTCCACTTACAATTTCCCGTCTGATTTCCCCAACAATAGACTCTTTAATCTAGAATGAAAGAAAGAGAAAAATCAGAACTTAACATATGAGTGTAATTCATTTTTTCCTGTTTTTAGAAAAAAACAAATGGCATTTAATTTCTGCAATCAGCTAAACCATAGAGAAAACTACAGCCTTCACGTGAACCTGCATGCAATACAGAGAGCAGGTGGAGAATCAAGTCCATCCATCCTCAAACTCAGATCAGACTCTGCAGTCTGATCCAGCATAACTCAGCTAACTAGATTATAAAATATCATAAGTCTTACATTGAGAACATTAAAAAATGTTATTTCATAGATTAAAAAACTTCTAGTAAATACTTTACTTCATGACACAAAATAACATGGAAGGACTGATTAAGTGTTTTTTATTGTCTACCTTTGTAAGGTAATCAGCAGGATACACAAGTGCTCTCACTGCTAAAAAAAAAAAACCCGTTAGTGGCAAAATAATATACAAGTATAATGCCTGTTTACACCAATTGAAAGCAAAATATCTAAAGAAGTTGTAAGAAATTATATATTGTACTAACTTGTGTATTTTAAATGGAAAGAAAAAAATTATCATTTAGTATAATTTATTTTAAAGCATGAAAAACATCCTCAAAACAACCATAAACTCTAAAGAATAACTTTTTCTTTAGTTGTATGGTATAGTCGTCACCTGTCTAAAGCTTCTGCTTCAGATAAGGATATACATCTCATTTCATTGCTGGAAAAGGTAAACAGACCTGGGGCAATGACAATTTCATCAGGATCTTCTTCTCCAGATGTCCAAACACTACATATGCCTATCCCCCCCCTTTTCTCTCTAATGAGACAGCATCACCTTTAAATAGCCCTCTGTGAAGGCTTTAAATGTGTATTTCCTGAAATAAACTGATAATGCCTTCTAAATTAGCACTTGAGACACTGTCAACCAGCTTTTAAAAATTCTACATTTCCACAGTATCCTGTCAGCCAGAATGATCTATTTCCTAAAATGCTCCTAAGTACATCTTGAACACATCTTAACTGAAAGTCTTTCCAAAAATGGCTCTGTATTAATCTGTCATGCAAAATTGGCACACAATACATAGATTTATATATAGTTATTCACAGAAACAAAATGCTCCTTAGCAACCAACCATCTGTACTGGAATATATTTAAATAAATATAAGCTTTTCATTTTATCTTCTATCAAGATTTCTAAATTTTAAACAGGACCAAAAGTTCTTGAAGTTCATAGTACTTTAGATTTACTTTTTAAACAAGTATGTGAATACAAATATTTTAAAAACCAGAATCTCTTAGCCATAGTATATAAACACAAATACAATATGCTGAATCCAAACCACTGAAAATTTGTATTTTACAAGACAATGAGTATAGTCTTTCCAGTCCTGCTTACAATGAAATAAGGCAATTTTATTACATTCCATCATTCTTCATCATTCAAAAGAAAAAAAAAAAACTAGCCAAAAAGTATACTTTACAAACCAAAAATGTGAGCCAGCCTTTTTTCGGAGTGCAAACATTACTGGAGTAAAACATACAAGAACCTCTATGGTCAAACATGTTATAATCTAGATGAACACAAAATGAATTTTGAAAAATGAGAGATTAGCATGGGCTAGAAGAGGAAAAAAATATTCTCAGAGAAGGCAGACTTTACATAGTAGGTCACAAAAAGTTAGAACTATTTCAGATGATAGTGAAGATAGAAAACTTTAAAGCAAGAGAATCGTGGATGAGAAGGGAATATGATGGAGTCTAACTGACAGGACAGTTCCTTCTGGGGTGTAGAAGGAAATTAGGACAAGAAGGGTGAGGTCAGATGGAAGGTGTACTGTGAGCTCCTTCAGGGAGGGGCTCAAGTCTCATTTATCAATTTGATAAATTGCATACAGTAAGCACTCAATAGATGTCTCAATGGATGAATCACTGAGACAGCCAGACAGCACAAGAGACAATATTAGATACAAAAAGAAAAAGAAAAGTAGAAAAACAAAGAACTACAGACTAGCACTGAAAATGACAAAATGCCTTTAAATAATTAATTGAAGGAATAAATATATGGACAAATAAATTATTTCTAAAGTCTCCCATGCTACAGAAAGGTTAGAAGGATTAGGAGTGAGAAAATTCCACTGGGATCCAATGGTAAAACTACCTTTATGAGCACAATTTCCAAACAATGGCGTAGGCTGAAGATAAGACTACCTGAGACTAAGAAAGGAAAGCTTACTGACCCACTGCAAGTCTGAAGTGTGGGGCAACATAGCCACTTAATGTGTACGTACTGAGTGCCTTCGCTGTGGCAGCCATTATATAAAGTGATCACTAAAAAACGTTTCAGTAAGCACACATGGACAAGCTGTGTATTTATCAAAATACATGCTTAAAACATGTCAGATGTACTGTAATAAAGATTCTGAAAGGCATGAACCAAGTCTAGTCACTTGAATAAACAAAGAACTCTCTAAACACAAAGCAATCTATGTTTACCCTTTGACATTTAATTCTGTTGAATTTGCTTCTGTGGGCACATATTCATTCATTCTATTAAGTACTTTTTATTTAAACATATACATACATTTTTAAAGTAATTGTGAACAGTTTCAGGCCACTGATCACATGCATCACAGATGACTGGGCAAATTTTAAGGCGGTATACTTTTTTCCTACTACAATGTTCATAATGTGCACCGAAAAGGGGTATCTTTAACCTGACAAACATTTAGTTACTGAATGAGTGTATTAAATGTTTGTCTGAAAGAACTTTCTTTAATACTCTCTTTCAAAAAAAGAATTCTTACTGTATTAACACATTATAAATGATGAAAACACTCTTTTTAAAAACCTCACTTATGGTGCAATGAAAGAAACAAAGGCTTGACAGATACAGTCTTCATGCACCCAGGAGTGCAATGAGAAAACTTCCTTGAAAGTGCCTGGCAAACATATTTAATCCTCACCTGCAAAACTGTTCAACCCAAGATTAAATCTTGCCTTCCTAAATGGTAGCTTTGTTAATGGAATTAAGGGCTCAGAATTTACTGGGAAAACAGAATCTAATTTAATTTTCTTGGTAGTTGATACAATAAGCTTAAAAAGACTGGAATTCAGTACCATGTATATTTAAGTAAAAAGATTAGCAATTTGAAATGAGTGGAATAAAGACTATTCTGGATTTTAAATACTTCGTAAACAAGCTTTAACAGAAAATCACTGCAACTAAGATGATATTAACACATTATTTTTTTAAATTATAACTGGCATTGAACTAATTTATCTATTAATATGTGCTTTTAAAGTACTTCAAAAGAATTTTTCTTAAGTGCAACAATATTCCACTTATGCCTTGTTTGATCTCTATATATTTTGACTGGTAAGCCCTTCTCTGTAGATAGTAAAAGAGTACATATTAAACCCAACTTCCTCCAAACTATGCCAAACTCTGAACTACGTAGTTTGTAATTAATGGGTTTAGTAACAAATTCTGAAAAATTCTCCAAACATTTGCTGTGCATGTCAGTTTAAATGTCTGCAAATAATAAAATCTTTCATATTTAATGGGAGGTTCTTATAAATAATTAAGTAATTCTCTAGGACCAAGGAAGCCAAATGAGAACAACTAACTTTTCTCTGTACTAAGTTCTAACAGCCAAAGAATCAACGTTCTGGTCTAAAGTGAATGCTTTATTCCCAGGAAATGACTTAAGGCACATATCAGGCCATTACCACTTTAAAAATGAGAATTCAAGTGTGCATTAAAGGGAGTATTTGCTCCAAACAAGTGACATAAAGTTTTCAAGCAGAACTTTCAAACCAAAGCAAGCTAAGGAGAACAAAAACATCACATTTCTAGGAAAAAAAAAAAAGCTACCTTAAAACCTAGTTCCTCAGTTAGCAAATGTAGCATGGAAAAGAACAATTACTTAATTTCACTCAAAAATTGGTCTTTGATATAAAACACGTAAACATGGATTAAACATGGATATAAAAATGGATTACTAATCACAGGCACACCTCACTGAGTAGAGTGGATATACAGAGTTTGCTAAACATTAGCCAGCCACAACCAACTTACAAAAATAATTCTAATTGTAGGAAAAATAAATTTATAGAATTAAACTGTTAAACTTTCAGTTGGTAGTCATGTCATGAAAATAAATTACAGACATGCAGTCTTCTGCTATAACACTTGTTTTGAAAATGTGAATTTGTTTTAACACGATTGAAATATTAGGAAACATCTTGCATATGAGGCAAATTTCACATTTGCTTATGTGCAATTTCATCCACAAGAAACACTAAGTGAACACAGAACACTGCATTCAGCTGAACCTAGGAACATAGTACACAAAATGCGCACACCTTAAACATCCACCAGCGATCTCAGTGCTGTTATGAGCCACACCCATCCCCACCTGGTGTTCAAACTTTCCGTCAGATTTCAGTTCACCCTCCTTCCACTCCTTCACAATAACTCACAAGTTCCAACCTCTCCAAAGCCCAATTCCACACGTTTCGGATTTTTTTTTTTTAAGGTAAAGTACCACATTTATTGTAGTATTTATATATTTCTTAACCATTTAACATATACAGTCAGCCCTCTGTATCCTCAGGTTCCCCACCTGTGGATTCAATCAACCGAAGATCAAAAATATTTGAAATAAAAAACAATAAAAAGTAACAGTACAATTTTAAAAATACAATATAACAGCTATTTACATAGCATTTAAATTGTATTAGGTATCATAAGTAATCTAGAGGCGATTTAAATTATACGGGAGGATGTGCACAGATTATATGCAAATACTACACCATTTTATGTAAGGGACTTGAGCATCCATGGATTATAGTATCTGCAGGGGTCCTGGAACCAGTCCCCCTCAGACACCAAGGGTCAACTGTGTAAAACTGTGTACTGTGTTAATTAGGTTTCTATCTTTCGTCTTTTTAATACGTCATTGACAAGGTTGTACGTGTTATGCCTGTAATCCTATTTTCCCCATAAACCCTGTGGTTTTTATTACATGAGTTTGTACGGCACAGAGATTTTCAGGAACACATATATCCTATTATACGAGACCTGACAGTATTTATTTTCAATGTACTACTTAAGCTACCACCATGTAGCTATAAATGATGGCCCTTTAAAAAGGAGCTTTCCCTTTTTAAATGATACATACTATTCCTTATTACCTGATCTTAGCGCTAAAAAGAGTTATTTTACTAATTTTCTCAACTTTTGACCTTTCATTACTAACTTTCCTAAATTTTTGCAGTCTTCTGCTAATCTAGAACTATGGTAATGCTTCAGGTTCTCATGATGCTATTACCTAGGGCAAACCCTCTTTTCTTACTGTATTTCAACTTTTCAACAACTCATATAATTTCTACACTTCTACACCCAGCAAACCAAACAGATCAAATTCCTTATACTTACTAAAATCACAACATCATTTTCTCATGTCAATTGAAATTATAACATGCAGCTTTTAATCTTTGAAGAGATCTCAATTGTAATGCCTCTTGGGAACAAGAGGTCCAAAGAGTTTTTCACATGTTTATCTATTTTGAGCCCTACAAACACTTTTTTCACCATAGTGAATAGAAAACTGCCACTATTTCACACTGGAGTATGAAATTTGCAGAAATGCCATTATAAACATATCTTAATAGACACTAACTGGATCAGTGGGAAAGAATTCAAAAGCTCTCTGAAAATTACTAAATATTGTGAATCAAAAGAATATCTTATAAATAATTAACATTCAAATAAAATCTCCTCTATAGAATGATGGTTACTAGAGGCTGGGAAGGGTAGCAGAGAGAAGGGGATAAAAAGAGGTTGGTTAATGGGTGCAAAAATATAGGTAATTAGATAGAATGAACAGTATTTGATAGCACAACAAAGTGACTATCATCAATAATAAGTTAGGGTATACTTTAAAATAACTTAAAGAGTAGAATTGGAATGTTCCTAACACAAAGAAATGTTAAATGTCTGAGGTGATGGACACCCCAATTACTCTGATTTGATTAATCCACATTATATGCCTGTATCAAAACATCACATGTACCCTATAAAGATATACAACTATTATATACCCATAATAATTTTTTAAAAATCTCTAACCCACATCTCCAAATAAACGACTTAAGCATAAATTTTACCCACCTCCCGAATGACTTGCTGCAACTCATCTTGCTCTACATTTTTATGCATTTCCTCAGCAGCTAGCATTACCGGGAGTTTTCCATGCCCTTCTTCCACTTCAGATTTAGGTCCTACAACCTCTGGGACTTCTTCAGCTGCTTCAACTTCCTCAGAACTTTCCAAATCTGGAGGTGTCTGCACAGAGCCTGTTCTAGAAGGGGCAGTTGGCGTAAGGGCCACTGATGCTCGGAATACTTTCTTGCTTGCCACTGGCTGGGTTTTGGGTTTGTTCGCTGAGGCACTAGAAGGTGCTCCAGTTCTTCTGTTGGCATGAGAGGGACCAGAACATACAGAAGACGACTCTGATGTTGCTTGGGAAAAAACAGATTCTGAGCTTTCTCCAGGAGGACCCTCAAATCCCATTTCTCCAAGTCCCAGGCCTAATTCAGACTTTAGGTATGACTGTTCCTGCATCAGTTCAGTGACCTGGAGATCAGAAAAATGGTTATTCTTCTCTCTTGAAATTAAAATTGGTAGTTAAAAAGAAGGCTAAAATCCTAGTTGTGATTACTGCAAAAAATCACATAACTTGTAAATTTAATGTGTTTCATTAATTTAGTAACTACTCAATTTCATTTGCAAAAACAGCAAGTAAAATTTAAATTCCTAGTGAGATCAAGCAATACAACTGGTAGCTACAATACACAGTGGGATGAAATTTTACTTGTTACCACACTGGTGTTCAAATTACTTGTAAGGAAGAGTAACTAGTGAAAAACAAAATAGTTATTCATAATGCTTTTTCCCCAAATAAGCCAATTTGTCTAAAATATATAAAAATCAGACTTTTGTTCAAATAGTAATCATCTTACAGAACAACTACCTAAAGGATCTGGGATCAGACTGTGAAAGCACATTTCTCCTGGAGTTAAAATTACTTTTTATGGTACATTATTTCCTTTAGGTCATAAAGATAAATCACTATTGCAATTAAGCTGGCTTTCTAGTGATTTAGATAGCAATGGATTTTCAGAAATGCCAAACTCACTTCCAATCAACTTAATTGTAACTTGTCAAATTCTTTATTTAAAACAAATAAACATACATTTCATCTACACTAGGAAAATTGTGTGTTCATGAAATGTTGCATCATTCCCTTCCCCAGTGATTTAAAAGGAGAGAGGCTTACTGGTTCCATTACATTCAATGGAGAAGGGCATGACAAGTTATCAGCGCTTCTACTGCCACACATTCCCTGAAAAGGTAAGAACAAATATATATATATATATAGTTTTATATGTATGTATTTTTTTCAAATTGCAAGAGTTTGATAATAAAATTAATTGGCTAATTAGTGCCCTGAAGCATCCCTTTATGTCACCAAGGTCACCCTCAACTGTCATCGATCCTATAAAATGTGTTATTGCTACTGAAAACTGATACAAGGTACATAGAAGATGTTCTGATTCTCTGCTGTCACCAACACACCTTTCTCAGAATGACAGATCAAAACCATGGAAAAATATATTCATTAATGATATAGAATATTCTTATTCTATGCTATACATATATATGTGTATACACACATGCTTACTCTATTCTACTCTGTATGTGCTTATATATGCATGTGTATGTGTACATATCCATTTTATTTTTAACAAAATCAAATGCATTGCTAAAGTATTAAATAATAGAGAAAATTCATCATTTCAACATTTCAAAGCAACGTATTCTACAACTTCAAAGATACTGGCAAAAATAACATAACTGTTGAAGTTCAAATTTTATGGAAAGAAACATTAGAAGTATGAAAAGTGGTACAAAATAAAGGCAGTGTTTCCTTTTATTTTCTTGGTTATATGTATATGTTTCCTATCTAAACATTTCACTTGATTCCTTAAAAAACATAAAGGAGAAGAATCCAAAATAAAGGAAAAGTTTAAAGAGGACAGTTATTTAAAGGCAAGAAAGGAAAAAAAAGACTGAGTAAAATATATATTTGTGTTATTTGCAGTTACATGCAGTGATTAAAATTTAATTTATTCATATGATAATTCACTCTCATTTTCCCTATGAAAACACTAAACTTTTGTATTGACCCTTGTTCTTTCCTATTATCAAAAATTATCATTAAAATTTTTGAACATATTTCTAAATATCCTAAATATTTAAGACAATTACCACAACTTGCACAATTCAACTGATTTGTGGGAAAGCTTTTAATACCATTAAAATAAATGACTTGAAATAAAGGCAGTGTCCTAAATTATGTGAAACATCCCCAGACCACCCTCAGGGCAGCGTACCGTGAGTGTGCAGGAACGGAAGGGTGAAGGCACGCACACAGCACGCAGCTGCTCCTCCAGGCCCAGCAAGCGCTCCTCCAGCTGCAGCTCTAGGTCCTGAAGTTCCATTCGAACTGAATTTCTCAAACTCTGGAGCTGATCAACTTCAAACCTATGGGTATGGTGAGAGGCATAAAGCTTGAAAAATACAGTTTGGTGATGATTCCTATTCACAACTCTTTCGACAATTATTATAAAGTAGCAGAAGGTATTGAAATTCCAAGTTCTATAAATTAGCACAGTATCAACTACAATAGGTAAATCCATTAGGACATCGGTCTTTCTTCCTTTATCCTTTCTTACAAATATCCCAAACGCTGAAAAACAGGTTATAACCACCATCTTCCTTAATACATTGAAGGTAGAGAAGTTCACTTAGTAAAACAGTATGTATGCCTACTATTATCTACACAGGTTCACAAAACAGATACAGGGTACACAGCAGTAGAAACAAAACCTAGCTTAAAAAAGTATAAGTTGAATGAAAATGAACTTTTACCTTTCCTCCTCAGTCATATGATGATAAACCATGGTTTGCTGACGAAGCATGGCTAATTCTAAATCCATCATTTGTGTTCTAAACAAGTTCAGGCTCCGCCTCATTACCTGGAGCTCCTGAAAAGTATTCTAAAAGGCAATATACCAAAATTATACTTCTAGATCATATAAATCATTTTGTAACACAAAGATTTAAGTACGAACTTACTTCACAAAGAGGTAGAACAGATGATTTCTGAGTACTATATGGAGCAGCAGCAAGATCAGGTCCTCTCATCATAGGGTACTTCAAAAAAGTGAAAGTAGGATTAAAAATCAATGTTAATATGCCTATTTCCAAATTATTCAATGTGTTAAAAAGGCAGAATTTGGGGCCTACATACATACTTTTTTCTTTGAGGCAAAACAGAAAAACAAAAAAATCCTTCACATTGTAAGCAAGAATTAAAAAAAAAACCCAGTCCCCAATGATACCTATTACTGCTAGCTGTTCCAGGTATAAGTCAATTTATTTGGGAGGAGGAAGAGGCAAAGGAACATATATAGTTCATATCTATGTCTTATAGGACTTCCCGCTTACCTTGAGAAAATAGAAAAACAAAAACAAAACAAAAATGTAGAAGCCATTGTAAATGTCATCATGACATTATGGTAATTACTGACTAGGCTGGAGAGAGTAGCAAGCAATCACCACAGTCTTTTTAGGCATTTGAGCTTCTCCTATATGCCACTATTTTAGACAGTGAGATAAAATAAAAGGTATTCCCAAGCTTTCTCACAGTGTAAGGAAGAAGAGAAGTTAAAAAAAAAAAATTAAAATATAGGAGTGGGGAGTGTTATGATGGAAACAAAAATTCAGATTTCCCAAAAGCTGTGACACCTGAGCTGAACATTAACAGGAAACAGGACTTGGTTATGCAAAGAAAGGCATGGGAGGGCCTTCCAGGTTTTAAAAAAAATAAAAATAAAAAAAAAAAGTGGCATGTGCAGATACCAAAGAACACACAACTATTTAGAAACCTGCATGCGGTCCAATATGGCCAGAGCACACACCTACAGAATGAGACTGGAAAGACAGGTCAGAGGCCACATGATGGACAGCATGTGTCTGCTGGCGTGTGGGGGGTGTGGAGAGATTCATTAGCTGAGTTACTGATAGGACATCCAAGAGGTAAAGACCACAGTCAGAGCACAATAAGCTGGCCTAGAAAGCAAAGTGCAGCATGAGGGTGCAGGTGGGCAGGGCCCTGAAAATCCCCGGCTTCACATAATTAGAACTGAAAGGGTATGTATCTCAATCACAGAGAGAACTACATTTTGTAAGAAGGAAGAAGAAACACCCACATTTTGGTTAGACTAAAAACCATTAGGAGACAACCGTCATGAGGATAAAACCCATATCTGACTGTAACTTGAAAAGTTACAACTTTGCTTTTTACTTTTAAAGTAGCTTCCTGTTTACTATTTCATGATGATTAGAGATGTATTACATTCATTCTAGGCCTCCTGGCTCCGCATTGAACACTCTCATCATTACACTGAAATTTTCTTCAATTCCTCAATTGTAAGTAAGTTCAGAGAGAGATTCAGAAAGAAAATGTGAAAAGCAAACCTGAAGACAACTTATTTATTTTCAAAGTTTTTTGAAAATTATTTCCAGTCTACTAACAAATCTGAGGGTGATGACTTTAAAAGTGACAAGACATAATGAGCATTTTGAATCAAATTCACTTTACCTGTTTTGTTTTGTTTTTTTTCCTGTTCTGGAGTAGTCCCAGTATTTGAACCCAGTGGAAGTAGACTAACTCTGTGCCAGGAGACCAGCATCAGGGGTCAGTAGGTGAAGGGGAAGGCTTAGCCACAGAGCTACGAAGCAGAACCAGGAGAACACAGTGCCACAGAAGTCAATGGGAAGAAAACTTAGAAAAGGAAAAGGTGGTCAACACATTCAAATGGCAGAGACAAGGAGAGAAAGGACTTTGAAAGGGAAGATTTTTAATAATAGGCACAACTTGACAAAGATTTGAGACTAAGACAAGGACAACAGAGGATAGGCTAAAAAAGGAAGACATTTAATGAGCAAAATCTCTCCTCCAGAAAGGGAGGCTACCGGCAGAGAAATTAACTTTGTTCAGGATTAGTTACGGCTTTTCCCTTAAAACAGGAGGGAAGCGTGTAAAAGGAGGGCAGACATAGGTAAGTTAGATACGTAAGAAAATAAGCTCAGGGAGTTCACGCCTGATGAATCTCAGCTTCTTAGACTATTAAGAGGTGCACGGAGCAATAAAAGAAAAAAAGATATACTTAATAAAGACATGCTTTTTCTCATACCTGTGAAAGATTCTGCAGTGAGTTTCTAATATCATGCAATACTCTTCGCAACTGCATTTCTATGGTGGAAGGAGGATTCACAGAGCACACTCGGTAAGGGTAGGCAGCACGTCTATGTGAGTAAGGACACCCAAAAGGGGATGCAAAGGCACTGCAGGTGGCCCCTGATATGTTGGGAACACTGTGAGTGCTCAGAGTTCTTGTGTGCTCACACAGGGGCCTTTCCTGCCACTCAGACTGGACGGAGTGAAGGGAGCAAGTGGACTGAGATATGGGTGCTGGAACAAACTGTGAGCAGATAGGAGTCCTTCCGTGATGGCATTCCTCCAACCGGGTCACCTCACTCTGGGAGGCTGCTTCTTTAGTCACAGATGATGGAGAGACGAAAATGGTGGATTTAACTAAAGATTGACCATCACGCTCCACCACCCCCTTTTCTAATTCCTGTTCCTCTTCGGGTGTGTACTTATAGGTGAAGGAAGGTGGGCTGCATCTGGTCTCTTTTCCCGGAGATAACCGAACATTGACAGAAGACACAACCCTTACTGGGCTCAGCAAAGTGGTTGGTAAAGACTGAGACCTTCTTAGAGGATAGCCAGCTTTTGCAAATAAGTACCTTTGTTTTAACAGATCTTTCGATTTTATCAGGCTACGCCCTACTCTTTGATTAGACAGACTGCAAACCTTCATTTGAGCTCTTTGCAAAGCTGTATTAACTCTGTCCACAGAAGAGTGAGGCCCGGTTGCATTTTCAGAGCTCGTATCACTACATTTAGCCTCAATAGAAGCCAAAGATTTCAGAATATGATGTGTGGTATATTGAGTAAATTCACATTCACTGCTTTTATCCACATCACTTTCAGCACTTGCTTCCCTCAGTAGCTCTACCGTCTGTGCTGGAGACAAATCCTCTTTCATTTCGGTAATTTCAGGAACATGGTCCCCTGGACTACAGGTGGACCGTTTATTTCCCATGTTCTCAACGGTCTCACACTGAGGGAAATCCTGGCCATCTGACTTTCTTTTGTCAGCAACTGTTGCTGTCTTCTCTCTTCCCTTCTGAAGGGGGATGGGAGACTCCTCCTCTGATTCATTAAAATAGGGCTGGTCGTGTGCTGTTGGCGTGACAAGGTCGTCACCAAATGATGTGACTGTTGTCTCACTGTCACAACTATCAGCACTACTCCCCATAGCTTGCAAGGACTCATGAACCTGTGAAAGGAAAACAGGTGGAGGGGTGAAGAAAACAAGTAAGAAATACCATTAACGAAATACCAAACTAATCTGATGCTTCTATACTTTTACTGTTTCCCACCTCGGCTGTGGCCCTACTGCTGCTCAAAACTGTTTTTACTGCCCCTGGTTTGCAACCTCCTTCCCCCTCACTTTCTCACAAAGACTATTTCAGACCTTCACTATTTTCTTTAAATTCCCTTTCCAACACCCTCCTCCTCTCCTTTTAACACATGACACTGACTCACAGAGAAAATGGACAATTTCTTAATGTTCTTCCCCAACACCTATAAACTTCCCCATATCGCTCCCCATCATTCCTTCCTTCCCTCCATTCTGAAAGGAAACTGCGCCTTTTTCAAAGCTAATCCCTCCAACCTGTGTTTCCAATCACATCCTCTCCAGGACCAGGGTATCTCCCCAGTTTCATCCCAGATTTTTCTAGATCAAATTCTCCTTCTCTTATATAGTTCCATCCCTTAGCTGAACAACTTCCCTAAGTCATTCCCGTGTTAAAAAGACAGAAAGACCTATCGCCCTTAAGCTACCATCCTTATTTGACACAACAGTCAACGTTCTTATCTTCTCTTCCTCACTATCACTTTACTCTCCAATCATGATTCTGCGTCACCGACCCCATCAGAATTACTCTCCCCAAAGTCTCCTGATAGCCACCAACTCATTTCACTCTGATGGCCACAGCTTTCCTTCTCAAAGTCTCCTCCATCTTCCCATTTTCTGTCCACTTGATTGCTCTTTCTGAGTCTCCTTAGATACGTCCTCTTGTCTGTTTAACCCTTAAATACGACGTTCCTAAAGGCTCTTTTGGGGTTCTTTCTGTCATCCTAATTTTCTTTATAACTTGCTAAGGGAGTTTTAAACACTTTTCATGTAAATTCTGTGTACTCCACATACAGGCTATAAGCTCCCTGAGGATAAAGATATGCCTGTTTTCTGGGTTATCTAACACAGTCTAGCATAAAAGTCAGTATAACGTTCAGCAAGTTATAGATCCACACTAATTTCAGCTATTAAATCAGCAAAATAATTACTGTAAAATACCAAAACACAATGACAGTAAAAAATAAGAAAAATAACAGATCAAAAAAGGTTTATAATCAAAATAAACTGTTTACTAGTGGTCCAAAAATTAAGAAAGAAACGTTTTCTTTAATATTTAGTCAGAAAAGCATTAGTGAAACCTAAAATTTCTAGTCAAATGCTTAGATAACATCTACATCCCAGAAGGAGTTTTACTCTTGTTGTCATTTGAAAAATAAAGATTAGACAGATTCAGTCTTAAAATACATTGTTATTGAAAAGTCACCTTAAAATGAGGAAGTTAATCATAGTGCCTATTACAACAGAAAATTTTACCTGAAGATGATTAAGAGATAGGCAATCTGTTGAATCTTCAGCAAAACCACTGCTATCAGAATGCTGACTTGCAGTACGCAATAGATGATCTATCAATAAAAAAATGTGGTTATACAAAACTGCTAAGACTTCACTGACAGCAATATTATCACAGATGTATGATTGATTCTCAACAGATATAAGATATACAAAATAGAGTCCTTCTTAGAAAAGCGTGCATTACTTATGCAAAATTGTAGCTTCAAAGCACAGGAGGTAACTCAAATTCAAACAAAACTGAATCAGATCTTCTATCAGAAACTCTCAGTATTCAGTTGTTAATTAAGCTTTAGTAAAACTATTTTGGAAAATCCAATTAATGTCTTATCCTTGGAGGACAACTGGCTGAAATAAAAGATGGCTCTAATAAAAACATAAGTCCCAAAGTAAACCATTTCCATTATGTAATACATAAAGATATTCAGGGGGTGAAATTAGAAGTTTAAATGTATAGTATAGTGTGTAAAAATTTCTATCATCTTCCCAATAAGAAAATAAAAATACAATTAAGGCCAATAAATTAAATAATGTGAAATGCAAGGATACTTAAATGTCTCTGATGTTTCAAATGGCATAAACATTTGTAAGTTATGAAACAATTCTTTCATAACAATTATATGAAACTCCAAACAGGTGCAACTAGTACACAATATTGTTAACCTTATAAAATCCTTCTGTTTATTTTTCTGCCTCAAAACTCTTAATTCCTGGTTAATATAACCTAAAAAAATGTTTTACATAAGTAAATAGGCCAACCAAGCACCGGCACGCACAATCACATTCCATACGTATGACAACTACCACACTGGGAGAGACGTCACAGTTATTACATTTATCAAGGGAGATGCTTCATGAGACAGAAGAGTTATGCAGAACTTCAAAAGCAACATGCTGAATAAAATGTTTACCAGAATCATTTCACTTAAGGTTTTATCCATATAGAGAAAGAACCAGATAATATGATTGAAGAAAATCCAAAATCTATTAAAGTTCACCTGGTTTTGAAAAATATCCCACTGAAGACTCAGTTTCCATGGAATAGAATAATTTTTCCCATTAATAATTTAGAATAATTCTATAATATTGTTTTGATATTTTAAAAAACTGCATAATGAAATATAAGGAATTACTCCAGATCCTTGATAAGTCTAGGTAAGTCAGGTAATTGTAAAACTGAATTGCAATAAGCTATTACCATCAGTACTAATTAGCATATTAATTGAAATTGACATCTTATGTTATAGCAGTTATCACCATAATTATATATTTGCATGCCTTTTTTTTAAACTAGAGTGTGAGCCTTCTGATGGCAGAAATCTTCAGAAACCTTATTTAGTCTTGTTTATACCCCAGTAGCTAAAATAAACTGACAACAAATGATGTTTGCTGAATGAATCAATGATAACTATTTCCTTAAACAACAGAACTATTTCCAACAATAGAATTAAGCAGTCACTTAAATGATTTGGAAGTGAAATCGCCTATCTGGTGGGCAAAGGGCAGCTGCTTGAGAGCCCAGGGAAGCCAGAGTGAGCAGCTCTGACTTGGGTTCCCTGCTAAGATCTGTTTTATCTGCAACAGAGTACAGTCTGTGCTGGGTTCACCTCACAGTTGTTGAGCCCTGTGTGGGTTCACATAGGTTACGTCATATTTAGACTGTTTAGGCTTCAGAACAGGTGTTGGGCAAAGAAAAGAACAAGGAGGCCTGGGTTTATGTTCCTGCTGTGTTTCATCATCATAAACAATAGCTTCTCTCCTCTGCAAAATGGAGTAAGAATAATTCTTCTATTTCACATGGCTACTTCAGGAACTAAGTAGAATGTAGATGAAACTATTTTATAAACTATAAATATAAATCACAATATAAATATCTGACTAGATTCCTTAGTCAGATATTTCTGACTAAACTGTGTTTCTAAAACACACAGTTCTCAACAGAAAAAGGTGGAACTAAAAATGATTAGATCTCTGTCCTGAAGATGTAAAATGTGATTTCTAACTAAAAACTAGGAAGTTAGAGGAAACATTAAAGTGAGAAAAAAAATCAGGAAATTTTATTTGTCCAGTATCATCAAAAAAACAAAACAACTCTATATTCTCTGCGAAAGAATATATTGTTATGTCTTCTGTAATAAGAAAAATGTTGGACTTCTCTCAACATATCTATCAAATGTTAGCTGGAAAAATAAATTGAGTCACTAAACCTCTCTGGGCTTCAGTATGTAAATATTGGACTGGATTTGACATTAGGGCAACTTTAATCAAAAGTCCTACTACTACTAAAGTACTATATGCATTTCTACTAAACTTTTGAAGTAAATATATTACCTGTGATTCTAACTCTGCAGTTATGATCAATCTAAGATACTTATGTAACCCATTATCAAAATTTGATAGGCTACCTTTCAAAATGACTAAAACACCTCTTGAAATATCTTAAAGTAATTGTACTCTTTTTAATCCTCCTTTTGACACATGGCAAGCTGCTTTTTCCGACGTATCCCTTGTCTACTCATCTAAAGCAAGGACTCTTTGATAGCCCTCAACTCAGCTCATCAGAAACACACACACACATTTATGAACTTACAAGGGGAAGAAAATTAAATAGGAAAGCTCGTTTTGTGTCTGGTCAGAACTGTAGGGACCTAGTGAGAGTGGAGCTCTTGTTTCTTAATACCATATTGCAATGAAACAAAAATTATATGCAAATTGTCTTATGAAGTAATTTCAGAGAACAAACATGTAATTTCCTATTCTAGGAACATACATATGAACCTGTGTTTAAAAAAAAAACAGGGTGGTTGAGTGTGTGTAAAGTTTTAAAAATAAATAGTCCTACCTTCAGTGGTCATTTTAACTTCTTCCTCTCTCCCTTTTTCTATCTCAAAAGCTTTGTAAATTTAAGGATCAGACTTCTTTTTGTTGTTGCAAGTTAAAAGTGAAAGGAATGGATTCAAAGGTTCTTTGGTCAATAGTTAATAATTCAAGAGAGAAACAGTATCTACAGCCATTCACCTTTGATCCATAGTTTGAATTTAATTTAACTGGGTTTAACTATTGCTGAAAAATTGGGGTTTTTTGCCAGAGGTATATTTGTGTATTAAACCTAGGAACTATATTTAAATAATACACCCCCAGAGATGGATGATACAGGTATATTTTTCAATCACAACAATTTAAAAGGTAGCCCTACTTCCCACACAGTCCTTACGCAGAACTGAAAAATATATAGAGCACCCAAAATTGTGTAATGAGATCATTACAGAATAAGCAAACTAATTAGTTCACGAGCACAAGTGTCTTCAAGAAAATACAAAAAATTCTACAACCAAACAATAATGAAGCATGCCTACCTGTGTTCTTAATCTTTTCACACTTACAGGTATTACAAATACAGATATGTAAACCCCCTTTTCCAAATCAACTCACAACACTTTGAAAGTGTGCTTGGGAATTAATGGGTATTGCTCTACTTACCTCTTTTTGACTTGGTAAGACCTAGCTGGTAAGTGGCTGGAACATGAGGCGCTTCTCCCTCTGTACTTTGAACCTAAAGAAGAGTTTAAAGTAGTCAAAACTAAAAGAATCTAGGGCAAGGAAGAATAACCTCTTGATAACCATCTATTAAACAAACTGACCTAACTAAAAGTGCACCAAAGCATTATATACTTATTTAAATTTACAGACATCTTGTCTCAAAATTATTAGAATGTTTCATAATTCAATTTTCTGATCTACTTTCCAGTTAACAGTAGCACTCAAGTTTGCAGCTTACAAAGAAAAGTAACTGCCTATATAAGCCACTTCATTTTAAAAAGTTGCTATTAGATGAAAATTAGATCCATAGGAAAAAGTTCTTCTCTAAATGTTAAACTTCAAAGTAGGGTCAATCCCAGGAAAAATGCTAATGCACTCATTGCAGCACACCATGACTGACACAAAATCAACGCGATTACAAGTGCTGGACTTTGAAAATGGAACACTGTGCTCCTGTTACAAAATTTTCTAAAATCCCCCAAATTTTCACATATCAAAAATCGCTCATGTATAAGACTGCTTTGTCCTGTACAAATGTTCTTTCAAGACATAACTTGGGAGTTGTAAGTGGAAAAGCAGGTTTCATTACAGAACTAAAATTAGTCATAAATCCTTGCTGAAAACTCTGTTCAAAGAAGATATCAAACCTACAAAAATTGTCTTTTTGTGCTGTCTTTTTTTTTCCTACTGCACAACTACATAATAAGAAATTTTCTGATTCCTAATCACCACCTCCACTCTGCAAATACCCAATTCTAACATAACTAACTCTATATTAAGATTAAACATTTGGGGTGGGGGAGAGGTGCACTAATTTCCATCACTTGATCTTGTAATGATTAGTACTTAAATAGTAAATAACATCTTAGTAAAGTAGGAAAGCTAGCCAAATATATGGGTTTCCAACCTTGAACAAATCAGAGAGCAAATAGCAAAGACATTTTAGGTAAAACTCTGGTAGTTTTGAGCTGTGAATCTATTCAAGAGTAAGAAAATATTCCATAGGAATAAGAGTGGAATAACCAACATGAAAAAAAGCCAAAAGGTTAAAGATATTATTAGCCAATTTAAAATTTGTTTCTGATTTATAATATCCTTATTCCACATAGTTCCATGAACCCAAGTTTATGAATCTTTTGAAAACTGACCGCACACTGGTCATTTAAAGCCATCACCTATAAATCAGATATATATAATAGGTTCTACTATGTCATTATTTAAAAATTATAATATATTCTTCAAAGCAGCAGACACAAGTTCAGCAGGAAAACCATTGTTTTGTGTGCAAGGGAACAAAATGCATTTTCTTTTTATATTGAACAAAAGGTCTATTATTAGCCTCTATTCAGGCTCAACCTACTTCAAAGAATTTTCTGTAAAGTAAGCATCAACCATATCAAAAGACTGTAACAGAAATCCAAATGCCTCTTTATTTATGTTCTAGGAATCTCAGCTTAGGCACAGCATTATGATACACCAAATTAAAATCTCTCTTTTAAGTGTAGAATTATCACATATTCTAGTTCCTTAGACTTATAAAATTAATCACAAAATAACATGACTTTAATAAACATGTATCCTCAGTGTACTATCCTTTCCCTCTATGGCAAAAAAAAAAAAAAAATCTATTCTCTCTCTCTCCCCCCTTTCATTGCAAACTCCATATTGGTTTCAAATGCTCAGTAGAACTCTGGTCATTTGCTATAGGTAGAACTTTCATTAAATTAACAAGAATGGCCAAATAACTCAATTGAGTGATGAGTAATAGGTTTTCATTATATTATTTTCTCTCATCTTTAAGTTTTAAACTTTTCTTAATAAAAATGGAAAAAAAAAATCCCACTAAACCAAAATGATAAAGTCTCTTGATCTCAGTGTTTTGGGATTTAAAGGTGTATGAAAACAGCTTTAGAGTAACCCACACATTTGGGTTACTTCATTTAAAAATATGTTTTCATAAAACAAACACTGTATCTTTCTGAATCTACGTCCTACTAATACGATAGGCACCCACTTTGGTTTCTTAACAGCTGTCATGTTTATTTTGACTAAAATGCATCTTCTAGGCACAATACCACTGTATTATGTTCTACTGAACAGCAATATGTGGATGTTCTAACGCAACCTTTCCTTTAAGGTTTAAAGAGACACTATAGCTCTTGTCATCATACAGATACTGTATATAAAAATTATTTTAAAAAAATAAAAAACTAGAGCTTTAGAAGTTACAATTCTAATTTTTAATGACATCTCAAAAAAATTCAAAAGAGAACATCATTTTTCCAAAGTAATAGTACAGGGCTGCACATAAGATGACAAGTTCCTGCCCAATGGCTCATAATATCAACCCATCTGACCTCCGGCAGATTCTACGGTATAGTAAAAAGTAGCCAGTCTATAGAAAGAGCTGAATTCAAGTCTTATTCATGCCACTTACTGGATAATGGCTTCGGCAATTATCTACAATAATTATCTCAGTTTTCTCAACTGCAAAATAACTACCTCACAGGTCCTTAGAATGACCAAATGTGACTATAAGTGAAAGTAATTTGAAACAGTAAAGTAGTAAAGATGTACAACAGGAGAGTCCTCTCTGTCATCCCCTGCCTCTCCCCACTGTGAGGCACTGGTATCAAAAAGAATATTATATCCCTCAGAAAGACAGGGGAGAACCACTGGTATAAAGTAATATAAAATGTGGGGGGTTGGGGAAACGATTCTTCATCTGTAAATTAGAAAATGAATTAAAAGATTCTGCTGCACAAAGTGGCTCATGCCTATAATCCTAGCACTTGGGGAGGCCGAGGCAGGAGGATTGCTTGAGGCCAGGAGTTCAAGACCAGCCAGGGCAACTCTGCGAGACCCCATCTCCACAAAAAATTTTTAAAATTAGCTGGGTGTGGTGGTATATGCCTATAGCCCCAGCTACTTGGGAAGCTGAGTTGGGAGGATCACTTGAGCCCAGGAGTTCGAGGCTGCAGTGAGCTATGACTGCACTACTGCATTCCAACTCCAGCCTGGTGACAGAATGAGACTCTGTCTTTTAAAAAACAAAACAAAACAAAACAAAAAGATTCCTTTCTGTGCTAATTTATGGTTCTATAATAACTTGCAAATTTTTATCTTAAAAAATGCTCTCAAATTTTTACATGCACACACATAATATAGTTTATTTTTACTGTCAGGTAAAGCCTTTTTAAAAAAGGTAACAGGTGTTTTAGATATATATCAAATAACAAAACTCAGTGGTTAATTGGGCTTTAAAATAAAAGACATTTGTGCATGTGTCATGTGTTAGAGTTCAGATTCTAGTGCACATTTATCTTCAAAAAACGTATAGTTAAATTTGGAAAGCCAAAGGAACATAACTATCTGTCAAATATTTGATTAGTTTGGGATTAAGTCATGCTAATAAATATAAAAGAATCCTATTAGTTAAATCAACAATTAATATAAAGACAGGATTAGAAACAATTACTAAACTTCAGTAGCTTAAAAAAGATGATTATGTATACATCCAATAATGGTTATATTTAAATATAAATTCATTTATAGGGTGAGAAGGCCACACAACAAATTGTTCACAGAAATACAGAGACAAAACTTCTCCCTCCTATGACACTTAAGAAGTTTTTCCTCTATACCTAGGTGATGAACAATTGCTTGAGTGGGATCATTTTGGTTTAACTGTTAATCATTCATACTATTAATACTAATCTTTGGCTTCAGAGAGTCACCATGATATATTCAAAATAAGCCATTCAAGAACACAAGAATTACCCAAGCAAATCATTAAGGATTAGAAAATTCAAGAGTGCGGTTTTATAACTTCTAGGTGCACCACATTTTAAATAGTCTACAAAACACTTTTTATAAGGCAAGTTGACTTAATTGAAAATAATCTCTGGCCTTTTTGTTTGTTTTTCCTTTTTTAACATAAGAAACGGCCACTTTCATTCTCCTAGGCCTGGATCAGTCTTGTCATTTATTTAGCTTTTTTTACATTTAAATATTTCCTCTCTTTGCTTCTGGTGACTGTCAGATCTTACCTCCTGTCTCAGAAGAATTAGGCAGCTTCATGCACACACCCACATCTGCAACACTTTCTCCTACCTAGCTTCCCAAAGCATCTGGTGTTCAGATAGTCTGAGAACTGGTTCACTGAGAGAAAAAGAGCTCTAACTTATAGTTACTCACTGTTTTCACAGCAAGAAAGTTCCCAACAGGAATCAAACCTCAACCGAAAGGGGTCCAAAAGAAAAACAGTAAACTGCTTTGAATGGGATCTAAAAGTTTGCTTCAATAAGATTGTTCTCTTCATTTGTCAATATGATTCAAATGCTTGGGAGAAGAGGAAATTAAAGAAACACATTATTTCCTTTCTTTATCCATTGTTCTCCAAGCTCTCTTTAAAATTCCCAAAGGGATAAAAACACAATTCTAGGAGATTTTTAATCCATGTTTTAAACATATCTGAAGAACAAGGATTCATTATCCTTAAAATTCCTCATATTTACAATGTAGCTATGGTTGACCATTTATTCTTTTTTTGAAAACAAAAATCTTCCATTATTCTTTAACCACCAATGCATACACTCTTGCAATTAAAAAAAATGTTCACAACAATGCCTACTTTGTTCATTAACTGTTTTTGCCAGCAGAGGGGGCAAAAAAAAAATATATATATATATAGCCTATCATCATTAAAGTTAACTTGCCACCAAAGTGTATCTAGCACTTTATTAACGTTTAAAAGACCTTCTGTGTATGGTATCTTAGAAATTAAAAGTAAAACACACACATCAAAAAAACCCATAGATTAGAATTCAGAATTCCAGAAATTAAGAAGGAACTTCAACTTCTTTGAAAGTACACATGTAACAGCGGTTTTCAATCTGAGTCACCAATATCAGATTTGCAATTATCTAACATAATTTGGTGAGATTTTAATACTCTGCTATTAAAGCAAGAAAACTGATTTTCATATCTAATTGTCATAAAAGAGGGGCCCTAATGGAAGGCAAGAACTTATACTTTAATTCTGAGTGCTGGGACAAGTTTAGACCAAAACAAAGTCAAAAAGAAAAGAAATCAAAGAGTGAAATAGAACAAAGAAAAGTTTTAATGTGGTCATCATATAGTACTTTCACACTCACTATGATGAGAAATAAATTATATCAAGAATTAAAGAAACAGGAAAAATATAAAAATATATAAAGAAACAAAAGAAAAAGAAGCTCACAAGAAAATCTGAAATATTCCAAAGGGCTGCTCCTGCTCCCTTTTCATTTCACTTTTAGTAATTAAAGTACTAAAAGACCACAAAAAAGGTAAATAGCTATTTCAGCAATTGAAATTTTGCAATAAATAAAAAAATCTTTGCTAATGTGAAAGAGACACACTCACCTAAGAAGACACTTATGGGAGAATCAATTATCTTGTTTTCCAGTTCCCTAAATTAATGGTATGTGATGCCTAAACTACTGTGAACTACTACTAAAACTAATCTTCTCTAATAAACTTAAAAAAGATAAACTACACATTATATAATGTATAACCACAACTCTTCACCAGCACATGTATGACTCAGTTCCTTCATGTGTATAGTAAGACCACCATGACATGCCTCACAGACTGAGATAAAGTACTTCAAGGGCCAAGTACAGTGCCTACCATAGGACAGGTGCTTGATAAACTTGTTTCCTGCCCTAAGTTATCATATATAGCCCTCCAGTCACTCCTACTATTCAAAAGCAGTTTTAGCTGAACCTCACCAAAATGAGTATCTTTATCTTGTCCATTTCAAAATTTATATTAACTAACAGGAATATCTCTGGGTAACCAAAACTAACCAAACATTGGTCTTCTGGGCTTGCAAAAACCCTACTTAGTGGCATTTCAAATCTCCTTCGATGTTCCCTATCCTCCCCTTCAAGTGTGTATCACCTTCTTGTTCTTTCCAGTCACATACCAACACCCATCCTCAAAGTCTTCACACTTATCCTCACCACTGAGATATGTTAACAGAAGTTCTCCAAAGGCACACAGCAATTCAGTAGCAGGGGCAGAACCCAAACATTTCAAAGCCTGTGTTTTTAACTATTATGCAATATTGATTTGAATTTAAATATCCTCTCTCAGGGCTTTCTTGAACATGAAAATCTTACCCTTGAGAGAGAAAAGGAGGTTAAGGTTCAAGTATCAGCTAGTGGATGACAGATCTGGAGGAACAGATGAATTGTCCCATTACTTTGACATCACACAGTGCTATGACCAATTCGTGGTTTGTGAAACATAAACCTGGAAAGTCAAAATTAGGATGAATTTTTCTAGTATAAACCTGTTAGCTACCTCTCATTTTATAAAGATTTTTGGCACTTTTTTTTTTCCTAGTTCACTATCTGGAACCAGTCTCAGTAATTTTTTACTTACCTCTTCCATTTCGAAGGAGTCCTTCTGCTGTGTCTTTATATTTCTTACATATGGGAGTGTCAGTGCCACACATGGCTCTTTTTCAGATGTGGACATGTGGACATTTTCCAGCTCACTGTGGCTGGAAATGTTGAAATCATTACCTAAATCAGATTCTATAATACCAGATTCCTCACCCAGTTTACTCTCCTGACTTTGAGTTTCTTTACTTTGTTCACTTGCAGTTTCTTGGTTAAAATTACTATTTGCTTCATCAGAAAGTCTATCAATACCAGCATTTTCCATAATAGCTGCTGAACTACCTGAGACTTCTTCTTTAACTGTAGCCAAGATAGAAGATGAGTCTTTCTTCTTTACAATTTTTTGAGACTTTTGATCATTTTTATTGCCACTTTCTTCAATCACTGAAACACTTAGAATCTTTCCTATTTCAACTGCTGGGGAAGGACTACTACCCTCTCCTTTCTCTGTTTTATCAACACATAAATTTAGTTTTGATAGTGTTTTCATTAAACGATTTGCAGTGTTACTTCGAGTTAAAGGTGGAGGTGAGTCTGTCTCCTTGTTAGAGGTCACTGAGGACATACTTCCAATTCTCTGCAGGGGAGTCCCAGACACTTGGGAATACAAAGAAGAAAATGCATTGGCCACAGTAGTAAGCACTTCAATTTGACGAAAACGGCCTACCAAAAGAAAAAAACATTAATTATACGTACATGTTTGTTTACATATATACATATACTAAGCACATACTATGTTAAAAATTCCAGTAACTAAACTTGGACTACGAAGACTTTAACACTATATTTTTTCTTTATCTCACACTTAACTCTTCTCTACATTTACTGGGTGGAAAGAAGGAGGAGGATTTTTACTCTAAATACCAGAATTTATATTTTTAAAAAACCAGAAATAAGCACAAAACATGATGGTAACACTGAATACAACAGAAAGAACTAGCTATTGACCTACAGCTGTGATTCTGTTTTCAAGTCTTGGACTCCATATTAAGCCTCTTCCAAATGTTCTCCTAAGAAAATGTACATAAGTACGTATTTTATACCTAACTTGGGGTAGATATATAGACCTCTTAGAACTGATCCATGAACAATGTAGGGAATCCTATTTTTGGAAACTTTGGTCAATGGAAAAAAAATAAGCAAAGATATGAGTAAAAATGATCAAGTTAGTCATGCTATTCTAATTTACAGAAAAGCACCTGAATTTGACTGATTTCATTTAATGTTAACAAAGTCCCTCCCCTACTTTATTTCTTCTTGAACAAGAGCAATCTGGAGATAAAGATAAGGTTCTTCAAGCAAATTATAGCAACACTTAAATGAGTCAAGAATTGGGGAGGAGGGAAAGAATAGATAAGTTAACCACTATAAATAGAATAATAAAAATTCAGAATAAGATAACTGTTGTGCAAATTAACCTCATTCATTAACTTTCTGGTGCTATTGCTGAAAATCAGTAAGGTTTTAAAAATAAGACCATCTTGCTGTGGATGCTATAATATAATCGAAAAATAATATGCTAACACTTTAAGGCCTTACTTGTTAAGGCATAATTTGGGTTTTCTACTTCCATCCGTTGCATTTGAGCACTCAGAAATACTTTAATATCTATCCCTCTGGCAAACGACGATGAATTAAAAAATCTGGAAGGAATTTTAGAAGCAATATCTGGTTCATCGCGTCCAAATCCAAGATTATAAAGAATTTCTTCAGGATCTTCCTCATAAAGTTCTAACAATTCTGAAACACTACAAAAAAAGAAGAAAAAAGAAACATGAAAATACAAAATGAATTTATAGTCCACATCACATTATAGATGAATACATATTCTTGCTTTCCTGCGATACAATCTTTTTCTCAGCTTCTGCTCTTTAAACTATTATTTCACCACCTTGATACACTGTGTACTAATGGGATATACTGCCCTTAGAAAGGGTCCATTCTCTCAAGCTGCTAGTGTTGGAAAAGGGAGATAACCCTTAAGAACACTGGGAGACTCTCTAAGTGATTCCTCACCTTATTTTTTTTGTCATTTTAAGAGATTCCCAGTAAAGCAGCTACAACCATAGAGGACAGATGAAGGAGGAGGAATAAACAGATTAAAGAAGAAATGAAAAGGGAAAACGCACTAGGAAGTTGGTAGAACTTTCGTACTGAGGGACACTCTGGGAAGCTTGAGCTTTTCTGCTATCTTTGTCCCGTGAAAGGCAATTGTCCTAGAAGGGAAAATAAAAGTAACAACCTGATTTCAGAAAAATGAGAGAGGAGCTTACTTTCAACTTTTCTCTAACAACTCAGGAAGTAGGAGTAAGGTACAGAGAGTATGGGTTACACAAAGGTAACTATTTGCCCTAATTCTACTGGGAATTAAACACTTATTATCCCTTCCCTCTTATACCAGTGATAATCCAAGCTTTCTAAGATTTACTGAAGAAAACAGAAAAATTAGAGATGAAACTTGAACAGAAGGACATTTCAATTTGCTTCAGAGAAAATGCCCAGATTCCAATGCAATCATTTGGATAACATTTAAACTGCTTCCATAGGCCCACGTATTTGCTTATTTCAATATATATTTTAAAGATCTTTGGCTTAATATGCTGAAAAAAAATTTATGCTTAAATATCAAGCTTTAACTTAGAAAGATTTACTCTGATTTTTATGTCAGCATTAACTCAAGTCCCTAAAAGAATGGAGAATTTTGGTCCTCTATAGTTAGAAGTTACTACACTCTGGAGTTCCTCCTTCAGGTTGTTGACAGGGCTCAAAATAGTCATTTATAGATTCCAGCAGCATTATAAACCTATCTACTTCTTTTTATTTAATCTCAATTAAAAAAAAATAAGAAAAAAAGAAGAAGCTCCTATCAGTTGTTCTGGTCCAGGAAACACTTTGGGTTCGTTTTGATTTCATCCTATCAATATCAAATCTAAGACTGAAAAAAACGGTGAAAGTAGGTCATCTGTAACACAATGTAATTCCACCATAAATTCAGAATGAGATACCTTGAGACTGTCCCACTACTCTTCCCAGATCCAGTGGAATTCATACTTCTCCCTTTCTGATGAAACTGTAGTCTTCTCTCTTTGGCCAAGATATTACTGCTATAAACACAATCAGATTATATAAAACTTTATTTTCATTAATGCTCTTCATTTTTTAAAAGGAATACAACAGAACAGCTACATACCAGCTTTCAATTTGAGCATCACTTTCATGGAGGTGGTTGGCTACAGGTAAAAACAATAAATGTAGAGCACAATTGTTAGTAGGACTGTAACTACTATGATAAAATTACCAAGAAAGCAAATTACTTACAATATTATAGTTAAATGCCTAATATGTCAAACTCTTGTCTTGGCTCATTAAATCTATACCATTAAAAGTAATATACAGATAGATAAGACAGTTCCAGTAGCTTTTGAAGGGTGGTTTTGTTTTTTTGGCAATGTAAACTTACCTCTACATGAGAACTTAAAGTAAAAAGACGTATAGATAATCAATTAAATTTCTTTAACAGGTTAAAAATAAGTAATGAGGAAGATGTATAGCATGTATGTAGTATATGTGGTACTAATAATTAAATTTAAAAGCTGTTTATGAAGAATACTTTAAGAGCAAAACATGATTTAACATTAAGTGTGGCACTAGTATACATCAATTTCTAATGTGGATTTTTAAAGTTACAACTGGTTTTTCATGCACATAACTTGAAAACTTCTACTCATTTCAATATAAATTTTCTTTTAAAAATTGCCTTTCAACTTTACCCTAAATCAACAAGTTCTAAACAGATAAATCTTGTTAATGTTCAGAGTGAGTTAAATTTACTGCATTTAACCTTTATAAGACAAATGTAGAGAATGGAATTAATTACATACATATCTATTTCAGCGAACTTGAGTTTTTTTTCATTTCTAAATTGTAAAGTCATAACAATTTTGTTGCTTTGTATATCTACCACAAAGATGCCTAACATATAGCATTCAGTAAATATTTATTTAATGAATGAAAATAGCCTTGAAATAATTTTCAGTAAAACAACATAATAGCTTCACTCTTTTATGAGACTCCTTTTTAGGTTCTCATTTCCAAAAAATTATTCAGTATTATGAAACTACCAAAGCAAATATCAAAAGTGCTATTTATAGTAATACTGAAGTGCATTTTAATAAGGGATTGACAACATGTTCAATTGTACTGATTGGGAAGCAGTAAGCTTAAGCTCTTTCCAGAATTTATTCCTTGAAAATATATTGACAGTAATAATAAAAACTAATATATTCACATATTCTGGAGTTTCCAGTGTTAGAATATTCTAAATAAGTAATCTATCTTACAGATGGATTTAAAACAGCAAAAGATCAAAGATATTAAACTCAGTGGATAAATTCATTATTCATCAACTTACAAGTTTTAAAGATTTAATAAAATTCTTAATTCTTTTTTTTAAAAGTACAAATTAATAACCCAGCTATACAGCTACCAATAGCCTATTCAAACTGATGAAATAAAAGCATAACCAATGAGCTATAAAACAGCTTTTAAAATACCAGTAAAACAATTAAAAATTCTTATTTTTACATAGTGGAAAGCTTTATTATGAATCCACTAGAAAACATTATATAACCTGTGAAAATTTAAAAACAGCACAACACTTTTATAATGCTAATGCAGTCTAGAATAGACACCAGCACAATGATTTCTAATTAAATTCTACTAACTCTGCTGTTTTGCCTTTGTCCTTTAATCTCCTAAAAATCAAGAAAAAGAGGAAAGGGGGAAAAGGAGAAACTTAAATGCAATATAGAAAGACAACCTGCAGCTGTAAGTATGACAATAAGTCTACTTCACACTAAAAATAAGCTTCAATTTCATTTTCTCATGTATAAATATTTAAGCTTCCTTCCTTCTTTAGGACAATTCTTCCCTCAGATATATTATCACAGTTTGTCACAAACAGTTCCTTTAAGCACTTAAGTCCAAGGAAGACAGATGGACGTTTCACAATAGTTTTTCAGAGCCATCCCTACATGTGTCCTACAGGCTGTGACTAGATTATTAACATATTAAAAAAAAAAGGTACTGTGAAATGTGTCTCAGTCATTTTTAAGACCTTTAGAAATTTAGCTCTGAGGATAACCTGAAAGCACTAGACTTTTTCATTTTTTTTTTTAATTGGAAAACTACACAAAAATACTGTTCTTCCAAACAAGCACACCTTCAGCTCCCAATGACAAATCATCTTCAAAACTTCCTCCATTTCTCACAAGCACACCTGAAAGAAACATTTGAAAATTCAGAAAACTCATCTTGGTGTTCTGTTCTTCCCCACCCTCCTATATAATGATTGTTTCAGTTAAATTTACCAAGCAAAATATTTTATAATATGCAGTAAAATGTTTCAGACCTGAATATACTTAGAAATTATTCTGATTACATAATTTCAATAAGTATAAACTTTTACTTTATTGTAAAAGACACGTTTGCAGCCACGTAAAGTTCTCAGAAGCTGATCTCCAACCTATTTTGTACTTATCTTATCTTTGAAGATGTTCAATTAGATAATATATCTTACCCAAAAGTTTCATGGAAAACCAGACCCTGAAGCAACCATTCTTCTTACCTACCTCATATTAAGCCAGGAGCACAAAAGCTAGATTTTCCTGACACTGTAAATGTTTTTTATATGCCTTGCCACTACCTGCACGTTCTTGTTGTACTTTGAACTTTAGAATTCTGTCTTGTACAGGTGGTAAAATTTCAGGTGTGGCAATTTCAGTTAACATAAGCAAAGAAATGCTGCACTAAAGTTGACTCAACTTTAGTTCACTCAATATATATTTTCAATTACATATCATATTACTATATTTAGTTAGTCTTTATAATATCTAACTGGACAATAAAAATATCAGTTTCACATTGTGGAAAGGTTTGGCAATTTGCTTAAATGCACCACTGTTTCATGGTTTATAACAAGGTTTCTCCCTTTTGGCTTCTAGCTCAGGACAACATATTTTATAAACATGAACATCACTTCTTATAATTCATATATACACTTTCACCCAGGGGACAAATGAAATAAGACCCTTATAAAGAACAGATTTAGAAAGGCAACTTTCTCTTACCCTTGAGTGTACTACTGCTCTGCTCATCCAGTGAGGCTCCCAAAGGTGTACTGAAACCACATAAACACATAAGCCTTAGTCTTGTGAAAAGCTGTCTGGAGAGCTGTCACTATACAGCCTTACTTAAAAGGTTATAGCCAAGCATGCCTGTAATCATAGTTTAACTCTCCTCCCAAAACACACAAGGAATGCAAGTGGATTACATAAGTAATATTCTACCAACTAAGCAAATACCTATTGTCAAGTCAGGTCACTAGGAATGATTTAATCACACGTTTGATCTGCCAGCAATTAAGAGCACTTAAGAGCAGGAAGGGCAATTCCGAAGATACTGGCATTTTCTTTGCAAAACAAAAAAAGAAGAGAATGACAGTAGGCATTAAGAAAATGTCTGCTCCTCTCAATCCCTTCCATAGAAACAGAAAACAGAATTACTACAGAAGAAAACAAATCTTCAATAGTAGGTAACTTAACCTAAATAAAATTAAAAAGTTCAGTCTAGTTAGCAATAAAGCTCAACAGTTTCCTCAAACCTCATCTGTTAATCACTACCATTTCAGAGCACCACCTACTGCCTCCCTTGCCCCAACATCTGTCTTTCTATATAAAGGGAGAAGCTTGAAATTCACTTTCTGATTTTAAACTGAAAAATATATATAGTCTTCATTTAACTTTGAAAATTACTAAAAAGTTGGCTTGAGAATCAATATAAAGAATTAGCCACTGTTAAAATTTTTTCACATTCTTGTAGTTCAAATAGAGATGATTTAGACACTTTTTTCAAATACAAAAATATTCTTAACTCTCTCAAAACTAAGTTACAGTAAAGAACACATTGTTTTATTTTAAAAATTCTATTTTGTGATACAAACTTTTCTTCAGGAACAATTTATTACTGTTAAAAATTCACATCAAACCTGGGATTAATCATGAAAATATCAGTTTCAAAGAAATGTTACTGAAATGCCGATTAAATATTAAAACTTTCTGCAAGCTAATACACAAGCAATAGCAGTTCTTTGAAAATCAGTGCTTTTGAAATATAAACAATCACAAGCAATTGCCATAAAGATAGTAACAAAACCTTTTAAGTTTTTGCATATATTTTAATAAAATTCTAACGTATGCCTTTAAAAAGCCATTCTTCTTCCCTGATGGCTACTTTCTTAGATCAAAATACTGTATTATTCCCTCCGCAGATGTCTCTACTGGTCTATGTGCTAACAGAAAATGGCAAATAAGCAGACTATAATTGACATTCCCCTTCAAAAACAAATCTCACTCTTACAGTTGCTCCCTTCCAAATGCCATCAAAATCTCTATCCCTACTTAGATGCTAATTCAAGCAATTTGTTTCCACTTAGCTAAAAAAATATATATATCAAAATAAAGATTCCCTTCAAGGAAAGAAAACATGGTATCTTTATTCAGGACATGGACAGCAATAAGAAAACAAAGAATATTTGAGACCTTATCGAGGGGGAAAATGGTGTTTTCAGGTCATTTGTACATAATGTACAAAATACACAGATGCCCAACTCTGGGAAGGAACCTAAATTGCTATTAAAAAAAATACAGTTGCAGCATATCCTAGCAGTCAAATCTGTGATATTATAGCCACCATTAAAAGACTACTTGTTCTAGCTTTCCCGGGTACAAATGAATGACGCTTTTGTATGGAATAGGTGCAATTGTGGGAAACAAGAAGGAAACCTATGAGAGAAGGAACAGAAGACTACAGAATCTGCCCACATGAATCAGTATTAACAACAAAACTTCTGGAATTTTCAGGGATAACTGTGTCTTGGTGAATGTCAACATTTGCCTATTGCCTTTATCTTAAAAGATGCACTTATTTACTCTCCATTTGATATGCTCTCTTACACAACCTTAATTCCTATACTTCATAAAATAAAGTGATTCTTCTCTTGCTTTTAATTTTTTTAATTCTTTTGAACATGTACTTCAATTTAAACAATAAAACACTATAAATTTATTTTGAATGCTAAACCTGTTTTAAGATACCAAGAGTAAGCCCATACTGTACTTAGGACTGTATTCAAGAGTAAGATGGAAGGTTTTAAAAGACCTGAGTAAAACTAACAAAACATCCTCTCCAAACACATTTCTAAGGGGAAACCTGAAAGATACTGGTTTCACAAGATCTCTCCTAAAAGGTCCTGAAGATACTTATCTAAAATCTCAATCTTTTAAATTTTACAGTATTACAGTATTTTACAATTAAATGAACCAGTGCCACACTAATATGATTTCTTGATCCATGCTCTGAGTGGACCCACCTAATATCCAAGGCTATATTCTCCTAATTTGAAAATCAGGGGGTTGAATTAGAGCTAGATTGTTAATCTGGTGTCCAAGGACTTCAAGCAGTATATTTGTGCACCTTTAAAGAGAAGTTCCATATATTTCATAGTATCTCAGAAGGGTCTGTGACACCTCCAATAAAGGGTAAGGAGTTCTGTAGTGAAGAGTATTCAGTAAGCCTCCAGTCAATTCATCAAAATCAGGCATTATCATAGTGGTAGCCCATGTTCTATCTGCCTTTAGGGGAGAAAAACAAACTGGCATATATGAGAATCACTTTCAAAAAAAAAAAGAAAAGAAAAAACAAAAAATCTTCCCTAACTCTAGTAGTTCAACAAAATATTAAGAAAAGCCTAAATTGACAAAACAAAAATATGCTCAGAAGTAAACACCAACAAAAGATAAAAATCTACATTCTTAAGATTTTACAAGTAGCAAATAAATTGGAAAAAAATAATTAAAATATGAAACAAGCACATTTTACTGCAGTCAGATTTACTTGCAATGATTCATCTCCTCTGTCTGTATCTTATCAAACATTTTTGTACCAGTTGCCAAAGCATGTAATTAAACAGACTTATGCAGTCTGAATGCTTTCAAAGCTCTATTTCCCTTCTGTGAATTCCAGTGCCATCTGACAAATCCATGTCCAAGAAGTAAACTACAAGTACAAAGTTAGCTAGTTTTAATAGCTCCCTAAACAAAATTAAGGAACACAAATAAAATTAAAGCCCATTTAGTGTAGTTAAGTAAATTAAATTCGCCTAAAACACATCTGAAAGGAAAATGATTCGATGCCAGTTGTACAGATGACAAAAGCAAAATAGAATATCCTGTGAAATGTGAGAATTCTTTCAAATAAAAACAGAACAAACATAATACCGAATGGTTATCTGTTTTAGGTTCCCGATCTTTGATGCTAACATCACGCACGGGCAACCGAAGTCCTAACTGTGAAGTCAACATGGTCACCAAATAATCGGCGGTCACAGTACTTCCATTTCTAATCGCTTAAAGGAGGAAGCTATCCGCCGGCTCACTTTCCGGTTTTTAGCTTACGACGGCCACGGGACCCACGAGGACGCGGCCCGAGTCACTGTGCTTGGCGTCCCATCTACATCTTCCCTCCAGGACGCGGAGGACTCACCGGCAGTCCTTGAGCCATATGGCGATCTTCTCGTTGGGCACGTTTCCTGCGGGGGAAATCGAGGGGACAGCTCGTTACCGACCCCAGAGGGACTCCGAAGGCAAGGTCACCCTGGACAATCCCAAGTGGGAAAGTCTATTGGGGGCAAAATGCAGCCCAAGCAACACGTCTTAGTGTCCACCTGAAGGGAAATCAGATGGCACCCAGGTATCTATGCTGACGCTGGAGACGCCTCGCCAAGCGCGCGCGTTTAAAGGTCGGAAGTGTCCCCTCTCCCCTGGCCTATCAAGCCCCGAGGCGCTCTCGGAACTCACAGCAGGCGCCCCGGGCGCACGAGACGTTCCCCGGCCCGCCAGCCTCCCGGCCCGCCGCAGCCCGCTGGGCGCACCGACCTCTCCCCGCGGCCGCCGGCAGCTTCGCGCCGGGGAGGTCCTCCTCGTCGTCCTCGTCCTCGTCCTGCGTCGTCGCTTCAGTGGACAGATCCTCCGTCTCCGACGCTTGCCAGGAGCTGCGGCACTTGGCCCAGGCCTTCCTCCTGCGACTCGCCACTTGCCACTCCAGTTCCTCCTCCGCCTCCGCCGACGCGGGCCGGTCCATGGCCGCACCGGGGGCTCCGCCGCCCCAGCCGGAGCCTGTGCGAGACACGGCGGCGGCTGGGACCCCCGCCCTTCTTGTCAGCGCCCGGCCGGGCAGGGGGCCCCGGGGAGCTGAAGCGGGCGCCGGAGGAGGAGGAGGAAAGGAGGAGGAGGAGGAGGAGGGGACAGGGAGGGAGGGAGGGAGGGAAGGAAGGGGAGGGAGGGGGCGGAGGGCCGGCGCTTCACAAGAAGCCGGCGGGGCGCGGCGCGGGAGCGCGAGTGGCCCGAGGGAGCGCGGCTGGGAGCTGGGAGCCGAGCGCCGGCTCGGCCCCCGCCCCCCGCCTCCGCCTCCGCCCGACGCGCCCGGGGCCTGGCCCGCCGCTGCGCGTCTGCGCGCCCTTCCCTCGGCCGCGTCCCACGCCCCCTTCCGGCCGGGGCGCGGGGCGGGGCGGGCGCGGAGCGGGCGAGATTTTTTAGTTTGTTAATAATGTTTCTTTCTCTCAGTTCCTCCCTCCCTCATCCAGAAATAGAAATAAAGTTGGGAGGCCTAGTCTCGCAGAACGCCCCCGCGGGAAAAGAAGTGTGTGATTGGGCTCCCTGAAACGTATTCTTTGAAGAGTCGCCTGAACGTAGCATATTTAGTGTCCAAGGAATTGGGGTAAGGATGAAAGAGAGGCGCGTGATTGGTATTGCCAAAATGTCAAAACTGGAAAAGACCAAGCTTCGGGTCATGCTTAAGAAAGTTATTTATCATGGTTGTGTTCTGTATGAAAATGAATTGTGAAAGAATATTTAATCTAGAAATTTCGCACTGAAGTTGGACACAGGTATAGAAAAATTGAGCAAAGAATGATTGGGACAATGTAGAAATAATTGCATGGATTTTGGTGAGACAAGATGCTACAAGAAAGAAATGATGTCAGTGTTCAAAATTATTTTTAAAATGAGCTTCAGCATTCCCGTTTATTTTTAAAATCTCTTTAGCAAAAAGACCCAAATCGTATCCCAAATCAGACACACTGTGACATCAATCAACAAAGTTCCCCTAAATGTTACATCTAAACTATCTACACATATAAAGGAGGTTTCCAATATTTTACTGTACTTGGCTATACTCTGAAGAACAAGTTAGAACCCTTTTTTAATCCTAACTTGATTGAAAAGAATATTTTTTGCATAAACATAATATTTTAAGGAAGAAGTTATTTTCTTTCATTTGAAATTAAAATCAAGAGCATGGTAAAATTCCTAGTGGAAACATTAAAATTACAAAATGACTAAATGTATCATCATCGATAGCTAAAGGAAACCATAATTTTTAGAGAATTTGGAATGTAGAATGCCGTGGAGATGAAATAGTGCCTAGTTTTTGTCCAAGCATTTACACATAAGTCATAGACTACTAAAATAGCACACTGGTTTTCCTGCCTTCATTCTTTCCTATCTCCCTTCTAGCACATTGCTCCCGATTTATAATTCCCAGAATGCCCCCTCTCTGTTTCTTACTAAAATCAACAACTTCTAATGGTTTACTAGTATCCCCAAGATCAAATCCAAAATCAAGACTAGCTTTTTAGAACCATTATAATAAGGAATGTAAGTGGAGATAGAACAGTAATACTAATCTCTCTACGACTTGAAGTTTTACTATTAGAGAACTTTTCTTTGAACCTGTAAGACCCTTCAGGCTTCAAGAGTCCTATAGTAGGATGCAGCTAACAGGTTAATGGCCCTCCAAAATAGGCCAGAATCTAGCTGCCTGTGCAGAAGATGAGAAAGAAAATGAGGTACCTAGAGAAAAGGCATTGAAAGGGCTAGTCAAATGCCACAAAATATGCTGTCTTCACAGTTTTATCCAGGCCCTTTATGGACCCCACCCGGTCCCTCTGCTGCCCCATGTGCTGTTGCTGACTCTCTGTCCTTGCCTCTGAATTCATTCCCGTTGGGTTTCTGTCCGATACCATCATGACTTTCAAAATGCACCTGACCCAGAACTTTTTGACGCCGTCGTTCCACCGCTCCTGATCACATCCCTCCCACAGTTCCCTGATATACAACAGAATGTCTGTATCATTTATTTCTGGACTGAATTGTACCGTAAATAATATGACTGGCCCTGGAGGGTATGTTTGGCTTACTAACCAGACTATAAACTGTGAGAGATCCAAGAACATTCCTCAGAATTCTTTTCGCACCCCTTACAGTTTTAAGTACAGTGCTGAACCCAAAAGGGATAATGAGTCCCCTTGATGTAAACTTTCTATTTTTTTATGTTCTTCAGAATATACACCTAAATTGATAAAATATTTGCTTCATGTTATTTCTGTAATGGTTATTATATTGTATTTAGTTTTGCAGTTGTTTAAATACACTTTTAAACAGCAACAGAGAACTCTTGAGAAAGGCAATAATGAGCCATAGTTTATATTTTAAAATCAAACTACCAGAGTCAAATAATAAAGAAAAAAAATGCCAGCAGGTTACTTTAGATTAGAGTACGGCAATTATTGGCTCTCCAATAGCACAGACATATGTTTTCTGCTGCATGGCAATTTTTAATGCAAAATGTTGAGGATACAAAAATAATAGAGAAGGAAATTCTTGAAATAGCATGCTATTGCCTTGAAAAGTAAGGAATTTTCATCATATTCTCAACTTTGAGATTTTTTTAAATGCCCTAAGTATTTTATAATATTTATTCAATAATGAATGCTATACATGAGGGGAGTCTACATGCTTGCTTCTTCAAGGATTTCTTCTTCCAAAAAAGTACTGTATTGTAGACCAACTGCAAATCTATATTGCAAAGCTCTACAACTGCAGTCCCCAACTCCACCCCCAAGGCTGCAGCCTGGATACCAGGCTGTGGCCTGTTAGGAACCTAGTCGCACAGCAGGAGTGAGCCAAGGAAGCTTCATCTGTATTTACAGCTGCTCCCCATCTCCCCATCGCTTGCATCACCGTCTGAGCTCTGCCTCCTGTTAGATCAGCAGTGACATTAGTTGTAGGAAAACAAGCTCAGGGCTCCCATTGATTCTGCATTATGGTGAATTATATAATTATTTCATTATATATTACAATGTAATAATAATAAAGTGCACGATAAATGTAATGTGCTTGAATCATCCTGAAACTGCCCCCCCATTCCCCGTTTCTGTGGAAAAATGGTCTTCCATGAATCTGGTCTCTGGTGCCAAAAAGGTTGGGGACCACTGCTCTACAAAAAGAATATTGTCTGGGTCACTGATGTTTACAAGGTAAAAGAAGAAACAAATTTATATTAAATGTGGATAATTCCATCCAGCATGATGTAGTGGAAACAGTACAGTCTCTGGTGTCAGACTGAATCTTTTCCCAGCTGTATGGCCTAGGGTAAGACAGCTAGTATCTCTGGGCCATGATTTTTCTCATCTTTGAAATAGCAATTGTAATAACTACCTTCCCAAGTTAATGTGAGGGTGACATGAAATAATGTAGGTGCTCAGTACAGCTATTAGAATTATATTGCAGAAGGCAAAAATAAATCAATTTCATTATGGGGGGATTATTCTAATACTAGTAAATGGCATCTGTCTTCACGCTTATGCAGCTGTATTTTAAAATTGGTATAAGTTCTAGCTAGGACAAAAAATATACCCAGGTTAAATCAGGCAGTTTGAAATTGAAAAGCTTACATCATAAGTGAAACATAACTCTTGGTTTAATTACTTGAGTTATTAAGACAAAAGGGAGCTGGGAGGTTTAAGGTAAGTAAAATTTCAGGTTAAATAAACAGAGTAGCATTTTATATTTCAATAGAGTTGCCTGAAGAAAAGAATTCTATATGAAATAAGTATGGAAAACACTGCATAGTATATGCCTTCCTCTTCTTTCACCCCCAACCCAGTCACAATGAATGTTAAAAACTTGAGAAGTCCTTGAAATTTACTTTTAAAAAATTCAAGTTTTTAACTTTTTTTAAACCAGTAGTTCCAAAATTTATTTCAACAAGAAATCTTTTGAGCTCCTCAATATATCTATTAATATTTCCAGGGATACTAATAGAATAATTTGCAATAGAATAAAAGAATGAAAGGAAAATATTAATAAATGGGAGTAAAATCTTCAAAAATTTTCTGAGATTTATTTACAAATCACATAATTGAACTATGAGGAAAGGTGGTTAGTCTGACTTAAATTGGTTCTTTGATGTATTCCTGTAAGCCATTATTAATAGTTAAAGTATTTCTGGTTTTAGTATTTCTGATTATGGTCTGTATTTTTAAAGTGATAAAATTACTTTTATCTAATGTTAGAGGGCTATAATTCAAACCTATTGCTGCTTCTTACAGTTTTTCCACATTAGCAAAAATTCAAGGATTATTTGATTGGTAAGGAAGCATTACTATAGTATAAGAATCTGCTATTTTGATTTCTGTAATTTCCCCAAGCATACACCAGAAAAAGAAGCAGGTGTTAATACCACTAGAACTTTGCCTTGCGAATTACTTACACAAATTAAGTTATCAGTTGATGTATTAATACTTTCTGACTTTGCATGTTAAAGGCTCATCAGTTTTATCACTTATTCTCACAATTTCTTCAGTTTGCCACATAATGCTAAATGTACCCTCTCTGCAGTGAAGCCTTGTGGCCAGTTTGTTTTCTTTTCAGTGGCTCAATTCTCTGGTGTTTCTGAGCAACAGGTAAGAATGGCTCATCTATTCTTCATCAACAATGGAATGAAGCACGATTATGTAACAGAATAAACTTCATTTGGTCTGTTTTGTGAATTCATCAAACAACTCAGAGGAGGTTTTGAAATTCTCTTTACTGGACATAGTTACACATGAATTACAAACATTTTGGCTTTCCATCTGCGAAGCCTTAATTCTCAAGTTTGGATCAATCCTTTTTCTTTTTCTTGTCAGTCCTGCCCTAAAATGTTATTTTTAAAGATCTGTGATGTTTGAATCATAAAAGCTTTAATGAGGTATATTTATCCATATCGAATGTTAAGTTTATACCTGTGCCAGATGATATTAAATAGTAAGGATTTTTCTGCAGTACACAACAAAACAGGAGGATGTCATTATTGAATTTCCCAGTGTTAACACTGTCCTATTATGTGATCAATTTATTGATATACTTTTTCTTCCATATTTAAGATTATCTGCTAGCTATTGTATTATGTATATGATTACTTTCTCTTTGGAGCCATTTAGAACTTTTAAAAATTATGAGTTCACTATGCATATATTTGGAGTAGTTAATATATATTTGCATGTAAATCTCCCCTTCTATATTTTATGGAGACGAGGAATGGAAAGTTGGTGACTAGATGAACCTTGTATCTAATACGGATGTAGCTTGAAAAAAACTTTAAATGGTATAGACCTCATAACGGTTCTTTAAAACACACACACACACACACAATGTCTTTTAGAAAAAATTAATTCTCCTGGTATGTGCCTGAACCTGAATAAATATAAATTGTACCGGCCTCTCCCACCACATTTCCCTTCTCTAATCTCCCTGCTGCAGCTCCTTCATACCCATCTCAGAACAAACACAATCTGCATTCAGAACAGGACCATTTACAAGTTGAATGGAGTTATTTTGGGTGAGTCATTGAAAACACAGTACAAAACCTTTCCTCACTCACCAGAAATGCATTTTTAAAATAAAGCCAAAGCGAACAAGGCTTGGCAAGTTTGAGGGCAGACAAAATAGCGAGAGAGCAGGGCTTCTGTCAGAGTCAGACAGGATTCTGGTAAACCATCTTTGTCTATTTCTTTACATTCAACTCCACCAATTCCCATCACCGACTAAAAAGTACCAGTTTGAGCAGGTAGGACATTACAACAAGGACGACAAGCACAGCCAGTAGGTCCACAGCAGCTTAGCAACAGTTTCAACCCCCCCTTTTTGTCTGTCTTTAATTCAGAAGCTATAAAATATGTACATTTAATAACCCCATTCTTTTGATTAAATTAATATTTGACAGATAGCAATTACAGATAATTATTAGAAAATTGCATCTAAATTCAATATGCAGTCCTTTAAAATTGCTTTTAAAAAAGCATGAGGGTTCATCAGACAATAAAATATTAAAGGAAATAGAGCTATGGAGACAGAAAATAATAGGCTAGTTTCTAAGAAACTTTAAAAATTGAATTATGATAAAGTCTACACCCTGGCTTGGTGAATTTTGGATATTTAACATGCAGGTATTCAAGATTTATAAATTGGTGTAGATTCTTATTCATCTATCTATAAAACATATTACTTACCCCGTATCCTGTAGAAAACTTTCTAGCAGAAATACCAGTGATTACTTTTCCACAACATGCTACAGATCAGTTGAGGCTGACATCTCATGAATGAAAAGATACCTAGGATCAATAAGGAGACATTCTTAAATAGTTAATGGTAACATAGAAGTCTTTCTATAAAATTTTATAGTCTCTCAAATCATCTTTAACACAGCTTGACCCAGCACATTATTGTGAGCCAATTAACACATGCTGTATGGGTCCTATGGTTAAAAGTGTTGCCTGTTCACAAAGGGTCCATCCCCAAGTTGTGGGAACAAGCAAGGCACTACTAATTACGCAAGTATTCTCCTTGAACTCCCTGCAAATTATCAGTTTCCACAAGGCAGGGTGACAATTGTTGGTAAAAGGAATGAAAACTCTATTTGAAAGTTAATCTGGCTATGGAAGTACTAGGGTCATAATAAACAAACAGATATTTCCTGCTGTAGTTAAGAGCAAAGCAAAGTACTCTGGTTTCCCACATTTGAGGGATTTTTTTTCCTTCTCTTTTCTATTATGATTAAGTAATTGTTTTTAAATTATAAAATAACAACTTATACAGCCTTCAAAAATTATTTTACTCATCTAATAATGATTTTATCTCATTTTTTTCTTATTATTTTAAAATTATGTTTCCTTTCATCCTGAAAAAATTTTATCTCATTTAGTTTTATTTAAATATACTCTACATATGATCAGAAGTTAAAGGGACTTAATATCTATTTATAGGAACCCCACACTAGGAACTTCCCCATAATCTTATTTCAAAACAAACTGAAAAGTGAAGCAAATTTCCATCAAAATTTCTTTGGCTTTGGGGCAAAAAAGTTTATTACAGCTGTTAGGTACCATATTTGGCGTGAATTACATTAGTACTAATCAAACAACTGAAGTTGTATTTATTAAATAAAAGAACCTCAGGGTAAAGGTCAGCACACAGGTTGTTTTGCTTAATTTTTACAGATCCCTTGAGACCATGTCTTTCCAATTTTTTTAAACAAGCCAGCCCAAGTTGGCGCCTTAAAACCCTTTAAATACTATAATTGCAATAGTGCTGAAATCAGTTTGGAGAAGGGCTACTAGAAAAACAGTTATTTCAGTGGAGCCATGGAAATAACAATGTTAAAAATGGATGCTTTTGAGTGAGCACTTGCTTTGTGCCAGACACTATATTCAGGGCTGGGTTTATACTGTCTAATTTAATACAAAAACTCTGTAAGTGCTTGTATTATTCTCACTTTATAGAAAGGGAAATGGAGAGGTTAATACTTGCCCCCGGCAAGTAAGCATCAGAGCTGAACCAGGACTTCTTCCATCACAAAGCCCACGCTCTTACCTAACCATGTGCGACTGTCTCCTAACGCTCCAGGCCCCCTGTCAGAGAAACATTAGCAGTCACTCAGTCTAATCATACCGAGGGTATTCTCACTTATAGCCGTGGGCAGAGGATCTGCGTGACCGTAAGTGGATGGAAACCTGGGGAGGGAGTTGCCTAATACAACTGTTTCACTATACAGGGAAGGAAAACTGAGCTCAGAAACTTTAAGTAGCCTGCCTAAGGTCAGCCAACTAGTTAGTGACAGAATTAGTTAGGGACAAGAATACATATCATCAATTCAGTGTGCTTCCCACTCTACCACACAATACTTTTATCAGGGAGCTTTGGCAGCAATTACAGTCAAGTGCCACGTAAGGATGTTCAGTCAATGACAGAGCACATATAGGATGGTGGTCCCATGAGATTATAATACCGAATTTTTACTGTATTTGTGTGTGTTTAGATACAGAAATACTTACCATTGTGTTACAACTGCCCACGGTATTCAGTACAGTCACATGCTGTACAGGTTTGTAGCCTAGGAGTAATAGGCTATACCAGCCAGCGGTCCCCACCCTTTTTGGCACCAGGGACCGGTTTCATGGAAGACAATTTTTCCACGGACCCTCAGTGGGGGTGGGGGTTAGGAGGCGGTGGCAGAGGAGGCGGAGCTCAGGCAGTGATGGGGAGTGGCTGTAAATACAGATGAAGCTTCTTCACTCGCTGGCCTGCCGTTCACTTCCTGCTGTGTGGCCCAGTTCCTAAATTTCATGGAAGATAATTTTTCCATGGGCTGGGGGTTGCGGGGGAGAGCTCAGGCAGTATTGCGTGGCCCAGTTCCTAACAGGCCATGGACTGGTACCAGCGGAGGCTTGGGGGTTGGGGACCACAGGCCTGTACCTTATAGTCTAGGTGTGTAGTAGGCTATACCATCTAGGTTTGTGTAAGTACACTCTGTGATGTTGTATAATGATGAAGTCACCTAACGATGCCTTTCTCACAACATATCCCAGTCATTAAACTACATGTCTGTATAAGAATTTTAACATTTTAACTTGAACATATTAGTGTTAATCATAAACATTTCTCATATATATTTTAGATAAACCTGATATAAGCAAAGACATTGCAGATAAAATGAATACATTTGAAAGCATTAATCAACAAATAACAAATGATATTATAAACCAAAATAATTTATACCAAGCACATACTCTCAGAATTTTTGCAACAATCACTCAAAAGATTTTTTTGGAGCCTGAGGAATATCTGTTCATCTGATCAGGAGAGTTCTAGTTAAATGCAGGACATATCTTCACTTTCTCCTTGACAAATTAAAAGAAATAAGAAACCTCATATACCCATTCTCACAAAGGTCCAAATATAGTTTATGAACAGATGGGATACCAGCATGAACTTAATTCTGCTCAGATATATGTCATTTATTTTCTCATTTTTCACTCATTCATTCTACAAATATTTATCAAATACTCACACTATGCCAGTTACTGTGAAGCCTCTGTGTTACAGTAATGACACAAACAGGCTGGTCTTGCAGGTCCATCCCACAGTGGAGGCCTTTCTGGGTGCTTGTCTTATTCCTCCTCCTCCTTAATTCATCCCTCCTCCTTTTTTCTTCTTTGTTTCTTTCTTATTTTGCTTTTCCTTTTCCTGATATGATATGGCTAGCTCTTCCTTTTTGTATCACCATAAATTATGCTACCACCTTTACTGTGTTCCTCATATAGAAGGAAAAAATGATATGAGTAAAAATGTTCCTTCTAGTCTTATTTATATAGAAAAATCAGAGAGAAGGCTTAGTTATGTTATGATATAGCTGCTCTATAAAATGTAGCCATTAGAAAAATAAATTTTGCAGACAATCTTTTAATGTGGTATGATATGTCAAATTTTCAATATTGTTTGAAAGCTTCAATTCTATTGTATTCTTTCCAGGCCCCTGACTACACTAGTTCAATCACATATGCTGATGGACTTTGAAGCAGCTATGTCAGAGTTAAAACCAGAAGGCAAACATCACTTTCTGCTAGACCTCATATAGCCATTTTAAGCATGGTAGGGGTGGGGAGTGGCATGGTGTGGTGGTAGTTAAGGGAGGAGTGCACTAACTCTGATGTTGTCAATCATGCTGGTGCCCACAGTGGAGAAGCGGGTAAAATTTACCACAGATTTTCCATACTGTACTATGCAATATGACAAGCCTCTACTCATAAGTTGGTTCTTTGATAAACCTTCCACTTCATATAGATATAGAGAGATATCCATTTAACAGCCACATAGTAGTCCTATTCCCCTCCATCTGTAAGAAGGGCTGCCTTAGACCTGCACTATTCCTGCCAAATGATTAGATCTGCCTTGAGATATGTATGATGTCATTTAAAATATCTTAAAAATATAACCATGTATCTAAACAAGTTATGTGCATTTCAGCAGAGGAAATATATGTGTTAGATAAATCATATCTAGGTTGTAGTCAGAAGAATTTTCCTTTCATATGAACCAGGTATCTCAACAGCCCTACAAACATGGATAAAGGCAAAGATTTAAAAAAAAAAAAAAACACTGCTTTTATCAAATCTTCTCAAACTCTCAGAAAATGGAAAAATAAATATTTTAGTATCCAGGTTTCTTCCTAGCATGCAATATTAAAATTCCTCAGCAAAGTTGATACTTCAGGTCCAAAATCTGTAGCTTCACCTAGCCATATTTCTGGAGAGGACTCAAGACTGGGGACAGAGTCTCTACATACCTGAGTATGTTCAACTTGTGTTTGAGTCCTGTTAGGGTAACATCTTATTCTCCACTAGAGACAAAAGCCCAAGACTGTAATATCCCTGCCCAACCACATTCTGGTACTCAGAGGACTTTCCCAAAGGGAACCATGTTCATGATCAGAAAGTGAGGAATTTTTGCTTCTCAACCTAAAATCTGGCCTTCCAAGCAAGCTTCAACTTCTAGATATAGGACCTGAAATTTTAAGATTTCACCAAATAACTATTTAAAACTCTAACTTACAGAGAAACAATATTCAGAAAGTTTTTGTAAAGGTTTAAAATTCAGCTACTACTGTGACTATTTAATATATATTATATATGACTATTTCAATATATTAATCCTTATCAGTCTTTACTGATTTATAGCAGACCAATAAAGAGCTGGATACCTTGATTATGTCAAATGATTTCCAAAAGGATGGTTTTTACAAAATCACTGTGATTTGTGCAAGGGTACCTGTCTATGTCGATTCTCAATATGAGCAAAGACATGATGAAAATGCACTATCTCTGATAAGGCATCTCCCCAAACATTGTTAGTATTCTCTTTAGGAGGACCTTAAAAGAAATTTCTTTTTACAATATTTGTTCCAAGAACAGCTGAAATTACCAGGACATTTTTTAAAATCTCATGGGCACTGGAAATTGGATAACTTGACAAAGTTTGTTTTTACAGTGACTGCTAGAAAAATTGAGAGCCAATGTGTGTCTTGCCTATGGCAGATGAGTAAATCTTCATGGTATGCATCTTAAACTTTGTTAATAGCTCTACTTTTTCCCCACCCTTGGTTTTTTTTTTCTTCTTCTTTTATTTTTCCTTTTCCTCAAAATGTTTTGATGTTTTGTTATTTTTGATATTCTTTTTTCTGCAACATGACAAGGAATAGCTAAATAAAATAAATGTATGAGAAAATTATGCAATATTATATGTTTAGTATACAAATATGTACATACATAGAGGGATATTGGGAGGGAAATGAACAAATATGTTCTGTTAAAGTGGCAATATTATGGCTGTTTTCTTTTACAAACTTTTAAAAATTGCATTTATAATTTAGGGGAGAAAATTATTTGAACTTTGAAAGCTAAAGCTACTTTTCCAGAATTAGAAAGAGTATGTGGAAGTATATGCATGACCTCATGCAATGTACTTCAGTCTGATTATGTTAAGACAAATGGGGAACTGTCATAAATTGAGGTTGGAATGGTAGGTGAAAGCCAATTTCCAAGGTCTTGGTACACTATTCTAAGGGATTTTATTATTGCCAGTGGGAAGTAGGAAGCAGCTCTCAGTGTTTAAACTAAAGTGCTTTATTGAAAGATAATTAACAACTGTATAGTTGAAAGAGTAGGGCATGGGAAATCCTCAGGCAAGGGAACCAGTTAGGAAGCTTATCAGTATGGGGTTAGGGTGTGGTGGGAGGAAGGTTGATAAAGACTCAAGTTAGAGCAGTGGATATTGGGGCTAAGGTCAGATTAGAAATGGGTGAGGAGGAAGAACTAGAATGATCCCCAAGGTTTGTTTCTACTTTAGGTGAATTGTCAGGTGTTGGTATCATTCAACCTGATAGAGAATTTACAAGGATTGGAGTTAATTTGGGAGTGAGGAAAACAAGATAGAAGAAAGGAAATTAGTGCATTGATGGATATATTAGATAGGAGGTGCTTATAACACATACTGGTGGAAATGTAGCCACAAACATTCAGAAATACAGATCAGAGCTGGAACTCTGGATAAAAGTTTGGCTTAAATATGGTGTGTGTGTGTGTGTGCACGCACACATATTTTGAACAATTAATACCAAATGGCCATCTTTCTACATGTTCCTGGGCATCCCTCCACCTGTTTCCCAAGTAAGCTATTCCAAGCCTACTGAGGCAATAATCATCAATGACCTCTAAAATACCAAATCCAGTGGATATTTTTCAGCCTTCATTTTGTAGGTACCCTCATAACTTTTGATAGGATTGATTACTCCTTTCATTTCTTTCTTGATCTTATATTTTCTGATTCTCCTACTTCTCAGTCTTCTTCATCGGCTTTTGTTCTTTGTCAGCTGTATTATTGTGTTTCTGAGATTTCACGGTGTCTCCCTGGGTGCGGAGAGAGTGGTAGGAGGTAAGAGAGAGAGAGAATCATATCATGTCGGGTCTTTAAGTCACTGAAGAAATTCAGCTTTTACTCCGTGAGAGACGAGGTCATTTGGGATGTTTAGCAGAGGGATTCCATGATCTGGCTTATGTTTTAAAGGACTAACTCTTGCTTCTGTGTGTAAAACAGACTAATGGGGTAGAGATAGAAATAGGGAGAAAAACCAAGAGGCTGATGAAATAATCTAGGCCTGTACCAGAGTGGGAGCTACGGAAATGGTGAGAAATGGTGGAGATTATGGATATATCTTGAAGATAAAGCCAATAGCACTTGCTTATGGATTGGAAGTGTTTTGTGAAATAAAGGAATCCAGAATGACTCTGTTTTTTGAGCTGAGCAACTAGAAGACTGGAATAAGAAGACTGACATGGAGAAGAAAAGCTTGTTGAATGCGTTAAGTCTGAAAAGCCCGTTAGACATCCAAGTGGAGATGGCACTTGCATGTGAGTATAGAGTTCAGGGGAAAATTTTGAACTGGGATATAAATTAAGAAGTCATAAGCTTTAATATCTAAAGCTAAAAAAATTAGTTGGGGCCACCAGGGGGTAGCTGGTGAAGAATGAAAAGAGGAGGTGTCCAAGGACAGTGTCTTGGGGTCCTTCACATTTTAGAGGCAGGTAAATGAGAATATTCCAGCAAAGGAGGCTAAGAAAAATCAACTCATGCGGTAGGAAGAGAAACAAGAAAAAGGAGTGTCCATAAGGGAACTGAAAAAAAGCTTTCAAGAGAAGGAAATGATCAACTCTCCCAACTTCCTGAGAAGTCGATTGAGATGAACTCAGAGAATTGACCTCTGGATCTGGCAGGATAGATGTTACTGCTGACCTTGACAATAATTGTGGTGAAATCATAGAGAATGAAGCCTTGATTAGAATGGGAACCTGGAGGCTAGTTCCTTTCAGAAGAGAAATAGGAAATAGCAGGGGCATTAGAAATAAAACAATTAATTGGCTAATATAGAACAAAAGAGCAGGAAAGCCATTATACAAATATATGACCATTCAAAATCACAAATGTCTATGCCTGGCTAAAGCTGGGAAAAAGCCAAGTTCTAAAGTTTTGACCCCTCTGAGTTTACTTCCCATTAATTTTCATGTTAGACTTTCTTTCTTACAATTACTACCATTTCTCAGTAACACAGTAATAAGAGAGGTAAGGTAGAAACAGTAAATGTAGATATATATATATATACACACACATGTATATATATCATAAAGGGAAGGATGAAGATAGGAATATAGCTAAAAGGAAATATATGGCTGACAAAGGATTTTTTATTGTTTTTTGGGGGGGATGCATGGGAATGAAACATATTATTGGACAAAGACAGGAACAAGTAGAGAGAAAAGTTAAATATACACAGAAAAGGTTAGATATTTGAAAGGAAAAGATCTTGAGAAGAGGTGGAAATTAATTTTTGAAGGTTCTTTCTTTTTCCTAGATGGGAAGGAGATACAAATGCACCAATGTAGTGAAATTTTCAGGGAGAGATAATTGAAAGGACTTCACACCTAATGACCTATATGTACTCTGAGAATTAGGCCAGATCATCTGCTGAAGTGGTGGACCCTGAGCTGTTCGCAGAATTAAAGAGAGTGAAGATTTGGAATAGCTGTTACTAAATATAGAAACAAAACTACAAGGAAGAAGTAAAACTGTCATTCAACAGTTAAGCACCTTATAAATATTTGCTCATTTATTCACAACAACATACCTGTGAGGTGTCTTCAATTATTATCTCCATTTTGCAGATGATGAAAATGAGGCACGAAGTGGTCGTACTATTTCTTGAAGACACCCAGCTAGTAAGTGGAGGAGCCAGCAACTGAGCTTTGTGCTCTTAACCACTACACAGTGCTGCCTCCCTATTGTCCCTCATCCTAGAGGGCCTATCTAGCAATGATATGGCTTTAATTTAGCAGGTTTAGGCACATAGGTGTTGAATTTTAAAAGACTAATTTTTAGATTCATCCAGGATAGGAGTTCAGAGATTGAGTGTGAAGGAAGTTTGAGATATGGAGGAAGTTGAGGGCTTATTTGTTGAGATAAGTCACAGAATGTAGGCTAGATGGAAGAGGGAGGGTGGGAGGGAAGGAAGAGGGCTTGTAGGGGGGCTCAGAGGCTTAATTCTTTGCTGTTTTCCTAAGATTCCTTATGAAGTTAAGAAGCTTGTATGACTGAATTAAGGAGGAAGGATAGTTGAAAGGAGCAGGAGCTCAGATTAAGACAGTGTGATTTTGAAGTGTAATTGTGGCAGGTGAGTAGTTTCTGGGGATGACTAGGTAGCCCTGGGGTGTGGCACTGGTAGCAGAACACTGACATCCAATGGAGTTAAAGGCCTGTGCAGCGAGGAAGTCAAGAAATTATGAATCTAGGGTGTTGGGTGGGGCATCCCCATAAATATTGAAGTCACGTATGAATCACTCAGGATGAGACAGGAAATGGGGTGGAGAAGAGGACTGCAGAGACCAGTAGATTGCAATGTAAGTCTGACGAGGGAATAAAAGATGGAATACGTTAAGAGACCAGACTGCCATGATGACCAGACTCCAGACAGGAGAATCATAGAGAGCACAAGTTCTTGTAGCCGCCTATCTCTGTGAGTATGATGGGGAAGCCCAAAGTGCCATGCCACTAAGATGCCTGAACTGGCACCATTCCTGAAGAGCTTTTTAAAGGGGTGAACTTTAGAAATGATTAAAGCCTTAAGTTACCTCAGAAGTTCAACACATTAGAAAAGTAAATATTAACACAGTAATATTAACACGGATTAGTTTATCTAGCCCATTTGAAACCATTATCACTTAAGTATACTAAAAGATATGGACATGTTTTAAAAGGGGGCAGAGGGAGGAGACACAGGAAATTCAGATGGGATTTAGCCATGGGTAATGTGAACAACTACCATAAGGGAAGAAGAAAGAACCACAGCCGTGAACATGGAAGCTACTTAATATGTGCCCTGAAAATAGTGCAGATAAGGGGAAAGTGCAAATGAGCCATCTCCTTCCCTCATTTCAGAACACTCAATAAAAATTATCTTAATAATTTCAGATATGGACTTTCCCAGCTCTAACAAAGTTAAGAGTCTTGAAAACAAAATATAAATTTTTACAGAAGAAAAAAAAGACATAAACTTCTGCATAAATATGACAATCAATCAACTTTCTGTCCCTGAATCAGAAGGCAGGGTCAATTACATCTAAGCACAGAACTAAATACTTAACTATTACAGGAAACTATGTATTAGTCAACAAAAATTCAGATTTGCCTTGGTGATTTATATTGTTGGTTACCTACCAAACTACCATTCTTCCACCTTCTTCCTTACTAACAGAATCCTTCTTATGCCACTGGATATTTGCATCTATATATGACACTAAGAGCTGTGGCAGCCATCTTGTGACCATGAGGGAAACTAGCCTAAGAAGATGAGCCAACATGCTAATAAAGTTTCCAGATTTGGAAAATAGAAATGCACAGCACCCAGTTAAATGTGATTTTAGATAACAAATAATGTTGCATTAGATGTACTTTTGAAAAATCATGCATTGTTTATCTGAAATTCAAATTTAAGTGGTGTATATATTTAATCTGGCAACTCTGGTTGCTGAGAACGACAAAAATAAGGTGAAAGAGTCTAGCTTGGTGAAGAAGTAATTAAGCTCCTGAATAAGCCAACTCTGGGACCACTCTAACTCAAAACACGTTAATATTGGGTAAATTTTCTTTATTGGTAAGCCAGCTCTCTCTGCATTTTCTGTTACTGATAGTCAAAAGCATACTAATAGTTTTATTATCCCTTTCATTGAGCAAGTTGATAACACATATTGTTCATCCCTAAGTATCAACATAGAAATTCTATTTAGTATTTTTAGTCTCTATGTGAAAGTTCTTCAATATAAAATAATTCTATGTTTTAAGAATTCATAGTTTTATGTCATTGTGTATTACTCCATAAAAATTATTTTTGCAAAGTACATAACATGTTTATGTCTAATTTGCACAGTTTACCTGGACTGGATGATCGCTAAGATCTATTATAGTCCAGAAAATATTACTTTTATTATAGGACAAATGAAAATGTGATATAAAAGATGTAAGGGTGATGCAGATATTTTTTAACTTGGCAAAGCCCCTAACAATTAGGCCATATGATAGAGATTATCCAGTATTAAAATTAATCATATAATAAAGGGCTTCTTTTGGTAGTAGTCACTTATTTTAAGAATTAACAGGGCTATATTCATATCACCACCATCATGAAAAGCAGTAATTCAATAAATTCTACATAACATTTCTTGAGTTATAAATAAAAATTAAAATGTAGTTCTTTGTCCATAAAACCATATAGTTTTACCTTTTAATATCCCAAAAGAACAAAGTAATCTCAGGCAAAAGAAAATAAGATAAATGATGGAAAATTTTTAAATGATTATATAGGCTGTGTGGCCCTGGAAGCAATAAAAGTTGTCATTTTCCATCCATTTCCAAAGTATTACCAGAAGCCCAAAACAGTTTATGAATACTCTTAAAGTTCTATTTTCTACCACAGGTGTAACCACTGTGATTCAAGAACAGAGTAAATTTTATGACCTCCCATGTTCAATGGGAAATGGCTTGAGCTGACATGTAGGAGCCTTTTTACATGTTGGTGTACATTTGGGTGCATGTGTGTACGTGTCTGCCAGTGTTTGTATATTTATGCTAGTGAGTGAGCCAGAGGTGGATGCTCTCTCACAAGGACCCTCTGGTCTTTCCCTCATGCCCACCATTAAGGCAGATGCAGACTTACAAAACCAGAGCAAGTGAAGTCAATTTTACTAAAGACTTCCAGGAGTGGGAAATGGAGGGGAGATACCAAGAAGTTGTTTACAATCCACATTGTCATCTGCATAGCAGTACTTCTCAGAATTATGCTATCATCTCTAGTCACCTCGTCACTCTTCTCCCCTTCCTTTCCTAACACAATCTTTCTTAAATGCAATTCAGCTTTCTTTCCTAGCTTGCATATCTAAGAAAAACAAAAACACTACAGTTATAGAAGCCACTCACATTAAAATACTGTCCAATTACCCCTATTCTCATTCACATGTACCTTTTGACAGACTTCGCATGTATACCCCCCAACAAGCATATCATAGTATTCATCCAGAAAAATCAGGTCAGTCCCAAGAAGGAGCAAAATTTTGCTCCTTAGAAAAAATAATTTTCTTTGTAACAGATTTTAGGGGGAAAAAAATCCCATGGCACATGCATGCTTGCAAACCCACCCAAACCCCAGAATAAAGACAATGAACTTGAGAGAAGAAAAAGGAAGGAGGATAAGAAATGTTTAACATTTTAATCAGGTGGTCTAAAGACACTGGAGATTGAAGGAATATATTTAGAACTTAAAAAGTCTTTTTGTAGGATAATTTTCATTTGCAATTATATATCAGGATCTGTTACTTTAAAAAATGCTGGTTTATTTGCTTCTTTTTAAAAGTTAACAATCATATTATAAACTGTAAGGATCATTCCTTGAATTGATCTTGGAAGGATATTTCCAGTCTACTGATTCCTCATTATTATTACTTACTGATTTATACTAGGTAAAATTTTGTCTTTATGCCTTGCATAACAAAGAAACAGAAATAAAAGCTACAAATAGAAAAGAACACCTCTCTAATGATCATTTAACTTAAATCCTCCAAAGGATGAAACAGAGCAAGCACCCCTCTTAGGGGCCTTCTGGGACCCCCAAACATGGAAATAAAGAAAAATCTTGAGTCCCTTCAGGGGAAATTCCAAGCACCTTGCTAGCCTTAAAAAGCAAGTGGGCAACCTGATGAGAACAGTGGCCCTCCAAGCAAGCCAGTGTGAGGTTTTTTGTTTCCCTATGGAAAATAAAAGATGGTATCTTAACATATATTCTGGAGTTGCTTTTCAGAAACCCCCATCAGATGGAAAATACAGATAAAGAGAAACAGGACTGAACTCTGACCACTGTTGTTTGTCCTCAGTTTTTCCCTGAGGGGCCTGGAGGGAATCACACCCATGTTAACCTTCCTTTCCACTAATGCAAGAATCTCTGAATCCACCTATGACCTATAGCCACCCACCCCCCACTTCAGGATATCCCACCTTTTGAGAACAGGCCAATGTATGATCCCTATATATTGATTTATAATTTTGCCTACCTGAAATGTACCCTTTCCTTTAAAAAACCCTGTCCTGCAAGCCATAGGGGAGTTCAGGTTGTAAGCATTAGCTGCTCTTTCTGCTTGCACGGTGCCATGCAATAAAGATGCCTCTTTCTCCCACTGCAACGCTCATCTTTGGTATCTGGCTTTACGGCATCATGTGAGCAGACCCCACTTTGGTTTGGTTTGGTTACTTGGTTGGTAACAAGGTAAATTCTTTCCCCAATTTTAATTCTTTAGGAATATCCATTGTTTTTCTCATATATTGAATACTATTTCTACACTACCCTAAGAAAGAATATTTTACTTCAAATACCATTTCTCAAACTAATAGAGCTTACCATAAGCAAAGTTTCTTAACGTATTTTCCAAAGTCTTCTTTAAAAAGGGGTGATAAAAATTATATGTATTATATAAATATGATATAAAAGAGATGGATTAGGTCACTGGTATATGCTTCCTAAGCTTTTTTTTATTCCCCAACACAATTGTCTGGAATATCCATGTGTGTCTGCTGTTGCATATGTAATTTTAAATCTATGAAAACAATCTAGCATCTTTTGATATACCATTAAATTTTTTCCACCACCAGAAATTTAAGACAGTAAGAAAAAGGCCCCTTGAATATTCAGAACACTCTGTCAGCCTACTGGCCCTAAAGCACTTTTGCTGAGTATCAACAGTGATGCCATATATCACCTATGCATAATTTAAATTCAGCGTCCTCTACTTGCCTTCAAAGTCCTTCTTTAATATGACCCTACTTTGCCAATTCAAGCTTTTATCCCACTGACACAAACACTGTTCTCTATTCAGATCTATCTTCTTTCTCTTCAGTAAACATTTTTCCCCTCCGCCCCTATTCCTGTCGTGTCTCTCCACCAAGAGTGTCATCTCCTTTCTTTCTACTTTTACTTGAGTCCTTCAAGATCTACCTCTTCCAGGAAGCTCTTTCTGAGTTTTTAGCCCATATGGTGTTCTTACTGTCAATATGTCAGTCTAGCATTCCATTGTTCTGATTTCTAACTAGTTTTTTCTTAGGCTTTTCTATAGCCTCCAGCTGTCTTTGCATTCTGAAATGCATTAGAAGTTCCTCTACCAAACTTTATTTATTCATTGTTCATCTCTGTACAATTCAAATTTCCTGAAACACTAAAGTCAACAACTAAAGTACAAAAAAAAAAAAAAAGGAAAAAAAACCCCAAGGTTTTACTTGTTTAAAAAACATACATTCAGGACCCCTTTTTCCTTATTTAGGGATGCAATTTCTAGGCTTTTCTCATGCTAGCTACTAACGGTGACATCCTTTCAGATTTGGGTCCCCAAGATACTTCCTCTTTTTTTTCCCCAAAGTGCATATGGTAATTTAGGGGTGTGCAAATTTGCGTTTTAGAAACATATTTCTTTTTTTCAAACTCATTCTTACCTGGAGTTTCAAACTTGTGCAACAGATGCCAGTGGAGAGACTTTTGTTAAAGAGAGTGCAGTGTGTGAGGGGAGAGGTGAGGAATTGCCCACTTGGCCCTTCTGCAGGTAGCTCCTGAAGATCCTCTTACAATTCTGGAGACACTTTGTAGAAATGTAGAAACCCTGGCCCTGGCTCTGCACCCTTGCTCTGTGCAGGCTTGAGCAAATCTCTTTCCTCAACCTTAAGAGCAATGAACTTGATCATCAGAGGCCATACACATTAGCTGAAAAGCTTCATAATGCAAGCAGCACTCAAAACAAATGGATAAAAAAAAGATTCATGCCTAGACTGTTTTGTTGTTCTGTTGTTGAACTGGGTCAATATTTTTAGGTATTTCCTTAGAAAAAATTGGTTTATAATGTTTGATACAAATTAGTATCTAGGATTGATTAACAATTTGAACAATTATTGTGGTTTATTTGGATTCTGGTTTGTGATGACCTTGTAATCTGTAAATTTCAGTTTTGAAAATTCTACTTTGAGATAGCATTTTTAAAAAGTAATCAAAGTTTGTATTCAACATTCACAACTTCTAATCTTCTGTATTACTTCAAGGAAGCAAGCTGGGTAACATAGTGTTCCTACATAGAAACAATCTGGTATAAATATCATTCAGATATTTGCTTTGGCGGGTTTTCACTTAACAGAATGTGAGAAGAAATACACAAACCCAGTGTCAAGCAAATACCACTAAAAAGTACTACCATTCCAGTTAATAAAATATACTGGTGAAATTAGGACATTTCAGCTTGACTATATTTAAAAACTATTTCTTTGGGGCACTGGTTCATTTGTAAGTGAAAAAAAATGAGGAAAAAAAAAAAAGGCAAAAAACCAAAACAGTAAGTTCCACTTGCTTCAGGCAACCTGTTAAATAAACTGTTGCTTCTTTTAACTGCAGAATACTTTAATGTAACTGCCAACGTCTATAAATTTTTTAGAATTCCTGGTTTTCTCATCAGATCAACTTGACTCAGCTATCAATAAAAAAGTGCCTTAGCTGTCAATTTGGCTTGATCAAAACAACTATTGATACTGTTAATCTTTTTAGCAAAATTTTTCATTTTACAAAATAGATTTATAATATGAACATCTCAATATAAAAGCCAATTTGTCTATGTGTATGTATATTTGTATATATACGTAGGTATGCATGTATTTAATTTTATAAATATTTATTGTTAAAATTATTTCTAGTGAATTAAACTTGGAAATAAGTTATACATAAAATTTATACAACTTAGTGAAAATTTAATTTTTTTCACCATAGTGCCCTGATTACTAAAAAGTTACATAAAAAATTTAAGTATACTTAAGAATATTCAGAATTTCATTCTTTTTTGAATGTTCTCAACACAAAGAAATGATAAATGTTTGAAGTGAAGGATACGCTAATTACTCTGATTTAATCATTGCACACTATATAGATGCATCAAAATATCACACTGTACCCCATAAGTATGTACAATTATGTGTCAATTAAAAATAATGATAAAAGAATATTCAGTCCATGTACATTTTTATTCATTCAATAAATTGTTGTGCTGTGTTTTTTGTACGAGATGCTTTACTCAACCTAGATAGGAATTGAGTACTAAGATTTGATACCCAGAAACTTGCAAACTAATAAGGACCATAATAAGGAACTACAATATAAGGTAATTATCATCTTAATGGTACAGGCAAGTGCTTTAATATCACTTTCTAAAAAATGTCAAAAAGCAAATGAGATCTGAAATGAATCAAAGGGGAACTTTTTTGCTTGGAGAGGCAAGGAGAGATTCCTGGTCATATTTTCTCTCCCTCTTCCTGTAGAACCAACATCAACCAGCTTTAAAAGCACTGTAATTAAAAAATAAAAAACATCTGGCAGGAATGAGAAGAGCAACTTTAACTAGGCAAAGTCTGCAGGCTAGGGGAAAGGTAAAGAAGTAAGATAAGAAAGAAAGGGAGCAATTGAGCTTTTCTGTCTATTATGACATTATATTTATTGTTAAAGGGAAGCAGCTACAAAGCTACTAAACCCATTGAGCCACAAGCTGGAGTGGAAACTGGACAGATAGAATATGATTTTTTTTTAATCTTGGCTCTATTCAACTCTGTCCTTATTGAACATTCCTTGAGAGATGAGTACCTAGCACCAAACTAACGGGGAATGTCAAACAAGATTTTCTCCCAAACTATATTAGTGCCTTGAATTTATTAGGTCATCAGTGTTTGTCGTAGTCTTAATTAAGCTGTAAGTTACAAGGAAAAATGGTTAAATAAAGGTAATGCTCAGAAGACATATTACAGATGCAGATTTTGGGATAGATGCCATCCATAAGCACTTGAATATAATTGCTATTGATAAGGCCCACAAGAATAGAAAGGCCATGTAAAGAAAGTTGAAAGTGGGTTGCATATTCCTTTTTAGAAAGATGTTTTGTTTGTGGTTTTAAGGAAAATATCCCAGTATTTTTAAATAACTCAAATACATCAAAATAAAAACCAAAGCAAAGCATCCTGACAGTTAAAACATTGTAGTTTCATTTTTAAAAATCTCTGATTTTACTATACATTTGTGTTTTATTTGTCTATCAGTTCTTTATTTTATGCTCCAGATCAAATTTCTCTCAAATTTCCAGGAAATAAGTCTGATTTTTTCCAATTTCTCCCAAGTTAAATATATTAAAAGCAGAAAAGCAAGGGACAATCTGAAGTTATGTATCCTTTCCAGAAAATACATATTTAATTCAGTGTATGTTTAATTGGTGAGAATTTATTATTGGTACAATTTTATATTACATATCATAAAAGTGTAACACATCTCATCTGAAGAGGACATTTCTAAAGAAAGAGCCATATATTTGTGTTCAAGTGTAAAATCCCCTAAAAGGAAAAAGATGTCCAAAAGGCAGGCTATATCCATCTTTGTACATATTCTAAGGCTACAAGAACTATTTGGTAATTGCTTCTGTTAAGAACTAGCTTAGTGCAAGTTAACCTAAAAATCTGATAGGAATGGAATTGTATGCCACATTCAATTTTTGCACTTCTGAGTTCATGCTAGTCACATCATTATCAACAAACCAAAATTCCTTTAATTTTATTGTCAACATCCATTTTTTTGACGTGCTGCTTCCTCTATTGTAAAATAAAATATCAACATTAAATGCTGTGAAATTCTATATTTCACCTCTTGCAGCATGCAGATTTCTCATAGAAAATGTACATGTAATGTAGCACACATTGCTAATTTTGACATCATAAAGTGACAAACACAGTTTTAAATTGGTTTCTTAAGTATGATTCTTAAGAACAAATTGCTGTAGAACAAGGTCAGAAATTTATTTTCCACAAGAGGCCAAGTAGTATATATTTTATGCTTTGTGGGCCTTATAGTTTCAGTTACAACTATTCAATTCTGCCATTATAGCACAAAAGCAGCCATAAGCAATATGTAAATGAATGAGCAAGGCTGTCTTCCAATAAAACTTTGTTTTCAAAAACAGGTGGTGGATCAGATTTGGGCTTCAGGCCAAAGCTTGCTGACCACTGTTGTGGAACATACAATTTTTTTTCCGTTTTCTCTGATGAACAAAGATGATTGAACCACACTTCCCATTCTCTATGGTTATTGTGAGGATTGTAAGGATCAAGCAGATACAAAGCACTTTAAAAACTGCAAGCATTTCCATCTATAAGTGAAAGGTAGTATGATTAAAAACATGAAATATTAAAACATTCATATGTAAAATGGGTATTAGTTACCTTCAAACATATCAGAATGCCTTTTTAATATTACAATAGATGAAAATTATTTTATGTTTCTAACATATGGGGAGACTTAGAAATATCAATCATTTATGACCCTCTATTATAGTTAATTCTATCATAAATAGGAAATTTGTTTGAAATTAATTTGGTACATTTTAACATTGTATGTTTAAGTATATGGAACCAGGACCATTTTCTCTTCTCTAACTTGAAAAACAGGAAGGTACTAATTTTTCAAACGAAATATATATCCCATATCCAATAATCCCTCTGATATACTAGAAAATCAATGTCACTGTCATATGATTATTGGGAATGAGGAAGTTGGGAAAGAAAGAGATGAGTTAAAGAAGTGATGCTTGTTTTGTTTAGAACAGCCAAAAGAAATTAACAGCTTTGTTGACAATAGAAGCTGATGTCAACTTTACACGGGAAAGTCAAGGAAATGCTAAACATGAAATTCTCTATGTAAATTGGAAAATATAAGCTCTGATCCAGGCTAGCCAAAAGATATTCCTTTAAAATATGTTAATGTGTAGACTGTTTATAGTAAAAGTTGTGTTTTATTCATAATAAATTAAAGAATTCAGATTACACAAGTAGCTCACAGATTCACATTAAAATGTTTCTGCTTTAAAGGCAACAAAAAATTGCTTCACAGTTTTAGAGAAGTATGTATTGTAGCTTTCAGAGTCTCAGAGGAATCTTAATTTATGTAAATCATAATATCCACATTAAGTGTTCTTAGAAACAAACACTATTACACATTAGCTAGTGGCTTAACTTTAGAAATATTTTATGATACATTATATATTATATAATTATAATCTAAGGAAACATTTCTAATTAAGCAGTACACATTATGAAATTTGCATTTTTAAAACCCCTATAAGGGAGACCAGGGTGTTTAAAAGATAAGAAAACTAACAATTCCAGTAATGTTATCACTTATTTGAACTAGGATCAAACACTAGACAAGTTAGTGCTAATCAGACGTTTTTCTGACCTATATAGCATGATGCAACCCTCCTACATCTAGCTACTGGAGAAAAAAAAATTATACCAAATTGCTTAACTATCTTTTTTTCCCTCCAGGTTTGGGGATATCCTCTCTTGATTCTCAAAACTAATATGGATTTGATACATACTTCCATTTTACTACTTATCACATCACAGCATGAATATTTTCTGATTTCATCCATATAAAGTGAGTTCCTTGTGGTCACAACAGTATCTTATTCTCAGTATCCTTAGTGCTTAGCACATTGCCTGGCACTTAGTACACACTTTATTGGTTCAGTTAAAAACAACATCTCAAGGAGCTGTATTGCTCTAATATTAATATAATTAAAATATATGGTTTCTCAACATCCTAGCACCATACAAATAAGTTTTCCACAAACTATACAGGGAGGCATTAGATGGATTACCTTTTCTATGTACAAAGTTGTCCTTCATAGTTAAGAAGTTACTATGCTGAAATTTCCTACAGTGCCCAACTAGGTTTATATTCTAATTATTTCTTGATAATTGTTTTTAATAGTTAACTTGCACTGACTATTGAAACCCACTGATAATCTATCCTGAGGTAACCTATCTTTAGGAGTACAGTTTAAAGTGACCCTTAAACCAACACTTCTTGGTAGGCACTGAGTGTAACTTGGCTTGTAGATGATCTACTGCCGTGAAAGTGGCTAAACACTAAAAATAATACTTTTCACACAAGTCAGGAAGATGCTTTCCTATTAGAAACAAAGGAATTTGAATATATACTTCTAATGTAGATAAGTTTCCTAAGAAAGAATACCTGGAAGCAAGAAGTAGGGGATATTTCTCTCAATTGTTAATAAGGTTGTTTTCCCTGCAAGGTATACACTATAGACACATCTGACCTCCTTAAATCTGAGGCACACATTACATTTAAAATGATTTTAACCTATGCCTCAATGTATATGAGCACCAGCCTGTACATCTAAGGATACTGTTTGGTAACAGTATATACATCACTGTATACATGCATTTGTACTGCCTCTTCTCCTTGACTTGTATTTCCATAGCTGGTGAAAGAGAACTGCTTAGACTTTATCCCTTTAAAATCAGGCCTCACCTCTACCCCAAATTCCATATTCCAGCCTCCCTGACCTATTGCAAATACTGATGTTCTGTGTCCTCTCACAACCTTTGCACTTTTGCCTGTACAACAACCTTTCCACTCCTTTGCCTGATGTTTCCTCTGCTTAAGACAGTTTCTACCCAACATGAGCCCATGACCTAATTCCTACTCACACTGCAAACTTCCATGTAAGCTATCCCCAGCCCTTCAAGGCTGGGCTAAATGCCCCATAGCCAGTACTCCCAGAACACCTATGCAGAATTGCCCATTCACTTCTTGTTTTTCTTTCTATTTAAAGTGTTATCCTTGAAGGTAGGGCCCGTGTCTTATCCATTATCGTGTCTCCAGCAATACAAAAGCAATGAGGCAATGTGGAGAAAGAGCAAAGATTTTGGAGTTGTGGAGGCTGTAACACTTAGCGGCAGTGTTACTTTGGGCAAGTCTTAATCTCTCTATGCTTGGTTTATCATCTGTAAAATAGATATAACACTGCTTACTTTGTAGGGTTGGTCTTAAGTACTCAAATATGTACTTGGTGCCTTTTCTAAGCACTTTATGTGCATGATCTCATTTATTGCTCAGCACAACTTTATGAGGTACATAGGTACCCATTTTATAGTGAAGGAGACTGAAACATGGAAAGATTAAGTAACTTAATCTTGTGCTCAGGGATATACAGGTAGTAAGGGCATAAATAGGATTTGAACATGGGCAGTCTAACTCCAGAACACTCATAAGTTCTATACTGCATTTCACTTTGTTTTACACCTTATAGAGTGTGGTTCAAATAATTGGATTGGGTTGCCAGTTGTAGTAGATAACATAAGGATGTTATATTTGAGGATCTTCATTTTCATGTATTTTCAGCTTTCAGAACATCTTATGAGGGAGTACTTTTGCTTTCTATTTAGAGGAAACTTAGAGTAAATTGTATATATTTAAAAAGAATCATACTAAGGACAACGTCTTCTTAAAATGTGTTTTTAAAGTACTTTATTCCAAATTAAGGAGCGATATCAAATATCTAGGATAATTACAGTTTTCTCACCCTAACACATAAGTCTTTCTCATAGGCCTTAATATACAAACATTAAATTCTTACTTCACTTCTAGCCTGACTTTGATACTAAATGTACCTTTTCAAGATATTAACTCCTTAGGCTTCTAAAGCATCCTGGTGTTATCTAGGACAGTGGTCCCCAAACTTTTTGGCACCAGGGACTGTTTTCATAGAAGACACTTTTTCCACGGACCATGGAGGGTCGGGATGGTTTCAGGATGATTCAAGCACATTACATTTATTGTGCACTTTATTTCTACTATTATTACATTGTAATATAAAATGAAATGGTGAGTTATACAACTCACCATATGTTGGGGACCCCTGATCTAGGAGGTCCCCAAGCTCGCTCAGATAGGAATCCTAGATCCCAATACTTTCTGCCATCCTTGTTCCCTTTGTCACTCTATTTGCTCTAAAAATCTATTTCCACAGTTGTCATATTTTTATTTCTTTGACTCCAGAGAAAGATTATCTCCCAAGAAACCTGCAGATGGAAGATTAAACCAACAAACAACTATACTAAGAACCAAAACGCCTCTTACATTAAATTCTCAGTTGTAAACAATCCTTCTTCTTTTTCTAAACATAGCAATTTAACTTTTCTTGAAGAGATCAGATAATTTATTGTGGGGTCTTGAAAGCGAAAGGTTTAGACTTCGTTATGTAGTCACTGGAGAGCTACTGATGACACAAGTGTCGTGTAAAATGCTTTGCAAAGATTCAGCTGGCAGATTTCAGTAGGGATTTAAAAGGGAATTATGGAATCAAGACTGCAGCAAATAAACTGCTGCAGCATTGCAAGGTGCAAGGTATGAGCACACTGCCTTGGGCGGGGGCAGAGGGGCAATTTTGAAAGATAATATGAAGCAAGAATCCATGGAATTCAATGTGTAACAAGATATAGGAGTGCAGGGGAAGAGGAAAAGGGAAGAGCCATGGGTTTCACTAATATTAAGGATGGGAGACCAGAGGAATTATGATATCACACACAGAGATGGGAGATCTAGTTCGGGCTGCAAGTATGGAAAGTGGTGCTGGTGGTGAATAGAAATGGATGAATAATTCAACAACAGACGTGTTTCATGTACTGGCAGTACATCAGCATCTTATATTTTATTAATATGTATAAGAGCAAGATTTCTTTGAAATACAAATGTATTCTAAAAAATCCAAAAGCCTTATTCTTAATCTCTTTCCCCTAAATAACTTCTAAATCATAAAAAAATCATCAGTCATTGATTTTTTAAAAATAGGACATCTAATTTAATCCTGTACAAAACTGAGAATGGTTTCTAAACATCCAGCAAGTATTGAGACACATCACATACCAATTCTTTCTGGAAATGACATATTAAAAAAATCATTCCTCAAATACCTCATTGTACCTAAAAGAATCCCTTCATATTATTTGCTATGTCTATTGAAAAATGAATGAATGAATAAGAATTTAGCCTATGGACAGCTAGTTTTAAACTGTACAACAGTGATCAAAGATGAAGATGTGAGTTATGGAGCTGTCCACATATTAATGACAATTAAAGTTGAGAAAACTCTAAGGGAGTAAGATCTAATACAGAAGAGCAAGCGGCTCAGGAATGTGTCTTGTATTATGACTCAATTTAAGGTATGGAGAGGAGAGCGAGAGTCAAGGTAGAAGGTTGGGTGATGGCACAGAAATGAGGGAGTGCAGAGAATAAAGAGTGGACTATAGTGATAAATTCAATAGAAGATCTAGGAGGGAGAGAGCCAGAAAAAGTCACTGGGGATGTGTGCATTCTACTAGAAAAGCCAAATGAGTAGGAGAGGACTGAAATTGTTGGGTTTTGGCATTTGTCCCACCCAACAATTCACAACATTGGTTTGGTTCACAGATGCAGGTAAATGCAGATCAGCCCTCACCTTCATTCTGCACCCTGACTGTGTCTATAGTTTGCTTCAATTCTCGGTGCAGCTGACCATGTATCATTGTGCCAATCACAATTCAGAAACCTTTCTTTGTTTGCCAGGTATTGTTTGAGTGTGAAAAAATAAAATCAAGTGACGCAAGTAGACTTTCTGTGGCTGTATTGTTTGCTGAAGCTATGATTGGATAAGGTCCAGTAATACCTTTAAGATAGGCCCAGACATAAATAAGCAGGCAATATTTTGAAAGATACTTCTAGAAAAGTCACCTGATTTCATTGCTGTAATTGACCTTAGAAATCAGAGCCCAGCCCCTCATTTATAAAGAAAAAAATTAAGGCCAGAAGAGGTCAAATGATCTGCCGAAGCTCATCAAACCAATTATTGGCAAAGCTAAAACCAGAAGAGAGTAGCATGCTTAATCCCACCCCACTGCTCATTTCATATGCCATACCACCTTCAAGTGAATTCACAAAACTCCCAGATGCCAAGTTTTAGCTCTGACATACTCTGAAAATATATATTCTTTTCTATACAGACCAATCTAGTGACAACATGAAAGTACCTTTAGCGTCTGAGACATTCTGAAATTAACATTATCTATTATTCTAAACTGTCTTGGGAAGCAAAATTGTAATCAAATATTTCATATCAGATGTTAAGCAAATTAGTTCAGTTGAAGAATTTCCCAGATTTTATCTGCCTGTTGTTTAGTTTCTCAGGTTAGGAACCAGAAAACACTTTGATTACCTTTCTCATTAGGACTTTGAAATGGTTTTTATGATAATAAAATTCACATTTAAGAACAGAAATTTTTTTTGAATACACATCATTTTATAGTGAAACAGTATAGATAACACCAGCTGAAGCTCTTGTTAGGTAAGGCCAGTAAATATGTTCTTTCCCCCCACCTCTGTCTCTGTCCTTGACAAGTGAAACAATTCCTTAAACACATTAGAAATATGTGACAATATTTTAAACTGTTCTCTTTAAACCATAGCAGTCACTATGTCATCCCCTGTAAAGATACTTGTTTTTATAGTAGGAACAGTATCTGATATAGTAGATTTGTTTGGTCTGATCAGTATTTACAGTGAAGATATTATTTTGTTTTTTTGCAAGACCATTTCATTTCAGCTCAAACCAATATTAACACCTTAGCAAAACAACCCAAAGTGATACAATACATACATAGACACACACACACCCCAGTCCTCTTGCAACTGTCAGATAACTGCAGATAAAAGAAAATGCTCACTAGTTACTCACTATATTCCTAAAGGTTCATCTCTCAGGCCTATACGAACAGAGGGCAGACCCACAGAAGTATTATAATACAGTAACAGAGAATACAGTTTAGAATAAGAGCTAATTTATTTTCCAATTTTTGAAAGAACCCTTAAGGTTTTCTGCAATTCATTGCTTAGGTGGTTATGAGGTTACCTAGACTAAGACAACACACATAGGAGTCTAACTCGCCAGGTAGGTTCCGGCAGATACCGACTCGACTCAGAGAGCCTCGGGAAGGCTATGGGAGGTAGAGACAAGGCTGGGAGGGGCAAAAAGTTGTTATACTTCAGGCTGGAGTCCAGGGAAGTCATGTAAGGCCAAGCGCTAGCTGGCAAGGACCATTGTTCTGGGTAACTGAAGCCCAGAGTCCAGGAAGGCAGCAAGTTGGAAAGAAAGGTTCAGGAGAGCAGGTGACAGTGAAGGGCAGAAGCCATTTGATTGCTGCCCTACTTTGTTCTTCCTGCTATGTGTGGCCATCACAGGCCTTTGATCACTGATTGCCACACAAAAAAAAAAAAGGTCAGGAGTTTGCCCAGGAATTCTGCCTCTCACTGAGTCAGAGGAACCAAGACCACTTAGGGCACAGAGTTTGTGATTTTTAGATCCCAAATTACTGACTTTCCTATTTCAAACCATGCTGCTAGCTTTGAAAGGAAGTTACTGACTACATATACCTATTTTCTTGATATGCCAATTAGAGCTAACAAGATTTAAATTTGTAAGATGTATAAACATTATGAGGGAGTGGAAATAAAATGACAGCCGTTGATAGGTAAGTCCATCATTTCACAAGCTGTGTTATCTTGGGCGAGTTATATAACCTCATTGAACCTCACTTTCTTCATTTATACCAGAAAATTTAATGCCATACAGTACACAAAACATTAATCAAACTAAGCAAACTAAACACTACCCTACTAAAACACAAATCCTTGGGCCAGAGTTGGTACTTGATATAAATTGCTTCCATTAATTCTATTATTCTTTTGTTAGCTAAGAAATATTTACTGATGACCCTACTATGGGCCACTCTAGGTTCTAAGTCCTAGAAATAGGGTGGTGAGCAAACAGGACATCCTTGTCCCCAGGGAGCTTGTGCTTCTGCTTACTTCCTCTGCTTATTTATATATGCCAATTAACCACTTTCCTCTTCACAGAGTAATAAAACATTTGAGAACATGGTAATAAGGAAACCCACAAATAGTTATAATGATCGCAATCCAGGATGTGGATCACTTAAAATATCAAATACCTTGTCTCATTGCAAATTCTGACAAATCAGATCACAACAGATTAAATTCACTACTTCAAGTGAGACTATGAAATACAGCATTATAGCTGAATAGTTCACATACACGTATTTGTAATATTTGTGCAAACATCTGATGCCATTTTACTAAGAATTACTTTACTGCCTTTTACATGCCTTGACAGCTTCTCCTATTAACTACACTCAAGTCTTTGATGACTCTACTCCTAAAATACAGACACTAGCTGAAACATTACCTCTTAAAAAAATTCACATTCATACATAAAAAGTAAGTGGTTCTTATTCACATGCTCCATTTTTTCTAATTATCTTGTCTCAATATCACCCTATCACAAAAGTAAATATAGTTAGGACTTCAATATTTTTTGTCCAAAAGATTGAGCTTCAACTCTCTCCATTGCCAGACAAAGTTGCCAGGTGATGGGATTAAAGGGTTATGAAGTTTTCAGAAAACCCCTTTCAACACACATACAAAAAGAGCAAGGACTCTCAAGGGAAGAGCATGTGAAGCCACCAGTGAGAGAGGAGAAACCTAGCTGAAGTGGGCGTCCTCACATCAGTCTTTTGCTACACTCTGCTCAGTGGGAGATAACACTCCTCATTCCCACAGTGCAGTGCAGCAAGGAGCAAGATGAAGTTGATCCTTCAGTACATAGATTAGGGAAACTTGATAGCTTTCCAGGCCTTTCCGAGAGGGGCTTCAGTCTTGTTTGTTTGTTTTTTTTAATATATATAAAATGAAGTATTTAGATATTCACAGTCAACTAATCATCATAGTACACCTGACCACAGATGTGTTATATTGCTCATTCTTTTGGCTCATCCATACCATTATACCTCTGAGACACATGATTATATATTAAGTTTTCTGTATCTTTAAAAGATATATAAGCAACAGGGCTTGGCATACTTGACATATGTATGTTTGTGCATACACACACACACACACACACACACACAAACAACACAAACAGAGTGTGGCTCTTTTTGCCAGGGAAGAGGGCCTCTGTTCTGGGTCTTCTGCTTCAGAGAATCTCTCTGTCCTTCCTCTGGCTGCAGCCCTTTGAACAACACAAAGAATCCTAGAACCAAAGAATTGTGCCCACCGGGAGCCTGAGCCATGCTTTCCTCTTTGTTTCTGTGGTTACCTGGAATACTAGAATCCCCCCTTCCACCCCCCACCAAGTGGTTATAAGCCTTCTTCAGCTTCTTCCCCAAGTCTGTTTCCAGGCACAGATTGTCTCATTTGTACGAAAAACTCCTAGGCCTGAGGGATGCCCAAGTGGCAGCTGTTTGCAGGGGGCTTGATAGAGCTTGGACATGTGAGCAAGGGCGGCCACATGCAGACTCTTGAGACCTCTCATCTTGCAAGAAGAGACCTCTCATCTTCCCTTGGGGCGGGAAGAAAATTGGGCCTGGGCTATGAGATTTGGCAAGCTGTCCCAGCATCTCCACTTGTTAAATGTGAAGCTACAAGGAATCAAAGAACTCTAAATTTGAATGTTGCCTGAAGGTATATTTTTTAAGGTGGAAAGATAGAACACACTCATTTAAAGATATTTAGCATGATTTAGAACTTGATATATTGGATGTGGGTCTCTATTTGTACTTTTTCTAGCTCCACAAACGTTAGGGAAAGGCCTATATGTATACATTTAAAAGAGTTAATTTTCCCTAACATTGCTGCTATATAAATTTCCAAGAGGATGGCAAAAGATCTCTAAGTTTTATAAGGTACGCTTCAGACTGTGATTGCATATTAAGTTCACATTACATTGGATTGCTTTTCCCAGCATGTCTCAGCAAAATATTATACAACCTGGTTAAACAAAGTCTCATTCTCACACAGCTTTGCCTTCCTTACTTGGCAAAGCTTAAATGTGGTAACACCCTTTAAAGACTGCCCCTTCAGTCACATTTAAAGGAAATAGCCATTAGAACTTAACGCAGTGGTTTTTTAAAAAGTTGAATTCTATTTCTGACCACAGGGCAGGTAAAACTGAAGAAAATAATATTCCTAAAGAACTAACACACTTTAAACTTGTCTTCCCTTTCATTTCTCCTATTTTTTTAAACAAAGTCTTATAAACTAAACTAAAACCAGAAAACCCAAACAGAAACACAGTTGAACCCCATGAGGTCATTTATCTTCCTAATACTTCTAAGCCATAGCAATAATAAATTAATAAATACTTTTTGAGAACCCTCTACAGGCAGGATGTGCTCCTAAGTCATGGCAGTCAAGGGGCATCTGTAAAATTCAATGTGTAAAATAAGACATAAGAAATGTTAGGCAAGAAAATTTTTAATGTGAGGTCAGGGGCAAGAAGGATTATTTTACCTTCTTGCAGTGGATAGAAATTGAATATACTTGGTGAAAAGTATATGCAAGAAGGCATTCCATAACTTCATTTTAATTTTTTTTAAATTTAAATGTTTTTACTGTGTATATGCCTCAATCACAGACCAACTTGTCAGCAGTACCACTTGGAAATATTGAAATAAGGGATGTTTGTTTTATCTGCCAAAATATGGAGAGCAAGTCTGAGTGTACCTAGGATTATCTAGTAAATGTGAAGATTTGGGGGCATTCTGGAATATTCCAAGTCTAAATATGGAAGGTATTATATCATCTTGCTTTCACATATCCAAGCCACTGACGATTTACCAATTGCCTAAGGTAATCTGAAATAGAGATCAAAGACATGGGCAAGGATGAATAGAGAAAGGTTGGGCATTGATTTTTAGGATATTGCTTCTGAAAAATAATGATTATTTATGAAAAGTAGTGGCTGTAAAATGCAGTGAATTATTAAGTAGCAAGTAAGTCTTCTCTTTGGTTATTAATATGCAGTGGGAACAGTGTACATAGGCAACAACGTCTGATTTTCTAACCTTAACGCCAGTGAGTCACTGAATCACCATATTTGGCTTAAGTGATGATGTGAGCACACTGCACACACCCAGTGTATCATGACTGATGACACCCAAGATAGACTGTGTATAAACCATTCAGTTTCCTCAACATACAGCTCCGTGGAATTAAGTCATCCCAGTGACAATGTTCACTACATTCTGTATTGTCAAAATATAAACCTAGTTATCATAAATTACTAAGGCCTGACTAAATATCCTTAATTACCCAAACCATTGTCAAGTCCCTGGTGAAAGTTCAGAACCACAAATGTAGTCCACAGATTATGACTTGGGAAATATTACCATAGGCATTGAATAAAGTTTGTTGAATTGGATTGAAGTCGCAGCATCAAAAATAGTGTTTCTTCAAGGATGCAAAATGTAATGTAGGAAAATGTAATGTAGGAAAATACTTTTTTTTGTTGGTTGCTTTAGTTTATAAATTTATTGAATTTTAAAACATTATCTAAAGTGAATCCTCTTAGGTATGATACAGTTTGTAATCCATTATGGCAAAATCCTTTGAAAAGAAACTGGTGAAATGGGGTGAATACAGAAATTATGCCATTTGCATGAGAAACAGAGCAGTAGAGGGGAAAATTGAGCTGAGCTAAGCATGACCTCAGTTCTCTGCACTTGCTGCTCCTGTTGTATGAAACATTCTTCTTTAGTATATCTGCATAAATAGTTCCCTGAAGCCTTCAAGTTTCTGCCTAAATGTTATCTTCATCAAAGAGACCTTCTCTGACCACTCTGTATAAACTAGCAGTCCCTTTCTGCATCACTTTCTAACCTCTTACTCTGCTTTTATTTTCTTCATTGCACGTATAGCACATATCAACACCTGACCTATTATATATCTATTTGCATCTTTTTTTTTTAACCTCTTCTTTCTAGAACATGTTCCCTGAGGACAGGGACTATGATTTTTTCATTAGTATATCCTCAATATTATATCCACAGCACATAGGAGGTCTTCAATAAATATTTATAGAGGGAATAAATAAATGAATTGCTAAACTCTTTGTAGGTCAAGATTAATTACTTTTGAAGGTTCTCACCCATATTTACCTTAAATATAGTAAATGATTCCCTTTGGAGATGAGAAATACAGCCAAACATTGGAGATGTTTTGTCTGTAAAGAACAATACCCACAAAATATTCAGAAGAATAGATATACAGTGTACACAAATTTACAGAACCAAATATTGATACCTGAAGCCCCTCACAGTTGAATTTGCTTACTAGGATACTCAATGACAGATAACTAACATAACTGTGAACTTAATAGCTTCCTTCTTTGTAATTTAAAACCACAGGTAATTTCAACAAATGGTGCTAGGACAACTGGATATCTACATGCAAAAGAATTAACTTAGACCCCTACCTCACACCTTATGCAAAAATTGATTTAAAATGAATAATAGACGTAAAGGTAAAAGCTAAAAGTATAAAACTCTTAGAAGAAAACATGAGTAAATCTTTATGACTCTGGATTAGGCAATGGCTTCTTTGATATGAGTCCAAAAGATTAAGCAATACAAAATAGATAAATTGGACATCCTCAAAATTAAAAATTTTTGTGCTGCAAAAGATACCAGCAAAAAATTTGACAGCTTTTTTGGGAGAAAATATTTTCAAGTCATGTATTTGACAAGGAACTTGTATTCAGAATATATAAAAAAAATCTTATGACTGAATAATAATAAAAAAACACTTAAAAATGGAGGAAGGATTTGAATAGATATTTCTCCAAAGAAGATATACAAATGTCCAACGAGCACATGAAAATATGGTCGACATCATTAGTTATTAGGGAAGTGCAAATTAAAACTATAATAAGATACCACTTCATGTCCACTAGGATGGCAGTAACAGGTATCAGTGAGGATGCAGAGAAATCGGAAACTTCATGCACTACTGATGGAAATCTAAAGTGGTGTAGCCACTTTGGAAATAGTTTGGCAGTTCCTCAAATCATTAAATGTAGAATTATCATATGGCTCAGCAATTCCACAACTAGATATATACATAAGAGAATTGAAAACATATGTCTATACAAAAACTTGTACATAACTGTTCATAGCAGCGTTATTCCTAATATCCAAAAAGTGGAAACAACCCAAATGTCCATCAACTGATGAATGGATAAGCAATTGCAGTACATCCATTTGATGGAATATGGATGAACTCTAAAAACATTGCGCGCCAGTCACAAAAGGTAACATATTATGATTCTTTTTATATGAAAAATCTAGAATAGGGAAATATATAGAGCTAGTAAATAGACTATTTGTTACCTAGTGCTGGGTTGGGGTAGTGGAGGCAGGAATGGGGAATGACTGCTAATGGGTACACGGTTTCTTTTTGGGATGATGAGAATGTTTGAAAATTAGATAGTGGTGATGGTTACACAACTCTGTAAATACACAAAAAGCTACTGAAATATGCATTTTAAATGAGTGAATTTTATGGCATGTAAATTTCATTTAAATAAAGCTATTTAAAAAAAAATATGGTTGATTCAAGCAGGAATCATAGCTGGATACCAAAATATCACCGTTGGTACACTGAAGGTGTGCCACATGATAGGGTTATATAGAGGACCATGAACCCTTCTCCTGAGGCGCTCAGATTATACAAAGGCAATAGAACTCTTCCCTCCAGGGCAAGTCCTATTCATAGGCAGTGCAAAAGGCCATTGCTCAAATTTTCTCCTTGGTGTGTTGCTTTAGGGTCTGAAATGCCTTTTACGGGTCACCCTGTGTTATAAGGCATGAAATAACTTAGTAAAATAGAAACACTACATGTGGAAATTCATAGTATACTAACTTATTAACACTCATAAGAAAAAGCTTATGAACTTAGTTAGCCAGGCATTTCAGTAAGGCCCTGAAGGCATGAAATGTTAATTAAAAATTTCAGGGAAGAGAAAAAGATTTGGTACCTGGCACACTGCCCAAAGCAGTGATTTTTAGAGGTAAAATCTGAGAAACACACACAAATGTGGGATGGCACCAAAGACTAACTTTTTTGTACATTATAATTTACCTACATTGTCTTACCTCTCCTGTCATGTAAATCAACTCTAGCCAACTAGGCTAGATTTATACAATTTTAATCTTTTGTTCTTTAAGCTTTACTAGGCAAGTTGGTAAATCTAGGATTATAAATCATAATCCTTGGCAGTGAAAAGCCACTGAAGTGTTTTTAAGAAGGGGAGTGCCATGATCAGGTGTTTTGGAAATATCATTCTGGCTCTTATGTGGAGAACAGATTTGTGAGGAACAAGACTGGATATAGGGAGGTGGTACAGGGACCAACAACCCACCAAAACGGTGTAAAGATTTCTTCAAAGCGAAAACATCTGAGCTACAACAGATGCAGAAAAAATTCTTACCTGAACTTCCCTTATCTGACTAAAGTAGAGTCAGCTGCCACAAATCACCTTTCCAGGGAAGTTTCCAGTTAGGGAGGCTACTGGCCTTGGGCACTGGGGCATTCCAAAAAATTGTGTAAACAATCCTAATTAGAACCTTCCATTATTTGAAGCCCTAAACTTCCCCTTTATTAAGCTGTTATATAAACCTTCACCCCTAGCTGTTTAGGGAGTCACTTATGGGGTGCTCCCTCATACATAAGAAGATAAACTTTTCTCCTGTTAACTTGTCTATTGTCAATTAATTTGCAGCCCCACCCTCCCCCCCCAACCAACCTCCCAACATACCAAGTTGGTAGAGGGAAAGTTTTTTTCTCCCAACAATAGACTAGGAAGCTGTTGCACATGTCCTGGTGAAAAAAATAATGATGGTTTGGACTAGGGTAGTGGCAAAGAGAAGAGAGAAAGAGGTGTTTCAAGTAGTGTAGAATCAACAAGGGCTTGGGGTTTGGCTGCAGTCAGGAAGGAACAGGGAAAATTGGGAATGAATCCCAGGTCTCTTCTCAGAGCCCTTCAAAACCTAATACTCTGCTGGCTGACTGGCCTTCAACATGTTAAGCGTTCTACAAAACTTTGTGTTGGGGTAGGGGTGGTCGTGGTGGTGGAAGTGTGGGGTGGATAGGTTAACAGCAGGTGACAGAATTCCTCATAGAAAAAAATTGCCTGGTTTAGCAAAAATATCTTGGTGAGACATCTTTGGTTCTGCATATGGAGGCTTTCTAAAATGAGCTAAAAGTTAGACAAAGAAAAGTATATTGCTTGCATAACAAAGTAAAAAGAATGTTTTGCTTCAGCTAGAGATGGATGCATCAAGTGTTCCAAGACTAGGGAAAGCAGTAGGGGGCAACAGAAGGTAAAAAAGATGGCCCAGCAAGACATCAGAGCTAGGCCCTGGGCAAAAATGCTGGCTAGTGGCCAGTCCTGCTAAATGGCAGGGGTGTCTCCTGTTCAGTGTAGTGCTATGGGCCACACTGTGCTGTGACATAACATCCTTGTATCTCAAGATACACACCAAATCTTCAACCCAGCTGCCTGGTGTGAATGTGCTTTATGGGAATACATGAGAACATGTGTGCTTCCCATTTGGGTCCATGCAGAATGGACAGAAGGGGATAGCGATTAGAGGAGTTGAGTGGGAGGTGAAGGTGGCAGCAGGGGAACAAGGAAATGATGTGTTCACGCTATTTTTGAGGCTCAGGGTAGGGGCAAAAGGGGGGCCATTTTTATTCAACTTTTGTAGGGTTACAAAACTGTAAGCAAGCTGGATCATTAGGGCTACCAAGACAGCTGATGCATGGGTAAACACTTCAGTGAGAATATTTTCAATTGTCCTTTTTGGAATTCTAACTCCTGAATTTTCTTACTCTTCATTTCTGTGCAAAAAATGAAAGTATTTGTGAATATAGGTTATCTTTAACAAACATTTAATGTTCAGAATATTAAGAGAGCTATTACCTGTATCTTGTATGAAATGTACCAATTAAATGGTGGAACAGCTGAATATTGGAACAAAATAATATTTATCTGGTATGGAAATAATATTGGACAATTTTTAATCTTATGAATCTTTCTTTAGTGCTACAGCAATATATCAGTTTTTCTTAATTAAGACTTCTGAATTAATGAAAATGTCTAAATTCCAGTATAAAACTAGTCTCTTTCTACTTGGAATATGTACTAAGCCTATTTTTTGAAGAAAGATATTAATATATTAAGATGTCTCATCTAATTTTTTAAAATTTGTTTTCTTATTGTTTGACTTATTCTCCAAGAAGGCCTCCTTGAAGCAGAGCAATTTAGAAAATAAATGATGTACTTAGAAATTATCCTTATAGGTTAATCTTTTATACAAACATATCCTTCATTTTCACAGGCCGGTGGAGACATTACTGCATTTCCAAGCTACTGGCTCTCTCTGTGGTTACCACAGGAACTCTAATGAAAAATTACATTGTTTTCTCCCCCAGTTGAGATTAAACCTGTAGCATACTCTTAATTTTCAAATAAGATCTAATGGAATGTACTTTGAAAACACACTGGAAAATGAAGGTTTTTTAAAGTTAAAAGCCATAGGTGCTTGGTTTGGAGTCTTCTCTGAATTTGTGTATTCCACTAATAAAAGGTATAAAACTATTTACATTATTTTGGTTCTATAATGTAGATACATTTTTAACTTTGCATAAATCAGGTTTTACAGATTATGTGGAAAATTTTAAATTATATTTATTTTTTTCAGTAGAGAAAATAAAATACAAGTATGAGTATTTTAATTGGTCATTGGCTCTTCTTGCATCTATCATCTGGCATGCACAATTATTTGCAATGGATAACAAACAATACTCAATGGTGTCATTGAGCCAACCTAACTTTTATCATCCTGACATACTAAGCAGGTGAAAGTTAAAATGGATTTTTTTTTTTTTTTTGGTCTTTGAAAGATTATTTAACTTGTCATCAAGGCTAGTTCCGAACATCATCTAACAGAAAAGATACTCTCCTAGATCTTTCATGTTAAACCAAGTCTATAGTGGCACTTTGGCATAAATTTAGTAGTAGGCTTTGCACATTACAACTTTTAAGTAAAACTCATTATCTCTAACATTTGTGATGGCAGGAAATTTTTGCAATAGTTTCACAAAATGAGAAGTGGACAAAACAGTTCTGTTTTTAGACATAAAAATTCAGGAAATGAAACATAACTAGCTCCTTTTCCTATTCTAATCTGTTAATTACACCGTCTGACCAAAATAGAATATTTTACGATTATCAGACCTCTTCAAAAGTTTTCTCATAGCCATAGTTCTCTCTGGATATGCCTGCTGTTTGAGGAAATTTCAAGAAAAGCAGTAGGAGGTTTATCAACAAAACTTTCTCTTCCTCTCCCCATCCTCAAAGTCATCAATAAAGAGTCAAATTCTAAGAGAAAAGATTCTATTTGTGTGCATGGAATGGAATTATTAAAAGTAAGTCTTTAGCAATATTTATCACTGGAATATGAGTATTTTGGACTTTTGGGAATGTTTCAACAAAGGAGTGCTAAAAAGAAATACAAGGCATTTACAGGAGTAAGCATATTTATCACAAACATTTGGGGAAAAGATGAAAAGTTATATTTTATTAGAAGGAAGAGGTCAATATTAATGTTAACTATTAACTTCAGTTAGCTGTTATTTCCAGAGGAACTAATACATGATATGTTATTCAGCATTCTATTCTAAAACAACAGGTTTCTAGCCTTGAAACTGGTCAAAAAGAAGAAAAATAAAAGATTACAGCTTAAAATATCTTTCCCCTTCAGTTTCAAATACATAAGCTTTACATGAAACTTTACCCAAGTAATTAACATAACTAATGACATCTCGGGTCACCAACTTGAGCCATTTGCAGCAGTTGTGGGAGAGGGAGAAATGAGAAAAAATTCCCAACGTGCTTCCCTCCCACTGTCCTTTCTTGATAAAGGTCACAGAATTGTTTCAATTTTGCTTTATGACAGATCAGGGTATAAGACTGTTGGAGCTAAAAGAAACTCTTTTAGTCATCTAGATTCATTCTCTTATTTTATACAGAAGAATAAACTGAGATCCAGAAAATTTAAATGACTTGCCCAAGGTCACAAAATTGAAAATAGTAGGACAAAAACTAGCAAATAAAGAGCAGGGTGAGTTTTCTCTGCTGAATATATTTTTGTTGTTGTTAGTTCAAATACGTTAGCCCTGTAAGACATTAATTCAGGTAAGCCAGCTAAAAATACTTGTACTTGTTGTTTCTCAATATAACAAGGATAGAAAAACCATCTAGAGCATAGGAATAAAAAGAGAAATGGTCCACAGAACAAGTGAGACACAGCACATGTGCTTTGCTTTTTAAGTCTCTGGGCCAAAATCACACTTATTATGATCTTGGTAACCAAAAAGAATCTTGTTCCTGGAATGCTTGTAGAGACCTGAATTAGTCATAAGCTTCTTAGGAAAGAATTCATCCTTTGTTTGATATTGCAATGATTCTTGATCAGAAAGGCAAGCAAGCCTCTTTTATGGTTACAGACCTAATCATACTGAAATTGCAGGTGTAACAAATCCTTTGGAAAACTTTAACTTAGGAACCATCAATTGTGAGTGATTTTAGTACAGATTAGATGAGCTCATGAGGTCTCTCTCTTCTCTTTCTTTCCCTATGCCCGTTGGTGCCAGCACAACAAACTTCACATGCTTGCTTAAGTGAATTAGAGGAGGCGACAGTGATAGAATTTTGAGTCGCAGATTTATTCAACTTAAGAAATAACCATAGAAAGTTTATTCTAAAGTATTAAATATTACCAAAATCATTACTGTAAAATGTTTAAATGAGGAGGACTCAAATGCCAATATCAGGACAAAACAATTCCATTGACTGTGGACCAAATATTTGGACATTTGATAAGGGATAAATCTAGCTCTGGTTTCCCTTCCACTCAATTCTTTTCCCCATCACACATAAATCTGTTACTGCCTGTAGCAGGAGGATAAAAATTCTTTAAAAAAAAAAAAATCTTTTCTAATCTACTTTTACAGGTAGGAGACTGACCAAAAGCTCCATTTGGTCCTTAATTAAAGTTTTCCATTTTGCTAAAAGAGAAGAAAAAAACCACTCTACCTTTATTTTGCATTCTCTAGGAACAAATTTAGCTTGATATTATATTAAAACACAATATTCAGAATAATATCTGGCATCTTACTGACATTCCAGAGACATACTTGAAATAAATGATGCCAAAGGGAGCTAAAAATGGTGAAGGAAATTACAGAAGTGTTTGACTGTCATCCAAAAGATTCTAACAGTTCACTCAGAGGAAAATTTCCCTCCACCCCACAAGCATCTTAAGCCTCTGTACCAAAGAATGCTAAAGATTTTAGCTGACTGGCCAACTACAGAGCAGGTGGCAAAATATTTTTGACTTGGTAGCTGGACTTTTTCTTTTTATTTACATACTTGACCATTACATAAGTAAAAATAATAAGTAGCAAATAAAAAATTGGGAGTAATTTATATATGATAGCACCCGTTCTATTTGAATACAGCAAGGGTCTTCAATCTTTTATAGCAAATAGAAACTCTTCAGTGCTCAAACATTTGATTCTCAGGTCCCCCCTGAAATACTGTGAACAACCCTTCATGTGTATTCTTATAAATCAACATGAAATTTGACAACTTTCCCTTCCTCATTTCAGATATGACTCATTGCTCTTCATGTAACCCCTAAGGACCAGAAGCTCTACTTTAAAGCAAGGAAACAAAAGAAGAAGCATCTTTAATTCAAACTGGTTTACCCAGAGAACTCTAATAGTTATTATTCACTGACTTCTTAAGTACGCATTATAAAGCTGAGTGCTTGAAGTGTCCTATCTTCAACTTTCCCTGGGGAAACCAGTGCAGAAAAGCTGGAGAGGTAACCTGACTGATAAGTCATGGACTTGAAGTTTATCAACAGTTTGACTTAAACACCCATTATCTCTAAGATGCTATTGGATTTTAGCTTTGGGAGGATTTTATTTTATTTTCAAGGTTTGGGATCATCTTCCCTCTTAGACCTCTCTAACTTTGCATACAGAGAGTAATAGATCTGAGCTAGTTCTCAAAAGCCTTTCTAATTTAAAACCTGACTCCTTTTCTTCTGTTTGATAACCACTACCCCCACCCCCAGTCTCTCTGGGATTTAGAAAGTGCTGCGGAGCTCAATTCAATACAGAAATCTTAAAATCATCTAGAAAGGCCTGTGGTCTTTCAAATATTCAAATAAGAAGGAAAAAGGAATATGGCACTCTAATAAAACTCTGCTTACTTGAAAATAGGAAAAAATAAATAAAAAGCTGAGACCCCTTTCCTTTTCTTTTCCAAATCCTAGAAACATCTAGTCCCAAGAGAAACTTTCTTGGTTTAGAAGAGTAGAAGAGTTGAAGTTAAACAATGATCCTTTTTCCATTTCTAAAAAAAAGAAAGAAAGAGAAAGGAAAAGGCCAGCAGAGGCAAATGCTCTGTTGGACAAATTGTTTAAGCAGATGTTCATTATCCCAGGGAGAAAACAGCCCCTACTTTGCAGCTTAGCATTTGCAAATTTAGAAGCTTAAATATTTTTAACTTGAAATGCTCCATTTGGTATGAGGGAGATGTAAATATTAAAACCATTTATATGAGCAAGTGGTTACATTTTACTAGTAAATCCAGGGAATGCTGATGACTATTGTTTGGAGTTTGTATCATAACATGGTGATGCAACAATCATAGCTTATCTGAGCTCTTCAGCTTCTATAGGGGTTTTAAAAAAAATCATTTAGAATGGTACCCCAGAAAAATATTAATAATTACAGTAACATTTATAAAGTACTTGTGATGTACCAGGCACTTATTATCCTTGAGATAATTGTTATTATTATAACCATTTTAAAATATAGAAACTAAGGCTCAGAAAAGTTAAGTAACTTGACTAAATCACACAGCCAAGAAGCGTCGGCATCGGCGTTTGAACGTAGGCGGTCCGACTCCAGGCCGGGGATCAGTCAACCTTTTCTGTAAAGGGTCAGGTAATAGATATTTTAGACTTTGAGCCATCAAGTCTCTATTTCAACTACTCCACTCTGTTTCTATAGCACAAAAACAGACTTAGACAATATGTAAATGAAGGAGCATGGCTGTGTTCCAATAAAACCTTATTTATGGACACAGAAATTTAAATTTCACGTAATTTCCATGCATCACAAAGTATTGTTCTTTTGGGTTTTTCCCAACTGTTTAAAAATGTAGAAACCATTCTTACCCCATAGGCTGTACAAAAACAGGTGGTGGGCTGGTTTTGGCAAACAGACTGTAGTTTGTTAACCCCTGCTATGGGCTCTCAATGACTATACTATCTCTCTAGTGGTGTCATTTATATAATATTCCTTAACAGCTAATAGCACTATATCTATATTCTAGTCTTGCCAAGTTATATCAGACTTTTATCATAGAATTATTTGGGGAAATAGGATTTGATTTTTATATTATATATTTAGGTTGACCAATAGGAGTCAATATTGACTTGTGAAGTTTTTCAAATTGACCTATGAAAGTGTCAATTTCATATGTTTCAACATAATTCTTACAAATGTCTGTTGCCTTAGGAGGTAACACTTTTTATTTTATTAGAGCTATTAAAGCATAGGCTAGTGACCAGGGTAACATTATAGAAACTATTCAAGCATCAGATGTGTGGTCCAATGGATGATTTTTAAAGTTCCTTTAGAATTTTTTCTATGAATGAATTATGATAATCTAGGCCTAAAGTTACAAAGAAAGGAGAACATCATATTACTACATAATTTCTCTGTGACAAGTACTAAAGTATATGGTCGTATTTAGTTTTCAAAATGACACTATGAGATAAATATTTTTATCTAGTTCATGGTAGAGGAAATCTTAGTTCATGGAGACTAAGTAAATTGCCACATTCAGAGTGCTAGTGGGTGGCAAAACTTGGACTTGGAAAAAGAAGAAATGACGACTCTTTGTTTGGCTTGCGTAACAAAGGCAATTTCATTGCAATCTGTCAGTTACTACTAAGACTTTTAAGATAAAATTAAATTTTTTTTCAAAATCATCACTAGAAAACCAGTTGTAAACCATAGTAGAATTTCTCCCATTTTCAATAAACTCCAAAAATATACTCACACAATTTTGAAACATTTTCTGTAGCTATATTTATATTGTTTCTTTGGAATTTTTTTATACCAATTAACCCATAATTGGGCAAGATTTCAATTTATTTCTAATTTGAAGACAAGAGGAATAAGCTTCTGGTAAATGCAATCTTAGTAAATTAAATGATTACTTAAAATTGATAGCTTTAACAAAGTGTGAGAATTTTAGAGCATCAAATCTTTTTTTCCCCACATTTTAACACATTAGTAGAACATTTAACAGGAGAATATATATATGTCTGCATATACTAAGATAACAAGCATTAGGGAAGGGAAGAAATTACAAAATAAAATCAAAAGAAATATCAAGATCAGAATATTAAAATTGTAATTATAATACTTTTCTTCACTTATGCTTCCCATTCCCTGCCAAAAAAATAAGAAAACAGTAACTTCATCCGTGACTATTAAGAAATAAACTATAAAATAAGTAAGGAATTCTAAAGAATTCACCACAGACAGAAATGCCTACCAGAGGAAAAGAATTACTCTAAGTTACGGTTGCATTGGAAAGATACATTACTGCTTTTTTTCTTCTCTTTTCTTTCCATCTTGTTTCATGTTCTTTTTCTTTTTTCTTTTTCACTTTGGCATAGCAAATAAAATAAATTTCAGGCATAACTGCCTTCTTTCCTCTCTCAATTTTCCATCTTTACTTTTATGACTTTTTTTCCTAAATGCCAGATTGACTATTCTTACTATTTCGACTCATCAAATAATTCTATTTCCCTTCATTCAAAATTTGCTTCAAAGTCAGTATTCTCTAGAATAAACACCAAGTAAGTTGTAACTAAAAATAGTGACATCTGCAGAAAGTCAAGTCCAAAAAATAATGAAAGGGTTCTGGTAGTTCCCAAGAAACAGAGGGTTTAGGTGATAGAAAAACAATGTGAACAAAACTTTGCAACTTTTATAATGCACTAGTTCTCATTGTTGATGATGTTTTGTTTCTAACGTATAATAGACCAGTATCAAAAATGGTTGAAGGAAAAGGGATTTTAGATCTTTTGGTTGACACTGGAACATAACCACTACAAAAGTAGAGTTTTAATCTTACACATTGCTGAATTTCCAACATAAGACAGTTCCTGGAACATGATAAATGCACAATAAATATCTATAGAATCAACAAATGATTATTGAAGAATGACTTTGGACATGGAAATCCAGGAGCACAGTGATTAAACAGATGATTATTGTCTTGCTTTATGAATCCTTCTTTATCCACAAGTAGAAGCAATGCGGGAACTAATCCACAAGTCATTCAAACAAAGCACCATTTAGTAATATGGACACGACACCAGTTTAAAGATAATGTGACCATTGTCATTTTGGTACTGGTAATAATCAAGGAAGGGAAAACTAGATAATCCAGTCAGATCATGATTCCTAGACTTTAAACAGGCAGATTCCAGCAAGTTCAATGAAAAAATAGGTGTAATTCTATAGGCCAATATTATAAATAAAAGGAATAAAGTCATATAAAATTTCCAGATGTTCTGAAAACAAAAATTCTGACCCATATTCAAGCATTTGGCCATGATAAGATATATGAGACCTGTAAAGCAGGATTTCTTATTTATATTTGGAATCAAACACTTCTTTGTTGTGGGGGAGTGTCCTGGGTATTGTAGGATGTTTAGCAGCCTCCCCTGGCCTCTACCCACCAGATGCCAGGAGCACCCCACCTTCTCTGTTGTGACAACCAAAAAAAATATCTTCACACATTGCCAAACTGAGAAAAGGAAGAGAAGGGAAGAGAGAGAGAGAGAGGGTGCTCCCAGGTTTCAGAAATGCTTATAGCAAACATGGAAAAAGAGAACATAGAAGAGTGGTTCAGAAATCATATCATTACAGTTGAGGAAAGAATTAAAATTCCTGTTAAAAATTTTAAGGAAAAAAGAAAGGAATTTCCCTCATGGCTTATCAGAGTAGGACTGAAGGTTGGTACTATGTATAGATAAACAATAAAACAACTAAAATTAGTAAAATATTTTGTATGTATCTATCTCCTCCATTTAGACAAATAGTCTAATATTTTAAAGAGAGTATTTTTAGGAAAGCAGAGATTAAGAAAGTACTTTGTTACTATGTACATTATTCTGAATTTCTAAAGTTAGAAATTCTCTAATGTAAATTTCATATCAGTATTGGGAAATTAGCAATCAAAGGCACAAGAATATTTTTAGAAATCTTCGAAATGATGTTTAAAAGGTATATCATAAGATAAATATCTCAATTTTTAAAAAATAAAAATATATGTGAGTTTTAAAAAATCGATAAACTATTTAGAAAGGATCCCTGAAATAATTCTAGAATAAAGAAAGAAATGCTGAGTGTCTGCAATAGAAGAATTGACTATCAAAAACCATCCTGAGTTCACTATAAATGAGATAAATTAAGTTAACCTCATATTTGACTGGATTTCTTGAATGGTAGATTAGATTAATGCCATAGAGTAAGTCCAGTATATCTTTGATTTCCATGAAGGGTTTTTCAAAGGCCCTTAGGCTATCTGTAAGCAGAGGCTAGCTGAAAATATGGTTTCTTTCCTTCACACCAACAGCTAACCATTCTCCTCACTCTCCTACACATCTATCCTTGATTAATATAATATAACATAATATAATGCTTTTGGGAATCTCCGGAGCTCCTCAAAATAAAGTTTCAAAACCATTAGATTCTATAATCAATAAGTGCCCTTATCATTTTATGGTATATCAGTCACTGTGGTCTACAAACTATCAATGCAATTCAGTCTCTCCTTGATTAAGGTTGAACAAAAATTTTATAGACTAATTTCCATCCCAACCTGGATGAACTTTTTTCTTTTTGCAAAATTCTTAATCCACAGAGAAGCAAATCAGTATCAGTTATTAGTTATTTAACAAAAAAATACCACTCAGAAATGAAATCAAGATTTCCTGTTGTTGCATGATTAAATATTCCCTGTACAGTTGTTTTATTAATGTCACAATCACTCTTCTGTACTAACAAAGAAGAAACAGTGAGCTGGATATCGGAAGAAATCTACCTATAAGATATTGTCTCAGGCTGACTTTTGCTCCACTCCACCCATCTCATATTCACATGTCACCTTGCTCTAGCAATTGCAAAAAATGACTCAGCAAAAATTTTACCAGTATAGATATTTTAAGCACCATAGTACCAATAATATCAAGAGTATATTTTCAGGGAAAAGAGGACTTTTTGACAAGGTGAAGAAAAGAATGTAAACTAGAACAGAACTATATAATTACATCTTACCTGGAAAGAAATGCACAGTTCCAATAAAACTAAAAATGGTAATAAGTCTCATCAAATATACATAACCACGAATCATGCATTTACTTAAATGAGCTGCTTCAATTTACTACTACATAAATAAAAATATAGTGCAATGAATTTGCGATAGCTGATGGTACTGTGGTTCTTTATTTAATTTTAAAATGTATGGGAATTTTTTAAAAAATGTATAGGAATTCAAAAAGGAGACTCCAGTTTGATGAGTTAAAAATAAATGAATGGATTGCATGTTCATATTCAACTATCACTTCATTGACATTATTTCATGTAATAGTTTCCTTACCAAAGTGTTGGTTCACTTGTGGAAAACGCAAATCATATCAGGTAAAGGCATGCTGCAATAATTTCTTTGCAGCATTAACTAGGGTTCACATTACACAGGTCATATTTATACTTAGACGGCTTCAAATCCTGAACAAATGGAAACTTACCTAATGAGACAACAAACATTTGACCTGACTTGTAGCCATCTTGGTGATCTTACTTTTAAAGAAAATATGTTTCTAAGGAAACCCAGATGCTTCCAAGACAGGAGGTAAAATCTTTGAAAGAAGGGATCAATAACAGCATTCAACTAGGTTCATCTGCAAAATTGGCAACACCTGTTTTCAACACATAGCCTATATAAAGTGTGTGACGCTAAGTGTACACTTACAAGATTGTGGAGTACAACATAAGCCTTGGAAAGCGCGAACTCCTTAAGAATGGGAGGATGATTTGACCGAACAAACTAATGTAGCCCTTTTCAAACCTTGCCCCACACTATTACCCATAATGAGCACTCGTTTGTGAGCCTGGGAGCTACGAACTTTGAATCAAGAAATGCTGTTTTTCTTCCTAAGGATGAAGGATGACTTTTTTTTGTTTGTATCGTAGCTATTAGTGCACTCCATTAAGTGCAAGGACCCTAATTTTATCTTCATTGCTAAGAAAAAATCATCAAGAAAATAGTCAAGAGAAAAGAGGAAAAAACATAATGAAAATATATACAGGTGTATTTTTCTTAACAGAGACAAACAACTTATATTTAGGTATAAGATCAGCTAATCTTTTTGAAGTTAAACTATAAAGCTCATTTTGCAGAACCAAACAAGATTTAAAATCTTTCCTCCAGTAGATATAATGATATTTGCTTCCATAGCAATAATATCAATATTTCAACCCTAAACACATTCACAACCTCTTGGTTTACATATACTTACTACTCTGAAACCAAGAAGCAAACTCTAGCGCTAGTCTCACAGGTGTCTATTATCTCTACAGCTTTTTTTCTTCTTAGAATCTTCCACTGGAAGAATATCAACTTAGCATGATTTTACATGAAACTATCTCAAGTAAAATCATTATTTTAGATCTACTCATTCACTAAACATAAAAGCATGTAAATGATTTAGGAACAGTTAAGCACTAGGAAGAAGGTAGCACTTTGAAATCCAAATCTTACCTGGTAAGTTGAAATAAAACAACAGCCCAGAAAGCCTTCTTGATTTGCGCTCCTCTCCTCAAAGGACAACTAAATCACAGCAGCCTATATTCTTAAACCCTAAAAGAAAAATCAGGAAGCTTGATCTGTGCACATAATGGCCTGCATAATGTAAGAAAGAGCTGTTTCTTGGCAACTAGAAAACAATCCTTTTCAATTAACTCACAGCAATTGGCCCACATTTGTTGTTAAACACAGAGTAAAGAAAATGTTTTAAGAACTGAAAAGAACTTGGTAATAACCAAGAAAGTCAGATCAGTTTGTTCATTTTGGAAAGCATTTTTAATTAATGGGCTGCCTATTCCAATTGTCTAACTTCTTCCTAAGAACATCTATTGACATGCCGGTCTCACTTCCTTGTTGCATATTCTTTACTTAAAACCCCAGTCCTAAATAGTTGCATCTGTTGTTGCAGAAACACAGTGAAAAGGTAAAAGATAGTTCTGGCAAATCGATGGTATGTTATGTTATCCTTGTCTTGAGCATTTTCAATATTACATTTTGCTTTCTAAAATATCAGCTTGAATGTAGCTCTAGATACTCATTAGGAAACAAAATTCAAAACACAGTTGTATGTTATATTCTCTTAGCTGTTAAAGACCACCTCCAGCAGGCGCTAATTTTAGGTAATATGTAAGAAGTGCAGCTGTGCTAGGTTGATTTTGTGCTAAGTTGACCGTTTGGGGGGATTTGTATACACTTATGAGAATTTAATGAATTTGGACAATCTTAGGTTGCTGTGTATTCTCACATACATATTTGAAATTTTATGTATCAACAGAATTCCATATATGGACCCCTGTTTAAGAATCTCTGCTCAAAAGGACAAGTCTGAGGAAAATATGTTATATTTATGCTATAAATCAAATAGTAGATAATTTATGCTTTAATCTAATTCAACCATTGCAAATGGTAAAGTTTTAACTATTAATATCTAGTATGGTTATGTCTCTTAAGATGGATAATTTCCATATCCAACCAAAGCCAAATTGGATGAACTTTTGTCTTCATTGCTCCTCTACTTTGCCAGGATTGAACAAAAGTGTATACTATGGTGCTTCACCTCCAGAATCTCTTTTGTTTTCTTTTTTCTCCTTTGTATCATCCAGATCTCCCTAAAATGTATCCATCTGGTCTTGGTGTCGTAAATGAGCAATTCTTCTTAGGTAATATTCTTAAAATATATCCTTTTGGAGGCAACATCTTAGCACAAAACACTTTCTTTATTGGTGGGAATTTGAGGCAGTGTTGTCAAGTGCTGAAGGTGAGATGTTTGGGTAGACCTGCTGGCACCTTCAAATCACACTCTCGACAGCTATGTACACTTTCCCTGGACAGAACTGGCTGGGATATTTTTACAAGTGTTTCTTTAGTCTTATTACTGACTCTTCCACTTGCTAGCTCTATTACCTCGGGCAGATTTGTTAAACATTTTGTGTCTCAGTTCCCATATCTGTCAAATGAAGTTAATAATATTTACATTATAGGGTTGTTGTGAGGATTGACTAAGATTACATATGTAAAGCTTCTTTAAAAAATGCCCAGCAGATGACAAGTGCTCAAAATTTAGCTATATTATTAACATCATTGTTGTTAGTATTCCTGAAGTTGATAAATTTCAAGATTCTTTTCAAATTTAGGATTTGCAAAATCCTATATAATCCCTATGTAAAACTCTAAAGAAATATAAAGGCTTTTGAGGTATATAATATAAAATAATTTTTCTCCCTTTTCTATGGATTACTTCTTATTTATCATGCAATATTTCTAATATCTAGAGCTTTTATAAGCCCTTTTACTAAAAAAGAAACTGTATGATTATTTTGAAAAGTGAAAAATTTCTTTAACTTTTTGAAAACTGCATTCATGTTAAACACATTCACTTAAACAATTTAACCAAAGGCATAGAGAAGCAGAAATTCTGCAAGAGTCTTTCATTATAAGACATTTTATTTTATGCAATGTCATTATTAAAAGATCCACCAGCCTTTCTCCTTACATTCTTAAAATGTATGGACCATTTGTTTCAGCTTTTGGCACCCCTTTGGATGTATTTTTAACAAGAGCTGAAAATCCTAATATTTGAGAGGAAATGCGTGCTTTTTTGTATTCACTATAAACAGTCCCGCTAAAGTGGGACATAAAGACTCCATCATCCAACCCATCATCTGATCCTCTCCAGCTCAAAAGGCAGGTTTAATCTTAGGTCTCAGCCCAATGCATTATGCAGTTCTCTCAATCAAAATACCACACACTCTCTGTGCTCTAAAATAATTCAAAATTATTAGTAAAAGACCAAATGAATCAATCTTCTTTGAAGGGACTGGATTCAGCTACTCAGCTAAACATTTATTATCTGCTTGGCACATGACAGTGTCTCCCTTGTTCTTTATTTCTGACAGTCTTGATTTGCCCCATTATCTTAAAATAGCAAATTCTGGTGCAGGAGAAATCAACCTATGAAATCTGCAAAAAATTGAGAGGATGATATTTGTTTGAAAATGCTAAACTCTGGAGATTGTAAGAAATACTCTGGAAAACATCAGTCTATTGTCTGTCTTCCAGAAGATTGGGTGTAGTATGAAACAGTGCTGCATAAGTTATCAGGAAATGTGAATTCCTCATCACGAATTCTATAACAATCTAAGTCACAGAGTCATTTTCCTCCTATAACTCTGAGAAAGCCCCCAAAGAGCAACTTGAACAGCATAAAAGCATAACATGCATTAATTAGCAACTTTGGGTACCTTCATTTGTAATCCAAGTAAAATGTTGAAAAATAATTTATCATGGAAACATTAGTATACAAATATAAACAAAATCAGTGTTGTTATACAAAAATATATGGAAGGCATAGATAATCCTTCCACAATTTATAAATTTGCAAATGAAACATAGAGTCTCATATTACATACACAAGTTTATAAGAACCTTTCAAAATGACTTTTATGGATAGTATTTAATGATGAAATACTTTACAAAATAAAATATTTTATAAGCATTGAATAAAATAGAAATAAAAGTTTAGCAGATTATAGTCAGTCAAAATAGAGCGGAGTCAAACCAAATAATTCCAAGTTCTCCTTTTTGGAGATAAGAAAAAAATTGGGTTTAGGAAACTTCTTTGATATCCATCAGAAGGGTGATATTTCCATAATCTAGGATTCTAATTTTGAAACTTTATAAGAAAGAAGTAACCTGGGAAACTTTTAAAATATGTAGGTTCTCAAGCTCCAGTTGCAGAGATACTGATTGAATATGTCTTGAGTGAGGCCAAGGAATTTGCATTGTAACAGGTTCCTGGCGCTGACACAGGTGAGTTTTAAGGCCACTGTTGAGAACTACTGATCCAGGGAAACACAGGTAGCTAGGTGTCTCTGCTTCTCTAACAGAGGGAATATTTGGATAATTGAAAGAGCAGGAAAGTGGCCAAAAGGAAAAAAGATGATTGGTCAAGAGGAAAAATAGGTAAATACACTCAGCTTCCCTGGGCCAGAGAATAGAATGGAGAAGGGTGGGGAATGAATCTTGAGAGGCAAACACAAGATGTAGACAGACCTGTAATGGCCTCCAGTTTTTAACAGTGATGCCGTTTAATGTATGGCATAGAAGCCAAAGTCCTCACAGTAGACTACCAGGCTAACCTCCTCTTGCCTCTCGCTTCCCGCTCTCCCCTACCTGACTGCACTCGGCCTGGGCCTGCTACCTGTTGCTTAAAACACAGCGGCCCCTCCGCTTCCCTCAACTTTCCTCTTCTCGAAAGCCCTTCCCTGACCACCCTCTCTAAAACCATAACCCCTGCCAAACCCCAATGACACTCCCTATTCCCTTCCTACCTTATTTTTTTCTTTATCATGTGTTGCCACATTCTATACTTATTTATATTGTTCATTTTCTGTATCCCCCCACAAGACTGTGAGCTCCAGATGGCAGGGATTCTGACCTGTCTTGTTTACTGGTATATCCCCTGCCTCTACAATGTTACCTGGCATATTGTAACTGCTGCCACACTGGATTAAAGATAGTCCCCATTAAAAAATATGACATGGTTAAAATTTAGGGATGGAAAGGACTTGTTCAGCACTAGAAGAAAATATTTATTTAAAAAAGATTTTTTTAATTCCTCTGTGCTCTTCTAGGAAAAAGAAAAAGAAGAGCCAAAGTACGGGAACTTTTTCAACTATTACAGTGCTTCAAGGTATATTTGTTTTCCATTCTTTCACAAAGGTAAACACGGGTAGTTATCGTTTAACCCTATTGAAAGCTAATAACTGTGTCATGTTAACCTTGGGGAATGAAAAACAGGAAACATTTTATCAAGGTGCATGGATTCATGAGTAATATTTTAAAAGGTTGAGTGAAGGGTGTTAGAAGAATTGTTTTTAAAAAGAATGGTATTAAGGTGAAATAAAAATCTATTTTTTTGTGAAAGCATTAAAAAAACCAGAAATCTGTCATGTGTACTCTATTTCTTTATATACATGTCTAACCTTGATTATTAGTTTTTGAAAAAAATCATTGTAGAAATAGGCCTTAAACAATGTAAATAATTATTGTAGTTAATAATGGCAAGATTACTGCATCATATTGCTGAACGTCTTTCTTCTAAACGGCCTAACCTATTAATCTAAGAATTAGAAACAAGGATGACCTCACCAGTTCATTTCAAAGGGAAAGAAAGGCCTTGCCCACCTCAAAATCTTTCCTCTACTCCTTCTTCAACTCTTCTTCCTCAGCAAAGTTCCCTCCTATTTGTATATCATACTGAACTTCCCTCCCATAGTAAAGCGAAAATGCCTCTAAGTTGATTGCAATGACAAGTAATGGCCTGGTGGCTTCTCAGCTGTTTCACCTAATAGATAGCTAAGCGTGGCTGAGCCTTGCTTAAAGGACAGACCTCTGACATGGGGTGCATGGAAGTACCAGGGTGGGATGTGGGAGGGAAGGTGAGCAGAAGTAGGATTGAAATGGGAATAGAAAGGGGAGAAGGACGTGAGAAACACTTCTGACTTTCTGCTTTGTACTATGTGCAGGAGATAAGTGACTCTCTCAAAGTGACATGTGTCTCCATATGTCTCCTGACATTCCATTCTTGTTCCATTCCAACATCTTCAAAATTCAAAATCTCATCATTGATGAGTTAATGACTACCATCATATCCATACCATCTCCAAAAATATTCTGTATGTGCTCTTCCCAAAATATTCTCCTCTCTCACACCTCTCCCTCCCTCCCTCTCTCTCTCTTTCTCTCTTTAACACACACACACACACACACAACCTATGGAAAGTGTATGCTCACTCTTATCTGACTTGTTAACTGTGCATTTACTCTGTACCAAGCACTGATATGTGAATTACATTATTATCTCATTAATCCTAATAACAACCCTGGAGGTGAATATTACTTTTATCCCATGTCACAAAATGACATTTCCTCAGAAAATAAGCCGTGGAGAGGTTGAGGAAATTTCCTAAAGTCACAGTCATTTACCAGAGAGGCTAAAACCTCTCTAGTTAGATCTGACTAACTTTAAAATCCATGCTTTTAATCATCATACTATATGGCCTCTCCTCAACCCCCTGCATGTCCAAAAACAATTGTACTTGAAAATTTCCACTACTTTTGTTTGTAAATAAATAATAACATAAATTAGAATGCCTGATAAACCTACTGCTTATGACTCTGTGAATGAATTTCTTTAGTTTAATTAATATTTTTGGCTATTTGTAAAACACCATCAAGTACTTTTAAGGACAAAAGAAGCAAATATTTCCATGCACAGTCTTATGTAATGATGTGCAATTTAGGCCTAATCCTTTTAGCCCAGAGATGGAAAACTGACACTCTAAACAAATCTCATTGTGTTCTTTTGTGCTGCCATAACAAGGTATTTAAAGGATGAAATTCTGGCTGGCAGATGGACTTCTTGGCATCGCTACACATGCACGACAAAAATTGTTTTGTTTCAGAGGATCCAAACAAGATGCCTGACATTTCTCAGTGGATATTTCCATTTACAAACATGGTAACTTGTTAGGTGGGGGTGTTAAGGATAATAACAAAGGTTTTCAAGGCTCTTGTCCTGTTTATAACTTTGTATGATGTATAAAAAGTGCATTTACCAAAACTCATCCTAGCTTAGAATCTAGGTATTTGGTCTTGGCATATAATATTCCTATAGCTGCTCTCTTCCACATGAGAAATTTCTCTGTATCCAGCAGTGTAAGAAAATTAAAACACTTTACTGTACTCAAACTAATGTGGAACAGAGAAAGACATTGAGTTGTATGTCTGTGGCCAAAGTTGCTCCCTGGAATAGAGTACCTGAAGAACAACATCCATAGTTCTTTCAGATCACTTGCTTGCCATGTGTTACTTGAGGCTGCTATCAGGTTATTATAACTCCAATATTCTTGCAGTATGGGAACCTGACTGTTTTTCAAAAATTTAAACAAAAGATCTGGCAATATAGGAGTCTCCCTGGGGCTTAGAATACTCGAAGAATGGAAAGGAGCAACAGAAGAACACCAGGGTCAGTCCTTTGCCTTTAGGCTTACATCACCCAAGGTAGTCAATAGTAGTATTTCTTCTCTTCTTGAAGATCCCAGGGTAGAGACCTCACATGGTATCTCACTAATTTTAGCATCACCCACAGAATTCCTTTTCCTTCCTTACAGAAATCCATTATTTCAACAAATGCTTATAGAGCACCCCCTATGTGTCTGGCACTATCATAAGGGCTAGTAACGTACAGGAAAGCATTGTAGTAGGTTTTTAAAAATGGCTGTAAAATTCTTAGACATTTCTTCCATTCAGGAGGGAGTATACATTCCCTCACTTTGAATCTGGGTGAGTTTGTGAACTATGATGACTAATAAAATGCAGGACAAACAATGCTATATGATTTCCAAAGCTAGGCCATAAGAGGTGACACAAATTCTACCTTGTTCATGAGAAGACTCACACATGGGGTTCTCAATTGCCATGTAAGAAGTACCACTGCTAGAAGCTGCCATGATGTGAGGAAGTTAAGCCATACATAGAGGCCACCTGTAGGCACTCCGGTTGACAGCTGGGCTGAGTTCCAAGCTGACAGCTAATGTCAACTGCCAGCTGCAAGAGTGAGCCTTGGACATCCAGCCCAGCCAAGCCTTCAGATGACTGTAGCCCTGGCCAACATTTGAGTCCAACTGCGAGAGAGTCTCTAGGTAGAATCTGCCCAGCTAAGCCCTTCCCAAAATTTGTTAAACAAAAACATGAGCAAAACCAAATGAATGCTGTTTTATACAAGTAGGTTTTGTGTGGATTTACTATGTAGCAAGAGTAACACATTTTCTTAATACCTGGAAGTAGGGTGTTTCCAGGACTAGTGAGCTTCAGAGAGGCTATCAGTGAAGGCTTAAAGGAGAGTGAGTGAAATGTTATTGGAGGCTAGAAGACAGGAGATCTTGGATATGTAGTGGTGAAAAGTTAGGAAATCTCTTACCTGCAAAAATAGAAATGTACCTAATGAACTAATTGATCTAGCTAAGGATATTTCTAGTCTAAGCGTTGAAAGTGACAACTAATTTATTTTAGCTGCATATCATAAAATGAAGGTAAAGGGATATGAGCTAAAGATGAAATTATTCAATTTTCAAGCAGAATAAAAACAAATAAAAATGGGCCAGAATTTGCTGGGTTTGGCAATAAAACTGTTTCCCATCCCTAGTCTCTTGCAGGAGAAGACTCTCAAAAATAAAGACAGCCTTGGGGCAAAGATCGAATCCAGAATGCTTTCAGAAAACATGGTCTCAGGATAAACAAGAATTCAGGTGAGTGACTACAGATCTCTTTCTTAAGACATTAGAAAGATTTAAGGTGATTTCTCATACACTCTTTCAAAAAACCTCCTGTGATTTTCAAAGACCCCCAATTTTAAATAATAGCTCTTCTAAGAGTCCTAAAGGAATAGTTCTACAGCAGCCTCATGGGGAGCTCAAAGTAGAGATCTACTCTGAGATCAACTGTGCCATTTTTGCACTGTTCAAGATAAAATATTTTAAGCAATAAGCAAGGTATCATACTATTACATGATCCCAAGACATCCCAAGCTGCAGGTGAGGGTTTTTTTTTTTTTTTTTAAGAAGCTTACCTCAATAGACTCTAAAATACAACATTCTTTTTGGAAGGGAAGGTGCATTTTGCCTGACCACAGGTCCTGACAAGCTCCATTTATTAGACACAGTCCCTTAGAGGCTGGACATCTGCTGAATCAGTTATCAGGCAAGCATTGGAACCCTAATAGAAGCTGCTAACCTGTTGACCATTAGCTAGACATATTTTCAGGTAGTCCAGTTCAGGGAGCAGATAGAGGATTTTCAGTTTGAAGAGAGCATGCTGTGTTGCAGTAGTGACAGGTTTCAGGGGCAGGGGTGTGGAGATTAACAGAGAGTTTACAGAGCCTGGCAATTGGAGGTACACATGATCGCAGTTCTGCCAGGGCTTCACTTCTGTGATGAAATCCTTGACAGCATCGAAAAGTGTACTTGATACTGAGGAGAGTTGCTGGGACTCGTAAATTCACCTGCCCACCGTGTACCAACAGGAAGGAGAAAAGTTCTCTGGAAATGTTTTAATACTTGAGTCTTTTGCAATAAGCCATATGACAAGGTGCTATTGAACAGTTTGGAAAATCACACTTAGTTGAAGCATGTTATTACAAGAGCAATGTACAATAAGGCATTATTAGAGAAGCTTTAGAACTCATGGGAGATCTAAATTCTCCTTGTTAGCAAAGCTTTATTCAAGAAGAGAAGAGAGAGGGGTGACAGATGTCTTTATGGAACCGAACCAAATGGCAGAGTTGAACTGGAGGCTTTAGTCGAGACTTGGTGAGTTGAAGTTGATGATGCTGGTGTAACAGACTTCCTGGCAAATCAGCTTCCCTGCAGGTAGGGTCCCAGGGAATGGTCTTCAACCTCCAGCTCTTGCCTGAAACCTAGAAAAAGTGGGGAGCCTTAGTGAGAGAGTATGATACCTTGCTTATTGCTTAAAATATTTGATCTTAGTGTCCATTAATTTACTTTTGGTTTAAGAGATCTGATCACAGAGAGAACATCTGTGACCATTCAGATACAAACCACCTTTAACTCAGGAGGTACCTATTTGTATGGTGCACATTCAAGAAAATACAGAGAATTACCAGGTGAAATGAAAGTATCTCCATCTTCCTCTTCAAATTTGGTTACAGAAAATATGTGTATTTTCTAGCAAATGACATGTGCTATGGGAGTCTTTCATTAGCCATCTTGAAATTAAGGTTAAAAAAAAAAACAAGAAGGAACCAAGGAGACAGGTCATTCCTGTGAGCAAAATGCTCCATAGATATTCTGGCTCCTTCTTGTAGAAGACAGAGATCATGCAGGTAGGGGTGGAAAAGAACAGAAGCTGATGCTCTTTCCCTGTGTGCAGGGGTCATTAAGCCCTGGTTCTGAGAGTGGAGAAGATGAGAGAAGATGCTGGTGTGAGTTTTATTTTTTCAGGCCCCATATTCTCTAATGCTGTGATCTTTAAGCCAGGGACAACTGTATAGCCCCCAGAAACCCACACATCACAAGAGACATCATACTGATGTGAGGAGACCCTGCCTGATTAGGCTGGGGCAGAGGCAGTATTGGCATGGGTGACTACCACTGTGTGGGTGAGGGGGAGAAACTTGCCTAGTGCCCAGGTGATAGGACAGGCCCAGAAATAAATACCTCAGGGCCAATCCGAGTCCCCAGGGAGAAAAAGGAGTTGTTTGGGCTCAGAGGAGGAGGTCGAGGCTTGGGTACTACAGGTAAATTCTGTGTTGTCTTTTCACCCATATACCTCAGGAAGAGGATTTTTATAGAACGTGAGCAAGCGGCTGTGTTTTTCCCCTCAGGGATGCTGTATTTAATGCTGTTGTGTGCCACCCAGATCCCCTTTTAAAATTAACGTAGTCACTCTCCGAGTGTAGCAGTCCCCAATCTTTTTGGCACCAGGGACTGTTTTCATGGAAGACAATTTTTCCACGGACTGGGGCGGGGATGGTTTCGGGATGATACAAGCGCATTACATTTATTGTACACTTTATTTCCATTATTATTACATTGTAATATATAACGAAATAATTATACAACTCACCATAGGTTGGGGACCCCATCCTAGTTGACTGGAATTTTAGATGCTGGAGGGCTCACAGCTGTGTCCTACTTCAGCAGTTGCCCTTATCTGAAGGAAGGTGCCTCACCCAAGCCTGTTCCCCTCTTCTTGGGATGGAGAGCACATCCAATGCCTGAGTAATGCAGGGAACAAATGTTTGTCCCCCCAGCCTTGAGCCAGGACATCTCTAGAGGGCCATTCCAGGATCAACAGAGTCTGTTCTTGTAATTACAGCACAGATCAGCTTCCCTTGTCATGTGTTCTGGAGCAGTGGTCCCCAACCTTTTTGGCACCAGGGACTGGTTTCATAGAAGACAATTTTTCCACAGATGGGGGAGGGGGGTGGTCTCGGGATGATTCAAGTGCATTACATTTATTGTGTACTTTATTTCTATTATTATTACATTGTAATATATAATGAAATAATTATACAGCTCACCATAATGCAGCTCGTTGGGAGCTCTGGGCTTGTTTTCCTGCAACTAGGTGGTCCCATCTGGGGGTGATGGGAGACAATGACACCTGAAGTGTGTTGCTTATGTCCAGTCTACTCTGCAATCTCGTTTTGGTTGCTGTCACTGCAGAACACCCTGCTTCACAAAGACAGGATATTGGAAATGGAAGCATGCTTTTCAGTGCTTTTGTGGAAATCTCAGGATATTCCACCTTGACTTTAATCCAGAACATATGGAGATTTGAAGTTATCTCAAACATACTTTTAAGGCCACCGTCATTTGCGATCTCAAGCAGTTGAACCTCTTCTAGCACAGACAAAGTTGATTCACCTGGCTTATTCACAAATGGGTTACGGATCCATTCCTTCCCAGTTCGGGGGTCTTTTGTGGTTGGGAAGTAAAGCTCAAACTCTTTTGAAAGCTGAGATAGGTGATCATGCACCAGCTGGGAGAAAGAAGGCCCCAGCTCAGTCTCTCAAAATTTCTGCTAATGTTTGAAACATGTCAAAAATCCCAATGTTCGCTCGTTGCCCCCATAATTCCAGTTTGGCTTTGAATGCAGCCACTTTATCTGCTGACTTGAACACAGTTGTCTTTCTCCCCTGAAGTGACAGATTTAGTTCATTGAGCAGGTTGAATATGTCACACAAGTCTGCAAGTTTTGCAACCCATTCTGTGTCACTGAAATTTGCTGCTAGTGGTGACTGTTTTTCTAAAAGAAATCTCTAGAGCAGCTCTCAGTGATCTACCTTTAGAAAGTCATCTCACTTCTGTGTTTAAGAGAAGATGTGTGTGCTCTGTGTCCATCTCCTCACAGAGCTGCATGAACAGGCATGAGTTCAGGGCATGTAATTTAATATGGTTGATAATTTTAATCACATCCTGTAAAACATTGTTAGTTCAGGTGACATTTTTCGGCTAGCCAGCATTTCTCTTGGATGACACAGTGCATAGACTCACATTCAGAAGCAACCTCCTTGGCCTGAGTAGTGACACCAGAAAGCCATCCAGTCATGGCAGCCACTCCGTATGTGCATATACCAACACAAAATGACAAATTCAGTTTTCCTGATATATAATCATTCAAAGACTTGAATAGTTCTGTAGCTGTGGTGTTGGTTGGCAACAAAAGTGCACATAACACATCCTCATGTGCATCCTCCTGAAAAACATACCACACAAAAACAAGCATTGTTGCCTTGTTGTCAACATCGGTAGACTCGTCAAACTGGATTGCATACCACGGTGACTCATTAATCCTCTCTAACAATTGTGCCTCAATATCCTCTGCTATTTCATCAATTCATCTAGTTATGGTGCTAGCTGAAAGAGGAACACGTGCCACCTTTAGAACTGCAGCCTCTCCTAAAAGTTCACGGCAAATGTCTTTAGCAGCAGGCAGGATCAACTCTTCACCAACGGTAAAGGGCTTCTTAGCTTTAGCGATGTGGTTGTCCACTAAGAATGATGCTCTCAGTGCAGACACATTTGATTGAAGTGCTGGCTTTCAATAATTGTTTCTGTTCTCCGTGTTCATGTGTTTTTTCTTTTGAAAAACTCCAAAGGCTTGTCTTTTCATGCAGGGTGCTTGGCCTCCATGGGGCAAAGCAGTTTTGAAGGTTTCGTGGCTTCATTGGATAGCCAGTTGCCACATACTATACAAAGCAGGCTTGAAGAGGTGAATCACCTGTTGCAATGAACCTGTTGTAATTTAAGTAGGACTCTTGGTATTTTTTTTAAATGCAGCTTTCATTTTGTTGGCAGTCCTAGAGTCCTCACTGGGTCTTTCCCCCTTTTCAAAGAAGCTCTCCAGCGATGTTTGTTTTTTACTCATTTTTGCTGGGGTTACCAAAACTGTTACTGAGACAAGTGCAAGAAAGAGGCACGGATGGAAGTGGTAAATAAAATAAAATAATGGGCAGGCCATGCCTGGACTAAAATAAGTATCAGATTCTGACTTAAAGCCTGCCACCAGATGCAGCTTAATTGTTACTTGCCACTCACTGATAGGGTTTCGATATGAGTCTGCAAACAATTGATTTATGTGGCCTCTGTGCAGTCAAACCTCTCTGCTGATGATAATCTGTATTTGCAGCCACTCCCCAGCACTAGCATCACCGCCTCAGCTCCACCCCAGATCATCAGGCATTAAATTCTCATGGGAACACACAACCTAGATCCCTCGCATGTGCAATTTACAGTAGGGTTCGCACTCCTATGAAAATCTAATGCCAATGTTGCTCTGACAGGAGGAGGAGCTCAGGTGGTGATGGGAGTGATGGAGAGTGGCTGTAAATACTGATGAAGCTTCACTTGCCCGCAGCTCACCTCCTGCTGTGCAGCCTGGTTCCTAACAGGCCGTGTAGCCATACTGGTCCTCGGCCCAGGGGTTGGGGACTGCAGTTCTGGAGTAGCAGTAATTCCCTTAACAAATTAACTTAAATATTTTTGTTCTAATTTGATGTTAAGACACTTTGCTAGATGCTATGACCATCAAAATTGTGACCTGGTCTCTGGCTTCAAGGAGATTTTAACTTATAGGACCAATAAATTACTCCAAAATACAATACAAGGCTACGTGTCCCAAGTATAAGGTGCTAAGGCATTCATTCACTGAAACTTAAGCACTTACTCTGTGCTTTGTGCAGCAATATAAAGACCAGTAAGTTGTGAGTCCTGCCCCTAAGGATTTCACTGTGTTTGGAGGAGGGAAGATCTATTTTTGACAGGAGTTTCTTCATGAGACTTGATTTGTTTATTTACTTAAGTTCTCACTTCCTAAAAGATTTGAGTTGGATCATAAAAAGTAATTAAGTATTTCGTGGAGGATTGGGGTGTGGGGTGTGATGGGATGGGGGAAAAATTCCAGTTGAAGTAATAACATGAAGGCAGTAAGTAGAAGACCATTTTCTCACAATAGCTATTGGTAGAGTCTCTTAAAGTATAGCAGGAGGAGAACATTTAACAAACGGAGGCCTGAAGATGAAGGTAAGACATTCTGGTTCTGTTCAGTAGAAAGCATACAGATTTGTTCTATTTTATGTCTCAGATTTACTTAAGACTTTATTGTCTAGCTCACAGTCTCTTTTTCTCATATCCTGGCATTGTTGATGGTGATATCACAATTGCTGTTCTAGACATCCCCATTTTATGACTTCCATCTTCATGCCACTTCATTTGCCTCCTCCCTTGGCCATGTTTGTCATCTCTCTTTGAGAAATAATAACTGTTGTTTTGGCTGGGGGTGGTGGCTCATGACTGTAATCCTAGCACTTTGGGAGGCCTCCTGCTTGAGGCCAGGAGTTCAAGACCAGACTGGGCAATAGGGAGACCCTGTCTCTATAAAAAACAGAAAAATTAGCTGGACATGGTGGTGCGCACCTGCAGTCCCAGCTACTTGGGAGCTGAGGCAGAAGGACCACTTGAGCCCAGGAGTTTGAGGTTGCAGTGAGCTGTGATGATGCCATTGCACGCTAGCCCAGGAAACAGAGTGAGAGCTAGTCTGAAAAAACAAAAAAAACAAAAAACCAAAAAACTGTTATATTAAAGCACCAAGTTTTGGGGTGGTTTGTTACACAGCAATAGACACCTGATCCAGAGTTTGGACTGTTGCACTATTAGCCCACTGAGGGGTGTCCTTGTAGACAGTGAAGAGGCTCAGTCTTCCCCACAAGCAGAGGTTTGGGCAGTGTGCATGATTGTCTATTTTGTGTCAAAAGAGTAGTAGGCTGACATAAGAACATGTATGGACTCATTAGAAGTGGCAAATGGTTTGGCTTGTTGGTCAGGGGCCTGGAAAGAAGAGTTAGAAGAATGAGACCACGAGGTCTGGGGAAGAAGCATGTGGATTTACATACAAACATGGGCATAAAGGATGAATATCTTTGATTTATATCATAATGTCCACTGGAGAGACTCTACTATTGAAGGGGCTCTAAACAACCATATAGAATAACTTAGCCTATTGGCAATAGCCAGCCTTTGTCAAAAGCCACCCCAACATTGCCTAACAGGTTTATATAGAAGAAGCTATGGAGGCAGGGAGGGAGGCCAAGTGTGGGCCCAAGAGCATGGACTGCCACTCACCAAAGCAGAGCTAGTAATGGCTACTGTGCCAATTATCTGACCTGCCAGCAGCAAGACTAATGCTGATCCTCCTCTAATATGGCATCATCCTTTGAGGGGACGAACTAGCCAAAGCTGATTACATGTGTCCATTCCATCTCAAAAGCAACAATTTCTTTTGAATGGAATTCTCCGGTATTTCTTTTATGTGATTACCTTTGCTGCCCAGTAGACTCATAGGAAGCCCATTATCCAAAGACAAACAAGATGTTTGATCTACCAATGTGATCCTACATAATAATTTATGGACCAATAATCATTGGACCAAGCAATGTATTTGATAGCTGTCTTAGTCCATTCAGGCTGCTATAACAGGACACCATAGACTGGATGGCTCGTAAACAACAGAAAGTTCTCACTGTTCTGGAGGCTGAAAAGTCCAAGATCCAAGTGCCAGCAGATTTGGTGCCTGGTGAGGGCCTACTTCCTGGTTCACAAATGGCTTCTTGCTGTGTTCTCACCTGGCAGAAGGAGTGAGGAAGCTCTCTGGGGTCTCTTTTATAAGGACATTAATCCCATTCGTGAGGGCTCTGCTTTCGTGACCTAATTATCTCCTAAAGGCCCCATCTCCAAATACCATCACATTGCAGATTAAGTTTCAACATAGGAATTTGGGGGGAACATAGCACTCAGTCTATAGCAACAGAAAATGTGGTGTGGCAGTAGGGACCTGACCATGAGATACACTGATCCTATCATATACCCTATCACTCAGAAGCTTCCAGCCTCATAGAGTGATGGGATAGCTTTTTGAAGGTACATCTAAAGTTGCAACTTGGAAATTATACCCTGTGAGGATGTGGAGCCATCCTCCAGGATGAAGAGCATACCTTAAATCATCAACCATTATATGATGCTATGTTTCCCAACAGAGGGAATATGAGATCTGGGAACTAAGGGTTGCAAGGAAGAGTGATTCTGTTTATTATCACTCCCAGTGACCCATTTGGGAAATTTGTCCTTCCAATCCCCATTACTCTAGGTTCTGCAGGTCTAATGGTCATAGTACCCAGAGGGAGGATGCCTCCAACAGGAGTTCCATTAACCTTTAGCTATGGCTGCCATGTGGTTACTTTAGGTTCTTTGTGCCAGGGATCTGCTATCCTGGCAGGGATAATTGACTCTAAACATCAGGAGAAGATTGGGCTATTATTACATAATAGGAGCAGGGAAAATATATTGGGCACTTAGATGATCTGTTGGGAAAAGGGGAGGAGGGCTCTTGGTCGTCCCCTGACCAATTTTGATGGTAAGTGGACATTTACAGAAGCCACATCCTGAGAAGAGCACAGCACCTAGGGGCTCATACCTCCTCAGGAAAAAGGATCTGGGCCATCCTACCAGGTCAGCAACCAAGATGAGCAGATGAGGTGGTCAGGGTGAGGGGAACCTAGTTGATAGGGTTAGTAGATAAGGGAGACTATGAATACCAGGTGCAGCCTAGAGAATAGCTGCAGGGGTGGGGTGGGGGATGGGGAAAGGGCTGGGGCTGACGTTGTAGCTTGTCCCTCTAAACTTCCTCATATAGTATATTCTCTTCACAAGGGAACAACTACTCCAGGATTGTAATGGGTCTCCTGTCCTGGAAAAACTTCATGAGGACAGTGAAACTGAGTGGCACAGAGGTGGATTGTAGTGGATACATTTGAACACCTCCCAGATTCCTGTGGGAATTGGGGCACATTCCAGATTCCTGTGATATTGGCTCTGACAACTCACAGCTGTGGCCAACTCTGGACATGCTCTCAGCTGAAGGAAGCTGCCTTGCCCAAATCCATGCCCCAGTGATCCATATCCAATGATCAATTGATGTAGGATACATTCCTTAATGTGGGAACATCTTTGTAGGACCATCTCAGCCTTAGGGGATCTCTGTGGCATTGGCTGAGGCTACTGTTTCAATTTTATCTCGTATTCTGAAATGGGTCTGTGTCTCAAAACATTTTAAAACATTCATTGACTGTGTTCATAAGACAATTTAGGGATTGATAATGTGTGCCTTGGAATCAGATAGCTCTGAATGTAACCCCTTACTCTGTCCTTTACTAGCTGTGCGGACTTCAGCATATGATTTAACAATCTGAGTCTCTGTTTCCTGTATACAGGGAGGTGCTAATCCTGACCTCATTTGTTCTTTGTGATCACAAAAAGAGATGATACTTGTACGAAGCTTAGCAGAGTATATAAGACTTGGTAAGCATTTAAATGAGAGTTATTGCTATCATTAGTATTTGTAAAATCTTATTTTTAAATCAGTTGTTTAAAACTCAAAATAGTTTCCCTTTGCAGGGTTATCAATATTGAATTCCTGGACTATATTATATAGCATGAAGTCAATAAAAATACATAAATTACATTCTACACCTGGATTGACTATATAAAATTATCTTAATAGAAGAGAACTTAACTCTCATGGGAAAAAAATGTCTCTACTCATTTACACTTATTCACTGAACTAGTAATTCCTCGTACCTTTGTTTTGCCAGGTATTACATATGTATCAGTGGTGATTTCCTTCAGGGAAACATGCTCAGAGTTATGAAATCCTCTCACACAGAAGCCCTAAATGTGAGTCCAAGACACGCCCTCCCAGTGTCCACCCGCTAAGCTGTCAGTAGCCATGTAGACCTCCTCACCTCCTGCCACTGGAAATAGTCCCACAGCTTTGGCAAGGCCTATACCAAGGGATGTTTCTCAGACTCAAGCTGATCTCCCCAACTTGTTCCCTACTGGCAATGTTTGCATTGATACCAGCTTTCTCCTTATCTCCGTCTTGATTCACGTAAAATAACCCAACCTCAATTTTTCCCCACAGGAAGCTCTGTACCACTATCATGAATATAATGTGACCATGTTATTTTACTGGCAGCAATGGGGTGAGTCAATAATAACAAGAGGAGGATAAAACCCCAAATTTCCCCCCTCCCTCCCAAAACCCCCCAAAAGTAAGTCATACAGGTAGCATAAAGAAATCTGGGTCCCAAAGTTCACAATTCTTTCTTGATTTTAACCACAGCTGCATTTTTTTTTCTGGAAATGTCTCCATAGTGCAAATGACAGTTTCCATGTTTTAAGGTTTGCCCATAAAATGGTTTAGTTATTAAACCTACCAAAAAATGATTGACTTGGAGATAAATTTAGGTTTTGATTTCTTTAAACGGGCCAAATTGGCAAGTTTCTCACTGGCATCACTTTCCAGACAATAATAAACTGATGTGCTATTTAAGTCTACCTCAAAAAATGGAATGCTATCTGCAAAATGGAATGCCATCTACCAAAAAAAAAAAAAGTGTTTTTAGCCGTGTGAGAAGAGATTTTGCTTATTCTGACAGTCTCTAGACCCATGGAAACTCCACTAGAATGCTACTGTGATGCCCGTGTGTATCTCCTAATTTCCCAATCACCCTATGGTTTTCTGTCTAAAGCATAGTACATTTTCTTCTTTCAGATTTTGAAAGTTTAATTCAGACTCACCTCACGGGCTCTGTGAAGAAGTTTCACAAAGCTGTATTCAGCCCTTCATTATCTTCCAATTAATTATTATCTTTAGAACACTTTGTGTATGAGAATTCAAATCATCAAATTTGTCTTCTGAGTTGCTTTTCTTTCACAAATTAGTGTTTTTCAAAAGTATACTGTAAAAATAATGACGCTGACATTCTAGACAGACAAAGCCACTGCTTTTCTTTCAATAGTTTTGAGCTAAGAGATACAATCTTATGCCTATAATTACATCACAGACTGTATTTCAAAGCACAGTTTTAAAGAGAGATGGCATTCCTTGCCCTAAAGATGATGAAACATAGGCTCAGTTGTTGAGGAACATATTATTTTGTAAATGATAGTGAACCCTAATTTTTAAAAAATGTACAAAAACTTGGATGATGGACAGATATAAATGATGGAATTTTAGCAGTTCTTACAATTTTACCTTTCAAAGCACTTCTTTTGAAATGGAAGCCATGGCCCTCTGAACCACCTATCTAGTCCCCTCTTCTTACCTGCTACCACCACTGTCAGTAATAACACGTGACCAGAGATTTATATCCATATAACAACTGGCAAATCAACAGAGAATATTCACGCACCAGATGTTTATTGACCCTCTGTGTAAAACGCTCTGTGATGTGTCTTATAGGAGTAGAAAATATGAAACATGGCTTTTGTCCTCAAGGAGTTTGTAAGTAAATAAAAGAGAAGACACTGACACAAATAACTGTGTTATAAGGAAGGAAGGTCCCCTTAAACATCCATTTTATTTCAGTGTAGAAAACAGAAGTGCAATCTCAGATGACGTCCAAGGGAATCACGTGAGAAGGTGCTCTGTGGTCTTCTTCGTGGCCATTTCACTTTATCTGGTCCCTTTCCCGTTTCTTGCACTCTCTCCCCTCCCCCCATCATCTCTCACAAATAAAAACAAGCACAAAGCCTAAGGATTTACTTTTCTGATGGCATATGCTCAGAATTTACACACAGGTACCTTGTCTGAGGCTCCTTCCATGCTAAACATAAATTGTACTACCTCAGATACAAATCTCATGCATTGTTCCTCTCAAAGTGTTGTATATATTTGATCTCATTTAATCTTAACACAGGACATCAGTAGAGATTAGTTTATTTGTTAAAAGGAGAAAATGAAACATACAGAGGCTGTTACCCAACATTTCAGATATCCCATTAGTTATGAGGCTGGCATTAGAATCTCGTTTTCCAAAAGCTCTGCCCAAAGGAACTGGGCTTTATTGATAGTTTATAATAGTAATTAGTAATTCCTAGTTATCTTAGAACAGCTACCCTCACCACAGAAACGGCCCCCCCTCATCCCACCAGGCAACTGAAAAAACAGTCATCAAAGAATTTAGGGATATACAGTATCAGGAAACAGTCACTGCTTTATATCCTCAGAGTTCCAGCTACCCCAAGGCTAGGAAGTAAGTGAGCAGAATCCCTCAGGACCCTCTTCCCTGCCATGAGCTGGGAACACAGAGCTGATATCCGAGAAGCCAATGGTGTGTACAGTTTGGATCCAAAGCCTCAGATTCCAGTTTTACTTTTTTCATATCTTTTTTTTTTTTTTGTAGTCCCACAGATTTCTCAAATCTAAGATACCACTTCCCCCAACAGTACCCTTTTGCTTCTAACTCTGAGGCTCACCTTCATTTCAGCTTTTGTCTTTCTTTTCTCTTTTTCCCTGCTCAAGCACCATTATTCCTTCCACCTGATGCTTCACCATATTCTAGGCCTTTATAAAACAAGCTGGGGGGAGGTGGGTACTGAGAGAGAGAAGGAATTTTAAATGCTACAGTACAAGCTGCCCTTTCAGACTTTATTTACTTTCTACATCCTATGTTCACTTCTGACTGTGAAGGGCAGCCGTTTCTTTGGTGTATCAATCAACCAAAAACAATACATCAAAGCTCTAACCATGTTCCAGGAACTGCCTAACATACCGTCTCTTTAATGTCTAGAGAAAATATCTACTGAACCTTTTCCCACACTTTATACAGACTTCCTTATCCCTTGATATGTTGTGCTGGTCTTTTCAGTCTTATACTTTTCAATACAGAAAATTCTACTTAAGAAAATAAAATGGAAAAAAAATTTCAAACAGGCTTGTATATTCATAAAATACAAGTATTCATAAAAGTATTCATAAAACAGCCAAGATATTAGCCATGATAATACCTTCCATGGTTTCACATAACAATGTTTTCTTCAAAGTTATCCTAAAGAACAATAGTGAACAAGATCCTAAATTCTCAAGTATGTATTCAATGACTGCACATATTCAAAGCAAGAACTGGTGAAAGGGCATTTGTTTTCATAGAATTCCAAGTCCTAGTCAATTATGTTAATAACACCAAAGCTTTCATAATAAAGAAATTCTTACTCAACATCTGTTTTCACTAGGAAAAAATCCAGATAACAAATACAAGCAATAGCATCATGCCTCATTTACCTCCAAAGTTAAGAAATTGTAGGTGATTCCTTATAAGCCAGTAAGTTATTTCCAAGTCAAGCCTGTTCTTGTTGTAGACTTTACTTCATTGCACTGAATCCAGAGGTTATCCAAAATTCTACATTAAACAGCAAAGCAAGAAGTCAGAATTGAGCAGAGCCAGCTCTGGTTCTTATAATTTTCACTCCATGATTTTAAGCTAATTTTTTTAAACTAACAGCAGGTTCTTCTATATGACAATGTTGGCGATGACTTCTCTGATAAATAAGACTGCTGTTTGAGGTGTTAGGAATGGGTCTAAATTCCCTAAATTCTTTAGTTTTTATTCTTTTGAAATACCTCTTCTAACCAACTGAGTTATTTCACTTTGAAAACTCTGGTTTGGTTGTAACATATTGGCAATTATCTGTGAAATATTTCCAAGAGCAGAGCTGACCTTCACTCCTTAAAGCAGTTTCTCTTCAAGATTCAGAAAAGCCAAACTCAGGATTTCTACATCCCTAGATGTCATTCTTTTACCATCCCTGAGATACAGCTTGCTAACCTTTCCGCTAAGATTCACTCAGAATGTTTAAGAAGAAATAAGAACTTTGAGAAGAGTAGGGTGAGGAACAAGGACTAAGTAACTGAAAACAGCGTTTCAGCACAGGCCACTCCATCCCAGACATCTTACAAAGAATGTAGGAATGATAGTCCTTTTATTGATGTTTCCTTAGGTTACACTATTATTTTATGATCATTCACCACAAGGCAAGAGTAGGATTTATGGCTTCTATTAATTTAGTCCTTAATGCCATGCCAAATTCAGCACATAGTAGATGCTTCCAGGGAATGCCTGCTATAAGCTAATGGAGCCAAACACATCTGGAATGAGGAGGGTAACAAGTAAATTCCACTTAACTTGTTTTTACAAATATCGAAATTGAATTACAGTGTTTCGTATGAGTCCTGCCCCCACACTAACTCCAAGTCCGCCTCCTAAGATGTCCCCAGCTCTAAGCCACATTGTGCTGAAAATCGCTTTTGTCTCATGTTTTGGTCACTGCTTCCACACAACCTCTGTATTGGTGGATTTTGCTGTCAATACATTGCTATTCCCTTCTTTAACCACTCTTCTTTCTTCTTTTTAATTTTTCATAGCTGTTTCCAGAGAATGCTGTTAATCCTGAGGTATTTAATGTCTTCCTTCTTTGAACTCTTAACAGTCTTGTCTACAGTCAAGTCTGCAGTCTTGTCTCTATCTATAGTTATGTCTATACCATGTAACAATAATTATTTACAGTGTTCTACCTAGGTCGTGTGGGCTTAATTTCCCCAGCTAGACTGAAACTGCCTTAAAGGCAGAGTCTACATCTTATCATCTTCATTATCATCTCAGTGCTTGTCCCATTGATGGGCACATAGGAGACAAACAACGCTTTCCAAGTGCCCATACGCTGCTGAAGGAACTCTAGACCCCCTAGCATGATGCCCTCCTGTGTTCTGCTGTTGTAGAGATCTTGCTCCTGACATGTTCTTCCCTTACTTCTGTTTTCTCCCTGTGTAGTAAAATGCCCTTCTCCTCAGAGCTCAAGTTGATAAGTAGTTCTTTTAAAAATAATCATGCATGATTATGGTGCTTTAACAGCAGCCAGCTAAAGACAAGGCCCCTGTCTATCTAAACTTTAGGATAATGACTAAGGATTATGGCAAATCAATGTTCAAAAGATCTGGAGATGTGTAGGGTTTTGAAATCCCTAAAATTACGTAAGGTAGGTGGCCAAGTACTCCAGCTGGGTATATGCCTGGATTTAGTATCCACATCCTGACCAACGATTCAGCATGTTGCCTATTCTACTTACTTCCCTTTGCTACAGGGGAGACGGTTATAGCAAGTGTTGATCAAGAATGAAAAAGGTCATGCTGATTTTCAAAAGCATGAAGTGCAGTGTAGAAAAGAAAAGGAACAGGTGAAATATTATTTTTAAAAGATGGAACTACTATGTTTGACAGATGTAAAGACAGAAAATAGAACTCTGGAAATAGCATAGAAGACACATCGGGAAAAAAAGACCCCAGTGTTTTTAAAGAGCTGATGAAGTGCATCAGAAATAGAAATAACAAAATGAGTTGACAATAATGGAGAAAACTTTGATTTTTTAAAAAAACGTAACTCAAACATTAGTCACACTACACATTGATAGTCATACTACACACCTTCCTGCAACTGAAAACATGATATTTGAATGTGCGAGTAGTGAGGCAGGAGTGTTAGAGTGAAGGAAATAAGGAAACTCGTAAAAGCTTGATATCTTCATGCAATATTTGCATTTACAGTAAAAGCATAATCTTTCAAGGGTCTCTGAAAGAAGACTGATTTATTAAGAAATTTTACTTAAGACTTAATTAAATAATTATATTTCTTTAAAAATTTCACATTCCATCTAAGAGCTTACAGTTAGAACCAGACTGTTGATAAGTAACTTATGGAAGGAGTAGGAGTGATTTACTGTCTTTAGTTGTTATATGCCAGATACTCTTCTAAGCTCTGTCTGCTTATTTACTCATTTTTTACAGAAATTCATTGTCGAGAATTGTGAAGAGTCTGAGATTTTACTGTATTTGTAAGATAACATGCTAGCTTGTCCTAAGTGCATGAATGAGACTCCGGGGTCAGAGACAGAGGATTTAGGTTGAGTGTCTCTTATCCGAAATGCTTGGGACCAAAAGTGTTTCAGATTTGGGATTTTCTTTTTTAGATTTTGGAATATTTGCATTTATGTTATGAGATATCTTGAGGATGGAACCCCATTCTAAACACAAAATTCATTTATGTTTCATACACACCTTATATATGTAGCCTAAGGATAATTTTATACAATATTTTAAAAAATTTTGTGCATGAAACAAAGTTTTGACTGTGTTTTGACTGCGACCTGTCACATGAGGTCAGATGTGGAATTTTCCAGTGCTCAAAAAGTTTCAAATTTTGGAGCATTTCAGGCTTTGGATTTTTGGATGAGGGATACTGAACCTGTATGCACATCAATAGTAACAGCCAGAGTATCAGTATTTGCACCAGTTCTCTGAGGGCCAGGTGATGCCTACACATGCAGTTGGTTATGCCACAGGAGAGGCCCTGAGATTAGGGAACCCAAATATTTTATAAAAGGCAGTAAGCATATATCACCTTTGCCTCAGAGGGAGAAATTGTCTTTGGTATGCTGGACAGAAAGCACAACTGTCCTTTGCCCTGGAGGAAAACACTATCCCTATCTTTCAGTGCAGTTTACTATACAAACATCTTTGAAAAGCTAGTCTGAAACAAAGGTAGTCAGTGTCTCTGCTCTTAAGACAGGCAGAAATGCAGGAAACCTATAGAGAATTATCTACCAACATCTATGAATACTACCATTAACAGATTTTATAGATGCAGAAACTAAGGAACAGAGAGGTTAAGTAATTTTCCCAAGGTCAATGGCTTGTTTGGAACTGGATTCAAACCCAGAAGTCAGTTCCAAACACCAAGGATCTTAACTAGTATGATCAATTTATTTTCCCTTAAATGTAAACATTATCATTTAAGTATACAGCAACATGCAAATGTAAGTTCCAAGTGCCATCATCCCGGCACCTCATGTTCCTCATCTAGAAAGTGGGTGAGGGACCAAGGGGGAGAGGGCTTGGGTTAGAGGCTGTCTTTGAGATCCTTTAAGATTTAATATGCCATGATTCTAAGATTTTCCTAGAATGGAGAGACAGCATGTGTAAGTGCATGGGATGCAGACTAGGAACAGAGAGGAAAATACGTGCATCTATTCCATACATTCCATCCAGTGTACATTTACAAGTTTTTATCAGGACCTTCGCATTCCTTAATTTTTATGAGATTCTTGAGGAAAGTGAGTCCTGAATTACTACTTCAGATATTTCTGGCATTTCTAATTATAGCTCATGGCTAGGGTAAGCAGATACTTTATTTTTCAACTGCCCCTATCATAAAACTTCCTTTTTCTATAATATGAGTGAGAATATTATCTAAGAATAAAGCGAGGGCAATCTTCAAGCTGCTTATGCCTGGCGTGTTACCAGGCCCGCCTGTCTTGGATAGAACATTACCAAAGAAGGGAAGGAAAAGCAAAGAAACTGCAAAAACATTAGTGAGATAATTAGGCTATGAGTCCTCTTCATATCCAGGGGACCTCAAGAGATGTTTTTCTTGCGTTGGAGTCTAGTTTTAGAACTATCAATAGATACTGACGACACTCTAAGCCCATGCCTAACATCAAACACTTCATCTTATCACCAGTTAGATTGTGGTCACGTGCTGCCTGTTTTTCTGAAGACCTTTTAAAACCTCAGGGCCTGAGAAAGGCAAGAGCAGATGTCCTCTTCATTTATATGTTGACGTTCCTTAGGAGTCTAGATTTGACTTTCCTCTTCTCTTCTTCTGCCCCTTCTCTTCAGGGTGCCTCATCCAGTCCCAAGACTTCAAAGGCCACTTATATTGCTAATGACTCCCAAATCTCTAAATATGGTTCACCATGCCCTCCTGAGTTCCTGGCCCACACAATCAACACTGAAATCTTCACTTGAATATATCAAAGAATTTTCAAATTCTACTGTCCAATGGAGCTCAATAAACACCACTATCCAAACTTCTCCTTAAATATTCTCCACATCATTTAGGGGCATCACCATCTACTCAGGAATCACAAAGTCCTGTTAATACTCCTTCCAAAATGTCTCCATTTCCACTGATAATGTCTTTGGAGAAATTGCTATTATTTTTTGTCTTAACCATCATGTCATTCTCTAATTGGTCTCCTACAGTCAGAATTTTCTTTATAAAATGCACATTTGATCATGTAACCTTCAGCATACAACTTCTCAATGGCTTCCCGCAGGATAAATTCTGAACAGGATAAAGTCTGTACTCCTAGTATGACTTACAAAGCCTGCATAATTTGGCTTTTGCTCAGCTCTCCAGCCTCATATCGACTGAGTGTCCTTATTCTCATCATCCTGGTGTATCTTCAGACTCTCACACCAACCTCTATCTTCCCCGTTCCTCACAGATTGTCCTTTCTGCCTTGACATCATTTCTATTATAAAATGACCGGTTCTTACTCAACCTACTCAGCTTAAAAAAATCACATATTCAGAGATCCTTCTCTGATCCTTAGACCACTGTAGGTTCCTATGGTGCCTTAAGCTTCCTTTATCATTATTCTTGGTCTCACTTTATAGTAATTATTTATAGCAATGCTATTTGCCTCACAGGACTTGAAGCCTGGAATGACAATGACCATGCTTGAATCCCCAGCATTGGCCTAGATAGAACAAGGCACTTTGAAAGACCATAATAAATTCCTGTTGAATGAATGAATTAACCAATAAATGATCTGTCCTACTCACTTTTGTGAGTAGGAGACTTGCCAGGTATCAGTGAAGCAGCACCCAGAATTTTGGATTGAAGGTCTGGAGCTAACTCCTTCTAAACCTCTTTCCTAGTATGTAGATGGTAAGACCCAGACAATTTCTTGGATCAGGGTTCAAAGTGCCTGGTCTTGATTTTTTAGAAAAGTAATGGTATAACAGCAAAAGTTAAGATAGTTCAGGATCAATTTTCATCATAAAAAGATAGATCACGCTGGACTTTTCATGTATCTGTCTTATATATTGTATTTCTTTTCTTCCATGTTTAAAAATTAGAATTTTATAAACTATACAAAGTGTTTAAAACTGTCATATTTCTCCTTTTTATCCTCCATTTTAAAAAAGTGTCTTTCTTCAGGTGAATGGCAAGACTATTTGTTCCATGTCAAATAGGAATTTAAATCAGGATGTATAACCACATTCTACTGCCTCTGAATCTAGTCATTGTCTTAAATGCCATCAAGTATATCATAAAAATATATTTTGGATTAAACAACAACAGGAAGGAGGAAATGATTTCCAGATCACGAGTTTAAATTATAGGATTCCAAAGCAAACTTTTATGAAAAATCTCCTCCCTTCCTTCAGCCTACCAACTCCGGGGACACGTCTGTGATGTCTGAGGTAGGGGGTATTTTCGTGGGTTCTAAGCATTGCAGTTGCTGTTTGGGCAAGAAGTTGATTTAGGTGTTCTTTAGCTTAGGGGGAAAAGCGGGAAGAATAGGGGAAGCAGAAAACTGGGCCATCCACTTTCCTTCTTCTACCCTACCACTTAGCACAAACTATGTTGGGTGCATGATCCAGTGATAAATAACCACGAAGTATCTGAGAGGAACCTTGGGCCTTTCATGCCAACAACAATAAAAAAGTTAAATGATTGCAAAATTGTGCTCTCAAGAAATCAGGAATTCTAGCTCCTCCCTATAGTCCCAGTAGAGCAACATGATTATAATTTGAGTGAGCATACCTTCAGATTTGCTCAGGGAAGTCCTCTTGTTTGGTCTGTTGTCCTAGGTGAATTATTAATAGTGACTCTTCTACTCTCAAAAATGTCTTTGGAATATAAATTATATGGTCATCTTAAATATTAATATAATGGTTTTTAGCATAACATCACCTCACTAGGTGGGTTTTTTTTTCCCATTTTCTTTTTGAGAGCCTACTATGTGCCAGGCACTGTGATGACTCTTTTTCGTTTGAAATTTAATTAATTTTTCACAAGAAATTCACTAAATAGATAGTATCACTCTTTTAAACAACAGGAAACTGTGGCTCAGAAATGTTAAGGCATTGCCCAAGGCCACACAACGAATACATGACAGCCACAACTTAAATCCTTTCTGAGCAACTGGAAAACCATTCTCTTTCAATTATATTATGTGCAAGTTCAAAGTGGGTCCTTAAAAACACACCTCCCCCAACCCCTTACCCAAAATAAATACATAAAACATGCAGACTGAAACATCCAGCACTCCAGAGTGGCTAGATGCAAGACAGAGGCTAGTTTACTCCTGGGTAATGAGGCGTGACTAACTTAACCAAATACTGGAATAGATCATTAACTTTAACACAGTCCCATTGTCCCGAATGTGTTTGCAGATCACTGAAAATAGTATATGTGTCTCTGGGGCTCCCTTGATCAAGAAAAAAACTACTCCAAGAGAACTTTCACTATGTGCTTCTCACTCCCTTTGTGGCATTGGAAACAGAACGGAACTCCTCCCCTGCCCACTGCCCACTGCTACCAGCCTTTCCCACACCCCAGATATGAAGAGAGATAATCAGGCCCTCAAATAGAAGTTTCCCAATTGTGAGTCATGGCTTACTCAGCCTTTGTTACAGAGAACCTGGAAGCCTTTGAAATACACTGTTGCTTTTGGCAGTCTTAACTCCCTGTGCTGTTATCAAGAAATAAGTTACATGACTAATTTGCTTGAGAAATTACCTCTGTAATGAGTATATTAAGCACAGCCTATGTTAAAGGAGCTGGTGTTTACTATACAGTGTTTAATGTCAGTATATATGAATGTGTACTTATTTCCTTGAACAATGCTTCACAGCTACTAGTTCTGTAATAAATATCTGTTACATTGAATTAAATAAAAATATCAATAAAAGGTAATATGATTATAGGGTACTTACTATGGGCCAGGCATTATATTAAGAGCTTTATGGAAATTATTTTTTCTCTTTCTCTCTTCCTCTCTCTCTCTCTCTCTCTTTTTCTCTCTAAATATATATACACATGTTGTGTATATATGTAAAATAAATATATGTGTATGTTTTTGTACATAATACATAACATCTTATACATAATAAACACTTAAGTATAGACATTTAAATTTAATTAAACAAATCAGATATGAAACCAACCACATACGTAGCATAGCTCCCTTAACTTTGGTTATGATTTTTGATATGTGCCTCATAGAGATAATTTCTGAAACAAATGAGTAGTATGTATTATACTAGGGTAAGGATTATATAGTTATCAAGAATTAGATTAGACATACTATTATATAATACTGTAGTATAGACACTGTATAATCCTTATCTGCAAAACATAGATAATAATATGGCCTAATTATTAGGGTTAGCAAGTGGATAAAATTAGATAATGCATGTAAAGTGTAGCTCCTAGCATTTCACAGGCACTCTATAAATCAGTGATATGTGCTTCATAACTACAATGAGATTTTGAATATAGAAAGGTATCTATTCTAGTTAGGAGAAAAATCCTGTTCAGTATTATGTGTTAAAGGCACCATTTAAAAATATGTACACTTGTTCTATTATTGTAAGTATTGTTATATTATTTTTAATATGTAGACTTAAATATTAGCTTTAAAGTTTACTTGGGATGGTAAAATTTTATAGTCTTCTATAATTTTCCAAATGTCTGAAGATTTTCCTGAAAGAAAAAAATGCTTTTTTTTAAATGTGCTTTGAACCAAAACAATGGAAAGGAAGGCTAAATAGCAAAGTTCTCTTTCTCCATCGAAAGACTACAATTCTTGCACTTCCAGAGTAGTCCTTGATTAATCTTGGAGTCATGCCCTGTTTCTTGACTATGATTGGTTCTGGAACGTAGGCCTAAATCAATCAGCAACCAGAGCTCTCCTGCCCGTTAGAATTTGTTCAAGAATAGAAAGGTGATCTAATGTAGTTCAAAATCAAAAGAATTTTTGGAGGCTTTGATAGAGAAATTTTCTTGTTCTTACGAAAATTGCTGAAAGAGCTGGGTTCTCCTTTCTTGGATATTTTTGTGCATAGATTTAAGGCTTAAAACTGCTGCAGTGATCTTGCTACTGTTGGAGGATTAGGCAGATACACAGAAGACATAATAGCTAAGGGAAATGCAGAGAAATAGAGCTGTAGAAGTTGGATTAAGCCAACCTAGGCCTAAATCTTGACTTTTAAGGTCAATGAGTTTTCTCAAAGTATGGTCCTAGACTGGGAGCACCAGTCTTACCTGGGAACTTGTTAGAATGCAAATTTTAGAGCCCTATTCCAGAACTGTAGAATCAGAAACTTAGGGTGGGGCCCAGCAATTTGTGCTTTAAGATGCCCTTCAGGTGATTCTGATGCAGACTAAAGTTTGAGAACCACTGGTTTAAGCCAGTTTAAGTCATATTTTCTGTCACTTACTGTCAAAAATATATTAAATGTAACACAGACATAAATATATAGCAATAAAATACTTATTGAAAAAGATCACTTGAAAATATACTCAGGTTGACTAATGATTAATTAAAATGAAAAATTCAAGAAAGGGAAATCATGGTGTGACAGTATTGGAAGAGCGCCCTGTTTAAGTACCGTAATTGTACTCAAAGGCTTCGGACACAGCCTGCCTAGGTTCATAGCCCAGTTCCACTACTTATTAACTGTGTGACCCGGAGAAAACTAGTTTAGTTTCTTTCTTGGTAACATGTAGCTAATCGTAGTGCTGTTTTGAGTGTTAAAGGAGTAAATAAATGGTGAGGAATTAGAACTTTTTCCTGATATATACTAGGCACTCAGTAAATGTCAGCAATTGTTATTATTAATATTAACAACAGGCAAAATATTCACCACATCAGAGGAATTTTAAGGAACAAACCACACCTGACTAAGCTGACCACATTAATATTCTCTTAATAATGCAGAGTTGTTGGTGCCAAATTACTCTGACGATGGCATTTGGATTCAAAGTAAATAATTTTATTATGAAATTTATATCTCATCATGGGGATAACACTGTAATTGTTCATTTAAAAATTCCTCTGAAAAATGGCTCTCAGAATCTAATTAAATATTAATTTTTATTTACTCAACAAATATTTATTAAGGGCCTAGGAATAAGGTGCAAATAATAATTTTTTAAAATGTAAACATATGCACACACATACACACACACACGCACATGCACCCCACTCTAATAAAACTAGAGAAAAGACTGGAGGTTAATAGACCTAATTGTTACAATATTGGTCTTTGGGCAATGGCACTACAGTTTATATTTCCTTTTCATATAGTAGTGTCATTCTGTAGTTTTAGAAAAATCTTTATGTTACTATTTAATGAAAGTGCACTTCTAAAAAGCAAATAAAAAATTAATCTTTTTTGAAGGAAGACAGAGGTCCAAATAATCTCAGGGTCTCCAAGTTTCACTTTCCATGTGATATAGTGGCCAATCAATCCTGCCTTGCACAGCATCCAGTTTCCAAATTCTGGATTTGTTTTTGTTCCTATAGCTAGATTCAAGTCAGAATTCACTGCCTTAGGTCAGGACCAACTCATGTCTACTCGACAGACTTCAAGAGTAAAAATCAGTTGTGGATGCTTTAGGGCAGCGGTCCCCAACCTTTTTGGCACCAGGGAAGACAATTTTTTCACGGACCGGGAGGTGGGGGATGGTTTCGGGATGATTCAAGCACATTACATTTATTGTGTACTTTATTTCTATTATTATTACATTGTAATATATAATGAAATAATTATACAACCCACCATAGGTTGGGGACCCCTGCTTTAGGGCTAAGCATAAGCACCCAAACCTACAGCTGGTGGGCAGATGCTTAATGACCCAGTTCATTCTGCCTAAGAATCCTGTGGGCTTCAGACTGGGACTGCAAGTAAAGAAGCTGACCAAATGTTTGAGGTTATAGATCTCAGGAAGAGTCTCAATCTAGAAACCAGCCTAAGATCTCTCTCACACACACACACACACCTGGGTTCATCAAAGGTCAGATTCTCCTGGCTACATTTAGCATTGCTAGGTAAATACGCACTCATGAACCATGGTAGTGAGCAATCATAACCCAGAACTCTAGCAAATAGCAATTTACAGTCAATAAATAGGTGGTACACACATTCTAATCACTCTTTATTTACTGCATTGATTTGTAACTACTCATTTCTCTCCTGTGCTTCTATCCCCATCCCAAACTAAATGGGGAAGGAAAAGTATGATAGCCAATATAGCACAGTTGTTAAGAGCTTGACTCTGTAATCCAACAGGTTTAGGTTTGAATCCCATTCTAAAGAAGTTTGTAAGTTTGATGGGTCATATACACAAAACTGTAGGACCTAACAGACACCTGACCTCTCAAACCTACCTCCTCAAGCTGTTGCAAGGGCTAACTAAAATAATACATGTACAATGCATAACTCAGTGTCTGGTACAGAGGAAGCACTCAGTAAAGGCTAATCTCTAATAATGTTGTTTGCTTTCTTGAGACTTCCTTCTGCCTATATTCTCTGCTGTTAGTGCATAAGGGGGTATAAGCAGCAAATGCCATGGAGGTAAAACCCTCCGTATATATGTACTTTCTTATTCCTGGAATGAAGAGAGAAGCAAAAATAAACATGCCTGTGATAGTTTCCAGACAGTGAAGTTTTAGTGATTTTTGGAAATGCTGGGCTCCTAGAGAACAAATAGCTGAAACAAAATTGATATATTTGGCTAACTGTTACTTAGTGGCCTGCTGCTCAGGCCTTCCTCGGGCAAGCTGGCTGCAGGGGGCAAGAGCACTGACCGATTGCCAAGTAAAAGGGCGCTGGGCATGGCAGCTCCCTAATGGTAATAATGAAGCTCTGAGAGCTACAAAGTCTTTGCCTTTCCCTGCAAACTTCAGGCCTTCTTTGCTCCATCCCTGAAGCCTGTATCTAAAGCAGGTAGAAGCCAATTTCCCTTGGACCTAGAATGGAATCTGGTACTAGGTCTCTTGTGGTCCCTCCAAACGCTGGGCAGCCGGAGTCAGATCAGATCTGACGTGCCTTCTCCAGGTCTTGCTGTTCCTCATTGCCCCATTCTCTTTGCTCGACCCTCAGCCTCTCAACTGTGCAAATGCCAGGAAAGGGGAAGTCCAGGCCACACTGTCAGGTACCATCTTATTTCACGTAGCCACCAATATTCATAACTTCCAGAGGGAAATGTGGCTTTGACGGGCAATGCTCTAGTATATATTACTGAAAGAAAAACCTTAAATACTAAATAATGTCTTACGGAAAGGGAGGCAGAGGAAGTTTGCAAACAATGAATGACTTTGAACAATGCAATTATGTTTCTTCTCTCATAGGCTCATTTGGAGGATAAAATAAGTAAGGCCTTGAAGCCAGTTTTGGAAATACGTCAAATCATGGAACTGAAATGATCTAAACAAATGATGTATCTACTTAAAAACCTTATAAGATCCAAAAGGACAATACTTTAAAGGTTAATGAGGGTACTTAGCTCATTAGGGTCTCCTCTCTTCTGCCAGAATACCTTGTCATAAAACCTCAACTATGCTAAATGTCTAAGGCTTAGAATTACCACTGTATCTGTTATGTGCTCTGGAGAATATCAAGGTTCTCAGACTCTTTCTGTCAGTGAGGTAAAATATAGAATTCTTGGTTTGTTGTCAGTTTAAAAAAAATAAAAAGTATTATTCACTTCCTATTCAGGCTTTATTTTCTTAAAAAAGTAAGAGTTGAACCCTTTTGCCCAGCCCTTACTTTTTCTTTATTGTGTGTTACATTCTATTGTTAATTAACAATAAGAACATTCACAAGAGGAAACCTTTGATGGATTCATTTTTAGAATAAAGTTAACATGAAACTATTAAAACCTAGTATAGAATCAGAGATCTGGACTCAAATAGATGTGTTGACATCTCTTAAACTTCTAATTCACTGCAGGATTAATTCTGAAATATTCTCTATCTTACACCAAACAACTAAAATTATTATTTCTACTCAAGTTTTAAGACATACAAAGATTCAGCAAGGATCAAAGCACTAGGGGAAAAATCTGAGAAGTCTATTCTAAATACACTTACTGATTATAAAATTACCATATACCTAGTTGCTTCCAATTGACCCCTCCTCAAGATTTTCACCAGGTTAAAGAGACAATCAGGATGGAGAATTATTCAGGAAGCATTTTGAAAGTGCACTAAAGGAAATGGTAGGCCCATTGAAGAAAGATGAGCATTTTGATAAACAAATAGGGTATTTCTAAAAAGACAATTTACCTTTTGAAAATATTCACAGTTAATCTAGTCCAAATTCATGCCATTGTTATGATTTCTATATGTCCTGGGCTAGAACACTGGTTTAATTATTTCACAGATCAGAGAGGGAAGGCTCCCAACACAGACACCTATCGACTATGAGAACTGCTTTTTTCAGGCTGGGTGCGGTGGCTCATGCCTGTAATCCTGGCACTTTGGGAGGCCAAGGCTGGAGCATTGCTTGAGGCCAGAAGTTCCAGACCAGCCTGAGCAAGAGCGAGTCCCCGTCTCTACAAAAAATAGAAAAATTAGCCGGGTGTGGTGGCGCGTGCCTATAGTCCTAAGTACTTGGGAGACTGAGGCAGCAGGATCTCTTGAGCCCAGGAGTTTGAGTTGCAGTGAGCTATGATGACATCACTGCACTCTAGCCTGGACGGCAGAGCCAGACCCTGTCTCAAAAAAGGAACAAAAAGAACTGCTCTTTTCAGGACAATTGCAAAGTCTCGGTATATAGCTTGATGTTCTTATGAGTTGAATTGTGTCCTCCAAAAGTTCATATGTTGGAGTTTTAACCCCCAGTACCTAGAATGTGACCTTATTTGGAAACAGGGTAGATATAGTTAAGATGAAGTTATACTGAAGTAGTGTGGGCTTCTGATCTAATATGACTGGTGTTTTTTTTAAAAAGGGGAAATTTGGACAGAGATATGCACACGGGGGACCATTGTGTGAAGACTGGAGTTATATTTGCCATAGGCCAAGGAATTATCAGAAGCTAGAAGACAGACCTTAATGCCTTCCAAGGGAGCACGGTCTTGCCAATACCTTGATTTCAGACTTCTGGTCTCCAGAACTGTGAGACAATAAATTTCTGTTGTTCCAAGTCACCCAATTTGTGGTACTCTATTGTGGCAGCCCTAGCAAACTAACAGCTATGGAACTTTTTTTTTTACACTTTCTAAATTTTGCTGCCCCATCACATGATACAAAGCTATCAAAGCAAAGAAAGAATCATGTGACTGTGCACACTTCCCGTTCGCTCCACGTCCTCTCCCCTCCCACCCCCACAAGGCACCCAGACTCCGGGCCGCCATGGAGGTGACTTCACAAGAGAACCTACTTGCTGCTTTCCTTAGCCCGTGCTCTCTGCAGAGGGAAAGCATACCCCGCCTTTCATGTGGGCCCCGCTGGCTACCACTATAACTTTTCTTATCTGACTTAGGAAGTTAGTGTGTCATTTAAATGGGAAGGGGCCCCTTACCTTAGCAATTTTCCCCACCCTTAACCAAAAGAGCTGAAATTCTCTCAACAAATGTAAGAGCCTTTTTTTTTCTATTAACCTAAGAAAGAAACTGATCCCTCCCAACGCCACCCTCCCCCGCCACGCACAATACAGCAATCTTTCTAGTGGCACTGGAGTGTGCTTAGTAGTCTGGTAAGATGTTGAGAAAGTGATATGTGAGTAGGCCAACACAAGTTGTTGAAGAATAGTGTATTTGAATGACTGACATACAGTATATGTGTAAATAAAACAGAGAATGGCAGAAAGCAAAAGAGAATTTTATTGTGTTATGTACTCAGCAAGTGCTCTGTTGTTCGTTGATTGAGAAAATTGAAACTATAGGATAATTAGTATGTGTGCCATCTAGTTTAGGTGTGCTGGAATTTGACCAGTACTGAGGTTAGAGATTGACCCACCTTTTATAAAAACCTGTTTGTTTCTCTTGCTCTCAAACATGTTACAAATTCATTAAATGGCCCAAGATTTTGCCACTGATTTTTACACTCTTGTAAGAGCTTATTAAAGGGAGTATTTGGGGCCAATGCCTTCAAGCAGGATTCAGGTGTGGGGGGAAATGGTACTGGTGATTCATCCCCCTCTAAGCTGATGAAGTATCATATTGGATACTGCAACCTGAAGAGCAGGTCACACTTGAGGATGGCATGAGTTCTGAGCACACAGTTGAGGTGGACACGTGGGGATGCTTACAAACCTGAGGCCGTGAGCAATTGCGACTGGGTCAGAATGAAATGAAGGACAGGAGACTCCTGACAATGCTCAGTCAACTAACCAGGCCTGCTTCCTGTCAACAATCTCTATTCTTCTCCATTCTGGGCTTCTAGAAGTATGTGATGTGGCTAAGTAATATAGTACATGAAGTGGGAAAAAATAGCGTACAGAAATCAAATCTACAGATAATTCAAAATGCCCATTTTGGATAATACTTTTGAAGTTCTGTACTTTTTCTTTCCACCCTGTAAAAATAATCTTTTTCCATCTAATGAGAGATTGGCAGAGAGGTTGAGGAGAAAAGCAAAGGGAATGATGAATTTACAGACTGGATGGTCTGTCCCTGAACAACTGAATATGTTGAGGACATATGCATTTCAGAAATATTTTAGTGTGGAAAAATCCTAAAGAGAGAGGCTCTATATTTAGCACAATCATATGCCACATAATGATGTTTTTGGTCAATGATGGGCTGCATATTCAATAGTGGTCCCACAAAATTATAATATCGTATTTTTACTGTACATTTTCTCTGTGTTTAGATATGTTTAGATATACAAATTCTTGCCATTGTGTTACAGTTGCCTACAGTATTCAGTACAGAAACACGTTGCACAGGTTTGTAGCCTAGGAGCAATGGACTATACCACATAGCCTAGGTGTGTAGTAAGCGATACAATCTAGGTTTGTGTAAGTGCCTCTATGATGTTCACACAAAGACAAAATCACCTAAGGACACATTTCTCAGGCCATATCCCTGTCATTAAGTAATGCGTGACTGTTTAGAAAGCATCAGGACTTTTCTGCTTTAAACTGCTCCCTGGTTGCAAAATAGTCATCAATGGAAATTGAAATCTGAAGAAATGTAAATGGGCATTAAAAATATATTACTTTTTGGTGACACTAATATCTTCCAAGATTAAAGTGAAATAGTGTTTCTGACTTCATTCCATTTTTTAAAAAACCAGTGGGTCATGCCTATTGAAACAATTCCTACCCCTTAACCTCTAAAAAATTACTTAAACACTTGGCAAGATCAAGATGGTCAGTCCTCTGATTCTGGGCATTGTGAAACACCTATCTCATTATTTTTCCTGAAAACATGTGTGAAACTCAGCATCCCCAATCTGAAACTCTTCCCCCAACACATTTTTTTCGGTAAACATTTTTTTGTTTCAGAAGAGTATTAAAAAAAATTGGGAAGATAGTACAGAGTGTTTCCATATACCCCATACTCAGTTTCTCCTGTTACTAACATCTTACATCACTGTGATACATCTTCTACAATTAATGAACCAATATTGACACATTATTATTGACTAAAATCCATACTTTATTCAGATTTCCTTAGTTTTTACCTAATATCCTTTCTCTGTTTCAGGATCTCATCCAAGGTACCACATTGCCTTTAGTCATCATGTCTCCTTAGACTCCTCTTGGCTGTGACAGTTTCTCAGGCTTACCTTGTTTTTGATAACACAGTTGTCAGAAGTACTGGTCAGAAAGTTTGTAGAATATCCATCAATTGAGATTTGACTCATGTTTTTTTATGATTAGATTAAAATTATGTGTTTCTGGGAGGAAGACCACAGACGTAAAACGCCATTTTCATCACATCTATCAAAGGTACATGCTATCAATATAATAGTATATTAATATCACTGTTGATGTTAATCTTGATTACTTGGTTGAGATGTGTTTGTCAGGTGTCTCACCTATGAAGTTATTCTCCTCCCCCCATTGTCCCATGTACTCTTTGGAAGGAAGTCACTATGCAGAGCCCACACTTAAGGACTGGGGAGTTACCTCCTTGAGGACAAAGTATCTACCTAAATCATCTGGAATATTTCTTCAAAGGAGATTGTCTCTTCTCTCCCATTTATTTATTTATTCTATCATTTTTATGTCAGTATGGATTGATGGATATTTATTTTACACTTTGGATTATAGTTCAATAATACTTTATTGTATTTATTTTGGTTGCTCAAATTTTTCCAGTTTGTACCATTGGGAGCTCTTTCAGTTGGCACTTGTGTCCCTTTGACATACCACTATTATTATGCTATATTTGGTTGTTTATTTGTTTGCTTGTTCTGAGTACCTCCTTACTTTCTGGCACTACAAGATGCTCTCATATTTTCTTGTATATTTCTTGCTCCAGTCCTGGAATCAGACATTTCTCCAAGAATCCCTCATTCCTTTTATTGGAGAATGGTATGAGAAACCAAGATCTGCATGCTTAAGTGTCCATGCTACTAGAGTGTCATTCCTTCTTGGCCCTCTCAGCTGACAGAGTACAGAGATACCTGTGTGAATACAAACCCATGTATATACACAAATCGCTAAATATTTCCATGTGTATCTATCTTTATATTAAGCTAAACATGAGTTCATAGTGATGTCTCCAACTCTGATTCCTAACCGCATAGGTAATTCTGGCCTTGCTTATTTATAACCTCTTATTCCAACAGTGAGAAACCAGCTTCTATTACTCATCATCCGTTTACTTAACTGTTCAGTTCCAATGTACATGTATATGATATTAAAACTTGTACTTCTATGGGAAATGACTTCATCAACTAGAGTTCAGTGCTTATATACAATTTCTTTTACCTTTGTTTTAGTCTTACAGACCCCACTCATTTCTGAAGTTACTTAGGTAGGTCACTTTCCCCCTCATTGCCTTCAGTGGGGTTGTTTCACACATTTGTAATACATTCTTTCATCACATTGTACATTTAACCCTGAGATCCCCTCACCTCCTAAATAATTTTTCGTTAATTTGTACACATTAAGGTTCACTCTTTGAACCATGAATTTCTGTGGATTTTGACAAATGTATACTGTGACATGTATCCATGATTATAGTATCATACAGAATAGTTTCATCACCCTAAAATTTCCGCTGTGCTTTCCCTTCTCTGTCTTCCCCTTCTACCCTGAACCCCTGGCAATCATGAATTGTTTTACCAACTCTGTAGTTTTGCCTTTTACAGAATGCCATATAATTGGAGTCATACAGTATGTAGCCTCTCATACTGACTTCTTTGGCATAGCAATATGAATTTAAGATTCATCCATGTCCTTTCAGGGAGCACCTCCTGTCTATAGGGCTTTGAAAGGGCAAATGTGGAAAGGGCTACCCCAAGGCTGAAATTTAGACTTCTTTAATGAGGCTGTAGCTGCAGACCCTTGGATAGCAGAGAAGTTCCCTCTAGTGTCACTATCCAAGCTTCTCTGTTGCAGGCAGGCCAGGACTAGTAATCAAAAAGTGGGGCACTAGCTTTGTGGGGAGCAGAGCTGGTAAGCAGAAAGCTGCTCCCTATGGAGTTGGCAGACTCATAGGAGGGTGAGTTTCACTTGATCTCCCACATGTCACAGACAGCTGTGGCATAGGAGCAAGAAGAAAAGTGTATCCACAACAGGAGCAGAAGCCGTTCCTCTGCTTATGTCTTCTGTCCTTTCAGTGTCTTCTCCTGGCAAAGCCTAACATTACTCCAACAGGGGAAGAGAAATGTTTACAGGGTCCAGCTCCAGAATCAGGAAGCTGAGAAAAGAAGAGTGGATTTAGAGCTGAGAGGAAATGAATTGATAACTGAAACATCCTCTTCATGGATGAAGAAACTGAAGCTTATGGAATCCCCATGACTAGCACATGCAAAGGAAAGAGTCAAATCCATTCTGAATTAAACTCTCCTCTTAATCACTGACAAGCTACCCAGCCACAGGATTCCTACTCTATATAAAATCATGAATATTTCCAGTTTCTATAACTTTGCAATAACCTTTTTTTCAATTCTAATTGCAGCTGTATTTCTTAACTTGTACATGATTTCAACCATGAAGTAGTTGGCAGAAGTCATTCAAATATACAACCACATGAAGACAACTACAGACAACAGAGGAGGCACCTATTCTATGGAAATCTCTGGCTACCTTAGGATTATTGGAAAGTGTCCATTTTTGGCCTTATGGACTATATTTTCTCCCACTAGACCTAAGTGTCCCATGGATTAAATCCTAATACTGGTTGTCAGAACTTCCTAATGCCAACTATTTTGATTTTCTTCACTTAACACTATTTAGACTTATATTAAGTTTATGCCTCACCTCTGTTTAGATAGATGCTCTGGATTTAGTATCCATTCTAGCCTGGCTCATTAGTTTATTTTAATATATCTTAATTTTATATTTCTATACATTATTCCTAACATTTAAAATAATATTTGCTCAATATAATAATTTTAACTGTACAGGGATATCTAAATGAAAAATAATAGGCTTGTTTCACTTTTATTTACAAGATGTAAAACCTCCATAAAGTAAATACTGGAATTGCTACAACTGTTAAAACGCAGTCAGTGTAAATGATGGTTCATCACAGAGAAGAGATGTAAATTGTGCCCTGTAGACATTGATGTTTGGATAAAGCTACACCTGAAACCCTTGACCCCTTAGACTGATGTTTCCTTTTGGGATTTAACCAGTTTGAAATAGGTTGTCTGTCATTTGTCAAATAAATTATAAATTTTTTAAAAAAGATTCATCTATGTCTTTTCATTGCTTGATGGTTATTTCTTATTACTGAATACTATTCCATTGTATGGGTGTACTACAGGGTTTTTTTGTTTTGTTTTGTTTTTGGGGGTTTTATTTTATTTTTTTTTTTTGGTCCATTCACTTATTAAATAACATTTTGGTTGCTTCCAGTTTGGGGCAATTATGAATAAAGCTGCTCTAAATATTTTCATGTAGATTTTTGGGTAGACATAAGTCTTCGAATCAATTGGGTAAATAGCTAGGAGCACAACTGCTGGATCATGGTGTGGTAAGACCATGTGTAGTTTTGTAAGAAACTGCCAAACTGATTTCCAAAATGGCTGAACTATTTTTCATTCCTATCCGCAATCAGCAAGAGTTCCTTTAACTACATCCTTGCCAGCAATTGGTATTATCTATTTTTTTGATTTTAGCCATTCTAATAGGTGCATAGTATAATCTCATTGTTGTTTTAATTTTTAATTTCTCAATGTCAAATGATGCTGAACATCTTTTCATATACTTGTTTGTCATCTGTACATCTTCTTTGGTCTTCCAACACATTTTTAAATACTTACATAATTTATTGATTGCTAAAGCTGTATTTCAATATTATATCACTTTTAATTTACATATTAGATATTCTTCCCCAAAATAAATTCCTAAAATTTGTGGCTTTGGATTATATGCACAAAATCCCCCATCCACTACCAATTCTGACATTACTGGTAGAAGGAATCTATTTTAAATGACTGTTATGTATATTTAGCAAGTTATTTTATTGACAGTCTACCTATGATCATAAATATGTTAGAAACTTCCTCCTTCAATGTCCAAGTAAAAAGACAGTTCTCATTATTATACTATATTATACTATACTATACATTACCTGACAATGAAGGAGGGATCTGACATATGCCTTAGTAATAACATCTTGCTTTGTGTCCTTGGACAAGTCACTTTACTATGTGAGGCCTCAGTTTCCTCATCTGTTGTATAATGGGGAGATTGCAGATAACCTAGAGTTCCTTTGAATACTCTCATTTTATTCTTTACTTTCCTCTAGGATCTCAAACACTGAGCGGAGGCTCATTAACACAGTATTCTTTTCTTTGGCTACTTTTCCTCCTGCCATGACTACGCTGAATTTCTCATTTAGTTGTTTGTACCCTTTCCAGACCACTCCTTAAGTTCAGCATGTACTTTCTCTCACTTTTATTATCTAGAGATCAGTTTTCCTTGTTAATCTGCTGTGTTTCAATTTTTTCACATCAAGTCTAATTAGGAAGAACTTGCTTTGTTTGAGAGTAATTAAATTTTATCAGGACAAATTAAATACAAATTGATGGCTTTGTAGTTTATCTAAAAATCATCCTAGACTACTAACCTAAATTAAATTTCTTTTCATCCCTTCACCAGGAAGACTTTATGAATGGAATATGATTCTTGACCAGTTTCAGCTTTTGAACTACTATCTTTTCTAAGAGACAGATCTTAAAAGCCAAGAAATTGAGCCTGAAAAACAACAAACCACCAAAGGATATATTTGATAAACTCCCTTTTCCTTACTGTTAAATGTATCCTGTTGCCTTGAAAGAAGTACGCCTACTTTATACAGTGAGCAATTTTCTCTCCAGGGAGTGTTTTGCTCATTCAAGTTCACCATAGGTCAGGCTAAAAGCAGTGCTAGTATAATTCATATTTCTCACCACAGACATCCTTAACTGCTTCAGGATGTATGACTAATTAGAAAAAATATACACAGCAGGCACAGTATGTGACACATAGCAACCACCTGCACATGTTGCCATTGTGTTTAAGTTGCACAGATTGCCCTGTGACTCACAAACTTTTTATAAAAAGTCTTCAAAATCAATGTACTAGCAGAGAATGTATATGAGAGTGCTTTCGAAAGTTCAACCTAGTCAACTGGAAAGCAGCATCTCCCCCTTACACAGAGTAATTTACAAACCTAAAGATTATATATTCAAAACCCTAAAAATAAAACTGTGGATACAACTTGAAATCTGGGCAATTTTTCTCTTTTTTCAGTCTCACATAGAACTTGAAGCACAGGTCTTAGTTCAGGGGCTTGAAAGTGTTCACTGTTTCCCTGACCACATTTGTCATTTAGTTTAAGAGTATGATGTTTATCTTGCTCTGGCTGGCCAGACACATATTAATATTTATAGCCTTATCAATATCTGAAATTCAGTAAATGTTTATTATCAAATTGGAAAAAGGAAGAGTAAATGGGCCTTGAATAAAGGCTGAGAACTTCCCATCTTTGAGTGAAATGTATGACATACCATGGCATGCCCCAGCAGACATAAGGCAGCTTCCTGTGAGGTGACATGCTTATCTGATCAGCCCACTCTGGGTGGGCCCTAGAACTTTAACAGCTATAGTAGATCCTGATACTATCAGGTGTAATAATACCTGGCAGGGTTGTAGGTTAGAACATGAAGATGACAAATTTAAAACTAAGGAATAACTATGTATGCACATTACCATAGAGTTAATCTAAACGTGAAATCAACTACAAAAAGTCTTCAAGAGGATTATGAGCTCCCTTATCTACTAAGGAATTAGTCCTTTTGAATGAACAAAACATTCTTTGGTGATTTTTGGGTCTAAATTTCTAAGTTTCCAATTGTTCTACTATTCTTCAGCTGTCCAGGTTCCACTGTTACTCTTTCATGTGTCCAAGTTGTTCTTTTCCTGGAAAGATAGTAATAAAAGCTAACTTTCCTTATGGAGTTGCCACATTTGCAGAATTCTTCTAAACTCTTTATGTGTTTTAACTCACATTATTTCCTTCTGTCACAACCCTTATTGCTATTTTTTAGGACATTCTCTATCTCTGAGTCTATAACTGCTCAGGGTTATACTTTAAAAGCTGTCTTATCAGGAAGGAGTTTGCTTTCCTTCAGTGTTCTCTCCTGAATGTGGGTGGGGAGTTAGTGCTTATCTGGGAATGACTGCTCTGTCTGTGTGGCCTTGAAATCTGTGTGTCTCAGTGTATGTGTCCTACTTGCTGACCACAGGAGTGAGCTTCTGGAATATAACATCTCAAATAGGACCAAGTTGGAAAAGCTCTGTCCATTGCACATGAGCATGGGTAATGTGGTGTGCTGTGTGAAAGATCAATAATAGTGCCACATGAGAAGAATCATGATTGCTATTGTAGACTACCACAAAAAAATTTACTATTGTCAATTACTCATGAGCTACCACTTTGTACCCATTACTTTACATGTACATGTGTATTTCCTGGTACCTAATTTAGCTACACTGGTTCATTTTCCACTTTCTGTCTCTCAGATGCATTTTGCATAGATGGGATTCTGGATAACAAAGAGTTTCTCCGTGTCTCTTATGGTAAACGACATTATTGTGTATCGGTTATTCCATTTAGAAAGATTCTATGCTTGACCATAGGGGTCTCAGTTTACACTCCGTGTATCCTCTTTAGTACCTAGTTCAGAAATAATATACTTACTATTTAAAAATATTAATATTTGAGTCCTTACTATGCTAAGTGCTTTATATCCCCATTAATCCTCACATCCCTCCCATCAGATAGGTACTATTCTTAATCTCATTTGACATATGATCAAAGTCCGAATTGATGATGTTAAATAACTGTTAAGAGTTTGAAAACAGGTCTGCTGATTCTAGAATCTGGTCTTTACCATTATAGCTGGATCTTACGCATAGTGTTCATGCCAACAAAACAAAACAAAATGATTCATTTGTTAGGTGAAGGGAGATCCTAACGTTCTTTCTCCCTGGTCATATAAAATGACTAAGAAGGAAAATAGAGAAAAACAAAAGAAATCCTTGGTGTTCAGCGGCAGCAGAGGTCTCACAGGTTTTCTAGGGTGAGCATAAACGCAGCTGAGTAGTCAAGTTGAAAATGTTGCTTTGAGCCAGTGGAATGTAGTTTGAGTTCAACGCCCATCCTCCTGACTTGTACTTAAAAGACAGTCAATAAAACATTATTGAATTGAATCCAGATATGTTCACCATCACAGCTAGCCTCAGTAAGGAAGGGAAAGGTAACAGAATTACCTAACCTTTGGATTATCATTTTGTGGTTTGCAACCTGCATTTGAAATTTACACATCGTGTAACAGCAAAGCTGAGCTGCCCCTGCTTTGCGGCGTTTGCTGGTGCTACTGTGCTGCTCTCGCACAGCATCCTTTTTCCTTTCGATCTGCATGATAGTTCATCGTATAGGTAGAATAGACATGATGGACTTAGCGATGAACACTGTTGTCTTTAGTAGCACACATATTTACTTACGTGTGGTAGAGATTTGATTTCAATAATTTTGAAGATTGAAAACTGCCAAGCAGGGAGGGTAGTGAATAGTTTATACCTCCCTTTGTTCTGGGAGAATTGACTTTTGGGAGCCTTTTACATCTTGTAGATATAGATATAGATGGAGACCATATTTTCAGAAATCTCTGGATCATAAACCCAAGTGCTGCTACTTCAGACTGATGTGTTGAGTTATATTTAATTCTATAATTGGGAATATTAACCAGACTTTGCCTTGGGGATTTAGAGAATTCCCCTCTGCCCCAGACTGGATTTAGACTGCTTTATGGTTGAGAACACCTTGTTCTTGGAAGGTTTGCGTCTTTTTTCTTGTCCAGTTGTTCACAGGATTCTGGGAGTCAAGGCCAGGCCAGGACAGGGGGTCCTGAGCAGTCTCTTCCTTCCTCCACCTCCCACTGCAGGTGAGGCTGTGACAGGGAATTGGCTGGGGCTTGTGCTCTGCTGCCTGGACTGAACTGTTAGTAACCCAGACGTGTGCTATTTCAGATAGAGCAATCAGGATTTTGAGAAACAGAGGAACAAGTGTGATCATCTCTTCCAGGCCACTGTGGTACTATTACACACAAGTGGGGGCTAGGGACAAGTGGAGTCTCACGTGAGGGGACAGACAGTACCACTGTCAATCACTTTGGCATCAATAAAACAAGCGTGACTTCATTTAAAATAGGAACAACAATAAAGAATTGGGCCTAGACTAGAGTTTGGAGGTGTCTAGAAACTCCCATTTGTGGGGTTGAGCTGGTCTCCACGATACCAGAAGCTGTGGAAGCAAGTCAGGCACTCTGTGGTCCAGTTAGATCTGTGGGTCCTAAAAGTAATCACCACTGATAATGGCTGTTGGTTACTGTGCCTTAGACTCCTGTTTTTTCCAGGTATTCAAGGAGGCCGAATTAAACCCACAGACTGGTGTCACCTATGCTAAGGGGAATTAGAAAGAGTAGAGCCCTACCTAGCACTGAAGAGGAGGTATCAGTGGTGATCACTTCTGCTCAGACAGGCCTACTCCAACATCCACAGGCCTGGGCAGGGGTACAAAGGACACTTGCATACCTGTGCCCAAATATTTAAATGTTATAAATCAAGCTACCTAATTGTCCAGAATATGTCTCATCCTCCTACCTTGACAAATCTTTCTTCATAATGACCTAAAGGCCGGTTCAAATATAGAATTCTTTGCCCTCTCCTCTCTCCCCTGCCCATCACCCACAGCCTTCTTTTCCCATGCTCACTCTGTCCCCTATGAGGAGGGGCCTTGTTCACCATGTGTGGATATCCCAGGCTATGCTTCCAAGCTCCATACACCCTCCCAAAACAAACAGTCACTATTAGCTGTGCCTTGAGCCCATGGGATTGCACACTGGCATGCTTTAGCCCAGAGAAAAATCCTTAAGTACCCTTAGATGGGAGATTCTAGAGTCCTGGGCATGCAGAGCATGGTCTAGAAGTGGGAAGTAGGCCCAGTGGATTCCCCACCCCATGTAGGGATGGAGGAAGGTCAGAGCAAGCACCTTTGCCTGGTTTTAAGAGCAGGATGCCAGTAGAGTACAGTTGTCCTGAATGGCTACTTCCATAAATGTAAGCAACAACAGAATCAAGAGTGAAGCGGAGAAAAAGAGATCAGAATAGCAAGAAAGGATTCTGCCAGAGATCACCAAATCCCTGAGGAACTCTCAGAAATAGCTGGGGTAGCACTTTGAGAGAGGCTTATTTCAAGCAAATAGACCATTGGGATGTTCAACTCTAAAACTATAATTTGAAAATAAAGGGGTACATCCTTTGAAATATGGATTACCTAGGAACAGCTTACACTGCATCATTCTTTCTTTACAACGTACTCCCTAGATGGGAGAAAACAGACTCCAAAGGGCTAAGAGACTCATCCACAATCACATTTCTACGGAACAGCAAAGTGAGCATTCTCATTACAAGTCCAATGCTCTTCTGTGTCAAAAATATGCTAAGAAGAGCAGCCAGAGGAGGTCCAGAAAGTTTAGAGCAGGTCTGTTAATGAGAACTCTGCACATCATCTTGCTCATGCTTGGACACAAGAAAGAATTCTCATTTCCTTGATTTTCCTCTACAAGCCTTCCTACCTGGCTGATTTCTGCTGTTGAGTTAATTGGTTTCCTGTTTGTTGGAGGTGTCTTTTCTTTTTCTATGTTGGTGTATTTCTTAATGCTAACCACAATGAGTTTCTACGTTGAGTCAACAGCATTATCTCACTTCCCCAGTGTGGGATTATTGACCTTATTGAGAAACTCCCGGCCTCATTCTCATGACTTGGGAACTTTTCTGGCCATTTTTAATGCTTCTTTGTCATACTGTATGACTAGTCTTACACTCTTAGACTTCTACTACATATCTATTTGGGACTTTTCCTTAAATTTAAAAAGGAGTCAGTGATATATATAACCTATTGAGCACCTAAATTGTATTAGATACGTTTATCTTCATAGCAATCCTGTGTGATAAAAACAACAAAAATAATAACTACCCTCTACTGAGCACTTATGGTGCCCAGCACTATGCTAAACTCTACACATTCATTTAATTGTTTGCTATCATAGCCCTGTCAAGGAGCTATGACTCCTATTTTAGAGGTGAGGAAACCAGCAGAGAGTATTACATAAACTACTCAAGGCCAGTAATGGCGAAGCTAGGATTTGAGTCCCAGTCTGATTCACTCCATGTCCTTTGTATTATGTTACACTCCTCCCATATTTTGTAATGTAGTAATTTAGTGTGCATTCTCTTATTCTGGAAGAAATAAATCATTATTTATAGTTATTATTCTCTGACGCAAAAAGTGTGGTTGTTCTGGGAATGTTAGAGCTAGGAAGAACATGAGAAAGAACATCTAGTCTGATACTCTCATTTTATGGTCAGGGAAACAGAAGCTTAGAGACATTAAGTGATTTGCTGAAGATCTTGCAGTCACTTGTATATAACCCTATACCCTTGTTCTCTGAACTCTTGTTCCAGTTTGTTTGTGTGTTGCCACAAGCATTTTTAGGGGCCTATAAGAACCCAGTTTGGCAATTCTGAAAATTTAAATTTATAATGTTCCGTGTATCACCATTTTTTAACCTCCTTGTTTCAACAATGAAGCCCAACATTCTCTAAATGACAATTTTAAAACTTTGAATTAGAAGTCCACAACTAAAATTCAGAAACTGAAAAAAAAACTATATACAAATTACTTTTCAAAAAGTAAATGAAAAGTAATTTTGTTATCATCAGAAGACTGATGAAATCTAGAATATTTTTAAATGAACAGTACTTGGGTTTTAAAAGAAAACCTTTATTACTATTACATTAATAGCCAAACAATTACCCTATGAATAAATTACTGAAATGAATTGTGTTACCTGCTGTACCTATTTCATTTATAAAGCAAGAGATAAAGTGTGGCAAAATTTACTTTACTTAATGATATAATGCCCATTCCCTGACCTTTAACAGTAATATACTCAAATAGAACAGCATATTAACTATAGATCAGAAGGCTAACACATGCGTGAGCAAAACAAAAGTACTATATTAAAATAGTGATTAACATTCATTAGTAGTTAAATCTTAATTTCCAAGCATGCTGTTATTTCTACCACATCATTATCAGACAATAATTGCTATGTCAAAGAAAATAAGCTGGGGGCAAAGGGTGGGGAGAGGAAATGCTCCATACTTCTTGCCATTCCTGAGGGTGAATATGCTATAAGAAATTTAATAAGGGACTAAAAGGATTAAGTTAAGAAGAAAAATAGTTCATCAAAAAAAAAAGTATATACATGGGACCACACACATTTTCAAAGCAGTATCTGGTTTATTATTCAGGGTTGCTCAGGCATGATATTAGAATTCTTACATGCCAGGAGCCAGAAAACTCAAAGGTTAAATCAATAGCCAGCTGCTATATTCAGCTTATCATGTGCCTGGTAACAGGAGCAGTAGAATAGGAGTGTCACTACCTATCCACTTACCTAATCACTTAACTACGTATCTATCATTCTACTTGCTTTGTACTATGTGTAATTGCATGAACAGTCCCACATTCCAATATTTACTCAATTTACTTTGGGCATAATCATAAAACAGCAGTTATGCTATTATAAGCTTCTTACATTTTAAAAAATTTGGTTGAATCAACTAGGAAATCCTCAAAACAATTTTTTTTCATGAATATACTATACTTTTTCCTTGAGGGAAGCATTGTAATTTTTCTTTCTTAGGAATGTACCAAAACATTTTATTTCTATGGATGCGTGTGCCATTTTCTGGAGATAGTAATAACCCAAAATAATTGTAAGATGTTTTATATTATAAGAATAGCACAGCACTGTGACACTTTAGCCAAATACAAAGTTATGTGGCCTGAAGATTTAGAGAAACCACTACACTAAAATATCACTTATCTGAATTAATCGTAGGCAGAGAAGAAGATCTCAGTAGTGTAGAGTATGAAGTAGAAAAAAAATTAATGCATGGCCTTTTAACTTTCTAAAAAAATATACACATTAGATGATAATTCATAACCTGGGCCTCCCCCTGCAGAATCCACAACCTGCTCAGCCACAGCTACCTATACCTATCATTAACCCCCCTCTGTCACAGTGGAGGAAATGTCCCTCCTCCTAAGGCCAAGTTTCTCTTTGCGTCTTGTGAATCCTATCTCCAACCACCTTCAGTAGAACTTTGCAGTATTGATTATCTCCTCTCCCCCCTCACTGTATCCTCAAATTCACCCCCTTTTACCCCTTCTTCCTCTCAACTTTCCTTTCAACAGCACTTAAACATGCTTAAGTCCTTCCCATCACACACGTGTGCTCGCGCACACACACGCACACACACACACGCCATTCTCTTATCCTACTCTCCTTCACAGCCAAACTTTGAGAAATTTGCTGTCTTGAATTTCTTTCTTCCTTTTAAAAAATGTATTAAAATATTTCACATATGTATGTACTTCTCAACATGCTTCAATCTGAATCCCACTCTGCCTAAACTACTCTTGCTGAAGTCACCAATGCCCTTTGTGTTGCTGACACCAATGGCCAGTTTTAATCTGTATCTTATTTGACATGGTTTCAGCATTCAGCATGGGGACCACTCCCTGCTTCTTGAAGTAGCCTCCTCCCCTGCTTGATAACGCCACCCACCTTCCTGTCTTTTCTCTGTCTTCTCTATTATTTCCTCCCAATCTCCTTTAGCATCTCTTCCTCCTCTACCGCATGTTTAAATGATGGAACTCCTTGGGGAACTGTTTGAACTGCTCCTCTTTTCTCTTTCATAGAACTCACTTTGTAGGCATTCTCAGCCACTCCTGTGGCTCGTGTACCACTTATACACAGACAACTGTCAACGTATATACCAGCCCAAACCCAGATTCGGAAACCCAGAACGATATATCCAATTGACAGTTCAACATCTCCACTGAAATATGGCACAGACAACTGAAACTCAAGGTGTCTGAACCCAAATCTCCTCCCAGCTGGTGTTTCCTAATGAAAAGTGTATCATATATTCACTATTGCTCTCGCCAGAAACCAGGGAACAGGGTTGGAACAAAACACAGACAATAGCAAACCATTTGTTCAACATTTATTTAGTGGGTGTATTAGTTTCTAGGGCTGCCATAACAAATTATCACAAACTTGGTGTCTTAAAACAACAGAAATTTATTCTCTCATGGTTCTGGAGGCCAGAAGTCTGAAATCAAGGTGTCAGCAGAGCCATGCTCCTTTTGAAGTCTGTAGGGAGGAAACCTGCCTTGCCTCTTGCAGCCTGGGTGGTGGCCCCAGGCCTTCCTTGGCTTGTGGCTGCATAAATAACTCTAATCTCTGCCTCTGTCTTCACATGGTATTCCTCCCTGCCTCTCTGTGTCCTCTCCTCTTCTTGTGAGGACACCAGTCATTGGATTTAGGGCCCACCCTAAATCTAGGATGATTCCATCTTGAGATTCTTAACTAATTACATCTGCAAAGGCTTTGTTTCCAAATAAGGTCATATTTTGAAGTTCCAAGTTGACATGAATTTTTGGTGGATACTCTTCAACTTACTACAGCAGGAATAGAAAGGAACAAATTTCATAACTGAAAAAAATACAGATAGAAACATATCCACTTCCACTGGCCAAAGCAAGAAAATATTCCAGGGGAAAAAAATGGCAAAACCCCTCTCACAGTTTTTGCAGTGTTTGTTCTCCCCAGTTTTTTGGTTTTTTTCTTTGCTCCAAACTTAATAACATACTGTTTGGTATACAAAAGCATTTTTAAATTCTGATAATTAAAAAAAACACAAGGCATTCCTAGTAAATAGCACTAGAACTACTTGGTTTCAAGATTTTAACTGGTTCTAGGGCTAATTTTCAGCTGACTGCCCTGAAAATATGTTCAGAGATAGGTCTTCACTAGTGGCAGAGGGGCATTTTTGTTTTTCAGTTTCTACCAATGAGTACTGTCTACTTCAGCAGAAGTGGGCTGTGTTTAGAGCTCACTAAGTTAGTTACCCAGTGGGGTTGTAATGCCTTTGAAAGATCAGCATTTTGACAGCTGTCCTGCTGGTCCTCCAGGAACCTTGTCTAAGGCACCCTTAGCATCTCCTTTTCCCTCACACCCCACATCCAACCGAGTCCTTGATTCCACCTTCTATTTATCTCTCCATCCACTTCTCCCCACCTTTACTGCCACAACCCTAGCTGAGCCACCATCTTTGCCTGCTTGAACAACCTCCATAGCTTCCTAACTGCCCTGCCCAGATAAATCTTTCAAAAAGCAACAGCATAAAGTTTTCTAAATGCAAGTTTGATCATTTTACTTGCCTGTTTCAATATTATCCCATTCTCTTAATTTACAAACCAAACTCTTTAACGAGGCCCTCAAGGGGCCTTTGGAGTCAAGAAGACCATGTTCAAGATCGTACACTGTTGTTTAGGAGCTTTATGGCCTTTTGCCAGTCATTGAAATTCCTTAAGCCTCACTCTCCACATTAACAAAACACAAATGAAAGTAATATTCCCAGGATTGGTGTGAAGATCAGATAATAAAATGGATATAAAAATTTTTTCCAATTTACATAATACTATATAAATCCTAGTTATAATCATTATAATTATTCTAATAGCACTCTCCAGTTGAAGGCTTTAAACCTCACTTTAAAGTACAACATAAGAACAGTGTTAAATTGACAGAGCTATATCAATGTATAAGTGCTTGCAGAAAACTTTAATTTTTTTCCTCTTAAATTGATTGTGGAATACTACTCAGCCATAAAAAAGGATGAATTAATACCTCTGCAACAATTTGGATGGAACTGGAGACCATTATCCTAAGCAAAGTATCTCAAGAGTGGAAAAACAAACACCACACCACAGGTACTTGCTATTAAATTGGAACTAACCGATGAGCACACATGTGCACAGAAGGAAGTAAAACTCAGTGGAAATCAAGCAGGGAAGAGGGGAAGGGTAAAAACCTACCTAATACATACAATGAACACTATTTGAGTGATGGGCACATGTATAGCCATGACTCAAGCATTACAAATGTGATCCATGTAACCAAAAATATTTGAACCCCCTTAATATTTTGAAATTTAAAAAAAATTTAAAAAGTATATATAAAAATAAATAAATAAATAAATTATTGTGGGCCGCCTATATGTTTATTATAATAATTTTTCAAATATGTGTTTATCAGCCCCTATTTGAATCAAGTAACAAATTAACAGAGTCCAAATTAAAGTTTTATTGCATAACTAGAAAATGAGTGCTTCCCCTGTATAGTTTGGTATACAACAGGGTGACCCATTCGTTTTAGTTTGCCCAGGAGTTTCAGTTTTAGCACTAAAAGTTCCATATCTTGAGGACCCCCTCAGTTAATTACCCCAGTGTACAATTAATTTGTTTCAATATGCAGTGGCTCAAGACGTCTACCTACAATAAAAGACCTTTCTATCCCTCATCCAAGGTTCCCATCCCTTGCTGATTGTATATCCAGAGGTTCCTTAATACTTATGGAAATGTTGGAGTAGGGAAGGGGAAATATTGCCTGGCTTGGTCTCTGTCAAGGCCCTGACAATGGGGAGTGAGGCTAGTGGCTTAAGAATCTGGCCTTAGAAAGTTGTGATATAAGCTGATAGCAAACCCCAGCTTCTGTAGCCACCACAGGAGCCAAGGTAGCTCCTAGTCTGTGGAACTCAGAGTGGAGAATGGGAATTGCTTCCCATCTCCAGTGATACGTGGGGATATCCTGGTGGATTCCTCCTGCAGGATGGCCAGGCGTTGTGAGTTACAGCTCTTTCAAGCCTTGGCCACCTCACAGGTGTTAGGTAGTGCAAATTAAGAACATATTGTACTTGTCCTGCTGGGCACTGCTTTGTTGCTTACTGGCCATGAGATGCCTTGTGAATACGGGGTTCTAGGGATCTCACCAGGGGAAACATGGGCTTAAGAAGGGGAAGTGCTGCCTATGCCCTAAAGGTTGGCCAAGAACCCCACAGAGGCAAGGCCCACTGTTCCAATGGCTACCACTAGAGCCAGAGCAGAGGCCTGCCACGGAGGTCCGTAGGGGAAAGGCACGCCACCAGTCGTGAGTTTTTATGCCCCGCCTGGCCAGAGCCCAAGGGACATATAGTCGGGTACTCAGCCTTTGCACCTCTCCCCCACCCACCCCACGCCCACCCCCATCTGCTAGGTGCTCACTACCCTCTCCTGGACCCAGTATCACCAGCTTTCCAACTCCTTCCCTCCTCCCAACTTCTTCCCTCTCCTGGCTGGCATCTCCCCTTTAAAAATTTAGGTTTCTTCCCTTATATCTGTCATTTTAAGGGATGCCACCTTGCTGATTGGTTGGTGATTTCCTGTCTCCATTCATATTGTGGCTTATTGTTAATTCATCTCCTAAAGAAAAGAAAGGAAGCCTTCAGTTTAATATCTGGCTTTGTGTGCCTTCTGGTAGGGCCTACATTATATCTTAGTAAATGATTGATAGAAAAATTGGAACCATGGCTAGAAGAAAAACACACGATGAACCCCAGGTTTTTGTAACAGAGGGGTCATTCTGTAGTAATGGTATTTTTGTAGTGAAGACGTAGGATTCATCTTCTCCTTCTGGTCAGGAACACCATTGGTTGGGGGCCAATGGCTGACTTCCCTTATGCTAAAATACCCTATCAGGATCAAGTAGTGTCTAGCAAGGCTGTAGGGTCACTTACTTCGACAGTACTATTCCATTGTCTTAGTTTCTTACTGTTTTGTCCGAGCTTAGCAGCAATTAATCTGATGCTATATGACGCTGCTGTTTGCTTGTTTTTCTTAGTCTACAGCTTGAGCCATCCTTTATTTATTTTGGTTCTTTTTAAAAGGGCTTCTTTGTGGTCTTAGGCACTGTAAATAGATGGAGTGGAACCAGGAGTTAATGTGTAGAGTTTTTCATCTTCAGAGAGTTTCGTTTCAAGCTAACTCTGGGTCACGTGTGCCCCGAGTTCAGTTTTGTTTGGATGGAATGCTTCAGCTTGGAGAGAAAGAACAGGAAGTGGGACATGCCAGCGCCCAGGCAGCAGCTTCTGCTTGTCAAGCCTTTCTCGACAATAAGGTCACAGACATTTGCTAAGGGCGGCTCTGGGAAGTAATTTACAAATTATGCTAAGAGCAACCAAAAAAAGGTTTATTATTAAACTAGGAATGATCTGAGCACACCAGCAGAAACCAGGTTGTAAAATGAGTTTACCTCCAATCCATGATCAGGAGACCACGCCAATTAGAGAGAGAGAGAGAGAGACACTTTAGGGGGGAGCGAAACCAAGGCCAGAATTGGAATCATACTCCCTGCTTGGGCAGAGGACATTGAGGAGAAGTAAAAAATGCCACCTAGTTGTAAAGATTGGTAACCAGAAGACAGAGCAAAGAGCTACTTTTAAGGACACAATGAAACACATTCAAGTTTCAACCGTGAAGTGACCTGGAAGGGCAAGAACAGCCATCAACCCTAGGTTGGTGCTTTCTGAATAAGGAACCAGACAAAGAAGACACAAGGCATGGCTGCAGCTACATACCTACATGTAGTTTAATAACCTAACAAAATATGCATTCAGGTCAGAGTAAATGATTGATCACCTTCTGGTCTTTCCTGAAGCCTGGGGTCAACAATTTCTTGGCATTGTGAAACGGTTTCCTGTTTCCTTCATTCCATCTCTGGGAAGGTCCCAGCATACATTCTGCATCATTCCTCCACTGGCAAGGAGACCTTGTATGGGCCTGGATGAACCAGGGATGAGCCCTGACCCCTTTGCTGAATTCAGAAGAGGCAGGGCTGTCACTGGGGAGGAGATGTGAACACCACCTAATGCCATGAGGATGACTTTGTGGTTAACTTCGCACAGCCCAATTTCTCAATTATGCTTATAGTCAAATTATAGTGACCGTCAACATCTTCAAAGAGAAAAGCTGGTGGAAAATATACTTTCTAATTCTAAGTATACTTCATCATTCTAATGTTCCACATCTGCATGTACCTGAATCACACATTCTAACCAGGCCAAGAAATCATTCACAGGGTAAAAATGGAAACTGTCAAGTTCTTTACAAAGCACAGCTGCGTGGGAAATTAATGAACGCCTATTGATGTTTTTTTTTTTTTCAAAGCAAGAAGAGATAGGCTGTCAAATGAGATTGTTTATGGATTCAAAATTACCTAGGTCACCCTTTAGTTATTATGCTCAAGATGGTAACCTATTCTTAAAGGCACACAATATCCTTCCAGTGCCCAGCACGTTGCATTGTTATTAGCAATGCCATTTGTGTTTGAGCTAGGAGGAAATCCAATGTCAAATGAAAAGCGTTTCTCCTTTTCATGAATTAGCCTTTCTTTAGCCATGCCATCAAAAAAGTGAGGACACTGCTAATTTCCCAAATCTTTTCCAGGCTGGCACCGAATGGATTCAAGTAAATCACTGGATGCCTTTATCTCTGAGTGACTCATGCTATTGAGAGCTAGCTTTATGGGTTTGAAACCCAGCTAGGCTCTCACTGCCTCCTTTGTCTTTTTACATAGCACAGCTAGGTTTAAGTGAACTCAAAAGTTGCATTTGAACTATAACAACTTGTTATTAACTAGCCCGAAAATTTTATCTGCCTAGTTGATTGGATCTAACTATTATGCTGATATAATATTTTCTTTGCAATCTAAAATATAATGTTGACATACTTCTGGCAAGTTATGACTCTACAGTATAACCCCATAACATGGTATGTCCCATGTCCCCATAATAAAGAATATCTGTTTTGTTTTTAGAAGTAAGGAAAAGATATAAGTTCATTTCTCATTTTCTCTAACTTAATTTTTTAAAGATGATAATATTCAGGAGAGTACAATTGACCACATTTTAATTTAGCATTTTAGAAGAGAATCTCATATACCCAAGATGAACTTAAGAAAATGGCAAAGAAGGAATTTAGCTAGATGTTTTTATTAAAATAAAATGACTAAAATCTAAAATATTTTCTCAAACAAGATAAAATCAGCTCCACCCTTATTAGGAAAGGAAAAAAAAAGGTTCACTTTCATGTTAAGAGTGTCCATCTCCTTTTGTTAGTAAGATTTCAAGGATTTGGAAACTTCATGTTGGAGTTCCTGATTATCAATTATTTGTCTCTTAATTCAAGACTTGTTCCTCTGGGTGAATTTCTGAAGCAGTAAGGCTCTGGCAGTCTTTGAATTAGTACAGAATTTTCAAATGGTTTTAAAAGCCAATGTCATCTTTTCTTTAAATAATTTTCCTCATGTGTTTGATAAAATCATGTTTCATGAGCATGCAGGCAATGTGAAGTTCGTATTCCTCCAAACATTTCACTTCATAGATAAAAGTCAAGTTCAACTGAAGAGCCATAAAGACAAGCACTATCAACTTGCTAAGCTGTCATCACAAGCACGAGGACTGACTAACACAAATAGGTTATATGACTCATGAAAACAAAAGATATTTCCCATCCTTCCTTGTGAATAAAAATGCTTACCACTGTTGTTTATATCTTAAAATAAATAACAAATATTAATACTTAACTACTGCTAACATTTGTGAAGTTCTTGCATTGGAGACTCTGAGAGTAATAAATGTATCCTTCACTCAAGAATTTAAAATGACAAATTCAATACTTTCAATGTATAGTTTATTAAAACTAAAAATACCCAAAAGTAGTATAAGATCCACATCAAACAAACCATATTTCAACAGAAAGAACAAGGACTTTTAGTGCACTTTAACTGAGACAAAACTGACTTACATTTTCATCTCAGTTCAGGTACTTACCAACTGTAGAACCTCAAGCAAGTTACTTATCCCCCCTGAGCCTTGGTTTCCACATATTAAAAATGGGATATTATTTCAGAATCTTATTGTGCAAATTAAGTGAGAGAACATATGTAAAGCAAGTACCACATGCTTGATACATAGTAGGTACTCAGGTCGCTAGCAGAACTCTTTTTCTGTAGAACACAAGTGTTGTTATCAATGAGAATTTGCTTCTACACTGGTTGATATTTTCAAATGTATCTTTCTAAAATAGGAATAAATTATTTCTGGTAATATCATGATTCATATAGGTGGGCTAAGGCAGAGACATCAGGATTGATATTCTAACATTCAAAGATCTTCAGGAACCACAAGATGGTGTCCGTGAGACCCACATGTGTTTCCTGTGCTGCTAGCACCACTTGGGACCGTGAAATAAGGAATTCCCTTAAACTGTCCTGCTTTGCTTATGCTCCGACTTCTTTGCATCAGCTGGATTTTACTGATCTAAGTCAACCGTGTAGCATCCAGGGCAGCGTAAGATTGAGCAGATGCACTAATGAGAAAAAAAGATAACGTGACATGACAACGCTTCAGTTACTGAGGTTCTGCACAACAGGATGTTCTTTCCACGCCACCTCTTCCTCCCATTCACAGGGGATGACAAGTCACAGTGCCTGGTGCTTGGCAATTTATCATCCCAGAAGGAACTTGGCAGGTCAATGAGTTAGTAGAAGTCTGTGTTGAAGTTTCTTTCCTTTTTTTTTTTTAATAGGCATTTCCAGGGTGTTGGCAGAGAACATATAACTCTTTATGAAAATGTAACTTAAAGCCCTTGAAGGACCTAGCTATCTGAGAAGGAAGAGTTAAAACTTTACAAGATCTATTATTATAAAGTTTCTGTAAAAGAGCTGCAATTCTTAAGGCATCTTAATATATAGCACTTGGAAAGAGATCCTAAAGAACTGAAAGATCTAGCAATCATAAACTGACAGAGACTGGTCCCCAAGAGTCTTGGGTAAGGCACATGTCAATATCTGATCAACACGACCATTGTGCAGTCAACCAACATTTGCTGAGTGGTTATCATGTGCAAGGTACTATGGAAGCCACATGGAATACACTAATATGAAATGGTCTGACTTTTGAGTCTACAGTTTAGTGGTGAAGACAATTTAAAAATTTATAATTTTTTAATGCTGTAACGCACTGTAAAATTTGTGAATATAGTGTTATAGTATCCCTAAGGAAGGGTATTCTTACTTGGAAGGTTTTGGAGAAGTATTTTTGGCAGGTGTAACACCAGATCTAAGCCTTAAAGGATGAGTTAGCCACTGGTAAATTAGGGAGGAAAGGGCATTCCAGGAATATGAGACCACAGGACAAAAAGCCTTACAGGTGAGAAACAGCATGTGCAGAGAACAACAAGCAAGTTGATGTGGACTCTTAGGGCACAGCAGAGAGTGGTAAGAAAGAACAATGTGATGCAGTTTGTGGAGAATCATATTTTCATATTAAGCATCTAAAATGCTATCCTATAATGCGTATAGGATAGTATAGATGATGAAGTGCTGTTGAAGGCATTTAAGCAAGGGAGCAAAATAGGTCAAATTTGCATTTTTGTTAGATCCTTCAGATAGTATTGTATAGGACAGATTGGAGAGGAAAGGCTAGAGGGAGAAAGAACAGCTAGAAAACTCCAAGCAAGAGATAATAAAGACCAGAACTAAGGTTGTGGTAGTAGGAAAGGAGAAAGGGATTCATTCAAGATGGATTTGGAGACAAATCTAGCCAGTCTAGACAACTAATAAGGGAAGGGATGCAAAATGAACTTATGGATTTCTAATTTGGATAATTGGGAGTTTGGTGAAGTCAATAAAGAAAAGAGAATACAATAGTCCCCCCTTATCTGCAATTTTGCTTTTCATGGTTTCAAGTACCTGCAGTCAACTGTGGTCCAAAAATAATAAATGGAAAATTCCAGAAATAAATAATTCATCAGTTTTAACTTGCATGCCATTCTAAGTAGCTTGATAACATTTCACACCATCCCATCCCACTACATCCCAGCCAGGACGTGAATCATCCCTTTGTCCAGTGTATCCATGCTGTAGACGATACCTGCCTTAGTAGCTGTCTTGGTCATCAGACTGACTACAGCAGTATTGCAATGCTTGGGTTCAAGTCACACTTATTTTACTTAATAATGGGCCCAAAGCTGAAGAGCAGTAATGCTGGCAATGTGGATATGCCAAAGAGAAGCCATAAAATGCTTTCTTTTAGTGAAAAGGTAAAAGTTCTCCACCTAATAAGGAAAGAAAAAAGAAAACTTTATGGTGAAGTTGCTAAGATCTACAGTAAAATGAATCTTCTACCTATGAAACTGGGAAACAGGGAAAAGAAATTTGTGCTAGTTTTGCTGTTGAATCTCAAACTGCAAAAGTTACAGCCAAAGTGCATGGTAAGTACTTAGTTAAGATGAAAAGGGCATTAAATTTGTGAGTGGAAGACATGAACAAAAACGTGTTCCAACAGAGGGCAGTTGGGTTTGGTGCTATCTGAGGTTTCAGGCATCTACTGAGGGTCTTGAAACATATCCCCTGTGTAAGGGGAGACTGTTGTACTCTAGAGGAACCAATGAAAGAGGAAAGATGAAATCCAACACATTTCCATTTGGGAGGCCAGAGAGCTATCTAGGTGACAGTGACCAACAGGAAATAGATGTGAAAATTTAAAACTTGAAGGAGAGTTGAAATTGAAGATACACACACACACACACACACACACACACACAGGAACCATTAGCAAATACGTATTAGTTAAATCAAAAGATATGTTTGTCTTAATCTGTTTCAGTTGCTATAACAAAAATACCACCGGGGTGGCTTATAAAAAACAAGCATTATTTCTCACAGTTCTGGGGGCTGGGAAGTCCAAGATCAAAGCACTGGCAGGTTCAGTATCTGGTAAGGGCCTGTTCCTCACAGACAGCGCCTTCTAGTTGTGTTCTCACATGGTCAAAGGGGCAAGGGAGCTCTTGGGGGCTTCTTTTAAGAGGACACTAATCCCATTCATGAGGGTGGCCCTCATGACCTAATCAAGCCCCAAACGCCCCACTTTCTAAGACCATCACATTGGAGATTAGGTTTCAACACATGAATTTTGGGGGAGTGCAGACATTCAGACCATAGCAGTTTTACTCAGATGAAGCATCTACAGTGAGAAGAGCAGTGCGTGGAGGACATAACCCAAGGGTATGGTAACATTTATGTTGTGAGTGGAAGAGGAGGTTACTAGAAAAAGATGGTCAGGATGATACAAGGGTAGCTAGAGGGGTGTAGTTTTGTGAACATTAAGAGAAAAGAAAACTCCAAGAAGTAAAGAATGATCCAAAGCACCAAATGCAGCACAGGCCAAACAAGAAAAGGGCTGAAAGCAGCCACTGCCTTCAGCAATGAATGAGGCATCAGTGACCCTGGGGAGAGCTATGGTCTCAGACCAATGGAGGAGGAAGTCAGATGCAAAGGCAGAGGAGCAAACGGGAAGGAAACAAGTAGAGAAACTTCTTTGGGGAAGCGTCAATCTGTGACAGTACCATAGGGAAACCAGGGGGAAACGAGGGTATTTGCTTATTGATTATAAAAAATGGGATTCACTTGGGCACATTCATAGCTGAGAGGAACATAGAAAGATACATTTTTTCTTTTGCTTAATAAGATCAATGATAATATGGATTAGGAAAATCTGGGAGCTTTTTAAAAATTCATTTTAAACCATAATTCCTTCCCCACCAAATCTTTCATCTATATGCCTAGCAACCTTCAACTGATTGTGCTTTTCCTGACAGTTTCAGCCAACATATCTGCTGGCACCACTAAGAAGCTATGAACACAAGCAACATAATGAAGAAGGAAGTAGGAGGGGAAGGACGAGGCCCTGAAAAATCCAGATTGGATAATCACTTTCTGATGGGGTCCAGGTTGGCTGGGCAGACTTCAAGTAAAGCCAAGTTGGCTGTGTTCCTTTGAAATCTATCCAAACTGCAATCTCAAATGCTAAACAAGGCAGAACCCTAAAAAGTTATATTTATAAAGTATGGGCTTGTTCTGGTTTAAGGGGTATTATTTCCCAGAGAGAGGTCATGGTATCCGTAATCAGTGGCAAAAGAGCAATTACTTAATTCTCTTATTTCCCAGCAGAAGGTGACACCTAACAATTACTGTTTGGCTGCATACCTTTCAGTGTCTTCCCTCCTGTGTGAACACCCAAGGGTGGTGAAATCAAGAGTGTTCTGACAACACCCCTGGGCGTATTGTACTGACTTGGGCTAGCCCAGTAGCTCTGCCCAGTTTCAGGTGGCACACTCCTCTTGATTCTCACTGTGAGGGTAACACCAGCGTAAAATCAACACAGAAAGTAAAATTTATTTTTGCTGCATATCTATTACTTCTGGTTATTTCAGAAGTTTTGCATAATTATTTAAAAGTAAACCCTAAGAACTTCTTGCATTTGGGACATGATCCTTGAAGTAAAAAAAAACCCAAAAACTTTATTGGATATACTTTCATAAGCTCCCTTAAATTCTTTCAGGGGAAAGACTCCATAAACTTTTAAAAACCCTAGTGCTCACAGATACAGAAGTCAATTCGCGACAAAGTAAGTGACAAACCAGATTGCAACTAGCAAACTGAAGAGAATACACAAGGCCAGAAATGTTATATCTTCCTGGTGGTTTCTAGAAATAAGTGGTAGTGCTTAAATCTCTCCTTTGTCTTTGAAGATAGAGCTACTGATTAACAATCCCAGGCAGACTGTTGAAGATGAATTTAGACTGAGTGAAGACCCACACTTAATGCACACCTATGAGCATTAAGACATCAGCCACCAACCTCCGTGTACTCCCCTCATGTCTCCGAACTTCCGTGCAGTTATGATGCGAAATTTCACCCTGCGTCCCAGCCGCCTTTCCAGTCTCCTTGCCCCTCGCCAGAATGCTGCTCAACTACTATTCAAACAACCTAATAGAGCTTGAAATTAGCCCTGATTTCTAGGAAATTGTGAATTCTGCATAAATCAGTAAGATCTCCTTTCTCAGAACCCTTAAGTGAACTGAGAAAAACCTCAAGGTTAACCTGCTGAGAAACATATGAGTTGCTTCCTGACTCTGGGAAATATAGCTAAGATAAGATGGATGATACTTCTCTCTTGGTTCTCTAAGCTGCCAGTTTCATAGCTGACAATGGCAGCTGAGGTCCAAAATAGCTCTAAGAGTTATTGGACATTGGTAAAAGTTTTCAAAAGCTCATTCCTGGGGATGTAACAAGTTTGCTGTTTCCAAGCTCTGGCAAGATGCTGCAGCTTCTTATGTTTAGTCTTGGAGCTACTTTGTTAAACACCACAGGAAATAAAACACTAGTTTTACAATAAGGCCACATTCATTTTTGTTCATAGCCCAGAAAAAACTAATCAATAAATAATAGCTAAGAAGAGATATTTGGATACAGAAACTGTAGTTGTTTATTGAAAAAACAAGAAGTAGGAGCACTAGATTCCTCAGACCTCACTTACCTCCTTTCTAGAAAGCTATAAAATATGTCCAAATAACAAAAGATTTGAATCTAATATTTGTAACACTTAAGCTTAAATTTTAAATATGATCCAGAATATTAAAAATCAAACCATCTTCTCCAGTACTAAGATGGAAAGTTTTTGGAAATCAGAGGACTTTTTTTTCTGTGATTCCAGAACCTAAGTATACAATGATTGATACATAATAGGTGCTAAATTAAAACATTTTTAAATTTCAAAATTGAAGTTGAAATGTTCTTGCCTAAAATCAGAGAGAACTAGAAAACAAAAGACCATTATTCTGAGAAGTTTTCTTCCTGATAGTCCTTTCTTAGGGATGGATGGGGGGAAAAAATCTTTGACTACCTGGAAAAGAAAACTTTATATTAAAAAAAAAACAACTAAGTTAGGATTCCTAACATTTATTAAGGGCCTATAGTATACTAAATGCATTGCCTGTACCAATGTACCAGTGCCTATAGCCTACACATTAAAGAATTAATAGGCCATGTAACACAACACACACACACACTCTCACACAGACACAACTAGCTACAAAATGTTATAGACTTGCCAAATAATCCTAATCAATTATCTGGCTCCACTCTGATGAATACCTGTTCCTGCTCTTCCAATCTACTAGCACAAACTTTATTCCTCCATGAGTTCAGTCACACCTCTCCCTACCCACAAAGTCCTCAAATCTAAATCATGAATAAAACACCTCTAGTCAAAAGACTGGGCTAGTATAGGAGAGACTATATAATTGGCTAAATATAGTTTTTTTTAAAGCACTCAAAGCAAATTGAATAACAAATAACAGAAAGAAAAACCTGATCTTTGTTCACACTATTGTTTCCAAAAATGTGAAATTTCACTATGGTGCCAAACCATACAATGACTAAACACAGAAGCCAATAAAACGTGACAGATCCTGTGGGATTGGGTAACAATGAAAGCCTGAAGGCCTTGGTAGGTATGTGCCTACAGGCCTGTTGCCATCAACCGCCTATGCCTGTTATTAAGACCAACACAGACACTCACAACATTGAAGGAGGTCTTTTTTTTTCTTTAAAGAACTTTTTTATTATTTGAGAAATACTACTATATTATTCCACACTGAAAAGTGGAAGGAGCTGCAGGAATAAAAACCAAGACCTTCAGTGGCTCACCTCAACACTCCAATTGTTTAATATAAACAATTGAATAAAGCAATTTTTAATACAAGAAAGCCTGTGGACACCTTAAAGAAACAGGATGCCTGCAACAATCTTGTAATTGTCCATTTACAACTGAAAGACTTACACAATAACTTCACTATATCTGTGTGAACTAAAATAAAATCTTAAGCCCCCTAGCTGAGTGAATGGACCCCCTCTTGGCCAAGGACCCCAGAAATATCCTAAAGCTGAGTTGCTGGCCATGAGAAGGGTGTTCAGACATGCCTCATCATGCCCCCCTCCCTTCTTGGAGATATCCTTTGTAACTCATTAACAGACCTAAGGCTATAGGAGACACAGCTTAAACCACACCTGCAGGCCATCAATTTGCTCACCAGATCACTTGAGTTTCAGGTCCAGTGGCATGCATGCCTCTGATTAGCAGACGCCCTTATCTTAAAATATTCCAAGCCCTTAGACAAAGCTGCATTTCTTTAACCAATTACAAATCAAAGAATCTTTAAACCCACCTATAACCTGTAACCCTACTCCCCTTTGAGATGTCCCGCCTTTTTGGGCCAAACTAATGTATGCCCTCTGCATATTGACTTAGAGTCTTGCGTGTAGTTCCCGTCTCTATGAATGTATAAAACCAAACTGTAACCCAGCTACCATGGACACATTTTCTCAGGACCTCTTGAGACCATATGCTTTAGGCCGGTCACACACATTTGGCTCAGAATAAACCTCTTTAAATTATTTTACAGAGTTTAGGTCTTTTTCCATTAACATCTGAAAGACAATGTAGTGTTTTCAGAAACGTAGAAAAATATTTTTACGTTGCTGCTTAGAAACCACTGATAGAAGGGAAGCTTTACACTATGGATAATGACATTTTGGTTTTTGCCTTCTTGTAAAATTATTTAAGGTTATTAGTCCTTAATTATCTCATCTCCTAAATATAGATGTTTATATCTTCTCCCTCTGCTATAGGACTTAGAGATCAATTAGAGAACCAAGTGAAAAGGTGTCATGATATATCTTTCACAGACATAAAGCCCGTGGCCCATTTCTAAGAGGCTTTACCTCTTCCTCCTTCTGGATGGGCCTATATTCCTTGAAAACATCAAGAGAGGATTTAGTTGAATATTGAAGGCAGCATAGAAGCCCCTCTATCCCTGCCTTTCCCATTAAGCTGTGACTCATTCTCCAAGGGTAGTAGAGTGGCTTCCTCTGGAAGTTTAATGTCACATGCAGATTGCTCCCTTAGGTAGCAGATCCAATCTCTTAGACAACATGCATATATAAATAGTATAATTATGACATTCTTTGTGTCAAACCAAAAGATGTAGCAAAGTATCAGACACAAAGTCTGATATTATTAGCTGTTAGGGTGGAGACTCATAACTTGAGCTGAGAAAGAATTCCCAACACAAAGATTAGTATAGAAAGAAGTAAAACTTTATTTTAATTTCCCTGAGAGGTAGGGGAAAGGGCTCGCTCCGCACAAGAAAGAAAGAAAGAAGTGCCGGCAGGGAGGATAAGGGGTTTGGGGTTTTTATGGGGACAAAGAGAAAGAAAAAAAGGTGATTGCTGCCAGCTGATAGCAAAAATAGCGGCTGTGAAACGGCTGCATCTGTTTCCCTTTTTTCCCTCTCTCTCTTGTCTGCGAGGCCTGGCTCATCAGTCTCCTTGGAATCTGGTCTGGTGAGAAGGGGGCTGGGGAGCTCGCATGCCTGCTGTCCGCTCGGGGCTCTTCAAGGCTGTTAAATAAACTTTTAGAAACGAGTTAGGCCACAGGTGTTTAATCTTACAAGGGGCTGTTGTGTGTTATGATCTTTCTCTTCAAAGGGGCAATTCTGTGCTGTGAGTTTACTCTTCTTTTTTCTTTCTGTTAGATAGTTTCTCTCTGTTAGATAGTTTATTAACAAGGTCAACCTCTCATTACCTATGATTGGGAGAGTAAAATTAACCCTGATTTTAAGTATTAATATCATCTCCTGGTAAATCCAAGCTCTTTTGAGGGTGCTGAGTGGGGGCAGAGAAGGGAGAAAGTTGAGTTTGAGGACAAAGCTAACCAACTTCCCACCCTGTGATATCCTTTGGAAAGGGAAAATTTTTCTTGAATCATAATACTCAAATACATAGATCTGGCTGGATTCAAATCTTGACATCCCCCTCCCATGCCTCTATCAGCTCTATGGCTCTTGTTCTTGCCTCAATTTCTTCATCTTTAAGGCAGGATAATAATAACAGCACCCAACCTCAGAGTTGTTGCTGTGAGAAATGAGAGCATTAAACACTTGGCACATTAACTACTGGCAGTACTCAAGGCAGAAATGAAGGCAACTTCACTTTATGCTTATGATGGCCTGTTAGTAATTGCAGAAGAGAGAGGACAGGTCTGTTGTTGAGAAGTACATATTTATAAGCTCACATGGAGTAAGGTTGGGGACTACAAAGGAAACTTTTAAAAAATGACAAAGTAAGATTCTCTCATCTTTCCTTGATTATTGTTGTATGTGAACCAGAGTCTTAAATCAAAGAAACTTGCTTCATATCAGAAATTTGGTTTTGGTTACGGAGCTTCTAACTGGAGGGTGACAGCTGATAAAAGGGCTGGGGGATGTCATTTGTTAAAGTAATGAACAGCTTTAAAAAATGATGGGCAGCTCTTAGGAATCTGGGGGGGGCTGCTGAAAATATGCACAGAAATGGACATATGATAATTTTATTTCTATGTTTTTAATGCATAGAAAATTGCATGCCCTGTACTACTTTGCAAACATTGGTTTGGCAGCTGGGGGTTTGGAAGGCAGGGGAGAAAGTTCAGTGTGTACCAAGTGTGGCTGATCAAAAGCAAGGCCTTGACATTGTATGGAAGAGAATCACAGCATTATCCCCTCAAGCCAGTGAGACAAAGAAAGTCAAGCCCCTTGAAAGCTATTAAAAATGAGAGGCAAGCTCCTTTCGACAGTGACTTCTGTTGTTTCCCAGGACAAGCCCCTGGCTTTCTGATTAGTTTGAACAGGGTCATACAGAAAAGGTACTGAGGCCGCGGGCTCTGCCTGGGAACCCCCACACAGCCAGGTCCGGTCCCACGTGCGGGTCACGTGAGGCGGCGGTGGTCCCAGGCGACCCAGCAGTAAGTGCCTGGCGTCTCCTGGGAATGCCAAGGCTGGGGCGGGAGGCCGTTCCAACCTCTGCGTGGGAGGAGAAGCTCCAGACAGGCCTCTTTGAAACCTTTATCTTTCTTAGTTGTTTACGGGCTCCAAGTTGCGGTGAAAAGGGGTCACCCTGTGGCATCGCCTGCAGGCACCCTCGTCTGGGGCAGCAGAGAAAAGTGGGGCGGGTTCTGGGGAGCCCAGACGCTGCACCCGGGGAGGAAGCCGGGTGTGCTGCCGGGGAGACACGCCGTAGGAACTGTCCCTCAAGGAACAGAAGAGCCTTCTCTGGGTCTCACGTGTAAGGACACGGCAGGTGCCGTGGCAGACGGTGTTTTGATGCAGTGTAGGAAATCAGATAGGAAGTCTGGCGTTCAGACGAGGCAGCATATTGTTCATCAAAATATTCTAGAAGTGGAGGTATGGGTGGGATTTTCATCTAGCACACATTAATTGGAAATGAATTAACAGTAATTAACAGGAAATGTTTCTGAAAAGGGTTATAATAATATTGCCCCATGGAAAGTATTATAAAAGCAAAGTACACAGAAAGTAAGGGTTGTCCTTAATTTAATCACCAACACTAAAAGCCACAGTGGAGGTGATTTCATATGCTATGTTCCTTTTCAAGTGCTTTATTGACTGTGAACAAGCAAAGGCTTATGTAGATGAGAATCATGCTATTTCTCCAGATTTGTGCACGCTCACAAGTGTGGGTTTAGAAGCACAGCCACGGGAAAGCTGAAGCCCCACCTCCCTCATTTTTATTGATCTCAAGATTAGAATAAAATACAGTCAAGCATCAGGGTTGAGTGAGGGAGGAGATAATTTACATGGTCATCAAAGCCCCTCCCACTTCTGCGATTTCTTGAGACCTCGTTTTAATCTGTACCTTTCCTAAGGGTTTTTTTTTTGTGTGTGTGTGTGTGTGGTCATTTTTAATCTTATTTTTCCTATTGCTTCTTTGTACTTCCTTTTCACTGGCTTCAACATCCTAGCACTTCAGATCTAAGGTGAGAAGACATTACAAGACAGCACAGTACCAGGTTAAGGGCATGCTTGCCTGAAAGCACTTGTAATCCATTTCCCCCTTGTGCTCTGAAGGGCAGTACTGGAGCCAGAACCCGTGTGGTGCCCTCGGAGCCATCCTTCATCATCCAGCCCACTTGAAGTAGAACAATCTTAGCACAAACAAACAAAACAGGGAAAGGGGGTACAATTGCCCCACCTAAATATAAGCAAGCAGGATATTTGGTTGTAGCTTCTTCTTTCTTTCTTTCTTGATCATTTTGCATAATTGCAGTACTCTTTTGATTCACTTTGCTGGTGGGATTTGGTTCCTAGCCATGCAAATTGCTTTTATAAAAATCTGGAAGTCAAGAAGTAAGTATGTTGCTCCAATTAGCCTAAAATCCAACCTAATTTGCTGTTGGACTACAAGAAGTTTGCTTTGCTGTCCCCCTGCTAGCTGAGAGAGAGCTGAGGTCTTAAGATTCTCATTCAAGGTCATTGCCTATGTTGTGCACTTGGGATAGCGTAAAATAGGACTGGGGTGGGGGAGGTGGTGAAAGATGAGGGGAATAAAGGTTCATTACTGTTACCCATTCAGCCCCTGCCCACCAGCTGGAGGTCACGTGAGTGCAGAGAAGCAAAACTCACCTCCACCAGCAAAAGGACAGAGGTGGTAGAGAGAGGTTCCTCATAACAGAGAAGTGTATATATTGGCTGAGGAACACACACTCTGTTGTATGGTAGTGATTGCTCAATTTGTGTACATGGTAACTCATTTATGCTGCTGTTCTTTGTTCTTTAGTGAAGATAGATGATCCAGCAAAGCAAATCTTTGTTTCTTATGAGCTCATCAGCTCCTGCAGTCTGTGCCACACCTGTAATTATAATTATGGGCCACTGCTTGGGATGCTGTAATCCTTTCTAGTGAAACTAATTATAAGTTCACAAACTGAGTTACTTAGCAGAGAGAGAATGCCTGAGTTGATAGAATCAGCTTCATTAGTCTCTTTCATTGGTTGTTCTGTTTGCAGTTAACCTTCTATTAAGATGTAGATGGTTAATGTTTTTCAGTAATATGGAGGCATCGTCACATTTTCAAGGGAACTGTGATGTTAATAAACTAACTGGGACGCTCTGGGCAAGCATAATGAGTTGAGCCTTTCTGAAAAGGACAGTTTGATACGAAGGGATCAAAGAATTGCTGAAGTCACACCTCAAGGATGAAGGAAAGAGAATCTATGTAGAATCACTGGAAGTAAACTCCTAAGAGGTGGTCCTGGAAAATTATTACATGTTGCCTGTTTATTTTAACCACATCTTTCCTTAGAGATCGGCATATGTTTCAACAAGAACAGGCTGCGTGCTGCTAACACAATTCAGCAGTATGAACAGTCCACCATTAAGAAGGAGCAGCCTGATGGTTTTACAAATTCACTGTCCTTTAGATGAAAAAATTTAACACAGAACTTTTTTGTTTCAATTATACTGAGACTTAGGGACATGCAGGCCTTGTTCTAAAGTAACAGAGTTCCTTTTTTTTCTGAAGAGGCATTGTTTCTCTTTGATATAATGTTCTTTCTTAGATAGTTGATAAGAAAAGGAATTTGTGATTACTGGGTTTGTATGCAGTTTGCAGTTGTAACCTTTTTTTCCCCCAGCTTCCAAATAGGAGGAGTGGGTTTTTTTAATCCGCTTAAAGCCGATAAGGCTCCACCCCCAACAAGGTTTCATTTCTACAATCTGAGCCCAAATATTACAGCCTTCAATTGGTCTATTGTATTTCAGTCACACAAAGGATTTAGTCAACTGCCATGGCATTTCAGCCTTTTAGTCCTGTTGCAAATTACTGGATGTACCATGAGATTTTTCTCTGGCATATCAAATAAAATTCAACTTGGGAAAAGAGAAGAAACAAAATTGAAACAAATAAGAATGATCTAGGACAACAATAATTAATTCCATTTATCAATAGGCCTATATTCATTTTATGAAAAAGTCTTTTAGATAGAATCAGTGTGTTTCACAAAAATATAGATTCATGAAAGCAAAATTGCTTTTTAAACAAGGCCTGCGTGTCCCCTAAGGAAGAATCCCAGAATTTTACAATTAGCAGTCAACATCACTTCAAACCGTGGTTCTCACAGTGTAATCCTAGACAAGCAGCATCAGCATCACGTGGGAACTTGATAGAAATGCAAAATCTCGGGCCACACTTGAGACTGATTCAGACACTCTGGGGCTGGAGCCTCACAGCTTGTGTCTTCACAAGCCCTTTAGGTGATTCTGGTGCCCGCTCAAGTTTGAGAACCACTGGCTTAGATCAGTACCACACCCTCCTATCTAACCTACTTGCCTCCTTGCACCCACAAATCATTCTCCACACTGTCTCCAGAATGCCTTTTAAAAACACTGATTTAATTATGCCATCACCCCTTTCCTTAAAACTCTTTCAAAGTTCCCCATTGCTGTTGGGTCAGAATATTCATGGTATCCCAGGCTCGTCACCCACTGGTCCCTGATTAGCTCTGCAGCTCCATCTCTCTCCACTTCCCTGATCACTCTACCTCCCTCACCTGCCAGCCCACGTGCACGCACAGGTGTGCACACTCACAACTCGCACCCCCACGAAGCTGTAGTCATTCTGAGCTCCTTGAAGTTCTGCAGGTACATTACGGTCTCCCTCTCATCCCTAGGCTCTGTACATTGTTCCCTGCTCCTGAAATGCCCTGTCTCCTTCCTTCCCACCCCCTCCTTCTCACCTCTCTTGATCTGCATAATTTGTTTTCCTCCTTCCAGGACTTGCATCCATTCTCACTCATCTGCTTCTGGAAGCTTTGCCTGAATGCCTCACCCATGCCTAGGCCAGGTTCCTTTTCTAGGTGTTGCCACAGAACACTCTGTATACTTCCATCATTGCACTCACCACTCAGAATTACAATTACTTACTTGTCTGTTTTCCCCTTATACGTTTCTAGATGGGAGTAACTATGTCTTACAATCTTGATATCCCAACATCTAGCATAGGGCTTGGTTTATAACAAGCAATTAATAAGTCCATGTTGAGTAAATGAATGAACAAGTCCCTTGGTACTACAATTACAGATGAACAGAATTGGGTCCTGACAAATCTACTTTGTGGGGATTAACACCTGATCCCCTGTTGCTCAACCCAGCATTCTTGTCATTAAATCATACTGTGTTTCAGACCTAAGTAAAAATTCACCCAACCTGTTTTGTGTGTCAACTGTTCTGCTCTAGAGAGAAAACTTGGACTAGGTAGCCCCTTGGGTTCAATTTATAACAATTTTACCAAGCTGATTCTGACTTTGTGATGAGATAGCCTAGGAAAGGTGACAACCCTGTACCAGGACAGAGTGACGTACCACTTTGTATATTACATCCTACCTCCTCTAGCATATGTGGCCCATATAATGGCTGCATGGTATAGGATTCCTCAGATCTGGGCTAGATGCCAGTGCTCTGTTGGCCTGAAGGAGCTAATGAGGTGGTTAAACCAGGTTTCTGAAATGAAAAGGTCACCTCACATAGTGGGTGAGAATGTGGACTCTGGTCTCAGACTGATGGTTCAAGTCTTGCCCCTACCCCATGCTAACTGTGACATGTAAGCCTCAGTTCCTTCATCTACAAAATATGGAACAAAGTGTTTCTTAGTTTGTGGCACTGGTGTAAGGACTAAAGAAAGGTGATCTATCAAAAGCACTTAACACAATGGTATATAAAAAGTGCTTGATAAACGTGAACAAAAATAAAGCCTAATAAGATATTGAGTAATTTAGTGACCAGTTTCAGCAGGGGCTGGGCATACACAAAAGTCAAAATGCATGTTAATATCATCCCATCCCTCTGAAGTACTCACATTGAATTCAACGGACTACTATTACCAACATGGATTTAAAACACTCACCAGACTTTTTAGTGTACAACTGCTATGCACAGATTCGAGTGTGAGAGAATGTGGCAGACATTTCCAATTAAGATCCAAATGCTTCCTGTTTATTTAATTTGTGGTCAGCCCTTAATATTACTCTGCACCCTTTGGAATGATCCAAGCATTCAGCTTCCCTTGAATTCAATGAGAGTACTGTGCCCAGTCAGACTTCATGAAGCCGAGCGAGAAAAGAGACAGTCCTATAATGAAGAATGGAGTTGAATTTTCAATTGTCCTTAGATTATTACATTAGGCATGTTATTAATATAAAAAGGAAGGGATTTGATGAAGTAGGCCTGTAAGTATGGAGCTCAACTGGCCCTTTTATAAAGAGGCCTTTGCTGAAAATGACATTCTGCTTTTTTTATTCTTCAGTGACTTCTAAAAGATAGCTTATACTCTGCTCAGAAAGGGCCAGGAAGTCCACTGGCTTTTGTAAGATGTTAATATGTCAATGGAGACATGATCACTGAGTAATTAAAAATAATCCAAACCTCTTTTAAATAATGAACAGATGGCCAGTTTAATTACAAAATTGTCAAACATTTGTTGACTGTATCTTCATTCTTAATGCTATTGTAGGGCTTTGCTGGAAATCGAATATATACTCTTTATTAAGTTTATATTTTAAGATACAAAAATTTGGTTCCAACACTTACTAGCTGGGAGATGTTACTTCACCTGTCTAAGTCTCAGTTTCCTGATCTATAGAATGGAGATCTGTGAAGTTGCACATCTTACTTCCGGTCTGTGAATTAAATGAGATCATCTCTGTGAAGAGGGAAGCATAGCCCCTGGCTTACAGGGCCAAGTAAACATTAGCTATTGTAATCCAAAGCCAGTGTACCAAATCTATCTTTGGAGGATGTTCTGTGGGAGAGTCTGATTGTTTCCATCACATTGTATGGCCCTGAAATAGTGGAGAAAATGTGAATACACAGATGTACATATCCTCACCCGTCCTCATGAAAATGCCAGTGGAAGCTCAGAGCAAGAGGCTGCCGTGATGGGTAGTTGGCTGTGGTTCTCTTCATCCAGAAAGTTCTTTGAGGTTCCACGGACAAATACATCTGAACTCAGCTGAGATGGAGCAGCAATTAATACTCTGTGAAACACACTCTGCCCTTGAGAGAATGACTGAAAATGTTTGTGGTTTTTCTCTTTGATCATTCATGGCCCTTGAGAACACAACATGGGATGCACAACATCCTGCATCTCCTCATTTTCCTTACTTTTGACTCCCTGCCTCTTTCCTTCTCTGCTGGCCACACTCTCTGTATATCTGAGCTCTTGCTTTTCTCCCACCCAGCTTTCCAAGTCCCTCCTTCCTCTCTTCTTTTTATGTTTTACCTCCTATTTCCTTCCCATTTCACTGTCAGCACCCCCTTCTAAGTGAGGATGCCTTTAAAATCTTTGCAGAAAGCCAAGTTATATGAAACTGCCATGGGTGCAGTGCTCTGAGTTGATGCAGAGCAAGACAGGAGCTGAAGCGGGGGTGCCTCAGCTCCTGGTGGAGTAGCGCTTGCAGAAGCACTGTGTGGAACAAAAATAGGAACTTCAAGGTGAGATTATTGAAGTCTCAGAAATAGTAAGGCATAACAACCGATTGAAAATAGACTTGTTCATTTGAAAATAGACTTGTTCATTCTATCCTGGGATTTGAGAATTAATGAGTCTTCCTTGGTGCCTCAAGGGGATAGTCTTCATAAAACTAAAAGAGGCATAACACTGTACACTTATGCAACAAATTCCCCTGCAGGATTTTACAGACTGGAAATGAACATCATTTAAGAAGAGATTGGATATGCTACAACTTGTGGATCATATTAAGTTTACCTTCTTTGACCAATGTCCATGCTGTTCTCAGGGTCAAGTTATAAATTCCTTCAGAGCTGTAGTATCAACTGTGGGAATATAGGGAGCTCTGAATTTTTCATTTCATGCATCTCTCTGGAAATTTAAACATTGTGAGTCCAGAGTTCTATAGAGTGAAAATGTTACTTCGGATAGAATAGTGGAAGGATGGAGAATAAATGCTGAGGTATGTAATCTTAGTTTTTGTCATCACTACTCTGTAAAAGTCATTCAACCTGTCTCATCATGCTGCACTTTCTACCTCTGGAAGTCATGCCTGATGTGTTGTTTGGACACATTCTCTCAAGAAAATCTTCTTTCTGTAATATAGAGATGACTGCAAAATGACAGCGTACACCAAGGTAACAGACTCAAGGCATAAACCCTGATCTGCCAGGAATTGTAAGTGACAGCAGTTTCATAGTTGACATACCCACAGGTAACTATATCTTCACGTGTGGTATGTGGTGAATTTTTTCTCTTATATACATATACATTGAGACACCCCAGGTCAGAGGAGGATCACATGGTGCCTTGTATTTATTTATTTATTTTTAAACAAAAAGGGAAATAAGACGTCTATAGCCACTTACTGGAACCTACTACTCAGGTTTATAATGAATGCCAACTTTTTTTTTTTTTTTGAGATAGAGTCTTGCTCTGTCACCTGGGCTACAGTGCAGTGGTGTCATCAAGCTCACTGCAACCTCCAACTCCTGGGCTCAAGGAATCCTCCTGCCTCAGCCTCCTGAGTAGCTAGGACTACACGTGCTTGCCACCACACCCGGCTAATGTTTTTATTTTTTGTAGAGATGGGGTCTTGCTATATTGCCCAGGCTGGTCTCAAACTCCTGACCTTGTATTTTTTAATCATAACTTTTAAAATCAGCACTTCTTATATATAGGCTTAAAGAAAAACATATGGGTCAGTATTTGGGAAGTTAGGTGAAGCCCTGATCTTTTGCTTCTATTTCCTTTCCCATACCCACTTAAACCAGACAATTATGTTCAAGGATACACAGAAAAGCAGAGCTGGGACCAGATTACTAAAATTGGTTGCTATTTTAAATGACATATATGTGTATTAGACTTCAGAAATTTTCCAAGTTTGAAATGTATTTTTTCAACCACAAATGTCTTATTTGGGTTTCTGTTTTTTCTCCCCAGAATAAGTTTACTGTAGTTTTGGGGTATTTTTTTGGGGGGAGTGAAGGGAGTTGATTTTTAAGTGTAGAACAAACAGACCATCAGAAATGTTGAAAGCTCCTTTGCAAAGGATAAAATGGCTGTGGTAAGGAACTTTAAGCTTTATTGGATTTATTTAGTGGCTTTTTCTCAGAGAGCTAAGATAAAATATGTTTATTTGTTTATATGAAAGAAATGTTTATTTGAAAGAAATGTAATTGTGAGTTAAATACATACTCCTTATCCTTTCAGAGTCATGGAATTAGATGTGCTTTCTTTTTTCCTTATAGGTATTTAATGGAGACTACTATAAAATTCCTTTGTATAAAGATTCCAAGAAAATTGCAAAATGTAACAGAAGAAAAACAAGATTTATGACTTGTGCCCAGAAAAAAGAATTGTCCCTCCCTCTCAGGAAAAAGCAGCCCCTTCAAATGAAACATGAGTCATACCATGGTCAACAGATTAGAGCTGTATCTAGCAAGATAATGGCTCTATGTGGCAACACCCCGTTCCTGCTTCCACACAGTTCCTGCCTTAGAGGCCTATATAACAGTGTAAATCCACCCAGAAACATGTTAAGGCTTCGGAGAGTTGCAGTAACTGGGTTAACAGGCTTTTAAATTAAACTCGGCATTTGAACTCAGGGTCATTGTATACAGCACACCTCTGCCTACAGCTTTCAAGTTTGATCAATATTTTTGAGTAACAGTAGAGAGATAGGGAAAGGTAGTGTTTTCAGGATAGTTGTAATTTTGGTTGAGGTTCCAAAAGTTTGATCAGAACCTAAATTCTGAATTTAAACATTTGTTTTCCAAATGCTTGGGGCAGTGGAACAAACAAAAGGCATCCTCAAGAAAACATGACGAGATTCATTACATTCCACAATTATTCAACATCCAGCATACTAAGGAGCTCATACAGCTTCACCTTAAAGTTGGTTGGACATGGAAGCCACTTCAGCAACAATGCAAAGAAGGCAATGTTAGCTTCTTGTCTGAGGTCCCACCGTCCAGTCTAGGGATTGTGCTGTTTCTCTTCTCTTCTGATTCCAAACTATTATCAGGCTGATTTCAATTGCTTTAGTTGCTTTCTAGGTTTTCTTCCCAGCAGCTGTGTCCTCACCTGCTTCCTGGACACATCTAGGGTTCTATTCTGTGTGTGTCACTTTTCTTTCTGCTTCAAGGTTGCATTTTCAGTGTTAGTGCTACTCTAAGAAGTGGAACACGTTTCTAAACACTGGAAGAACTAAATCTTGCTTCATCTGTTTCATGTATTCTTTCTTGGTTTCCAAGATGCCAACTACTGGTTCCAATAAATTATACACAAAACTAAAGCCAAGCCAAACCAAAACAAACAAAAATAAGAACAAAAACAAATATGATATGTGCTAATTATTAATAGCTTTGGTGGAAGAGGGCTAGTCCTGATGCCTTCTCTTTTCTACCAACATATTTTAATGGGAACCTCTTACGGGGACCTTTTGGAGACTATGTCTTACTCCAAAGAAATGTCTCAAAGGATGGGAATTTTTAGGTCCTTGAAGAAGGCATTTCAGAGCAGGTGGATCTCGTGTTGGAATCCATATGTAAACATTTAGATAGTTCTGTATCCACCCACAATTAGAGCCAGTGTCTGGTATACAAAAGCAACGTGAACCATGGGAAAAATCTCTGAAGAAAGGTTTGATAAAGACACGTGACCAATTTTTCAGAGGTACTAAAAGGTACCCGTGAAGTTTCATAGAATTGTCATTCCCTATTCAGTTTCTGAAGATAGCCTTATCTGCAAGTTTTATATCCATCTTACCCTTTCAGAGTTGCACAAGAAACAAATCCATTTCACTACATCAAAAGCAGCTACCAATACTTTCAGGAATGTTTCATTCCTGTCATATCAATAGGTACATTTGAAACTTAGTGGCCTGCCAAAATGAAGAACAATTAGTTCTCAGATAATTTTATGTGCTGTAACTCATCATTGAATAGAATGTATTCAGTCATTTATCTTTATTTTTGTATCAATTCCTTCTTAACCGCCGCCCTCAAGAAGAAATAAAGTGGAGTGTACAATAGCACTACTGAACCTAAGAACATAATATTTGAGATTCTCTGTACAGGCTATGAAGCATGGTCTTCAAGAATTCTCAACCCACGTACTGTACAAACTCTCTGAATGAAATGGGTCTTGACCCTGTATGGTTTCTTACAATGCTTTCATTGACAACCTAAGATGTCAACCACCAAAGCAAATGTGGTGTTGATGTCACTGCTGACACAGTTCCACCAAATCACATGCTCAGTGAGGCAAAAGAATCAAAGTTGCAACACTCTGGCCCAAGAAAGCATTGCAGCAGTAATAAGATCAGAGAAAGCATTTAGATGCCAGCCTCTGATCAGGAAGAGTTAGAGAGAAAACTATGCAAACTACACTAGCAGCCTGCAAAGATAAGCGATGTGGCTGCATCTTTTGGAGAAAGGAGTGTTGCTATTACATAAGGCAGACATGCCAAGGAATGAAGCTTCAAGTTCTACCATGTGGCTTAGCAGAAGGAAAAAAGCTATTATATTATATTCATTCTATAATGCCTATAATTTGAACTTGTGACATTCTCATCTTTATCAACAATAAGGTATAAGACAATACACATAGCCCATGAAAGTTTCCCTAATTAAGGAAGAGGTCTTTCATTCTACACATCCTGTCTGAAATAGGTTTCAGAGTCTGACAGGTAGGGAGATTTCCAGAAGCATAGTCATTTCTGAATACAAGAATTTCTTATTTTAACCCTTAAATTCATGAGCACAGGGTGGGACAGCCTATGGTAATTTGACCAGAAGTTGGAAGAATAACACTAAAAATTATAAGGAGTGGCAGCCCTCAGAGGTCCCAGTGAGACCAGCATTGCAACTCCCAAGAACACTGAGTCTTCAGGGCCCTGGGCTCTAGGATACTTGGCAGGCATCACAGCGACACCCAAGGTGTACAACAAATCAACAGATTTTAACATTCATTTATCTAACAAATATTAATTAGATGTGCACTGTACCATAATGAAGAATATAATCCTTGCCCTGAAGGTGCTAATTTATAGCTCAGGAGACATACAAGTAGATAGGCAGTTATAGCATAGATTAGAGCAATTGATACAGAAAATGGACACGTCCCTTAGTAGTAGCTTCCTGAAGAAGATGAAGCTTAACCCAGTGCTGAAGAACGAGTTTGAGTTAGTCAGGTGAGGGAGGAAGAGTGCAGAAGAACATTCCAGGCAGAGGTGGAACACTCTGTCCAAAGGTATAAAAGCAGAGAGACATGGCAATTTAGGGAAATGAAAGCAGTTCAGAATAGTAGAAGTGTGGGAGGCTCCAGTGGAATAGCAAGAGAAATAAGTCTGGAGATGTAGGCAAGAGTCAGCCCACAAAGTCTTCTGTTCCCACTTTCTTTTGTTACTATACAGAGGTGCTTGACCTTGAAAGAACTGAATGTCTTAAAAAATAATGTGTGCGGTTTACTTCATTAAACATCAAAAAGAGCCAAAGTTCTAGAACTAATTGTGAATTTTCATCAAAATTTTATTTCTCTCTAATTTACCTATTTTTCAGTAATTCACCACCTAAAACCCCAAAACAATAAGGTGGAGTTTTAATTATGGCTAACTCTGTGAGCAGGTATGATTGCGGTTGGGTTAGAAAGGCTCTGTGCTCAGAAATATGCCACGTGCCTACAATCCCTCTAATTATCTGTTATAAAACCTGAAATTGTCATTAGAGATTTACTCCTTTTATTCTTCTAAGAAGGAGTAAAACTTAGTGTGTGTCAGGCAAACCCTTTGGAAAATTTTGAGCAACATATATACTAATGCTGACCATATATGTAACTTATGATCCAGTCATTCCACTGCTAGGTATATATACCTACAGAAATGAGTATATATGTTCATTAAAGGAAATGTATGTAAATATTCATAGCAGCACCATTTGTGGTAGTCCCAAACTAGAAATACCCATCAATAATAGAATAGTTAAATTAAATGTGGTGTATTCACACAAAGAAATACTGCAGAGTAATGAGGAATGAACTACAATGGCAAGCAACAATTTGGGTGAATCTTAAAATGTATTTTTGAGCCAAAAAAGTTCAGATAACAATAGTATATACAAAGTGGTTTCATTTTTGCAAGGTTCAAGAACAAGCAAAAGTCATATGTGGTATTAGAAGTCAGGATACTGGTTGTTCATGGAGTGGGTAGTGACTAGTGAGGGCACGGGGGGCTTCTGGGGTGCTTGATTTTTGATTTGGGTGTTGGTTACACAGACATGTTCACTTTGTAGAAATGTATTGAACTGTATAATTATGATTTTGCATTTTTGTGTATGCATATGTTAAAAAAAGTGAAGATGCTTAATTGGATTTACACATACCAGAAACTATTAGAAAATGCTTTATTTAAAAAATATACCACTTATGCCTTATATCACATACACAAATTAACTCAAATGTATCAAGTACCTAAGCATAAGAGCTAAAACTATAAAACTCTTAGAAGAAAACAGGGGAAAAGCATGACATTGGATTTCACAATGATTTCTTGGATACAGTACCAAAAGCCCAGGCAACAAAAGAAAAACCCGAGCAACCCAATTAAAAAAATAAGCAAAGAACTTAAATATTCCTGTCTCCAAGTAAGATATACAAATGGCCAATAAGCATATGAAAAGATGGAGAAGTTGGGACCCTCATGTATCTCTGGAGGGAATGTAAAATAGTTCAGCTGTTGCAGAAAACAGTTTGGTGGTTCTTTAAAAGGTTGAACATGTAATTACTATATGATCCAAAAATTCTACTTCTATGTATAAATCCAAATGAATTGAAAGCAGGGACTCAAACAGGTACTTGCACACCAATGTTCATAACATCATTATTTACCATAACCAGAAGATAAAAATGACCCAAATGTCTATCCATTGATGAATTGATAAGTGAAAAATGGTATGTACATACAATGGATTATTATTCAGCCTTAAAAAAGGATGAAATTCTGATACATGGTACAACTTGGATGAGCCTTGAAAATATAATAAGTGAAATAATCCAGATGCAAAAGGAGAAATATTATATTCCACTTACATTAGGAACCTAGAATACACAAATTTAAGAGGTTATCAGGGGATGGGGCAATGAGGAGTTATTTTTTAATTAGTACAGAATTTCTTTTCTGGAAATGGATAGTGGTGATGGTTACACAACATTGTGAGTGTACTTAATGCCACTGAATGGTGACACTTAAAATGCCACTTAAAAATGGATAAAATGGTAAATTTCATGGTATGTATATTTTACCACCATAAAAATATATCATCTAAAATAGAAACAAAAATTACAAAATACCTAAGAGTAAATCTAAGAAGAGATGAAAAATTTATAAAATCAATTGAAAATCATTAAAGAAGAGTTAAATAAATAGAAAGATACATCATATTCATGATAAGGGAGATTCAGTCATATAAAGATGTCAGTTATTCCCAAATTAATCTGAAGATTTAATACAAATCCAATTAAAACTCAAACAGGCTTTTTTTGTTGTTTGTTTTGTTTTGTTTTTGCTATGAAACTTGACAAGTTGATTCTGAAACTTAAATGGGAGGGTAAATGGTCAAGAACAGCCGAAGTGCAACCGAAGAAGACACAGGCAGAAGACTCAGGCTAGAGGTTAGGATTTGTTATAAAGCCGTAGAAATTCAGACTATCGTACTCACACAAGGATGGCCATGAGGCCAGTAGCTAATGGGCTATCACCAGTGTAATGGCGATTGACAGAGCTCGCTCCTTGCTTCACCTCCTTCGGGGCTCATCTCAAATGCCATCTTAGTACTGAGGAGTCCTGTGTAAAACAGTTATGGCTGCTCTCCCATCCCCACCACTGTCCTTACTCCCCTCCCCATTTTAGTTTCTCCATAGCAACTTATAACCCTTTACCATACTGTGTATTTTACTTGTGAATCTCTTTTTCATGTCTCCTCATTATAGTGTAAATTACACAAAGGGAGAGATTTCTTTTTGTTGTTCACTGGGGTGTCCTCATGGTGTAGAACACTACCTGGTAAATGGTAAGTGTTCATTTTTTAAGTACATGAATGCAACAGTTTAGAATACTCAAAAACAGACCCACATGTATAAGGGTGTCCAATATATCACCAAGCTTACATTACAAGTCAGTGGGGAAAGGATGAATTATTCAATAAAGGCTTTTTTTCTTTACCCAGCTTCTCTTATTCCTAAATTTGCCTAGCATTGAAAGAGCTGAATTCCTACAAATCAGAGTTCTTTTAATCTCTCACCCTATAGATTGTTCCCTTAATATCAAAAAGACACAAATTTGCAGAACAAAGTGAGACTATTAGTTATCCACATAGATTTTTAAAAAGATCCCTTCCTTACATCATACTTAGAAGTCAATGCTAAATGGATTAAAGACTTAGAGGTAAAAATAAAAATTTTAGAGCTAAAAAAAATTTATTTCAAACATCCAGATAAGGAAAAATTTCTTAAACAAGACATAAAAAATATAAATTTTAAAGGAACTGATGGATAATTTTGACTACATTAAAATTAAAAGCATCTATTTATAATGTATTCCATTAAAAAAAGAAGAAAAATACAAGTCACAAACTGGCAATAGATATTTATAAATACATAACCAAGAGAGGATTCAAATCCAGAATATTTAAAGAAAATCTACAAGTCAATAGAAAAAGATGAATAATGCAGTAGGAAAGTGGGTGAAAAGCATAAATAAGTAACCTTGCTAGAAATCAAGGATGTGCAAATTAAAACCACAATGAAATACCACTTTTTACTCTTCAGTTTGGGCAAAATTTTTAAAAGTTGGAAAAAATTAATATCAAGGCTTGGCTGGATTGGAGAAACAGAGCCCTTACCCATTGCTTGTGGGTGGGTAATTGACACAACCACTTTAGAAAAAATACCCTCTGGCTTAGAAATTTCATTCTTAGGTATACAACTTTTAAAAACTGTTACACGTGTGCATCTGGAAGCATGTGAGAAGAATGTTTAAGAAGTTTTGCCCACAACAACAAAATGCTGGAAACAACTCAAATATACATTAATCATAGAATGGATAAATGAATGTTACCAGTCATACAATGGAAAACTATATGACAGTGCAAAGGGATGACTCATGCTGCATGTGTCAACATGGAAGAACCTAGAAACATAATGCTGAGTGAAGGAAGCAAATCACAAAAGAGAACATACAAATCTATTTATATAAAGTCTAAATCCAGGCAAGTTTAAATTGTAATTTCTCTGAAGATATAATAAAGTAATTAAGAAAAGCAATGAACTGTTAAAAGAAAAATGAATAAATGAACACAACAGTCAGCATAATTGTTTCTCCTGGCTGAGAATAGTAGTATGGCCATAAAGACAAACTTTTACATATATATTTTGCCAAAAGTGGACCTTTTTTTTGTTTGGGGATTTTTAAAAAGAAATGGAAAAATATTCTTAAATTCTCTTCCCTTGGCAAAATTTCTTTCCATGAAATACCAAACAAACAAACAAAACGAACAACCAAAGAAATAAAAAAAATATGTGGTTTAATTTGTGACTTTTTGTGAGTTCTCCTCCCCAATGTGGCACGCACCATATTCTTCACAATTAAATTTTCCAATCAAGGCAGCAGTTATTGTTCCTTTCTTGTGGAGGGGCTCAATTAAGTCCTGGTTGTTCAGAGTCTAAAATGACTTTTCTCCCCCTCAAAGTTGTAATTGTGTAACAATTGCTTACAGAGGAAATTGATGTGATCACGTCTGGCTAGCAGGAAATTAAGCAGCTGAGTGGTGAGACCATTACACACAGGCCTTAATGGACCAGCAGCTCCCTGTCTCCGTGTGTCCTCATCTTCCATTTTGCTCTACATACTCTGGATTTTGTCTTAGTCTCATTTTAACATCATCATCACAAATTATTTTAATTCTGTTTAAATATTTAAAATGTTAAAATAATTATTAAAAAACACCTTAGCAAGAAAAGTTTTATGAAACTTGGAAGTGTGAATTTGTCAACTTTTATTGGCTAAAATGTGCTAAATAACTAGAGCAGGAACTTTCAAACGACAGGAGCCACAAAAGCACTTTTAAAAAATTTATTAGAAATAATAAATCTGTAACCACGGAACAAATTTATAGCCGCTAATTCTTGTACAAGGATGTGTTTTTTCCCTTTACTTTATTTGAAAAGGGAAAATTTTCAGTCCATAAAAGCATTAGAGTCATTATTGAAACTCCATAAAACCCAGAGAACACAATTTTCTTATTTTTTAAGTCATATAAAATTTGACTGGGTAGTTCATATTGAGATGGACATTAATACAAACATAAATCACTATTACATTCTACTGTGTCATCCCTCTGATGCAAAAAAAAATCTCAGTATATGCTTACTGTATGTAGGTTTGGGGAGTTAAAATTCTTAGTTTGGATGTACACAGGAAACTTTTAAAAGATCTTTGGGAAGCAGTATTGTATAATAGAATGAACTCTAAAAAAAGTTATATTCAACTTCTCTTTGCCACTGTCTAGCTATGAGTACTTGAATAAATAATTTTAATCTTCTGGGACTCAGTTTCCTCGTTTAGATTCTCTCTTATGGTTGCTTCTATTCTAATATTTGAGGCTAAATTCTGTATTTTGATTCTACTCTTAACTAAAAGACATGCTATTTAAACATGTACACAAGTATTTGGGGTAAGAATCGCAGTACTATGAATTATTAGAGGGATCACCTTGACTATGCTAAGTTTCCTAACACCCAGCATCCTGTATAAAGTATGCGCTCACACTATGCTTTAAATAAACGGGTGAAAGAATGAATGAACAGCTTTAGCTAAGTGGAACTACCATGTGTGTAATTTGACTGAAAGTTTGTGATTTTTACTTCGTTAAATTATCATAGTAAATTTTGTATGTGAGTTTTAAATTATCTGCTTTTCCTTGGGGAATTTTTTTTTTTTACCTCATCCCTATCCAAACCTCTGGCTTACTCACAGACTAGTATTCTAGAGAACTGGAGTTTTGAAACAGTTAAAAAAAAACCCATTAGAAAGCAAATGTATATTTTTCACTTTAGCATTTATTGCCTCATTGACATGCCTTCTACCCACTCACTAAACAATCTTGGGCATGTTAATTCCCCATCATGGGTCTCTGGCTCTTTAAAAAATGAGAATAACAACTTTGACTTGCTTTGAGAAGGACACAGCTAACATAGCATAGAGATTACGGTTCATCAGCGTAATAGCTGTCAGTGTGAGATATTTACTTGTTGCTTCCTTGGGGAAAACTTCCAGAAATGAAATATTCAGTAGTATCCATTAAGAAATACAGGTTTTTCCCCTCCTGCCATTTGCTAAAGTTTGTTTGTTTGTTGGGTTGTTTGTTGTATATTTTTTTCCCCTTCTAATTATTTGGCTGTAAGATCATCATCCTTGTGGGGTATCTGCTAGGTGGAGTACCTTCAAAGTCAAGATATTGGAGGAGGTGAGCAAATTTCAAGTCCAGAGGCAGGTTCTTTGTGGAAAAAAATTTAGTGCCGAATCCTTTCTCTTTTTTTGGTCAGTTGAAAGAGAATATTTTGGAAGAATTATTGATAACTTTAAGATTGGACACTTTTTAAAGTCATTGTTACAAAGTTATGAAAATATTCTATCAAAAAAATCTGATCATTATAAATATCATGTCTAGTTTTGATAAAAATGAGTCATAAAAACTGGAATGTTTCCCTTTCCCTGCAGTTTTGACTAACCATGGTAATTAATCTTAACATCTGTTAAGGTCACTTGCTTTGTGAAATAATAAATTATCAAATAGTAGGGCCATAAAAAAGGTGATGATTACCTGTACGTTGTTCGCCATATGGCCCAATTGAGTACTAATATAGGGAACACCACATGCTTGGTAAACAATAGGGATAATATGGCCTGTGTTAACAAGAGTAGATTTCTATCAAGTAGTGAAAATACAAAGTCATATAATGATAAATTTTGGCCTCACAAAGATGAGGCTAATATCATTAGCCATTTATTGCAAAGGAACTAAATCTTTTCAAATTAAACTCATGATGGATTTTAATCACTTGGCTAACGTTGGTAAATGATTATGCCTCAAGCCATTACGATAATGATCATTATTAGCAAGAGCCGGTTTTTACAATGTTTCTAATGCTTAAAATTAATCCAGAAGTCAAGAGCCATTAAATCATTTCACCTGCAGCAGAATTTAAAAGATGCCCATATTTCATATAACTGCAATTTAAAAACAAAAGCTAAGGAGGCAGTGGAAAAATACACAAGAAAAATCAAGCTATTAACTACAGTGCCACCAAGTGACCAACTTCAGAATTCCATGTATAATCAAAAGTGCAAAGATACCAAGGAAAATAGTTATGTGCAGAAGAGAGACCACAGCAAGAACCTCAGATGGATGCTGGTTATGGACCTATAACGAGTCTCAAAACTCTGAGAGGTCAATTTCTAATTCTATAGAATTACAACGTTCGTCTGGGAAACCTCAGGAATGATCAGTGGGTTGCCAGAGAGCTAGCAATTGTGGAATTTGAACCACAGATGGAGATAAGCCATTTTAAACAGCAGCTACATTTTCAAATGTAAGAAAAAAGGTCTGCTTGAATGATATGAAAGAGTTGACCATTACATATGACATGATGTTATCTTTAAGCACAAAGAATAAAGCGTGAACAAAAGAGAAAATTATAATAGAAACCATTTAAATCATATATCCTATAAACCTCTCTAGGTGTCAGGTTTAAAGTCTATAAAGTGTTGGAATCAGACTAGATGATTTTTAAAGTCACTTACTAGGCCAGAAATCCTATGGCAAAAATCACTTCAAGGCATATGGCTCAACAAATTTTATGTGAAAACATAAGCATAAGTGCTTGGATGGGATGAGATTGTACTCTAATAGTCTAATTGATAACATATCTAAATTGAAGTAAAACACTAAGAAGTGTTAAAGAAAAACAGGAAAGAAATTTTTAAATCTTATAAATCCAGAAAAAAAAATTTCAAAATGATCCTTACCAGTAATATTAAATAATTTATTCATTTATCAAGTGTATCTTGAATTCTAACTATGTGCCAGGCATAGTGCTAAGTTCTAGAGATAACAATGTATCATAGGAACTATTTTCCAAAATAGGAAGGTATTTTTAGTAGAAGGAACTCAAAACTAATCCTGTGAGGCCAAGGGAGATATGGGTTGAAAAAGGATGAAAAATTAGGTTGGTTTCCAAGGAATATGTAGAATCATTTCAGCCTATAGACTAATGTATCTAACCCCGCCCTGTGAGCTGTCCCTGGAAATCCTGTTTTCTTTCTTAGGCCAAGCATCAAGAAACTGAAGATCAACCAACCAACAAAAATGACTAAGGGAGTGACGAGCTTGAATGACTAATGGGAGAAACTTAAGAAGAGCTAAATATAAACCATTTGACTATATAGACTGACCAAACCAGGTGTAAAAATAGAAAACTGATGGGGGATGGTTATTGTTTTCAAGCACAGAAGAGATAACCATGGGAGTGAGCAGTAAGATGGAGTTAGGAAGAGGAAACTTTAGATCATATCAGAAGAAAAACTTCCTGTCAGAGAAAATCATTAGATTAATACAGTCACTAGAGGGAAATGTTAGAAGTTCCACTTGTTGATAAGTTAGGAAAGCACTAACAAACTCTGGGGCGTGTGTTGCCAGTATCCCAGGAGGAAAATGGGCTGGAGGTGCCTCTCGGTCTCTCACTTACGTTCTGCAGATGCTGAGGATAGGAGTGGAAAAGCATCAGGAAGGAGAGGCCAAGGAAAAACAAGTGAGTTCTCAGTGAAATATGGAAATGCATTGCAGTTTCAAAATTACAAACTATTCAATTAAATCATTTCCCCCTTTTGCTTGTTGCTTCTCTCACATTGGTTTGAATCCAAGGGACTGAACAGGCCCAACACTCTACTTCCCTGAGGAGAGAAGTGGAGTCTGGCCCTTAATGCCACAAACTAAAAATAGTACAAGAGATGTTATTTAAAAGAAGAAGAAGAATGTCAACACTTGCCATGCATAACAATTCAAATTCCTGGTTCTCTGTCTCCTGTACCGAAATAAGGAAAACATGCAAAAATGTCACTTGACCAAGGTGAGTTAGTCTAAGAGTATTGAGTCTGCCTGATTTCCGCTGACTTGTCTACACACTCATGTTCCATTACAATGACCTCTAGGGAATCAGAATGTCTCCTGATCTTGTTGGACAGGTGCAACTTTCAATCAGCTCATACTTTTCTCTAGTCTGACCATGCCAGAGAGGCCCAGCCATTAATTATCTTCTGTTGCGTTTTTAAAAGGGCAGGGAACAAAAAGCTCTGTTGTTTCAACAACCGCCTTTTGGGTTTTGTGACTAGGCACCGCTGCTTGGCTTCTATCTCCAGCTTGGGGGTTAGAGCCCAGTTGTATTATTCTCATAACTTCTGCCTGGTGATTTGGACCTTAGCTCTTTTAGTTAATTATGTGACTTCTGACTTTAGCCATCTGCCATGTTTCTAGACTGACAACTGGCTGTATTTTTTTTTTCTTTTGGTTTCCTGATATTTTTTTCCCCTCTCCTAGACCTCAGCTGTGACCTTAATGTTGATTCATAGAACTTTGTAGTAATCTTTGCTTTGATCTGTAGGGAAATTTTTAAAAACTGACTAAATGTTTCAGGCTTAATCTGCTCAGCTTTGCTGGCACAGAAACTTTCTAGTTTTCAGGCCTGTGCCTACTTATCATGTAAGAACAAATCCATTTTTCTTTTGACATTTCAGGTATAAATGAACCATTATAATAACAGTGATATCTCTACTAAAGTAATAGATTATATTGTAGTTTAAATTATCATTTAAGCCATAAGTTATTAGTAGCCACTTTTATAGGTAAAGGTATTTTTTTTAAACTACTTTCATCTTTTTGTGTGTGTGAGCAAAGAATCAAGGTCGTGAGATTTTTTGGTTTTGTTTTAATATGAGTAGTTAGAAATATAGCTACTAGAATAGTTATATAACTGATATATCCAATTGGTTTACCAAAGCATTACCCACCATAGCTTATTATGTGTGCTCTATAATTTTCTTGCATAAGTAAATTATGGTTATTTCTTTTAAGTACAGCTGGCATTCACATTTTTTCCTCCATCCATAATTTAGAAATTTTGATCAACAGACAGGTAAATAGATGGTCTTTCTTGATGAATTATAATTAACGTGCCAAACACTTACTTATGTTAGGAAATAGATTGCTTTAAAATATACCTATGCATATGCCTCAGATGGACCCACATGACTTCAGTAGCTGAAAGTAATTATAATAGAAAATTGCAATTCTAGCCTATGGTGGAGTACAAATACTGAAGCTCCAACACTTGTTAGAATTATGCCACAATTTGCAAATATTTTCTGATTTACAGAATTGTCAATTTATTCTCACCCTTAGATCCTAAACCTGAATCTTAGAATCTTAGGGATTGGGATTTAATTATACCTAGTTTTGTTAATGAATATCAGGTTAAATCACAGAATTACTATTTTAATTGATAAATAATAATTGTATATATTTATGGGGTACAATGAGATGGCTTGATCTACATAAAGAAAGATTGAATCAAGATAACTAACATATCACCTCACTAACATCATTTTTTCGTGTTGAGAACATTAAAAAATCTACTCTTTTAGAAATTTTGAAATATGCAATACATTATTATTGACTGTGGTCATCATGCTCTGTGATAGATCCCTAAACCTTATTCCTCCAGTCTGACTGAAACTTTGTAAAAATGTTGGGTAGGTGGCAATGCCTAACTGTATGTGTCCTCAGGCGTAAGGGCCTGTTCCCTTCTTGTCAAGGGGAGTGCTAACCTTTTCTCCTTTCATACAACACTGAAATCACCATTTTCATAGGTTAAAAAGGTCAAATGTTGGCAGCTTCATAAGGTTTAACTACATAAAATCAGGGTATAATAAGAAATTTTATTAAACACAGCTATATGCTAGGCATTCTATTAGATGCATATTTTTATTAGACTTTTACAAAATGTTGCAAGGTTGGTATTATTATTCCCATTTATAGAGGAGAAAATGATGCAATTTGCCAAAGTTAACATGGTTATTAGGTTCTGGTTTAAACCTATGTTCTTCTCACTGCACTATGCTGCTTTCTTAGATGATTTCAGAGGTGATCTCTGCACTTCCCCCTGCCTAGTACATGGATTCTTTCTAACATATATCTCAGATTTAGTCAAGCAGCCTCTAATTAGACCACACCAATGTTTAACCTGCCATTGAACACTCATTGCCTTTAGATAAAACCCATTCCAATTTCATATCGTTTTTTCATAAAACTTGTATTTCTATTGAATCAAAATCTGCCTGCCTGTAATTTTTACTTCTTCCTGTTTCTGCACTCTGGACAACCTAGAACAAGTCTAATTGCTCATGCATACAGCAGTCTTTCAAATACGTGACAGTAACTGTGTATTGCCACACCACTTCAACATCCTTAATTCTTGAAAACATTCCTGTATCACAAAAATTGTTAATCTTCCAATTATGGTCTGTTATGTAATAAAAAGCATGGCAAATGATGGCCCTTTATTTACTGTAGAATATGATTTCAGCTACCTACTTTTCGGGGTGAAAACACAATAGGAAGACAATTAGTGAGAAAGATATTCATGCAAGCAAGGATTGGGCTTGTATATATTTATTTTCTTTTAATTTAGAGTAAATGTAAATGTTCGTGCAAATAAGATATATTCCTGAATGCTGCCATGTTTGGCACCCTGGAATAGGATATGTATTTGTTCTGTTTATTGATTAGAATATATTATTCTAATTGTTGAAGCATCAAATAAGTGTAAGAGAAGAAGATAAGAAAAGAAAATGCATAACTGATCTGCTACAGCACAAGTAATATCAATTTGAAAAGGCTTTTTAAGGCTTGTTTCATAGTTTGGGCATATAGTGTAGACAGGCCCTGGACTGAGGGAACCATATGGGTTGAAAATGGACAGTGACTGCTTTAGAGACACATTCAGGGGGAGACCTGAAGGACAGTGGAGAGGAAAAAGCTTCCCAATGGGAGGAGCTCAGAGTAGTGCACCTGAGTATCCTTTTCATGGGCAAGCAGAAGTGGCCGAAGGTGAGAATATGTAGAGATTCCTGGGCAGTGGCCAATTGGTATGGGCTAAAGGAAAAGAACTAGAAAATTAGACACGAGGAGGTGTGAGGAAAGGCATGTGGGACATGTGGGAGTGGCACAAAGTACGAAGTTTTTGTATTGCATGTTAATGACCACCAGAAAGCATCCACCATTGAAGAGGTATTGAACAACCAAGTCCACAAAATGATTCTCCTGGTTGATGTTAGCAATTCTTTGTCACTGGCCACCCCAAAACCGGGATGTGAGTACATGCACGGAGCAGCCACAGTAGCAACGATAGAGGCCATTTGGCACCTTGGAATAGGATATGTATTTGTTCTGTTTATTGATTATAGTTCTAGTCCATCAGTGTGGACTCCCATTCACAAGGCCAATATAACTATTAATATTTCTGCCTCTGAATTTCAACACATGGTACTATACTTGATGAGACCAACCTGCCACTTCATGGCAAATTGGCTACACTGGGCCCCTTCCATCCTAGAAAGGATGGAATCAACACAGGAATAGATACCTGTTTCAAGTATAGATTTGTCTTTTCTGCCTGCAGAATCTCAGCCAGCTCTGCTATCTGGGGACTTAAAGAATGACTTGATCCACAGGCATGGATTCCAGACAACATTGTGTCCAACCAGGGGAATCACTTCAAAATGAAAGAGGTACAGGGCTGGATCCATGACCATAGGACCCGCTGATTTTTTCTTTTTCTTTTTTTTTTTTTTTTGAGACAGGGTCTCTCTCTGTGCCTGGGAAGAGTATAGGGGTGTCATCATAGCTCACTGCAACCTCAAACTCCTGGGCTCAAGTGATCCTCCTACCTCAGCTTCCCGAGTAGCTGGGAGTAGAGGTGTGCACCACCACACCCGGCTAATTTTTCTATTTTTTGTACAAATGGGGTCTTGCTCTTGCTCAGGATGGTCTCGAACTCTTGACCTCGAGTGATCGTCCCACCTCAGCCTCCCAGAGCACTATGGCTACAGGCATGAGCCACTGTGCCCGACTGGATCCACTGATCTTATTATATACTACACCATCCTGAAGACTGGACCCATGACTGGACCATGGGATTCACTGATCTTACATACCACACCATGCAGAAGCAGCTAACCTCAGAGAGTGCTGGAACAACCTTCGAAAGGCATACTTAAGCTTCAGCTCAGAGGGAGCCTCTGAAAAGATAGGGTACCATACTTCAGGATGCAATCTGCACATTAAATCAGAAACTTTTACATGTTGCTGTGTTCCTAACAGGAAGAATACATGGATCTGAGAACCAAGGAATAGAAGCAGAATTGGTCCCACTTGCCATCTCTCCCAATGATACACTGGAGGATTCTATGCTTCCCACAACTATGAACTCTACAAGGTTAGAAGTACCGATCCCCAAAGACAGAACACTCTTTTCAGGAGCCAAATAAAAAGTCCCATTAAACTATAACCTATGGCTACTACCAGGGCACTTAGGACTCCTTGTGTCCAAGGATCAGCAGGCCAGAAAAAAAGTAACCTTACTGGCAGGGTAATTTACCTTGATCAACAGGAGGCAGTAGGGCTGCTTTTACACAACAGGGCCGGGAAGGAGTATGGGTAGAACTCAGGTGATTCATTTGGGCACCTCCTCGTACCTCCTTGCCCCACTGTAATGGTTAACAAGCACGTGCAGCAACCTGGCCTGAGAAACATATGGTTGCCAGAGGCCCAAGCATCTTAGGAATAAAGACTCATAACCCAGGTACACACAGGACGGACTGCTGGATGAGGGGAACTTTAGGATGAAGTGGAATTAAGAAGATAGGACATGAAGGCTGAGACCATACGCCCGAGACAGGTACAGGTTTATTTGTCCCACTAACTTCCCCCTAAGATTCCCCTAATGAACAGAGGCCCCTGGGAGCCATGGAGGAACTCTTCTCCCAAACCTGCATGGAGAAGTAGATCCATGCAGTGTGAGGAGTGAACTGTGGTGGCACAGATCTCCTGCTGTGGGGAACATAGTTGACTGATGGCCTCAATCCGGCTCCTCTGGATCCACTAGCGTGTTTACACTGAGGCCCCACCCAGTCCACCAGGGATGATACAAGGCTGATTAACAAGGTCATTCCCAACCCATTCCTTGCAGCACGATTCCTTTGGCCATAGGTTTGAAATTCCCCAAGCTTTTAGCTGCCAATATTCTGAACTACTTGTAATCTGAGACTTCTTTCTACTACCTCTCTTTCTCACCTCTGTAACCACTGTAGACTGCTTCAGTCCTGAATGCTTTCCTCCTCCTTCTTCTCTGCTTCCCCAATAATATTTCATTTTCCAATAAATCTACCTTTGTCTGTCTCCTAAAAGTCTGCTCTCAAAAGATCGAACTAACAAAACCCATTGCAACATTCCTTACTGTCATCCTTGGCCAGATGTGGGCAATATCACAAACTTTTTCAACAATGCTAGTGCCCTGCCTCTCTCCACGGATGAGAGGAACCAAGATCCTTCTTCAAAGAGAACCAAAACCCATTTTCAAATCTCTTCTTATCATAACTCTAAAAAATAAACAAACACGGTTCCACTTAATATCCTGCTAGCCTAAGGAAGCTGAGTGTGGGAGATGGAAAATAAAATTAAAGAGGTAAGATGGTTTTACATCTAACTTTTAGGCCCAAGTAGATTCTTTTACATCCACAACCTGTGTCAGCAATGCCCCTCCTTGTCTATCATCCTGCTTGTAGGTCTTCAACAAATATTTCTTGAATAAATCCTTGTACTTCCTCCCGTATCACTAGTTAAGGACTTCAAAATACGTGAGGTGGTATATAGCTCACTGTTTTACTTCTTTCATTTTCTCACATGGAAGAATTCCACCCGCAGTATCCAACATTTTACCCAGGCTGCTTTCTTCCAGTCTATCCCCCCATTTTGCATCCTCTTCTAAAGTACACAACCTGCTTTTTCTGGCTCGTCATTTTCAGCATGTAAAACATACAACGTATAGAAGTAGAGCAATTGCTCAAATCCTGGTTCTGACCCTTATTCTGAAAACGTTGGCCAGTCATTTAACCTGAGCCTCATGTCCTCATGGAAGTGATGTTACCTCCCTCAGATGGTTGCTAAAAGTATTAGATAAAATTAGAGCTGTAAATTATAAAAGGGCACTCAAATATTATAATAGTTGTCATCATTTATGAGTTTTCTCCCCCATTCAAACAGCTCCTAAACCACAAACCTTTCCTTAGCAAACTTTTTCCAATTTGACAAGATGGAGATCAGTTTCCTCTATTCTTTGTTCTCCACTCTGAACATGAATGTACTCTCATTCCATACGTGATTTATAAAAACAACACTGCTTCCCTATCTGGAAACATCCAAAACTACTTTGCTACTCTCATTCTGTTTTCTTTCTATCTTAGGCAGTGTTTTCTCTCATATTTTACATTCTCCCATAGGGAAAATATCATAAATGAATAGCTATTTTGACACATCTAACCCAGTGATCTGCATAATTAAGCACATAATGCATGCTTAAAATGATAATTGTGGTAAGTTGTATTGAAGTAAAAAATTTGTTGTCCCTCTCTGCCAGATCCTTCCCTACAGAGCCCCTCCTGGTGGATTGTATATTTCCTACCCAGAGATATCAGTCTTGGCCAAGTAACTTGATTTGCCCAATTACTTGTGAGTAGAAGTGACATAGGCCACTTCTGAACAGAAGCTTTAAGAGCCATTGTGTGGTCCACCATTTTTCTTTTCCCGTTTTGTTATAAAAAAGCCAGTGTTTCAAATAAGGCTGCTCCTTCTGCTTAAATATCCAGTGGAGAGGACCATGGCAGACATTTAGTGTGAGAAATAACCCTTTGTTACAAAGAGATTTTGGATTTGCTTGTTCCAAAAACATACCTAAGCCCACCTGGTATAGTTTGGATATTTGTTCCGTTCAAATCTCATGTTGAAATTTGATCCCCAATATTGGAGTTGGGGCCATGTAGGAGGTGTTTTGGTCATGGGGACCGATTCCTCATGAAAGGCTTGGTGCTTTCCCTGTAGTGATGAGTGAGTTCTCTCTCTGTTAGTTCCCATGGGAATGGATTGTTCAAAAGAGTCTGGCACCTCCTTCTCACTCTCTCTTCTCCACCCCTTGCCATGTGGCCTCTTCCAGCTACCTCCCCTTCACCTTCTGCCACGATTGGAAGCTTCCTGAAGCCCTCATCAGAAGCAGATGCCAGTGCCGTGCTTCACATACAATCTGCAGAACTGTGAGCCAAATAAAGCTCTTTTCTCTATAAATTAGCCAGCCTTAGGTATTCCTTTATAGTACCGGTCCCCACCCTTTTTGGCACCAGGGGCCGGTTTCATGGAAGACAATTTTTTCACTGACAGGGGGTGGGGTAGGGTAGGGTGCAGAGCTCAGGTGGTGATGTGAGCTATGGGGAGGGGAGTGGCTGTAAATACAGATGAAGCTTCCACTTGCTCACCTGCTGCTCACCTCCTCCTGTGTGGTCCCCACCCCTTCCTAAATTTCATGGAAGACAATTTTTCCATGGAAGTAGGGGCAGAGGGCCACAGGGGAGCCCTGCAACCTGGTCCCTAAAAACCGCAGCCCGGGAGTTGGGGACCGTGGCTTTATAGCAACACACACAGACTAAGACACCACCTTAGCTGACTGATATAATCATGATCACATAATGTCTATATGCACTGTTCAGTTTTAGTGTGTATATCAGTCCACAAACTTGGATGTCGAAAGACTGCAAGTCTTTATTTTCCTTATTTTGACAGGACTCCTTTCTTTGAAGCTTAAACTTTTGGAAACCAAATTTAGGATAATTTATGGCTATTTATGGTTTTCACTCTGATATGCACCCCTTCTCTGTTAAGGAACCACGAGTCAGCTGCTGGAGTTAATATAGGGAGGAGAGGAAAACAAGAAAATAATAAGGGGAAAATGAACTAAAATCTCAAATCATTATTTAGCCATACTATTAAAGTATGGAGCAATATAAAGTGAGAAAAGAATATAAAGTATACTGAAATCAGATCAGTGTGATATTTCATTTATCACAATTCTTTTTTCATTAAAACCCTAGGAATTCTTAGTTTACTACTACAAACATACTGAAAAGAAATGTAAAAATAGTATTACTACATTTTGCTTGACTTTTTAAAAAATTTTTTCTTCTTTTTCATATCCTGAGGACACTCAAGCATGTTTGACTTTTATTTTTAAAAACTAAAATATGCTTGTAATTTCCATTATTCTACAATTTTCTACAAAATGAAACTAGAATGAAACATATGGATGAATAAAGTTTCATACGTGGCCAAATATCTTCTCTGCCTAACATCTGGATATTTAGAACATCTGCATAACTGACAATATTTCACCTTTTCATCTGGATGTTTGGCAAATATGGAGAAAATGTTTCCTTTCTAAGTCTAATTCTTATTCTTACCCAGTGCTATTCTAATAGTGTATTTGTTAATATGCTATCATCCTACTAGTTTATCAAATAAAATATGAATACTATTTTGGAGCAAAACAATAAATTGTTTAATTTATAGTGCATGCCCAAGCTCTGACAGTTAAAAAGGAAAATTTTTGGTGAATTCTTTCTACATAGCAATCAATCTATTTCAAGAGAGATTAACAATAGAATATATCAAAGCACTCACTCCATATCCAGTGGTCTCTATTGTGTGTGCCCTTTATGTAAGATGAGAGAATTATATTCTTTGGCCAGATGCTGATATAGTCCTATAGCATCTGCATGGATGTCTGTTCGGCACTTAGGGTAAAGGCGGATATTTTATTGTACTCTTGAGGTTATGGAACATGGAGACAAGCATCATAATCATCCTTTGCAAAAACTCCAAGGGGCTTAGTTACATGTTTTTCCCTTGTCAACATCTGTCAAGAACCACATGTCAATTACTACTCCATCTTTTCTCAGGTAATAAAGAAATAGAGAACTCCCAAAAGAACAGTCTTTATCTTCCCAACAATATGCCCCAGGCCTTTGCTTTTGGATCTAACCCTCATAAATTTTTGTCATTATCTACTTACAGGGATCTTGGCAAAGAAAGAGGCCCAAATGGAAGAAAAGGGAGTTATTTCTAGTACAGCAAACCATATGTGAGTGCATGTTTTCAGATATCTAATACAAAGAAAGTCAGGGTATATTTAACCAAGCTATTTCACTTTCCCAAGAGCCACCACTGTATTTTAGTAGTAAGGTCACCCAATTGCTGATTTCTATTCAGTCTCATTCTTTTATGTTTGTACCATTTTATCATATTTTATTTTTTATCTTATTTATTGGCTTGTATGCATGTATGTGAATGCCTTGCCTAGCAAAAATCCCTTATAAAGTAGTGAACAATTAAGTGCTGATGCCACACTGTATAACCAAGATTATTATGCCTAAGGTGAGTTCTATAGCCACCGATGTTTGAAAATAGAGCATGTGAGAGCCAAGGTACATTTTGTATATGCCCTTGGCAATTTTGTTTTCTTCTAACAGACAAACAAGAAAAATGGACAGAAATCTTATTTTAGCCAAATTTTCTCATGGAATTGTTAATTCATCATACAACATTAAATTATCATTTGCCCTAAATTGCAAATGTACCATTTTTTTTATGACTTTCAGATGCAGATCTATAATAAGGCTCCATATTTCAGCTCAAACAGGTTGCTGAGCATCTGAAATGAGGTGAGCACAGAATCAGAGAACCCATAAAGAGATGTAGCTCCGTTGCCATTTTCTGCAAAGAAAATGGTTGGAAGAAGTTATTTACCAAATTTCACAGGTGGTCAGCCTAAGATGCCTTGAGGGTCTGCATTCTGTTGCGAGTGTTCCGGCTTGCTTTTTTTCCCACCAAGATTTAATAAGTTCTGGTTTTTCTACTGTCAGTTGATCAACATTTTTGAGACCCATTGTAAGCAGAGCATAGTCCTAGGTGCTAAGAACCTATTGTAATACCAAGAAGACCCAGAACTTGCCTTCAAGTGTTTAGTCGGGTGACAGTGCCAGACACTCGTACAAAGAATGCTATGTGGTGGATTAAAGGACGGCCACAAAGTTGTTGCTGCTCCTCCCACCAAACAGTGAAGTCTCTTTCCTCACCCCTTTAATCTGAGCTGGCCTCATGGCCCCTTTAACCAACAGAATGGAGAGAAATGATGCTGAGGCACTATTGGACCTAGCCCTTAAGAGGACTGGGAGCCTCTGTTTTCTCCCTTGCAGAAGATAGCCCCTAGGCTGTAAGGAATCCCAGATTATCCCCTAAAAAGAGGCCATATGGCCAGGTCCTGGAAGAGGAAAATCCATGGAGAAAGGGGCCACATGAAGGAGAATTGAGATACCACAGTTGGTAGCACCAGGGCCCCAGTCATGTGAGAGAGGCCTTCTTGGACCTTCAGCTAGAACAGAAGAACCATCCAGTGAACCTACAGAGCCTTGAGAAATAACAAATTATTCTTGTTTTAAGCCTCTGCACTTTGAGAGTATTTGTTACACAGCAAAAGTTTACCTATACAGCTTATAAGTAAACATACATACCAAAATTTGCAGAGAGACATATAGGAACATCAAATGAGTATATACAAGGAATTCTGAAAAGATGGGTGATCAGAAGTCTCAGGAGGCAGGACAGCCTGATGGCTTTGGGAGTCAAACCTGTGTTTGAATCCCTACTCCACCACTTACTACCTCTATGATCTTGGGCAAGTCAGGACATTCCTTGGGATTCAGTTTCTTACTCTATATAATGGAAATAATAATTCCTACTTCACAGAAGTATAATAAAGGTAAGTAAATTGGATAATATATATATAGCTCTTAGCATAGTACATCATCCAGAGTAAGAACTAAGTGCTAGTTATTGTTCTTATAAAGTGATCATGAAAGGGCTTTCTGAAGAAGATGAATTTTGATTTGCATAAGAATTAATCCATAGATCTTAATTCTGCAGTAATGAGATAGATTGAATTCAATTGTCCCTGAACCTCCAGGTACAATTCAGTTTTCTCTTGTTCCTAGTTAGATTATGAATTTGTATTCGTTTGTATTAAGAAAGGCAATTAGTCGTTTTGCACAAAAGTGTCTGAGGCAGAGGCTATGATGTGTTTCCAAACCCATATCCTTTCCTCTTGGGCATGCAGTTAGATGTAGTAAGGCCATGAGACTGAGTTCGAGCTAGTGGAATGTGGGTCAAAATGATAATCAGCACTCCCAGGCCTGCACTAGAAAAACTTACCACCTCCAATGTTCCATGCAATGTCCTCTTCCAGTTGGTTAAAACACAGGTCCCTGCAGGGTGACCCATGGGATCTGCATGTAGAAGATGGTAGATCTACAAGACGGAAGCAATGTAGAAGCAAGCTGCCCAGCCAGGAACCACTCTGTTGGGCTATGACATGAGCAGGAAATACTCTGTGTTAAGCCACTCATATTTCAGCATTTATTATTATAGCAGCTGTCATTGTCAAAACTGATGCAATTTTAATGGCATTCTTATGATAGCCCAAAATCATTTATCTTATTTTTCTACCCACTATCCATCCCTTTTTTCCACAAAAGTAAACTCACTTACCTTTCATTTCGTTCATTATCCCCTTCCTCACGTCTGTGAATTCTCTTTTTCTATTTTGTCTCCACTAGGGCCACCAAGTTATATATCTTCTCTCCTTAAGAGCTGTAGACATTCTTCCCTAATGAGCTTCCTCTAAGTAAATGGAAATAGAAACTTACTCCTTGCCTTTTTCTTAATTGCCATTTCTATTCATTTTCAAACATGTGACCTAACACTCAAAGCAGGGTCTCTGGATATAGGTGATGTTTAAGTCTCTGTAAAATGGTGGATTATTTTTAAGTGCTTAAAAATAAATGATAATTTATAACTGTTAATAGCTAGCATTTATTGACTACTTAATTATGCACAAGGCATTATGTCTTTTATGTTGATTAAATTTTATAATCCACCTAATAAACCTATGCAGTAGGTATCATTATCATCTCCATCATACAGATGAGAAAACCAAGACCCAGAGTGTTTGGCTATTTGCCAAAGTCATACTTTTCTGGTTCATGGAAGAGCTAGAAGTCTGAAGCCAGAGACTCTACTTTTGATTATACCCCCCCATGGCTTCTCAACATGTGGTCATAGACATCATGTCCTTTTATGGTATACTGTGTGGATGTGTACATAAAATATACAGGTTATGGAAAAGAGAATATATTAAAATACTTGTTCATGAGATAGACCAAAAGTCGCTGGTGGTATCCAGCTGCATATTAGGCATTAACCTGTAGCCATTCATTGCACTATTTTCCATGTTCTGTTTGATGGGAATTCTTGCTAAGTCATAATGTAACATCGTCTTGTCCACAGGGTCAGACACTCTGCTTCCAAGAAGGAAAAGTAGCCAACCAATGCTGGTGATCAGTTTGTTCTTTTCAGTGTGACTGATTATCTTGATTCTGATTCCAGTGGTGACAGTATTCTGTGCCTTTTCAGCTGGGATCCCCTTTGCAATGTTAATTAACTATTTTACAGTCATGATTTCACTCATAATGGGAGGGAAAAAACACTCAGAAAACATCATCATCATGAAGACTAGTGTGCATCAAGCATGTATTGTATGCCAAGCACTATGCTAATTACTTTACATTTATTTTATTTAATCCTCTCAACAACTCAATATAACTGGAATTATTTTATCCTCACTTTAAAAAATGACAGATCTGAGGCAAAGATACTAAGTAATTTACCCAGGTCACACAACAAAGTAGTAACATAGCTGAGCTTTGAACCCAGAATATTGACTGCAGAGTCTGCCTTCCTAACCAATACGATAACTCAGAACACAATCTTTGAACACCTGACCTGAAGATGACACCTGGAGTGGTAGATGCCAACCTGGAAAACATTTAAACATTTTCCATTAAGCTCTGAGTGTGTCTTGGCCTCTACTGTTTGTCACCGGGCAGCACTCTTGAGTATAGTGCCAGTGAGAAACCCCAAATTTTGTGGCAGGCAGTTAAAAGCGTGTAACTCTCAAATTAATGCACATATATTTTAAGGGATATTAATTTATTGTAGCTTTCTTCAAAAGGCAAATGCCATAAAAATTCTATAATATCATACACTAAAAACCATAGTTTTTAGGGCAAAAATAGCATCAGGGTCAAGCCACTCAAAACATGCAATTTCTACTCAAAACATATAAAACTTTATAACTGATGTGCTAACAAAAACATTAATACTCCTAGTAAAAGTACCAGCACAGTTTTAAAAAATGTTAAATAGCCCAGGTACAGTGGCTCATGCCTGTAATCCTAGCACTTTGGGAGGCTGAGGCAGGAGGACTGCTTGAAGCCAGGAGTTCAAGACCAGCCTGGGCAACAGAGTGAGACCCCATCTCTACAAAAAACTTTTAAAAATTAGCTGGGTGTGGTGGCAAGCACCTATAGTCCTAGCTACTCGGGAGACTGAGCCAGAAGGATCACTCAAGCCCAGGAGTTTGAGGTTGCAGTGAGCTATGATTGTGCCATTACACTCTAGACTGAGTGACAGAGTGAGAACTTGTCTCAAAAAAAAAGAAATGTTAAATGACTAATAAATAAAGAAATACTACTGTATAAATAGGACTTTGCAAACAACAACAACAACAAACCCTAAAACTAGCTTGTGGAAGGGGGTGTAAAGGAGGGTCTGAGGCTGCTGCATTATGGAGATGAGGGCTCAGTACACAAAGTGCAGGAAGAACCACACCATGAGCACCTCCAGGAGCGAGCAGGTTGCCAGAGGAAGCCAAGAGGAGGACTGTGGATGAGTGGACATGGTGCAGCCCAGTCCAAGATGTTTGGCTGGTTTAGTGCGCTTTGCATTGAGATGCTGTTACATATAGATGTGGCACAAAGCATCAATACGCTGGGACAAATCACACATAAACCAATGTGACCTTCAAGATAACATCATTCTCTGAGGCCACTTGCATATGAACTGACTCACATTGCAGAAACACATATTATAGCAGAACAATCTGTAAGAGTAGAGTATGGCAATAATAATGATGATTTGGAAAGCTATCAATCATGTATAAAAACAATTATTAAAACCTTTCAAATAGTTATAGTGGAAACTAGATTACAATTAATATGACTTTCAAGAGAGAATGCATTAGCTAGTAAACTTTGTAAAGTATGCTATATCAATTCTGCATCAACAAATGTTTACATAAATGTAAATAACAATATAGGGTATAGTTAGGGATATCACAAAGAAAAAAATTATTAAAAAAATCATGTACCCCAAAATATCTTACATCTCCATCAACAGTGATCAGTCCAAAGTGATCATTTAATTAGAATTATCAATGTGTAATGGAACTGCTAGTATTGTTCCTGCATCATTATGTCAAATTTTAGAAGTTTGACTACTAAAATTTTTATAATCGATTTTTATCATAAATGTTGACAAAATTCCACACTTATTCCCACATCCCAAGAGTTTCTATTAGAATGGTAATATTTGGTTGTGACCTCAGCTCAATTTTGATTTAGTTTTGTTAAAATCAGCTTACTATTGATTTTACCACTCAGTCATATAACTTATTTGATTTACCTCTACCCTTTAATGAAGAAAATTATTAAGATGATTTCTTGTGAATAAGAAGACATAATTTTAAATACTTTAAATTTTTGTTGTCTAATATGCTAGCCACTAGCCACATGTTATTATTTAGATTAATTAAAATTAAATAAAAGTAAAAATGCAATTTTTCAGTCATACCTGCCACATTGCAGAGGCTCCATAGCTACATGTGACTAATGGCTACTGTAGCGGACAGTGAAAGTGTAGAATGTTTCCATCATTGCAGAAAGTTCAACAGTCAAGCAATAATTCTGTTGTCCTACAGCTCTGCCAAATTTCTGAAAAAGCACAATGATTCATGCATTGGTCAATGCTGCCATTAGAAAATGGGAGCATACCTTTAGGAACTGACAATCCACATGTCTCCTGAAGTAGAGGAAGATTCTTCTCTCTTGGTTTTGCTTTGGGTGCTAGGGAGAGAATGAGCCCACCCAGGCACCCCTGGACAGATGGGCCAACTTCTGCAGACACTGACAGCGCCCTGCCCACGTCCGTGGCTCTTCTGACTTCAGTATGCACCAGCTATTTTCCCACTGCCAGTATCTCCATTTCTTTGTCCAAGGTAGTTTTCAAAAACTGCTGCGAGGCACTCTGCCTGTACACCTGGCAGTCTGAAAATGCTTGACGATTAACACCCATCCATCTACCAAAGATGGATGGAAGTTGGTATGAAAATACGCTCGTTCCCCTGTGCCTCAGGTGGGAAACCTCTGAGTCGCGCGTTTTGCAGCATTTCCCAGGGTGGCCCGCAGGGGTAGCCGGACTGATCGCGTACCCTGTATTGGCGATTTTGCCTTTCCTGTATCACTTTTCCACACCTCACTTGTGTACATTTGCACCTCCAAATAAACCCCTTGCACACAAATCCTTGCCTCAGGGTCCACTTTTGAGGAAACCTAAACTAAGACACAATCCAAACCGAGGGGCGAGAGGGAGAATCAGAAAGGGGAGGGCGTTGCAAGAGTAAAGATAACTGACATTGGCAGTATCAGCAGATGGTGAACTCCTTGAGAGCAAGCACCGTGCCTTCATTTTCTCTTCCTGACTTCTAGGACGCACAAGGCCCTCAGTGAGTATTAAATCTCACGGTATTTCTCACACGTTACTTCTTTGATATCCCAACAATGCTATTCGGTAGCTATTACAGCCACTTTTTGGCTGAGTGAATTAACGACCAAATAATCAAAATGAATTACCCGAAGTCGCGCAGTCAGTAACAATGTTCAGCCTGGAACCAGGGCTTCAGACTCCCCGCCCTGCGCTCGTCCCTGTAGCTGGTGCCTCAGCGGTGCCTATTCCGGTGAGCATGGCAACACCATGCTCTGTGCACCCACCTCTGCCTAACTGAGCAGGGTGGAGAACAGTGTTAAGTTCTGCTTCTGCTCAGTGTTCCAAGTGCATGTTGTCAACCTCATTTTCAGAGACCAGATTTTCATGGCTCTTTATCTCTAGGCTTGAGCCTAAAGAAAGCATGACGAGGACAGCAGTGAATTCCTTGGTTCCCCACCTGCTCCCAGACTCACTCTCTGAAGTCTCAAGGACCTATATTATCGTATGTGGCCCAGGCAGTGCCACGACTCTGGAACTATCGAGAACTTCTACACCTCAGGGGAGCCATTCCAAGTTCTGCCTGCTGCCCTCAATTCCAAACTTTCTGCTCTCTGTTTCTTCTGCTTTGACTATTAGCTTATTCTTGATTGGGGCTTTATTTCAGGTCTGCGCCCTAAGGATGTTTTCTGTTTAAGTATGAGGGTTTGATCAAGCTTGTTGGCTCTAGAGCAAGAATGCCTAAGTTAGAATTTATTTTCATAGCTTTACTAGAAGGAGGGTGTAAAACCTTGGGCAAATTATTTTAAATTCTCTGTTTTAGTTTCCTAATCTGTAAAATGCAGATAATAAAAGTACCCACCCATTTAAAAAGTACCCATAGGTTTTTATGTGTATTAAGTGAAATAATTCATGTAGAGAACCTGGCCAATTGTAACCACGTAATTACTATTAGATACCATTATTGCCTACACATTCTGTATGTTCACTCCTTCCTCCTACCCCTCATAAACCCAACTTGGAACTCTATAAAACCCAAAGCCATCACTGATGGGGTGACCTGGGCCCCCGTTTATCTAGAAATGAAACTTAGATTAATGTATTACCTCTTTCAGGATTAAAATGGACTCTTGGACTTAATTCCTCAACCAAAGGCATACATTTCTAATGAGAGAAGTCTAGGAAGAAAGCCAATTTGTGCATGGGTGCTGCAAGATGGTAGAAACTGTTTGCCTCCATGTAAAAGACAAGCAGTTTATCTTCCAGTTATTCCCAAGGCTGTGCTGAATGCTCAGTGTAGGTTAAACACTGCATCCTGCACACAGAGGTGGCAGATACATTATGATAAACACATGTATGCACGTGTTTTTATAACCCAACTCTGGACTTTATTCAAATAGAATAATAAAAAGCCGAGAGGATTTTTAAAATAAAAGTAATATAGTGAGCTCTATTAGTACTCCTTATGTGGTTAACTATAGGTACACTATTGATTTTTTATTAACAACCTTTTATTTTTAGATGGAGATTGTATAAGCCTATGAGATTACATTTCCCGAAGCAAAAATTTGGGTACAAAATCTGCCAATTTGTAAAGCATTTTAAATGCATAAGAGTTAAAATCCACTTGGCTATACATTTGATAAAGCACCTAGTGAAGAATATAAATATATAAAACTGGAAAATCCCCAGAGAATGTGAGCACTAAGGCATAAAACCTGAAGTGATGCTGCCTTAATTTCTTTTTCCAGTCTCTTCCACAGCAAAAGCTCATTTTCTAGCTCACAGACACTTTCAAACTGGGAGGATTTCAAAAGAAAATCTGCTACCATCTTTCCTATATCCTGTGATAAACTGCAGTTCTCATGAAGACAAAGGATTTGGTAACACAATTGGAGTTGGCAGAAACATTTTTTTCAGCTGCTTCTTATCAAACAAGATGGAGTCAGACTCACTGGACAGAAAAGTGTTCTGCGGAGGGAAGCCTCCTTTCAGCCTGGTGGGTTTATAAGCTTTTAACAAACTGTCCTGAAGATGGCGCCACGTGCTTAGCTATCTTACAACCTGTCTCATTTCAGGACTCCTCCTGAAACCACTAACTGCCTAACAGCTACATCGACTTACAAAGATCTGTAGCAAATGCTGCCTTGAAATGATATTAGTGTACTAAATGTAAAGATGAAACTAAGTCACCCAAAGAATAATCTTATTTAATTATCTCGAAATTTTCAGTTAGGGGAAAGAATTACAGAAAACAAATGCAGCCAGTGCTATTTTGAATGAGATCAATGTCATGTTCTGAAAGCCAACGTCCATATCTAATCTTGTTCGTTTTCCTTTGTTTCCTGTTTGTAGTCAATGGCACAAACCATCCATCAAGTTGCTGGATCCAAAAGTTTGAACGACGTCCTTGACCCTTCTTTCTGTTTTAACCTTCTGCACCAGCAACACCACATCCAATCAATCACCCAGTCCTATCTATCCTAATCCCTAAAAGTCTCAAGTATGTCCATGCCTCTCTATTCCCATCTATACCAGTGAAGTCCAAAAGCACCATCACCTCCTCCCTGCATTGCTGCAGGAGTGTGTTAATCATTTCTCCTTTATCACAGCTTGCTCCTCCTGATCTTTCAAAAAGACAGACTTGCCTGTGTAGTGTCCCTGTTTACAATCTTCTATGGCTCCCTAGTGCTTTCAGGTAAAATCCAAACTCTTTGTAGTCTACAAGGCTTTTTATAATCTAGATGCCCTGCATGTCTCCAGCTTCATCTTGCAACACTATTCCACTTTTTTTTTTTTACCTCAGTCATACAATGCCTTTCCAATTACTAGAATGCTCACATCAAAACTATTTGTTCTTCCTGCTCCTGCTTGTGCCCCAGCAACGGCTGCAATTTACCCCTCTTCCACAAGCTCAGCCACCACGCCTCCATATTTAACTCATGTTCATCCTGCAGATCTCAGCACAAACATTATTTCCTCATGGAAGAAGATCCCTAGAGTACGTTAGGACCCACCACTCTATGATTCCATAGAGTGTACTTTCTAATTTTAATAGTTATCTCATTTTATCATAATTACTCAGTTATTTTCTCCCCTGCTAGATTATAAACTCTGTGAAAGTAGGGACAATGTTCTTATATAACATCTTACAGTGATCTATAAGGCCTATACATCTGCCTCCGTCACCTTACCTTTCTGACTTCATCACCTGTGACTCTCCCTCATTTCTTTGCTTCAACCTCCTTGCTTGTCCCTCTAACTTGTTTCCTCTAGCCTTTGCACCTGCTATTTCTTCTACCTAGAATGCACTTCCCCCAGCTTTCTGTGTAGTTCTCTCCCTTACCTGCTTCAAATTTTTATTCCAATGCTGCATTCTCAGTGGAGTCTTGTCTGACCATCCAATCTATTCTCTCCCCACTCATGGCCAATGTTTCTATCCTATCCCTGCTTTGTTGTTCTCCTTAGATCTTATCACTATCAAATATACTTTCATGGTTTATTGTCTGTCTCCCTCTACCAGAATGTAAGCTCCATCAAGGCAAGTTTTTTTGTCTCTTTGGTCTGTGTGCAAAGTAGTCAGTGGAATTTTTCATCCTAGCCCTGCCCTAGTGATTTCACAGACTGAGTCTTTTCCTCTGTCTTCGTACTAAATCATTCTAATTTATGAGTGGGGAGAATTTTATCTTCACCTGGAAAGTCTTACCTCTCTGTGAGTACTTTAGTTTCCTATTTCTAGAACAAGTATGTCTTTCGAGAGATGAGGGGGTGGAGAAATCAGAACTAAAAATAAATCTTCCCGTGAAATTATAAAAGCAGAAATTTACTGAGGGCTTTTAAGTTTTAGTTGCTTCCAAATAATAAATTTCCTGAAAACTAAGAGAACATTTGGTGTGAGGCCAGAGTGGCCAGTCTTGTCAAAAAATGACTCCACTTTGACAGCTCCTAGGGCAAAGGTCCCTTATCTTTCTGTTACTTGATGAGACACTCAGGCAAACTCTGATTCCCTCAAGTCACTGGGGCACCTTCTATACTGAAACAAATGTAGTTGCCTGGCTGTATGACCAGCTTGATCATTTGGGTAGAAATATGAGGTTTCCAAAGCCAAACCAGCTGTGCATTTAGACAGAGCCCAATTTCCTACCCAGGAAATGACAAAGAACAATCAGGTTAAATGACTGCAATATGAGTATGTAGCCATTTTGTAAAATTCCAACACCCTTCAATGATCAACAACTCCAGGGGAAAACAACATTCAGTCTCACAATATGCAAGACTGATTCATGGCTAATGATTTATCATAGATGTTTGATTCAGCTTCCATTTTCGGAGTTATAAGATGAGCAAACAGATGCTCACCACCTTTAATTTCAAGGGAATATCATATTGCACTGCAATTAAGCACAGTTCTATATGAATATGTGAAATATTACAGAGAAAATTGAGAATGATCATTTATAGTGCAAAATAGAAGTAAAAGTAAATATCTTAATATACCAAAACTTGATTTTTTGATAGAATATAAATATCCTAGTTAATGAAAGGCAAAAGGAAAGGGGAAAATCTAATGCTATATTCGACTGGGAGCATAAGTAAAATATTTGAAAGGCCTACTCATGCCCTTTCATCATTACAAAATAACACGAGACTTACCAACAAAAAGGATGTCATACGGGTACAATTTAAAAAAGGAGGCTGAAGAGGCTGCTATTTAGAGACATTCTAACAATGGTGAGGATATGGGTGACAATTAGGCTTTAAAATGATCAAGATAATGTTTGGGCAATAATTTATTACATAGTTCAAAATAGCTAGAAGAGAAGAATTGGAATGTTCCCAATAAAGAAAAGATAAATGTTTGAGGAGATGGCTATCCCAGCTACCCTTATTTTATCATTACACCTTATACGCATGTATCAAAATAACACATGAAGCTCAAAAATAGGTACAAGTATTATGTATCAATAAAAAAGATTAAGTTGGAGGCAAGGAACAAGAAAATAGCTGTCATCAATTGGATATTCCTGGAGTGAAGTTCAACAGATTAGAAAATGAAAGTCTACATGGTAATTTAATTAAAATAAGCATCCAAACCTGCAGAAACGGAGGGAAAAGAAACAGAGATGGGAATAGAAAGGATGACTTCCAGAAGAATTCTCCATAATCGGGAGAGATCAGGATGGAAGGGCGGAGGTGTGGTCAAGGTTCAGGAGGAAGATGAGAAAGGTGGCCAAGGACTGAATGAAATTATATAAACTAAGCCATAGAATTTTCTTCTTTGTTCCAAAGGATTGCTCTTTGGAATTGGGTAACGGGATTATATTTTTAAAGATTCTTCATATTATGAGAAAGATTCAGACCAGGCAGAGTAAAACAGAGCTTCTAGAAAAGAGATGTTCCTTAAAATTCCAGTGGAAATTCCGTTCAACAGAAGCTTAAATGATAAAACTTTATAACTAATGATGGGGAAATCTACATTCATTTCTATGTGGTCTTGGAAGTGATTGCCCTATATCTTGACCAGAAAAAAATAGCATTAATGAGCCCCAGACTTGGTTTAAAGACAAACCTGATTGGAGGAAGTGGTAAATCCTGGAAAAAAATTGGCTGCCTGGTCCCATATTGGAAAAAGTTTCCCTTATATTGATATAATTTTTAAAAACACCCCATGAAGGAACCTAAAGTAAAACTCTCTGACCCACCTGCAATATGTGAGTCCAAAAGTATGAACAAATAGAAATTGGCTTTCTCAAAATATGTTCCACTGAATGCTGTTCTCTGGACAAAAATATTGGGAATTTCTAGATTAAATAAAAGTAAACAGGTTTTGTTACTGTCAGGAGAAGCAGTCTTCTGTGGTCCCTGAGCATCCCTGTACGTCCTTGCTGGCTATGCCAACATTGCAAGACCCTGATAATTCTTTTCCTGGGACATTTCTCATGGTTGTGTTTGCAGTTGAGCAACCTTCCAGTAGGCAATCTTGAGGGAAGAGGTAAAGTCTTGCTCTGGGATAAGAGCAGCCTTGCTAGAAAAAATGTTGGATTTCCTAAGCTCAAAGTTGAGTTCCTTGGCTTCAATACAAACCCTATTGCACATGCAGCATCCATTGAGTCCCCTCTGCTGGTCCTCATAAGTCTTGGGAGGCAAGGAGAACCAAGGAAAGCAGGATGCTCATGCCACTTGCAGTGCTCTAATAATGTTCTATGTCTTTGACTGAGGGCTCTCATGTCTTCTGCCAGCATCCATGACAAGGTGACAAGATATCTTGTTAGCTTGGAAGTGAGGTAACATCCCTGACCCTGACAGTTACTACATAATTTCTTAGGACCTTTACACTGTTAAAGTCATTGTGAACCTACAAAGGGTTGACGTGGTACAAATCATTTCCCAAATTTATCTGATCACACAAATTCATTCTCCTATATAAAAAGAACTAAGATTTTGCAATACATGCCTTGGGAAACCCTACTCTATGAACACTGGTCCAGGTCTGGGTGGAACATGTACAGGATTCAGAAAGACCTGCTTTCCTAAACGCATCTTTCTAGGGCCTGCTATGCTGCCCACAATCCCCACCATTTGAATGATTCCTTTGGTAAAATGCTTTATTTCCAGAAGGTCCCTATTAGAATGCAATTATGTTACCTGGAGGTGTGGTACAGGAATATATTAATTCCTTAACGAAAGAGGAGATTCAGAGAGAGAGAGAAAGTTGGGCTCTGATGGAACGTGGGAGGTGGGCTGTAGGTTAGGAAAGGTCCCAGGATTTAATTTGTGTCTAGGTAGAAAAGGCAAAATAGAAGCACTGCAGCAGTGACTCCTCTTTCTCCTTCCATCTCTTCCCCAAATATAGTACTTTGGGCCAGGATTTATGTTTAAAGAGAATGGTAAAATGCTAATCATGCCCACTTTTCTCTCCTTTTATTAATTTTCTATTTGAACTGGAATGTAAATTTGTCATTCACTTTGAGTAGGTAAAAATTTGAGTTTTTATGTTTGTTTGTTTGTGTTTTAAGGAGGCTTGAGTCAGCATCATTTTTGCGAGCAGGGGAAGGAAATGATGGGCTGTGTGGCAGATACTTTCAAAACAAAATTCATCACCTTGAGGACACCTTTGGAGGTGAGAAAACAGGACAAGCAGGGTGTTGAAACTTAGCCTTATATCTTCTGACTCTGCCTAATGCTAGTCTTACTGGTCTGGCGTTTTTTATTTACATTTGTTGTGTTTGTTTTATTGTTTTTTTATTTGGGTTTTTTTTAAAGCAGGAAACTGGAAGATTTACAGTACGTATGGCTTAATAATTCTCTCAATTATGACAATTTCTGCTTGGAAACAATGCATATTTTAATGTTCTTACTTGAATCACAACTTTCAAGAAGCTGTTTATCACAGTTACTTAACTTGAACATGATTTTGCTAAGTTCTCATCACCATTTGGGAAAAGTTATTCAGAGAGAATGCACGAAGAATTTTTGTATTTGCTTTCTTTAAAAAAAAAAAGTTGTGTATATTCAGCATGCAGAACATTGTGCTACAAGGAACTGAGATTTTCCATTAAAAAAGAAGTCATCCTCTGAGGTGTTTACAATGTGTTCTACACACATCAGGCTTTATGTCAGAGCCAGGACCATCATCATGTTTTCCTGAAATGGTGTTTCAAACATCACCATGCCAGATGGGCTATCACATGAAATATGTAAGATGTTTCAGAATAGCCAATTCAATTTCTTGGTGTTTTACAGCAAGATCTAACATAATATATTCTCTTTCAAAGAAAGTATTCCATGTTTTGTTTTGTTTTCTTTTATAGTGATGCACCAGTGAAATGGTGCTGACACTTTTTATGAAGTGGTAATGAGCAGGTCTAATAAATCCTCTATACAAGTGTTTGAGTCAAAAATTTTAAAACATAAAAAAAAACAAACAAAGAAAGTATTCCTGGATTAACCAACTATCAGTTCTTCTGTCATGTTCAGGGTCATTTGCCTCTGAAAAATCAGTGGGAGAGCTTGACCCTGGGGATAGACAGTGTATCAAATGCTGGGTCATTTGATTCTGATGTATTGTAAACCATCAGGGTACACCAGCCAACCTTAAACAAAAGCCTCTTTTGGATTCTTACATGGCAAAAGTTCAAACTCAATGAGAAGTAAATATGACTGCATATAGGATGTCTGGTTATCAAAAACAAACTTCACAAGCAGACTGTGGAAAATAAGACTTCCTGCAGGACATTTTCATCACTGATTACAGACGAGGTGCTCCCTTGGCTCCATATAATTCACATCACAATGTACTAGTCCTTCCAGGAATTTAACGGCATTTTCTGGCATAGGAGTGTCATATAAAATATTCAAGATCATCAATGTATTGGCATTGAACCTAAGATAAGCCACCCACTGACAAATTATCACAAAAATATGAGTACTTTTCTTTTACCTTCAAAGTCTCAAGAGAATTTTCATTGAGAATCTTCCTTCCACTGAAATGGATGGAGTGAAATATTTTAGCAGTGGATAGAGATTTTTGCTGCTTTGTTTCATTTTTCTCTCAAGGACTATTTTGTTTTTAAGATTCTTAATACATCAGAATCAAATGCATTTTTAATCTACTCAGAATTAAGAGTTAGTAGTAAAAGCACTGGAGTTGCTCTTCCAATGCCACTAAAGTTGTAGTTCTGTATAGCATAGTGTTCCTTATATTGAGGGCAGGCTAGCTCTTCTAACAATCCCTTTCTGCTGGTGCCCAAGGCTGCTGACATGCCCTACGTCACTGCAAACACCTTGTTTAGCTCAGAAAACTCCCTTCTCAGATTCTGTCTCCTCTCCTGTTTCAACTCTTCTTACCCATCTCTTGATGCCACCATTTTTTACCATGGCCATCCTGGCTTTGATTATGCTCCATCTCAGATGCTGTTGATGCCTCACCCACAGCCCCCTGGACCTTCCCCGTACAGTGCATGCCAGACAGACTTTCAACTGCCAGCACCTGCATCTCACTGTGGAGGCTGTTCTGGCCACGTGCATAGCAGCAGCCTTCAGGAGTAACTGACAGAAGTCGGTCTACACACCCCAGCTCTCTCACACGAAGGTGGGATAACTCTGAGGCATATGTTTACAATGGCTCCATGATTTCTCCAGCAGTATGAAGCTACAGTTATTCATTAGTAATTGTCTGATAACACCCCTTTATTAACTTCCTTCATTTTCCTTTATCACTTCTCCACTCCCTTACCTATGTTTGGTGGGATAACTTCCCAAATAACTACTTGAATTTTTGTCTCAGGGTCTACTTTTAGTGAACCCAAACCCAGATATTGCCATTGGATTTCCTTTTTTTCTTACATGCTTTCAGCTTATATTCAAGTGATGTTATATCCTATGTTTAGATTAGGTAGTCAGGTAACATCCCAGCTCTACATATCTTGAGGTGAGGCTGGTAATTACATGTTGTATTTGTACTCAGAAGGTATGATTTCATATGCAATATATTATTCTTTTATTGTATCTTTATCTTTCTAGATAAATTGATCTCTAGATAAATTGATAAACTGATACATGGAGCCATTGTAAACATATGCCTCAGAGTTATCCCACCTTCGTGTGAGAGAGCTGGGGTGTGTAGACCGACTTCTGTCAGTTACTGCTGACGGCTGCTCCTATGCACATGGGCAGAACAGGCTCCACAATGAGATGCAGGTATTGGCAGTTGAAAGTCTGTCTGGCATGCACTATAATGGGAAGGTCCAAGGGGCTGTGGGTGAGGCATCAACAGCTCCCAAATCTGTATCACCAGGCCAGAGCTCTCTCTTAGATGTTGAACATGTATATCAAATGGTCTACTTGTCACCTGGATATAACCACACCCTCAAACTTAGCATAAACAATCTGTAGACCAACAAATTTCCTATTAATCCTGCTCTACTCCCAGGCTTCCCTACACCATTCACCCAATTGCTTAAGTCAGAAGCCAGAAAACCCTTGACTACTCTCATTCAACACAGTATCTAATAGGCATGTGTCCAGCTACAAGGTACAGATGACTCAATTTACAGCAGCTTAAATGATATTGTTTTCTTTTTCTCACATAGTGGGTTCAAGGTAGGTGGCTGTGTTGTTGATTCAATAACTTGAAAATGTCCAGCAGTATTTCCACAATTCACATGGTGTTCCCTGATGGACTTGAGTCAGAGCTACAGCACTTTCCCATCCAAGGAAAACAAGAAAGCAGCAGCAGCAGCCATGTGAATCTCTTTTACCAGGAAACACAGCTTCCCCTGAAGAACCTCCCAGCAAACCTCTCTTTGTAACTCATTTGTCAGAACAGGCCAGCTGACTACCCCAACTACAAGGGAGACTGAGAAAACAAAGAACAAGATTGTTATGACTGGATTATTCCATTGACTCAAGATGGGCACATTGGCACCTCAAAAAACCAGGGTTCCTTTAGCAGAAAAAAGTGAAAATAAATATTAATCAAGTTATTTGCAGTATCTGCAACAAACCCCATCCTCCTTCCAACCAAGTATCAAGTTGGGTCTCTTCTATCCCTTAAATATCTCTAAAGTATGTCTATTTCTTTACTGCTGCCCCCACTTTAGTGTAAACTACTATCATCTGTGCTTAGGACTGCAGCAACAGACTGTTGTTAATTGTGTTTCTGCTTTAAATCATAATTACTTCCCTCTAATCTCTTCCCAAACTTCATCTAGAGTGATCTTTTATGTTGGTGAATCTGAACTTGTTATTCACTGCCTTAAACCATTTCCCTGACCAACACCAGGCTATTCCTTACCTCTGCTCATCTTAGCCCTGGCTCAGTGCCTGCTTCACCCAACCTCTCCACCTCCACCTGTGCACTTTAGCTTACTTTTCCTCATCCGTCAAGACATTCACTCACTCTTCCCCTCACGTCCCTCATCTCTAGGCTCAGATAGGTGGTCCTTTATGTGTTCTCAAATAGTGTATTTGAATTGTATAAATTGTATTATATAATACAATATTGTATTATCATTATCTCAGTATATTGTTGTCACCACCATCAGAAAGAGTTTCTTTAAAAGTAAAGCATTTGTTTCATTCACATTTGGATCTTCATCACCTAGCACAGTACCTGACACTAAGAGTTCAATTAATACTTATTAAATAAGCAATGATTAATTTTAAAAGATTAATTAATCAATTATTATTGTTAATTGGAAAAGTTGGATAGTAATTATGTCTCTGGACGCCTGTGATAAAAGAAACAAGAAACAGTATAACAAAGTTATTGAGAGTATGTCTCTGTGCCCCTTCTACAGTCTCACTTTACAAGGTCAGCTGTGTGACCTTGAGCTCCTTAAGTCAATCCCTTTGTGCAGATTTCCCCATATGTGTAATTGGATAATGATGATGCTTAACTCAAAAGGTTATAAGGATTAAAAGAGTTAATGCTTGCAATTCTAAGTTAATGCATAGATTGATACCTGACATATGGTGAATGTTATAAAAGTTTTTTAAATAAGTAAATAAGGCAGTCATGATTCTTGTCCCTGCAGAACTTAAAGTCTAGGTTAGTGCTGTCCAATAGAAATATAAGGTAAGCCACATGTGTAATTCAAATTTTCTAGCAGCTACAGTAAAAAGTGACTGAATTACAAGTAAAAATAATTTTAATAATTTAAGCGGATATATCAAAATATTATTTCAACATATACTTTACTTAAAACATTATTAATGAGATATTTTACATTATTTTGTACTAAGCCTTCAAAATTCAGAGTGTATTTTATACTTGCAGCACATTTCAATTCAGATGCTTAATTTCCATCTGTATTTAGACTTCATAAACTTACAGTTGAAAAAGTAGACTCATACGCACAGTGTTCCAAACATACTTTAAAATTTTTCAATAATTGATTTAGATATCAGAGTTTTAACTTACAATTTGTTACAATTAAATAAAATTAAGAATTCAGTTCCTCAGTCACAAAAGTAACATTTTAATGTTTAAGAGCCACATATTGGACAGTACAGGAACAGAAGAAATGTTGTAAATAAGCAGACAATTAGAGTGTGTGATTGAGTACTATGTTAGGGCAAGGATAGAGTGCTCTGGGAGCATACACTAGGGGTGCTGATGTGGCTTGGCAGAGGGAATTTATCAAGGAAATTTTTCTGGAGAAAATGCTATCTTGAGACCTGAAAGATAAACAGGGGCTAGCCAGGTGATGAGGAAGAAAAAGCATCTATAGAAGGAATTGTGTTGGAGATGAGGAAAAATATAGCATTTCCACAGACCTGAAAAAATTTCAGAGTGACTGACACAGAGTGTATATGTGTGTATAGGGAGTGTGGGATGGGTTATAGGGGCAGAGGTGGAAAAGGGAGCAATTGAGAAGTAAGGCAGGGAGGAAATCATGAATGGTTTCATAAGACACGTGAAGGAGGTCAGACTACCCTGAAGGCAATGAGGAGCCACTGAAGGCTTTAAGCAGGGTGGTTACATGGTCATAATGTGTTTTTTAAAAACCATTCTGGCTACAGTATGAAAAGAGTTTAGGAGACAAAAACCATTATCTGGCAACTCACACCCATTAGGATGGCTACTGTCAAAACAAACAAAGAAACAAACAACAACAAAAATCCAGAACATAACAAGAGTTGAGTTGGTGAGGATGTGGAGAAATTGGAATCCTTGTGCACTGTTGGTGGTAATGTCAAATGGTGCAGCCACTATGAAAAGCAGTATGGCAGTTCCTCAAAAAATTAAAAATAGAATTACCATATAATCCAGCAATTCCACTTCTGGGTGTATATCTAAAAGAATTGAAAGCAGAATCCCAAAGGAATATTTGTACAATCGTGTTCATAGCAGCCTTGTTTACAATAGCTAAAATGTGGAAGCTACCCAAGTATCCATAGACAGATGAATGGATAAGCAAAATATGGTACATACATACAATGCAATGCTATTCAGCCTTAAAAAGGAAAGAAATCCTAACATATGTTAAGTGAAATAAGCCAACCACAAAAAGACAAATACTGTTTGTATTCCATTCATATGAAGTCCCTAGAGTAGTCAAATTCATAGAGATAAAAGTAGAATGGTGGTTGCCAGGGGCTAGGGGGAGGGGAAATGGGGAATTATTGCACAGAGTTTCAGCTTTACAAGATAAAAAGAGTTCTGGAGATGGATGGTGGTGATGGTTTCACAACAATATGAATGTATTTAATATCAGTGAACTGTACACTTTAAAATGGTTAAGATGGTAAATTTTATGTTATGTGTATTTTAACAAAATGTTTACAACCCAAAAATGATGGCTGGGTGTCAAATTAAAAGAGGTTATTGCTGTGATACAGGCAAAAGATAAAGATGGGAGCTGAAATGAGGTAAGAGAAACATGGATGGAGAGAAACAGGTTGATTTCAGGGATAGTAGGGGTACAATTAATGAGAATTTATCGGCAATTGATTTTACTCTCCGGTGAGGGAGAGTCAGGAGTTAAGCTATTTGGCAGATTTCTAGTGTGAGCAACCAGGGTGAACAGTGGTGGCATTCACTGAGATAGGGAACAAAGAGGAGACATGGACTTGGCTGGGGTTGGGGGTGGAGGGAATAAGGAGTTCACCTTCAGACACATTGATTTAAAGGTGCTTGCAGGGAATCCAAGGGCGATTGTCTAGCGAGGAGTGGGGAATATAGGTTATAATTTCTGGACAGATCTTGGAGCCACTCTCCTGTGGACGATAATTAAAGGTGTAGGAATGGGTGATCAACAAGGATATTTATCATTTGTCAACACATTTGGCCTCAAGGATTGACTATGAGACCGAAGACCAAGTCAAGCAGAAGATCACATATGCATGGCCACAGCGACTGCGGTGTAAGGGGTGGCAGCCTAAACTAGGAAAGTAAGTGTGAATAGAAGGATATGTACTGGAGTTACTGATTTAAAAAAAAAAAGCCTACTCCACTAGATCCCATTGGACTAGAACCTGGAAAAACGTGAAACTAGAGTTCTTGAAGCCATCTTGCTACCATGAAGGTTAGAACACTGAAGACCATTGCATATCTCTTGAGAAGAAATCCAATACATAGATTTAAGATGAAAAAGAATTGAGTTCTTTTTATGTCATTTCAGCCCTGAATCCAGCCATGCCTGAAACAAAACCAAACACTGAACATTTCAATTATATAATCCAATGAAGTACCTTTTTTTTCTTACACAAGTTTGAGTTTAGATTTCTGTATCTCCATCACAATAAATACAGGCAGCCCTAGATTTGCATAGTGATGCAGAATCATAAAAATAACTTTGCAAGCTGAAGCCCTGTAAAGTGATCTTAATAATGGGAAAACTTACGATTGTTCTGAGACCTTTAAAATTTTGTCAAACATTAAAAACCCTCTTATTGTTGGGAAATTAAAAAAAATCACAAAACTAATGTATTTATTAAGTGCACTAAAGTTTAAAACATTAGAAACATTGAAAATTAAAGTGTTTCATTTCTTTGTAAAAACTTATCAAAAGTAGTTTGAACACTTTCTGCCTTCTTCTCTTCTATAACTTAAGGTACAGAATAAGCATCTTTTCTGTCTTATTGTACTCCTTTATAAGTTTGGATCAGCTTCCAAGATTTTATCTTTTGTACTGTCAATGCTGTGAAATATCTTTCAGACTTCCTTTAATTTGAAGATTTTTTAATTTGTTTGTTTGTTTTTGCTGATGTTACTTCCTCTGGGACATCTTCATCCTTTTCGTGACAACCACTTTCCTCATTTATGTTGATATATTTGCCTTCATGAAGTTCCTGTGGTGCATGTCTACAATCTTTTGAATTGCAATAGTGAATTCCCATGGTCAGTTATTTCTTCTATAACTCCATTTACATTCAATTCAAATTCTGCAAAGTCATGCCAATTTCTAAAACACTGAAATCAGCCTTCCCTAGCAGTGAAATGTTCCTCTTCAGTCTCCTTGTAATTACTGTTTTCCTCCGATGCAGCACCTACCTTCAATGTTTGCCCTACATGGTAGTCAAGCTGATTGGATTTTTGTTTTCATTACAGTCTTCAATCCAAAGTAGAAGTAACGGCTCCATTTCCACAATAAGCGGCTTTCTGTTCTGAGTACAACTTAAACTAAACAATGTTGAAGCTTTGCTACCTTGTTTTCGATTCATTTGACTTTTTCAACATCATTTGTTCAGTAGTTTCATGCTAGCCTAGCTCTCTTCCTGTCGTTTTGCTTTGCTGTCTCCATTTTCAAATCTCCTAATCACATCCAATTTAAATTCCAGTATTATCACTTTTAATTTCTTTGCTATATTTTAATTTTTATTGGCCAATTTTCTTTATTACCCATTTTTGTAAAATGCCATATGGGTTTAACATTAGGAGACAAGGAGGCAACACAACTACAGGCTTTGCAGTCTGTGCATGAACTGAATAACAGACATGCAGTGACCAATCACTAATAGACTTTGAAAGAACTGATGTGGTTGGTCACGGATCATGATACACATCTGTTATTTATGTAGAGATTTGTGGACTGAAGAGCTAGCAGTGAATTTTATACCTTATGCAATTACTCACAGTTAATATACTGTATAACTGAAATTTGAACCATGTTACCGGGGCTTATGTCATTTAACTAAACAGTATTAAATGAAATTTGTGCTTTTCTAATAATATTAGAACTGTTCAAAGCAATGACTGCCTTACTGTTATACCAAATGCAGAGATTATTTAAGAAGAAAACAGAAGAAAGCCTAGGAGACAGTCCTGAAGAAAACTAAGATTTAAGGGGTGAGCAAAAGAGCAATCTGCACAGTAACTCATAAAGAATGGCCAAAGAGGTAGGAGGAAAGCCAAAAGTATATGGTGTCACACAAGGCAAGAGAAGAGATATTGCAATTGTGCTTTCCACTAATGTTTTAAATTGAAATATAATTAACATTCCATAAAATTCACCATTTTAAAATGTGTAATTCAATGGTTTTCAATATATTCATAAAGGTGTACAACCATCACCATTATCTAATTTCAGAATATTTTCATCACCCTGAAAAGAAACCCCTTACCCATTAGCTTTTTACTCTTCATTCTGTCCTTTCCAGCCTCTTGAAACCACTAATCTACATTCTATCTCTATGATTTTAACTACTCTAGGTACCTCATTTAAGTGGAATCATACAGTATTTGTTTTTTGGTGATTGTCTTATTTCACTTAGCATAATGTCTCTAAGGTTTATCCTTGTTGTTAACATCTATCAGTACTTCATTACTTTTTATGACTGGATAATATTCCATTGTATGGATATAATATTTATTTATCCATTCATCAGGTAATAGACATCTGGCTTGTCTCCATTTTGGGGCTATTATGAATAATGTTGCATGAATATTTGTACACAAGTTTTTATGTGAGCCTATGTTTTCAATTTTCTCAGGGATATACCTTGGAGTAGAATTGCTGGGTCATATGGTAACTCTAACTTTTTGAAAGGCCAGATTGTTTCCACAGTGGCTATACCAGTTTATATTCCCACCAGCAATTTGTGAAGGTTCTCTCACTTTTTAAAGAATTTTATAAATGAATATTTTCTCTCATTTTATTCTGCTTATCTAATTTCTCACTCTATTTAACCAAGCACATTTTTTCCTTGACTTTCTTGTTCCACATTTGTTAAAGTTATCTTCTAACTATCCAAGCAATAAATTTCCTTCATAGTACAAATCATTTATGGCTTTCCTATTCCACACTGTATAGAATTTATTTAAACTATGCAGAGCATCTGGTCTTTCATATTTCATGTCATTTGTCCAAGCTGTTTATAACCACCAAGAAAAAAAACAGAAGTTAGTTAAATGTGGATAAGAGCAATGACTTTATGTACCTTTCCTTCCTCTTCAAGTAAGTTTATTTAATCCAATTTGATAATTTTGGAGGGGAACTCTGCATAATAATCTTAGTCATAAGTGATGCAAAGTGAAGCAAATTGCCTTTTATTTTGGAAGAAATATATGTTTGCCCCATTTCACTAGATCCCCAGAACATTCACTGAGATGACAGGACCATAAATTTTTCTTGGATTTACTTCCCATCCTCTGGCCATCATGGACTTTTATGATGCATCTAGGGTGTCAGCCACTTACTTATAAATCCATATCTATCAGCATAATGTCATTGATGTAGTAGATGAGCATGATGTGCTGTGCAATGGTGAGATGACCAAAGCTCATGAAAACTAAATTATTACATAGAGTGGAATAGTTAGTATAGTTGAAACAGAAATGTGTTAAAGCAAGCTGCTTCTGGTGCTGTTTATTGGGATTTAAAAAAGATTGTTAGAATAGCTGAATACCAGGTGTCAGGACTGTGTTGATTTACTCAACTAAAAGAGATTATGTGACATAGCACCTCCATTTAAAATCACCACACTTGATTAAGTTTACAGTAATCTATTGACATTCTCCAAAGCCCATCTGTCATCTGCATGAGGTAAGGAAAAGTGTTCTTTAATGGAGATATTACAGGAATCACTACCTATATTTGTTAGCATATGAGTTCAGTTGCTGGAGAGAGATCCAAAATGATACAGGCATATACAAAATAAAAATTTATTTCTCACTCAAATGAAAGTCCTCGTATATGCAGACTAGAGCTAGCATGGTGGTGCTATCAATGACCCAATTCCTTCTATCTTATTGCCACACTGTCCCTATGGTAGTGCCTTGGTCTGCACTTCAGGCAGAATGAAGTGGGAAAAAGGGATAGACACATTACCTCATTTTAAATGACAAGATTCAGAAATTGCTGTCTTCGCTGTCATTCACATCCCATTGGCCAAAACCTAGTCACATGGGCATACATAGCTGCAAGGTGGCAGGAAAATCTAATCTTTCTTCTGAATGGCAATTATCCTAGCTAAAATTTGGAGATATTATTTTTATGAAAAAAAGGGGAGCACAGCCATTGGGGGACAACTAGTACCTGCTGCCATGTCTCCTCACACCTTTCAAACCTTTGATACTGGACTAATCTCTGCAATTCCCCCAGTGTGCAGTTTTACTTTTGGTAAGAACAGGAAGCTCAATATTTGGCCTTTTGTTGCATCAGAGCCCTCATTTTTTAGGTCAGATATACAGTCATAGGTTGGAGGCAATGAGAAGGGGAAGTAGCGGGTTATGAAGAGAATTCATATCCTCCTGCACGTTGAATACTTCAGACTAACTTTCAGTCATCTTGAGATACAGGAAATGTGGAAACAATCACAGTATGGATTTTCAGACCCACAGGTGCCATTGTGACAGAGTTAGGCCCCCAAATCCAATTGTCACCTAAACTTCATGTGTCCCAGATTCTGCCAGATAGATCACAGTGACATTTTGCTCAGTGTTACTTCACAGTCAGGAGCCAATACTCTCTGAAAGATCTGGCTATTTCCCTTTTCCTACTACAGTTACCCTGGTAAATGACCAAAGATACTTATGGAGAAGGCTGGGAGAAAGATTTATGGGATGTACATGTGATGATACAACAAGGTCCTTCTTCAGGTTTATCTGGCTCCCTCTATCTTCAAGGTTTGGAGATAAACTCAAGTCTGGGAATTAGGTAAGCAGCCATCATGACATCATGGTAATTTATGCAAGGCCTCAATAAGGTTTTAGCATTCATGTATTTTTATTGTTATTATTCAGACCTAATTCAATTATAGGGATCCCATGAAAGGTTAAGACACTGCCACAGGTTTCAGGGTGTTAAATCCCTCCAATCACCACTCCATTTCTGCTGTGCTTTATGGTAAAAATCCTACCTTCCCTCTGACTCTTATGTGTGCTCCCTGGCCTGTTATCCTAGAAACCCATTATTGCAATTACTATCAGGGATCACCATTCAATAGTAACATTGTCCACCTTCCTTCCCAGCCTGAAGGGGATTTTTTTTTTTCCTTTTCTTTTTTAAACACAGGGTCTCACTTTTTGCCCAGGCTGGAGTGCAGTGGTCCAATCACAGCTCACTGTAACCTTAAACTCCTGGGCTCAAGTGATCCTCCTGCCTTGGCCTCCTGAGTAGCTGGGACTACAGACACACACCACCATGCCCAGCTAATCTTTTTTTTTTTTTTAATTTTTTGTAGAGACAAGGTCTCACAAGGTCTTGCTATGTTGCTCAAACTGGTCTTGAACTCCCAGCCTCAAGGGAGCCTCTCACCTCAACCTCCCAAATTGCTGGGATTACAGGCCTGAGCTACCACACCTGTTTGGCCTGAAGGAGATTTTTTTTTGAAAGCAATGCCTGAGTGTTAGGCATAGTTAGGTGGTACATGAGAAGTTTTCACATAATGAATTCACTCTTACCTTTTCTGCTTAAAACTTTGGATTGCTTTTCTTATACCATGTCAAGAAATTTTTGGTATTTCAGCCTCACGCAACGTAGGTCATCTTTGAATGTACATTTTAATCAACTTTCTGAGCAAACAATAAGAACTATGTCCAGGGTTTCAGCAGCACTTTGAATCCAGAATTCCTAACAATTATAACTGTAATCATAAATTCAGCCTGATCTAAAGTGATATTCTCTGCTCCCTAGGCCAGCATCTTCAAAATCTACTCCCACTCATTTGCCTCCACACTTACGGCAATAAAAGTGAACAAAGCCTTGTGATTACTTATCAGCCTTCTCCCGGGTATGAAATGGATCTTGTCCTACCTGAGCCCTTTTAGGACCTGACACTAGGCATGGGTTGGGGCCAATGAGAAAGGGAAGGAGTGGAGTACAAAGAGAATTTACACCGTCTTGCAAGTTAAGTACTTCGGACAAACCTTCCACCTAGACCAGCTTCCTTAGACGTGGCAGGAGAGAGTGCTCATGTTGGAAAAGGACGCTTTCAGTGGAATTGGAGTATTCAGAGTAGCTGCAGCCTTCTAAATCCTCCCAAATGTTGTCATTACAATTCTCAGATCAGCAGGTGGGTGTGGTGGGGCATTGAGAAGCGTTAGTGGTTCTCAAACTTTAATGTGCATCAGAATCACCGGGGGGGGGATTTTTGAACTGTAGATTGCTAGGCCCCTCTCCTAGAGTTTCTGTTTCTGTAGTTCTGAAATGAGGCCCAAGAATTTCCTTCTCCAGCAAGTTCCCGGTTGTTACTGCTCTGCTGATCCAGGGACTGTAATTTGAGTACCACTGAACTACATTGTAATTCAACAACCTATGTTTGATATAATAACTGGCTATATCAGCTCTGTAGATAAAGTGATTAGAGTTTCTTTTACGGACATCATAGAAATTCCATAGTATTTTTTTTTCTTTTTACTGTGTCTTGAGTAAGTCATATACTTCCTTGAAGTAACTCAGTATAGGTAAAAGCAGACAACCCACTCTACATTCCTTATATTCCTTGTATTTCCATAATGGTTCACTGAAGCAGCCACTGGGTGTACCACTTCATTCCAGGTGACCACGGGTGATAAATTAGTCAACTAATTCATCCCAGGTGCCATGAATTACTAGCATGTCGTCTTTTAATACCTTCAAACTCAATCATAATTTTTTAATCAACCCATCATATATCCTCATTTTCTTACTCTTCTGTTGCCCACAGACACTTCTGGTTCCAATTATTAAACAAGGAAGAGTTTAATTGCAGACAATATAGTCAACTCTTCCTGGACTCTGTACAAATAGATTTCATGATGAGTATAGATAATTCACAGAAATGTGTTAGGAGGCTTGAAGAAACAGGCTCTAGCCTAAAATTCCAGGTATGGTATCCAAAACCATATCACAAAGCTAGGCTGTTGAGAAAGCTTCTACCTTTGCTGGAAAGAAGCTGACAAATAAGAAAGCCAATACCACACTTGCTGGCTTCAGTACCTTGTACTAGAATTTGTTCCAGCCAAATATCTCCTGTTATCTGACTCCCCGATGTAACTTGGTTCTAAATCTAAGCCTAATGCATCTGATTAGCAGAACTTATACCATATCTAGGGAGCACAGAAAAAATTTTGCATTTATTTCTTTGTTTTAGATTTCCAGCCTTTTTACTCTAGAAAAAGCATGCAAGAAGGGAGTTAGATTGGGTATTGAGTGCTCCTGCATTTGTTTCAAGTCGGGTAGGTGCACATTCGCTTGGGAGCAAACCTTATTAAAGTCTATCTCTCCCACTACATAGAAAGCTTCAGGAAAGCAGAATCGTGTCTGTTTCCATTTACCCCTGTGTGCCTAGCACCTAGCAGTATGGAGCCTGGTACATAGCGGCACTCAATATAGACTTACTGAGTAAGTTTACTACCCAGTGAATCGGAAGTTTCTTAAAGGAGGGGGATGAAGAGACGAGCTCTCTAAACCAACCCTGGAGCAGTATTAGAGTCTTTGCTTTGCCCATTCCTGGCTCTCTACATAGCTTCTATACTCCAGCATTGTGGACAAACATGAAAGTCTAGGATTTTTTTCTCATAAGAGACTACTCAATCTTGTCTGTAGGATGCCCTAAGAAGTGGAGTCCAGGACTGAATTCAAAGGAGAGAGAAAGCATGTTTGACTTAGAGAGCTGCTTTAAATTATATCTTTTCTCCTGACTTTTGGGTTAATTCCTTGAAAAAAGTTCTATGCATCTAAGATAAATAAATTAAAAGACCACAAAATGCATGACTTTTTTCCTTTCACCATCAAAGCATTTGAAAGGTTCAGTAAATGATGGCTAAATAATGATGTGGGTGTCTGGCCTCACAGCTTCTCATCCGATGCTAGGATAGCAGGGGTGGCCGATTCCCTCTGAGATGGCACTTGGCATTCATATTCTGCCCTGATGCTTTTATGGTCCTTTTTCTTCCAGAACTAGCTTGCCTGCCTAGGGAGTAGATAAGTCAATGAGTGTGAATTATGGGAGAGCCTTGGAATATCATACCACCTCACAAAGGAGCACAGATCTCATAAGAGGAAAATAGAATGAGGTATTTATTGATAACTTGGGAAGTTATTTTTAAACATCTAGTCCAATTACAAGTAAATCCTTTGTTGTAACATCATTGTCTGCAAAATGCCTAAAGCATAGGCACATTTGTGTCACGTATGTATGTATGTGTTTAACTATTTATTTGTTTATTTATTAGTAGAGCCTAACCTCATAATCAGATTGTTCCGTTCAGGCCCCAAAAGTGGCTTGTCATTGAGTGAAAGTAATTTCCCATGGCAGGTGCTCCCAGCAGGTGGCTGCTCACGGTACCTGAATCTGAAAGGTAGATTTAGTCAGAGATTTTATTTTAATAAGAAATCCGTATTGCAGCCGAGCCACCACTGGGTGATGTGCCAAAATTCATGTCTGCAGCATGATTTATTATGTGAAAATACCACAGAACTAATCAGTGGAGTTACTAATTAATACAAATCTGCATTTTTTGCATAAGCAATTAGTGCAAAGAGAGAGCGGTGAAAGAGGAAGTTTGACTCCTTTAATCTCAGTGCCTATTCAAGCAGAAAGACCCACCAGGGCCAAACTCAGAGATCTACATTTGGAATTTTCCCCCTTTGATTAGTTAAAGACATAAAAGGTCAAATTATCAATATTTCATTTGAGTAAAGTGCATTTGTTAAAAAGAAAACATTTTATTTAAAGGAGGTGAGACCCTAGGAGTGAATTCTTGAATCAAAAATAATTACATTTTCCATTACAGTGAAGTCTGAATAACACTTGATAAGGATTTTGTTTGCTAATAATGACGTTCTGAAAATTATATCAATAAGTGTGTATGTTTGTCTGTATGTGTGTGGGGGGTATAATGAATGTTTCTAAGATGTTTAAATTACCAATAGTGCTTTCTTTTCCCAGAGTCATATCTCTAGTAGATTTTTTCCAGTATATTTTAGATAAGTTATGTGTACTAATATGCAATATTTTAAATCTGGTATGTTTGGATAATTGTGTGGCTTACCAAATCTGAGCAAATAATGCCATTTAATGTCTGTTGGTTGATTTTTCCATTAATTTAATAGAAATTGTTTACCCTATAAATTAACTGGAGAGTTGATAAAATGATGGTAATAGAGATTTATATTCTCAATAAAATTTATGCTTCTTGAAACAAAAGCAAAATAAAAAATATTTTTAGAGATTTTTATTATTTCTGTGGACAGCAAATAAGAGGTTCATTTCGGTTTTGAAACTCCATGGCAAATAAGTGTAAATGTTAGAATAATTACTATCTTTTTGAAAGTTATTCAATATATGATTTCTATATTTGTTTCAGATGAGCCAGCTCAAATTGTAGTTTAAGCCCTTCCCCCACCCCTAAACTTAGATGTCTAGTTTGCCAGGAAACTTATTTGGAAAAGGTGGCTAATTACATGCAGACTTACAGGGCTCTCTGACTAAAAGTTCAGGCACCGGTGGCCAATGGTTTGTTGAAAGAAAGAGAACAGGAGTAAGAGAAAGAAATGAAGGGAACGAGGAAGGCAGGAAGGCAAGAAGGTAAGAGGGAGGGAAGGAGGGAAGGTAGGCAGGCAGGAAAGCAGGAAGGCAAGCTACTGGAAGGGGAGTTTTACTTAATAGGACGAATTTCAGGGCCAGCGAAGTGGGAATTGTCCACGGTGCTGATACGTTGAGGAAGCCATTTCTTCTACAAGCGGCCTGAGGCTCTTAAATTTGGCTTGCCTGAGTTCTTCCCGTGCCTTTAGGAACTTGCCCGGGTGTCCTCCCCTAACCCATTGCAGCAGCCATTGTTCAGGGGATGCTCAGGCGCTGTCAGTGTGTCTTGGCTCTCCACTCCCAAAGCCATACCCAGCTACCAGGGATTTTTTATTTGCTTGTTTCTTTCTGTTAAGGTAAAGGTTGTTGGCAAATACCGTGTGCTTGTCAGTTCCCCGGCTCTGCAGACCCCTTTGGACCGCAAGCTGTTCCTCAATCCTAGCGAAACAGGTGTGCGCCCTCTGTTTATGTTCCTCACTCAACAGCAGGTGCGCCGGTGAACATACACTCACTCATGCACACCCTCACACCTACACACACTTATACACACTCACATACACACACTCACACACACCACACACTCATGTTCACATACACACACTACACACAATCTCACACACGCTCATACACTCACACAGATTCACATACACTTGTGCACTCGAGCACAATCACACACTAACGCACATTGGCACACACAGCCTGTCTGACGCACCAGGCCTTGACCAACTGTGATCGTGACCCCTGTCGGCCGAGATACTCCGACTGCGTTGATTTGACGTTGTTGATCCTGCGTGTTGGATGGCTTAAGGAAAGCCCCTCAGACCTGACTGGGAATCAGAGATGAAGTCCCTCCGAGGACCGTGGGCGCCAGCAGGGGAGCCACCAAGGCCCAGCAGGACCGGGAGGACGTAAATAATAAATAAAAGGGCCCAGGCAGGCCGAGCTGGGGAAGCTGGGCACTAAATCACTCCCCAAATCACAGCCGCATCCTGCTCCATCCAATAGCTCTAAGCGATTTGTGGGGCTGGGGGTTGAAATCAATTTTTTTCTGTTCTCGCAGGTGCAATATGAATCAATTAACTTAATTAAGATTATGCCGCAAGCCCAGGAGATTTGGGGAAGACGGGTTTTGAGCTCGGGGCGACGGCGAGGCATTTTAATAGCGTCTCTCTTGCTACTGGCTGTCCCCAGCCGTCTGCCTGTCGAGCCGGGGCAACTCCCGCCTCTGGCCGAGACCCGGAGCCCCCCGCCTCCCTGGAACCTCTCATTACCCCCCACTGCCCGAGCCTCTCAAGGGCCTCGGAGCTAACAGACCTAAGAGGGACCTACAGCTCTCAGCCCTCCGCTCCAGCGGCCCCAGCGCCCTGAGGTCTCGCGGGCCCCCAGCACCACACCCCGCCCCTGGAACGCTCCCAGGCCCAGACACCCCCCTCCTGGGCAGGGCGGGAACAGGGCGCGGGAGCCTCTGGAGGTCAGCAGGGCCACCCTGGCCACACTTGATCCTTTTATTGGACGCAATCCTCCCTTTGCAAAAGCGAGCATCTGTTTCCCTGAGAAACAGGTCACCGCCAGGGACGCCGGCCTGGCCCCAGCTCTTTATCTCGGCCCGGTGAAAGCGTCGCCAGTCCCCCTCCGCCCCCTTAGCCGCCAGCCACACGCTTCCCACCCCCTAAGTCCGGGCCACACGCCTCCATCCCCTTCCCCACCCCCACCGCTCCCCAAGGACCCCTCCCTCCCCTCCGCCCCGCCCGGGCCCCGCTCCCCTCTCCCCACCCCCGGCCACACGCCTCCTCCCGTCCCCCTTCCCGCAGGCGCTCCGGCTGCGGCTGTACGGGCCTGCACCGCGGGCCAGCGCCGAGCGCTCAGAGCCGGGACCGGGAGGCGGCCGATTTGGGGCATTGCTCGAGGGCAGTGAGTCATGAAAGCGGCTTTTGTTGCCCGCGCGTGCGGTTCGCGTGCCGCCCGGCAGCCTGCAGCGCCCAGTGGGGACGCGAGCTGGGGAGCTCAGCTAACTGGCGGCGGGGCGGGGCGCGGGGCGGAGGGGGAGAGAACTTAGGGAATCTGGAGTGGGGGAAAGTGTGCAACCGTCCAAACAAGCCCAAAGAGAAGAAAATGAGGAGGCCCGGAGGGGCGGCGGAGCCCATCCTCATTGCTAAACCGCACAGGGCCTCCAGTTCGGCCCTCTCCCGGCGTTCTGGAGGATTCTGTTCTCTCGCCCCACGTTCTCGCGCCCCCAACTCCAAACGAAAGACACCTCAATCCTGGCTCTGGGTTCCTCCCTTACGGGCCTTCCCACCTGGCCGCAGCCTCCCCGGGGCCCCGCGGGCGACTGCTGAAAGTCGCGCAGCCCGCGCCCCAGGCGAACGTTCTCCGCGGGGAGGCAGGTCCGCAGCCGGGCTCGGCGGGCTGGCGAGGTCAGTGACAGCTGCGGTGAGACCCGACCTCAGCCAGGGCTCTGAAACATCCCGGAGTGCCCTTTCCTTTGTACAAATCTCCAGGCCTGAACGAACAACGCGTTAGTGGGATTAGAGATGAAATTATCAGGGGGAGAGGGAGGAAACGGGTCTAATAATTCCCTCACTTTACGCATTTGAGTCTCATCTGACCAAACGAGAAGCCCCGGCTTCCTTCTTGTCCAGGAACATCTGGCTCCACCAAGATTCTCCTGTATTCCACAGGATGTCGCAAACTGGGGAAGTTTCCGCTTTCAAGGGCGAGGGTGAAGGCTTAGCAGAGGGACCTGTAGGCCGCCCGGCATTCAGGACAGCTGGAACCCTGTTTCCCACCTCACCCCCAATATCTCCTCTGGAGCTCCCCAAAGATGGAGAAATGAGAGCCCAGGCACGAGCTCCACATCCCCGAGGGACGGTGCGTTGGTCCATCGGGGCGGCTGCCAGGAGAGTGGCAGCACTTAGCCTGCCCCGCTGCTGTCAAGGTCCTTAGACCTCGGGGTTGTGGACCGGCCTCTTAGCCTGGTACTCCGACGCCGCTGGAGTTTTAACCCAGCACTGAAGACACCGATGGTACAGGGGTAAATACTGGGACCAAGATCCTGGGTGAATTCTTTTATCCTCCTCTGTGTTGTTTGTCAGCCGATGAGCGAGTAGAAAAACAAAACTCCTTATGCTCCAGAACCTTAGAACGATCCATGCTTCGGGCCACGGGTGGAGTAGCACAACTCCTTTCTTCCCCTTTTGGATTTGTGCTGGACCGGGAAGGCTGCACCCACCGCCTTCCAGACACTCGCGATCTTCTTAGGACCCTCTTCCCCCCCTCCACCCTCTCCCAGACACCCCGCTGCAGGCGCTCAACCCTGACACTGTTTGCAAACTGGAGGGACGTTTAGGGCAATTGTCTTTAAATACGCAATTCAAGTAAGACGCATTCATTGCCTTAAAGGGCTTCCGTTCTGGGAGGGGGTAAGGAGTTTGTTAACGGAGGATTAGAGAAGCTAGGAGAGAAAGAGTAGACAGACAGGGAAGGGAATAGGCCAGCTTTTTACTTTCTTTCTTTTTTAGATGTATCATTCTGGAAAACACCTGGAAAGAGTAAATAAAGAATCTCTGTTTAAGCAACAATATGGCTCCTTCAGGATTGGTCAGGAAGCTCTGTGGTCTTTGCTAGACCTGCAAGGGAGAGGCCGCAGCAAATCAGAGGCTTTGCGCTCTGGAGGAGCAGCAGCCATCAATCCTTCCCGGAGTTGTGCGAATGGAAGTTCTAGAAGGAGAGGGAAAGGACCCGTCCTACACAGGACCATTGCGTCTTCTCTTTGAGAAGGATTGTCTGAATCTGTTGTACAGGCCCAAGACTGGGGTAACCAAGGGCACAGAATGGGATGTGGCAGGGTGTCCACCACCAGCTCACGGTCAGTGTCTGAGCTAGAGAGCTGAGGCTGCGGGGGCGCTGTCCAGGGAACCAGAAACGTCCCCTGGACTGGCTGGGTGAGGGCACCCTTTGCAGCAACTCAGTGGCCTTGGTTAACAGGCAGAATCCAAGCGTCAGAAAGCCCCTAGAGCCCACGCAAGAGAGCACGAAGGCCAGTGGAGCCAAGGTCTGAGCACAAGAACTAGCTCGCTTTCAGGTCAAGATCCTGGGAGTGGAGGTGCAGACAGACATCGTGAGGGGTCTCCAGGGACAGAGATAGCTGAGATCATGACACACAGAGTTGCGTATATGGTGGCGGTAGAGTGGCAGGTACAGAATTTCTATACTGGAGGAACTGGGAGCGGTCGATCCAGTTAGGAAGGCTAGCGAGCTAGTCTCAAACCTGCGTTTACAGATGAAGCCCTTTTATATGGCGTATATGTTTGCTTAGAAGGGCTGATGGAAATTATGAGAAGCCACCCTTTGGCGCCAATGAGCAAAGCGTCTGCCAAGGGGAAGAAGCCAAGAGATGGGGCTCTCAGAGAGGGCAGAGAGTCACGCTGTCCTGGAGGCCGGTGCCAGGGCGAGGAATCGCAAGGAGCGAGGACTCTTCAACGCGTGCCTCAGTCTCCCCGCTTCTTTCTCCTCTGCCCTGCTTCCCGCGTGAATGCAGGCCACTCGCTCTGACCTAGACCTAGGCATCCTTAGCTTGTCGCGCCCTTCCCTCAAATCCCCTCCCCCCCCTTCTGCCGCCTGAAAGGGTTAATCTCTCCTGCGGGTAAAAACAGGTCCGCAGAGTCTCTAACTGGCGACAGATGGGCCACTTTCTTCTGGCCACAAAGGGGCCGGAATGGAGCGCTCCGCGGCATACAAATGGGCAGGTCACGTGGTTCCCGGCTCTTGGCTGGACCAGGAAGACCATATGGCGCATGCCGGGGAGGAAGGAGAAGGGGCGGGGGTAGGGGTGGGGGGTGAGGGGAGCGGTTGTCGGAGGAGGGCGGGAGAAGAGCAGGGCTGGGGGGAAGTGGGGAGGAGGGAGAGCAGGGAGCGTGCAGCCTGGACGGGTGCGCAGGCGCCGGGCGCAGAGACCTGCTGGCGGCTCAGCTCGCGGCCCCGCCCGCGCTCAGCACCGCTAACTCGGCTATATAACCTGAGCGCCCGCGAGGCCGGGGCACGAGGAATTCGCCCACGCAGGAGGCACGGCGTCCGGAGGCCCCAGGGTTATGAGACCGTCACTGCTCAGGACTTGCTAACAACAAAGGTAATTACAATCCTTTTATTTTTTGCTCGAGGATAAAAGCAATAATTGAAGACCCGATGCACCAACGTATTCTGTATGTGCGCGTTTGTGAACGTGTGTGTGTGTGTGTTGAAAGCAACATCCCTCTCCGTAGTCGCCCACAAGTACTCACACATAATGAGTCGTGTCACTCAAGTACCTCCTGCAGGCTTTTTAATTTAATTTTTTTTTTAATTTGGGTTTTTTTTTTTTTTTTGCTAGTCCAGGAGCTTCTTGGATTTTTTAAAAAAATACACAGAAACTTTGATTGTTTGCTAGTGGTGATTTTAAAGTTCTAAAAGCAACTAACTACACTTTTTCACTTTTTCCAGTAAGAAAAAAAAAGCTCAAGATGTATTTTGTGTGCATGTTTTATGCATATTGGGAGTGTCAGGTTATGTTTTCAGTGAATGAAAGGGAGGTGGATACCTTGAGTATACACACCCTGGAAAATAAATCGGGTTCAGAGAAGTCGGTAGGGGGGAAAGTGCAGAAAGGAAGAGGGACCCACTCCTCGAACTCCTGCTACCTGTTACCGCTCCAGAGGCGGCCAAGTCCTCAACAGCCACTGCTGGAGCCAGAAATTCAGTTGTTTTACTAAAGGCTTTTTATTTTCCTTATTAGAAGCGGCAACTTCGCCATTGCCAATCGCTGACCATTATAATTACTCAATCTTTTAAAGGGAGGTTTGAGGCGAACTTTGAAAAGCCCCAATAAAGAGCGGGCAGCCCTTTCAATGGGCTGTTTATTAGAGAGGAGCCTTCCGCACCTGATCCCCAGCGCGTGGAAGAGCGCTCTGCGCCGCGCCCCCAGCCCTCGCCCTGTAGCTAAAGCTTTTGTACAAGGTGGAAATTGGGCGGCGGGATGGGAGGCGAGAAAAGAAAGACGAAGGAGGGATGCAAGACCCCTGCCCGTTTTTGTTGCCAAATGTTATGTTAATGGTGAAATAATTTGGTGGAAACTACTTCTCTTCCTTTCTGCATTTGCTCTTCAATCTCTCGTCGGTCGGTATAATCTTCTTAAAGATCACTGCCAGTATTAGTAAATTATGTAATAGCTCTTCCATTTAAATCTCTAAGTACCCAGAAGCCAGGACAGAAATGGGAACAGAATGTACAATTTTTCAACTCATCATTTTTGTGGAGTTGTGAGTGACTTTGAATACATTTGGATAAACATGAAGTCGCTGAAATGTACACTCATTTCCACACACTTTACCCTGCCGGACAACCACCATGAACACATTTAATTTAATCACTAGGAAACACACGCTCGTGAGTGGTGCACACATATACATACTCACTGCCCTCGCCCACCCCTGTCCTCTCTCCTACGTACCAGCGGGGCACACTCGTCATTATAAAACACTGCACTTTAACTTTTTCTCGCAGGCATTCATTTTGTAATGAACTGGTACTTCTCTTCTCATGCATTTGTATAGGTTTAGGAAGTGGGAGCTGAAGGCATATCTGGCTTTTGAATATAGCGTTTTTCTCCTTTTCTTTCTGTTTGCTTCTCTCCCCTGTTGAATGTAGGAAACCGAAACATGACCAAATCGTACAGCGAGAGCGGGCTGATGGGCGAGCCTCAGCCCCAAGGTCCTCCAAGCTGGACAGACGAGTGTCTCAGTTCTCAGGACGAGGAGCATGAGGCGGACAAGAAGGAGGATGACCTCGAAGCCATGAACGCCGAGGAGGACTCACTGAGGAATGGGGGAGAGGAGGAGGACGAAGATGAGGACCTGGAAGAGGAAGAAGAGGAGGAAGAGGAGGACGATGATCAGAAGCCTAAGAGACGCGGCCCCAAAAAGAAGAAGATGACCAAGGCGCGCCTGGAGCGTTTTAAACTGAGGCGCATGAAGGCTAATGCCCGGGAGCGGAACCGCATGCACGGGCTGAACGCGGCGCTGGATAACCTGCGGAAGGTGGTGCCCTGCTACTCCAAAACGCAGAAGCTGTCCAAAATCGAGACGCTGCGCTTGGCCAAGAACTACATCTGGGCTCTGTCTGAGATCCTGCGCTCAGGCAAAAGTCCCGACCTGGTCTCCTTCGTTCAGACGCTTTGCAAGGGCTTATCCCAACCCACCACCAACCTGGTTGCAGGCTGCCTGCAGCTCAATCCTCGGACTTTTCTGCCTGAACAGAACCAGGATATGCCCCCGCACCTGCCGACTGCCAGCGCTTCCTTCCCTGTGCACCCCTACTCCTACCAGTCGCCTGGGCTGCCCAGCCCGCCCTATGGTACCATGGACAGCTCCCATGTCTTCCATGTCAAGCCGCCGCCGCACGCCTACAGCGCGGCGCTTGAACCCTTCTTTGAAAGCCCCCTGACTGATTGCACCAGTCCTTCCTTTGACGGACCCCTCAGCCCGCCGCTCAGCATCAATGGCAACTTCTCTTTCAAACACGAACCGTCCGCCGAATTTGAGAAAAATTATGCCTTTACCATGCACTATCCTGCAGCGACCCTGGCAGGGGCCCAAAGCCACGGATCAATCTTCTCGGGTGCCGCTGCCCCTCGTTGCGAGATCCCCATAGACAATATTATGTCCTTCGATAGCCATTCACATCATGAGCGAGTCATGAGTGCCCAGCTCAATGCCATCTTTCACGATTAGAGGCATGTCAGTTTCACCATTCCCGGGAAACGAACCCACTGTGCTTACAGTGACTGTGGTGTTTACAAAAGGCAGCCCTTTGGGTACTACTGCTGCAAAGTGCAAATACTCCAAGCTTCAAGTGATATATGTATTTATTGTTGTTACTGCCTTTGGAAGAAACAGGGGATCAAAGTTCCTGTTCACCTTATGTATTATTTTCTATAGCTCTTCTATTAGAAAAAATACAGTAAAGTAAAAAAAAAAAATACACCACGAATTTGGTGTAGCTGTATTCAGATCGTATTAATTATCTGATCGGGATTACAAAATCACAAGCAATAATTAGGATCTATGCAATTTTTAAACTAGTAATGGGCCAATTAAAATATATATAAATATATATTTTTCAACCAGCATTTTACTACTTGTTACCTTTCCCATGCTGAATTATTTTGTTGTGATTTTGTACAGAATTTTTAATGACTTTTTATAATGTGGATTTCCTATTTTAAAACCATGCAGCTTCATCAATTTTTATACATATCAGAAAAGTAGAATTATATCTAATTTATACAAAATAATTTAACTAATTTAAACCAGCAGAAAAGTGCTTAGAAAGTTATTGTGTTGCCTTAGCACTTCTTTCCTCTCTAATTGTAAAAAAAGAAAAGAAAAGAAAATTGCACAATTTGAGCAATTCATTTCACTTTAAAGTCTTTCCCTCTCCCTAAAATAAAAACCAGATCCATAATGCTCAAGAGAATGAAAAAAAATCAAGAGATGCATTCCCTATCAAAACATATCAATTCATTACTTGCACAAACTTGTATATACATATTATAAATAAATGCCAACATACCCTTCTTTAAATCAAAAGCTGCTTGACTATCACATACAATTTGCACTGTTTATTTTTAGTCTTTTACTCCTTTGCATTCCATGATTTTACAGAGAATCTGAAGCTATTGATGTTTCCAGAAAATATAAATGCATGATTTTATACATAGTCACACAAATGGTGGTTTGTCATATATTCATGTAATAAATCTGAGCCTAAATCTAATCAGGTTGTTAATGTTGGGATTTATATCTATTGTAGTCAATTAGTACAGTAGCTTAAATAAATTCAAACCATTTAATTCCTTATTAGAACAATAGCTATTGCATGTAAAATGCAGTCCAGAATAAGTGCTGTTTGAGATGTGATCCTGGTACCCCTGGAATCAATCTGTACTGTAATCTTGTTTGTAATCCTGTATATTATGGTGTAATGCACAATTTAGAAAACATTCATCCAGTTGCAATAAAATAGTATTGAACATCAGAGCAATTGTTGCATTTCTTCTTAACGTGATTTTTTTAAAGTATAAATTACTCCTGGGGAAAATATTTGCTTTATTTGCTGAGTTAAAAACAAAATACTCAATACTATTTGTAGAATAAAAGAAAAGAAAAAAGTTTGCTTTGGCATATGCTCTAATCTGTTTATCTTGCTTGGAGAGTCACCAGCTCTTTGTGGTAATGAGAAAACTTAACTGATATTTCATTGTTTGGAATATGGGCTGGGACAAAGAGTTGTATTTTTGTTTTTCTTCGTTTTAAGTGGCTTTGCCTTTGGTTTTTTGTTCACATTCTTTTAAGTGTGTTAAATGTTTTCTCCTATTTTTTTTAAAAAATGTGAATTTAGTGCATTATTAACAAGCAAAACATGAACAAGTACCCTAGCTTAGTTTGTCTACACATTTAAAACATAAAAATTTTACCATTCTCTTGGTGCTCTGTTACCTGTACATTTTCTTGAACTGAACAGGTTTCTCTTGCAAACCAGTACTGTCCCCAAGAGAAAGTTATAGACCTTTTAAAAATACCAGAGGGAAATGAGTTAATTAATTTAAAGAATCCAAGCAAAGTGGCATTTTATAATTGTTCTATAAACATGTTGTGATCATTTCAATAAATTTACCATGAGAAAAGGTAATGAATTATTTGTGCTTAAGAACATACTATTTGTAATATATTTTAGGAAGGTGTAATTGTTTCCTTCACCCTTTGGGGTACTATTCTGTTGTTTCATAAACACAAATCACTGGAAAAACTTACAGATGATTCTATCTATTGTTAAGTCCACTTAGAAAAAAAAGAGTTTGGTGTTTCTCTTCCTCTGAATGTATTGACTGACAGTCATGATTCCTAGGGAATATCATTTTGGCACTTGTGTCCTGGCTCTACTGTGGTGCTCTGATTACTGTCATTAGTAACTCCATTGTTTCTACTCTGATTCGGATGCCACATTGGATGGCTACCCCCCTTCCCAAGCTTGTTCCTTTAATCTCCTTCTCATTGGTGATTTAGGGGTTCCAGAAAGCTGACCTCATTTAGCAAGCTGCTCCAGAAAAATGTGAGTAATGTAATGGACGGGAACAATTAGCCATACTAATAACATTGCCAAGGGGGCTGCGTCAAGCTGTGACAGTAGCAGTAAGGAATATTTCAACATTAAAAAAAGTTTGAGCGCGATTTAAAATATATCATTTTAACATGTTTTCTATCAGCCTTCATCACATGACAGAAATACTTTTAAGTTAGTCCCAACTTTATCCAAAATGCAACAACCTCATTCCAAGTGAATCTGAGTTGTTATTTTGGAACCAAGCTGTTGCTTCCTATATCCCGGATTGTTCTCACTGTTCTTACTTGAAGAGACATAATACTGATGTGATATTTGAATACTACAAGCTTTCCAGCATAGGAGACCATGAAATGAACATTCAGGTCTATCTGATCAGACCTATTAAGCTCAAATTCACCTGTAACTAAAATTAGACATCTTCATACAAACTAAAAACTGTTGCTGTAATAAACAGAAGAAATAAGAGAATGACATTTCAAGAATTCCAGCTTTTAAAACAGCAAGCAGGTAAATCTAGACTGGATTCTTTTGTAAGGTAGAAATGAAGACTGAAAGTTAGGTTTGATTTCTTTTTTTCCATTTTGCCTATACAACTTCATTCTAAAACATAGGGATTCTTTCAGTCAGTTAAGGAGTAAACTCACATGCCACCATCTTTTATTCAAAGGCAGGCACAGATGTTCCTTCTGCAGGGGAGGTTTTAATTTATGAAAATGATATTGTTTATGCATGAATGAACTGCATGCACTCTGCATAACACATAGCACTTCCATCTGATCAGAGAAATACCACAGAACCAGTGCCAATGTCAGAAACATATTCTACAAATTTACTCACTTAAATGTTTAATGAATATTTGGAAGGCATTTTCAAACCACAAGAAACCTTTTAAATTATCTTTTTCTTTTCTTTTATGAATTGCTACCCATACTTAAAAGAGATTCTTATAGTTTTTATAGTTGACCACTGCTTATATCCATCTTGTAAGAAAAGATTATGTTTTACTAAGTGAAAACCAATCAAAAAGAAGAAATGCTGGCAACTTTGGCTTCAATGGGGAAAATATTTCTTCTAGTTTTGTTGTATAATGCTTGTCAGGAGTAATATTTAGGGTTCTATGTATTCCTTCATCTTGAGCAATTACTATTCCTATCAATAAGATGCTTAGGTGTACTTATTTAATGTGAAAATTCCCTGAAGAGTTACTTCCAGAAAAAGCTGATATTTAAAATAAGCAGACAATTTGATAGTTGGAGATGAAATTTGGCTAAATATTTTAACTGATGCATAATTCCTATTGAACAGGAACACACTGCATAACTTAGATTTTATTTATATCAACACTTGCAGTTATACAGTATGACCTATCTACTTTTAATTCTTACAAATACAATTACATATAAATTAAATTGGAGGATTATATTATCTTAAGAATGTTCTACTAATTTTTAATTTATAATATGTTATAGTAAAATAACATTTGAAGCAAATTTTAAGTATTCTAATATGTTAATCTTAAAATCTATGTTTTCACATTTGAAAGTCTATATGTTCTTACAAAATTAATGTATTTTCTGAAAGAAGGTAGCAATTACTAAAATGACATATGCATCATTAGTTAACAGTTTGAACTATGCTGTTTTAGTTCTATAATTATACAAGAAATTTAAAGTGAAAATATCTATTAAACAATTAATAAAACTAGGTTTCAAAACATAGGCTGATTTTGTCCTAATGGGAAATGTAAAATAGCAAAGCTGTTTCTTAAACTACACTAAAACCTCCTCTCTTTTCTTTTTCTCTCCATCTACCACTGCTTATTTCCTAAAAGCCATCTAAATAAAATCTTTAATTCCAGGGTCTGATAAAGAATAAAAGAGCCAATGCAACATCTTGTGGAACACCAGGACTGAGAACTCTTGTTGTTACCATTGCAAAGAGGCATTCTGGCGTCAGATGCACAGTGATTTGTACGGTGGCATAATCATTGGCTCCTGGCCAGGCATTATGTTTCAGAGGACACTATTGTCAAGAACCATTCAACTAGAAATCTGCACTGTATGCACTCAAAAGTTGAGATCATCTGCCTTCCTATGTCAGGAAGAATTCTGTGCTGGCAATTGACTCATGGCCACTCTTCACACACACTAACACTTGGTTCAATGGCTCTGATGGAATTAACTGTACAGCCAAACTAGTGACATCGACAAGACAAGGACACAGTCTCTGGAGACTTCTGGTCAAATTGCTAATTTTAAAATGCCTTACAATGCAGAGTATTATGTTAATGCTGGACTAAATCTTCAGGTACCTTAAATGTGGATTTGGCCATCTAAACTTTATTATGTTAACTGCCTAGCTAATTTAGAGGTAGACGGATAGTGACAATAACTATCTTTACAGATACCCAGGTATGGAGCAATCCAAAGAGATGGATCTGATTGTGAAATGACATTGAGAGATAAAAGAATAAATTTAATCTAGCATATGTGAGATAAGTTGGTAACTTACTTTGCTGTTAACAAGAGTAAAAGCTAACCCTGCTCGAGACGTTCATATCTGAGGACAGCCAGCCAGAAACACGGCCTTACATACTTATCAGGTCAGTGCTAAGTGCTGTTCATTCACTTACACACTGCATCATCAAAGCAGCCATGCGCCTTATTTTACAGACAGGGAAACTGCAGGAAGCTGGGATACCTAGATATTTGCATTCTTGACTTTCTTCATTCAGATTCTTGTTACAATGCCACTTCCTCAAAGAAGCCTTTCCTGATCCCCATCTAAAATAGTAACTGCCTTCAACCCCACCAAAATTGCTATTATATTATCCCTCCCTTTTTTTAGAGCATTTATCTATCAAATATTATCTTGCACATTTATTTATTTAGTTTATTTTTTATCTGTCTATCTATCCATTCTACTTAGTAGAATGTGGGCTTCCCAAAGACAACAACCTCGTCTCTTTTGTTTGTTGCTGTTCCTCTGGTGCTTGGAAGACCGAGAAGATCCTCAATAAATATTAATTTTCCAAGGGAATCAAAACACACTAATATAATGCTAATGCCTGTTGCCTTAACTATTATCCTATAAATCAAGTCAGAGAATGGTGAGGACCACAAATTATTCTCAGTCCAGTTTATAATGTTTATAAAAACATTAATTCTATAAAAATAGAACAATTGAAACTAATTTCTTATGCTGTTGTGTGGCACCAAACTTCCCCCTCCATTTTTGAGGAACAGTAGTCATGAGTTATCAGTCATATTTTCTTCTTATTGATATCGACTGGTTAAATATAATCTGGAATTGGAACAAAAGGAAAACTAAAATATTATAGGCTCTTTCCAGACTGTGCATTTTTTTTAACATTCATTAAAAACTCTCTTGAACACATGTTTTTTCCTTTCTGTTCATCATCCTTTCAGGAATTGTTCTTGTTCTATTTTTAGTGTTATATAAAATTATCCAAGCTCATAATTTCTATTTTAAAATGTTCAGTGTATAAACCTAGCATATCAATACTATATCTTTAGTGTTCTCTCTCAATGATGTCAGTTAAGAGGTCACTGCCACTTCAGTGACGTCAATAAAGGAGTATCACAATGCTTAAGAGAACTGTTAATTCCTTACCACTGGTGTCACTAACAATTGTAGTATTTGTCCACTCATAGCAGGAATTATAAGTTTATAATCTGTGGTAGGTTGCAGGTATGTGACTAAGTCATGTTCACATCAAAGAATGAAGAGGATAATAGAGTGTTCTAGAACGCAGATTTGGGATAACATCATTTGTCATTGTTAACAGATAACTGAATAATCTTTATTCCAGCCAATGACTGAATATGCAATAAATAATAAATAAAACTTAGTAACAAATGAATATAAATTATAACTAAATCTAAGTAGTGAGATTTATTGCAATCTTTCTTTACTAAAAGAATTTCTTAGTTAATAAAGGCAAGGCTACTTGTTTACATATTTTAAAATATTAACATGAGATTTTTAGATAAAGAAACTATTTTAATGTTTCCTTGACTCTGATTGGCATAGTAAAAATGTTAAGCAAAGAGATCTTTTACTTCCCAAAGTTTTATTTTTGCCTAATTTACTAGTAATGCATTTATTTTACTTAAAGTTTATTGTCAAGGAAAATAATTTTTATATATATATGTATATATATATAAAAATATGCTGTACTTGGTTGAGTAGTACCCCCTTCCCCACCCCTCCCCCCATTTATGTGTATCTAGAACCTCAGAATGTGACCTCATTTGGAATAGCTTCTTTCCAGATGTAATTAAGATCTAAGATGTAAATTAAGATGAGTTCCTGCTGGATTAGGGTGGACCCTAAATCCAATCACTGATGTCCTTATAAGGAGAGGACAGAACATAGAGACACACAGCACACAGGAAGAATGGCATGTGAAAACAAAGGCAGCGATTGGAGTGATGCATCTACAAGCCAAGGGACCCCCAAGGATTTCAGGCAACACCAGAAGCTAGGAGAGAGGCAGGAATTCTCATATTCCCCCTCTGAGTCCCTAGGAAGGAACCAACCCTGCTGACACCTTGATTTCAGACTTCTGGTCTCCAGAACTGTGACACAATACATTTCTGCTGTTTTAAGCTATCCAATTTGTGGTGATTTGTTATGGCAGCCCTAGGAAACTAATAATATACTAACATCTATAATTAATTGATGTTAAATGTACATAAGTATAGGAGAGTTCATTTAAATTCTTCTGAAAATGTCACCATGAACTTTTAATGACATATAACTACTGGTATATTTAGTTATTATCAGGTTTGATATTTGAACAAGCTGACAAATAATAGCTATATAATAAGCATTTGAGTTATATGAGTTGTATTTTTTATTCATGTTAATAAACTTAAACTGACATCTAAATTTAGTGAAGTGTGAATGGATTCAACCAATAAACTATGGGTAACTTAAAAAAAGCCTTATCCTTGAATTCATTAAAAAGTGTCAAATATCAACTATTATTTATTCTTCATGTGAAAAAATGTCACATTTATTTGATTCATGGGGCAGCATGTATACTAATAGAGGCTCTGAAAAAACAAATGTAGCATTTCCCTGCTTTCACAAACACTCATTTAATACACAATTTTACATGTAAAATTATATAATCTTTTTTTTAATGATTATGGTTCAAATTAATTTAAGTGACATGACTTCTAAAAGCTCTACCTCTATTTTTGGGTTATATAGGGCTTTGAGCCAGTATTTTCCTTTGGAGCTTAAAATCCAGAGGCTAAGACTCTAACCCAGATTAAGAGGAGCGCAGTCAAAGAGCCACATCCATGGGATACTAAACTTTGCATTTGCTACCATAATTGGATGAGACTTGGGGGACATTGAAAGGAAGTGAGTGTATTTTGCCTATGGGAGGGATGTTAACCACTGATACTCACACCCAAAGGGTGCACTGTGTTATCCTGTCTACAAAGATGGCTACCAACAATTCTTTCTGTCCTCACATACGTGCCCTTTTTTAATGTGACTCCTTCACCTCTCCTCAAGGAGTGGGCTTCACTTCCCTTTCCCCTTGTGACTTGCATTAACTAATAGCAAGAGGCAAAAGGGATACTATGCCAGTTCCAGCTCTAGGCCTTAAAAGGCCTGGAAGCTTCTGCTTTTGCTTTCTTAAAATTCAGTGTCATTTTTTAAAAGTTCAGGCTAAATTAAAACCACAATGAGATACCACCTTACCTCTGTCAGAATGGCCATTATTAAAAAGTCAAAATACAATAGATGCTGGCATGGATGCAGAGAGAAAGGAAGGCTTATACACTGTTGGTGGGACTGCAAATTAGTACACCCTCTTTGGAAAACAGTATGGAGATTCCTCAAAGAAATAAATGTAGACCTACCATTTGATCCAGCCACTTCTGGGTGTATACCCAAAGGAAAAGAAGTCATTTTATCAAAAAGACATCTGTTCTCATGTTTATTGAAACACAATTCACAATTACAAAGATGTGGAATCAACCTAAGTGCCCATCATTTCATGAGAGGATAAAGACAATGTGGTATATATACTGAGGAATACTACTCAGCCATAAAATGGAATGAAATAATGTCATTTGCAGCAACTTGGATGGAACTGGGGACCATTATCCTAAGTGAAGTATCTCAGGAATGGAAAAACAAACATCTCATGTACTCTCTAGTAATTGGGAGCTAAACGATGGGCACACATGACCACAAAGAGATGTAAAGAACACTGGAAACCAAGAAAGGGGAGCAGGTGAGGGGTAAAAACTTGCTTGTTGAGTACAGTGAATACTATTCTGGTGATGGGCACACTAAAAGCCCTGACTTAAGCATTATACAAGGTATCAATGTAACAAAAACATTTGTACCCTCTTAATATTTTGAAATTAAAACAAGAAAAACAAAGCTCAGACTAGACTACTGAATGATGAAGGACTACATGAAGAAAGAGAGGCCCAGCTAGTCTCCACCCATTCCAGCTACAACAGCTGAGATGCCAGACACGTGAATAAAGCCTTCTTGGATGTTTCAGCCCCAGCTGAGTATCCAGCTGATACTCCATGAAGCAGAACTACCCAGGTGAGTTCAGCCACCTCACAGGATCATAAGAAATAATAAATCACCGTTGCTTTAAGTCAATAAGTTTGGGGGTTGTTTGTTATCCAGTTAATAGATATATTATGTATCCTGAAAAAAGAAAAAGAAGATAGGGCACAGTTATTTTCCTCACCAGTAGTCATACAGTCATCCCACCTTCTCCCATGCTGGTAATTCTCACTTCTCATCTGGAAGCTGAGAACGCCTTTCCCAGTCTCTCTGGAAGGTAGAGCACAGGCATAGTGCCCAATTCTAATCAATGGGACCTGGGAGGAAATCTGCTGGGCGAGATTTTAGAAAACATTTACTTTCCCGGTAAAAAAAAAAAAAGGAAACACCCCAGCAAAAAATGCCCTTGCCCCTTCCATTCTACCTTTTGGACATTTTTGGGGAGACGATATGACACTTAGCACCCTTGCAGCCATCTGGGAGCCACCAGTAGAGTCCTTGTCACTACCTGGGTATAATGAAGTAGAAAGGTGCAAAGCCCTTGATTTCTTAATGACATCACATGAGATGTGCCAACCCAGGAATAGCCTGACTCTGGACCTCTTTTGATGTGAGAAATGAAATCTTATTTTGAAACCAATGCTAATTGTATAGGTTGTTGACATAGGCACTGAAGTGCCTTGAAAAGGGGACAGATAATGAAGCAAAAGTCAAAGACAGAGAGTCCAGTACCAAATTCTTTGATGCTATAGGTAAGAAGCCTGAAAACAGTGAGCTATTTTTAACAGTGAGAAGGGATGTTGCCTTTCAGTATAATGCCTTTTTCATGGCTAGAATAGAAACTATATGTACATATAATGTAGAAAATGAGGATAGATTTTTGATTTAAAATGCCCATTTCATTTGTGTGCTTGGTTATGCCTAATTTAAGATTCTACAATACAGCATTGCTAGCAGTTACAGCGAGAATCTTTCAAGTCCTCTTGTTTGGTGGAAATACACTTCAAATTTTTGGCTTCAAGGCTTGTGAATATCAGAATTACCTAAAAAGGGGCTTCAAAAAACTTGAGGAAAGGGAAAGAGAGGCCTACTCTTCTTCCCTGTGTTACTTCTTTTCACTGCTGATTGAGATGCTGGGAGATCACAGTGGGTGAGAAGTGTCTTAGAATGCGACTAAGCAATTCATTTTAAACCAAGTTTCAATCTGAGTATGCAAAACAGGCACATGCAGAAAATTTGATATTCTGACTTGGTATGATTCTAGGATTTGTTCTATTTTTCTGTAATTGTTGTGGGAACATATGGCCCTCTACCTTTCAGGCAGCCAGAGCCAGAGTAGCAGGAACATTCTGACAAAATCTCCACTCAGCATGAGAGGGAAGTAGTCCTATTGACACATTGACAATGTGCCCATTTAGCATCAGAAATAACTGAGAAGTGGACACGCTAAAACTCACTTTACTCAAAATATATGTTGACATGGAAAAATAAATATGGCCTGCCATCATCAATCTTTTATTTTCACTCATGAGACATGTTAAATAATATCAGATACTAATATAGGAATTCAATTTAAAAAGTGAATTTACTCATTTATGCATTCAGCACATTTATTAAGCATTTATTATGTTAAAAGCACTGTCGCAGGCAGAAGAGATAGAGCTATAAATAAGCAGACTAGGTCACTATTCTCATTGAGGTACTGATCTGATGGGGAGAGTAGACAGACAGAAATAAGTAAACAAATAAATCAACTACATACTTTTACATACCCTAAAGTGCAATAAAGAAAATAACATTAAGTGGGGGTCAACTTTTGATTGGCTGGACAGGGAAGACCTTCTGAGAAGGTAGCAGGAAGCTGACTCAGGGACCCAAAGCTATGCCATGGTGAAAAGTGTTCCAGGCAGAGTAAGCAGCAACAGCAGAGACCCTGGAAGAGAATGAACATGGCTTATTTTATTTGTTCAGAAAGAAGGCCAGTATGGTGGGACACAAGTATGGTAAGAATGGAAGAAAAATGAAAAAAAGAAAAATAGGGTTTGAGCTGGTGGGCAGGAATCAGATCACCTGATGTCTCATAGGTCATGTTGGCACCTTCAGTGAGCAGTCCTTAAAAAATATATTCTATAAACTGCAGATTGAAAAATAACTATGTTGATGGTAATTTTATAACATAAGCACTCAATCATTTGTCGCATAAACTCCAAACTTTGAAACCAGCAGAGACTTTGGGACATCAAATGAAGTGACATAGGACTTTCCACTGGCCAAAATTCAGATCCATAGCAGTTGGTCCTAACTGGAATTAGACATGCTTGTCCCTTGCCTCCATTGCAGTGGATCTGAATGTCTCTACTGTCCGTGGATTCATTTGCCTCCATCTGTGGCATGGAGAAGACTTCAGGAGGCTGTCCCATCAGCCTACATCCCTGGGATTTGCCTTGCTTCTCCTGGAAGCTTGGTAATTTGTTTTCAGAGCATACTTAATGGTCTCCTAAAAACAATGTCAATAATAGAAGAGTGTTTTTCCTGGTCTTCTGCTCAGACTTGGATTTCTAAGAACCAGGGATGGAGACTGTGTTTCTAGACCCACCTAGCCAAATCCTTTCCAAACATAAAGCAACTATGTGACTGTTAAGATAGTACTCTTACTGTTTAATGCTCTGGAAACAAATAACCATGCTTTAGCCAAAGTAGGGAAAGCAATGTTCAGGAAGATTCCTGAAAGTTTTTTGAAAGCAGTTTTCATGTATTAGTGTACTATATATGCAAATCACTAATGAGACAATTGATATTCAAGAACTAAGGGGGGAAAAACGGAAGTACTTTGGCATCATTGTTACTGATAAATGTTTAAGGAGTTCATACATCCTTTCAGATATTTATTGAACATTTACTATGTACTAGGAACTATGCCAAATGCTGGGAATTCAATGGTGAACAAGATAAATTCTCTGCTTTCAAGGAGCTTATATTCTAACAATAACAACACCAATACTACTTAACACTTATTGTTTCTTATATTCTAGACTGTTACTAAGTACACTTACTTATTCAATGGGGAAGCTAGACAATAAGAAAGAAGTAAATATATAATAAGGAATAATAATAAGTGCTGTAAAGAAAAATAAGCAGGATATGGTTGAAAGGTTAATGCTGTTTGAAGAGGTCCAGAACCTGTGATTCCCGGTACCTGTAATTCCCAGTACCTGTGAATATGTAACCTTACATAGCAAAAGGGACTTGCGTATGTAATCAAGTTAAGGATTATCTGGGCAGGCCCAACATAATCACAAGGGTCCCTATAAGAGGGAGGGACAAAAGTCAAAGTCAGAGAAAGAGAGAAGATGTAAGGACGAGGCAAAGAGGAGAGAAGATGTTACATTGCTGGCTTTGAAGATGGAAGAAGTGGCCACAAGCCAAGAAATACAGGTGACCTCTAGAAGCTGGAAAAGGCAAGGAAATGAATTCTCCTTTAGAGCCTATAAAAGGAATGCAGCCTTGCTGACACCTTGATTTTAGTTTAGTGAAAATGATTTTGGATACCTGAACTCCAGGAATGTATTATACAGTAATTATACATTTGTTTTATTTTAAGCCACTAAGTTTGTGGTAATTGGTTACAGCAGCAGTAGGAAACTAATACATGAAGTGACAGAATGGTGACTCATGGAATGTGCTCAGGAATGGGCTCTTGGAGGAGGTGGCCTTTAAGCAGAACAGTGAGCAAAGTGGGGGAGTTAGCCATCTGACTGGCCGCAGCAAAGAGCATTCCAGTCAGAGGGAACAGCAAGGACAAATGGTCTGAAAAGGGACTGTTGTTAGTGTGTTTGAGGACTAGCAAAAAGGCTTGTGTGAATGGCAAGAAGAAAAGTGTTAGTAAGTGATCTTGGAGAGGTAGCCACGGGCCACATTACATAAGGCCTCTAGCCTTGCTAAGCATTTTGATTTTATTTCAGGAGTGATGGGAAGTCATTGGAAGGTTATGAGCAGGAAGTAAAATGCTCTTGTTACTTCTTAAAGGAGCGATGTAACTGCAGAGTGGAAAATAGGCTCTAGGCTGCAGGTGCCAGTACAGGGGAAAGGGAAGGCAAAGAGATGGAAGTTGTCCAGCTGAGAGGTGCAGAGGTGCAGACTAGGATGATAGCAGGCTGGAAGGAGTGTATTTTGTAGATGGAATGGACAGGATTTGCTGGAAGATTGGATGTGAGGTATAAGAGAAAGAAGGAGACAAGGATAATATCAGGGATTTTGATGACATTATTTGCTGATTTGGAACATTCTGGGAATAACAGGTTTATGATGGGAACTCAGGAGTTTGGTTTTTGATATGTTTCAGATGCTTATTGGACAACTAGTAGAGATGTCAAGTAGGCAGTTGGACGTAATTTGAAGTTCAGGAGAGTGATTTTGGCTAGTGACATCATTTGTAGAGCCCTGGACAGTATGTAAAGCCTGAGACAGTATGTCTAGTGTGTGTGGATAGGGCCTGAGGACGGAGCCCGGGGGCATGACAACCTTTAGAACCCTGGAAGAGGACATCTCATCCAAGGGAGAGAATGAAACATAGCCTTTATTACTTCCACCTTCAAGACAATTCAAAGCCAATGTTTTTGACTGCCAGGTCTGACTGAAGCTTGAAAAATGGCAACTTGCCTCTTTGCAAAGGTCCTAAGAAGTAGCCAATGCCTTGGCCTGTTTGCCCTTGCTCTCCGTGAGCTTTTAAAATGCCAACGAGCTCTAATTGTGTCGATTGCCTGACAGCTGTGAATACAAGATGCTGAATCCAGAACTGCAACTCATTCCTCCAAGGGCACCATTCCTCTCCCACTAATGACTGTTGAGCAGAGCCACCTGAAGCTTGCCTGGGGTTTAGCAGCAGCTGCACTTCTGCACTAAGAAACAGCTTGCTGCAGTCAGACCAAACTGAAGCTCTTCCTTGCTTTTCCTGGAAGCTTGGGTATTTGTTGTCAGAGCATTAAACAGTCAGAGTCCTAGCTTAACTGGCACACAGTTACTTTATGTTTGAAAGGTATTTGGCTAGGCCTACAAACAGTCTGAGCAAAGAACCTTGAAAAACAACTAATACAGTTAGCTCTTCCGACTTTGCAGTGTGACCAGGGATGAGGACAGAATAAGTGGCCATCTATCTGAGGGAATTGTTTAGGCACTAGCACACTGGAATTAGATGAACAACTCTATGAATTTAATTTCCTCGTTAGCTCCACCACTCCTAACTTTTTCTCAATATAATGAGAAAGATGTTATAAAAAGCCTTCTGCTTTACCTCCCATTATTCCTGAGGACTCGCTTTCTCCCTGACTGCTTCCCCATCACTAGTCTTCAGCTCCTTATGTGATTACACTGCTCAGAGCAACCTTGCTAACCAGCCTTGGCTAAACATTGCAATTACCTGGGGAACTTTTAAAAATCCGGAAGTCTGGGTCCTACCCGGAGATTCCAACTTAATTGTCTTGGAGTGTGGCCTGGACGTCTGGGTTTAAAAAGCTCCCCAGGTAACTCTAATGTGCAGCCACGATTGGGAATCACTGGCCTCCAGACTTTCTGTGCTTTCCAAATTAACAAGCAGCTAATTTTAGGAATCACAGCTATCAAGAGAAAGTTAAGGGTGAACGCCCAGGGCTCTTCAGAGCAAGCCATGCTACTTGTAATCTTTCTCAAGGGAGTGCAAAATCCAGGCAAAGACAAGATTGCAGAGGAGCTGTCTTGGGGAAGGTAGGACCCTAAGTATTTACAGCATGGAGGCACTTACTTTTAATACTGAATTTGTCAGATGCAAATTTGTCTATGCAAACCGGAGGCTTACCTCTGGCTTCCCCTCAGAGGTTTTGGGAGGTAAGGCCACTCTATCCTGCTGTGTAAAGATCTACTGTCGATGGCATGCAAACATAGTGGTAAAAGCACCACCTCTGTTCTCCAGGGGAGCCCACTGGAAAAGAGGTGGAAAAACTTGCTTCCATCCTCTCAACTCAAAGTGTGTTCCGCTGCTAGCGGCGTCCGTCATCTAGTAGCTTCTTAGAAATGCAGTATTGGGGCCCCATCCCATACCTATTCAATAAGAATCTGCATTTTAGCAAGATGCCCAAGGGATGCGTACTCAAGTTAAAGTCTCAGGAGCGCTGGTTTATGCAACTCAGGTTATTGTAATGCGCTAAATCCTACTGAACGGTAGGGACTAGGCGGAGGGGGCCACTTATTCCCCCTCCTGGACCTGGGTCTTTGTGCACAGTGGCGCAGACGCGAGGCTGGCAGGCCCAGGCGCTGGACGAGGTCCCGGGCGGCCCCGCCTGCCCGCCCCGCCTCCCTCCTGGGTCTCTGCCCTGCGCGCCGTTGCTGTGGCAGCGCCGGACGCAGCTAGAGCGGTGTCCGCCGCGGCCTCCGCCTCCTCCTCCTCCTCCTCCAAAGGCCTCCCCCGACCGCTGGCGCGGGCCCAGCCTGCGGCTCCGCCATGCCCCGGAGGAGGCGCGGGAGCCGGGTGAGTGCCCTGGAGGGCGGCCGGGAGGAAGAGGCGCCCCCGGAGGCGGCCGCTGTGCCCTCGGCGCTGTTACCCTCCCCGCGGCAGACCGAGGCGGCGGCGGAGCAGATTCTGCTCCGAGGCATCTTCGAGATTGGAAGGGACAGCTGTGACGTGGTGCTGAGCGAGCGTGCTCTGAAGTGGCTGCCCATTCAGCCCGAGCGCCCGACGGGTGAGTGCCGGGTCCAGCACCCTCGCCTCCCTCTGCGCTTCCCCGCTGTCCCCCGCCCCTCCCCGCTCACCCCTCCTCTCCGACACCGCCCGACTGCTTACGGCGTCCCCAAGCCGCCGCCGCCTCCTTCCCAACTGGGACCTCCCCCTAGCAGCCCCAGGGGTCCTGGGCTACCCGCCTCCTCCCGCCTGGCTTCCCGCCTCCGGATGCGTTCCCCGGACAGACGTCACAGCCTCTGCCCTGCGTCTCGACTGAAACACTTGAGCCCCAAAGGGGAGGTGATTTACAGAGGCGGGAAGGTCACCTACTCCGCCCCTCCAAGTTGAAGTTTTAACCCATCAACTTTTGACGGTCCACCGAAGGTGTAAGCCTTTTACACAAAGAATATGCCTACACATGGGCTCTGAACCCAGATCTCATTCTGCTGACCTCTGAAAATTTAACCCCAGAGCTTTGGGGTCTTTCTGGGTTTTTCCAACTCTCACATTCCTTGCCATTGTCTAGAATCAAGGCTTCTTCAGGCTCAGTCTAGAAACTTGATTTTTAATATTGACTTTAGAATATTAAATCACAATTTTGCGATGGTTAGTTACATCATGTGCTTTATTTGTATTTGCCTCTTATTGACTTAAAATTTTATTAATAATTACCCAGAACGTGTCATAGTGCTGTAGTTTACACTATAAATATTTCAAGTCTTGGTCTATTTTCATGTCTTGTTCAAATACTCTTATAAATAGACATAAATATCTTATAAAGATCTTACAATAGTCTTATAAATATACCTTTAAATAGTCTTATTTTCAAGTCTAAATATGAGAAATACTCCCTGTTGCTGAATTAGCTTCAATGTGAGTGGCTAAAGACAGATGAAATGGAGGAGATACTACATCAACGTTACTGAACTTAGGAGGAGACGATTTAGGGGGAAACCTTGGAATGTGGCACACAGCCTCTTTTAGCTATATACAAATTTATGAAATCTAAAAAAAATTGCCTTCCCGGTTGGAAAACAAGACAAAGTGTGCTTTTTGTCTTACAGAATAGAAAAAGTCACTGTCTTAAAGTTTCTTGTTCAAAAGTCTAATAAACTGAAACCAATTAGTTAGTTGGTTTCAACCCAGCACTAGCTATGATAGTGAATTCTGCTTGTGCTGCATATGCCATGCTCACTCAACTAAAACTACCTTTGACCTTAATTAAAATGTTATCAGGTGTTTTGAAACCGAAAGTGAAGTATTTTCTTGAACCTGTGAAATTAAAAGCTAGGATATGGATATAGAATTATTCTGTTAATCTTTAAGTCAGTTTGAGTTATGGGATCTAGAAGTTTATAATCAGAGTTTAGATTAACCCAAAGAGCCAATTTAACCTACAATGAAGCTAAAATACTACAGAATTAAAATGAGACGTTGTGCAATGAGAGGTCATACAAATCAACGTTGCAATGCTGGTAACGTGAAGAAGCAACAATGACATGGAAATAGAAATGCTGTTTTGTATTGAGTAGTGATTGAGGAAAAATAGGTTTAATTAGCACTTCTGGCAGTAGAATTTTAAAAGATATCTTGACAGTTTCCTAACTCTAAAGATTGCAAGTGCTGATTCTTTGTTTAATTTTGCCCTAAAGCCCTTTGGTTTTCTTTTCCTTCATATAGGCATACCACTTTTTCTTTGTAATTAACACCTGGTATTCAAACCACTTTGGGCCTCTAAAATTGGGGCACACTAGTAGGTACTTCTATTTATAGAAGTAACCAAGAGATGTTTTATTTAGATAAAATAAGAGTGGGGAAAAAAGAAGGAAGTATTAAGAGATGATATGTTTAAATGGGAGAAATACTCCGTGTTGTTGAATTAACTTAGATGTGAGTGGTGAAACATGAATGAAGTGGAGGAGAAATTGCAGGGTCACCATACATGGGAGGATATGGGGTGGTACCATATCGTGGACAGCCTTGTCCGTTGCTACCTGGCAAGTGACTGGCTGTCCCAGCAAAGGATGGGGGAAGTCACTGGGCATTATTAGATCATATACATGAGATGTTTGCCTCATAGTGCCTTACTTGTTTTCACTGATGAAATAAAATACCATGTGATCTTTCCCTAATTTTCTATCTTGAGTAAGGAGCACAGACACAAATGCATTTTATGAGGGCTATCACTGCCAAAATTGGGACTAATCAATGGTCTTGTTGGCAGGGTAAATGAGTATAACCATAGTTATTGTAATTGTCTTTACTGGGTACAAGGGTGACTTGGAATAATGGATATGTTACCCTTCCCTGTAGTAGTGAGGCTCATGGAAAAGAGCCTTTAAGTCAAGATGGAAGGCACAAAAGCACTAGCACTATTGTCTTTTTTATTTGAAATAGAAAAAAAAAATTTAAATCAAATGTATGATATAGTGTTATACATGTGCCTCTTTATTAACTCAACAAGATCTAGCAGTTGGTCTAATAACTCTTTCAAAATTTTTTGACACATTGTAATTGCACATATTTTAGGGATACAAATTGATGTTTTAATACTTATGTTGTATAATGATCCAATTAGGGTAGTGTATCCATCACTTCATGCATTTACCATTTCTTTGTAGTGAGAACATTCAAATTCTTCTCTTCTAGCTATTTTGTAATACATAGTATTTTACTGTTAGCCATAGTCACCCACTGTGCTTTAATAGAACACCAGAATGTATTCCTCCTATCTAATTGACCACCCCCTCTCCAGTCTTGGTAATCACAGTTCTACTCTCTGCTTCTACAATATCAACTTTTTAAAAAAAGATTCCACACATAAGTCAGATCAGGCATTTTGTCTTTCTGTGTCTGGCTTACTTCACTTAACATAATGTCCTCCAGGTTCATCCATGTTTTCACAAATAATGGGATTTCATTCTTTTTTTATGACTGAATAGTATTCCAGTGTGTATATATACCACATCATCTTTATCCAGTCATCTGTTGTTGGACACTTAGGTTGATTCCATAGCTTCGCTATTGTGAATATGCTGTAATAAACATAGGAGTGCAGATATTTCTTCAATTTACTACATTTTTGGAGGATGTATACCCAGTGGTGGGACTGTAGGATCATATGATTCTATTTTTACTTTTCTGAGGAACCACCATACTGTTTTGCATAATGGCTGTACTAGTTTACAATACCAACAGTGCGTAAGTGTTCCCTTTTCTTCATATCCTCACCAACACTTGTTACCTTTTTGATAATAACCATTGTACCTGGAGTACGATAGTAGACCATTGTAGTTTTGATTTGTATTTCCCTGATGATTAATGATGTTTAGCATTTTTTTATATACCTGTTGACCATTTGTGTGTCTTCTTTTGAGATGTGTCTAACTAAGGTCTTTTGCCCATTTTTACAGTCGGGGTTTTGTTTTTGTTTTCTTTTTTTTTTTTAGCTGTTAAGTTTCTTATATATTCTGGATATTAACCCCTTGTCAAATGTATAGTTTGCAAATATTTTTTCCCATCCTACAGGTCTCTTCACTGTTAGTAGTTTCCTTTGCTGTGCAAAAGCTTTTTAGTTTGATGTAATCCTATTTGTTTGTTTTTGCTTATGTTGTGTATGCTTTTGAGGTCTTCTTTTAAAAATCCTTGCCTAGTTCAATGTTGTGAAGCATTTACCATATGTTTTCTTCCAGTAGTTTCATAGTTTCAAGTTTTACATTTGAGTCTTTAATCCATTTTGAGCTGATTTTTGTACGTGGTGAGAGGTAGGAGTCTAGTCTCATTCTTCTGCATGTGGATATCTAATTTTCCCAGCACCATTTATTGAAGACATTGTTTTTTTCCCAATGTGTGTTCTTGGCACTTTTGTTGAAAATCAACCGGCCATAAATACGTGGATTTATTTCTGGGCTCTCTATTCTATTCTATTGGTCTACATGTCTGTTTTTATGCTAGTACCATGTTGTTTAGGTTACTATAGCTTTACAGTGTATTTTGAAGTCAGGTAGTGTGATGCCTGGAGCTTGGTTCTTTTTGCTCAGGATAGCTTCAGCTATTCGGGGTCTTTTGTGGTTTTCATGAATTTTAGGATTGTTTCTTCTATTTCTGTGAAGACTGTTATTGGTATTTTGATAGTGATTACATTAAATCTATAGATCACTTTCGGTATGGCCATTTTAACAATATTCAGTGCATGAACATGGGATATTTTCCCATTTATTTGTGTTCTCTATTTCTTTCAAAGTTTTATAGTTTTCAGTGTAGAGCTCTTTCATGTCCTTGGTTAAGTTTATTCCTAGGTATCTTCTTTTTTTAGTAGCTATTACTAATAGAATTTTTTCTTTATTTTCTTTTTCAAATAGTTCACTATTAGCAAACTATCTGAAAAGAACTACAGAAATGCTACTGATTTTTGTATGTCGACTTTTGGATCCTGCAACTTTACTGAATTTGTTAGTTCTAACAACTTTTTTGGTGAAGTCTCCAGGGTTTTCTATATATAAGATCATGTTATCTAAACAGGAACAATTTGACTTCCTCCTTTCCAATTTGGATGTTCTTTATTTCTTTCTCTTGCTTCATTTCTCTGGCTAGAATTTTCATGACTACGTTGAATAAAGATGATGAAAGTAGCCATCCTTGTCTTGTTTCTGATCTTAAAGGAAAAGCTGAAAGTATGTTAGCTGTGGAGTTGTCATTTATGACCTTTATTGTGTTGAGGTACATACCTTCTATACCTAATTTGAGAGGTTTTTTTTTTTTTTTTTTTTAAATCATGAAGGGATATTGAATTTTGTCAAATAATTTTTTGGCAGCAAATGACATCATATAGTTTTTGTCTTTCTGTTAATGTGGCATATCACATTTATTGATTTGTATGTATTAAACCATCTATACATCTCTGGGATGAATCCTACTTGATCATAGTGAATGATTTTTTATGTACTGTTGGATTTGGTTTGCTAGTATCTTGTTGAGAATTTTGGCATCTGTGTTCATCAGGAACACTGTCCTGTAGTTTTCTTTGTTTGTTGTGTTCTTTTCTGGTTTTGGAATTAGGGTAATGCTGGACTTGTTAAACGAGTTTAGAAGTTTCTCTCCTCTTTAATGTTCTGGAATACTTTGAAAAGAATTATTAGTTCTTCTTAAGATGTTTGGTAGAATTCAGCAGTCAAGCTATCACATCCTGGGCTTTTTTTGATGTAAGACTTTATGACTGTTTCAATTTCCTCACTTGCTATTGGTCAGTTTAGATTTTCTATTTCTTCATAATTTAATATTGGTAGATTATATGTGTCCAGGAATTTACCTGTCCTTTTATGTTATCGAATTTGGCATGTAATTGTTCATAATGGTTTCTTATCCTTTGTATTCCTGTGGTATCAGTTGTAATGTTATCTTTTTCATCATTAATTTTTGTCTTTTTTTCCTTAATCTAGCTAAAAGTTTGTCAATTTTGCTTCTTTCCAATAAAACCAACTTGTCATTTTTTTGATTCTCTGAGTTGCTTTTTTAGTCTCTGAGATTTATTATTTCTTTCCTTCTACCAATTTTGGGTTTGGTTTGTTCTTGTTTTTCTAGTTACTTGGGGTGTATCATTCAGTTACCAGAAATTTTTCTTCTTTTTTGATGTAGGCATTTATTTCTTTAAATTCCCTCTTATAACTGCTTTTGCTGTGTCCCGTAGGTTTTGGTATGATGTATTTCCATTCTTATTTGTCTCAAGGAAGTTTTAAATTTCCTTTTTAATTTCTTTATTGACCCATTGGTTGTTTAAGAGCATGTTGTTTAAGTTTTATCTATTTTTAAAGTTTCCAGAATTTTTTTTGTTGTTGATTTCTAATTTTATACCATTGTGGTCAGAACAGATACTTGATATGATCTCTACCTTAAATTTAAGAAGATAATGTGTGATCTATCCTCAAATGCTCCGTGTGCAGTTGAGAAAAATGTTTATTCTGCAGCTATTGGATGGAATGTTCTATAAAATCTGTTTGGTCCATTTGGTCTGTGGTGCAGCTTATGTGCAATGTTTGTTTGTTTCTTTCTTTTTTGTCTAGGTGATCTGTCCGTTGTTGAAAGTGAGGTGTTGAAGTCCCCTACTATTAATGTATTGCAGTCTATCCCTCCCTTTAGTTGTAACAATATTTGGTTTATATATTTGTGTGCTCTGGTGTTAGATGCATGTTTATAATTGTTATATGCTTTTGTTAAATTGATCCTTTTATCATTATATTATGATCTTCTTTGTCTCTTTTTACAGTTTTTGACTTAGTCTATTTTACCTGATATAAATATTGCTACTCCTGCTTGCTTTTGGTTGCCATTTGCGTGGAATATCTTTTTCCATTTTTTTCACTCTCAGTCTGCTTCTTTAACAGCAAGGTGAATATCTCGTAGGCAGCATATGGTTGGGTCTTTTTTTTTTTAATATTCACTCAGCCACTGTATATTTTTTAATTGAGAATTTAATGTTTTTATACAAGGTTATTATTGGTGAGGATTTATTCCTGGCATTTTCTTAATTGTTTTCTGGCCAATTTGTAGATCCTTTGTTTCTTTCTTCCTCTCTCATTTACCTCTGTGGTTTGGTGGTTTTCTTTGGTGTTAAGCTTTGTTTCCTTTCTCTTATTCGTGTATCTGCTATAATTTTTCTTTGTGGTTACCACTGGACTAACGTAAAGAATCTTGTAGTTATAATAGACTATTTTAAGCTGATAGCAATTTAACTTTAATCACATAAAAACTCTAGACTCTTTTCTCCCCTTCCCATTTTTTTTTTGTTGACTTAATTTGCTTTTTTATCTACTATGTGCTCCTTAGCCACTAATTGTAGCTGTTGTTGTTTTTGACAATTTTGACTTCAAACCTTCATACTAGACGATTGAGAGATTTATATAGCACCATTACATCACTGAGTTTGATTTATGCATTTACCTCAACTGGTGAGTTTTATACTTTCACATGTTTTCATGATAGTAATTATCATCCTTTCATTTACAGCTGTAGCAATCTTTTAAGTATTTCTTATAAGGCTGGTCTAGTGGTGATGAATTCCCTCAGCTTTTGCTTGTTTGGGAAGGTCTTTATTGCTCCTTCATTTCTGAAGGATAGGTTCGCTGGATGTAGTGTTCTTAGCTGACAGTCTTTTTTCTTTTAGCACTTTGAATATATCATCCCATTCTCTCTTGGCATGTAAGGTTACTGCTGAGAATTTTTTTTTAAATTTCATTCATCAAATTATTCAGATCCATGATTCTGTTTGGTTCTTTTTTTTATGATACCAACCTTTGTTGAATTTCTCATTCAGATCATGAACTGTTCTTCTGATTTAATTGCATTGTTTTCTGTATTCTCTTGTATCTTGCTGAGTTTCCTTAAGATCATTATTGTGTATTTTTTCAGGCATTTCATAAATGTCCTTTTCTTTGGTGTCTGTTACTGGAACTTACTGTGTTTTTTTTTGGGGGGGGGTTGTCATGTACCCTTGCTTTTTCATGTTTTTTCTTATGTCCCTATGTTGATATCTGCACATCTAGTGGAATAGTCACCTTTCCAATTTTATGTAGTAACTTTGTAGTGAGACACTTTTTGCCATAGATGGGTCCTAGGGTGCTGGTTGGGTATGGTATATTGGCTTTTGTTACAGATAGACTCAGTAGCATGGTGTCTGTAAAGTTTGTTCAGCTGTAGTCCTTATTGTCAATGTCTGCAATTACCTCAGTGGCCTAGACTGATGGTGGTGGTGTGGTTTTGCTGGGGATGGGGGGCCCAGGCTGTTGAGCTGGGCACTTGTAGGTGCAGAGGCTGTTTGTTGGGCTCTCCAGGGATGAGAAAGTATGAATATTTTTTTCTAGCTTTTCTATATTTATTTAAAACTCTGTTGTCTGGCTCACAGTGTTGTTCTTTATTCCAAGTCCTGCCATTGGTGATGGTCATATCATAATCACTACTGAAGCTTCAGCCTTTCTTGACCTCTTCCCTTTTAGTGACTTTCACCTTCATTCCACTTCATTTGCTGCCACTCATGGCCACAGCATAGACGTTTATCTCTTTTCAAGGCCAACCTATCCCATCTCTTCAGCCTCATCTAGGAATTTGTCTCATCTGATACCATCTTCCTTATGTTTTCAACCTTGGCTCTCTACCAGCTTTTTCACTTATGCAGAGTGATATGTTCCAAACTCTTCCATCCTAATTGTCCCCTGCCTTGTTCCTGTAAGCTTCTCTCTCTAGCTGCTACCCTGCTTTTTTTTTCTCACTTGCTCTGATAAGATCCTAGGAAAATCAGTTTACTCTCACTGCCTCCATTAGTTCACCTCTCAGTTATTCCTCAACAATCTGAGACCTGGCTTTTTTCCTTCTCTCCGCTGAAACTGCTTGGGCAAAAGTTAGCAGCAACATTCTAATTGCCCAATCAAACGGGAAATTTCGTCCCTTACATTTCTGGAATTCTTCTTTATTTGACTTTGACTCAGCTCCCTGTGTTTCTGTGATACCAACAGCATCTAGTTTATCAGTTTCCTATGGGGACTTCATTCTATCTGCCTGTCAAATTCTGGTGTTCCCAAGGAGTCTGATCTGTTATCACTCATCGTGTGCTCTCTGGACTGTATCATCCATTACTCTCATCTACCTTCATCTACCTCGGGACTGCCACAAATTTGGCATGTCTATGCGAAAAGCAACTTTTCTTGCTCCTTAGAATAACTCCTGGCTTTGTGTTCCCTATCACAGTTACGGAAGCCACCAATTATTCAGTGTCAGTTGTCAGAATATTCAACTTTGCTTTTTAGGTGTATGCAAGTTATGATACAATAATTAGGATGGAAAATTAGAATTCATTGTAGCTTATGTTGGATGGATCATAGCATTGCATATATAAGTAGTAAATATCTTGGCTTAACATGTGAAGGAGTATTTAGGAAGCTATCTGGAGTGTTATAGAAGTCAGGATTCTGAAGGTAACCCCAGTCTCACTGTCTCTTACTACTTCTAGTCCTGTCCACTCTGTTTGCTAAGTATTTCTCAAATCTACCTTCCTTCTCTGTCCAGCCAATCACCACCCTAGCTTAGGCCTTTGTTATCTCTCACTTGACCTTCTCTTTCACCTCCTTTGAGCTTGTGCTCAAATGTTACCTTCTTAGTAAGGCTTTCTCTGGTCACCTGCTTAAAATTCCCTTCTCCTGCACACTTTCTGACTCCCTTTACTGTCTAATATTCTTCAATGGCATTTATCTTACGTACTATATAATTTCTACTGTCTGTACTCCCCACCATCACTCCACTTCAAGATGGTAAGGATTTTTGTCCGTTATATTATTGACTGTCCTAATAGGAAACACATGGCACATTTATATGAGGGGTAACTTGAAGAGTTTTTAAAAGGCAGTATTTATAAAGATGTAGGCACAATGTGGGGATAATGAAGTACTCTTGGGACTGGTAATAGATGGGCAGGTGATACCATTCTTAAGCCCAGAAGGGCAAAGTGAAGGAGCAACAACATGAGCCTGGATTCATAAAGACTATGTGAGGGAGATTACTAGACAGGAGCTGTGGCCTTTGCCTATGCTTGGCTGATTTCATCAACCAATCCTGCATGGAGGGAGGTGGGAATGAAACTAGCTAAGCTCCCTTTTTTCTGGCTCACATCACAGTCTGAAGCCAACTGTAAGCTAGAGGGCAAGGGGACCACTTGATGAAGCCATACAGTGTAGCCTCCCAGAAACAAAGCAGGTGGAGAAAGATGGAGACTAGATCTAGATGGGGAAAAGGGAAGATATTCAGAACATCTGTTTTGTTTACCATCAGCACCTTGAAGAGTGCCTGGCATATAAATAATCAAGATTTGTTGAATGAATGAATTTGTTACTGGTTTACTGCTCTCATGAACCTTAGTTTTGCCTATTGCATTGTAACTTGATTACTATACTTCCACTTACTTTATACCAACTCCTCATCACCTACAAGAACAATATCCCCTCCCCTGCATCTTTTTAAACATCAGAACTCTTTACAAAATTGTTTTTAAGTGAAAATAAAAGTGGAGATGCCTTGATTGGAGTAGTGGGTAAAAGACCCTAAGTCTGACTGCTTGGCTTCCCCTTTTACCTAGCAGGAATATAACTGCCCTCTTCAAAACCCACTGAAGTAGAAAATATGATGAGAGACATGCTTCTTAACATGGCATGAGATTCCCATGCTCAGCTCCTGCCTATCTCTGCTTCCTTTTCCCCAATACTTTCCTCATGTTATATCATCCTGTGATAGAAGGAATTACAAAACTAGTTCTCTCTCTACTGTATCTTTCCTTGCTGTTCCAGCTCATGGGGATTTGCCTCCTCTGTGCTGGTTTTGTGTGTGTGTGTGTGTGTGTGTGTGTGTGAGAGAGAGAGAGATATTACATGGTTATGTTCATTAAAATTAATGAAGATTCATTATTTTTTTCTTTTTAGGCATAATTTGATCTATACTGAGACAACAAATAAAACTTTGTTTATTCCATTAGATGTGAAGCTCCTTAAGGGTCTCTTCAACTTTGCATTATTCCAGAATGTCCAATTTAGGGGCTAATGTTGGCCCACTTCTCCCTTATTGTGAGGTTCATGGCAGAAAGTCTCCATTTTGCTCAGCTGAAGGGTAGAAAGCACTGAGCAGGGCATAGATTAAGATGTTACAATTGTAATATAAACTGTGTGTAGAAAAAGGCATCATCAATTCAGAAAATCTTTTTCATTGCCTGCAATTGCACCTGATGATCTTTCTCTTAGAATCTCAAATTATGGTCATTTTACTTGTAGAATCATACATGAGTTTATAAGGGGATTGCCAAGCTTGCTGTTTGTGACCTAGGAGAGAGCAAAATCCTGAAGAAAGGAAAGTGATGAAAGTGAGTTTTTTTTGAGGCCAAACGCAAAGGGCCAGACAAGTCTGGGTCACAGTCAGGCCAAGGAGTGCAGTGCCTCCGTGGGGCCAGCCCCTCATGTAGCCCAAGGACTGGGTGTGAGGTGCCAAAAAGCAAGAAGAAGTACAGAAAGGGGACATGGGCAGATGCCACAGAATAATTTGTATATTTCATAATTTAGCACTTACCTTGTGCTGTAACTGGATCAGATATTTTCAGAGTTCAGTATTTTCAAAAGCATCACTGATTACCTATTGGTATTATTTTAAACCTCAACCCTATACAAACTTGTAGGGACATGTGTTTACCAAATGGTAAGCTTTTATTTGAAATATTAGATTGAAGCAGAAGATAGAAACATTTTTGTGTAACCTCAGAGCAGGATTTTATTGTTCTATGTGACTAAATATATTGTCATAACCTATTTCCTATACAGGAAATGCTGCTGATGGGGAGAGTAAGTAATGGTAGGATTAGACAATATTAAGCTCATATTTTAGTATGTTAAAGGATGATCAATTTAGGGATCTCTGTGACAGAGATGCCAAATGTCCACAATGCTGTCTCACCCTGGGGACACGTGTCTCCTCTACTCTTCCTCAGTCCTCTGAAGTGATAGCCCTTTAGGGACTGATAAATACTATATACATTTCTATGCTGACATGTGACTTTTCTAAAACAAAATTTCACAAAACAATTTTTAGCATTGCTATGTGAGAGTCGCTGTATGATCTGTTTTCATTACAAGCAAATACTGATTGTGATCCATTAAATTAACTTCATAACTTCCTAATGGATAGCACCTTGAAGTATGAAAAGCACTACAGGATCTCCTATAGCTTCCTTTCTTCAGTTGTCTGTACTGCGCTGTCATTTGTGGTGTAGCAAAGGTTTCGGGAGTGGGCACTGAAGGTCCTGAGGTCTTGTCTCAGCAAATAGCAAGGTGTGTAACTGACTTTAGGCCAGTCATTTAACACCTAAGTTACAGGTTCATGCACCTGCAAAATGAGGGGTTTATATTATATTGTCTCTATGTACTATCAGAGTGAAGTTTCATTTTAAAGAAAATATTTCTATAGACTTTAAGTGCTCGGGGCATTTTGTCAAATAATTCTGAGTAAGGTTTGAAAGGTCAATGGGGCCTACCTTCTGGTGTGTGTGGAGGGATGTTGTATTTTACAGCAGGAACTTCATAGTCCTCTCTCATGAATTTCTAATTAGAAGAACCACATGGGAAATATAGGCCAAAGCCCCTTGCTTCCCTTCCTCAGCTTCAGGGCACAATGATGAGAGGTGGGCAATTGCTTTGGCACAGGTCTCATCTTTGGAAAGGAAGAAACCATTTTCTGAAAGAAAAGAGTTGGTCAAGGCTAGTTGTAAGCAGATTTTCCATTATGAACAAAAGAACTAGCTCATTCTTTTATTTCATCTTTCTGTACCTTCTGTCAAATTTCTGAGCAAAGATTTTATGTGTTTGATTCGCATTTGAATATTCCAAATATTTTTAAAGATGAGAGTTTCAAATCTTAATCATGGTTCACAACACTCTATTTTTTATATCCTTACTATCTCAGGTTACCAATTTCATGTTATGCTTTTTTTGAAAGGCTATCCCTGCCACAACTCTGAGCTCAGCTGAATTAGAGCAGTGCCTAGAAAATCTGAGAAAGCTGGGCTTCAACATAAGGTCTTGAAAGTGTTTCTTGCTGTTATAAGAGTCAACATCATTTTCTTGAGCCTTAAGTTTATATAAACATTTACTTTTCAGAAACTTAGCAACGTGAAAAGTAATGTGGAAAAATGTGAAATTGAGCGAAAAAAATTTTAAAACAAGAGTTAGTGATTATGTGGGACTTAGCAGAACAGTGTATGTTCTAAGTATTAATCTGCCTAAGCTGTTTGGGAACAGATGTACGTGAAACAGATACCCAGTGTTCTGTTGTGTACATCCAAAGTGAGACATCTGTCGGTGGACTGTGTGGTCAGAAATAATGGAAGCTAGGGTTAAACCCCAAAATGACCTACTACTTGTGTGAATTATTGCAGGACTAATTACTCAGTAAAACATGATGCTTTGATTCATCAGTCTACACAGTAAGAAGAAAATGCCTCTTTAGAAAAATTTAGTATGTTTCTATGCTGTCAAATTTGAAGGAATTTTTTAGGATGGGTGTGAAGACTAAAGTTTACCTAGTGACTGCATATACTATCTGCTTGTAAAGTTTTTAAATGTTTTTGCTAAGTCCATTAATCTAGCATAAAAATATTCTCAAAGGTTTTAGCTTTTTGTTAAGGTAAGTTAGTCCTCACAGAAAAACAAATGTAGAGTGAATTCTCTAAAGCAGGACTGTCCAGTTAGACTTTCTGGGATGGAGGGAATGCTCCATAGCTGAACTGTCCAGTAAAGTTGCTACCAGCTACAGGCGGCTATTGAGAACCTGAAATATGACTAGTGTGACTGAGGAACTAAATTTTTAATTATATTTATTATAATTTTAATTTCAATACCCACATGTGGCTAGTGGAAACTGCATTGGACAACACAGCTCTAATGCATGGAGAGTTGAAAATGTTTATTTTCTTTATTCTCAGACTTTAATTTTATCTTTATTTCTATATAGAAAGGAAAGCATAGCTTACAAAAAATTAACCCTAATGTAGAACTGATATGGTCATACAATTTGAGATACCCATTTAAAGATAAAGCAACTGAGTCCAGAGATGCCAAAGTGGCAGAGCCCTACGTTTTGTATGTACAAAAAATGTATTTATGAATTAATTGGCTAGTAGCAAAGTTAAGGCCTTGTCTATAAAAATCTTTGTATCCTCTTGGTCATTGTAACTTATTATTTGAACTGAAATTTAGCAAACTTAATCTGTTTCTTACTGTAAGAATAATATATTTGAAATAGTAACTATCCCAGCTTGTGTACTCTGACCCCATGAAAGTCTGCAAATAAATGTTATTCTAAATATGCTACAACCATGTGGCACCATCTGAAGGCAAGCACTTGTTAAAACTGATCTACTTTTGTGTCCCCTTCCTCTCTCCCCTCCCCTTACCCTTGTAGGGCCCCTTGTGGCTGGAATTGGCACAGAAATATTCCCCTAGGAGTGGGAAACTGCACTCACTGAAGCCAAGGGACATGCAAACTGAGAGTCTGATAGGCTGGGCCAAGGTCAGTAACCCAGAGAGAGTGACCCAGATGGGACTGTCCAAAGCAAGATGCCCCAAGGTAAATTGCAGAAATCTAAACATGATGAAGCTAAAGGATTAGAAAGCCTGGGCAATGGATATAGGGAACAACAGAACAATTGGATCTGCAGGAAGATGTTATTGCCTAGACTGGACATTTTTGTCCTCTCTGCAATTGGAAAAGTGGACCATCTTTGTTTAAAGGGCCAGGGATGTAGTAGATATAACTCATTGCAATTGTGTGATCTCAGCACCAGAATTCTCATCAGAACCTTGTTGCTCATTATCCCACCTAGCCTGTTACTTGACTGGGTTACTACATTTCAGACATCGACAAGTCTACAAGCATCTCATTAACGTCCTGAACACAGACCTCTCTAAGGTATTCTGTATGACTGTATTCCTGCCCAAGTTTTAGAAGTAATATGCCAATGATGGGGATAGCATATGCTGAACAAATGAGCTCTGTGTGTGTGTGTGTGTGTGTGTGGGGTGAGCAAAGGGAAGGCACTCGCAGTGGCCATGGCTTTTTATATGCTCTTGTGTTTTCTGAAATCAGTGTGTGTTGGAGGAAGTCAAAGAGAAGGGGGAGGGGGATGGAATTGAAGGAAATCACACCTTCTGCCAACTTTTGTCATGGGAACCAGAAGTTGAGGATTCTAGTGTAATGAATGACTGAATCCAGAGGTAGGCAGGCAAGTAGGAAGGTATATGTGAAAAAAAAAATTTACAGTTGGTAAGATTTTTTTCATCATTGTGCTGTGGACTTATGGTAAGCCTAAAGATAAGTCTAAAATAATGTACCAGCTGGCATCAGGGAATTCCTATGTACATTCCAAGATTTTTGTGAGAAACGGTGTTCTGGAAACTACCACTGCTGCTACACAATAGTGCCCAGTGCCTGAGTGAAAATAGCGAACACTTATTGGTGTTTACTCTGCCAGGTCCTGTGCTAAGTATCTTATCTTGCTTAACCTTCCCAGCAAGACTAGACTAGGTAAGATTTTATCCCTAGGGCCCAGGGGTGTTAAATAACTTGTCCAAGGTCATGCTAGCAATGGAGTTGCTGGGATTCAAAACCAGGCAGGCTGACTCCAGAGCCTGCACTGTACCCGGAGTGCTTTTGCAAGCGAGAATTCCCCCTAATGCCTTTAGGGGTCTGACATCTGAGTTAGTGATAGTTAAGCATTGTGGTCCGAATCGAAAATCTTGAAACAATATTATCTGACTTCTTTCAGGCGTTTAAGACAGATCCATCACAATAGACAGCTTATTCATTTCTTTGGCCACTTCCAATTTCCGAATAAATGAAGAAAATGGGAGCAATAAATGGGAGTTTTTAACAAATTTTTTTTTAAACCCAATACTTTATTCTGGAAACACCAAACATACCCAAGTGTAGGGCGAATGATAAGCCTCCACGCACAACCCTAGCAGGGGTGAACTTCTATGCGTAACACAGAGTTTGAACAGTTCGCAATTTATGGCTGGTCTTGTTTCATCTCTGCCCTACCCATTTCCCTTCTTCTCCTGGTATAATTGAAAGCAATTCCTAGGCATCATATAATTTAATCTATAAACATCTCAGCATGTATCTCTGGGAGATAAAGATTTAAAAAAAAACATAGTAACAATATTACTCTTCCAATTTAAAATAATCCTTTATATCCTTAAATCTCCAGTTAGTGTTCAGAGTCTCCTGATAGTTTCTCTCTCTTTGTCTCTTTTTTATGTAGGTCAACATTGAAATAAGGTCCATATTGTAGTTGATATGTCTTTTATTTTAATCCATAGATTCTTCTCTTTTGCAATTTATTTTTTGAACAAACTGGTTTGTCTGGCCTGTAGTTTCCCACAGAATATGAAATGTTTATTGGGGTAAAATGTCTGTGAAAAACAAAAGGGGGAAGAAGCAGGTTGGGCAGGGATGACCTTCGACCAGGGGTGTTAGTCTGATTCCTGTAAAAGGGGGTGAAGCAGCCTGGGGAGGGGAGAGCCTCAGACCATGATGCAGATCTGAGCAGAGTCTTTGCTTACCTATGGTCAATGCTTGGGGAAAAAAGACTGCCTGTTGGGAGTACTGCCTTGGGCAGAGATGGCCAAGCCTCAGCTGTGCTTGGTCATGGGCTGCGGGCTGCCTGGGAAGTAGCTCAGCTCTGAAGTTGAGGTGGAGTTTGAGGGTGCCAGTGACTTGGACTGTTAAGTCACTACAGCAGAATGGCAAGTTCTTCCTCAGAGGTAGGTCCCAGCAGCCACAGTGACCAATGAAGTTTTTAAAAAATTATTATTATCATTGGGACTTGCGGGAAAATGGCGGTCTGATAGAGTTCTTCCACCGCACCGCTCCCAGGGAAGGAGGTGAAGAACGCCAGTGGCTGCCTGCGAGCGCGGACCGCTCACTCCGAAAACAGCATTGCAAATTACAGAGAAACAACGCCAAACGCCCAGCCCAAGAAAACAGGTACAAAATTTTCACAAAGATCGGAGGGCGCACGGAGCACAATAGAGCCCAGAGCGCGGGAAGGCCGCGCTCGCCAGGTCGGCGCGGCGCGACCGGCCCCCCAAGCGGTTACGCACCTCCCCATCCACTCAGTCAGGGACAAGCCCAGAGTTGGGGCAGGGCGGTTGCAGAAGACAACAGATGCTGTGGAGTTGGAGTAATCACGAAAACCAAACACAACCCTCAGCTGCAGTATACAGAGACCGCGCAGGGCTGGGGATCACGCTGGGCGGAGATTCAGCTTCCCGGGACAGTGCGCGGGAACCTGCAGGCCGGCACTGCGTCACTGGAAGTCAGCGGGACTGGGCCCAGGAGTTTAACGGAGAGCGGGACATGCCCTTAGAGGCTGCTAGCAACTGCCGCTGCGGCCGGCGGAGAAAAGCTGCGCTCCCGGCGCGATCGGAGCCCGGCTGTGCGCCAGGCTGGCGGCGGCCGCCATCTTTACAGCCGCCCACGCGGAGCTGTGAGCCGCGTCTCTAGCTCCCCCCGCCCCGGCCCGGGGCTCTTCTGCTGGGGCGAGACAGGCTTTGCCTTTGGTGGCCAGGGACAGCTGCATCCGTGGGTTCCAGGTGGGACGAGATCCCGGAACTGTAGCGGCGGGACCTTTGGGTATTGGAAACAGTTTGCAGCTCGTCCATCTGGTTCTGCTACCCCGGCTCTGGCCTCCGACAAGTCCGCTCCGTGCCGGTCCTAGTGCCCGCCCTTCAGGTACCGGCCCTCCTGTATCCCAGAGATGGCTCATTTTGAAGGTTGCTGGCTATAGTGACTCATTTGGTATAACTGCTGGTTCTCATGACAACGAAATACCTCAAGAGCCACAGGCTGAACCAGAGCAGCTCCCCATAATCCTGCCCACTTCAATAGGGAATTTCGCGCCATCCAAGAGCGCTTCCAGCGGCCACTACTCCCCCCTCCCCGTGGGAACATCCCCCCCAGTGGAGAATGCTGGGGATAGAGATGGCCACCCGCCTCGCCTTGGGGTCTAGTGGTGGAAAAGGGGTGCACAATTGGAGATCCCCCTATCAACCAGTATCACGTGGAGACGCACATCAGAAAGGCAGCCACACATGGCTAGATGAGCAGTCTCTGAGCTGTGTAGAATTTTCCCAATTCAGCTCTCACACTGCAGCCAAAAGAAATTGTGTTTCTACCTGCACCTCAGGACGAGCAGGGTCAAAGTAACCCCTAGGAGCTACAAGGCCCCTCCCAAAGCACGGGGCTATCGCATACCCCAACTGGGGGATCAGAATCTGCCACGGACATAACAGAATACCTAGCTAATAGGGAGCTGTGGACTCATATCCTCAAGTACAATTCATTAGCTTAGAGCCCAAGCTGGGAGGTCATTCTCACCACACTCCACTGGGAAGAGGAGAAGACCACAGGTCAGAGTTAACTCAAGATCCACCAAACTTGCTAAAATACACCTAAGGCAATACAGGCCACTACTTCTCTCCCTGGCTTTGCCAAGGAACAAAAATTGTGGGCCTGGTGACAGGGCCATAAACTAGCTCTAACACCCCCAGCTCTCGACCAAGAGGCCAGATGAGAAAAAACCAGCAAAAGAACTCAGGGAACATGAAAAATCAGAGTAAAAAGTCACCCCCAAAAGAAACCATCAGTTCCTCAGCAATGGATACCAACCCAAATGAAATGGGTAGAATGACAGAAGAGGAATTTCGTTTATGGATTATAAGAAAGCTCAATGAAATTCAAGAGAAAATTTAATCCCAGCACAAAGAAACCACAAGAAAAATGCAAGAAATGAACAAAAAATTCTCCAAAGAAATAGAAATATTACGGAAAAATCAAATAGAAATCCTAGAAATGAAAGAAGCATTCAAGGATCTACAAAACACAGTGGAAAGCCTTAAGAATAGGCTGGACCATGCAGAGGAAAGAATTTCAGAACTAGAAGACAACTCCTATGCACTAAATAAATCAGCCGAAGAGAAAGAACACAAAAACAAGAGGCAGGAAAAAAGCATACAAGAAATGTGGGATTATGTAAAGAGGCCAAACATAAGGATCATAGGTATCTCTGAGGGAGAGGAAGAAAATTTGCATGGGCTGGCAAATTTATTTGAAGGAATAATAGAGGAAAATTTCCATGGCTTAGCCAGAAATCTCGACATCCAAGTACAAGAAGCACACAGGACTCCTGGGAGAGTCAACGTGAAAAGGCATTCACCACGCCACATAATTATTAGACTGACCAAAGTAAACACAAAAGAGGCACTCCTCAGAGCTGTAAGACGAAAAGAGCGGGTAACCTACAAAGGGAAACCGATCAGATTAACTGCAGATTTCTCAGCTGAAACCTTACAAGCCAGAAGGGAATGGGGAGACATCATCAATCTCCTAAAACAAAACAAAGGTCAACCCAGAATTCTGTATCCTGCCAAACTAAGCTTCTTATATGAGGGAGAAATAAAGACGTTTCCAGATAAGCAATCACTGATAGAATTTGCGAAATCCAGACCGGCCTTGCAAGAAATGCTTAGACCTGCATTATACACTAAAAAGAGCAACAGACACCCACCTATGTAAAACTACGCAAAAGCTAAAACCCCAGAAACCAGATTCCACAATGACGCAAGAGGTAAAACAAAAGACACCACCCAATAGAATAATCAGAAATTTACCCCAAATATCAATTCTCTCAATAAATGTAAATGGCTTGAACTGCCCATTGAAGAGACATAGGCTGGCTGAATGGATTAAAAAATACAAGCCAAGTATCTGTTGTCTTCAGGAAACACACGTTACACACAAAGACGCATTCAGACTCAAGGTGACAGGATGGAATACAATTTTCCAGGCTAATGGAAACCAAAAGAAATCCAGAGTAGCCATCCTCATTTCAGATGACATAAACTTTAAAGCAATAAAAGTAAAGAAGGACAAAAATGGACACTATATAGTGGTGAAGGGAAAAATCTCACAAGAGGATTTAACAATCCTAAACATTTATGCACCCAACACAGGAGCACCTAGGTACATAAAGCAAATACTGCTAGATCTAGACAACATAATAGGCAGCAATGCCATAATAGCAGGGGACTTCAACACCCCACTGACGGAACTGGACAGATCCTCCAAACAAAAAACAAATAGAGAAATAAAAGACCTAAACAGGACTCTAGAACATTTGGGCCTAACAGATATCTACAGAACACTCCACCCAAATAACACTGAATATACATTCTTCTCGTCAGCTCATGGAACTTTCTCTAAAATTGACCACATCCTAGCCCACAAAACAGATCTAAACAAATTCAAAAAAATAGAAATCATACCATGTATCTTTTCAGACCACAGTGGAATAAAATTAGAAATCAATTCCAACAGAAACTCACATCTTTCTCCAAAAACTTGGAAACTAAACAATCTATTGCTGAAAGACTATTGGGTCAAGGAGGAGATTCAAATTGAAATCAAAAGATTCTTCGAACTAAACGATAATGGGGACACAAGTTATCAAAATCTGTGGGATACAGCAAAAGCAGTCCTGAGAGGAAAACTTATCGCCCTAAATTCCCACATCCAAAAGACAGAAAAGTCATAAATCAGTAAACTAATGAATCATCTTAAGGAAATGGAAAAGGAAGAGCAAAGCAATCCTAAAGCCAGCAGAAGAAAAGAAATGACCAAAATCAGAGCAGAATTAAATGAAATTGAGAACAAAAGAACAATACAGAAGATCAATGAAACAAAAAGTTGGTTCTTTGAAAAGATAAACAAAATAGACAGGCCACTTGCCAGGTTGACCAGAAGCAGAAAGGAAAGGACTCTAATAAGCTCAATTAGAAATGAAAAAGGAGAAGTCACAACTGATACCATGGAAATACAAAACATCATCTTCAAATACTACAAAAATCTCTATGCCCACAAACACGAAAACGTGGAGGAAATGGACAAATTCTTAGAAACACACTACCTCCCTAGGCTCAACCAGGAAGAAACAGAATTTCTAAACAGACCAACATCAAGCACCGAAATTGAAGCAGTAATAAAAAATCTACCCACAAAAAAAAGTCCCGGATCAGATGGGTTCACACCTGAATTCTACCAAGCCTACAAAGAAGAACGGGTGCCTATACTGCAGAAATTATTTGAAAATATCCAGAAGGATGGAGTCCTCCCAAACTCATTCTACGAAGCCAATATCACCTTGTTCCAAAGCAAGGAAAGGACACAACAAAAAAAGAAAACTACAGACGAATATCCCTTATGAATATAGATGCAAAAATTCTCAATAAAATCCTTGCAAACCGAATTCAAATGTACATCAAAAAAATAATCCATCACGATCAGGTGGGCTTCATTCCCGAGATGCAGGGATGGTTCAACATACGCAAATCTATAAATGTAATTCACCATATAAATAAAAGCAAGAACAAAGATTATATGATCCTTTCAATGGATGCAGTAAAGGCTTTTGACAAAATCCAGCACCCTTTTATGATAAGAACTTTTAACAATATAGGCATAGATGGCTCATTCCTAGAAACTATTAAAGCCATATACGATAAACCCACAGCCAATATCATACTGAATGGGGAAAAATTGAAGGCATTCCCCCTTAAAACTGGCACCAGACAAGGGTGTCCACTATCTCCACTTCTTTTCAACATAGTGCTGGAAGTCCTGGCCACAGCAATTAGACAAGACAGAGGAATCAGGGGAGTCCAGATAGGGGCAGAAGAGGTCAAACTTTCACTATTCGCAGATGATATGATATTATACATAGAAAACCCCAAAGATTCAACCAAGAGATTACTGGAATTGATGAATGAATTCAGCAAAGTCTCAGGATACAAAATTAATACACACAAATCCATAGCCTTCATATATGCTAATAACAATCAAGCCGAGAAACAAATTAAAGATGCAATACCTTTCACAATAGCAACAAAGAAAATTAAATATTTAGGAACATATCTAACTAAGGAGGTCAAAGACCTATATAGAGAGAATTATGAAACACTGAGAAAAGAAATTGCAGAGGATGTAAATAGATGGAAAGCCCTACCATGCTCTTGGATAGGCAGAGTCAACATAGTAAAAATGGCTTTGCTACCTAAATTAATTTGCAGAATCAATGCAATCCCTATCAAAATACCAACATCATTTTTTGCCAATCTAGAAAAAATAATTCTACGCTTCGTGTGGAACCAGAGAAGACCCCGTCTAGCCAAAGCAATCTTAAGCAAAAAGAACAAATTGGGAGGCATCTGTCTACCAGACTTCAAACTATACTACAAGGCTATAGTAACCCAAACTGCATGGTATTGGCACAAGAACAGACACATAGACCAATGGAACAGGACTGAGAACCCAAATATAAAACCAACCTCATACAGTCACCTGATCTTTGACAAATTCCAGAAAAACGTACACTGGGGAAAAGATTCCCTATTCAACAAATGGTGCTGGGAAAACTGGATGGCCATATGTAGAAGACTGAAAGTGGACCCACACCTCTCTCCTCTCACAAAAATCAATTCACAATGGATAACAGATCTAAACCTAAGACATGAAACCATAAGAATTCTGGAAGAAAACGTTGGAAAAACTCTTATGGTCATTGGCCTAGGCAAAGAATTTATGAAGAAGACCCCCAAAGCAATCACAGCAGCAACCAAAATAAATACATGGGACCTGATCAAATTGAAAAGCTTCTGCACAGCCAAGGAAACTATCACTAGAATGAACAGACAACCTACAGAATGGGAGAAAATATTTGCATGCTACACCTCTGATAAAGGGCTGATAACCAGAATCTATACAGAACTTAGGAAAATCAACAAGAAAAAATTAAACAACCCTATTAAAAAATGGGCAAAGGACATGAACAGAAACTTTTCCAAAGAAGACAGAATAATGGCCAGCAAACATATAAAAAAGTGCTCAACTTCTCTAATCATCAGGGAAATGCAAATCAAAACCACAATGAGATGTCACTTAACTCCAGTGAGATTGGCTCATATCAAAAAATCCCCAAATAACAAATGTTGGCGGGGATGTGGACAGATAGGAACACTCATACACTGCTGGTGGGACTGCAAATTAGTACAACCTCTATGGAAAAGAATATGGAGATACCTCAAAGAATTAAAAGTAGAATTACCATTTGACCCAGCAATCCCACTACTGGGTATTTATCCAAAGGAAAAAAAGACATTTTATAATAAAGACATCTGCTCTCGAATGTTCATAGCAGCACAATTCACAATTGCAAAGTTGTGGAAACAACCCAGGTGCCCATCAATACACGAGTGGATCAATAAAATGTGGTATATGTATACCATGGAGTATTACTCAGCAATAAGGAACAACAGTGAATTAACACATCTGGTATTATCCTGGTTGGAGCTAGAACCCATTCTTCGAAGCAAAGTGTCACAGGATTGGAAAAACAAGCACCACTGGTACTCACCATCAAATTGGTACTAACTGATCAACACCTACATCACACAGGGCAACAATATTCATCAGGGGGCAGGCAGGCGAGAGGGGGGTGGAGGGGATGGGAAACTCTCACTGAATGGATGTGGGGAGCACAGTTTGGGGGATGACCACAATTGTGGCTCTGACACGGGCAGAACAGGGGCAATGTGTATGGCCAAAGTGTTGTACCCCTGTGATATTCTGAAATTTAAAAAAAAAATTATTATTATCATTATAAACTCAAGGATTTAAACATTAAATATATTTCAATTCACAGCAATGACTATTATTACTGATTTTCCAATTGTCACAATTTTGAATTTTTGGATTGATGAAAGCCCCTTCTACTTGATTTGAGTCCTTTTGATATTCCCTCAGCTGTCTCTGAGAGCTTCCTTGCTTTCTGGAATGGCAAGATATTCTAGACTCATTTTGACATTTCATGCCTCAGAGGTGAAACCAACCCTATCACCAGAGAGGCCGAGTTCCTGTTGTTGGGTAGTGGTATTTATTAGAGACCACAATTTGAGCACTAAGCATACTCATTGCTAAAATGTCCCCTACGTGGCCCTTGTTACCAATGTTTGTCAGAGAACAGAGCTAGGAAGTGTGTTGGGTTTTTTGTTTTGTTTTTAAATAAAAAATGTGTCATGGGATTTTGCTGACACTTTAAATTCAAGTTCAGGACTAAAGTATTTTTTACTTTGTTTCCTTTGTCCTACCCTTAAAATCCTGATTTCTAACTACAACATCATTACTCATGTGCTTTATCTTGAACTACATATACATAATAGAATAACACCACCAATGCTACTATCAAAAATATAATTACTGAAAGCCATTTAAGATAGTTCTATAATTTTTAAAATTATTCTTCATAGAGTATATACAGGGACATGTAGTCAAATTATTGTGTTTTAAATACACTTGGAATAATTCCTATCTGTGAAATTATACTCCCAACTTACTTTTTTCTGAATTGTTTCATTGTGCTTTTCAATTTTAGGTATTGCTTTTTTAAAAATCCAATTTTATTTTATAATTATGTAAAATATTTGTATGGTTCCCAAGTCGGATCTACTAAACAAACTACATTCTGTTAAGTATAGTTGTTATCTGTGTCCCTTCTGCCCTTTTCCTTTCTTCCCATTATTGGAAAGCTTATTTGTTGTTTCAAGTTTTGGGTTTATTCTTTTATTTTTAAAATATAAGAAAACATGTACATATATTTTCCTTACCCCAATTGTCCCACCTTTTTAAATGCATGGTGGCATACCATATATGCATTTTTCCACCTTGATTTCTTTTTCAATTAATGATATACTCAGCAGATCACTCTACAGCACTAGATATAGAAAGAGTCCTCATTTCCTTTTATATCGGTACAATAATCCATTGTGTATTATAGTTTATTGAACTCTCTGTCAAAGGATTTGGATTGTTTCTCATCCTTTTTGCTAAGTATAGTGGTTTAATGAAAAACCTTATTTGTCATTTTGTATTTTTTCCCAGTGCATTTTTGGGATAGAATCCTAGAAGTGAGATTGTTGAGTCAAAGAATAATCGTCTTTCTAGTTTTACTCAATATTATCAAATTCCCTCAAAAAGTTTGTTCTATTTTGCTTTTCTATCATTATCATATAAGGGTGCCTATTTCCTGAAAATTTCTCCAAAAAAGTATATTGTCAAACTTTTTTTTTTTTAAACCAACCTGGTAGGTGAGAAATAGTATTTCAGCATAGTTTGAATTTGCATTTTTAAATTAAATCATTTCTGTTTTTAGTTTATTCCTCCTAACATTTAGGGAGCACCTATTATGTGCTGGGGTCTCTGGTAGGTTGTAGCATGCTACAATCAATTTGACGTGATTTCTGCCTCAAGATATTCACAATCCACAGGAAGACATATCAGCAAAAGAATAACTACATGATCTATTTTATATAATTGAGGTATTACTTACAGTGCATTAATATAAATGATCATGAATAAATAGGTAAAGGAGAAAATCATTCTGTTGAGTGGGCAGAGGAGATCAGGAAAAGCTACAGAGGGGTTTAAGGGTAAACTTGAATGTGAGCTTGAAGCATGATTAGGAGTTAGCAACACAGACAAAAGAGTAAGGAAACCATTCTATTAATAGAAGAAGAATATTTTGGAAAAAAATCTCAGAAGAGAATGCTTTAGTCTATTTGGAAAATAAGACCATAGTCTTTGGAGAGAGCATACACTTACGGGGGGGAGATGACAGTGCTTTGTAATTAGTCAATAGTTTGTACAAGGCCTTGACTAGCATGCCAGGAAATTGATGTCTCAACCTGAGGGTTGAGTAAGGGGTGACAAAGGCTGGAGGCTGGGTGTTAGCAGAGATCAAGTGTTGAGGTTTTTTTTGTTTTTTGTTTTTTGTTTAGGTAAGTGAGTTTGGGTTTTAGCAAGGCAATCATGATGGCAGAGTAGATTTTTAAATGGGCTCCACATTGAGCAGCGCAGTGCAATGGCCCATATACCAGAAGACCAGGAGGCAGTGTGGACAAGGCAGGGAGGATGGAAAGGTAAGCCTGGATGTAGGGGATATTGGCTAAGATAGAATTTGGAGGATGTGGTCTTGAAAAGGAAACAGACAATGGTGATGCTGAGATTTCTAGCTTGGCCAATGAATGGATAGTGGATACTACTAAAGAAATTTTAAAAAATCAGAATGAGAATCACCTTATTGGAAATGTATTCTAACAAGCCTGAGCATCAAATGTGCCAGCAACTAGTAAAATGTCTAAACAGGGTGCAAATAGCTTGAAAAATGCACAAACTGGAGAAATCACTACTGAAGGACTGTAAGATGAACCCTATCAGGCCTAAGATCTGTGTTTTCTATGAGCCTTAGGCTCTCTCCTGTATACTGTTCCTTATTAGAGTAGAGGCTACTTAAATATCATAGTTTAAAGTTTTATATTTTCAGGCAAATATTATTCATTAAATATTGGTAAATTTATGATCTATGTACATTCATAATATTCAGGTGGTATTGAAATGTAAAAAGTTAGTGTGAAATAGTAATTTGTAAAGATGTCCATTATTTTCCATTATATGTGGAAAATAACTGTTTATACCATTTTAAACTTAGAAAAATTTTCTTACATCTTAAAATCTTCATGTGTTTTTATGTCTAATACAAATAATATTTACCTCAAATTAAGCTTTCATATTTACTAAATGTTACACATAATTTAAAGCACTTTTTAATGTCCATCTGTGCAGGAAGAATAAGATCAATAAAGTTGAGCAGCTGTTAGTGTATATTGGTTTCCTTATATTGTAACCATGTTTTCATGTTTTCAAAGTGTAGAGGGATGATAGTATATGTTTGGTTGTGGTTTTCATCATACAGATAAAACCTTATTACAGTTAAAATCTTGGTAGATGTAATGCATTTTTGAAAGTTGCATTCATAGCCCACTTAGATAATATTTAAATACTTACAGTAAACTAAATAATGTGGATACATTTTTGTCATGGGATTTGATTTGTAATCTCTTTTTTTAAAAAAAAGCAATACATTTTCTCTAAAAATTATTTTTATTTCTTAAATCAAGCATTTTTCATATTTGGGGACAAAACACATCTTGGTACTCTAGCTTCTAAACTAAAGACACATCTATCATTTTTCCAGGTGGTTTGAATGTTTTACATTGGGACCAAACCTACTGTTATTGGAAATAACTCATGTGTGAACTTTAGTTTACTGAAATCTTCTTGGTACTTGAACACCTGCTTAGGTATATGACAGACTCATCTTGCATCCAATTCTTCTGCATGAAAAATATGTACATTGAAATGCTAAGTGCTTTTTCAATTTAACATTCTTAGAGTATTACATGAGTCCCAACAATTAGTATGGAAGGCTGTGGAATGCCTTTTGGCTTTGAGTTTTCAAAAACCTTCAGTAAGTAACATTTAATTAACATCCATTGTGTACATTGTACACTTTTGGGTGATATGAGTAGTTCCAAAGGAATATTCTAAAACTTAGCCTTCTAAGATTGAAGGTGATAATATACTTACTAAATTATGTGCTGCTTTACCTTAAAATAATGATTCAGCAGTTACTTATTGCTTAACTACTGGGTATAGGACACCAGGTTGAAACCACTGATTTTTGAAGTGAAGAATTCTTGTTCATGTTCTAAACTAACAAATTTATTAGCATTAGCTTTGAGAATAACAACTATCTTCTCTATTATTCTTGGTTAGACTGGATAAATCAGAAAACCCATGTTGGAGGTCCCTATAAAAACTTCAGTATTCTTATTTGGTTAGTGTTCTGCCTTTATTGGAGTCTCAATAAAATCAATTAAATGCAAACTCTGAAAATTCAACGTACTGTCAAATTTAACTTACTGTTAAACAATACTATGCACTGGAAAAAATTTTTTTTCACCTTGATGAAAGCACTGGTCATTGCTGCTGATACTGATGCTCTTTTGTCTGCACATACTGTTGCAACATAATGTGTTGTGCATTTGATACGGATATTATCATATTGCCATAAGGAGCTGCTATTATTTTAGACACCAACTGATTCCATGATAGTGTCAAATTTCTTTAACATATGCTTATGTTTTTGTACAAATGACCCCAAGAAACATCTGCTAGTTTTGTGGTGGTATCTACTGTTTCCTTTTTAGAATTTGACCTGTCAGTCACTTTTTAAAGTGAATCTACTATATTTCATTAGAGTAGGCTGTCTTTCTGGTTTTTATGCTATTGATATTGTATGACAAAATTGAGTCAGAAGTTTTATGGCATGATTCAGAGAAACTGAATGTCTGTATAATTTAAAAAATACCTTTTCATGATTGTGCTTTTTACTTTTTGTCATTGACACTTTAAAATAGAAAAGTGCCCTTTTAATGGATCTTTTAGCATTCAAAATTAAGCCCAAAATTGTTTTCTGTTGGTCCTCAAATTCCTCTTTGAATTTGACAATGTGTGTGTTAGTTGTGTTATACTATTGTTCAGTTTATATCCTGTGGTAATTGCTAATCTTTCTTAGTATCTTTGAAGGGCAGGCAAAGAAAAAGCAAGTGAAGTTTCTATAAAGTTGTAAAATCTTTGCACTGTGGAGACTAGAGAAATTTCTAGATAACACACGCTGTTGATATTAGAGTTGGGATCCCTTCTTTTATTTGCCTTGGCATGATCTTGACTGAGAAGCAACAGTCAAGGATTTCTGTTGTCTGACGCTTTCTCTTCTGCTTCTCTTTTTGTTTCTCCTGCATTTTTAAAGACATTGCTGTTTGTCTAAAAAAAATAAAATAAAAAAGCAATATGACCTCTTATTTTTGGTACTTAAACCTGGAACGTCAATAAAATAAAAAACAAAAACTTTCTTTGAATAGCAGTATTTGTCCACATTTTCCAGAGGACCATGTATAGATTCTTTCCAACTTTTATTAGAGGATGTTAACAATAAAATTTTGTATTACCCCACCCTTGATGCCAAACCTAACCCCAATATAGTCAGGATGCATGAAAGGCCTAGTCCTTCATCACAGTACGTAGCTCTGTCATGATAATAACTGGGACAGTTTCCTGTTATTTCCTTCTCGTCTGCTTTCTGTGCATCAGCTGTTGTCCTCCTCAGCCTCTAAGCATGTCGTCATTTACATCTCCGTGCTCATTCATTCGCCTTGCTGCTCTTAGTCCCCTGCTGTCCCTTGGGTGACTTATGTCATTAGGACAACCTTCTGTCCCCCTGCTTGCCACCACTTGGCTGAAACTGAGCTGAGGCCCTGCCAGTTACCTTAGGTGCTGCACCTCTTGTGGCTCAGCCTCTGTGATATCTGTGCACCTTCTACGCCAAAACTCAATTCTGCTGGGAATGGCAGGATTACTGAAAGCTTTAGTTTCGGTGATAAAACCCAAGCATGGCTGTGCTGAGTGCCTAAGTAGCTTTTCCTTTAGGCCTGAAACAGGAGAGCCAGGGGCCTCTCTCATGTCCCTTGAGAAAGAGGGATTTCCCTCAGCCCTTGGGGCCCAACACTCAACCCTTCAAATGGGCTGGTGGGCTGGATTCAAAGGGGAATGCAGTTCCCCTAAATTGTGGTTTCATTTTCCTCTGTGTATGACTGGAGTAGGACTAAATAGGGGAAGTCCCTGGGGACTTCTCTTGCCTCATGAAGAGCAGGCCATTTGCTTTCTGTCATAGCTTCCCAACCCTCTGTCCCCATTACCCTATACCAGGTGCCGAAAGAACCATAGGATGGGGGAGGACATTCATGCAAAACATCTTCAGGTACTGAGCATAGCTGGAGTAATATTTGAAGTATAAGAGACAATTTAGTGATTTTCATTTGATACTCATTACTGCCTATACTTTTTGTTGTTGGTACAGATAAAATTCACTGTACTAAAAACTATCATGGGGGTGAGGAAAATAGAAATATATTTCCATTAACTTTGTATGCTGCCTGGTATGATACCCTGAACAGGTGGGCCCATAATTATTTACTTGATGCTCTTTTTAATAAGTCAATTATACCATGGGAAATTGAAGAATAGCAAAATTAATTTGTTTAAGGATTCTTTAGGAAATCTTGCTTGCATGTTCACTAGAGAAACACTGGGCTTCTCCCTTAAAGGACAAGGCTTTGTTTTGTTTTTAATAAGACACACTCTTTATAATTAAAACAAAATCCCAGTGTTAAGGGATTACTGTTTTAAATAATTGGATTTCTTTCATTTGTTTCTCTGATCCCCATATATGAGAATAAATCTAATGGTGTCTTAGGATAATAAATATTTTCAGATTAAAAAGTTCTCTTAACCACTGAAATTTAATAATGCTTTTCAAAGTTTATGGATGATATAGAAAGTAAAGTCAAGAATTTATATTTGGGAAAGGCAAAGAAACTGGTTCAGAACAACAGAAGCTGTGGAAACATTCTCTTTAAATGGTGATATATTTTTCTTTGCAATAAGTTATTCAAAACTAGAAATAAACTCATTATTTACACAATTTAAACCTGTCCTCAAAATACTAAATTTAGTGCTACGTATTTCTTATTTCAGATAAATGCTTTCCTAAAATGGTATTTTAATATCTGAAGATGGTTTAGTTTAAAAAATGGTTAGGCTTAAAATGATATAGGGAAAAACAAAGTGTGAATGTCCAGCTCTGTTACTTTTACAAAAACTCTCAGAAGAAGCTCTGTTCCCTTTTCCTTCTCTTTTCTTTTTCCATACTACAGAGCCCTTTTCTGAGACTCCTAAATCATGTGTGAGCCCTGGAGAGGCCTCACATCAGGGTGGGTGGTAAGAAGGGGGAGTGCTTTGCTTGAGGCAGTCTTCTTCCAGCTGGGACCTTCTTAAAACCCTCCAGCCCCTTAAATCAGGACATGAGCTCCCAGGGAAGAGGCTGTGCCGGAAGCAGCATTAGCAGGAGCAGGAGGAATGAGACCTGCAGGTGGTTGAAGGGCCACTTTCTATTTGGTCACTTCTGGGCTTTGATGAACCTTTTCAAACTGACCTGTTTCTCCACTAGTCAGGGTCTTAACAACTTTCCAGGTGTAGCTATTCTGTGTTCTCCTGGGTTTGGAAGCTCAAGGAGGCACCGGTCTTAGTCCCAGCACAAGACTTTTAAAGAATCAGTAGAAATCTAGGAGCAAAAATATCAGTGATTTTTGAGAGATTTTTAACTTGACCCTCAGGCAGGCAACATGAGAAATATTATAAATGGTGCTTTGAAGTCTTACCTGGGTTCTCAGTTACCTTCATTTTCATCTGTATACCCTAGACCATATTGCATCTTGACTAATTCTCACCTGAAATAATTTAATGACCTCCCAAAACACTCTAACATTCTAATTAATAATCTAAGCAATTATTTAGTTTTTTCTCCCTTTGGCACGAAATATTCTTCAGTGTTCACATTTGGAAATATTGGAACATAGAAAGGGAAAGAAGACCAATGATCAGTTTCTCTGTTTGCCATGTTTTCCTTGAGATGGTCATCAAAAAATAGGTTACTCAGTGAAGAAAATTCAGAGATGCTAAAGAAGAAATTAAAACAAGTTGAGTCAGGATGGTGTATTAGTCTGCCAGGGCTGCCTTAACGAGATACCACGGACTGGTGGCTTAAGCAACAGAAATTTATTTTCTCACAGTTCTGGAGGCCAGAGGTCCAAGATCGAGCTGCTGTCAAGGTTAATTCCTGGGGAGGACTCTCTTCCTGGCTTGCAGATGGCTGCCTTCATGCTGTGTCCTCCCATGGCGATTTCTCCCTGCCTGCACTGAAAGAGATCTCTGGTGTCTTTTTCTTCTTGTAAGAACACCAGTCCTATCAGATGAGGATCCCACTTTAATTACCCCCTTGGAGTTCCTATCACCAAATAAAGTCACACTGGGGATTAGGTCTTCAACATACAAATTTGAGGGGGGCACAATTCAGTCCGTAACAGATAGATTTGCTGTAGTTCACTTTTAGCTACGTTGTTTCCAACCCTGAAACTGGATTGTACTCCTCCCCCCAGATTCCTGTTACCAGTTGAGGATTTTTTGTTTTGATTTTTAATACAGTGGTTAATGGTATGGTTACTTACTTAACTGATATAAAACACCAAGAAATTAGAATTGTTAGGAGAGTGAAGTGGCTTGGAAAGATGGGTCATTTTTGACATTTTTAACTAGGTTTCTTCAACTCTAAATCTCTGTGGAACTTGGTCCATCAAATCGGTCTAAGTGCAGCACAGCAACCACTTTGTAGTTCGACAGACCAGGGAAATGGCAGCAGCAGCAGCTCTCAAAGGTAGTAAGATGTGTCTGTATATCACTAACATTGCCATAAGTTTCTGTGCTTCTCCTAAAGTTTTCTGAAAGTATGAATAACTCAGAACTGCATTTTTTTTTCTGTCTAGATCACTAATGTTTGGGGAGAGAGTACTGTTTGAGCTCCCCTGTTTGTTATATGTTCATTTCATATTTTTGCACTGAAATCAGTGTTCACTTATCTCCCTGGTAAATCTTGCCAGTAAATACTTTGGATATTGGGAAGTTCTTGGGACTGTCAGGTTGTTGGGGGTAACCTTAAAAGGCAACGCAGAAAGTGACTTAGGTCATTATTGCTCTGCTTTATTCGAGGCTGAGCAATTTACTTTTTAAATGTAATCAGAATACTGACCTACATTTAAAAGTGCAGCTAATATTATTCTACCTGTTATCTAAATCCACCATGCTCCTGAAGGGTAAAATACAGAAAAGAGGCCACCGATATTACTTTCTCTGCTGTCCTTGATCATAAGTGATCACCTTTTTTTGTTAGGGGGTCTACTTCTGAAAGAGAACTGAATTAAAAAAAATTCACTAAGATTCTTGTATGAAATCATAAGAAAGACAATTTTTAGGATCATTGAGTCATGCTACTGATAAATGTCAAAAAATGATCTAAATAAGGACTAAAATGAGTTAATTCCATTTGGAAATAGTTAAATTAGAATTAGCTTCTCTTTTGATGAATACTTTTTTTTCCCCAATCTTCTGAGTATTTATACTTTTACTACAGCCATTCCCCCTAAATTAGATGTGAGACATGGAAGTGTGTCCTTATCTTGGTTCAGGAAGGCTCTGAAAATGCAAAGCAACAGATGTTATACCTAGCATAATTATATGTATCCTGGAAACATATCTTTATTGAGTGGGATTTGTTCTTGGGAAAACAAAAATTTGGCAAACAAAGGGCATTAACTTGCTGATCTCAGCAGTAATTACTTGGGTTAGATTATAATAATCTTGTGTAGGTGGTAACTGCATGCATGTATTGGAAAATATAATTCTAAAATATGTACATTAAAAGGAAAATGAACTTGTGTAAACTTTAGTTCATTTATCCCCTTAAAGAACAACAACAACAAAAAAGCTCTCAATTTCATTTTTTTTTAGAAGTTCTTTTAACAGCATTTTGGAAGAAGTTTCCAGGATTCCAAATCCTAATATATATATATATTGATACTGAGGCTTTTGACCATATCCTCTGTAGGTTCTGCCTTTGTTTTCTTAATTATGCCCACTGAAAATAGAGCATTTTAAACAAATGAACTAATCTCTGATCTTCAGGCATCCAAGTAACTCTCTGAAACAAATCCATAGTTATTTGTACTAGTGACTGTACTAAAGCGGTATTTTGTGTAATTTTTGATCTTTTTCATTCCAATGCCATCTTAAACACCTTCTCTCTCCTCTCCCAATAGAAAAATCAAAGCAGAGCTACTTAGGTCCATGTCATAGAAGAATTATCTGGAGGTCAGTTTGAGAACCATTGTGTAAGCCATTTCTTAAATAGGTAGCTACAAAGTTGTGAAGGCCTTTACAAAAATTTCTGAAGTTGATGATGTTGGTTTTGGAGTCTGAAGTTTAAATACGAGTTTGTCAGTGGTCAAAGAGTTTGTATGGTCAAAATAGCTGGTTAGCACCAAGGTCATCTAAATGTAGAGTTGTTTGTTTTTTCCAAAAAGATTTGGAACACAAATGAAACTTTCAGGACAAGACATTATTTATATTTTAAGAATATACATAATATTATAAGATACATGACAATTATTTCAGAATATCTTAGATGATCAGCATGTATTTTTTGTTGTTGATGATGGTCTTATAGATATGCCATCACCTAGTTTCAAATTCTTAGCAACTTTTTCACCTGTAAACTTCCTATGGCATAATTTTTCACATCTGTTGGGAAGCTAAAATGGTGAATAAAGAGTGGCACACTTAGGAGCTGGTGCGCTATCGCAACATGTTTTATACTCATGTCAGTGATTTGTGCGGTGCCCCTGCCAGTCACAGAGTGTGAGAATGTTTTCCTCCTCAATACAGTCTCTCTATTTCCACAACAAAACCCAGGAGCCAAAGAGAAACCACTTGATGATCAAACCAGGTGATTGTGATCAAATTTCTGTTCCACACTACATGATCATTAGTTTTTGTCAAAAAAATAAAATAGCCATCTCGTCCTGGAATGGAATTGATGAAGAACTTTCCACTGTAGGTAGGGCACATAAACCTGTTAGGAGGAATACAAACTGAGTTTGATACCTTTCTCAAAAATGTCTGAGAAGATTTGTGCCTAACTGGGAACAGTGAGAGTAGCAGTAGCACATGAGTCAACTTTTGGTGATTGTTTCCTCTTACTCTTATTTCAAATGTATCTTCCCATTATTGTCTATATTTCTCAATCCCTATTTTTCTCCTCCTAACCTATTTCATACATTTCTTAGTGGAAACTGGGGGTTTCCTGGTTTGCTTTAGGGAGGCACTTAGGATGCCCCCTTTTGTAAGGCAGTAATTTGGAAGTAAGAATCTGGCGAAGTTCCACATGATGGTTAGCTACCTACCCTGCTTCTATTCTCCAATTTACTGAACTGCTACAGGGATAAAACCCTATCTAATCATCCTTAAATCCTCAATATTTGGGTCAGAAAATATCTAGTATATAGTAGACCCTCAAATTTTGAGACTAAATAGATTACTGATGGAAGATACATTTCTTGTCTCTACAATTTATAAAGCAATATGATCTCCAAATCTTCAGAATACTAGGGGGAAATTCTATAAGAATAATTATTATAAGAATAATTCTTCAAAATGAAAACTCCAGTTACTCTCATCACCATTCTCTGTTCAAAGCTAGGGAAGACAAATTGGTTCCCAGCAAATGTTGGTCCATGTGTCCCTGGTGCTGGCGAGAGATCCCTGAGGCAAAGGGAGAAGCCAGACACTGGTCGTCTGCTGAATATCAGAGGGTGACCTCAGTGGTCGTAAGGGCAGGCCACTCATCTCTGTCCTTTCTCCTCCTCTGACTTCTGTAAGGGTTTCTTCCTTTTCCCCTATACTATAAACCCATAAACTGGGTAAAATAATAGTACCCAGTTTATGGTGTAGTAAGCATTCAGTGACATAATAAATCTAAGCCTCCTTGCACTACATAGAACAGTTTTTGTCTATTATTTATAAATAATTATTATAGCATTTTAGAGGCCAAGCACAGTGGCTCAGGCCTGTAATCTCAGCACTTTGGGCGGTCAAGGCGGGAGGATCACGTGAGGCCAGAGTTCAAGACCAGCCTGGGCAGCATAGTGAGACCCCGTCTCTACAAAAAAGTTAAAAACAAAACAAAACAAAATTAGCTAGGCATGGTGCACATGCTTATAGTCCTAGCTACTCAGGAGGCTGAGGCAGGAGAACAGCTTGAGCCCAGGAGGTCAAGGCTGCGGTGAGTTATGATTGTGCCACTGCACTCCAGCCTGGGCGACAGAGCAAGACCCTGTCTCAAAACATAAAAATAATTATTGTTATAGCATTTTAGAGCTGCAAAAACCTTTTGATTAAATTAAATTGAATATTTGTCATTTTCCTTACTAGAGGGTAAGTTTCTGTTTTGTTCACCACTGTTTCTCTAACCCCCAGAACAGTGTCCGGCAAATAGTGACTCAACAACTATTCGTTGAATGAATGAATGAATCTATTCTAATTCCCTTATTTTGGGGATAAGCTATCAGGCTCAAAAGTTAAAGCACTTCCCTGAAGATTGGCGACAGACTGAGGGGCTAAACCTAAGGCCTTCTAATCCCCCCAGTATCCTTTCTGGGAATACCATGTTATTTTCTCAGTGTTTGTTTAGTTTATGTGGTAAATTGATAGGAAGCTGTGTGGTGGTATACAAGGATAAACTTTGATAACAAGATATACTTGGAATTGTTCTTGTTAAAATCATTGGCACAACCTTTATCTTAATTTCTATATCCTCACCTGTGAAGTGAGATAATTTCTACCTCATAGAACTATTGTGGGGACTGAGATCATCTTCGCAGAGCACTTGTTCCCGTTTCTTTGCCTACCCCACCTCCAGCTTTCTAGCTAAACTTACCGTACAGTCACTTTGTTTCCTATTCTTTCTTGAATCTTCTGTGATTAGGCTTTTGACTCCCATCACTCCACAGCTCACTTGTCAAGGTCAGTCCTCATCCAACTTGACCTATTTGACAGGTAATCAAACTGTTCTCCTTCATACAACTTTTTTCACTTATTTTCTAGGATGTTATTCTTTTGGTTCTCCTCCTACCCCACTAAGCTGCTCCTTTATTGGCTATTCTCATTTTCCTAAGTCTGTCCTCTGACCTCTTATTGTCTCTGTTTCTATTCCGTCATTGGGCCTCCTCTAGTCTCTGACATTAAATGTCTAAATGCTGATGATTTTCAAATTTATATCTCTAGTCCAGACCTCCCCTCTGAATTCCAGATTTATAAATCTAAATGCCTACTTAAATATTAACTTAGTCTAATAAACTTCTCAAACTTATATTTCATAACAAACCCCACATTCCCCCCTTAACCCTCCAAACATGCACCTCCTATGCAATTTCCCATCTCAGTCAATGGAGACTTCATTATTCCAATTATCCAAGCCCAAAACACTTGGACACCTACTAGATTCCACTCTTTCTCTTACTCCACATCCAATCCATCAACAAATCCTGTTTCCTCTTCCTTTGAAATATATCCAAGATTGTTCATCACTTCCACCATTGTGGTAGTACACACTGTACTTTCTCACCTGGAGTATTGTATTAGCCTCCTTACTAGTCTCTCTCTAACCATGTGCCCCACTTCCACATACAACTAGATGTTACTTTTAAACTGTATATCAGATCACATCATTCTTCTACTTAGGGTAAAATCCAAAGTCCATACTGTAGTCTGTACACCCCTACATGGTCTACCTACTGCAGACATTTCTATTCTCATGTCTTACCTCTCCCCACTTTCTCTCCAGCAGCAGACACGTCTTGATGTTCCTTGCACACACCAAGTGTCTCTTGCCATAAGACTTTTACACTTACTGTTTTTTTCTGCCTAGAAATCCTTGGAAGCAGCTGTGTGTTAAAATTCAGATATTTGCTGATTTTAGAAAGCTAATATGGGTTATATATGATATAATACCCACAATTAGCCTGTGGTAGCATCTCATAATCTAACATTAATATTTTTGAACGGAACATTAAGAATACCCATGGTAAGAGGTTTAAGTAAAGACTTAAAAACCTCCTTGTCAGTTCAGGCCCAGTTTGGCTGAAGAATAAGGTCAGCTCAGGTTTTGCTGCCAAATGATTTAAGAAAAAAACTTACAGTTTTCAGAGCTTTGGAGATTTTAGAATTGCAGATGAGAGATTCTGGACCTGTACCTACATGGCTTGCTCCCCTATTTTTTTCCGATCTTTGTTCAACCATTATTTATTGGGTAGTCAGAGAAGATCACAACCTAAAAGCCTTCTCTCTGCAGAACAAATCTGGCATGTGGAAAGTGTCCAGTTAACAATTGTTGAAAGGAGAAATGAAGCACAAATCATTTTTCACTCGAATATGTGTTATTTAGAAGACAGTGGCCAGTTTAATAATAGTTAACCATTATCAGAAACAAAGTACTATGTGATTATCAATAGTTAACTCAAACACTTAGTATTAGAAATATCAGAAATACTTAATGGATGAGTCATCTGCTGACACAAACCCATTACCTATTTTAGTGCCTTGGTAGCCTTACAAGTTGGACTCTGTTTCATTGATCTGTTATTGATTTGGCATGTAACTTTAAATCTCATTTTAGTATAATTTGATCCTTTTCTGATTTCCCTGTGTCTTTAAGCATTTTCACACTGTTGATCAAAGATATTATCACTGTTTTAATCTGCTTAAAATAAAAATTTTTAATAGTCATATCCATTTCCTGTGTCACTTGTGGAATTAATTGAAAATAAAGGATAGTGAAAAACTTTTGTAAAGATCACCTGAAACTTTAACATTCACTTACATTTCTTACATAATGGAACTTATTTCTCTCTAAAGAAACTATGAGTAATGTATTGTAATGATATTTGTCTTAGTTTTGGTTGAGTATCCACAAGAGAAAGTTAGACACGAGTAGGAATTATTGTTGTACCACTTTCTTAAATGGTTCTCCTTTAAGAATTTATGTACTTCCAGAAATTAATCATTTTTCTCTTCTTTTGAGCTTTGAGACCATAATTGTATTTAAATTGCTTATCTATTTTAAGGATACATAATACATTGTTTAACAATTATATTCAATCAACTTTGTAATTTGCATAATCTTTTCAGGAGAACATTTAAAAATTTTAGGAAATGAGAAAAATAGAGATATTATAGTTTTACTGTATTTCAAAAAATTGGCACCTGATCTGCTGACTGAAATCCTTCAATCATGAATTTTTATTGTTTTTCTCTCCAAGACTAGATAGAGCAGATGTGATTTTATTTTTTTAATTTACACTATGGAGAGAATTTTGTTTTTAGTTTTCATGCAAAGGATTTTATTTATTATGGGAGTGATACTTCAGTTGCATAAGAAAATGCTCTTTTAAATGCAAGTGGTTGATTTGCTTGCAGCCTTAAAGTTAGCAAACATGCCTTTAAATAGTCAGTATTTTTGAAGGTCTTTATTTATCTCTGATTGCAATAGCTTATATTCGACAGCACTCCTGAAATAAAAATGAATGCCTCTTCTGCCACAGAGGCACAGGTGGACATCTTGGTAGCAAGCCCCATGCGGTGTGACACATGGCACAACCCAACATGGGGGCAAAGAGCATGCAGCTTGAGCTAGGAGTCATTTTATGGCTACTTTACTGTAGATTTGTGTTTTTTTGTGTAACAGCCATATTTGAAACATTTACATAGTATGGTGATTTTTTTTATTAAATGTTTATTATAATTTCTTAAATAGTCAAGACCTGATTAGCAGAACCTATTTAGAAGCCAGAGTTCCTCCACCCCACCCCTTGCTATCTATATAAATGATATTTTTGACTCTGTCCTTTATAATGTTGGCACCCTGTGCATATTAGATGTAATCAGGGCTGAAAGGAAACTTGAATCCATCTGGAAGCAATAAACTTTTCTAAAAGACTGCACAGTGTTATTTAATCCTGTGACTTCTTACTGTGAGTGAAATTAAGGTTTGATGCAGTTGTGTCACATCGTATTGATATCAAATTTATCTTTCTAAAAAAAACCTGACAGTAGTATTACAGCACAGAGAAGATGGCTTGCTGTAATTCTATAAGCTATTTTACATTGATTACTACATGCTACATAGTGTGGCTAAATATATAAAATAATTTGATCCAGAATGTTTTTTTCCTCTAAAATTTTCACATTATCAGGTAATATTTTCTCACCTTCACCTTTAATTTTGGCCTCTTATAGTACTATGTGGTAAAAAATTATGATGCGAGGCATAGAGAAGAAACTATTATTTTAAGACCATTTTAAATTGGGGACATACTTGTATAAATACCATATATGTAGAATGCCAAGCTAAAAACATAGAGCTTATTTTAATATGATACCCTCTGAATCAATTTAAGCCTTTTTCAAGAAAAATTTGACTTCCTCTAATTTCTACTGCAAGATGGTTTTTAAAATTTTGTTTTACTTCAAATCATAGGTAGGGCATCATATTTTTTGACTAGGATCCTAATTATATCAGCTGACTAACATAATTTATGAAGTGTGGGTGTTTATTAAGACTTACTGTTTTATTAAGACCTAAAAATTTATTTTATTAAGACTTAGATTTTTTCCTTACGTTTTTGCCTAAGTCCAATTGAAAATAATTTAGAGAGTTAGGAAATTTGACTGCATTTTATAGGTGACTTCCTTGCAATTTTTCTTTCTTATTGAATCAATTCTTACTGGATTTACTTAACTAGCTTTTTTCAATGCCCAAAACAAAAAAACCCCAACATATCTGTCAATTGTATGCTTTTAATGATGGAAATGAAATAAAGGCTTATATCTCCCATTTGCCTAACATATTAAAAATAAACATGAACCTTATCTTGAATGTTATTTAGTTGGATTCTTTAAATAAAACTATGATAAGCTATATTAAAATTGCTTATCATTTTGCCTTTGTCTCCAGTAAGTCTAGGCCTAAAAATACTCATCAAATGAATAAATAAAGATTTACAAATACTTTTGAGAACTTGCATTGTACATATGTGTTTGAAGCTTACTTTTGGATGTTCAGTATACGTAGCTTCTGGCAATTTCTCTCTCTCCTCCCTCTCCTCCCTGCCACCGCTCACCACGCAATGATCCCTTGAGCACAGTTGTGGTGTCTCTGGCATTAGGAAGGTGGGCTGACAAGTTCAGGTGTCCTGGGGGCTGATTTGGTGAATCACTTCCAGAGTTTTTCTGGATGGTCAGGATTGTGGCATTCTGTTCCTAGCAACTTTGGTTCTTCAGATGAACTTCTTGCTGGTCTAGTCCTCATCAAGTAAAAATGACTACTTCTGTAATCTCTCAGGTAATTGTTCCATTCCCTTCCAGTAACACAGATCTGCCTGTGCTGAGTTCACGTACCCTAGACTTTGAATGATTATTCTGAATACTCTCTTGTTGTCTTAGGATCAAATGATGATAGTTGTGAGGGGAGAACTGAATGGGGGTGGTATAAAAGTGAGCCTTTCATTATCTCTAAGTAGCAAAACCCATTGGATAATCTGGAGAGCTGTGTAATGTCCTCACTGTGACTCCTGAGAGGTGATGGGGGATGTAACCTGCAGAGCTGCTGCATTGGTTGAGAGTAATGGTGGAGGTGAGAGCAAAGTGGGTAAGATTGTCTTTGAGGTCCTGAGAAGAAAAGAGCCTCCATGAATTGTTTTGGACTGTAAGACAGAAGGGCCTTCACTAAGAAGGAAGCCCATGCTCAGACACTATCCTTAGACCCTGGCAATAGAAGGCATCATTGTGACTTAGATCTAGTCCTATTTCCATAGTCCAGCAAGTTCCAGGCCACTAAATATTAAGAACTTTTTATCCTTTGTTCCCATAGAAACAGTAGCCCATGGAGGTTTAGTTACATTAACTTTAGCATTTTAATATTCCCACAGAAGTGCCTGGAATGTAGTGGGTGTTCACGTTTGTTAAACAAAAGGGGTAAACTGTTGGGCTTTACCTTAAAATACCATGGTCTCATTCTTTTTCTACCCCTTCCTCACCGTCACCATTTTCAAATCACCATTTAATTAGTATGGAAAAAATATATAACAAGTTATTAAAAGGTTTTCAAAGAGCTTTGTGCCCTCACCTTCTGGCAAGTTAGAAACTTCTGATATGTGACTAAATGTCAACCAGTAGTAATGGGCCTTAAGAGTTCAGACAGACTGAGACACAAAGGTGGTTTCTTGGAAGAGTGGCTGTATGTGCTTTGACAGTTGGTTGACATTTGAAAAGACTGGAGTCGAGGTGGCTTTCTATTTGCTGGGAGATGAAGGAGCAAAGGTTCAGAGGCAGAAATGCATATAGTGTGATTAAGGTATCATCTGCTTGATAGTAAATACAGTCAATAACTAACTTTTATTGGAAGCCTAGTCTGTGTTTAAAGCATTGAGCTGAGTGCTGGGATACAGAGATTAGAGATGAGGATAATGATGAAGACACTGTTAAAGTGAGTTGCTGAGAAGCTAGAGAAAGGAGGACCAATTAGCGTGCTTTGAGGCTCATGAGGAATCTGTACAAAGATCATCTGTTATGATATATATGAACTTCATATATGAACTGATAGGCATATCTGAACTGATAATGCCAAGGGAATGACTAAGATAAAGATGAATCCATTAAGGTCATATTTTCTATTGGTGCCATTACCAAAGACCCCCTGCCCCATATATGGATATTTTTCTTGAGGGATTGAGATGGGAGTGGACATATAAAAGGACCATAAGTAGATAGTAAAGTCAAGGAATAAATGGTCTGAACAAAAGCAGCACATTAGTGCTCTTCCTGAAGTGAAAATGACAAAATCCAATAAAGTCATGGTATAGAATATGAAATAATGTGAGTTGTCTTTTTATTTCATTATGTTTCAGATGTAATAGGGACTTGTTGCATGGATAGTCTAAAAATAATAATTTAATTACAAAATCTTACAGTTATTTGATACAAGGTGATAAAAAATATAATGCATAAATCATGACATCTTTTGGCTGCATTTACTTATGGTTATGTTTGTCTTTACAACACTGTATACCAGGAGTTCTGAAGATTTTTGGTCTTGGGACTTCTTTACACTCTTAAATTATTGAAAATCACAAAGAGCTTTTATTTAAGTTATACTTATTGATATTTATTAGAAACTAAATAGACATTTTATAATGTTTACTAATTAAAAACAGTAATAAGTCCAAGGCATATTATCATAAATAACACATTTTTATTAAAAATATTTTCTAAAATCAAAAGCAATGATACTCTTGTCACTATTTGATATTTTTGCAAGTCTCTTTAGTGTCTGGCTTAATAGAAGACAGCTGAATTTTCAGATTGCTTCTGCATTTAGTATATTATGAATATGTTGTTTTGGTTGAAGTATATAAGGAAAATCCAGTTTCATACAGATGTGTAGTTGGAAAAGGAAAAGTCTTCTAATAATGTTTTCGGATAATTGTAGATGTTCTCCTTTGACAACAAAACTTCTCAAGGGCTGATTTCCTAAAGGCTAGTTATAACGTGGAATCTGAAAACGTATCAATTTTTTGTAGTCTCCTATTTGAAAATGTACTGGTCTGTCTTGTACTTTGAATCAATATTTAACCTATGCATGATTTTATAACATCCTGCACTGGCCATTTGGAAAATTTGGTTTACTGATTTATACAGAGCTTATAAATGTTGATGTATTTTATTATATAATATTTTTAAAAGTCAGATAGTAATATCACTGCCAATCTCATCAGAAAATTCTTTAAGATCAGGAAGCTGTCAAGCTCACTGTGGCACTTACAAGTTTTACAAAACTCTAATTTTACTCGAAACCTTTTATTTTATCATTGACAATGCTCTTGGTTGCTTTTCTTGAGTGACTGGCTCACTTTACTAATTTTCCAGAAAATATTTGCCAAATATTCATGCATAAATACCATAGTCTGTATTGTCAGTTGATCTTTCAAGTAAAAAATGGTGTTCTATGAAATACAGCTAGTTCACCTGTAACTCAAATAGTGTAAATGCCTTTCCTGGAGAGAACTATCACTACCATTTGTAGCAGAATAGCTTTATGGATACTTCCCATGTCATTACCCGTTCTATTAAAAAGAAATGTCCTCAAGGGTAGGGATTTAAAAAAAATAGTGTTACTGCTTCATCAAGGACAGTTAAGTGAAACTGGGCTTTTTTTTTTTTAAGCTGAAAGTTTAAAGTGGTGAAGAATGCAGTGATTATTAGTAAAATTTGGTGCCACTGCCTTGATTCATGCTGATGCCAGGAGTTTTACCCACTACTGCTTTTGCATTATCAGTACAAATGTCAACATGGTGGAAAAGGTAAATAACATCGTTAGTATTATAAAAATTGTTTTGGCCCTGTATGACCTGAGCAACTACACATTGGGAACTGCTCATGAAGGTGTTTTAGTTTATCTGAAGCATTTAAGTGATTTACATAATTTACCAATTTCTCCTGAATATTTGTCTGTATAAAACAACACTATAGGTACAGACATACCTTTTATTAATGGTAAAGATTTAGGAAAAAAATGACTTCTAGGAACTAGCCAAGATATTTGGAACATGAATAAATTATATATCAAGGAAAATGATTTAGAACAGAAGATTGCCTATGATTGGAAGTCAAACTGCTTAAACTTTTTTATTATACTGTTCTTTTTAAAAATATCAACTTTATGTGGTATTTATGATTAAACATAGACTGTATAATTTAAAATTCTTAACATCACTTTGTACATTGTAGGTATTAAATGTTTTGCATAAAGAATAAGCATATTTTTATTGTAAAACTCAAACCACAGATTAACGTTTAAATTTTCTTGACTGCTTCATTAGTTCATTTTGCAGCTCATGCAAAAATACCTGTATATCTTCAAGTGCTTATATTCTTAAGAAGCATCTGAACTGTTTATACATGACAGAAATAACTAAATGAAAAAAATTGCAGACAGAAATTCAATATTAATTTTTTATTTGATAAAAATGTGACATTTGGATATTGGATTGGCAATTTCTCTATCTCTTTCTGAAAACGATAAGTTGAAGATTTTCTCTAAATCTTTCACTAGATAAGAAGGCTATTTCTTCATTGTCATTTTTGATTTATGCATGTACTTAGGAACTTAAGCTTTTCTGCTAACGAATGTTATGTCTTGATTCTTGAGGATAGTAATACACTGTGATGGGTTTTCAGTTAACTACAGGAGCAGCCCTATTTGTTTAAACCCTAGTTTAACCTGATTATTAACAATTAAATTGTGTTTTCTTCTTACAATTAAAGTGTATTCAAATTTATTGGTCCCTTGCTTCACAGATTTATCTCAGTATGTGGTGTATTCAAACAGAATTTTGTATTTTTAATTAGGGGATTAGATAACTAATTCTGAAGAGCCAAAAAAAAATTGTTAGACATCACATTGCTTAACCATCTAATATACCATAAATGTGTGTATACACTATGTTGTGGGAGCCATCTATCAGGCATGCCTGTTTTTCAGGCGGTATTTTAAAAAGTGGACATGTGCAGAAACTGTGAGCACAATTAGCGCCAAGCAGATAAATCCAGCTCTAATCCTGTTTACGGTCTGCATCAGACAGATGTGCCAAGATTGATTTAGACAAGCCCTAAGCTTACAGTAATATTTTTAAAAGTGCCATTCCCTGTTCTATTTTTGTTAAACCTTTGCTAAATATTCTTAAGTGTTATTGGTTTTGCTCTTCTTGTTAACCACTGTAACCTACTTCAAGCGGGTCCTGCTTTGCTCTCATGGTGACAGGGTAACCTGCCAGGAGAGGTTATCTTTATTCCCTGTAATTAAATTGACTTTTCCCCCCAAGAAAATACAACAATAGGAAGTGGGTGCTGAATTAAATAAATAGCATGATATCCAATAGACGTATACTTAAATCCCTTGCAAGAACAGATGGTCCCCAGTATCTCTGTAAGTAATGTGAGAGGACAGTTAATGTTCTGAAACAACTAGCTATAACCAGTATGATACTAATGAACCCATAGACTTCAAATAATAAACCACATGCCACAAAGCAAAATTACATATCATTTGTAGGGATCTAATTCTTATAACCTGCAAAAGAGTGTCTATAGATTTCCATATTTTTATCTACTGATATCAAACATCAATTTATGAATAAAGTTTTGCTTCATATTTTTCACCAATAAAGGTATGTTTTAACATTAAGGTAAAATTGAAGTTATATTTTAAAATACATGCCCCAAAGTATGTGGTAGTGGTGTTTTTTTAACTCCTCTTTCAATATATTGTCTGCATGTGTTAGGTTTGTATATGGACGTGTGGCTTTTGCATACAATTATGGAAACAATTGCTTCTATTTGTGGCAGAAACCTGTACTATATGAGAGGTGGCTAGCATGGGAATCAGCACAGCTATCTTGTAGATGAAAATTTAAGCAGAGTTATAAGACCTAATTTTTTCAGCACTTAAAAATTTATAAATATTTTATAAATAAAAAGCAATATTTCTGATTCATATTTTTTGATTCATTCACATGAATCTGAGACATTCTTAAGGTAATACCACAAAGGGGTGTAGATAGGTAGTCTGTTTTTATTGACCCAAAACAATAGTCTAATCTTAAAATGGTTAATTTTTTTCTCTTTAATCATATTTCTCATAAATGTTTGTATATTCTAAGAGCGTCCAAAGAGTAGGTGTTTTGAAGTCGGGGTGGGGGTTGAGGAGAAAAAATGACCTTCTTAGATTTTCAGCTTATCCTATCATATGATCTCCAGAACCATCAACCTTCACTGAGGTTAGCCCCAGGGCGTTCTGCCTAGAAACCTGAGGACCTTAGCTCTCTTTCAAGTCTAGAAAGCCAGCATCCTGCTGCCCCACAGAGCTAGTTGGTTCACTGCTCATATCTTAAGAACTGCAAAAACAAAACAAAGACTTAGCGAAGCACCACCTAATTTGATGACTGATTAAACAATATTTAGACTTTCTAAGAGCCTAAATACAAATGTCCTTTTTCACAGAATCTGGACGATTTTATTACTAATGACCACATTCAGAGTGATAAACAAATTTCCTAAACTATATTAGCACATCTCACATAGGTTAGAATGTTATTTCAAAATCAAGTGATCCTGTGATAGAACTTGACCGTTTACTATATAACATAATGTATTAACTTGCTTGAAATGATATAAACTCAGAATTTTAGTCGGATATGCACTGAGAGATTACGTGTATCTCCTGAGAAATAGTGCTGAGACATTATATAGAATTGTAAAAATTTTTTTTTCAAACCAATATCCTATTTCATTAATGAACAAATATCTAGTCTTTCTTCCTCTTAGTTTCTTGTTGCCACATTGGCAAAAGACCATTCATGTGAAAACCTCAGATTTTAGTCTGTGAGCAAATGCAGGAGACGAGGTTGGAAGCCTGAGCAGGGAAAGTAGGAAATACCATTCGTATTGTCATGAGGACTTTCAGAATTTTCACTTCTGGGTGTTCCTGGTTGCTGCAAATTAACCTCTCATCTCCTTGAAAGCCACCTCAGTTTCTGATGAAATACTACTCAGTTAACTCACACATTTGCCATCTTGCTGCTTTCCTAAGGACTACAGGCAGAACTATGATTCACCGACTATTTTAAGTTTGACTGGATTTAAAAACAGATGATCTCGCTTGTATGTGGAATTTAGAAAGAGTGGAACTCATAAAAGCAGACAGTAGAAATGGCGGTTGCCAGGGCTTGGGGGAGGGGGAGGCAGTGGGGAGATGTTGGTTAAAGGGTACAAAGTTTCAGTTAAACAGGAGGAATAAGTTCTGGATCTATTGTATAGCATGGTGACTATAGTTAATAGTGCGTACATGAAAATTGTTGAGATTGGATCGTAAATGTTCTTACCACAAAAAAAAGTATGTGAGGTAGTGGATGTGTTAATTCGCTTGATTTAATGATTTCAAAGTGTATACATATATCCAAACATCATGTGGTATACCATAAAATATATAATTTTTATTTGTCAATTATACCATAATAAAAGTGGGAAAAAATAAAGGCTGTAATTTAAAAAATATTCTGGAAAAAAAGCAAATGGTTGAAGACTGGGGAAAGTGGGACCAATAAATCTTCCAAGAAGAGGCATATAGTGGTTTTTAAAAAAATAACACTATCCTTCATTATTAATCTATTAATATGGGTAATTTCTTGACTCCCATTAATCCAATTAAATATCTGAGAACTATATGAATAAATCTAAAAACCTTAAAGTTGAGTAAAATAAACCAGACACAGAAAAGCACATACTTTATAGTTACACTTATATGAAATTTTAGAAAAAGCAATAAGCTATAGTGATAATCAAAATCATGGTCGTGAGGGATTACCTGGAAAGTGGCATGAGGGAATTTTCTGGTATAATGGAAAAATTCTATATCTTTAACGGGATGGTGGTTACGTGGGTGCATACACTTGACAAAACACATGGAATTGTGCCCTTCAAAATCTGTACATTTTATTGTAAGTAACTTATACCTTAATTAAAAACAAAATAGATGTGAGTGGGTTAATGAATGTATTTCCTTAAAGAATGTCGCTACGTCAGTCCAACATTGTTAAGCAGTTGTGGTAAAGACCAGCCAAAATGCTTGGATTCAAATCTTGAATCTGCCCTCTACCAGAGGTATGACCAGGGACAGGTTACTTAAATTCTGTCTTGAGTTTCTTCTCTTTTAGGAAAAAGCATCTACTTTTTGTTGTAAGGATTGTTGTGAGGATTAAATTAGATAATACAAATAAAGTGAAGTGTGTAGGGCAGTGTCTGGCATATAGCATTACATATTAGCTACCCTTTTTAGAGAATGGTACTTTTTAAATTAAAACAAGTAAAATAATCAAACTATTTTAGGATAAGCAAAGGAAACAATCTTTTTGTCAGCTAATCACAGAAATAATTTTGTTGTGGAAAAACTAGAATTCATATAAGCAAAGTAAACTACAATCTCATCCTTCCAAGTTTTAATATGCATATTCATATTTATATGCATATGAAATATTACACATATATATTTAATAACTATATACAAAACTAATGAGAATGTGCTATACTATTTTGGACACTTTTCTAGTCAGTTCTACATTTTGACAACTGAATAATACTTTCCATTATATGAATATACTTTATATAACCAATACTCTATTTAATTGCACATTTAGATTGTTTCCAAGTTTCATTAAAATAATGCTTGGGTAAGCATTCTTTTAGCTAAATTATGCATATTATTTATTCTCTTAGGGTAAATTCCTGGAAGCAAATTGCTGGATCAAAACCATGCATATTTTAAAGCATTTTCCTTTCTACATTTTTAAAAATTATAACATGTAATTCTGGTTATAGGAAGGGAAAATTCTGGAGGTTCATAAGAAAAAATTAATCTCATATTCCCTACCTCATATCTCTTTAAATAGGTAACCAACGTTAAATTTGTTGTGTCTTCCGGTAGGGTTTCTTTTTAATTCTCATTTTAATAAAAGTGGATCAAATTCCTCAGGTTACTTTGTAACGTGTTCTTATTCCACTTATTCATACCTCTTAGCATGAACATCTTTCTAGACCAGAACACAGAGATCTCACTTACTCATTCATGAGCTGCAAAAGATGTCTACAATTTATTCAGCTATCTTCCTACTGAAGAACATGAATATTCCTTCAAATATTTTTGCTATTATAAATATTACTGCAATTAACATTTTGAAATCTTTTGATATATATTCCCGACTTGTTCTCCAGCAGTTACCATTTTGCATTCCTACCAGCACTTGGGAATGCTTCCCTTTAGCTGCACCATCATTGAGCATTATTTTTGATCTTGTGCCAATCTAAAAGGCAAAAAATGGTATCTTGTTGTTTTAATTTGCATTTCTTTGATTACTAATTAGGTTGAACTTTTTCGTATGTTCATTGGTCAATTTGCATTTCTTTTGTGAAATGCCTGCTTGGGTCTTTTATGTACTTTTTTCATTAAAGTGTTTCTTTTTTTGATTAAATAGATTATAGAACTGTCATATCTTGCAAATATTTCTGTCCATTTGACCTTTGCTTATGACTTCTCTTTATGGGTCTTTAGGACTTTATGGGCATTAAGTAATTTTTACATTCAGTATCTTGATATCTGTATGTCTGCCTCTACTGTTATGCTTAGGGCTTTTCTAACTTGAGGTTTTATAATTTCTTTCTAATCTAGAAATATTGATGTATATTATGAAATAGGGCTCTATTTTCTTCTTTTCAAAAGATTAGACAGTTCTAAATCATCATTTGCTGACTCTTTCCCATGGAGCTTAGATCCTACCATTATCACATTAGTGAATTTTTAAATGTATATAAATGTTTCTCTGGTCCATTCATTTCTCTATTCCTAGATGTTTTAATTATTATAGCTTTATAAAATATATCTGATAGAACATATACTTGCCCTAATTACTTTTATAATATTTTCTTAGTTAATATATTTATTATTCCAAGAGAATTCGAAAATCATTTGATCAGTTTCCTTGCCCCTTCCTTACATCAAAGAAAATAGCATTGAGATTTTGATTGAAGTTATAAGTAGTTATTAATAATGAGAATACTAGGATGGAAAATATGTAATCTTGGAACTTGGTATATCTCCATTTATTGAATTCTTTGTGTCAGTAAATTTTGAATGGCTTTTTCCCCCATACAAATCCAGCATCATTTTTGCTAAGGTTATTCCTAGGTATAATATGCTAATTGGCATGGGATCTCTTCATCCCCATCATACCTTCTTGGGTATAGACATATTTATAACCAGCTTCCTTACTGCATATTTTTTTAGGGTGAATGATTTTCAGTTTATTTTGTATTTTAAAAACAAATGATGAGATCATCTATAAATAGTTTCAGCTCCTCCTTTTCTCTTACCTCCATCAATTACCATCTTTTATTTCATTTTCCTTATGTGTGGTGTTGGCCAGCGGGTGTAGAATAATTGGGAATAGTGAAGATGATAACAGGTGTTCTTGCACTGTTACTGGTGATTCTTCTGGTTTTCACTACTAAGTGTGATGTTGGCCGTTGGTTTAATATCTTCAAATTAGCGATTTATAGGACACTTTAAATTGAAATACTCATTGAATTGTTTGTTAACCAGAGTAGACATAGATTAAAGATTTCAAACTGTAGTACAGGAATTCAAATGAAAAGTGAAAAGAATTTTTTTCATCCCTTCTCTTTTTTCTTTCCCTTAGTGGCTGTTTTTTCTTCCCTCTCTCCCTCCCTTCCTTCCTTGGTGCTCTTATTTGTTGTATATTTGGCTACATAAAAAAACCTAAATTTATGTGACACAAGGTTATAACCAATATTATAAGACTAGCTTAGAAGAAGTTATTTGCAACATATGTAATAAGGGACTAATTTCAAGATTATTTGAAGGACTCTAAAAATTAATGAAAAATAGACAAGCAACCAATAGAAATAGGGAAAAGCATATGTAGAGGCAACTCGTAAAAAAAAAAAAAAAAGTACAAATGAGCTGGGTGCAGTGGTATACACCTGTAATCCCAGCTGCTTCGGAGGCTGAGGCAGGAGGATCCTTTGAGCCCAGGAGTTCAGGGATATAGTGTGCTGTGATCCCACCTGTGAATAGCCACTACCCTACACTCTAGCCTGGGCAAACTTCCCTTTAAAAGTACAAATGAAAAATAAATGAAAAGATGTTAAATTTTACTAATTGTTTGACTAACTGATTTTTGGAAAAACACCCACAGATATAACCAAAACCACAAGTTTCTTTAGGTGGGTGAGTGATACAACTTATTCCTATGCATTTGGCTATATGAAGCACACCCAGCAGCACTTCCATGTAGAAGACAAATGTTCTTAAACTTCACAGGACACTATTTACCATCTAGTCCATTACATACCATAGGGTGAGGATTTTTCAGGACCTTTGATGAGCCTGCCTCCATTCATTCTTGAGGGTTGAAGAAGAGTATAAGATCTCCTTTGGTCTTTCCCAAGTGTTCTGGAGACCCTGGCCATATGCCTGCCTGCTCAACAGGTACAAGCATATTATTGATGTCTTACTGTGAATGAGTTTGGTTTCCTTTATATATAATACCATAGTGTCCAGATTTTACTTTTTCATATATTCTTCCTCAAAAGGAACCAGGGCTCCTTGAGGAATGCTGATGAGCTTGAAACACTACATTATGATAAGAAAGAAGAGCTATTTTCAAAGACATCTACAGATTGGAACAAAGGAGCCAGATTGGAGGGACTCAAACTGTTTAGACCATGACAAGTTTAAGTATTAAAATGGAAACAACAATTTTAGTCAATTGAAATGTTGAATCTGTAAAAGGGTATAAGTTCATAATATGATCAAAGGGAACAAAAAATCTCAGTATGTTAAAGTAGCATTTTCTTAAGTGTGATCCAGGGACTCTTTCAGAGGCTTAGTGAGGTCAAAACTGTTTTCATAATTTTACTAAGTATGTATTTCACTTCTGTTCTCTCCCAAGGATACCGTGGAGTTTTCCAGAGGCTATGGGATACATGACGACACCCTTGTCCTAATGGATTATCTGCTTTGTATTCTTGTACTTTAAAAAGTCTTGGTTTTAATTTCTAATACAATAAACATAGATAGATATAACCTACATAAACCAAAGTTCTTTGGGGTGCTCAATCTTTAAGAGTGCAGAAGAGGCTATGAAACTGAACAGTAGGGAAACTACCATACTAGAGAAAAGTTAATCTTACTAACATAGGTTAATCAATTAGTAGTTACAGAAAAGGGATAGGGTGAATCATTCACTTTATGAAGGCATACAGAACACTTTGGCTCAAGTACTGTCACTCTATTGATTAGTTTAAGTGGTGATTATAGTAATGGTGATGATTGTTTGGTTTTCTAAGACACGAAATGTTTTGGTACTATGAAGTGGTTTGTTTTTGGGAAAAAAAAAGAGCCTGTTGAATTGATACTTTGAGGCTGTTGATTCTTAGGTCACTGGTTGACTCTAGAAGTGGGCTCCAGAAAGACCTGGAACCTGAGCATTCTAGGAAATGACAGGCCTGAAAAATGGACTTTGGGTTTAGCCCATCCTGCTACCATAATCGTTGAGAAAAGGGCTTTTTTCCTCTTTCTCTTGTAGTGGTCCCTTTACTTTGTGAGCAATCAGGCTATAGTTTGCAGAATGGTTGGGAGAGGCCAAAAAAATCCCTGAGAATGCAGGCAAGGAACATCTTAAAGCACCTGAAAGTCCTTGCTCCAATCTGAGGATAGCATTGTGCATAATTCCAGGGCTAAAAAGCTGAGAGACGGTCTCTGCTTTCTGTTGTTGTTTTTAGCATTCAGGTCATTTCTGCATCTCTTTCTGTGGATTTTTTTCCTCCTCTCATGGGCCATATTTTTTTTAATAAGCCTTTTTGTTGAGGTAAAATATACATATATAATATATAATTCACCCTCTTTACCATTTTTAAGTGTACACATCAGTGGTAATAAATACATTTATATTATTTTTTTCCCTTCCTCTCTCCCTTCCTCCTGGGCTATATTTTTCTGCTTCTTTGCATACCTAGTGACTTTGTATTGGATGAGAGATACTGTGAATCTTACCATGTAGAGTTGCTGGATATTTTTGTATTCCTGTAAATTTTTTTTTCTTTTTTCTTTCTTCCTTTTTTTTTTTTTTTTGAGACAGAGTCTCATTCTGTTGCCTGGGCTAGAGTGCATCGGTATCATCATAGCTCACAGCAACCTCAAACTCCTGGGCTGAACTGATTCTTCTGCCTCAGCAGAAGTCCCAAGTAGCTGGGACTACAGGCATGCGTCACCACACCCAGCTAATTCTTCTGTTTTTTGTAGAGATGGGTTCTTGCTTGTCCGGTCTTGCACTCCTAACCTCAAGCAATCCTCCCACCTTGGCCTCCTGAAGTGCTAGGATTACAGGTGTGAGCCACTGCGCCTGGCCTCCTGTAAATATTTGTTAGCTTTGTTCTAGGATATAGTTGAGTTACTTGGAAACAGTGTAAATTTGTTTTTTTTTTTTTTGAGAGGTTTGCTTTTAAGCTATGTTAGATGTGATCACAGCAGCCTTTAGTCAGCTCATTAATGAGACAATACTCTTCTAAATACTCTCCATAATGTCCCATGAATTTTAATGTTTTTCCACTTTGGCTGGTAGGAGCATCTGGGTGATCTCTGAGCATTGTTCAGTTAATCCTTGGAGTAGTTCTTATCCTGGCCTCACACATTTGTTGATCAATGCTCCGCTGAGGAATTAAGGGGGACCTCTGCAAATCTGCAGAGTTTACTCTCTGTGTAGCCTTCTTGTCTCCAGTAAATGCACAGTGAACTCTGGTCACCTTGGCCTTCCTAGACCCCAGTTCCTCCCCAACTCAAGGAGAACACTAGGGTTCTCCTACCTGCACTGTGACCTGGAAACTCTCTCTAGCATATGGTTCTCTTTGTTCACTTCCTCTCTGTTAGGGATCACTGTCCTAGGCTACCTGATGTCCAATGCCTGAAAATAGCTGTTTCACATATATTATGTGCTTTTGTAGTTGTTTCAGGCCGAAGATAAAACCAATTCCTGTCATTCCACATTGACCAGAAGCAGAAGTTTTGGAAGTCTTTTTTTTTTTTTTAAAAGTCTAAAACACTTACTGTGAGAGTCAAAGTTGAAATGGTCTTTTACCACAATTATTTTTTGACCTGTGTTTAAAGATAACTGATAAAAATTTCACCGCTATTTAAAAAAAGAGTTGGAATGTGGTAAGATTCAGGGGGATATTTCTTTCTAGATCGGCAGGAGTTCATGTTTTTTACTCACAGTCGTGGTACTTGTGCTTACTTTTTCACATATGTTATTTTACCAGGAATGTACACTTCCTTTCCTTTCAGGCTGCCTTCAACAATTTGTTATAAACTCACTTCTGTTAATGAATTCTATTTTTTCCATTACTTTACTTTCTTCCTATTAGTATCACGGATCCCCCTATGTGATACCAATGTATTATTACTGAAATGTTGCTTTGTTCTTGGAATTCTTCATAGACTGAATATCCTCATATTCTGAATATTTTAGGCCTGTGTGGCCGGACTCTCTTCCATTTATTTTATTTTTTCCCTCCATTCTTGGGGAAAGTAGACCCAATTTTTTTCCCTTCCCATCTCAGATAGGGGCTGACATAAAGGACAATCCATAAAATTACAAATGATTTTGGGTTTTAACTGTCATTCATACATTTAAGATATGGACACAGTGGTTTTGATTGGAAATTTTAATTTCTTTTCAGGTGATTCCAAGTATGACATGCTATGTAAAGAAGAATTTATTGAACTCAAAGATATATTCTCTGTGAAACTGAAACGGCGTTGTTCTGTTAAACAGGAGAGAAGTGGTACTTTATTAGGTATTACACTTTTCATCTGCTTGAAAAAGGAACAAAATAAACTAAAGGATTCTACACTTGATCTTATTAATTTAAGTGAAGACCACTGTGATATATGGTTTCGACAATTCAAGAAAATTTTGGCAGGTAAGTACTCCTTATGGGAATTTTAAATGAGCCTGGTTTCCTTGATATAGATTATTAATCTAAACATGTTATATTTGAGTACAAACAACCTTTGATTATGTTGAGGTGGTTTCCTTCTATTCCTAGTTTGTGGGTTTTTTTGTCATGAAAGGGTGTTGAATTTTGTCAAATGCTTTTGCTATATCAGTTGAGATAATCATATTTTTTTCTCCTTCATTCTGTGAATGTAGTATATTACATTGATTTGTTTCATATGTTTAACCATCCTTGCAATCCAGGAATAAATCCCACTTAGTCATGGTGAGTAATCCTTTTAATATGTGATTGAATTTGGTCTGCTAGTATTTTAAGGATTTTTGCATCAATATTCATACAGCTCATTGGTCTGTAGTTTTTTTGTAGTGTCTTAGTCTGGCTTTGGCATCAGAGTAATGCTGGCCTCATAGAATGAGTTAGGAAGTAACCCTTGAATGACTACTTTCATGAAGAAGCTTCAATGATCTGAAATAACACAGTTCTTAAATAATTTGGTTCACTTAAGAGTTTTTGGAAACATGTATTTTTCTATTAATATATCTCTTGAGCTTATTAGAATTTATTTTCCTTCCACTCATACATTGATAGCAAGTGCGTATATGTACTAGACAGTTTAAAATTAAGAATTTTTTAAAGATAATCTTTAAGGGGCCCTGTTTTATATGCTGCCAATTGAGAATTATCTATTTCAGTGTAGATTTTTCTAAAGGTTAATATCCAGAGAAAAGAGAACATGTTTATTAGAATATATCCCCTAATGAATTCAGTGTATCTGAAATTTCCAAGTGACATTTTATATACTGCATACAAATAAAATCTATAAATGCAAATATAATACAGTTTGGATTTCTAGAAGTTATCTAGTTAAAATATAATCTGAGCCAGGACTAGTGGCATATGCCTGTAGTTCCAGCTACTTGGGAAGCTGAAGTGGGAGGATACTTGAACTCAGGATTTCAAATCTAGCCTGGGCAACATAGTGAGACCTCATCTCTTAAAAAATTTTTAAAAAGTAAACATTTAAAGTCTGAGTTTTATGGTTGTTTTTTTTTCATTGTAGGTTTGCAAATCTTGCTTGTTTTCCTTTTAGCCCATTTCTTCTGTTTGCCGGATTGATTAGGGTAGAGGCAGCCGATGTGGTTGATGGCACAGTTTGGAGTTAGATGGCACAGGACAGAGATGGGTGCCAGACATAGAGCAGACACATGGTGATGTTAGAAACTTCCAGGTCTGGCATCATTGATCAAGAAGACCATGAGTACCTACATTGGCCAAAGCAGCCAGCTGTTGAGGTTATGCTCACAGGAGATGAGCTGAAGTGACATCACATTAAAACTGGATGACCCTGTTACAAAGTTGTCCCATGCTTCCTTGTTAGCCCCTTTGGAACCTCCAAGACGACCTGATTCTGTCAAGAGGCAAGAATCTGCAGAGGCCATAGTTTAGCTCATTTCTCTGAAAACAGAGAACATGTATAATTAACTAAAAGCATTCCACTTTAGCAGTGGATTTTTTACAATGTTATTTCAAATTTATGTCAAGGGATTAAAAAAAGTTAAAAATGAAAAATTAATTTCAACTGAATTAAATTTATTAACATGGCCAGGTATTCATAAGGCTTATGTGGTCTATAAAATAAGAATGTGTCATTTGATTAGGAGAGCCAAAGCTCTTCCTTGCACTTAAGGTCTGAGGAAATCTTCTCCCACAGGGTTTATGAAGGGCTGGGCTGAGGCAATTTCCTCAATATATCTCACCCATAAATCCAACAGCAGGTAAGCAGACGGCATCACAACAAAGCTCATTTCGGTAAAAGCAATTTTATAGGAGTGGAGGGACTTGTCAAAAACAAAAAACTAAACAAAAACACTGTCCAAATATTTATTCAGCTTAATGAATAATGTTTTGGTTTGGTCTAGGGTTAAAATCTAGGCAAATTACAGAGATGAATAAAGTACACATCTTTTAGGCTATTATCCTCTGAGAATATTACTGAACCTTTTTCAATCTGATTTTTTTTAAGACTAGGCAAGTGCAGTAGTGAGAAGGGGAAAAGAGTAGAACAAATAGTTTGATCTGTAATTGACTATGAACGATCAACTGAGATAACTCACTACATTCAGACCAGCCTGAACTTTTGATTTTGATGAGAGTCGGAGACAGTAAAATATATGGGTCATATTATCTGGCATGGTCCTGGAACACAGAGTGATTTTGTTGATTAAAAGCAAATAGATTTACTTTTTAAATCAATCAATGCAAACAAACAAAACAGGGTTAAAATGCTCTAATGAAAATGAAGGAACCTAACCAAGACTGTCTGAATAAATGACTGCACCCAGGTGGACTCAGAGTCCTACAGGACGTGGCTACTCCTTATCCCCACTCCCTGCAAAGACAGTTCTGGGTCAGCTTCATCATACACAAATGAATGGTCAAGGCTCCAAAGCTCTCTACTGATCGTTATGTTATGCTGGTACTTTCCTTTTAAAATTGCAATCTCAGTAAGTTTTTCTTAATGTTTCTTTCACTTTCAAGTCCATGTAATTCCAATGTTCATTAACGTGCCTATCACCTGAGATTCAAATACAATTGGCTCAAACCTTATTCTATAAGTGAAGGAAGCCCTGTGTCTTTCCCATTCTTTCTGGGATGAGGCCAATTGCTAACCTTTTTCTGGTCCTCTGTGGCTCTGATTTCCATGGAGTTGGGCCTATGTGTGGATAATCTTCCTGTCTCACATTTACTATCCCTATTCTGTCCTGTACTGCATCAGATTTGGGAGATGATGATTGTTCATTTGTGTCCACAAACACACAAAACCCCACCTAAGTCAACTTACTTAAGTTTGGGAGGTGATGGATAGAAGTTTTTATTGCAAAAATGTAAATGACTTGCAGCTAAATATTAGACATCCCTATTTTAAGTCCAAAGATCTTGCTTTTAACAGGTTCTGTTGGTAAAACTGACAGATTTTTAAAAAATTACATTGCTTTATTTTGACTTTTGTCTTTATTCAGAAATGGGATTCTTTTTTCTGTCAGCCTTTACATCTTTCCTATTATTTTCTATTAACATGACAAAGCCATTAAAGCCTCAAGTGGTTGGCCTTTTAGTCTAATTAGTCTAACAGTTGTAATTTTAAAATATTATAGTTTAAATAAAGGGTTGTTTTCAAATGTGCACATTTATATTTTCAATTGCAGCAATGAATAAAATGTGGTGAATTTTCAAGAAAAGAACAAATTGGCAGCACTAGAAGGAGGAAGAAAGCAAGTCTCAAATACTTGAGATTTTAAGACTAATTGACAAAGAATGACCAGTGGGTTTATAATGTGGGTTTATAAATGTGAGTCTTAGAAGTGTTTCTATTTTTATTTGAAAGTGAGTTTTTTCACATTCCAATTTTCTGAACACAGTTGAGCACAGCATCTTTTTTTATTCTTAGTAATGGAAAAGTCACCATAATTTTATTGACTAATAGGCAATATGGGCTAATTTATCCAACACGTGCTTTGCATCAGGAACTGTGCTAAATGCTGGGAATACAAAAATGAACCAGATGTAATCCTGTACAGAATTCTTTTGTCCTGGAGACAGATAAGACAACTCATTATATTATACATGTGTTAAGGGCCACAATGAAGGTACAAACAAACTAACAGGGAATACAACCATTGATCATGGATTCAGAAATTCAAATCTTTAAAAAATGTAATTGATTAAGACCGATATGTAGTCATTGATAAGCCTAATTTGTAGTCATTGATAAGCTAATATGAAGTCATTGATAAGCCTAATATGAAGTCATTATGGCAAAAGTAATTTAACACAGTCTTTTGTGGAGAAAGCCAGGGGAGGTCTTAACAAAAGTCTGTAGATGTGAAGAAGAAGATTTTAAAAACAAGAAGAAGAAAAGCCCTAAAGCCTTATGTTCAAGTAACTTGGAGAATGGCAATGTTATAAACAGATACAGTGAAAAATAGGACACTGGTTGATTTGAAGGGAAGACATTTATAGGATGCTCTCCTTGAAAGCAAAAATCCAGGCTTCTTAAAAACATTGGTTTTGTTTAATACTTATGTTGTCCTGTATAAGAAAATCATAGTAAAGCATGTTATTTTTTGTCCAAGCTGTATCATTGATTATATTACCTTGAATCAGGTAAAATTTTTCTTAAGAGGAGAATAGAAGAATAATGTGAAATTTTGCTTAGATATGCTGCCAAATAATGTACTTATAAGGAAAAATAAACTGGAAATCCATATCATGATGATTTTAAAATGAGCAGTTGTGGGAGTGGGCAGAGCAAGATGGCTGAATAGAACCCTCCAGTGATCGTCCCTCTGCAGGAACACCAAATTCAACAACTGTCCGCACAAGAGAGCACCTTCACAAGAAGCAAAAATCAGGTGAGTGATCACAGTACCTGGTTTTAACACTGGCTTTCTCCACAAAAGTGCCTCTTTCTCCACAAGGAAAGAGGCACTGAAGAGGGTAGGAAAGACAGTCTTGCATTGCCCCTCCCCCATCCACTGGCAGTGCCGCACCAGCACCAGGTGGAGAGAGAATCTGTGTGCTTGGGGGAGGGAGAGTGCAGTGATTGTGGGACTTTGCATTAGATTCAGGGCCTCCTTGTCACAGGGGAACATAGCACAGGGCAGAATTCTGCCAGCACTCATGGTGGGAGCATTTAGACCAGCCTGGCCAGAGGGAAATCCTCAGCCCCAGTGGTGGTAGAAAGCTGAGTTCTGGCTGGCTCCACCACGACTGACAAAAGCCAGGCAGGAATAAATTTGAAAGGCAGTCAGGCCATAGAGTCTGCAGTCTTTGGGCAAGTCCCACATCTGTGCTGGCTTGGAGCCAGCAGACTTGGGGTGTGACTCAGTGAGACACCAGTGGCAGCAGCCAAGCGAGTGCTGTGTCACCCCTCCCCAAACTCCAGGCAGTGCAACTTGGGGAGAGTCTTCTTCCATTTGGGGAAAGGAAAGGGAAGAGTACAAAGGACTTTGTCTTGCAACTTGGGTACCGGCTCAGTCAAAGTAAAATAAAGTACCAAGCAGACTCCTGAAAGCACTGCTTTCAGGCTGTAGTTCCTGGATGGTATTTCTAGACCCACCCTGGGCCAGAAAGGAACTCACTACTCTAACGGGAAGGAGCCAGTCCTGGCAGGATTCACCACCTGTTCACTAAAGAGCCCTTGGGCTTTAAATAAACATCAGAAGTAGCTAGGCAGCAGTTGCCATAGGCTTTGGGTGAGACTGGGCTGGCTTCAGGTGTGACCTGGTACAGTCCCAGCTGGGGTGGCCATGAAGGAATGCCCACATCCCTCCTACCCCAGCTTCAGCAGCCCAGCGTGGAGAGTGAGGGAAGAGAGTGAGAGACTTTGCCTAGTAATCCAGGGAATTCTCCTATATCTTACCCAAGTCTTCTAAGGCAGTACCACCAGGAGTCTCCAAGAGTCATAGCATTACTGGGCTTGGGGCACCCCCAGTGCTGATATGGCTGTAGTGACCAAAGACTTAGATCACAACACTCAATTCCCTTTTAACACCTGGAAAGACTTCTCAAGAAGGATGCTTTAAGCAAGCCCAGACTGTGAAGATTAGAATAAATACCTAACTCTTCAATGCCCAGACATCGACAAATATCCACAAGCATCAAGAACATTCAGGAAGACATAACCTCACCAAATGAACTAAATAAGGTACTAGTGACCAATCCCAGAGTGATGGAGATATGTGACCTTTTGGACGAAGAATTCAAAATAGCTGCTCTGAAGAAGCTCAGCAAACTTCAAGACAACATAGAGAAGGAGTTCAGAAGCCTATCAGAGAAATTTAACAAAAAGATTGACATAATAAAGCAAAATCAAGCAGAAATTCTGGAGCTGAAAAATTCAATAGAAAAACTGAGAAATGCATCAGAGTCTCAGTAGCAGAATTGATCAAGCAGAAGAAAGAATTAGTGAGCTTGAAGAAAGGCTGTTTGAAAATACACAGAAAATAAAAAAGAATAAAGAAGAATGAAGCATGCCTACTAGATCTAGAAAATAGCCTCAAAACGGCAAATCTAAGAGTTATTGGTCTTAAAGTAGAGGTAGAGAAAGAGACTGGGGAAAAAAGTTTATTCAAAGAAATAATAACAAAGAATTTTCTAAACCTAGAGAAAAGACATTAATATTCAGGTACGAGAAGGACATAGAATACCAAGCAGATTTAACCCAAATAAGACTACCTCAAGGCATTTAATAATCAAGCTCCCAAAGGTCATGGATAAAGAAAAGGTCCTAAGGGAAGTAAGAAAAAAAAAAACATATAAAGGAGCTCTGATGTGTCTGGAAGACTTATCAGTGGAAACCTTACAGGACAGGAGAGAGTGGCATGACATATTTAATGTTCTGGTGGAAAAAAGCCTTAACCCTAGGATAGAATATCCTGCAAAAACATCCTTCACACATGAAGGAGATAAAGACTTCCCAGACAAACAAAAGCTGAGGGATTTCATCAACATGAGACCTGTCCTACCAGGAATGCTAAAAGAACTTCAGTCTGAAAGAAAATGGTGTTAATGAACAATAAGAAATCATCTGAAGGCATACAACTCACCAAAAACAGTAAGGACACAAATATAGAATACTCCATTGCTGTAATTGTGGTGTATGAACCACTTATATCTTGAGTAGGAAGACTAAAAGACAAACCTATCAAAAATAACTACAACAAGTTTTTAAGAGATAGATAGTATAAAAAGACATAAATGGAAATGACAAAGTCAAAAACTGGGGGGGCGGTTGGAGTTACAGTATAGGATTTCTTTTAGATTTCTTTGTGTTTTGTAAGCAGAGTTAAGTTGTCATCTGCTTGAAATAATTGGTTATAAAATGGTTTTTGCAAGCCTCATGGTAACCTCCAATCAAAAACCTACCACAGATACACAAACAATGAAAAGGAGAAATTAAAACACACTACCACTTTTACACAAGGGAAGACAGGAAGGAAGTAAGAAAGAAAGAAAAGACCACAAAACAACCAGGAATCAAATACGAACATGGCCATAGTAAGTCCTTACCTATCAACAATAGCATCAAATGTAAATGGACTAAACTCTCCAATCAAAGGATGGAGTAACTGAATGGATTAAAAAAAATCAGACTTAACTATATGTTGTCTACAAGAAATCCACTTCACCTATAGAGTCACACATAGACTGAAGATAAAGGGATGGAAAAAGATATTCAATGCAAATGGAACCAAAAAAGAGCAGGAATAGCTAAGCTTCTATCAGATAAGATAGATTTCAAGACACAAACTGTACAAAGAGAAAAGTTCATTATATAATGATAAAGGGGTCAATGCAACAAGAGGCTATAACAGTTCTAAATATATATGCACCCAACACTGGAGCACCCGGATATATAAAGCAAATATTATGAGAGCTAAAGACAGAGAGAGACACCAATACAATAATCGTTGGAGTCCTTGATACCCCAGTTTCAGCACTGGACAGATCAGACAGAAAATCAACAAAGAAACATTGAACTTAATCTACACTATAGACCAAATGGACATGATAGATATTTACAGAACGTGTCATATAACAGCTATAGAATATACGTTCCACTCAGCTCATGGATCATTCTCAAGGATAGACCATATGTTTGGGCACAAAACAAATCTTAAAAAAATCAAAAAAGTAAAATCGTGTATTTTCTCTGACCACAATGGCATTAAACTAGAAATAAATAGCAAGAGGAACACTGGGAAATGTACAAACACATGGAAATTAAACAATATGCTCCTGAATGACCAGTGGGCCAATGAAGAGATTAAGAAGGAAATTTAAAAATTTCTTGAAACAAGTGAAAATGAAAACACAATATACCAATTCCTATGAGATACAGCAAAAGCAGTGATAAGAGGAAAGTTTATAGCAACAAGTGCCTACATCAAAAAAGTAGAAAAACTTCAAAAAAAAACCTAATAATGTGTATTAAAGAACTAGAAAAACAAGAGCAAGCCAACCCAAAATTAGTAGAAGAAAAGAAATAATAAAGATCAGAGCAGAAATAAATGAAATTGAAAACAAAAAATCAATACAAAAGATCAATGAAAGAAAAGTTGGTTTTTTGAGAAGATAAACAAAATTGACATGCCTTTAGCCAGACTAACTTAGAAAAAAAGAAGACCTAAATAAATAAAATCGGATGAAAAAGGAGACATTACAACTGATACTGCAGAAATCCAAATGATCATTAGAGACTATGAGCAACTATATGCCAAGAAATTGGAAAACCTAGAAGTAATGGATAAATTCCTAGACACATACAACCTACCAAGATTGAACAAGGAAGAAATCCAAAACCTAAATAAACCAATAACAAGTACTGAGATAGAAGCAGTAATAAAAAGTCTCCCATCAAACAAAAGCCCAGGACCCTATGGCTTTGCTGCTGAATTCTACCAAACATTCGAATAAGAACTATACCAATCCTACTTAAACTATTCCAAAAAATCAAGGAGGAGGGAATTCTTCCAAACTCATTCTATGAGGCCTGTATCACCCTGATACCAAAATCAGACAAACACACAATAAAAAAAGAAAACTACATGCCAATATCTCTGAACATAGATGCAAAAATCCTCAACAAAATACCAGCAAACTAAATTCAACGACACATTATAAAGATTATTCATCATGATCAAGTGGGATTCATCCCAGAGATGTATATTTGTTCAATATACAAATCAATCAATGTGATACATTGTGTCAACAGAACGATGATCATTTCAATTGATACTGAAAAAGCATTCAATAAAATTCAACGTCCCCTTATGATAAAAATCCTACAAAAAACCTGAGTATAGAAGGAACTTGCCTCAACATGATAAAAGCCATATATGACAGACCCACAGCAAGTATCATACTGAATGGGAAAAAACTGAAAGCCTTTCCTCTAAGATCTGTAACAAGACAAAGATGCCCACTTTCACCACAGTTATTCAACATAGTACTGGAAGTTCTAGCTAGAGCAATCAGACAAGAGAAAGAAATAAACGGCATCCAAATTGGAAAGGAAGAAGTTAAATTATCCTTGTTTGCAGATGATGTGATCTTATACCTACAGAAACCTAAAGACTGCACCAAAGAAAACCTATTAGAACTGTTAAACTTAGTAAAGTTGCAGGATACAAAATAAACGTTAAAAAATCAGCAACATTTCTACATGCCAACAATAAACAATCTGAAAAAGAAACCAAGAAAGTAATCCTATTTACAATATCTACAAATAAAATAAAATACCTAGGAATAAAATTAACCACAGAAGTGAAGGATCTCTCTATAATTAAAACAATAGAACACTGATGAAAGAAATTGAAGAGGACACACAAAAATTGGAAAGATATTCTATGCTCGTGTATTGGAAGAATCAATATTGTTAAAATGTCCATACTGTCCAAAGCAGTCTATGAATTCAATGTAATCCCCATCAAAATGCCAATGACATTCTTCACAGAAATAGAAAAAATAATCCTGAAACTTATATGGAACCACAAAAGACTCAGAATAGCTAAGCCATCCTGAGCAAAAAGAACAAAACTGGAGGAATCACATTACCTGACTTCAAATTATACTACAGAGCTGTAGTAACCAAAACAACAGGGTACTGGCATAAAAACAGACACATAGACAGATGGAAGAGAATAGAGAACCCAGAAATAAATCCCCATATCTATAATGAATTTATTTTCAACAGAGGTGCCAAGAACATACGTTGGGGAAAGGACAAGTATGTTCAATAAATGGTGGTGGGAAAACTGTACATCTATATGCAGAAGAATAAAACTAGACCCTTATCTCTCACCATATACAAAAATCAAATCAAAATGATTAAAGACTTAAATCTAAGACATAAAACTATGAAACTACTAAAAGAAAACATTGGGGGAGTGCTCCAGGACATTGGTCTTGGCAATGATTTCTTAATTCCCCAAAGCACAGGCAATCAAAGCAAAATTGGACAAACGGGATCACATCAAGCTAACAAGCTTCTGCACAGCAAAAGAAGCAATCAACAAAGTGAAGAGACAACCCACAGAATGGGAGAAAATATTTGCAAACTACCCATCTGACAGGGATTAATAACTAGAAACTGATCAACACCTACATCACACAGGGCAATAATAATCAGGGGGCGGGCAGGAGGGAGGGGGGTGGAGGGGCTGGGGAAAACTCTCACTGAATGGATGTGGGGAGCACAGTTTGGGAGATGACCACGATTGTAGCTCTGACACGGGCAGTGCATGGGCAATATATATAACCAAAGTGTTGTACCCCCATAATATTCTCAAATAAAAAAAAAATTAAAAACAATACAATAAAAGTCCTCATTCCCAAAAAAAAAAAAACCAAAAAACCAAACTGGAATATATAAGGAGCTCTAAAAACTCAATAGGAAAAAAATAAAAATCTAATTTAAAAAATGGGTGAAAGATCTCAATAGACATTTCTGAAAAGAAGACGCACAAATGGCCAACAGGTATATGAAAAAAATGCTCAACATCATTAGAGAAATATAAATCAAAACTATAATGAGATGTCATCTCACCCCAGTTAAAATAGCTTTTATCAAAAAGACTGGCAATAATGAATGCTGATGAGGATGTGGAGAAAGAGGAAGCCTAGTACACTGTTGGTGGGAATGTAAATCAGTGCAACTAATTAGTGACACTATGGAGATCAGTATGGAGGTTCTTCAAAAAACTATAACTAGAACTACCATATGACCCAGCAATTCCAGTGCTAGGTATATATACAAAACAAAGGAAATCAATATATCAGAAAGACATCTGCACTCCCATATTTATTGCAGCACTATTCACAATAGCCAAGATTTTAAATCAACCTAAGTGCCCATCAGTGGATGAATGGACAAAGAAAATGTGGTGCATATACACAATGAAATCTTGTTTAGCTGTAAAAAAGAATGAAATCCTGTCATTTGCAACAGCATGGGTGAAACTGGAGAATATTATGTTAAATGAAATAAGCCAAGCACAGAAAGATAAATCTTGCATGTTCTCACTCATATGTGGGAGCTAAATATTAAAATAATCTCATGGAGACAGAGCATAGAATGATGGTTACCAGAGGCTGAGAAGGGTGGCAGGGCAGAGAGAGGATAAAGTGGGAATGGTTAATGGGTGCAAAAATGTAGTTAGATAATTAGATAGAACGAACAATATTTAGTATCACAACAAAGTGACTATACTCAATCATGCATTATGATATACTTTAAGATAAATAAAAGAGTGGAATTGGAATGTTCCTAACACAAAAAAATGATAAGTGCTTGAGATGATGGATACCCCAATTACCCTGATTTGATTATTATACACTGTATACCTATATCAATACCTCATATCTACTCTATAAATATACACAACTATTATGTACCCATAATAATTAAAAATCAAAAAAATTTTAAAAATGAGCAGTTATGTGTCAAAAGAATGATAGTTTCATACATTTGATTGTGTACTGTTTGAATTAGCAACATTTGTCTCCTTAAGGACAAGTTATATTCTGCAAGGACGTTATGCTTGAAATATGAGTAGTTTCTTTTGAAGCACTGAAAAAATGATTTAGGACTTTGGTTTATGACCAGTTTAGTTGGACATTAAAATCATGCATGTCACTTTTTAATGTAATTTTACAATAAATATACATTCAAATAATGTAGCAACTGATAATATGTATTACCTCATTTACATGTTAATATCAAAGTCTAGTCCCATTGAGGTCCTCTGTCCAACAAAGATCATGTGATGTCACCACCTGTAGTAGCTTGACTGGGGTCTGTGGTGTTTCATCATCCCTCAGGACTTGCCTCACTCTGTGGGTTTGGTACCTGCCACCCATTCTTGGGCTAGTGTAGTTCATAATTGGTACATTTTATACTTAGTGGTTCTGAGTAAGGTTTTGTCTGAACAAGCTTCCAAAACTAAAACTTTTGAAAATCTCCAATTTAGTTATCCCTAAGTATGATAACCTGTTAGCGTTTTATAACCTGTTAATGCATTTTTGCTTACTTCCTGGCACACAGAGACCTCATAATGTCTTTTAGCTACCCAAATATATACACTCATTATGGCAACCGTACATTTTAAATTACCGGAGAATATCCATGTAATTTTATTCTTTCAATAAAAATTACTTAATAAATATATATTTAAATGTATTTTTCCTCTGTGTCACTTTATAAGATACTGTTTACAAACTAGTTTTCAAATAAGAAACATGTATTTCATCAAGTCAAGTATTAAAATTGAGTTATAAAAATAAATTTACTTCAAAATTATGAGTTTTTTGTCTCTTCCTTGAATTTTCTATTGCTTTCTGACCTGGACATTCAAAGGAAACTGAAATTAAACTAGTTTCTATTAAAGTCTTTTATTTTTATTTTTTGAAACAGTTTTGCTCTATTGCCTGGGCTAGAGTACGGTGGCATCATTATAGCTCACTGCAACCTCCAACTCTCCTTCTGCCTCTGCCTCCCAAGTAACTGGGACTATAGGCATGCACCACTGTGCCCCGCTAATTTTTCTATTTTTAAAAACTTTTTTTAATTAAAAAAATTATTTTTATTTTTTTGTAGAGACAGGGTCTCATTCTTGCTCAGGCTGGTGTTGAACTCCTGAGCTCAAGCGATCCTCCCACCTCAGCCTCCCAGAGTGCTAGGATTACAGGTGTGAGCCACTGCACCTGGCTAGTTTCTGTTAAATTCTGAATGACTAGTAGTACTGCGTAACTCTTCAAAGGGTGTTAATGTATTAAAAGAAAATCTTTTAAAACCAAACCTCCAATTTTATCAAACTTTTATAACTAAAAATATAAGTATATGGAAGCATAGTTATTATGGAAAATTTGCTTAATAAAGGAATAGGAAAAATTACTATTTATCTTAAAACCAGAGCATGCTAGTTTGACATTTTGAGCCATTTCCTTTCCAGCAAGTATCAGTGTGAAAAATTTACCATAAGTGTTGGCAGACATAACAAACTGTAGCGATGGACCCCCAAGAACTTCACACAATAGAATAAGCAGAGAATATGAAATGATCAAACAAAAAAGAGAAATTGAAAATATCAAAGAATAGGGTATTATCAAAAAAGGATAGCACTGTTATGACATATGTATGTGTGAATTTCATTTTTAAAAAGTTCATCCTTCTTAGGACTTGTTCCTTAGTCTGAGAATTGAGAGGTTCTATTAAATAGGTCTGGGTGGGCCCCAGGCATGGATTTCCTTTAGAATTCCCCTCACTGATTCTAAGGTGTTGCCAGGGCCAAGAACCATGGATGCCCCAGATTTGAACAATACAGTTTGATTTAATGAACATACATAGAACACTGTATGCCACACTTACCAAAGATACCTTTGCAGGGATTAATTACAGGTGACAGAACATTCTATGTTCTTGTTATTTTGAATATTCTTAAAGGTTGACCAGTACCTATTCCTGAGTTATGTAAAGTTATCACTTATTTTTCATGAGTTTTACCACACAACTGGTTCAGAAGGTCCTGGTAAAGGTTGACAGAGGCCTGCCAAAGGTTGCCCTTCCAGTTTCTTTTCACCTAGCATCAGCTCCAACTCACAGGCACTACCCTTTCAGTGGAGAGCGAGCTAGAATTATCTCTTTAGAAACAATTCATTCTGTTTATTCTTGGGAAGAGTGGACTAGGCAGTCTCCCCAAGGGTTTCTCACTGGCCTCTATAGCATTTTTATCCTAAGGGAGGGATATAATTTTGGATGTCATTACTTTTGTATCCAAAAATAATTAATGTCTCATACAAGAAAATTATATTTCTGCTTCAGTCATTGACATAGTATCTTGAGATTAGGAGTTAAGTATATTCATTGTCAAGTTATTATATATTTCAAATCCTTCTGCTAGAAAGAAGCCCTTTGTTTTGTATAACAAGACTTGTTTGGAGAAACAATTTAGGTAGTTTTGTCAGATCTTATTATGTGATTATATTCAAAGTGCTAAATGAAGATTCACTAAATGTTTCCCATAAAATATTGAATTAAGTTTTCATGCTGTTAACATTTCTTCCTTTACCAAATTATAGAGCAGTCATTATTTAAAAATTTAAATCTTAATGATAATAGCTGGCATTTGTTAAGTATTTACTATGTGCTGCTTTTGTAAGCAACTTTTATGAATTATCTCATTAAATACTCATAATGATAGCATCAAGAACTACCAATATGTTTTCATGTAAAAAGGAGAATAAAATTACTTATTTTATGAGTTTTGTTGTAAGGTTTGAGGACTGAAAACAATGCATGACTTAGCACATAGTAAAATTAAGTTAATATTATTATTATTATAACCATCATTATATCTTACCTTATACACAAGAAAATTAAGGCTTAAATAGTATAAAAATTTGTTAGTCGGAGGTTAAGCATCTAGTAAGTGGTGGAAGAAATGGGAACAAATCCGTGTGTGTCTGAATCCAGAGCATGAACCCTTAGCTGATATGCTATTCCCACCAGGTATTGATATACTCTACAATACTTGAGTATCATAGTTATAGGTTATTAAGTATGAAACATTTGATTTCCTTAAGTACTAAGCTTGACAGTTGATATCTCTGACATTTCACTATGACACTTCTTGTTTTATTTTTATTGTGAAGGTACATCCTCAGTCTTTCAAATGCATGGTTTGGCTTGTGATTATCTTTCAAATATTTTTTTAAAGCAATTTTTGTGAAACCAAGGATAAGTCAAAAATTCATGTTATTTTTGAATATGAGTTCCATTGTGGAACCAATGCAGTGCACACAGCTCGAAATATCAACGAAGTGTTTGGAAAGGATGTGGTTAATGAACACACAGTACGTTGATGATTTAAGAAGTTCTATTCTGGTGATTTTAATCTTGAAAATGAGCCATGTGGGTGACCTGAGACCAAGGTGGATAATGATGAGCTGAAAGCTACAGTGGAAGCGAATCCATCTCAACCTATGTGTGAATTAGCAGCAAGGTTTGATGTTACTATTCCAACGATATTGGACCATTTGAAACATATGGGCAAGGTAAAGAAGCTGGATAGATGGGTACTGCATGAATTAAATGAACATCATAAAAGAAATCATCTCGAAGCTTGCCTTTCTTTGTTGTCATGACATAAAGGTGAACCATTTCTATTCTGTATTGTTACATGTTATGAAAAATGGATTCTTTTTGACAATCACAAACATTTGGCACAATGGTTGGATAAAGATGAAGTGCTGAAAAACAGTCCAAAACTTGAATATTCATCAAAACAAGCTAATGGTGTCTGGTGGTCCAGCGCTGGTATTCTCCACTACAGCTTCATGAAACCTGGTGCATCAATTACAGCAGATGTCTACTGCAACTAATTGGATGAAATGATGAGGATGCTTGTGATTAAGCAGCTGAGATTGGTCAGTAGAGACAGGCCAATCCTCTTGCAAGACAACGCTCAACTACATGTCACACACACAATGCTCCTCAAACTACAGAGGGTGGACTTGGAAACTCTTTGTCATCCACCATATTAACCAGACTACAACTTCTTCCAGTCTTTGGACCACTTCAACAAACTGTGGAAACGTCTTTTGCGATTTCATCGCCACTCACTCTCCAGGCTTTGCTGCTGGCATAAACAAGCTACTGTTAAGATGGCAAAACTGTGTCGATAGTTTAGGTGCATACTTTGATTAATTGTACTGCTTCTTGTTTGAGATATAATAAACTAAACTTTTGATTCAAAATTGGACATTTCATATTTAATGATCTAATATTTATTGTACAGTTTAGACCCTACCCTAAACAAAGGACTTCAGACATTTGTTAGGAAGTATCCATATCATCTTGTTTGAAGATTACCCCTCTCTAGGGTTCTTTTCCCAACATTATGATTCAGAACTCTAGACTCTTGGGGCAGGCAATATTTAGAGTGAGCAGTAACATTATAATGCATTTCTCAAAAAAAAAATTCCTCATGACTGTCACTATTAGAGTTTTCTCCAATGCCTCGGGATCAATTGGGTGTGCTTTATGGGAAAGATGACAGACATTTCTTTTTGTTAACCTAAAGGAATTTTAAAAACACATATAAACACACTGATTTGTAACTGATTACCAGGCTTTATGTTTAGCAGAATGTCCTAAGCAAAATACAAATTCTGTAAGCCTACAGGAGAGATTAAAAGTTGAATCAATCCTTAGATAAGAGTGTAATGGATTTTCACTTAACAACTTTTGTCACTGAAAAGAAATGAAGTAAAAAGTAATAAAGCAGCACGCTCACAGTATGCATAAGTAGGAAATACATAATATTTCATACTAAGCAACAAATCATTATTAAGCCCCCTGGCATTCATTAGCCTACCATTAATGGTAATGAAATTGTGGTATTTATACAGATATTATATGTAACTCTAGGAATTTTATTATAATCTTATATGAATATATTTGTTGCTGTTTGAGGCAGGTAGTTGGATATTTGCCTTCAAATATGGCATCAGCATTGTGGTAGCAGTTTTCAAATCAACCATTTTTTTCTCCTTATTTATCATTAAAGCAACAACATCTATTTTTTACATTTAATCAAGTGGAAAATTATGTATTTTGAAAAAGTACATTTTCTGTTTCTACTAGTTATATACCTTAGTTCTTTTTCCAATGAAAAGAGACGAGATGGGCAAAGGTGAAGCCTGTTTGTGTGGTCAAGTTCCTGGGCCCTTTGCAGCATCCAATGCCAGGCATTGTTCTCTTGTACCTTGGTGCCTTCCTACTTGCCAATTAGGTGGCAAAGCTGGGAACTTCCCTTGACCTGTAGTGCCCCTCATCTCTTGTTTGCCCAGTGAAATCCAGTTTGAAGTTCAAGGTCTGGTACAAATCAGAGAATCCTCTGCAAAGTTGCCTGTACCACATAGCACAATCAGGCCACCTCCTGGCACTGTTCATACTCTGTACCTCATCATTTAAATTCTAATTGTGAGCTCACATAGGTGATACTTTACTAGACTGTAACTCTTTTTAGCACAGAGATTATTAAGCACTTGGAACAGGGGTTCATGTATAGTAAGTGCTCAATAAATGTTTGTTATTATTTTCTGTAACACTTGGCACAGTGCCTGGCTCAGTAAATTCTGGTGAGGTGAACTGAGTATTTTTCTTATCTGTATTATATTTTCGGCATTGTCCTAGTTGCTTTTGACATAAACCAACTCATTTAGTCTTTATCACAACACTTTTATTGTGGTCAAAATTTTTTTTTCTTAAATCTCCACAGATGTCTGGTTAGGGAAACAGAACTCTGAGAGATTGGTTGAGGTGGGTCAGGTGGTTATATAGTACTGGAGCAAGATTCAAATACAGAATTTTCTAATTCAAAAACCCATCTGTTTTTACTACATTGCACTGCATTTTTTACTACATAGCATTTAAATATTTCTTTTGAAATATTTTTTTTTTAAAGAGTAGTATTGTTTTCTTGAAAGGCAGGGTGTAATGAACTGTGCTATATATTTGGGACTAAATATACTGTCAAGTATGTTAAAAAAGACTGTGGTATCACTGGAAAGGAGTTCATCAATGAACCTTGCAGGTTGAAGAATTTCTAAAAGTTGAGAAGCTGATGGAATTGGTTAGCAAGAAAAGCCAGCTGGTGGTGAACCCTTGTTGTTGGCAAAGGAGAGGGTCCTCTGAAATCTTAAAGGGACAGGGCAGGACTGGTAGGCTCCAAACAGTCTGATGCCCAACTTTTACCAGTGTGGTGTGGTGTATTGTTTTGTTTTTTTTCAGAAGGAAAAGTGTCATTCTTTAGACAATTCTGAATTGTCCAATGTCTTATCAAAAATAAAGATTCTAGTTTTATAATACATAAAGAATCAAAAGACTTTCAAGTTCAAACTCCACAAATTTTTGTTTTCAGGCTTTTTAAACTGTTCACCACAGATATTAGTAAATCTGTCAGCAATGGGGTGACTGACTTAGTCCTGGCCCACCAGATATGTGGGAATGATGATCACCCTAGATAGCATGGCTAGGTTCTCTATTTATCTCCTTTTACTTAAATGAATGGAAAGTACATTGTTGTTGGATTTATGAATTGAGTAATTGTGACTGATAGGATTTTTATTTGGATAGTCTGAATTTGGTTCCTAGCTTTGCCACTTATTAATACTCAGCTGTATACCTTATCTTTGTGTCTTCTACAAGCCTTTGGCCTCCTAACTGTAATATGAAGTTGATAATGTCAGTCTTGATAAGTTATTGAGATACTTAAATATATAATGTATGTAAAATAGCAGGCACTCAATAAAGGGTAACTTTTAACTATTATCGCATAGCTATCCAAGTTTTTCTTGAGCTTTGATAGAACCCATAGCTCCAAACCCTTACGCCCTTGAAGACTAAGTTTAAGCATCATCTTTGCAGAGGAGAGTATAAGAGGGATTGTCATTATACTAATAGAATTAATCATTATCACCATCATTGTCATGATTTCTTGGCATGTCAGGGAGTGTACTAAGTGTTTCACGTATACCAACAGATGTTAATTTTCACAACGTCCCGGAGACAGGTACTATTATTACCATTTTACAGATAGGGGAAAGGAGACACAAACAGGGTGAAGAATTTGCACAAGTTCACGTAACTAGAAAGTTGTGGAACTGGGATTCAAACTCAGGCAATCTGGCCCTACAGTCCATGTTCTTAACCCACCATGTTATGACATCATAACAGCAGTGAGCATACCTAGTTTCCAGATCTTGGTTTCCCAATGCCATTGCCCACCAGAAGAAACCATAATTCCTTGAGAAATGGCTGATTCCAGGGCTGGTACAAGGAAGGTATGAGATAAGCCTAGAATATCCTATTATGCCAAAAATTGAAAAAATGCTCCCAAATTGATGGAGACAGGTTGAAAAAACACAGAAGCCAACTTTAAGGAACTTCTCAAAATGTCTTCACCCTATTCGTAAAAGGAAACTTAAATTCAACTTGTGTCAGAGGGAAACTCCTTATCTTTCTCCCTAAACCTGCTCCTTTATTTCAGTTCTAGGCACTCAAATCTACCAGCATAAGAAATCTGAGTTATCCTTCTCTTGATTCAGCTGTTTCATGATATAAACATTTTAATTTTTTTCTCTCATCTCCTGGGTCTGACAGCTCTAAAATTGTCAGATTAATTTCAATCGTTACTTAATGGACATGTCAGTCATCTACATGAGAATGGTATCAACTGTGTAACATTAATATGAGTAAAGCTTAGAGTTGTTTTAACCAAAAGTCAAATATAGAACAATATTTTAGAATTACAAATAGTATATCAATAAATAATTTTGCGCATATTGTATCTTCAAGGTAAATTTCTAGAAGTAGATTTCTGGGATAAAGATTAAGTGCATATATAGTTTGTTAGATATTGATAAATTCCCTTTCATGGAATTTATACCATTTTTCATATTTATCAGCAATGTATAAAACTATCTGTTCCTTCACAACCTCAACAACAGATTGTAATTTCATGCTTTAGAATTTTTCCAATGCCATAGGTGGGAAATGGATGTCAGTATGGTTTTAATTTACGTTTTTAAAAATGAGCAAAGTTGAACATAGTTTCATGTGTCTAAAGGCTATTTTTAATACCTCGTGAATTGTTTTCATATCATTTGTCCATTTTCTATAATACTTTTGGGCTTTTGTTCCCCTCAATTTTTACAAGTTCTTTATGTTATGGATATTGGTCCTTTTCTGTTGCAAACAGTTTTCTCCCAATATATAACTTCCCTTGACTTTTCTTAGTGATTTTTTTCATGCAAAGTTTTAATTTAAAACTTTTATGTAGTTAAATTTACTCTTTTTCTTTATTGCATCTGATATTTGAGTCATAGTAGAAAGCCTCTTTATACCAAGGTTATAGATGAATTCACCCATGTTTTCTTCTAGTACTTGTATAGTTTAATTTTAGATCTCTAGTCTATTTGAGGTTTATTTTGTGTGTGGTATAATGTATTGGCCCTATCTTTTTTCAAATAGTTATCCAGTTGTCTCAACACAATTTATTAAAAGGTCTCTTTGTCCCAGATAGACTGGGACAAAGTGGATTAAATACTAAAATGTAAATCTGAAACTATAAAACTACTAGAAGAAAACATAGAGGAAAAGCTATGCTGTTGGTCTGGGTAATGATTTTTGTATATGAACCCAAAAGCACAGGTAACAAAAGTGAAAATAGATACATGAGATTACATCAAACCAAAACCTTCTGCATAGCAAAGAAAGCAATTAACTGAGTGACGAGATAACCCAGGGAGTGGGAGACCACACATCTGATAAGGGGTTCATATTCAAAATATATAAGGAACTCAAACAATTCAATAGCAAGAAAACAAATAACCTGATTAAAAAAAAATGGGCAAAGGAGTTGAACAGACATTTCTCCGGAGAAGACATACTAATGATCAACAGGTATATGAAGAAATGCTCAACACTACTAATCATCAGGGAAATGCAAATTAGAGCCACAATGAGCTATCACCTCACACCTGTTATAATGGCTGTTATCAAAAAGACAAAAGATAACAAGTGTTAGCAGGGATGTGGACAAAAAGGAACGCTTGCACACTGTTGGGAATATAAATTAGTATAGTCATTATGGAAAACAGTGTGAAAGTTCCTCAAACAATTAAAAGTAGAACTACCATAGGATCCAGCAATCTCAATACTAGGTATATATCCAAAGGAAATGAAATCGGTACGTTGAAGAGATATCTGCACTACCATGTCTATTGCAGCATTATTCACAGTAGCCAAGATATAGAATCAACTTACATGTCCATCAATGGATGAATGATAAAATATGGTATATATAAACAATGGAATACTATTCAGCCTTGAAAAGTAGCAAATCCTGTCATTTCCAGCAACATGGATAACTTGGAGGAAGTTATTCTGAGTGAAACAAGCCAGGCATAGAAAGACAAATACCACATGATCTCACTTATATGTAGAATGTAAAAAAGTTGAACTCAGAGAGAGTAGGATGGTGGTCATCAGGGGCTGGGAATAGTGTGGGGGGCTGGGAAGACGTTGGTCAAAGGATACAAAATTTCAGTTAGATAGGAGGACAAGTTCAACAGGTCTATTGTACAACATGGTGATTATAATTAATAACAATATACTTGAAAATTGCTAAGAGTGGATTTTGTGTTCCCACCACAAATTGATAAGTATGTGAGGTAATGCATATGTTAATTAGCTCAATTTCTCTATTGCACAATGTATATATGGTTCAAAACAGCATGTTGTACATGGTAGATATATACAATTCTTTTTGTCAATTGAAAAATAAAAATTCTCTGTAATTGGTCTTTAATATGTATTACAGTATGCAAATCTTTTTAAGACTCTATTTTTATAATGGAATATATGTTCTTGGAATGCTAAAATCAGTGTTTTTTTTTTTTTTGAGGCCCTGCAGATAACTAAAAACTTCTCTTAAAAGTCACAATTACTTATATATGATCCAGAAACAATACTTTGCAAAAGGTTTCTAACTGATAAAATCATTAAATTAAAACATATTCATGAAATTACTCTCCAGTATTTTATATTTTATAGTTTGTGAAGGGTTAAATGTACAATTATTTCATCAAGTTGGGTTTTTTATGAAGTTAATCATATTTAAATGCTAATTATTTTAACTAATTCTGTGCTTGACTTCTGAGCAGGAAAATTTCCTAAAGCTAGTTACATATATCTCTTTTCAGTCTGGGTTTAATTGGGAAAAGTGATATAGTTAAAATAGATCTATTTTATAGCATCTTCCAAAATGAATAAGAATTTATTATATAAGCATAAAAAATGGTAAGTATAAATGGATGGTATATTTGGCTGAATTTTATCTTTGCTGTCTTCTGTGCTTGTTCATTCTTGTTCTCTCTATCTAAATAGTCTTAGCTCCTTTATTATTTAAATGGTGAAGTATCGAGGTGATTATTATGGCAGCAGGTGACATTTTCTACTAATTGCTCTTCAGTCGGTTTCGGCTATTAGAAATAAAGATATGTTTACATTAGTGGACTGCATGTGAATTTAGAAGTTTATATGGCTTTGTTTTTACTTTAGGTAGGCTATAGCATTAAAATTATTTTCATCAGTATGTATAAAGATCTGCATCAATGAGCTTTTGTAGACAATAAAGTGGAATTGATGCATCTTAATATAAATTGCCTGATATAAAATATCTGCAACTCTGAGCTCTACTGGGAAGTTGTCAAATCTTATGTATGAAAGGCTTTTACCATCACCGTTACACATTAACTGGGCGTAGTTTAATATTAATAGCCCCTGAGGCTTGCGGTGAACTGAAGTTTTTATTCGCTGCGTTTGGGTTTTATGTGTTTGGGTTTTATTTTTGCAACAATTTGGTTGCTTTTCTGTGTAAAAGAGTTGTGCGTATACACAAGATTATGACAAGGTTCTGGGCTCTTAACTTTGATGAACACCATGCCATTTCCATCGTGCTGCACTCAAAACAGCACAGATGTGAGTCTGGGAGCGGCGTCCCTGCTGCTCTCATGAGCCTTTGTTTGGAGAACACCCTGATTAACCCCCACCCTTCATGGTTCATTGACTCACTGATAGATCAAGTTTAAACTAGTACATATTAGCACATTTGTTACTAACAGAGGAACAGTTGGCCATTCTGTTTTACATTGCTGGTTCATTGCAAACTGGCATGCTAAAAAGGTCTATACTCTAGAGTATGAATTGGGAAGTTACCAAAGGACTTAGAACCAAGTCATTTGCATATTAATGTCGTATCATATGTATATTTTAATCTTGGATTGTCTATTTGGGGGATGCTTACACTATTGTAAAGTTATGAATAAATGATAAATACCACTTTGAAATTAATTTTTTTCAAGGAGTTTAGGGGATGTAGATGTCTCGATATAGCTTTCCTATCAAACAGTTTGTCATAATTGGAAGAGAGGAGAGAAGGTCATGACTACCAGGTGCCTTGTGTTGTCTCATTTTAAAAATGTTTTTCATAGAGTTCTTTGTAGCTAGTGATTTTACATAAGTCCTTACAGTGTGCTGTATTTCTATATTACATGGAAATGTTTATTATTTAGTCAAGAGGGCTGGGGTGCACGTGTCTGTTTTCTCATAAAAAAATTAAACTGACCCCTCTGTCTATCAATTAATTTTTTTAAAACCTAAAGAATTTTTTTTTCTTTCTTACCTCCTTAACCTAGTTTTCAAAGTCTCTAAATGCTTTTCTTATGATTTTAGTTCTTTTCATGGAAGATAGGTTTACTAAAGCACTTGGCAGTTTCAACTGGTGAGTTTTGTCTTGGCTTCATCTTTCCTTACCGGTGCCATTCCCTGGGGCCACCTGCTTCTTTGCCTTTTCCTTTCTCTTGTGAGATGATGAAACTAAAGTGCCCCAATGGGGCTGAGGGACATTCCAAGTCCAAGCCTAGAGTAAGGCAATGAGGTTGCTTTTCGAAACACACTAGTGTCACATAGACTAAAGGCTGTTTCTTTTAGGTCCACTATCCGATTTTTATTATAACTGATTTGTTTCTGGAAGGCAAACTGATTTATTTTAGTTCTAAGCAAAAGGGTCAGTATTTTTTTTCAATGTTGACATAAATTTAATTTAGAAACTTAATTTAGAAAATATTTTACTACCTCTTAAATATGATATTTCAACTGACTTTAAGTTTGTAGATACAGGGAGTAGGTATGATGTAGGGATTGTATTACTTTTTCTTTTTTTAAAGCTTAACTTGGCAGTATAAGAGGTTGTTAGTTTTTTCATGCCAAATGTTTTTTTCCAAAGGGTTTAGATGTCTATCACAAGACCTACTTTCATAAATCTTTGGTTCTTTTTTAAGTATTTTCCTTAGCTTTTTTGTTTTATTTTAGGAATTAATATAAGTGGTTATAATTTTGGACTTGTTTTATATCACAGTAATTTAAAGAGAAAAGCTTTTTGCCTAAATGATTGTTTTGCAGTATTGAGCTTTTGTTTTCTTTAATGCAATTGGAATTGCAGTTTTATAACTTATTTTTTCTTTAATTTCTGGGTTTTTAAGGAAAGAATATTATAATAATTCAGTATCTCTGTGCCAGACATTATTCTAGAAACTAGTAAATATAGCAGAGAGCAGAGTCACAGTTTTTGACCTCAAGGCTCTTATATCCTAGTGGCAGAGGGGGAATTGAAAAAAATCAAATAAGTATATTTTTATTATGTCAAATGATGATATATATTACCAGGCAGTGGATGAAAATATTTGCTATTGTATACAGAGTGGTCAAGGAAGGATTCATTGACTGTGGAGTTTTAGAAGAAAGCTGAAAGTAATGAAGAAAGGGAACTATTAATATATAGATATCTGAGGGAAGAAATGTTTCAAGCAGAAGAAACAAAGTATAAAGAATTGAGCAAGAAGGTCATGTTCAAAGTGGAGTTAGCAGGGGTAGAGTAGGTTATTGAAGTGGCTAAGGATGATTCGTGAAGAGTTTTGCAAGCTTTATATGGTTTTTGACTTTTATTCTGATAAAAATGGGGAGCCATTTGGGGTTTTAAGCAGAGTGACATGATATCACTTCCTTTTAACATGGATATTCTGGCTGCTAATTGGAGAGAGTAGAGTACATAAGCAGATGAAAGGATTGCAGCATGAGACCAGTTAAGTGGAAAGTGGAATAATCCAGGTAAGAGACTTAAATCAGGGTGAGAGCAGGAGAGGTGGTGAGAAGTGGTCAGACTTTGGATTCGTTTTTGAAGATATAGCCAGCTGGGTTTACTGACATAGTGGGTATGGAGGATGTTAAGAGAGAATAAGTCAAGGATGACATCAAGACTTTTTTTTTACTGTTATGAAAAATGTCAAACATATAAAAAATTAAAAAAATTTCCAATGGGCATCCATATTTTCAACATTTTAATTCTGCAGGTCTTAACATTTTTCCATATTTGCTTCAAATATTTTATTCTGTCAATGTGTTCTAAAGTAAATTATAGACATCACATTTCTCCCAGAAATGCTTCAGTGTCTCTCCAAAAGCAGACATTTTACAAATAACCAAATATCATTATCCTACCAAATGAATGAACAATAATTGCTTGTCCTTACAAGTTCCCCATATTCCCTATAATGTCTTTTATAGTGAATTTTTACCAACCAGCGTCTAATCAAGGATCATTCATTTAATTAAATATATTTAAACTATAACATTACAATATTTTTTCCTCTATTTTATTTTCTCTGATACTGACTTATGGAAGAAACCAGATTACTTGTCCTGTAGACATTTTAGTGTGCATAAGAGTCACTTGGAGAACTTATTTCAATATAGATGACTGGTCCCCACTCCCCAAAATTCTGACTCAGTGGGTCTGGGGTGGCTCTGTCTAATCAGCTGCTGACTGATGTTGGGCTATCATTCTGAAGACTACATTCTGAGAACTACTGCTCAAAAGCACCACTTTCTGATTGCTTCTTTGTGGTATCATTTAACTTGTTCTTCTCTTCTCTGTATTTCCTATAAACTGGATTTTCAATCTAAAGTCTTAATCAGATTCATGTTGAACATTTTATGCAAGAAGACTTCATAAGTGATACCGTGTACTATGTATTGCATCATGTCATGAGGCATATAATGCTGACTATCCCACTATTACTGAGGCTAAGACAAGGAGGTGGCAGCTCAATCCCTCTATTGAAATGTTTCCATTTGAAACTACTAGATAATTTGTTGAGTGGTACCTAGGGACCAGGGACAAATCTAGTTCTCAAAAAATATTTCACCTAATGGTTTTAACATGTATTGATTATCCTTGTCTGAACTAATTATTTATTTCGCAGTAGTAACATGGAGATTTTCTAATTCATAATTCAATCATTTTGTCTAAATTAATGCCATTCTTTTATTAAAAAACAAAAGGATGTTGCTTCTGCAACTGGGGCTATTTGGTTACCCAGATATATAGTGCATATTAAAAAGGCAGGGTAAATGCTTAATTAGTTTTCAGAGTAAGGTACTAACGTTTCTGACCTGAGCAAGTGCAAGGATGAAGTTGTTGTTCATGCTATGCTGGCAAGGATGATTAATTCTGATTATTATGGGAAATAGTGTTGCTACTACTACTCAGTATAAGGACTATGTCTAGAACCCTGGGTTGCCTCCTAGTAGCAGGATGAAATGAATGAGTACATTGTCTAGGAAAAGAAAAATGGCCAAACTGACCCCAGAAAATGTAGAAAATCTAAACAGACCAATTGCCATGAAAGAAACAAACTTTTTGGTATTCCTGAGAAAGTACCAGACCCTATTTTCACGGGGATGTCTACCATACCTATAAGGAACAGGAAACTTCAATACTATTTAAATTATTCTAGACCATAGAAAAGAAAGGAAAACTGCAGATTTTTTTTGTAGAGCTTGCATGAAATTGATACCAACATCTAACAATGCAATTTCAAAAGAGGAAAATTACAGATCAGTCATACTTATTAATGTCAACCAGCTCTTAATAAAATAAGAATGGATGGATATGTTATCAACATGATAAATATGTATTTTATATATATATATTTCAATTTAAAAGCCTACATGGAGAAACATTTGAGGTATTTTCATTAAATTCTAGAACTGACAGGTATGTCCTTTATCAGAACTGTTTGTCACATTCTTCTGGTGAGACCAACCAATGCAAGTAGGCTAGAGAAGAAAATGAATTTGTGTGACAATCAGAAAGGAGAAAGTAAAATGATCCTTATTTGCAGTTAAAATAATTGTTAACCTGGAAAATCCAAGAGAGTAAAGGGAAAACCTACAATGAACAATGAGAGAATTAAGGAAAGGATTATGTATAGAAATCAATAGTTTTGATATACATGTTTAATAAAATGAATCAGGGGAAAAGACATTGGCAGCAGCTACAGAAAAGATGATAAACCTAGAATTGTTCAACATTTATCTGAAAAGCGTTTAATATGCTACTGTGGGATATAGGAGACTTAATTATATGGGAAAACATACCATGTTTCTGTACAGAAAGATTGAATATCATAAAAATGTTATTTATCCTTAGGATAACTTGTATTTAATGAAATCTCAATAAAATACCAGGAGAATTTTTTTTAAGCTAGACAAACTTATTTTAAAAATCATGTGTAAGAATAAGCAGAAATAGATGTGAAAAAATTTTAAAAAGAAATAAAGGAGGAGAGATAAGCCTTACCAGCTATTACATCATGGTATAAAACTACAATATTTAAAACTGGCATATAAATGGGATCAATAGATCTCAGACTAGACAGTTCAGAAAGAGATACGAACACATTCAGAAACTTAGTACATCTAAAGGTGGCATTTAAAATCCATGGAGAAAGATGGATTATCCAATGAATGGTGTTGGGACAGGTAGCCATCTAGAAAAAGTGAAGTCAAATCCCAATTTTATACCTTTCATCAAAATAAATTTCAGATAGGATTAAAGAAAAATATGAAATTGAGACCATAAATGTGTTAGAAGAAAAATATAGATTTTTAAGTTTCAAAGGGGGATTTTTAAATATGACACAAAACCCAGAGGCTATAAAAGAAATGATTGACAAATTTAACTATGGGTACATATAAGTGAAAACTTTCAGCATGGAGAAAACACCATACATAAAATTAAAGGCAAATGACATACTGGGAAAAATATTTGTAACTTATAGGACAAACAAGGCTAATTTTCTTACTGTATAGAGCACTGCCATAATTAATATTACAAAGGAGCAACTGGCAAGTAACATAAACTGACAGTTCATGGAGAAATAAAAGTCGCTCTTAAATATTTGCAGAATTTCTCAACTTCCCTCATAATGAGAGAAATGGAAATTGAAATTAGAGTGAGATACAGGTTTTCACCTCTCATTTGTCGAGGATCAAAAAGTTTGAAAATACCTTGGGTTTATGTTTACAAGAGTTTAAGAAAACAATCTATGTTCCTGGTAGAATATCAATTGGTAGTAATAATACGAGGTAAACTTATTGAATACTTACTGGTTCAGGCACTTTTCTAAGTACTTTACATTTACTTACTTAGTCATCACAATTACCTTATGTATAAAGTACTATGATTATCCCCCTATTACACATAAGGAAATTGAAGAAAAGTTAGACAAGTAATCCAAATCACGCAGTTGGTAAATGGCAGAGTCAAGATTTAAGTCCAGTTATTTTTACTCAAGCATCCACTTTTTTTGATCACAACTCTTAAGTTGTTTCTATGGTGAGTGATTTAACAATATATGATAAAATCTCAAGAGTGCATATCCTTTGATCCAATGACGCTACTTCTAGAAGTTTGTCCTGCAGTTTACTTTGCATCAAATAGATGGAAAATAATGTGCATTGTAGTGTTATTTGAAGTAAAGGATGACTGGAAACAACCTAAATATCCATCCCAGGGGCTGGTTAATTAAATTGTGGTTCATTCATACAAAAGAATACTAGAATACCAGGCACTTTTAAGCAGAGTGAGATGGCATTCTATGTAGTGATATGGAGTCATCTTTAAAATGGAATAAAAGGAAAAAGCGAGATACGTAATAGTGTATAGGGATGCTACTGTCTATGTGAAAAGCTAAAGAATACGCATGCACATCTGTATATGCATAGAATATTTCTAGAAGGATTCTCAAAGTGATGTCAGTGGTTGTTTCCTAACAGGGAAACTTGATATCAGGGAATGGACTGAATAAGGAGATTTTGACTTCTGTGTCTTGTGTATGTTTTAACCTGTACAGAAAACAGTCAAGCATTTGGTTCCCAAATATAGAACGTAGGCACTGAGGTCACTTGGTGAAGAGCATAGCCTGGGGCCTCAGACTGAGAGAGAAAGGGGCTTTGGAGCTCCTTCAGCTCAAGTCAACCTTGCTCCCCCCGCCTCAGCTTTGACACCAGCTGGAGAGAAGACAAGTTCTTAGAGCTCCGTGTGCTTGGGGCAAGACCTCCACTCCTCCTACCCACTGCCCTACTCTCTAACCCTAACTTCTGCAAACCTTATCTTTTCCACACCTTGTCACTCCCTAAGGCCCTTCATTACCTGGATCCCATCTCTCTAAGGCTCTGTGTGTCCCCTAACCTGACACATCCCCCGTTCTCCTTAACTCCAGATACCATTTTGCTGTGCCCTTTGGAATGAATGGTCTGTCATTAGCAAAGTCTCCTGTATTTTCAACCTCTTCCAAATGTTCCCCACACTATCGTGCTTTAGTGGAGACTAAGCTCTCCCAGGGGCTCATGGCTTCCCCTGCAGTCCTCTCAAGTGGTGAAAGTTTTCTCTGCCATACATCTCGTACCGCTGTCCTGAAGGTATCGTCAATGTCTTGATATCTTCCTTCCATCTCATGGCTATTTTGAGTCCAGTTTCTCTCCTTCTCATCTTAAAAATCCTCAGCATTGAAGCTCAATCTACTTTCTCTACTCCTTGAAGACTAAGGCTCCTATCTCACTGTCACTCTCTCTGGACACTACTCCTGTTATAATTTTATGTGTTTTTGTAAATGTTCTCTCAGTTTTTGGTCTCCTGTCCTTCAAGGATCTTGACCTGCCCTTTATTTCATTCACATCCTTCATAATCATACTTCTAGAGCAGTGGTTTTCAGAGTGTGGTCTCCAGACCAACATCATTAGCATTTGGAAACTTGTAATAAATATGAATTCTCAGACCCCATCCCAGACTACTGAGCCCAACACTTTGGGGCTGGGGCCCAGAATCTGCACTTTAAGAAGCATTTCAGATGATTCTAATGAATAAACCAGTTCATTAGATTTTGTTATTGTCATTACTAATAATTTTATCAATATTAATTTTAATCATCCTGCCCTCCACCTGTTGCCTTCTATCTTCCTAGCTTACCTGATCTGCTCCCTCAACTCCTAAAATCCTTCAACCCCACTGAGACCACAATTTATTGATTCTACCACTTTTTCACTAATTCTTACCCATCGTAAGTCCTCACTTTCCCCTTATGCAGCTACACATGTGAGTACTCCTTGACTCTTTTTTCACGTACTTTATCCAAACACTCAACAAATCCTGCCAGCTCTACCTTCAACATATGTCTAGAATCTAACTTTTTTTTTTTTTGGATACAAGGTCTCGCTCTGTCACCCTGGCTAGAGTGCAGTGGCATCATCATAACTCACTGCAACCTCAAACTTCTGGGCTCAAGCGATCTTCCTGCCTCAGCCTCCCGAATAGCTAGGACCACAGGCGCATGCCACCACACCTAGCTAATTTTTCTATTTTGTTGTAGAGATGGTGTCTCACTATGTTGCTCAGGCCAGTCTTTTACTCCTGGGCTCAAGCAATCCCAAAGTGGTAGGATTATTGGTGTGAGCCACTGCACCCAGCCTAATTTTTCTTATAATCTCCACTGCAATCATTCCAGTCTAAGCACAATCATTCCCACCTGGAATATTGCAATGGTTCTTAAGTTTGTCAGCCCTTGGGCTTACTGTGTCTACTTTCCACATAGCAGCCAGAGTGCTCCTTTTAACACCTAAGGTTATGTGACTGCATTGTTCAGAATCTACCATGCTTGTCCTTTTACTCAACAAAAGCCAAAGTCCTCATATATGCTGAGAAAGCTCTGGGGAATCTGACCTTTCCTGGCCGGGGGGTCTCTCTCACTACTGATCTTTATTTTTGTCTTTACAATGTATCACCACTTGACATACTCTAAATTCTCTGATTTCTTTCTGTCTCCTGTCATTAGAATGGAAGCTTCACAAGGGCAGAGAATTTTTTTTTTCACTGATAGAGTCTCAGGTTCTAGAACCCTGCCTGGCACATAGCAAGCAGGCAGTTATTTGTGAATAAATGAATATAGGAAGAAGGAGAAATAAAAGTTGGTTTTTATGATAACATCATCTTTACTGGATCTGCCTCTGCTTGAGAAATGAAACAGGGTATTCTGATCAATTTACCAGGGAAAGTAAACTTAATCTGGATATTTAATCTGACTTTTGGCCTTTGGGCTTTAGGCAAGTTTCTTGTTCCTGTCATGTTTTATTAATAGTAAAAGTAAGCCCTAGGTTTACTGCTTAGTTCTTCTTGGTTAAAGGACAGCAATACTGCCTGGCACATAGCAATACTGTCCTCTATGGTGGTTTTTTTTTTTTTTTTTTTTTTTTTTTAAAACCTGATCTAGAATCACACATTGCATTTAGTTGTCATCTCTTTAGTTCCCATTCGAGGATGTTACCCTTTGTAATTAGAGTAAGGACAAGGGACAAGGTTTAAGAATATATAAATATTTTGTCCCCAACTGACTGTCGCTGGATGATTTTAGCATCCACTGATGATTCTTGCCTGAGTCAGTAATTATTATAATGGCTGAAAATAGTGATTTTCTCACTCTATAATTCTCCGGTATTTATTAATTGTTACTCTACCATAGGACAGATTGTTCCCTGTTCATCCTTTGTTTAGTGTATTATTCATGGAATTGGATGTATAGAAAATTCAAAGTTGTACAATGTATTACTGGTATTATTCCATTTTGTTTTGTCCCAGGCTTGGCCAGTGGAATCCCAAGACATAGGGACTAAAGATTAGAGGCTTTTTGTATTAATATAAATGGTATAAAATAGATAATAGAGGTACATAGAGTAAAGTGGGAGCAGAGAAGCCAGAGAGGTGAATTCTGTTGGTGATTTGGAAAGGCTTCAGGGAGGAAGTGGTATTTGAAGTGAACTTTGAAAAAGTGGTAACATTTTGACAAAAATGGGGATGAAGTGGAGCAGAAAGGAGAAACTGCCCAAACAAAGGAAGGCCTGTCAGACTTGGTATTTGGTAAAAATACAATGGGTCCAGACCATGATGAGAAAGTTAAAATGGAACATAAAAACCCTCTGCAGTTTCATAGCTTCGTGCATTTCCCAGGCTGGTCTCACTGTCTAATATTTCTAACCTTGCTGTTTTGCTAAGGGGTGTGATGACAGGTAACAAAGGGAGGGAATTTTAGGTGGTGAAAACAGTATAAGCAAAAGCCCCACTCAAATACTCCCTTCTTGCAGCCTTTTCCAGATCCTTAATGGGAATTAACCACCCTCCTTTCATACAGTCCTGTTGTACTTCGCACGTCTCTGTTAACAAGTCTGTACTGGTTTGTATTGTTTATATTTGTGGATATGTTTTCTTCCTTTAAAGCATGAAACACGTCTTAATCATTTTGCCCTTCATCCCAGTGCCTAGCACAAATGCCAAATAAATGTTTCTTGAATATGTGTGACAGGGAGAGGAGAGGAGAGGAGAGGAGATCGGTTTGGATTGGGAAAGGGAGGGCTTTGAATATCATCTTAAGGGGCTAGGGATTGCTCTGCAGGCATCGATGAGCCACAACTGCTTTTGAATGTGCGGCACTGATTAGAGCTGTGATGCCAGAGGATGTCATGGAAGGGGAGGACAGCAAGGGTGCCCATGCAGTGGCCCTGAGCCAGAGGACAACAGTGAGAAAGGGTAGAAGGCATGGAAGCAAGTAGCTACTGTCTTGTGAATCTGGGCACTCATTCGAATGTGGGAATTGGAAAAAGGAAGGCATTAAGCACAATTACTAGGAACGTTTAAGGCGTTCAGCCTGGCCCCATCTCTTCCTCATCCAAAACTCTCCCTGAATTCAAAATAGTATGTGCTGCTGAAAGATTTTATTGTGTCAAATACGATGAGACATGAAATATTGTCTCCACTTGACAGATGAAACACTTTCGTGTAGTGGACAATTTTTACTTGTCTTTAGTAATGGTTTTATTAAAAATAGGTGTTAGTAACTGCTTTTTAAATCTTGAAACGAGGCCCTCTGAGAGCAGCTTAGCATAAAAGAAACGGTTGTCAGCTTTCTTTTGGCTCCTCTGTCCCTCCTGCCCCTTCCTAACAACAGAAAATTTGCTTTGCACCTGCTCCAACTGGGTTCTAAGTGATAAGCATCTTGCAAACCCAGAAAATTGTAGTATCAAATCTCAGCCCCAACTGTGAGGCAGCACTATCATCGAATCCCCGTGGAGAGGCGTTGCTTTCCCAATTCCCAGAGGAGTTCTTTCTCCCCTGTCCCCTTTTCAGGCTTGAACTCTGACCCAGGCCTTCTTTTTAGCTACCAGCATGCATTGCTCTGGGTGCTGACACTGACCCATCCCTGCTCACTCTGTTCTGCCTTGGACTCATCAGTAGGTCAGGCGTTGGTAGCCCTGAGGTCACTGGGGTGCCCAATTCCAATAATGAGCACGTTTTGCTAAGGAGAGGAAATGTACCCTTCTATTTGTTACAGTCCATTGCTTTTTTTGCAGAAACAAATGCTAAAGGAACATCTGATAAATTATCTGTGATTTGGTAAATATATATAAGCATTGACTAATATTCACAGAGTTGCTTTTTTTTCTTCATAAATTAAATGGTTTTCTTATAACTCATGAGTTATTTTAAGAGGGATATACCTATTTAACTGCTAGGAAAACATAAATATTTTAAAACGTCATATTCAGAACTACTCTTGCAAAAATTTCAAGTAAAAAATCACAAGTACTATTTAAATGTGTATAACATTCTAACAGACTTACCTGTCATTTTAAAGGGAAAGAAAAAAATGCTGACAGAGACTTTATAACTTTTTCTTTATGTTTTCTTCTTAGGTTTTTCAAGCAGACCAAAGTCATTAAAAATACTCCTTAACCCCCAAAGTCACAAAAAAGAAGCTGTACAGGTCTATTATGAGAAGGTTGAACCTCTGTTGAAGCTTGCAGGAATAAAGACTGATGTAACAAGTAAGTCATTTTCATAATATAATTTCACCATTTAAAAAATACACTCATGGAAGCAAGATAACCTGAATTTATTCTCAGTTGAAACTTGGGAAGCTATTCATAATGTCTAAATCTTTTTTATGTCTTCTATAACCTACTACAGCCAGCTCCAGGGTTATAATTTAATAATTTTATTTTCTTTTTTATTGTGTTGTTTTTACTAGAATATAAATATTTTCTCTTTAGATCTTTTTCAGACTTTTTTTTCCAGACGCAAATAATCATTAGGTATGATTTTAAAGGGAGCTGTGTACTTTTTGATATCTTCATTGAGATGTTTGCTATTTATGCATTATTTCTGCCCTTTGGTAAGCAATTGATTTTTGCTCACTTACGCAGTTGATGTCTTTCCATAGAATCTCTCCTTAGGTTGTTTTTGTTCTGATTCTGACCCCTGCTGGTTAGGTCAAAACTAAGCAATTAGCTGCTGGTTGTAGATGGTTTAGAAAAGCCAGAAGCTTAAATTCATTGTCTAAACTAAGAAATGTGCTTAGGTTTCTGCCAAGGAAAATAGAAATTTGCTAATGCTAAAATTAATAGAAAGAGGGTTAATAATAGCCTTTTTCATCTTAATTTGGTAACCAAATTCCTTTGCTTCCTTGAGACTTTTATTTTCCTGTGGCAGGGGACTGAGAAGAAGAGTTGATGCTATCAAGAATCACAAACTCTTCTAGCTTTATATCTATGTAGCTTCACTAACACATAGGGAAAAATTTCACTAAATTTTAATCGACGAAGAATATTATAAAACAAGCCTACTCAGGAGACAAGCCCGGAGTGCAATTGGAATCTCCCAGATTCCTAGGGAAGGAATTCAGAGTGACCTGGCTTTGCTCAGCGGTAGTGAAGGGAGATGGGTCTCACAATGTAAATGAGGTCATTGAAGTTCACACCTCATGACTTGATGGGTTGGGGTAGAAGAGATTTCCTGGTGGGGGGCAGGGAAAGAGGGCAAGTTTTGTGGAATGTCAGCCACCCCAAAAAGCATCTACTACAATGAAGATTCAAGAGAAACTACCATGAAAAACTCAAGAGGAATTTCTGAATTAAAATAAAGTTGTAGTGAAGAAGTTAACCTTTTATGTTTGTGACTTTTGGCTTACTTAGAGAGGTGATTTACAAGGAAAAGAGAAAATTCAGATCTGTCATTCCTTTCTACTGAAGATTTTCAAAGATTTGCTGAAGGAAAAGTTTGAGATTTGTATTAGGGTGAGACAATTACCAATTGAATAAAGTTATGGGCAAACTCAATAACTAATTATTTTGTGTCATTGATTTCATATGTAAATACTACAGACGGTTTGAAATGGATATTACTATCTACTATTTGGTTTAAGAATCTCATGTGGAATGCTTGCTCTGTGTTAAACATTGTGCAGAATGCAAGATGAATAAGCTATCATACCTGCTTTTGAGTGACTTTTAGGTTATTAGGGATTCAAATGGATATTTAAAACTGTTATAATTGGGACATACATAAAAGAACTATGGTGTCTCAGAAGGTAATATTAATTTTGGTCAGGAAGCTCAAGGAAAGCGTTTGAACTAGACAGTTTTTAAGAGGCAGAGAAAGCAAAAAGTGAGGGAAGGAAGGCAGGCTAGTGGGCATGAACAAGTTGGGGGGAAAGAGAGAATATTATACCTGTAATATCTTGGGAAGTTTGTTCCATGACTTTGCTCTACTTCCTCAGTTTTGACTTCATCTGGAATCTTATTCTATCATCATGAAACACCTGCCAGTGAATTGGTTCCTTTCTTATTCATGTCTAGTGGAGAGAGGTGTATGTGAGAGAGAGACCCAACATGCTTTAATCCTGAAGATGGATTAAAATTTATTTCTTTCAGTTGACTGTACTAGTGTAGTGTCTGTGCCCAACCTGGAACAATCATTCCCTTAACCAACAAGACCCTTCCCAGGGGCTGAGGGTAGACGCTCTTTTCCTGAAGGCTGAAGATGCTGTAACTGAATGTGGATTATGTTAGGGAGAATGAAGGGCAAGATGGATTTGGGAAGGCTCCCAACAATGTATACTATAGGAAGTTTTAGTCCAGATTATACATGAGTCTTTATGCTACATTCAGCAGTTTACTCATCATGTATTGATCCACAGTTGGTGTAAATTTTTTATCATAGTGTTGTAGTCTGGTTTGGCAAGGATGACTCCACCAGCAGAATAAGGATTAGAGAGAGAGAGAGGGAGATGGGCCGAGAAAAATCATCAAAATGTGCTTTCCTTTCTAAAATAATTGTATTGGAAAAAAATATGTTCTAGGGCTTTTTCCCTAAATTTGTAAATATTAAGTATTATATTTAGTTAACATAAAACAATAGACTATTACATAAAGCAAAATTAGAATTTGCTTACATAGTTGTGCAGAATGGCTAATTATTAGCTGCCTAACACTCCTCCTACAGGCAAAATTATAAAATTACATCCTTTGTTTATAAAACAATTTTACTATGTATATTGGCTAAAAATATTTCCTATTTTGTATGATGGGCTGAATAAACATGTAGATATTTGAAAAGTTTTAGTCTTCCTGCCTACCTTATTGTGTTGGTTAGGGGTTCAAATAAGATAATATATTTGAAACTACTTTGTGTATTATAAAGTGCTATAGAAATATGGTTATAATGCTGTTTCAGTTTCATAAAATTATGTAATAAGATTCAATTCACACTTTATTTGAAAGAAAAAATATCGTATATGGAAGAGTATAAAGCAGAAAGGGGTACATACCTTCTGCAAACCCAGTGTGACCACTGTTTTAATGTTTACTTGTGTGTACTGATGTGTCCAAATGGAAATGAATTACAAAATACTATATGATGATGAATTCATTAGGAAATAGTGCTGTGTAAATATGAGGCATGATTTGAAAAATTATAGCTAGATATGTACATCCTAAGTTACTGTAATTTTTTAATAAATTTCTTTTAAAATGGATCTTACCACATTAATAAAAATATACTTCTTTCATTTTAGCTTGTATTGAAACCCTGAAGACTTTTGAATATAGATCAACAACTTTTGAAATATTTGAGCTAAAGCTGCATCCCCCCTCTGCTACCACCACCAACGTAGTATTTTATTTACTAATAGCATCAGAAACACTTCTGGAAGAAACTAGAAAGAATTGAGTTATTTTTCCTAGTAATGTATTGGAGCACAAATTAAAAAAGAGCATGAAAGATAAGCCTATGCTGGAATATGATATTATTTCTTTCTCTTGTTCCTAAAATAAAACAGACTTTAGAGATTGCACCATTAAAGGCATGAGAGGTATTTTTAGAGATCATACATTCATAGGATAATTCTCAGAACAATAAAGCGAAAAAGTCAAGACAATAGAGAAATTAGACGGAAAAGCACATCAGAGGCCGTGTAATTCACTCTCTTCCATGTGGGTGGAATGCAGGTGTGTGGCACTCCTTGTGGGTGACCACTCATCCTTGGTTTGGCCACCTACACTAGAGGCAGAGTATATTGTTTCTGGACAGTACTGTCCAACATTCTTCTCTTGAGTTCAGAGTCACCGTGCCTTTGTGCAGACTAGAAAAGGTACCTCCTCTGTGTTGACTTACCCAAAGGTGCCCTTTCTTCTGGGCTGATTCAGCTCAAGGTCACCTAGCTTGTCGATCAGGAGCACTGGCTAGATGGTAAATCTACCTGTCTCTCTGGCCAAGGGCCTTTGTACTAGGCATAAACTGCACAACACAGAGAACTTGTGAGCTGATGTTTCCTTCCTTGTAATTTTTGTCTACTAGAGTTACTGTTACCTTTTGTAGTAAATAAATAAAATAAATCTGTCCCATCTAGTGTATAGGAGTCATTGAGATATTTGAAGACAGATATCCTGTCTGTCCTTGATCTCTCTTGTTCCTGATAGGCACACCCCTCTGCTTCAGTCACTGTTTGTATTAACAAAGCTGCTACACCTTTTTGTGGTCATTATCATTATCATGGTCAGAGAAGTTTATCTGAATGCAACCTTGATCTCTGCCAGCTCAGGGCCTAGACACCAGATAATTTTACCTCCTGGGAAGAATTGTCAAGAAAGCAGGCTTTGTTATCACTTTGCTCTTCTTTCTCCTAGGATCATGCTTCTAACTTATGACCATTTACCAAGTCTTTTTGTATTGTGTCTCTTTGGCTATTTTGGGCTCTACTTGAAGCCTTCCATTTCTTGGAAATGCCTCTTACCATTCCAGATCTCACCCAGAAGAAAGACAGGCCATCTGATAAAGCTGTGTCACAAAAGATGCTGGTAACTTCTGAGGCATTACTCTTTCCTGCATTTTACCTGCATTTTAATAAAAATCTGCACAGTAAATGTTCATGCATCATATCTAGCTAGAGAGAAAGATAATTCTGCATGAAAGTTTTTTTTTTTTTTTAATTACCTCTTAACTAATGGGTGTATATGGCTAATCCTGTGCCCAACACTCAGCTGTGATTTAGGAAGTTGGAACTTTACACCTGGGGAAAATGAAGAGTCATCGATGGGGTTTATGCAGGAAAGTGATATGCTTAAATATGTATTTGAAAAGGGTCATTCTGGCTAGAGTAGGAGACAGGTTGGAGGGAGAGAGGAAACAAACTGTTTTAGTACAGTTTGAGTATCCTTTATCTGAAATGCTTGGGACCAGAACTCTTTCAGATTTCAGATGTTTTTGGGTTTTGGAATATTTACATTATTACCAGTTGAGTATCCCTAATTCAAAAATCTGAAATCCAAAATGCTCCAATGAGTGTTTCCTTTGAGTATCCTGTTGGTGTTCAGAAAATTTTAGATTCTGGAGCATTTCAGATTTTGGATTTTCAGATTAGGGATACTCAACCTGTATACACAAAGATGGTTAGTGACCAGATATAGGCAATTGGCTGTGAGAAATGGAGGGATGCTGCAGTATAGTTTAAAAACAGGAACAACTGGCCTTGGCCATGGTGTGGTTATGGAGAGTGCATGAGAGGGATAATCTAAGAAGCCATTTTCCTGTCTTGGAGTGGATGATGGAGCACAAAAAGAACAATATATTTGAAAGACAATATATTTGAAGGTGGACATGATGATTCTGTTTTGGACTTACTATGTTTGAAGTACCTATAGGAAAGAAAATGACATCTCAGCATCCTTTCAGCATCCTGTCCTGAAAGAATTGTATCACCAGACCAAGAAATGTTTCCTTATGTCCGAATCAAATCTCGTCTGATTTTATTTCAGCCTATTTCTTCATCAGCATTCAGTAACAACCTCAAGACATCATTCTCCTCTAGTCTTGTCTTCCTAAGGAAGATATATTTGCACTGAAGGGGAGAGAGGATGCCAGCAGTGGAAAAGGTGTTCAAAGACCTAAATAGAAAGGGCCCAGGGTGGTAATCTCATAGAAAAAGGAAAGTAGATGAAAGGAAAGGCTAGCTTACATTTTTTGAAATTGCATATGTCTTGCAGTCGTCTCTGTATGTTTATTTGGAATGGGATGATTTGAGTCAAACTCTTTCTGATTCCAGGGCCCATAAGAGCCTGTCTAAATACTTACTTGGTTCTTTCAGCTGTATCTAAATAGTAGTCCAGACCACTCTTTATCTTTTGGCCTACATTATTTATCTTTATAATCACTTATTACTACTTCATATTATATATTCATTTTTTAATTACTATACACTATCTCCAGAGTGTAAACTCCCTGGGGCCAAAAGCCTCATTCATCTCGTTTGTTCTGCTAATATATTTTATAGACGTGGGTTTCTTTCATCTCTCTTGTCTCTGTTCCAGATCTTTGGTTTTATTTAACTTTTACAACGTCACTTAAAAAATTACTATTCTTGAACAGTTTGTGTTAGTGTCTAGTCAAATTTCACCCACAAAATCAAGGGAAAAAATAGACTATTGCAAATTTTTTGAATAAAAATTGCGTTCAGCCATAACATAATTTTAAAGTTCATTTTATACTGAATTTGAAGAACTTTACTAAAGTAAGCTTTGGTATAAAAGCAAGACTTGGTAAACTTGTTCTCAGCATAAATATTTCTTCATAATGTCCTTAATTATTTTTAACGTGTTTGTGTGTAAGACATTTTATTATTTTGCATTTTAAGGTTGCAACTACTTGCTGTAGTTATAAACGATCAGCGCAAATCTTTTATAACTTAACCTTTTATTAACATTAATATTTTATATTTAGCTTTATAGATTTTTCTGATTAGAATATAATATAGAGAGGTTTTATTCAGGTGAATGTTAATGACATTTTGAGTAAGCTATGGGAGAATTACAATGTAACACTGCTGGATACAGAATGATTCTTTTAGACACCAAGACTAATAATTTTTAACAATATCTAAAAACATTGTAGGAAAAGCTTGAACCATGCTGGCACCAGGGACAGACAGGCATGAAAGATTAATGTAATCTTGCATATAATGATGCACATTCTTACACAAAAAATCCATCTGCAACGTCGTGTCAGTCAGCAGAAATCTTTGATGGGTGGATACAGCTGGGCTGTCTCTTCTGGCAGAGCTGCCCTGGAAAATGCTAAATGTGGTTATGATGCTTGGTGCCATCTGCAGTGTGCCCATTTATCCTGTCTTCACTGGCATTTACAATACTGCGTAGGGCACCAGTGACAGTGGAGACAGCAATACGGAATGACAGATTCATTTCCTCAGAGGATCTGGACTCTGGTGGGCTTCCGTGCCACCGTTCTCCTAGGGTCTGGGTCTCTTATCATTGGTGTTGGCTTTACTTCATGTTTTCACATCCAACTCCTCCTCTTTAGTCTAGCAGTTCCAGATACACATTCTTCTGGTTTGTAAATCTTACACTAACCTTTTAACTAATTTATTCATGTGAGGTTGCCAAAGCGATTTAACATTGGCTGTTCGATGCCAGCTAATATGCCTTATTTTCAAAATACTGCTGCTCCTAAGCCTCTGATTTAAAGGAAATATGTCTTATTTAGGGAATACTAAACAGACAGGCACCAAGATAAATTCTCTAACCACTATGTGTGGGATATCCCCAAATGACTTATGCGGTTGGAACAAATATATGACCCTCTTTTACATAAAGCTATAAAACACATCAGGCAACTAACACTTAATCCTCTTTTCCATGATTAAAATATAAATATTCAAGAATAAATGTTGTTTTATGACCTGACCATATGTTTATCATGTTATTTTGCCAAACCAAGTTAAAAAGTATAGATCATTGTTTAAAATTTTCACTTTGTGTGTTTTTTTAAATAGTAACAGAATATGAAGGGCATGCTGTGTCACTGCTTAAGGAGTGTGAACTCCAGGGATTTGATGGGTAGGTTATGTTATTAATCTATATGCACCTTATAGTTTTTTGTTAGTTTTAGCCACATATTTGGGAACTACTAATACAATTTTTAAATATTTGTGATTTATGTAATTAGTTTCTATTTTGTCCATATCTATGTAATAATAATTAATGATCATTCACCTCTCAGGATCTGGCATAGGAAAGCAAAAGGAGGAATCCAGTTATAAGTACTGGGACATCATAGTGTACTACCCTATACTTACCTAATGTGCATACATTTGTATCTATAATTCTTAATTCTTGGATTTTAATGTGATCTAGGAAAGCACTGATGGAAGATATTGGTCATATGGCATAACTATGCTGTGATCCTCTTTTGCACATTTATTGATAGTTTTAATAGCTACTCATTTGTTAATTTATCTGTGATTGGGTTAGATATTTTATAAAAACAAATATGTTATTTTCAGAATGAATAAAAGAAACTACTTTTAATATCTCATAATTTAGTGACTACAGTATAAGTGTTTTATTCATAGTAGGCATTGGAAACCATTGTCTGCAATACATTGGAGCATGCAAAGATTGTTCCACTGGCACACAAACATTGAACCAAGGCAAGTGACATAAATTTAATAGCCATTTTAAAAATTAAGGTCAATCAATTTGCTAAAGTGCTAGATTGATATGTAGATTAAAACTTATTATATTCCTTTAGGGAATATTTTTTTTGAAAGGTGGATATTTGAGTTTATAAAGTTGGTAAGCGTGTGAATTACTTGTGTCACATGGAAATGAGCAGGGGGCAACAAAAGACAGATAAGGTCAGGAAAGGCAGTTAGGTCTGCACTTTCACCAAAGTGAAAGTCTTTAACCTTTTCAAAGAACTATTAGTGTTAGGGGAGGAAGTGATGCAATCAACATGGAGCATTGGCAGGGCTGTTTTTCAGAAATGCTTAATATTTTTTTGATGAGGAGAAAACAGTGGCTGGTAAAGAAGAAAGTTTGGTAAGTAAAATGTACTTTTTCAGGAAGGAATTTAATGGAGGGAATTAAATCTAGATAGCAATATTATGCAAGTATTGAGAATCAAGAATATGAGGTAGGAGATTATTAATACTTTAGAACTTTATACTTAGAGGTACACAAAAGGAATAATAGGCTACATTTAGGAAATTATCTTCGAGGTATACAAGTTAAGCAAAGCAATTGGGAGAATCATGCCCACTAACTATCTACTTTAATATGCTGCACAGTCCCAAACCAGAGTTTATGAGTATATGAGGGTGGCTGCATTGCAAATAAGTCCTTGCTTCAAAACTTGATTATATAAATAATAAGAATAACAGATATCATAAATATTACACCTGTTCTTACACACCAGCATTATGAAGTGTCCTGCTGAATGTGTTATTTACAATGTTCTATTGTTAGTTATACTGTGGCAAGAATTAAAAAGACCTTTGCAGAATGAAGAGTATTGTTCGAGTGTAGTACAAGGATAGTAATATTTTTCTCTTCACCTGAACATATTTCATTCTTATTTATTTCTCATGGCAAGTGTTGTCATTTTGTAGTGTGGGGCTAAAAGATATATAAATCGTTCAGTTATTACTCACATTTTTTTAAACCAAATAGTTTGGCCTAACCATTATTTGAATTGACTCCCGTTATTTAACTGCTTCTAAATGCTATAGCATGCTGATTTATTTCAGACTTAACAATAATTTAAAATTTTGAATGGAAGTCATCTGTGCTCCAAGAGCTTTTAAATAGCTCATTTATTCTTGTAGGTTCAGTTTTTTCCAGTAGAAGCTGATATGATAGTTGTGATAATTATGTTAATAAAATGGTAATTTTAAGTCACTACACTTAGAATTACATAGAGGGGTATATGAGGAGAAAAATGGAAATATAGTTTCTTTAGTCACTTCAAAAGAACAATTCTCTCACAAGTAAGACTGTTTGAAAATAGAAGTGTTGTACATTGGTGAGTTTCCTATACCTGAACCTGTTCAAAGAGTGGCTATTGGAGCACTTACTGAGAAATTTATAAAAAAAGATTTAAGGATATGATAAGGGTACTCCAAGATGCTATGTCATTTTGATGAGACACAAGATCCTTGAAGAACTTCAACCTGAAGCATTTCTGCCTGACTCTAGCAGAACTATTGATAGGAAGTGATAGGAAATCACCTAATGGTTTGGTTTCTAGACACAAGCTGGAGAGAGCGATTCAAGAAAGGTTCTATATATAATATTCAGTAAAGCAAAGTGATTTGGTAAATAATGTTTAAGAAATGTTATTTGCTAGGATTTTGGAGTTTTAAAAAAAACTGAGTTACATATGTTTCTATGGAGACACATTGTGACATATTTCTAAAGCCAACAGAAACAGTGTATCAGTACTCATGACAGCTGGTGCCCCACTCCAGTGTGTTCTAGTGATCCACTGATAAAACTTGGAGCTTCAGATTCTGTATTGCTCCTTATTTATACTGGGCATGAATAGGAAGTTTTGTAAAGGGTAGGAGAAGAACAACAATCAGCTGCATAGACTTGAAGCAATACCAGTTGTGCTTATAAGTATGATTAAAGTTTAAAAAATCTGTAGCTTTTATGCAATTATAAATATAATAATTCTTTGCTGTTTGTTTCACAATTTTAAAAAATGTTGAATTGTAGGGTTTTTTTCATTCCACCATTAACTAGACCCATAATAAACTAGATATTATTTGGCTAATATTGACACTTTATCAGATTGACTATGATATCTGTATTACTTAGTAAGGTAAAAAAAATTATCTCTTTTAAAGGAAAAAAAGAACAAAACTCTAAATTGAAGACCCAATAATATATTCAACATTTCATAGGTGATATTGGTTGATAGATAAATATACAAACACCCATTTAAAAAATCTTTCTTTTCACTCTTTAAAAAGGGAAATAAGACATTAGCACCCAGTTTTACTTTTCTAGACAGAATCATTCTGTTTGGAGCCATGGCAAGGAGTTTGCTTCTGAAAACAAGATTTGTCACATGCAAAGAATTAGTTCCTGTAAGGTTTATGTAGAGTAACTCTTAAGTGTTATTAAATTAACTCATTATAAAAGGTTGAATATTTTGGGGTTTTTTTTGGCCTTTTCTTGTAGTATTCAGACTCTTGTGATGTTTTTGTATTAAGCATATTCCCTAGATTGTGTCACTGTATCTGAACATGATTTTAACAATCTATTAATAGTAGTTGTCAACATAAATAAATATATTCCTTCCTAGCTCATTCAATTTCATATTGGTTCTACTGGTAAACTGATTTTCAAAATACTAAAAGTCTCATAGGGCTTTTAGGAATCTCATAGGAATTTTAGTCTCATAGGAATTTTTATTAGGTTTCAAATATAGCAAAGGAGTATAATGAATAATAGCACAGTCTCTATGGCCAAATTGTCTTATTTCAAATCCCTGTTCTATCACTTACTAGAGGTCTGACCTTGGATAAGTTACTTAATCTTTCTATGCCTTAGTCTCCTGATCTGTAAATTGAGGGTAATAGTATCTATTGCATATAGTTATTATTCAAATTAAATGAGTTAATACATGGAGAGTGCTAAGAATAGTACTTGATATACATAGGAATTAGTCAATAAATGTTTCCTTATTGTTATAATTATTATTATTTGTATTCAAAATACAAAAGAGTTAACATAGAATGTGTTATGACAAAATTTCAAAGGTTTTGGTAGCAAAAGATGCTCCTAGAAAGGCTATCTTTACTAACTCCAGCAATGAATTAACATATAAATGATGCTATAATTGTGTGCAGAATTCCAGGAGTCAAGGGTTGCCATCCTATATAATTATTATTAGTTCATATATTAGTTCTTTAGTGATAAATTAGATTTTTTTGATGACTTTATCTGGTCCTTTTAGGTCACACCCGTATGTTAGCATGTAGACAGGTATGCATAGGGAGTTATACTAAGTTCATAGAATGTTTGGAAACTTCATGGAGATTTTTGAAATCAAACAGATAAGGTTCAAATCACACGTTGGTTTCTCCATTTATAAAGACAGTGATATTGCCTATTTTTCAGAATTCTGAGGATTTAATAGAAAAGAGTAAACATATTATCCAATGGATAGTTTGTCCTCAGTAGATATTATGCCTTTTCTTTGAATCAGTGGCCACGTTGTGAACTCCCAGAATCAGTTCAGACATAGAAATAATAATACTTCTAATCAAAAATGGCCTGGGTCATATCCTGAGTCTCTTCTAACCAGAGTAGACCTGGATTTCCCAGGCTATGTGGAGCCATAGGTCCTAACCTCAGCCAGGTAAAGGGACTAGGAGGTTGAGAGGGAGGTGGAGGGAACTGATGGAAAAGACACTTGCATCCTCTCTGGTCACCACCCTCTAGAGCTTCTTTAACTTAGGGAACCAGTAACTCCTACTGATTATGGCCCATAAGCTCTTCTGTTTGGCACAGAGAGGTTTTACATGTACCAAATGCTAGCTGCTAGTATTTACAAATTAGGAGACTCACCCTAAAATCAAAATTTCAGACTTCTCTTGAAAAGTCAGATTTGGATCTGCTAAGCCTCCCACACGATGTGAGTGGGCGGTAGCTGAGAAGTGGCTGCCCCTTTAAACTAAGCATATTCTTCCATTCCTGCTGGGCCTGTGTAGGCTTTGACTTGTGACACCTGCTTTCAATAATGCAAAATCATCCTCCTCTTCGGTAAATTGATGACACTTTGATGCTTAAGATTATTTTGCATCTTTTAAACACAAATGATTATGAAACAAATTTCTGATATCTTATGTATTACTTTCATGGATACCCCCCTCATAGTCTACTTACCATGAAGTCTGAAAAAAAATACTAGCAGCACTATCTAGGATCAAAGAGTAGTAAAACTAAATTTAGAAGTGCCATACAGTAGCAATGTTAAGGAGAAAAAAACCAGGTCAAATTTGCAATTACTGCATTCATATACTAATGATGATTAGCAGTTCCTTAAGTTAAAGCTTCATACTTTACATGATTTTTATTGCTGTCTGTCTCTTCAGGACTTTACTGAAAATTAGCAGGATTTTATGACTTTGGTTGGAGTTAGTTAAATGAATTGCATATGGTAGTATTATTAACATAAACAAAATGAGAAGGATATGCTTTTGTATGTTGACTGAGCAAAATGCAGGTCTGATGTGAGTTAACATATTCAAATGCTTTAATGCCTCTTAACTTTCTTAACTTTCTATTTTGTCTGTTGGGAAGTATCTAGGTATCAAATTCTTTAAGTAAACTTTACCTGTGCAGCACTTGTGTCATCTTATCCATTGACAGATACTAGCACTTTGAAAGGTGTGTGTGAGTAGTCAGGCATGTAGACTATATGAGATTAGTAAAGTATTTTGAAGTCTAGATTTCATGAAGTATTACCATTCATTCTGAAGTTGTGCATCTTTTGTTTAATTTTTTTTTCCAGTGTTGTCTGTGTTGGTGGAGATGGATCTGCTAGTGAAGTAGCCCATGCTTTGCTTCTTAGAGCCCAGAAGAATGCTGGCATGGAAACAGATGGAATCCTAACTCCTGTCAGAGCACAGCTTCCACTTGGCTTAATACCAGCAGGCAAGGGAGTGGCCACAGATTCCTTAATTTGACCCTCCTCCATCCTTTCCTTTCTTACTTCCTAACCTAGACAGAGTTAAATGTACAGACTTTCCGTCTGAAAGAGCCAAACTTCTGGCATTCTGCTAGCAAATGTGAGACTTTAGACAAGTCATTTAATCTCGTTGAGCCTCATTTTTTTAATCTATAAAATAGGGATAACACATATACTATTCACTTCATTACAAGGTTATTGTAGTATTAAATTAGATGGTGTGTGCAGAGGGTTTAATACATAGTTAAACAATCAATAGATGGGATGATTAATTTCTATCTTCCCATAAGAATGTCTAATGGTCACACAGTGCCAGGTAGGAAGTTTCAAAACAAGGCCATTCCCGTCAAACTGCTTACAATTCCATACGAGGTAAAATGTCGTAACTCGCATAACTCAAGTGTAAACTGATAACCTTGAAAAGGCCAAAAGAATTCCTTCAGACTAGAAGGAGGATCAGGGTGCCAGAGGGAAAGCTCCTTAAGGGCAAGGCTTTTTATTTTTTCATCCACTGACATTTCTGCAGCACCTAGAACAGAATGTGACACAGTGAGTGTTCAGGGGAGCTTATCGAGTGAATGAATGTGATGAAGACTTCATATAGTAAATGACACTTGGACTCGGCCTTAAAATGGGTTGGATATGACCTGAAAAGATGAAAATGAGTTATTTTCTTGGCAGCAAAAACAATAAAAGCAAAGGCAAAACCCAGGAGTGTTTGAGGAATAGAAAACAGGCCATTCCATGGGAGATAGTGGTGTCAAAATAGGCCCAACCCTGGAGGCCCCTGCAGCCACAGTAAGGAATCTGAATCGTATTTGATAAGCTGTAGGGAATAATAGGATGTTTCAGAGCAAGGGAAAACCTGATCAGAGTTTGTTCTAGCAGGATTCATTTTGCAGCATGATGCAGAATGATCAGGTGAAGGGGGCAGGAGAAAGCAGAGGTCAGAGCCAGGGAGAAAAGTTAGAGTAATACTTTAGTCCAGAAAAGAGGAAAACATCTTTCACAAGTTGATTATGTTATACAATCACTTATCCCACAGTATTATTTCAATAAATGATAGTGAAGGAGATTCATTATTTTTTTTTCATTTTAAAAACATCACATTAGGGCTTAAAAAAAAGAAAATTTATTTTTCCCTATGAGAATAGAAAGTAATGCACATAGTTGAAAAAATTCAGTGTCTATTTGATAATCACATTTCTTTAGTATGGATTTTAGTTTATTTAGTATTATTAAATTGGCAAAACAAAAGATATCCAAATGCCTTTTATAGTATAAAGTCTTTAAGAAAAGCAAGAATTTAAAGGACAGAGATGTTTGGACATATCCTTATACTTGTAAAGTATATATAGAAAAACCTATAGTGGTTTCTAAGTAGAAGACAACAAAATAAACTTGACTCAAAGAGGAAAAAAGATGCAGTTGGGGCTATCTTCACATGTGATTTTATTTTTGACTTTTTGGTGTCATTTTAGTAGTTCTGACTATGATGGTGGAACCTTTCCAAGATTTCCCTCCATGCAAAGTGTACGTGCTTGGGTAACTGTTTCTCTTCATTAGTACTTAAATTCCTGAGGTCATTCATTAACTGCTATGCAACAGGAGTGGAAAGATGGGTGTCCCCACAGATATGCACTTGACATAAAGTGGGTAGTTGGCTACAAAAACTGGTGGTTATGCTTATGTTTCTAATCTGTAACTCAGATTTTATAAATGAATAGCACTGAGTTTTATCACTGTTATAATGTTTAAGCATATTTGTGATTTTGTAAGCATTCTATGTATTCCATGAATATTTGTAGAAATGCCATTTTAACACTTTTTGTTTTGAAAATACCGTATGCTGCCCAAACTCTGGTCATTGTATAGGAGTTCCATCTTTCTAATTCCATCTAATAGGAGGAGATAGTCATGTGTGGGATGTGTTTAATATGAGGACTCTTTGCCTAGTCAGGCCTTTTGATAGAGAATGGGAACAAGAGCTAGGCAGGAAGTTTCCAAGCTGAACATGAGACAGTCTGCCTTTGAAGCCATTTGCCTCCTGGAGAGAGACATCCAGGGGGAGAGTGTTTAGGAAATTACTCCACTGAGCCAACAGACGAAGCCGGTGAATTATGGTCAGACTCAAATGGATCAGATGTGGGGAAGCCTGTGTTTGAACTGCTGGCCATTAGGAATGGTGTTTGTTGCTATGGGAACTGGTGCTAAGGAACTATACAGAGAGATTCCGATTAAAAGGGGAGGGGGGAGATGGATAGAGAAAAAGCCTGAGAGGACATAAAAATAAAAAAGCAATCCAGTTGTTGTAAAACAAGGCTCAATCCACATACTGATGGCTGTGAACCATATATTTCTATAGAGTTTGCATAAATAAATTCATGCTTTCCAATTAATTTGAGGAGAATAAAATATTGCCGAGGGACTGTTAATTTCTATGATATTTCAGGCAAAGAACCAAAGTGTAGGTGCCGTTTTCATGAGAATTTTAGATATGCTTGACTAGGAAGTCATTACATCACATTTATCTGTTTGGATGTGGGAGACATTAACAGCCTTATGAATATTCATGGTGTCTGGTTAATTAAGTTAATTGTTCTGCAGAAGTGCTTGCACTTCCAAGGACAATTTTTTTTTTTCCCCTGCCTGGTATTTCATCAGTGATGCTTTGCGTGAGCTGCTACTTCTGGCCTTACTTTCTTGTACTTGGAACATTCCAGCAGTTCTGCAGAGGGAGTGGTGGGCAAAGTTGCTGGTTGCGTTAAGAAAAATAACTTTTCAGGCTAATTAAAATGTTTACCTTGAGGTAGAACATTTATAGCTTTTGTGAGAATGTTAAAATTACACCGTTGTTATTTATGTGAGCAGCATGTTCTTTTGGCATGTAGACATCTTTTCAAATAGAGTACAATTTCCTGAAACAAAATGTGATCCATCTTCCAGATTACCCAAACAAAATATAGAACAATCTATTGTTTTACAGTTTTATGTACACTTTGTCATTAACTTTCCTTTTTTGTTCACAGTGTAAAGAACCACATTTAAAGACTAAGATACACATTCAATAGACGATGACTAAAATAATTTTCTGACTTCTGGTCGTGCCTATTAACACTGCGAAGTTCTATAGAATTAAAGAAAAGTTGCAAGGTTGCAAAGCTGGAGAGGACATAAAAATTAAAAAAACCATCTCTAGCTTTCTAAAAGAATTTGTGCTTGGGCACACTCAGCATACTTCAACTCAGGGAATAAATGATCTTTATTTTCTTGAGTCATGATATGTGTCATTCTCTATTGCACGAGACAACATTACATTATGTGTTTTAATAGCCTTTCTAAAGGAATGTTTTTATGGTCTACTCCTAATTAACCATGGTAATAGAGCAAATGTGTTTCATGGAGTACTGTAATCCATCGATAATCCTAAATATCTCATTCTAATTATGTGGCCTCTTCCAAAACCTTTACCATAAATCTGATTGGGAAGCAAAATGGATTGATTTGTTTCCTCATTTCTCCCCCCTCCCATTCCAGATTAATTAGCAATTAGATGGCCAAAGGACAGGTTGTGGAGAGCCAAAAGATCACTGTGGAAAGGCCTGGGTAACGATCCTCCGAGTATCAGGTTTCTACACTACCACTACTTGTTCTCAAATCTTAGGGGCCCATATAGCTCACCTTGAGAACTTGCTAACACACAGACACCTGGGTCCCCCCTCCACACATACACATTCTGATTCCATGACTTGGAGGTGGAACCCAGGAATTTGCATTTTTAACAAGTCTCTAGGTAATAATGCTGCTGCTCATCAGTGGACCATACATTCCAGAATGGTGCCTCACCAAGTCACTGTGCATAGCCCAATCACCTGGGGACCTTATAAACTACAGAGTCTGATTCACTATGTCTGGAATGGAGCCTGAAAGCCAATGTTTTTTAAATTTTTTATTTATTTCCATTAATTACTGTTTTAATATCCCTTATTATTTATTTGCTTTAAAATTGATAAAAATAATGTTTTGAAACATGTATACATTGTGAAATGGCTAAATTAAGCTACTTAACATGTACATAATTGACATAATGATCACATATATTTTATGTTGATAACACTACACAAAATCTACTCTGTTACTAATTTTCAAATATATAATACATTGTTATTAACTGTAGTCACCATGTTGTATAATAGATCTCTTCAACTTATTCCTCCTAACTGAACTTTTGCATCCTTTGAACAAGATTTCTCCAATCCTTCCTACCCTCCAGCCCCTGGTAACCACCAGTCTACTCTCTGTTTCTAGAAGCTTAAATTTTTTTAGATTCTACATATAAGTGAGATCCTGTGGTATTTGTCATTCAGTGCCTGGCTTATTTCACTTAGGATAATGTCCTCCAGGTTCATCCATGTTGTCACAAATAGCAGGATTTCATTCTTTTTTAAAGCTGAATAGTAATTCCATTGTGTACATACAGGCTGAGCATCCCTAATCTGAAAATCTAAAATCCGAAATGCTCCAAAATCTGAAACATTTTGGAGCACTGACATGATGCCACAACTGGAAAATTTCACATCTGATCTCATGTGATGGGTCATAGTCAAAGTTCAGTCAAAACTTTGTTTCATGCAAAAAGTCATTAAAAATATTGTATGAAATTATCTTCCAGCTATGTGTATAAGGTGTATGTGAAACAAATGAATTTTATGTTTAGACTTGGGTCCCATCCCCAAGATATCTCATTATGTATGTGGAAATATTCCAAAATCTGAAAACATTTGAAATCTAAGACACTTTTGGTCCCAAGCATTTTAGATAAGGGATATTCACATGTATCATATTTTTTAAATTTTCATCTGTTGATGAACACTTAGATTGATTCTGTATCTCAGCTATTGTGATTAATGTTGCAGTGAACATGGGAGTGCAGATATCTTTTCAACATACTTATTTCTTTTCCAGTGGATTTATACCCAGTAGCAGGATGGCTGGAGCATATGGTAGTTCTATTTTTGATTGTTTGAGAAACATCCATACTGTTTTCTATAATGGCTGTACTAATTTACATTTCCACCAACACTATGCAAGGGTTCTTTTTTCCCTCACATCCCCACCAACACTTCTCTTTCATTTTTTTGATAGTAGCCATTCTAACAGGTGTGAGGTGATATCTCATTGTGGTTTCATTTTGCATTTCCCTGATTACCGATGTTGACCATTTTTTCATTTACCTGTTGGCCATTAGTATGTCTTCTCTGGATAGATGTCTGTTCAGGTCCTTTGCCCATTTTAAAATTAAGTTATTTGTTTTCTTGCTATTAGGTTATCTGAGTTCTTTGTATATTTTGGATAGTAACTTCTTATCAGATATGTGGTTTACAAATATTTTCTTCCATTCCATAACTTGTCTCTTTGTTGATTGTTTTCTTTGCTGTGCAGAGGCCTTTTGGTTTGATATAATCCCAGGTATCTATTTTGCTTGCTTTTATTGCCTATGCTTTTGGGGTCAAATCCAAAAAATCATTACCTGGACCAATGGTACAAAGCTTTTCCACTATGGTTTCTTCTAGTAGATTTATGGTTTCAGGTCTTACATTTAAGTCTTTAATCTATTTTGAGTTGATTTTTGTGTATGATGTGAGATGAGGGTCTAATTTCATTCTTTTGCATGTGAATATCCAGTTCTCCCAATACCATTTGTTGAAGATAATGTCCTTTCCCCATTGTGTTTTCTTGGCATCTTTGTTGAAAATCAGTTGACCATAAATACTTGAGTTTATTTCTGGGCTCTATATTCTATTCTAGTGGCCTATGTGTCTGTTTTTATGCCAGTACCATTCTGTTTTGATTGCTATAGCTTTGTAGTATATTTTGAGGTCAGGTATCATGATGCTGCCAGTTTTGCTTATTTTGCTCAAGGTTGCTTTGGATAAGAATCGGCACATCAACAAGTAAGATTTTCATGAACCAACTGCAGGGTTTTGCTTCACACGGCCCCGGACTCAAAACTAGCCTGAGTTAAATACAACTCACGTGGCAGCCAATGTGTTAAATTTATTTCTAAGTATTTTATTTTTTTGATTGCTATTGTAAATGGTGTTTTTCCCTGATTTCTTTTTCAGATGGTTTGTTATAATTGTATTGAAATGCTACTGATTTTTGCATGTTGGTTTTGTATCTAGCAACTATACTGAATTCGTTTATCGGTTCCAACAGGTTTTTGGTGGAGTTTTTAGAGTGTTCTATATAAATAAGGATCATGTTGTCTGCAAACAGAAGCAATTTAACTTCCTCTTTTACAATTTGGATGTCTTTTATTTCTTTTTCTTGCCTAATTTCTTTGGCTGGAACTTTCAGTGCTATTTTAAATGGCAGTGGTGAGAGTGGGCATCCTTGTTTTGTTAAGGAACAAGACACCATTCCTCAACGCATGAGAGTCACATTTTAATAAGCACTCAAGTGTTGACACTCCTGCTTTACCGTGGGCCATATTCTGAGTAACAAGTGTCAGAGCATAACTTGCCTTTTGGCGGATTGTTTGGAACAAGTTTGCCAATTGGTTACGGTGAACTTTTCTTTACATTGTTATTACTAGAGGTCTGGCTTAGTTATGCTTATTTATTAATAATATTAATAATAATTAAATATGCTTTTAAATAATTATTTAATACTTAGATAGGTAACTAACAATTATGATTTTAATGATATCTTGGTTGATAATGGCTGAGCTACCTCAGCTTCTCCGACTGAGCAACCCCAGCATATATTAGTTCAAAGTAACATGAAGTAAGTGATTATGTCTGACCACATAGCAATGCTTCTGATTAACAAAATCCAGAGGACTAGCCTTTACCTTGATGACCACTATACACCACATCTGGGCTTTCACAGCTCTTGGCTATTATTGGACTTCTTTCCCATATTCTTTAATTGAAGAAAAATTATGGCTTTAGTCACTCTTCTTAATTTTAAACCCTCTTTAACCTCAGAGGGGCAAGCTGGTATTTTTCCCTTCTGAAGCAGGCCTGTATCCTAGATTTCAGTCACACATAAACATTATAGGTGCCTGACTTGGGAAGCTCTTTCCCTCTGTAGGCTGGTGGAAAAAATCCATGTGGGTCCTAAATTATCCCAATGACCATGAAAATCAGAAATAATAATGTCTCAAATATAAATTTTCGTCCATGGTAAATACCATGGAATTAAACATTTTCTTCTTTTAGGAGACCATTTGTCAGATAATAGGGATTCCCATTTGGGTGAGAGCTTATCTCTAAGATTCATTAAATGTATTTAGAGTATGCCTTTTGGACTTTATAGCAATTTTCTATTTTTCATAGTTATTGTTTGGATTTTTCTTTTATTTAATTATGCATTTGTCTCTGCTCTCTAGAGCTACCCTTCTGCTGTTGGTGCTCATATTGGCATAGAAGTGAAAAGCCCATTCATCAAAGCTGGATGGAGTGGGCTTTGATATAGCTAGCATTTTGGGTGCAAGAAGTAGACATTTATGTTCAAAAAAGCTGTAAGCAGATACTATGAACTATTTTTAAATTTTTAAGTCATTTAAAGATTCAACAAATAATTCTGCAAACATATGTGCATCTATGCTGTGAATGAAAACTTCAACTTCAACTAATATTCTCATTAACTTTTCTGACTTTATAGACTTGTATTTATTTTTCATCTGCACATAGTGACATCTATATGAAGTAAGAACAAATGTTAATTTAAAACATATGCTGCATTGATAGTGCATGTTTTAAAATTGCTTTCCCAGGATCTACCAACATATTGGCACATTCTGTTCATGGAATCTCTCACGTGGTAACTGCAACTTTGCACATTATAATGGGTAAGAATTCTTCCAAAGAAGTTTGTTTTATAATGAAGCTTTTATTTATATAAGGAAGGCTATTTTATTTCTATCGGACTTGTTTAAGGAAAGGCAGTCTCTCTGTCTTGCTCAAAGGAGAGAAATATTTGATGAAAAACAAAAGTCAATTAGGCAAATCTTCACTATTTGGACTGCCTATCTTCAAATACTTTGCAGAGAGCAGTGAATGAAGTTTTACTATAATCTTGATAGAAAAAAATATTATAATGATGCTTGAAATCATAATTTTACAACCAGATGAAGAAAATCCATGCATACTATTAAGTATATCCAACACTGATGTTTGTACCAAGACTCTAGGATTAGGATTATGTTATTAATAGAAAAAAAAGTATGAGAAAAGAAATCTTAGCAAGTGCATGTCCATAGACCTTTTATTATCCCAATTGATAGAAAGCAGATAAGCTCAGATAATTGTAATGCAAAACTATTGTTAAATCTGAGTTTATTTTGTACATCTACTTCAACTTCACTTCCTTAACCATGTTTTATATGAAATAGCAATAAGCTGCAAAATTTACTATTTTGTGTTTCTTCACAAGTTACAAATGACAATTGCAGTAGTTATAGGTAAAAATAGCTGAAGAGAAAGTGAGGATATTCATTATGGTATGCAGTACCTTGAGATATTCTCCTATAAATAAATAAGCTCTCTTATGTTTGCTGTTTTGACAACCAGCCCTACTGTGCTCACTGATTGACTAATATTTAATATAATATTCAAGGGCACATACAACTAGTTGATGTCTGCACCTTTAGTACCACTAGCAAGCTTCTTCGCTTTGGGTTCACTGCCATGTTTGGCTTTGGTGGAAGAACTTTGGCTCTAGCAGAAAAATATCGGTGGATGTCCCCTAACCATCGGAGAGAGTTTGCTGTGATTAAGACACTGGCAAAACTTAAGTGAGTCTTTTCCTTAAACCCAAAATTTTGTATCCTATGGTCAATGACTGTTAATAACCAATTTCATTATATTTTAGGCCAGAAGACTGTGAAATATCATTTTTACCATTTAAAAGCTCTGAGGATGTACAAGAGAGGTGGGTAAAAGCTCAAGGTAATATAAATATCTGTATCTTTCTTTAAAGCATAAAACATTTTGACATAAACAATTTACCAGACTTGTGATCTTTGGTTATTTTTCTTACATACTAGTGAAGAATATTAGAGTCATGGACTCCTACAGGTCCTAGTAAGCATGTAATTTGGCTTCCATCTTTAGAAACAACCATTCATTCATTCATTCAGTAGCTGTTTATTGAGTGCCTACTATATGCCAGGCATTTTAGATACAACAATATGCCAAAAAATAAACAAACAACCCACATTTTAGCCCTCATGAGAATTTTAGTCATGTGGAATACAAATGTCAATCAAGGCCACACTAAGGAAGAACTCTAGTCTTTTAAAAATATAGAATCATTGTTCCTTATAATACTATTTTTCCTTTTTAATTTTTTTATTTTAAGAGGTAGGATCTTGCTATGTTGTCCAGGCTGGCCTCAAACTCCTGGAATAAAGGGATATTCCTACCTCAGCCTACCAAGTAGCTGGGACTACAGATGCATGCCACCTCACCCAACTTCTATTTTACCTTTAAATAATCAACACATTATAATGTTGGCAGTAACAAAATTGTTCACATATTTTTTATTTACTAATTAATTTAAGAAAATATTTAATATATGTAATTATGGGTTGTCTAATTTTCTCATATTTAATAGATGCTACTTTTTTGTGTGATCTTTTTTTGTTTCTTTGTATTCTTTCTTTTAGGAGGGCACAGGGATCTCCCAAATCTGGTGAGTCCAAAAGTGTCTCCTTGAGAACTGAGCCAGGTTCTCTTGACATTTTGCTCTGGTGAGGGAAAGTAACCAGTCACTTCCATTACCTTTAGACTGTAATGATCAATGGCAAATGATCCAGGGTCAGTTCTTGAATGTCAGCATTATGGCAATTCCTTGCCTGTGTTCAGTGGCACCTAAAGGCTTGGCACCTAATACCAGGTTAGTAAGCGTTTTTATTGAATCATTGATACATTTCTTATAAACCATTTTTTTCCCCAAATACCCAAGTGACTCTTGGCTAGCTAGAAACTTATTAGGAGATAGTCCCTCATTCTATAATATTGGGGATTCTAAGGGATTTGTCATCACAATAGGTTGAGAACAGCTGAACTAGAAAAATTATCAATCACAGACTTTTTAATATCACTGAGGCTAAAGTAATATTCCCTAGTATTGACATAAGTTTGTTATTTTATGCTTGCTTTATTTATTTAGTTGTTGAGAACATTATATTAAATTCTGATATTTCTTGTGAAAGTCTCTGCTTTCCAACTTTAATGCAAACATAAATGTTCTTAGCATGAAAAGCAGGCATGTGTGTATATTTGATACCTTTAGTCAAAGAAAACATTTCAGTTTTATTTAATGTGAATAGTGGTGCTTATGAATCTACTACCCACATTTTCAATTGAATAAGTCATGAGACATTTTATATATAATTATATTATATTATATATAATTTTATCCACATTCCTTCTCTTGTACATTCTCTTTAAGTGGCTGTCCATTATAGGTCTGAAAATATTTCTCTTCTAAATCCAGTCCTGTAGAGCAGAGAAGAAAGCATTGTGAATGTTGTGAAATACAGTCAACTCTAGATTTTCGCTGGAAATGGAATAAAAGAGTGACTTATGTACTTGGGCAATTTATAACATTTTAATGATTAATTTCAACTTCCCTGCAAAATATTTAATGAGAATGATTAACAACCAGAAAACAAGGATTGATTTTAAATTTCTTCCTTGGCAATTGATATGAAGGTAATAAACAGGAACATCCAAAGTTAGGGGGAAAAAAGAGAAACTACAGACTTTGATATTAAAAGCTTGGATGGCAAGGTCCTCGTTAATTATGTCTAGTGCTGAAACTTGAAAGGAGTATTTTGAAGGTCGTGTGATTTAGAAATTGAGCCTGGTTGTTTCCTCCCCACACCCTCAGACCGTAAGGTGGCTGTGTGCTTCCTTAATGTAGTTTCCCCCACTGAATGTGAAGATGTGGCTAGCTGACCAAGGAGCTGTTCAGCAGGACTTGAGGCAATGTTTATCTAACCCTACTTGTTCAAAAACCTTCATGGGAGGTAGTCCTGCTCTTTTGGGAGCAACTGAGTCATAACTCCTGCAAAGCCATTCCATCAATGTTCGGCTTTCCTGGAATTCCACTGCTGACTCTCCAGGTATAATCAGTATTGATACATTTTTCAGAGAAGGTTAATGAGAGATGTCTTCTGTGGATTATAATCAAAACATACCATCTTTGCAAAGGCCTTTAGACCAAGCTCAGTTGAGCAGAGATTTTTCAGAGATGTAGCTTCTGAATGATTTGGAATAATTGAACAGTAGTGTTCACTTTCAGCCTTTTTTTCCCACAATAAAGAATAATTTACCTCAAAATACCTCAGTGCAAATTGCTGATATGGACAAATATTCTTATATTCTAAGTATTCTAAGATTATTGTCTTAATTATGTGAAACATTTAGAGCAGTGCCAGGCACATAGGGTGTGTTTCAATTACTAGTAAACATTGGAAAGCAGGGCACAGAGTCATGCTTTTCATGCTTATAAAATTATGTAATTTTTAAAAATAAAAGATGTGTGATAACACTATCCTGAGTGTTCTGGTGCTGTTAATTTTCAATTGTGAAGAGGAGGCATAATGGACAGGAGGAGTACTAGGCCCTGGAAGTTAAAAGCTCGGGTGCTGAAGATAATTTTGTTTTTCTCTGTGTGCCTTTGAACAAATGACTTGAACTTGGGGAATGCCTTCTCCATGAAATCAGTGAATGATGAAATAGCCTCTAAGGTTCCTCCTTACAGCTCTAACCTGAGCTTCCATAAGATTTCAAGAGCCCTGTTTTGTGTCGTTGTTATTCTTGGATTAACCTCAGGTTTGCATTGAAATCAACCTACGAGTCATTTGTATGTATTTCTGCAAACTGCCTTCTATAGCTTGATGCATTTATGAGTGGCTATTTTGGCATCTCTGAATCTTCAGTCTCTTATGTTGGGTGGGACAGTTAGGCAATATTAAAATGCTCCATCATCTAACTGAACATGTGTGGCAGCATTTGTTCACTTCATTTCATCCATCCAAGGGCCATGTTGATTTATTTCATTTCCTGTGTCACCTAGACCTTCTGCCCACAAATAGTTAAACCACACATTAGATTTTGGAAAATGTTGATCTATTTGTTATACCACTTGTACACACTATTTTATAATACACCTTTAAAAAACATAGTTTCACATTTATAATTTCTAATTACACTGGATTTTAAATTATTTCTTGATATTAAGTAGGATGCATAATTGTTTGTTTTATAAATAGCCCTAATGTAAGAACTTATTGAAAAGGAAGCCAATAATTTAATAAAACTAACTTGAAAGGCTGCATCATTTAAAAAATAACACAGCAAGATATGGTATAAGAATTTTAGGTAAATGTAATATGGTGATAATTTATGTTTCTTTGACAATACTTCTAGTAAACAGTATATTTGTTATAAGGAAGAATGTGGAAAATTTTTTGATGCAGTCTCTTAATAAACTTCTTAATGTCTAATACAAATATTTTATTTCAGATTAAATAATGGAAGCATGGCTCTTATAATTGCACGAAACACTTCTCGGCCAGAATTTATAAAACACCTGAAAAGATATGCCAGCGTGAAAAATCAGGTATGGTAAATTTTTTGTTACTTATTTGCAAAGCTATTAATCATGGAGGAGAGATGCTGCAAGAGTTGACATCAAATCCTGCCTCATAAGAAGGCTTTATTTTCCTCTGAATACATTAATCTTTTTTTCCAATTTATTTCATTCAAATTTTGAAAAGCATCCACCAGTATTAATATAGACTGGCCTTTTCTGAGCTATGGGTTAGTAGTTATATATATATATACACATACATATATATATATATATATATTTGCACAAAGATAAAATAAAAATGTATTGTTATGTTGCAATATGAAGTAAGCTGAGGATAAAATTATATATTCAGGCTGTTGTTCAGAATGAAAAGTAGTGAAATCTGAGATTTTGGCCTTCTTGATATGGCAGCTGACTCTCTAGTTATGGTCTTTAAATTTTTCTGACATTTGTTTGCAGATATGCCTGTGCTCACTGATTGAAATAGATTTGCAGATATAAAAACATACCACTTTTATACAGACATTTTATTCAAAACTAGAATGTGGAGCTACATATTTCTGCTTAAGTGATTTGCTTTAAGGAGAAACACTAATTACTCAAAGCCATATTATTTTGGCAGATACTTTGAGCCAGTTATTAGGAAACTGATCCTGGATTTATGTGAATTTCTGAAATTGTGAGTCTTTGAAGTACATAGGTGTGGTTGTAAAATCCTATAGTTGCACACACTCTTGAGAGTATAAAATGATGCTTGGATAGAGTCAGGAGAGAAGAGATGGGGGGAGGCGGAAAGAGAATCCAGCCAATGACTGGCAGCTGAGTGCTGCTTGCATACCTGACCAATTGCGAGACTCTCAATTTTTGTCAATTGCTATGATTTCAAACTTTCTTAGGCCATCTGCATGAATTACATTATTTGATCAACATTATTGAGCAACTAACTGCACTTTTTAGGAAATTACATCATAAAAATTAGATATAGTCCCACTTTCCTTAAATACAGACCTAAGGAGACAAAGTAGATGAACATGTATTAATATAATGTGGGTTGTAAGCCGAAGTAACAACTTTATGTGTGTGTGTGTTTTGTGGAAATCTAAAGATTTATTGATTTTTTTTGAAAGGAATGCATGCCTTTTCAGATTTTACTAAACTTTTAAAAATTAAAACCAACTTTAATCTAAAAGCAGTACATGTTCATTACTCTTTTTAAGTCAGAAAATAGAAACAAGAAAACAATATTTACAGCACTCAAAATTCCATGTTCCTGGAGTTAATCAATATCAGTACCTTGGTATAAATTGTTCCTAATCCTTTCCTATTAAATCCTATTTGAGAACGTTAAATGAGTATTAACCTATTAATATACCCCTGAGAAGCTCTATATTTATTTTAGGGAGACATCTATTGCACAAATTGTTTATGGAAGGTCTCTTACCCTAAGGGGCAAGTTTCTGTAGATTTTTTTAAATGAAAATAGCTTTCTTCTGATTTTAAAAGCAACGCTTACCTTAAACATAATAACATACAGAATATAATGAAAATAATCCTATGTCTATAGGAAAATGTTTTCTAAGTGAGATTATGCAAGATCTATTTTAACCTATTTTTCCCATGTACTCTACCAGTCATATCTTGCTTTTAATGCAAGAAACTACTGCCTCTGTGTTTCATTAGACTTAACTCTGATTGACTTATCTATTTTCAAAAGTTAAAGTTCATGCTATTGCTCTGTAATTTTTAGCAAAAAAAAAATCTAAAATGTTTTGCATACTGGTATATAGTAAGAATAATTAGACTGATTCCCAACATGACTGCTTTCAAGCAATGTTAATTTGATTTGTTAAAAATTATCAAATATACACACATATACTTGTGTGTATGTGTGTGTATTTAGTCTCTTTCCTTCATGGTGACTTTTTTAAAAATGTAAATTTATATAGATTATGTAAGATTATGAGTAGCAGATATATGTAAAATTATATAATCTACCGTGTAATTAGTAGTAGTGCTGGTATTTAGGAAGGAAAATATGGCACTTTAGTCTAAGGAGCGCAACATCTAGTTCTCTGAACCAGGTTGAAGAAGTGAATGTTGATATATATTCACGGTTGTAGAACAGATTAAAAATCACCAATTGTGTGGTGGCTCCCATTGTTTCCCCAACTCTGTGTAAAATAGATGATAGAGGGTAAAACCTACCCTTCAAAGTCCTGGCAACTCTGTCCTATCTCTGGCCCCCCCTTTCAACCGTCCATACATTTCTCCTTCACGTTGACCATTTTAGGGAGTTTGAAACCCTGAAATGCTAGCGTTTCCCCTGGGGCTTGTTTGCAGCCCCCTTCTCTTCTCAGGGTGCCCTCTCCAGGGTGATCTCCTTGCCCCCCGTTGTTTGAACCATCTGAGCATCATATACTCCCAAGTGTTCTATCTTCTTTTCTGGTCCATGGGACCACTCTGCCTTCTTGTGTGCCATAAAGGATATAAAACTCACAGGCACCTTGAGTCCAGCATGTCCATAGCTGACCTTATCTTTTCCCTTCAAATTGCTCCTTCTGTGTTTTCCTGCACAGGTCGATGGCAGCACTTTCTACACGTCCTGGAGCTATCCTGGACCCCTCCCTCTGCCTCCATCCTCACAACCAGTCTACCAGCTCGTTCTGTCAGTTCTCCTGACTGCTTCTGAAATTTCTCCCTCACTTTAATTCAAACCTTACCTCCGCCTTGCTGACAACAGCCTCCTTCTGGCCTTCAGGTTCTCTGGTCTTATCTTTCATATCTTTTTTTTTTTTATAAAGAGGATTTCTTTCCTGCTGAAGTCTTCAGGCTAGGTTGTGTGGCCTTAGTTCTTACCACCCCCCACAAGATTCCCTGTGTTTTGGTCATTGTATTAGTTGTCTAGGGCTGCCATAACAAATACCACAGAATGGACGACTTAAACAATAGATTTTTTTTTTTTTTTTTTTGAGACAGGGTCTTGCTCTGTCACCCAGGCTGGAGTGCAGTGCTACAATCATAGTGCACTGCAGCTTCACACTCCTGGGCTCAAGTGATCCTCCTGTGTCAGCCTCCTGGGTGGCTGGGACTATAGGCATGCACACCATGCCTAGCTCATTTTTCTATGTTTTGTAGAGATGGGGGTCTCACTATGTTGCTCAGACTGGTCTCAAATTCCTGGCCTCAAGAGATCCTCCTGGGATTATAAGCAGGAGCCACTGCATCTGGCCAACAGCAGACATTTTTTTCCCCCACAATTCTGGAGGCTAGAAGTCCAAGACGGTATCTGTAGGTTTGGTTTCTTCTGAGGCTTCTCTTTGGCTCGTATGTGTCTGCATTCTCACCACATCCACGAGTGGTCTTTCCTTTGTGTGCATGCATTCCTGGTGTCTTTCCATTACGTCCAGACTTCTTAGGAGGACACCAATCATACTGGATTAGGGCCTACCCTAAAGATCTCATTCTAACTTCGTCACCTCCTTAAAGATCTTATCTCCAAATACTGTTTCCATTCTGAGATACCGGGGGGTTAGGATGCCAACATAGGAATTGAGGGGAGGGGGCATAATTCCACCCATAACAGTCATGCTAAAATTTTTGTAGCTGCTTGTCCATGGCATATGTCTGTACTTTTGTAAACGTTTCTTCTTTCCAGACTCCCCTTTCCTTCTGCTCCAGGCTAACTTTTCTGTGTTCTTTAAGGCTCATTTTGTTAATTTTATTTTGTTAAGCTGAGTTTGTGGTAATAAGGCTCACTTTAAATGGGAAGCTTTCCCAGTGTCCTGAGCCTGTTTGCCTCTTCTTGTTTCTTGCGCCGAATTCCTTGCTTACACTATCATGGCACTGCTCTGTGTCACAATTGTAACTGTTCACTTCTCTTTCCGTGCCCCAAACGTACCCTCACACATGATACTAAGCTGTTGGCTCCCTGAAGTCCCATTTAACAATGACTGTGGCTTCATAGTTAATACATTTGAGTGGATGGATAGAGCTTCATACTGTGAAGTGTGCTCATGAAAACTGATGATTTAAGATAATAGACTTACCGGTGGTGGCTATCAATTCTTGGCTTGCAGCTGCATCACTTCAATCTTTGACTCTCATAAGGACATCAGTCACATTGGATTAGGGCCCACCCCAATGACTTCATCTCAACTTGATTACATCTGCAAAGTCGCTAATTCCAAAAAAGGTGACATTCACAGGTACTAGGGGTTAGGACTTCAACATATTTTTTTTGGAGGGGACACAATTTAACCCATAACAGCCAGTTATTAATGACTCAAAACACAATCTTCAAAATGAATGATTATGTAGAAGTTTCTACAAGTATGAGGTGTGTAGCCAAGGCTTTACACCTGAGGTAGGAGGTCTAATGCAGTTACTGTCAAGCAAACATCTTTATAGAGAGCTGCTTGGGGCCCTCTAACTCTGTACCTCAAACAGAACAGCTGATGCCACCATGTAATCCACTGTGTAACTCAGTATTTTACACAGTATGAACTGTAAAATCTACTGGACCTTGGTTTCTACATATGTAAAATAAGTAAGTGTTGGGAAAAATATTAGTTTTCTATCAACTTTTAAAACAACGTGCTCCACTGAGGTTTATATGTGGAAGAAGGGGAAAATTACATATATAATTAGAAATAAATCTCATGCCATTTATTGGAAAACTGAAATGAGTAGTTTTTGTATACCTTTTCTTAATTATTTCAGAGAAAATATGTAATGCTTTTTCACTAGAGTTTCCTTAGGTAAACAAGAAAAAATTGCAATTTGAAGGTTATCTTGTACCATTCTAGAGTGGACAGTAAGCAAACACAGTGATCTTGCAACTTGTGTCTATTCTTAAAATGTGGATAAGGCAGGCAAACACCTGTGAAAATCACATGTGATTGGCTTTCTCTTTTAAGTAAGTTTAGACCTATGTTCCTCCAAATTAAATTCCAAGTGTGAAACTTACACTAGAATTTGCTTTACATCAGCTAATCTAATTGACAAGTTAATAATCAAGTTGATGGATTGAGTCTTCTGTATCAACAGACCAGTATTAAAGATTCAGTCTATAATTTAAAAACTACAATATCATTATTATGTGCAATTTCTCATAGATATGTACTATTTGTCATAAAACAAGACTGCCAGATGCTAGATCTATGAGAGCCAGGAAAGCTTCAGAAAAGAGGTTCCTTTGTCCAAAAAACTGGGGAATCCCTGTTCATAATTTCAAACGTATAAAAACATCAACATGCATGTTGATATTTACTTGTGAGAGGGAGCACAGTAGACTTTCTTGATTTGCATTAGCAGTTAGAGATAAAGCAACTATCATGATTATTTGCATTTGTTTTATTTAGTTCAATTTTCCATTTGTTGAGACTTACACTGTTGAAGAAGTAAAAGTTCATCCAAGGAATAATTCCAGCAGATACAATCCAGAGGAGGAAGATGAACCTCATGAAACTGCTTCAGAAAAGAGTTTCCCTTGGAATGTAGATGGTGATTTGATGGAAGTTGCATCAGAGGTCCATGTTAGGTAAGTCCAGTTATTTCACTGCTTCATATGTCTATCAGTAGACCCAAAACTAATAGTATTAATATAATTAAAGCCCGTTTCTCTCAGTTATCAAAGCAGGAAGTTGGTTAACTTACAAAAATCAGTTAATCAGGGAAATATAAAAAGATACATGTACGACTTTCAATGAATAAAAACGTATAACCTTACCTTTAGTCACTGTTACACAGAGCTAAGGCATTTTCTTTGGTCGTGTGTCTCTACATTGGCATTCTAAATTATTGTTCTGCATAAGCTTTATAGACAATGTATGTTACAGTTTCCATTTTGGATTTTTAAAAACTGTGATCAAGATCTTAAACCTTAAGTGAAGTCATCTGAATAGTAGATTGTTAAAATTTAATCCCCCACTCTTGTAGTATTAGTAATGGATGAGAGAAAACTAAAACACTTTGTGTTCAGCAAGTTTCTTTTATCAAGTCTTTACAAAGCATTCAACTTAAGAACAATTTTACATATTATTTAGTTAAGTTACAAGAACAACTGGTATAAACAGGTTTAGGAACCTGCAAACTCATTCTTGGTAGGCATTATGACTTAATGGGTAGAAGTGTGCAGGGGCACCCACTAGATGCGTTCTATAGGCACAACTGACCGTGTCTTACAGAGGCAGTAAGAGCATTAGTCAAGGAAGACAGTTGAGAAAGCTTTAGAGTAATTACTGGTGTTACGTGGCCCCCTCAATTTTCTAGATTGTAGCTCTGCCATCAATGTCTGTCTGTTGGGTATTAATTTGTATTGGTATTATGTACCATACTCATTAGCTGTGTGTGCATATATGTGTGCTAAATAAGGATAGGTTGATGAAATAATAAATTATACACATTCTTTTCTTTACAGATTACATCCAAGACTTATCAGTCTTTACGGAGGAAGCATGGAAGAAACGGATGATTCCAAAGTCACATGTAATTGTTTATAAAAGAAATGTGTAGATTAGAATTTTAATGTGAAGGAATATGGCTACGTTTTCAACAGATATTCTAATAGAAAAAAATTCAACTTATTTTTTAAAGAAATTACTATTTTTGATGTTACTTAAAATTAGCTTCTAGGGCTTTAAAAATCAAGATGACAAATATGTATCAAACAATTCAAATTCTGTTTTTTAGTATATCCATTGGAACTGAAAATAAACATTTCATATACTTAGGCATCATCATGGTATATCAATATTTAACCTAGATAATTCCAAAGTGAAATAATTTGGATTATTCCATTTTTCAGGTTTTGAGCCCATCAATTCTAATCTTAAATTTCCTATAGCCTGGTACAAACAAACCATAGAGATAACATAAGATTGCCCTGATTTTACTGACCCACAGAGGTTAAAAGTTTCAAAATCACACAGCTAGTTAGTGACAAAACCAGAAATAGAACCACTTTTTCAAAATCTCTCCAATACCTAGACTACTTAGACTACTTGTCAGCAAAGAATAACCCCCTTTTTTTTTTTTTGGTGATTATGGTACCAATTTTGTAGTTTTAAAAATTCATCATACAGGTAATAACATTTTATTTTGAACTATACAAAATATCTTCCTAACTGGGCAAAGTTTAGCCCAATAGGTAGTTGTTGTATTCCTCTTGTACCTGACAGGCATGTGGTGGACAATCAGAGTACTTTGTTTTCACTGTGCTCAATAATACCTGAAATAGAATTTCTGAATAGAATGGAACCAAATTTAAATATCCTCACACACTATCCCTGAGAAGGCAGTTCTAAATTGGGGCTTAATTTTTCATCAATGATCCTAAACATTATCCTGAAAGAACTAATAATGATAAAAATATAATGATATTTTATAATGATAAAAGCACAAAAATAATATATCTTTTGCACAAAAGAGTGTTCTTTAAAAATATTATATGAATTTAATGAAATGTATTCCTATTGGTACACACTCTGGGTCCAGGAGAATTTGTGCTGGGGTCTCACTGCTCAGATGCTTTCACAAATCTCAGTACATTCCTTACCCTCCACCGACCAATCACAGACTGCAGGCTTGTGAACAGAAAACCCTTATGAATCAATCAGGAAATCTGAGGGGGACAGCTGGTCGTAGGAGCTTCATATAAAGAAATTTTTCTATAATAAGACTGTCCTAACTATTTTTTAACTTCCTATAACAGATGTTCATAATTTGGACACAGCTTTCTTATAAAGACAAGTCCAGATGAAATTATATTCTACAATCATCAGCATCTAGATCATATGCATGAAATAAATATTACAAGGATGGCTATTTGAAAATGAAAAGTATTTAAATTATTTAAAATCTAGAAAGAAGCTATTTCATTTTAAAAAGAACCTCATATAATATGAACAAACTCTAAAAAATATTTTAGCTAGCACTTAACATTTCATGGAAATTTTGATGTCTCATTTATATTCACTGTATATGTATTAAATCAGTATTTTTCAGTTAAGCTTATGAATTTTGTTTATTCTCATGCAAAACACTTTTATAGAACTGATTAAAACATATTTAATACTTACGTTTGAAGAGAGAGAATAACATCCAAGCAAATATTTGTATTTGCTTAATTATGGACAGTCAATATTTTATACAGTACCCAATATGTATGAAGTTATTGGCCCCTTAATTATTCTTTGCACAGCTTTGATTTTTTTAAAAATTAGTGAGGTAAAGTTTTCATATTTCTTACATCAGTGTATATCAGCTAAAGTGCAATATTCACAATCTGTTGTTTCAGAATATAAATTAGAACACTTACTTAAGTATTGGTTTTTATAAATAAGAAATATGAATGTGATTTTAAAAAATTTACTCCTGCATACTCTTGATAAAGTTGTATTTAAAAGGACTAGTGGCTTTCTACCTATATAAACAGAGATTCTTTTAAAAACTTATGTAATATATACAGTAACGGGGAAAAAACCCATAGCTATATAAAATTAATTATCCAGAAGTCATTTCAATAAACTCAAACCAGTGTATATGTTCAGTCTGAAGTTTGCTCATTAGTCCTATAATCATAATCTGCTGAATATACTGGGTGTTGGTGCAAAGCCCACAGGAAATATATTACAAATAAAGGTCTTTAAAGATAAAATCTGCTTTAAAAATGGTAATGGTCCTCTCTTTCATTCATTAGAAAATTTGGAAAACAGCCCTTTGCAAAATTCTACTAAATATTTTCAAAGAACATATTTCAAACAAGTCTCAAAGATGTATTTCAAATGAACCACTGCCAGTTCAGTGGGATTTATTTTACCAAGGTGAGCACATATGGTAAATAATACTTCTTTGAAAGGAAAGACATTTTAAGTCCAAGACTTCTCCAGTCAGGTTGTTTAATTCTTCAATAGCATTTAATTCAGATATACTTTCATTTCAAGATATCCTGAAGGTTTTACTTTTCTTGAATAAATTGAATTCCTTAGTGTTTTTCTACCCATTTAAACACTGAAAGATTATCTTGGGTTATGTTAAGTTTTACCTTTGCAGTTCTCTCACAAAGAGTAATGATTGCTTAGGTTTGCCCCTTGCATTAAGACATAATATGTCACAAGATCGTGAGTAAATGCTGTACATGGAAGAAGTCTGAGCAAAATTCATGTTTTCTTGTAAACAGTGTCTTACATTTCTTTGTTATGACCTGAGTCTGTTTTCATTCTTTCAATTTGAAAGAAGTCTTTAATCATCATTATCACTTTTACTGTTGATGTAACTCCAACTGTCTCTTCTGTTTTCTTCTTGTAGGATAGATTTGTATTGTCTTTTAAAGAAGCCAACCTGAAAACAGCATTGCATAATTAGTTGTATAGTTATGAACATTCATATCTATTAATAATACTCACATCCAATCAATATTTCTTAAACTGTGTCCCATGTAACACTAATCATGAAGGCTTTTAGCAGATGTAATTAGTAAAAATTAGGTTGGGACATATTAGGTTAAAGAAGCATTTTTCTGGTTGTTAATGCAGGACTTCTCGGTGATACCACACTCTCTCCAAAATTGACATTCAATATAATTTGCAATATTTTCCAAATGCTTTTTTAAAAAGAACATCTTTCAAAGCAAGTTATCTTTAAGAAGGCATTTTTTTTAGAAAGACTTTGGTATTGAAGTTAGAAGAAATGAGATCAATATTATATAGGCACCTAGCAATTTAAAAAGTTTTTTAAAATTTTAAATATTTCAGTATTTTAATGTTAAGTTTTTAAATCCAATAGCTTGGGAGCCACAAATGAGCTTTGAGAAAATAAAGAATGGCATTTTGAGTGGCTTAATGTTGATAATTATTAAAGGCTTACCTTCCACATAACATATGAAATCAATAAAAGTACAATAAGTCCGAGTAGCAAGCTACTTGAAATAATCGCTATAGTGAAATGACGTTTGGGTCTTTGATGATGTAATCCTTCCAGCAGAACCTACGTGAATTAAGCAAAAATTCAAAGAAAAACTCACCAGGTTAGAAACTTGTTTACATTTCCTTTGATATGCCCCTCCATAATAATTAGAACTACTCACCCCATTCTCTTAATGGTTCTAACATAAACATAGAAAACATTGGTAAGTGTTTAGCAGAAACAGAGTGGAATCGAATTCCTCCAATCCATTCTATTCTCACTGATACCAAATTCATCCCACTAAAAAGTTGTTCCCTCCTGCCAGTTGTGGAACATGCCAACTCTTAGTGAAGTATATCCAAGGCCCTCCATGATTTGGTCACACTCTACTTTCCTGACTCAGGTACTCAGAAGGAGATAATTATAAACATCCTTGCAATATTTTTCCCTGCAATTTTAATGTACCAATTAAAAGGGTAATCTTACATGTGCAATATTCTCATCCTTGTTTAATTCAATAACTTTTGGATTTGGCTCTGGAAAAGCTGTAGCTCTTATCTCAAACTTGAGTGCTGAAGTCTCATCCTGTTTAATAAAAGAAAGATCAGTGTAACCTGATTTATTTCATGAAGACATATTAATAGAAATAATTTCTCATGATCTTTACTTACTATCTAGAGGTTTTTACAATTTATCTTCCTTGATTTATTTCACCATTTGTAATTAACTACACTGCAACGCTTTCTTTGGTTACAAAGGCATGGTCTTGGTATTAATTTATATGGCATCATTTCACTGAAACTCTTATTAAACATGCTACTTTGCAGGTAACTTGATTTAAATATTTGTTAGACTACAGTAAGACGTTACTAGTTACCAATGTTATTTTTTCCTGAATATTGAATTTTTACCTCCAAATAAGACTTTCTTCACCTGATAAACATTTCTTCAAATCCATTTTATTTGGTTTTCTTTCTAAATTAAATATATATAGTGCACTTAATATCTTAATGGCAAAATCTGGTGCAAATATACAATTCAAATATAAAATCAGTGGATGAATTCAGAACTTTACTATCTAAAGCAGGGACTCTATAATCCAGAATCCATGGAGCTTGGGGATCTGTGGATGGGCTTTATAGATTATAAGCATCTTTAGGAGATATTTGCATGAGTGCATTTATTGGGGGAGATGAGAATATATTCTTCAGTCAGATTCTTAAAGAGGGATATGACCCTCAAAAGTTAAAAACTACTGTGTAAAGGTTATTTAGCATTTTAGAGCTCAAGATAAATTACAAGCTTTTCTTAGATCTAGAGCAGTGGTTCTCAACGGTGAGGATTTTATCAGCTAGGGTACAGTGAGCCATGTCTGAAGACATTCTTGAGTGTCAGAACTTGGAAGGTGGTACTACCAACACCTAGTGTATAGAGGCTGAGGATGCTCCTAAATTCCTACAATGCACAGGACAGCCCCTGACAACAAAGAACTATGTGGTCCAAAATGCCCATTGTACCCACTGTTGAGAAACCTGGATCTAGAGAGTATGAGAAGGCAAACTGCAAAAGGTTAAAACTAAAACAGACATTTCTTCTTTGCCTGTCTGGTCTATCTTCCTCTTGCTCACTATGTGGTAATTTCAAAAATTCCACTTAAAATATAACAGCTGCCACTTCCTTTGGCTTACTATGTGCCATGCATTATTACTAAGTGCTTATAAAAATCATTTAATCTGCAGCACCCCTGAGGTAGAGATATTATCCATATTGAACATGAGGAAGCTGAAACACAGAACTCCAGATAAAACTAGTTTTATCTCAAAGTATTCCTCATAAATATACATGTTCCTTTCTAGGAAGAAGTCCAAGATATATTTATTTTTTTAATTCAACACCTCAAAGTTCATTATTTTAAAATTATGTTTTTGTTATTGTATTTTATTATTAATAACTTTTGATGCTTCAGTTTGATTTTATGAATGCTTTAGTTTGCTTTTTTAGCTTTATTTTTAAAATATGAGATTTTTAAACATAATTTAAATCAGTTTGGAAAGAATTTTAAAGTTATATTAAATGGTAAGGTAGTCAATTTCTTTGATTTCATCAAGGTTCATAGGCAGTTGGACATGCTTTCCAAAATAAACCTCTTAATTATTCCATAGTCCATTTTAGTCTTAATTATCTCTTTAATTACTAAAGCATCACTTTGTCAATGCAGACAGCTGAAGTGATAGAAATACAATTTTAGAGTTTTACTCAAATTTTATTTATACCTTAATTTGTTGAGTGCCTCCATAAGATGATTGAATTTATAGATTTTATATGAACTTATCCACAAAGTTGTCAATATGTTTTAGACTTACCATTTCTAAAAGGGATGGCCGGCCTTCCAGCTGAATGTGAACACTAGCCTCTTTTCCACTTTCCATTTTCCCAAAATTGCATAAGAAATTTAAACAATGTGGATCAGCTTTTATGCAGTACTTGAAAAGAATATAAAAGTTCTACATTAAAATTTTCAGCATTAAAAATATTTTATATAGAATTAAAAATCTGCTCTATTTAATGGCATTTAGAAAATTATCTTTCTGTAAACATGTGATTAAAAATCTGCTTTCCTTAGTTGCATTTAAAAAATTATAATGCTTTAAATAAAACATGTGTTTGTTTTATAAATTGTAACAGAAACAAAGTATCCAAAGTGGAACATGTGTTCTCATTATTTTTATTAACTTAACCTTCTGGTATAAAATTAAAAGACAGACTCCTAATCAGAGGCTTGCTAAGTTACATGTTCTATGTTTGTTGTAAAACTTGGATCATTTCAAGGTGATGATTGTTTCTCCAGTTTCTTTTCATAAATTCACTGCGATGAAAAGAATGAAAATTAATCTCATGCCACAAAGGCTGCCCAGGTGAAGACAGCATCTTGGTGTCCTGAAGGGTCTGGAACAAAGTCTGCCCGGCAAATAATGGGCGTTTGTTAGATGGGTAACGAAACTGTGGATCTGTCTTAACCCTCCCATCATGCTTGTTACCTATAGGCAAGAGTATTCCCTAAACTTGTCTTCCCTCTTACCACTCAACCAACAGTTCAAACCCATTGACGTTTGGTTTTAAGTGTTTCACTTCTCTGTTGTAAAGCAAGAACTACAACCTGAAAAAATTAAAACTTACCAATAGCCTCTTATCAGTCTTGGACAAGAATTGGAATATGCCTTTCAAAGTCTGCATTGCACCGTTTTGCTGCTCTGATGTACACTCTCTTTGGTAATTTTTAAAATGGCATTCTCCAGTAGTAGACTATAAAGATATAAAGCATGAAAATCTTTCAACACTGGAAAGAACAACAAAAACAACATAGTTTAAAAGTTCTAATTGCTTATCTTTTCTGAAATATATCAAGTACCTCTGAAACTGTGAAAATAATTTTTTGGTAGACTTATTCAGGAGAGATTAAATCTCTGTGGCAAAAGCACAAACAAAAACCCAGCAAAATTATAGAGGGTTGGAGATAGGTCCTAAGCTGATAAAATGGCCTTAACCTTATAGAAATGTGAAAAATGACATTTGAACATTAGCATGAAATTAAACACTTCTTTGGCTTTATACACAAAACAATGTTATAACAGTATGTCCTTCCATCTACATATGAAATTCAAGGAAGATTTTTAACAATCAGATCTCAAACCTATTTAGCATATTTATTTGTTGATGGCTTGTCCTGAACCTAGAAGATAAAAACAATTCTGACGGAATCATCAACACAAGAATATCGGTTCTTAACTAGTGATTTGAATATTGCTTCCTTTAAAAAAAAAAAAAGCTATAATCCTGATCTGTCCCCAGTGGCTTCAAGTTTTATGGAGAATTCTACCAACTAAATTACTTCCACAGGTTTATATCACAAAATGTATGATAAAGCAATTATTCAACGGAGATGGTAAAGCTTAGTTCTGTTATTGCATAAGTCAAATACAGACATTCCACTGTAATTCTACAGTTCTAATGAAATGTATAACATTCAAAGTATAACTCAAGAAATGCATGGTGAATTCATAGCTTAGAGCAAGCGTGACTAAAATAAGTTAACAAATCTCCAGTTTAGTAATATTACTTGAATAAGGGATTGGCTGGCATTTATTTTAGTACTTAAGATGCACCTAATAAAGGTCAGGTAGAAAAAACACATTTTTACCTCGACATCCAAGATGTTGAACAGCTTATTAGTTTGGGGTATAAAAGAATTTGGTACCATTATTTCCACACTAACGTTTGGAGCCATGCTATTACCACTGTTGATGACCTGATAAAATAAGGAAAAAATTTAAATATTTTTCATAAATGTAAGTACAGATATCAATGAGATTTCAGGTGACCCCATACATTGCATGCAACATTTACAGTGGTAGAGGTTTGGAGTTGTCAGCTACACAGCAAAGGGAGACAGAATATCCATAGTTAGAATTTTAAAGGTTTGCTAATAATTTCAAACTCTAGTCATTCCTAGCCCTCTCCTTCTTGATATTGTGTAGACCAAAAAGTTTAGGCTGATGGCTTATTGGAGAAACAGTCTTTTAGAGAGACATAAACATTTTATGCTACATTATGTATTTTAAAAACATAATCAGCTGGTCCTCATAACTATCCCATGAGGTAGGCCAACATTTTACTATCCATCAGCTAAGGAAAAAGCTAAGAGGTGTTACTGGTGTTCCCAGGATAAAAGTTAAAGAGTGACAAGAGTTAGAACCAAAACTCAGGTAACTTCAATCCTATGATGTTTTCACAAAATCACTCCCTGCTGAGAGGATAATCATGAGCAGTAAGTGAATAAAAATGTATTTTTATTCAGGGTAATTATAATGTTAATGTATTCAGAAAATTAAAAGAATATGTTATGGGGTTTTAAAGAAAACACAAAGGCCTTTAATAATACTTTTCAAAAAATGCATGAGGGGATGATATTTCATTATTGTTGACAGATTTGAGGACTACAGATCCTTGAAAAAGGAGACTGAGTCAAAATATTGCCTACTGAGAGCTTAACTATAAAATGAATACAATAAGTCAGAAAAGAGACATGCCACAATACCTAACTGAAAAAGGGTGAATCACAGGCCTGCAGTCATCTTTTGAGGGCATATGACATAGATGAAGAGAGTATCCCTATATTTGGGACAGGTGGTAATTGCTAGGCCATAAAAACACAGGGAAGTTGTAGAACAAAATGTCAGCAGTGGGTACCCAGCAGTGCTCAGTACTATAGACAAGGTGTTTCTAATACCAGTAAATGATCCATCTAAATTACAGTTATGCTTCATCTTTGTTCACCTGATAACACTTAGACCTCCAAGAACACCCACATACTTGGACAGACTCTGCAAGCCTATATACTGCAAGTTTCTCCAGTCTCAGCCAATCCATTGTAAATTATTTAGAAAATATTTATTAACCATTAGTTGAAAATTAATAAATAGTCCTTTTAGAGTCCAGCTTGATTTCTGTTTTAGTTTATCACAGTGCAAAGCCCCACTGGGCTCTGATGAGAACCTTTCTTGGGACTTCAAAGTGGAAGGCTAAATTTTTCCAACACTAGTATATACTAGTGTAACAAAAACTTGAATATACATAGGCTCAATAGGACATTCTTTTCTCACAGATCTGGAGCAGGGCCCAGGAATTTGCATTTTGGATAGGTACCCCACGTGATTCTAATACACATTTGGAAAAGCAAATATATGTTACAAAATATAACAATAATATACCTAATCATATTCTACAGATTGTTATACAACTAAATGTTTGGACAGTGCTTTTGGGTCAAAATATATTTTTGTGGAAATTATAGCTATTTACTCATCATCAACATCTGTGACACAACAAAAATCTCAGTTTGATAGCAAAAAATGTCCTAAATTTAGCTTTAGCTGTCCACTAATACTTCTGGATGATAGTACTCTTTACTTTTCTTTTAAAGGTTATTTTATAATTCATAAAGCACTTGCCACAGGTCATAAACCTGTGGCTTGAAAGGCTGACCAATTTGACCTGAAATGGAGATGGGGGAGGTAAGAGCTTCCTCTACTTGGTAATGCTAGGGCTTTTACAAATTTTGAGCCAAGAAGAGATTTCACTGATTTGCACCCAAAGACGCCTTTCCCTTTCCCTATCCTATTTTCTGTATGCATCTCTGGAGAATTCAGCTCATCCTGTAACTTCGCCTATTGCAAGTGTTATCTCTGTTCCCGCATGCTCTTTCCCACTGCCCTGTAAGGAGATACAGGCTTGAGTACCACAGAAAAGACTAAGGGGAAAAAGCAGCAGGAGCATAGGAGGCAGGAGTGACAGTGCTACAGCCGCCTTCCGGCCAGCCGTGGTCAGCTGAGCTGACGTGTCCTAAGTATATGATGACCTCTGGGGCAACACATCAGTAACATCCTTTCAGATTGTTACAAATATCAACACAACTATGTTTCCTTACATGGAAAGTGAGGTTCATTTTCTCTGCCATGCACGTTTCAGGCTCATTTTCATCATTAGATCCATACACGAATGAAGTTGGGTTTCCAAACCTGACAGAAACAAATTCAAAGGTAATTAGCTGTCTTTTTCAATGAGGTATTATAAACAGTCTTTCTCTATAGACTGGATTACAACACATTCACAAAGCATGATGAAATACTTTTGGTTTTTTGATCAGATATGAATTTTATTGAAAAAGTAATGAAATTTAGAAGTCTGTGTGCTCTGACCTGGGTGACAATATCTGTTCTCACTAATATCCTTTCCTTACCTTCCCCAATGCTGCACCTGGTTCATTCTGATGACGATTCTTTCTCTTTCAGCCCTTAAATGATTCATGTAAATTTGGCAAATATGGGATAAATCCTTAGCTTTTCCCCAGGGCTCTTGTACCTCAATTTATGTTACCTACTTTTGAGTTATTTCTTCCTACCCCATGATCCCTGCTGGCCATTTGTAATGAACCCCAAGTTTGAGGAACAATTCAAACACTGATAATTATGACGAATTTTTTGTTAGACTACAAGGTTGTCACCCTTTTTTAAAAACCTTTGATTAGACACGTTTGACCCACAATAAACTTTAAGAAATGTTTTTCTAGGGAAATCCCTGCTCTACAAGTTGCTCATATTTGGCAACAAATATTAGGTAATACCAAATTAGAAACCCATTACACAGGAAAGAAATTAGAAATATTCAATGGTATAGATTTAAATAGTTTAACAGTTGCAGAGAAATCCTTGTCCAAAATAATGAGACGTGAATAATGGGAAAATAGGAGAGTACTCATCATAAGAAATTCAAGGAGGGGAGGCAAGATAAACATTCAAAACCAGGAAACATACAATCAACTTTTACTTGCTTAGCTACTGACTCTCTTGGTCCTACTCCCCTGTGAATGGTTTCCCCCCCTGCCCCCCTCCATTTGTTTTATCTCACAAACTTGATACTCAACTCCACTAGTTTCAGGTACTGACGTTTGATGTTTACATAATTGTATACCACCCTATGGTGGTGAATGACGGGAGGTTCTATTAGAGCACAGAAACCTCATCGATTTGTTTTGTATCTCAACTTCTACTGCTTAAAATGTGCTTTAACAAGACTAATAGTGAATATTCCGTGAATCACTGAGTATTAACCCTTTATTCTTTCTCCACATCCCTTCTTTATCAGAGCAGATCCACTCAATCCCTAAAATCGTGGAGAAGCAATGAATGCTGGCCCCGGGGCAGTGGCTGAGGAACTTAGTGATCTCATAGATACAAAAAGTGGACAGGGGACACCTTGAAGTCAGCTCTCTCACATCTCAATCCATTTGCCACGCAAGTAGATGTGGGTTCTGGAGAGCGGTGATTTGGCTAAGCTCACATTTCTTTGAACTTCACACTTGCCATGGCCATCGCGTATGATTATGCAAACTGCACACTGCCTAACTCCCAGTGCCCGTGTTGCACAGTATACAACTCAAAGGCTGAGCGTGGCCTGCTAGAAGCTTGTTGGGGCTCTTCCAGTAAGAAATCTCCAGCTGGCCACCAGTTTGATGTAGTATCAGTAACGATCATAGGGTGGATTAAAATAATGAACTAAGCATGGAACCGCAAATCAGGGAGGCTTCTGTGTCTACTTACCCGTGAACATTAAGCATAACCTCATACTTTAGAGGTATTGCTACAGTCACTTTGTTATGCTTTAGAGTGTCCATTTCCCCTGCATTTTCACTACACAAACAAACAGAAAACACCCTATTAGAATCCATCAAGCACAAAAATCATCTTCAGAGAGAACTAATTACATATTATGTGTACCTAATATACTAGCAGGTTTGTTTAAATAACACTTTTTGGGGAGTGGGAATAAAAGCAGATGTGGTAAGAAACTTTTAGGACAAGGTTGACAGAAATTTGCCATCATTATTTAAACAGTTGTCATTTGCTTCTAATGTTAGATAGAGGGTTTTTGTTTGGTTTTTGGTTTTGTTTTTTAAAACAGATCATGTAAGAGAAGTTTTCTCCTACAATTAGTGGAACACAGCTTCACGGTTCTCCCAAGGTCCTCCCTCAAAATATAGGGGTACATCTCCTCTAGCACAAGTATTTTTTTCACAATAAAGTATACCAGTTGGCATGCACTGTGATGTTGAGGTCCTCTTCTGCTCTGCTGAGTGAGCTCACATCTAGGAGAAAGCTAATATCTATCTGTAAAACAGAGAAGGAGAGCCCATTGAAAAAAAACTCTAAAATACATTTTTATAATCTGAATTTTAATTTTTCTTAATAGTTTTTGTTCTGTGGAATGTGGACTTGAAACTATTCTAAAAGCATAGGCTACTCCTCACTTGGCAGTGAGACACAGGGAAGTTGATGGGTTTGTGGCAATTTTAAAGTACAAGCATTTCCACAAGGAACATTCAGAGACAAAGCCTCCTCTGAATGTGAAGACAGACAGGTCCAGACTGACAAAATTAGAAATGCTTTAACAACTTGAGGAAGCACTCTTGCCAAAAACACCTCTTTGTATAGCAGAGGTAACATGCCTGGCAGACAGAACCTCCTGGGGTAGGGTGAGCAGGGGAGCGGAATTCTGATTGACACATTCACATGCCCATCTTGATGTAAACATGCCCCCTCCTTCTTAAACAGTGAACATTGCCAAGAACATAAACACAAAGCTCAAAGATTTCAAGCCCAGTTGTATTTCATCATTTAGCTACCCATTCTAAGTTTAAAAAAGATAAATATTATATATTTGTACACAGCATAAAGAGAGGGGAAAATAAAAAACAATTCATGTTAGTAAACAAAAGCCATAAATGCTATAGGCTTACCCTTGAGAGATGATCTACGTATATATAACCAACACTGCAGTCAAGTTTTACTATGCCAGAGTTGTCTGAGACTTCACAGTTTATTTGTTTCTCTTCCTAAAAGGAAAAATGAAATAACTGGTTTGGGTAAGAAGGGAATAAAAAGTTTGTAACATATATTTAAGGATGGTCTTTGCAAACAATATCATCCCAGAGTATTGACTTTGCTAGAAAATGATTTTGTTTTCTTTTGGGATAAGTAAAAATAGAAATAAATGACATAAATGTGTGTGTAATATAACCTAATATTCATATAAATTCTCAACAAAAAAAATTCCTGGACTTGTAGCTTTCATTCATCTTGGTATATTCCCAATTTAATCCAAAGTCTAATTCCTTGAAATATGATGAGTCAAGGAATCTGTAAGTTCCATATCTCTACGGCCCTCTTGGGTCTGGTACATTAGAATGTGTTTAAGGTAGTTAATAACAATAGCTGTAATCACAATAGGTATATTTTAAAAATATATTCCCTGAATACCTGAGTTTCCCCTCTTACATTTGCAAATAGGCTCTCAATGCTCTAGAGAAAGGGGGGTAACATATTTGTGAGAGCTCAAAAGCCTCTCTCAAACTCTTGGTGTGAAGGGGTGGTCTCTGGATAAAAGATGGGTAAATTTCCTAAAGGATAGAGAAATATCAAAGGAGAAAGTGACTGAGGATTTCTCTTTGAATCTCAGCCTTATCACTATCTTGTGGATGGGTTTAAGTGCTCATGACTGAAGCACAGTGGTCAGAAAAGCGCTCCAGCCTCTTGTGGGAAAAGAGAAACCTAAGACCTGGCTTAACACCAGGATTTCAGAATTTGTGGAAGACTGCGGGTTCTGACGTGTTGCAGGTCCTTTGGGAACAGGGCTGAGGATGTGAACTTAAAATGAAGAGCAGTAACTCTGGGAGCCCAGTATGAAGGACCAATGTTACTTGTGCGTGGACCATAATGAAGAGGTGCAGCGTCACAACACCTGACATGTACTTAGTGTGGCAGCAGGAGGTGACGGTGCCCAAGCAGCTCCCTCCTAACTCCTAGCATTGAAAAGCAGCAAGCTGACACCTTTGCACTTAGAATCCAAGGAACTTGCCATTCTGAGCAGGGGCATGGAGGAAAGATCAAAATAACCAGGAGATTGTGTGGTAAGTCTATGTATTATACTCCAAATTGATGAAGTGAATTATACCACTTTCTTTTTTAAAATATTAAGTAAAATACTAAGTAGTATCATGCTATTGTGGTTTACAATACTTACCAGGTCTAAAATTTTAATGAAGTAAAGACCCATGGGTAGTTTGACATGCAGAGTGGTTTCATATGCATCATCTCCAGCATTAAACAAGGACACATTCAACATTAACGTCTTCATACTCCCAACAGCAAGGTAGGTTTTATTTTCATGTGGCCTAAAAAGTAAGTAACATTAGTTCTTGTTTAGGAAATAAAAATTCCATCTCTCTCTTTTCATATATGCAAAAATATTCGTATATAATTTGTGCTGAACATAAAATACTAATTTGGAAAAACAATCATGGGAATGGCCCCATGACAGCAGATGTAAACCCATATTAAAAAGAACTCTTAAAAAAAAAAAAAAAGAACTCTTAATTTCTGATGTTTTAGATAAATTCATCACCTATTACCCAAGAAAAGTTTGTTTTTTAAGTAGTTATAATTAAACTAGTGTCCTTTCTATTTTATTTCTTTTCTGCTTCACTTCTTGGTTCTGTAATTTTAACATAGCTTGGCACTGCCTCAGGGAAGGCATGTCACTTAGCATTTCTAAGCCTCGGTCACCACCTCTATAATAACAGTATAAACTAGTATTCAGTGAAGATTCAGGTCATGCACACGCCATGAAATCTTTAGAATATTTTAAAAAGGAAGCATTTGAGGCTAAGGAATATATTCAAAGGCCACAGCTAGAATATTCTAAAACCTCAAGGCAATTGCAAATTTCTACACAGTTCATTCTCTTTCCCAATGGGAAGGTTAAAATAGATAAATACTAAGGAAAACTTTCAGTTACACCATGTTATGATTTTACAAACTTTCCCCAAAGACAGAAGTTCTTAGATATCTAATAATTTAAAATTTAGAAAAATTAGTTCAAACTAGAGTAAGATGTGACCCAAAGCAAAATATCAGGTGAAGATAGTTATAACCATAAAAAAATGTAAATATTCACCTAGCACTGTAGAATTTAGAAAGTTTCTTCAATAATGTTTAAATTACATCATTCTGATAGATATAGGTATAGAAGATTAGTGTTTAAATAAACTATTTATGGAAATGCTAAACACATAGTAGGCATTTAATAGTTATTCGTGAATTGATTAAAGACAAAAGGTATGTCTTTAAACTCTTTAAAAAAACAGAGTTTAAGAACACCTTTCAAAATTTCTGTTTTTATGCATTAAGATACAAAAATGATTGACTATAATTGAAAGTTTCTGTGCAATAAATCAGGCACTAGGTTCATTACTCCCAATAACCAAAATAGTTAAAACACACTTCACTCCCTCCTACAGGCGATAGTGTAAAGGACAGATGTGTAAATAAATGTAAACACATATTATAAACAAGTACATGGGAAACAGTTATAAACAAAGGGCTCTGGGAGACCAGGGATGGGAACCACTTTTGCCTGGGGGTAGTAAAGGCATGTACTCTTTGCTTTTCTACTCTTCTGATTATTCAGGTTGGCTACTCCAAGGAAGATTTTTAAAGGTCTGCAAATGTCATGATTGAACCTGAGTTAACTTGGATTATACTCTTAATTGATTTCTCTGTCTCAAGTCCTTCTTTCCTCCTGTCCAATCTTCAGAAAACCAGAGGGTTGTTTTCACGAAATCAAACTAGATAATGTCACATGTCTGTTTAGTACCTTCCAGTGCCTTCAAGATAAGAGTTCCAACTCCTCAGCATGACATATGAGGCCTCCAGGAGCTTTCCCCTGCCTCATATTTCCACTGTACAATTCATTCCTTTGCTTTAGCCATATTCACCTACAAATAGGTGTCCAAACACACCAAGATGTTTTTGTATTCCTTCAAGCTATCCCTCTGCCTTTAACATCTTCTCTTCATGCATCTGGCTAACTTGTACAGTTGGCCCTTGAATAACACATATTTGAACTGCATGGGTCCACCTATGTGTGGATTTTTTTCAACAAAATTCATATTTACAAGTTCCACGGGGCTGAGGGACTTGAATACGTGCAGATTTGGGTATATACGAGGGGTCCTGGAACAAACCCCACACGTGTACCGAGGGACGACTATACTTGTTTTTCAAGATTCAGCTTATACATCAATAATGCTTAGATATCCTTCCAGCTGAAACTCCTTGCTGACCACCTTCACCCTACACTGCTCTCCTCCTAACAAGAATAAGGTGGTGGCTTCTCCCTATTCCAAAGCACACTGGGCATCCCTATAACTCAATGACTTCACAATGTCAAATCACTGTCTGGTTTCTGTCACCACTAGACTAAGTTCTCTTGGAGGGAAGATGTTGGATCATCATTGTCACTTTTCTCAGAGCCTAACAACACAGTGTTCAAAAATATATGTGGGTATGTGTGTGTATGTATCAGACATAAAGAAGGGTCGGGTTATACCCTAGGAAGATGTCAGAAAAACTGGGGAAATTATCGTGTAAGTTAACTGTTAATATTAATAGTTTATGAATTCATCAATATAAATCCTGTCAAATTATAGCCTCATAGCCATGTTTATCTGTTCTGTGATGGTATACAAATTCCCAATGTTTCATTAAGAAAATAAATATCTAGCAGTACCACATTCTTGTGATCTGTACCTCACCAACACAACCTAACATTTTAATGGTGATAAACCTATTGAAATGACCTATAAATTGACAACACCATCCTATGACCATGGCAAAATCAAACCAGAAAGGTGCTATGGTTTTTGAGAAATAAATTATTAATTCTATCACCCTCAATGTGCAAACAAAATTTTAATTATAGACACTTTCCCCCACTTTTAAAACTCTAATATAGCTCTAAGAAACTGAACAGTTCACTTAATGCTTGAAAGTTCTTCCCCTCTTATTCTGATTTTTTTTCTATTTTAAATTTATCAAAGTATAGTAAATTTATAGAAAAATGCACATATCCTAAATGTACAGCTCAATACAAAATGAATACACACATTACACTAGCACCCAGATCAAGAAAAAAATGTTACCAGCACCATAGAAAAACCCTTTGGGCCCCCTTCCTTCCAGTTATTGCCCCCACCTACTCTATTTTGAACAGTATAAACTGTTTTTGCATTTTATATAAATGGAGTCATAGAGTAAGTAGTCTTTGAGTATCTGTTTTTTTGTGTGGCTTCACTTACTCAAAGTTTTGTTTGTGAGATTAATATATTGATAATTTTAGTTGTAAAATGTCATTGTGTATATGTTCCATTTTATGAATATGCCACATTTTATTTATCCATTCAATTATCCATGGGAATTTTGGCAATTTCCAGTTTGGAACTATTATAGTCTTTTGGTGAATATATACACATAATTCTGTTGGTTATATATATCTATCTATCTTTATCTACTTTTATGTATATCTATCTAGGAGCAGAGTCTTATATATGTATTTTTTAACCCAGAATTAGTTCCTTAAAATCTCTGAATCTTGGCTTATTTTGGCTTATTTTGGCAACCAGCTTAAGTTATACTGACAAAAACTATATTGAATAACAAAATATACTATAGGGAAATATTTTTAAATAACAAAAAATACTGCAAAATGGACATATAAAAAGCAAACATATCACAGAGCAGAGGTCTGTAAACTATTGCCTGAAGGTCAAATTCATGTCTGCCTGTTTTTATAAATAAAGTTTTATTGGAACATAGCCATACTCTGCTTTTGCACTCCAATGACAGAGTTGAGTAGTCTGAGAGAATCTCTGTCCCACAAAGGCTCAAATATTTACACTATCTTTTCCTTCACAGAAGAAGGATGTGGACTTCTGCTATAGAGCAATCTGATTGATGAGTATAATTAATTTCAAAATAAGCACACAACATATCACTATATTTAATTAAAGTCTATTCTGTAATATTCTGACTATAATAGAGGCTTCACAGTATGCAAGCATTCACCCCCAGAAACCATAGAGAATTGCAGAAAATAATCCCCTGGTCCTCAAAACTCCTTGGTGGCATTTCAAACATGAAGAAGAAAGGAATAAAGAACAATTCCGTGTGTACCATCTCTAGGTTCTGATCCTTGATTTGAGAAGTTGGGTATTGCCGGGAGCATGTGTGATAACTAACAAAGCAGCAATTCTAAACCCTGGCTATCATTTCAGGGTGCAGGAATTTGACTGAGTGATAGTGTGCTACCCCAACATTTTAGGGAGTGGCTGTGAATTAGTCACCCCTGTGTTGTAAACCTTTGGGTTAAGTACGTACGCATCTGCTTGGTAGCACTGTGTGAAATGGAAAAGAGGAAACCCGTGGTGACATGGCTGTCCTACGTTCCCCCACCGTGCTGTAATCATGTTACAACTAAAGAAACCTAAAAGGTTCTAAAAGTAAACTTCAGCTTGACATTAAAGTTTAATTAAGACTTGTAGAAGAGCTGCCTAGAAATAGACGTTTATAAAATATTCTGGCTCATAACTGAAGCATTAGTCACTGAACACCTTTGGGAAAGAAGTTGGCACTTAGACAAGCAACAGAAGGTGAAAGCACTGCATAAACAGCTAGGTTCCAAGACAACAGCAAATTAACGGGAAACACAATGTTCACATTTCAGCAGCTAGACTCCTGGTTTATTTTCCATTTTTAAGCTATTTTGCTACATTACCATAATTACAATTCTACTGTTTTTTTTTTAAAAATATACATCTTACTGTATCTTGATTCATTAACAAGGTGCCATTGGAAAGATACACACCACCTTCCTATGTGAGACATAATAAAGCACCAGGTGCACATCTGGAAGTGCGACAAGACTGAACCAGAGCTTTCCCCTGGACCCATAGTTCATTTTCATTAAAACATGCATAATGCAGACTTGAAATTTACAAAGCAGCCTAGAATCCATGTAACTTAAACAAGTCAATGCACTGTGTGCATACAGAATCATAACTTAACAAATGAAAGAGGAAGAATAGAAAAATGATGTATTATAACACTAGGCTCTGTGTTTTTTCTGAGTGAATGATATAGTTTTATTTTGCAAGAAATGTTCCCCACGTTGTAGTATAATGAATGCACTTTGCCTCAATAAAATGAATTAGGGCTTCATAGCTAACTCGTTTTTAATCAAGATGCTAAAACAAAATAAAATGTAAACTGATACCATACTTCACTGTGTCAAGATACATGACTCATTTATTTGACAAAAGAATAGCCTGTAGCAAGCAGTTTACAGGCCCAAAATAAAATTTTATCCTTTTTTCTTTATGACTGACTTTAGGAAAAAAGAAAATACTGAAAAATTCTTACATATTGGAGTAGACAGGTTACCTGACATTTAAGAAGATTTTATTGAATAAAGGCAAACTCACTGAGGTCAAGGGGAGAACAGCAGGAAAATTTGAAGATTGAACTAGCAGGTTTTATTATAACAGTATATGAAGCATATAATTCACCCTCCCAAAACTTTATGAGGTCATTGAGGCATATATTCCTACTATCTCCATTTTAAAAATAGACGATTTTATTAAACTAGCTCTTTTGGGGGTTAACAGCATAGTGGCAGATGTTGCTCATTGCTCATTGTCTACCCCAACTGTGATTTCCCTTCTTAGCTGCCAACAAAACCCCAGATTATTAAGGTGGTAGACAGCATTCCCTTGATATTGCAGAAGGCATGCCTCCAGTTCAGCTTCAGGGAACGAATCATGATTGATCTAATATGATCATGATGACTCCATTCTCCTTCAACCATGACTGATTCGGGGTGAGCATGTGACACAAGTCTGGTTAATCAGAATAAATCGGATAAGGTACTTCCCTTCCTGGAAAGGTAGCCTCAAGAGGACAAAGTACTTTTGCTTTTGCACCCTTTATCGTGCTTAGAACTTTGGTGCTGCTGCAGCTATATTGTGATCATGAGGAAAAAGCCAGGAGAACTGGAACAATAACCATCAGTGTCCAATCTTTGGTAGCTGCTCACCAAACTCGTGAACACTTCCTACCTCCAGACTGCTTATTATGCAAAATAATTAGATGCCTTTATTGTTTAAGTCATTATATTCGTTAAATATTCTGTAACTTGCAGTCAGTTACGAAAGCAATCATTTAGGGAAGGCTGCATTACAACCCCTGAAAGCATGACTGAGATGTAGAAGGACTGGAGTATCATTTATACCAGCAATCCGTATGAAGAACTTGATTTTAAACTGCCTATGTGGTGGCTAATAATTATATTTGTAATTTTGATGAAGTCATGTTTGTTCATCGTTATTTTGCACTGGAAGTCCATTTGAATATAGTTTATTGTCCTGAGAATTTATACCTACAGCAGGAAGCCTCAACTTAATGAAAAGATGAGACAAAGTGCATAAGCACTGTTTAGTGTACTGTCGGCAGTTTATTATTGTGGTCTTCAGAAACTCATGTTCTTTACTGAGTAAATCCATTTACCTAAAACAGGTTTATAGCTCTGGGGCACATCAATACCATTAGTGCCAGCAGAGTTATATCTGGGAGAATGCATGGAACATATGGTCACAATTTGCCTACTGTTTCTGAGAAGGGAGAAAGGACGCCTCTGTGAGAGAGGCATATTTTTGTCTGATAGAATATAATTTACTAAAAACGCAAAGCACTTTGTCAGAACCTTTCACTGTAGGTCTAAGAAATTCATTAGAAGAGTTTTCATTTGAAAGTTTCCCAAATAAATTATCATTCACCTAATAGAAATACACAGCCTGTAACTTTCCTAACTGATACAAAAGGTATGGTGCCTACCACTTAATGCGTGCATTCACGCCACTTCAAATCTCATAAGACTGCAAACTACTGAGCCAGTCACAGCCAGCTGTATCCTCAGAACATAAAGTATATATGTAGAATGTTTAGAATTTGCCATATTTCATTTTATGGACAAACTAAAAAAATGTATCATGATCTATAAATATTCAAACCATAATATATCAAAAATACTAACAGCTGTTATTGAAGCTGCACGTGAATCAGGCTTTGCACTATGCACTTGGCGTGCAATATTGCATTTTATCTTTAAAACGACCTTAAAGAGTGAGTACTATTTATACCCTCTTAACAATGAGGACAGAGGTTTAGAGAGGCTAAAAGGATTTTCTGAAAAGGTCACCCAGCTAGTAAAATGGTAGATACAGGACTTGAAGCAGGTAAGTTTGACTTCAAATCTGTAGCACTTCACCCCCACATTGGTTCTTAGGTTTCAGTGTGATGAGGACTTGGACCCCTATTAATTGTGCAGATTTCTGGCCTGGTCCCCACCGATTCTGACTTGGATGGTCTGGAGCCTAGGACCCTGCATTTCTGTCAAGCATTCCAGGTGATTCTCATGATGTTGGCTAGAAGACCACACCTTGAGGAACACTGCCTTACACTCTGTTGACTGCCATTTAAAATCATAATGAGCTTGATATTTAAACAAGAAATATTATCACTTCAAATTAAAAATGCAAAGTAGATAATATTTCTTGTGAGAAAATATACAGTGGAGAAAAATGAATATTCAAATTAATAATTTCATATCTTCATTCAATAAGACACTTCTTTATTCTTCAGGAAAGAAGCATTCTCAGTTATATTTCCCCTATAAATTTCAATGTTCCATCTTCTCATAGGTCAGGGGGATTGCAATGACAGATGACAAAGGCGACAACAGGAGTGTCTGATTGAAGAAAATGGAAACACTACTTATTTGTAGCTTAGAAAAGCTTTCCCTCACACAACTCTTCTTATCAAAGGTCCATGAGGGCAAAAACACCAAGAAAACTAAGTATTTTAGGATGAAAATAAATACCTAAATGGGAAGGTTATAAGTTATCCAACTAACAGATCAACAAAGGCACCTCGCTACATGCTGGCATACAGTTAGTAGTCACTGTTTTTGGATTCTCTGAGAAGTCAATCTGGATAATTTAAGTACAAAGTCCAATTATCAATCAAATAGGTTAGGGCTTGTTGGCCCTTGACTATGGATGCTCAAGGCTATCTCAGCATTAGCCTAAGTGAAAATAATTAATTTATTCTCTGCCATATGTGATCCCACTCCAGTAGAGTACTCAACCCTGTTTATCAACCTTCTTACTTATTCCTAGTTGACTCCCTGTCCCTTTGAACAGCTATTCTGAATCTTTTCCCATTCAAGTTCCCATACCCATCCTCAAAGCCCTCAATTACCATATGTGAACTCATTTTTTATTGTAGCCATCCATGAATTCTCTACATTTCCCTTCCTTCCATGTTAAAATTTCTTAATAATGTCAAGCATCTTTTCATAGCTTCTTAGTTTAAGATAAGGAAAATCTTAACTTCTTTCTAAGGCTAGTTCCTCTACCTGTGGGTGTGATCCCATTTGGGACCTTGTTCCATTCTCAGCAAACCTCTATGAGTCACCTACAGCATTCCAGGCACTCTGTTAGGCATTGGGAACACAAAGATGAAAGGACAGGAACATGCCTTGCAGCAGCCTCCAAGATAGTGTGGAAACAGACACTAAATAACGGTGACCACAGTGCAGTGGCACCAGGGGCCCAGAAGGACTTAAGTTTAAGTAGCTGCAGACAAGAGGTATTGAGTGCCTGGTTTGGCGCAATAGTGGTAGAGATAGAAAATTATGATGGATAAGAAATACATTTAGGTGGTAGTATTGTAGAATTTGATAATTCTGGATGTTAGACATGAGAGAGAAGAATGCAGGTCAAGCCCCAGGTTTCTGGCCTAGGTAACTTACTAATGATTGTGCCATTCCTGGATAGTGACTAGGCAGATTGAATCTATGGGGCACCCAGGAGGACATGTCTAATAGGCAGCTGGATATGTGGGTGTAAAACTCAGAGATACTGGGTTAGGCACCAGCAGTGTAGGCATGCCAGGTGAAGTCATAGTTGTGGGCAAGACTACCCAGGGAAAATACAGTAGCGAGAGAAAGGGCTACTGGGCCAGTCACAGCCAGCTGTATTCTCAGAATGTAAAGTATATATGGAATGTTTAGAATTTGCAATATTTCTTTTTATTGGGGAGGACCATTTAGGATGCCAAAATTAAAGATCTACCCAAGACAACTGAGAAGGAAGGGCTAGAGAAGTAGGAGGAGAACGGGAGCAGGATGGCATCGTGGAAATGAAAGGGAGAGACGTGCCAAGAGAAAGTGAACAGCTGTCAAATGCTTCTGAGGAGAATTCAAGCAGGGACAGAAAAGCAGCACTCCCTGGGAGTTAAGTTGAAAGTTTCTCTCTCCAATTTATTCTTTCCCCTACCTTTGACCCTCACACTTAATGTCTCCTCACGATTAAACAAACATTTGATAAATACATAAAAATTCTTCAATGGAACCTACTTGTTCCCAGGAAGCGCTCCTTTCCTTAATCACTGACCCTATCATTTGTCTACTACCGTGCTACGAGTACTATCTTAAAATTTGCCGATGACACCCACCAGCCACATTTTACATGCCAAGCCTCAGGATCTTTCTTTAGTCATTACACTATCTGACCTGTCTATAAATTTTTCAGTATTAAGTCCCCCTTTTTATATTCTCCGTTGGCCATTTCACCAGGGATTTAGTTCTCCTTTTAGTTCTCTGTAGATATTTTTCAGTCTCCTGCAGGGACTCCCTATTCCTTTTAAGCTCTTTAAATGAAACTGTCCCTTAAAATTTGATCCTTGGTGCTTTTCTCTGTGAAATTCACATTTCCACCCCACTGGGCAATCTCACAAGTCACTAATGTGTGGAAGAATTTCCAAACATAATCCTGAACTAGATTTTCAAGTGGAACACTACATACAAAAGTCCCTCCAAATTCGACATGCCCCAAACTAAACCTTGTTTCCTTTATATCCCAAGTCCCTGAAAGTAGTTTTCCATTTCCCTGCCCTGTCACTGATGCATGTCCTTCCCCTCTTTTTCACTTCATGTGTCATAATCAAACCTTACCCCGAAGTGTGGATTCTCTCTCTCTGGCCCTCATTTTGCACATCTTCCCTCTGATATGCAAAATAATTTGAATATAGGGCGTCTAGACATGATACAAAATTGCAATGGTTTACTATAAACCATCATAAAATAACAACAGCAACCAACGTTTATCTAGTTTTCACTGTGTGAGATGCTATTCTAAGCACATCACATATATTTTCTTTTTACTCTGTTTTCCCCTTCTATGAAATTACAAGAGTGACATGGTTTATTCCCTTTTCAAATTTGACATATGTGGATCGTTTTATATGCCAGTCTGAATGATATAACCAGTTTTCTAGGCAATAAAAAACTAAGCATTGTGAAGTGAAAGCTCATTTTGCCACCAAAACTCTATTAACAAGCACTTACAAATGTCTAAAACATAACTACAATTATAATAATGATTACCCAAGGCACAATTAAACCCTGAAATATCTTCTGAGTTATCAATAAAAGATTAAAACGTGCTTCATAAAGCCTTGGTGCTCATATATTCTCATTCTTTGAAAAGTGGTAATCCTTAAACGTGTACTTACTGTGAATGATGTACAGAACATTTAATCTCTCAGTAGAACGTTATTCTTTTTTAGTTCTGGTAACTCTCAGGGGTTAGTTCTTAGTCCTTTCCTCTTTGTAACCTATATGCACACACTCATTGCCCCTCTTAATGAATAACAGACAGTATATACTATACTTACTTCAAAAATCCAATCTTTGCAGAAACTTGTAAATCAGCAGAACAATTTTCATGGGCACAAAACCTTGCAAAGTTTATCTGGAAATAAAATATAACTATTTTTTATTTTAGTTCAATCATTAGGTATATTTCTATATATTTTAAAGAATAAGATACCTGTGGTACATGAGAAAAATGAAATTAATACATCAACTTGGTAACTCCTTATTTTATCCCTTTTAAAAAGTTCAATTTGAGAATTAGTCAGTAGGGTTCAAATGACAAATAATCATAGGACTAAGGGAACTAAGTTCTTCCAATAGGTAAAATTTAAAGCCCAATTTGATAAGTTGAAATAAGGTTTGAGAAAAAAGCTAAATAAAATGCACTCTACAGATAATAGGAGAACATTAGCTGCCAAGATGTTCTTCATTGAGTTCCTCTCAATTTGTTGGTGCTGGAGTTTGATTTCATTTACTACATATAAGCATGGAACTTAATTTTGGCAAATGTCAGGATAGTGATTCTATATTCACTTATATTTATGTCACTTAAATAAAACCATATAATATCATTTATATTAAATTAGCTATGTGTAGAAATTAAGAAATTTTACTTTGAGAAAACACTGAACAAAATTAAATGACAGTAAGGGTTTCAGAATTTAACTCTGAGCATTTTAATAAGATCCAGAGATACTACAAGGTACATGGAAAGACCTGCGGAATAGGGTAGAAAAAAGAAAAAAATGAGGAAAGATAAAAAGGAAGGAAAATAACAGAAATAGGTGAAAGAGAGAGAGAGAGATGCGGAGAAGAAAGAGAAGTCTGGAAAGTCAGAGAAAGAGCCAGGCACATGAAGTGGGAAGTGACTGGAGTACTTTCAAATAGCATGTCAGACCACAGACAGCCTATACCTGGGGGAGAAGTGTAAATATTGCTCTAAATGGTTAAGTAAATATGACTTTTTTCTGCTACTCTTATTTGTAAAGCAGGTTGTTCTAAGAACCAAAATACAGGTTACTCTAACCACTACAAATTACTAAGGTTTTGGCTGTATACTTGCAATATTGAGATTTTTATTATTAAAGACATTTAAAAACAGTTGACATTGAAAACTGAAGTTCAACAGAAAAGTAAAAGAAACAGACTTCCATAAATATTTTCATATAAGGGTACAGAGAAAATCTACTCTTAAGTTATCTTCATTTGATGTAGTATTCTAGACTAGACAGTGGCTCAAATATCTTTAAGTGACTTAGGGGCAATTTTGTCTGGACAGGATATGAAGTAGACCTTTAAGTGTCCCTTTCATCTTTTACATTCTCTGTGTCATTAGTGAATGTTTTAATGAAGCCTTTTCACCATGCCCAAACATCCTGTTTTTGGACAAACAGTATGTCTTTGCGTTGTTGGACAGTAAAGGTCTGAACACTAGGATGCTTGAGAATAAATACACTGTCAGTGAAACTGAAATATTTTGGGATAGTTTAGAAAAGAACAGTTCACTGGTTAGAATGCAGAATCCACCTTAAATGCAATTAATCCTGGCATGTGGCTCAAAAGCATAGAATGAAATTTTTAAAAATAGTTGTAAAACATAAGTACATATGTTTATAAATGAGTAAAACTGAGCAAGGGAATTTGACAAGAAAGACATGAGTGAATCTGTGCGTAGGGTGACAGCAACAGAGACAGAAAATGAGAAAGGGGAAGATGAACTGAGCACACAGGATGACACTGAATAACTAACTAACGAATGCAACTTACTTCCGTTATGATTTCTCTCTAGTAATATATTTTCCTCACTGACAAGGCATCAAGGAGAGAAAATTAACATTTTACATACATGGAAAACTACCACTGTGACTAAATATATATTTTAAAATATTCAGCTCAATATCCTAAAGGGAATATAAAAAAATAAAGAAAAATGGAAAACAAAACACACCACAAATCTATTTTTATAAAAAAAACCCATTCATGAAAATTGTAAGAGAATTCAGATATATAGCTCATTTTTTCAGAATTATGCCATATTTTAAAAAAATTCTTTAGTTATATGTCACATAATGTTTTGAATAAAGGAAAATATCCCTACTGTTTTCTTAATGATGTCTTTTTCTTTCTTCTGCTGAAGAATTGGCTGAAGTGGTGGGAATTCCTCTGTGCTTCGTTTACTGATGACGTGATGCCCAAGGTGGTAAGCAGCTTCAATCTGAATTGGGGTGAGGATGTCCCGCACATCTTTCTACAGAAATTAAAAACTGTATGATTTAATAACAAAAGGAAGAATGTAGATAAAAGTATATATAAAACTCCTTTCCTGTAAAGGCCAAAGACAACACATGGAATCCAAAGCAAATACTTACCCTTTATCTAAATTGTTAAAAAATTGAATGTATATATTTTTTCCCATTACAAAAACATTTGTTTCTTACAAAAAACACAAAAGCAGTATAAAAATGAAAAACTACAATCATCCAATAATAGTTACAAAGGTCTACAGTTGGGCACATTTCCTTCCATGCTATTTTCTATGCTTTTTTTTTTTTATAACTTGACATTATAACATCAGCATTTTTCATTATAAACTTTTTTGTAAATCATTTCAAAGTGCTAATCAATATTTTATTCCATTTAGCATTACTTTATAATAAACTTGTAGAAAAATAATCTCTCTGTTTAATGAAGTTTTCTTTTTATATCTCTAACATTTTGATTCAATTTGATTCATTTGACTCCATATTTATTATGAAGCATCCTTTTTTTATTCTTTGGTATTCTTTATGGACCTTTTCCCATTATATTTTCTAACAGATTATGAATGGTATATAGGAAAGTTATTTGTTTCATATATTTCATTTTATATCCTAGTAACTTTGCTGATTGTCTTAGTTGTTATAGTTTTTTAGGTTTATTGTGCTTTTATACTTCACAAAGAAAGAGCTCTTGGATTTATTTATCAATTACACAGGAATCGTAACCCATGCAGAGTCCGGTCTGCTCTGTATGATACATTCTTTTAAACTTAATATCTTAACTAATTTCTACACAGCATTTCTCACTCCTATTCTCGTGTATATGTGGTGAAAAAAAGTCTTTTTGAATAACTAGACTTTTGAAATCTACCATCCTCTGTTTCCAAAGAGACAGCTCTCGAGTTTATTACAATCGATTGCCAATTCTGACATCTCAATCTTTATTTCTACATTCAGACATTACTTTTCTATTTAAAAAAGTATTTTCTATGAACTTAAGTGATTTTATCTTTTCTTTTGATTTATTTGCTAGCCTCCTCACAAAAAGAGAATATTCCACATTATCAAAATTATTTCTTATATACACCAAAAGTAAAATAATCAATAAGAAATGACTTTGAAAGCATCTGTCATTCAATTAAGCAAGCACTTCACTAGATAGTAAATGTTATCGACTCTCAAATCTCCATCAGCCCTCTGTATCTGTGTGTTTTGCATCTGAGGATTCAACCAACTGTAGATCAAAAATATTTGGCAAAGATAAAAATGGATAGTTGCATCTGCACTGAACATGTATAGACTTTTTTCTTGTCATTATTCCCTAAACAATACAGCATAACAACTATTTACATAGTATTAGGTATTATAAGTAATCTAGAGATGATTAAAAGTATACAGGAGGATATGCGTAGGTTATATGCAAATACTACACCATTTTATATAAGGGACTTAAGCATCCTTGGATGTTGGTGTCCTCAGGGCATCCTGGAACCAATCCCCTGTGGATACTGGGAGAGAGCTATGTATGGAAGTCAGGTCAGACATAAAACATAGTGTCTCTTAGAAAGCACCTTTTTGGACACTCCCTAGACAGAAATGTAATTTCCAAAGTATACTGAACAAAATAGACTTCTCTTCCTCCTTAACTAAGAGGATAGGCTAATAAGATTTTACTAATAAAATTTAAATTTAAATTTAAATTTAAATTTAAAATACTTCTATGTCTTTATGTAATTACAAACAAAAAGGATGTGATCTTTTCTTACTTACAAAATTGTCAATTTTTGTATATTTAAATTTAAATTTACTAATAAATTAATCCAAGAGGATTTATAACAATTCAATTGACAATTAAATTACATGAAATAAGACATGTCGATGGCAAATTTATAAAGCAAGTGTCTTAAGCACAACAAAAATTAAAAGTGGAAATAATCTCAGGATTTGAGAGGGCAGTTCACAATTAGCAGATATAGTCTGTCTACACAGGAACTAGTGTAGAAAATCTATGCAGTTTTTATTTTTCTTGGTATTAGAATTGTTACTATACTCAGAAGATAATTTGAAGAATTGGTCACAGACTATGATATCTTTCATACTGATAATTTAAATGTAAAGCTCAGTTTGACTCTACTTTTCATATGCCCATTTCAATCTACAGGTAATTCTTATCTAAAAAAATAGATTCAACAAAGTCCTCTTGACTGTTAAAGAAAGAGAGTCGATTGTTTTCACCCAGGCTAGATATATTAACTTAAATCGTAACAGAGGTTTCTATTTATGCTTGATGAACTCCTTGGGGTAGAACCATGACATTGTAGTTGGCAGACCTCCTACTGAGTAATGTCAGTGGACCAGGTCTCTATTTATTTATAGACATTTCAGGATTGGAATATAGGTTAAACCTTACTGCCTAAAAGCAAATAAAGAACAGATTATTTTTAAAGCTCATCAATTAATAATCCCTAATGGACAGGGGAAAAATACCTATTCATGTAGATTATTACTGTGCTACTTACATCTATAGTAACTTTTGATTAAAAAAAATCCATGAAGTAAATTAATAAAAATTACCCATACCACATAAAAAATACTTCTATGTCTTTATGTAATTACAAACAAAAAGGATGTGATCTTTTCTTACTTACAAAATTGTCAATTTTTGTATACAGTGGTTAAAAGCAAGTGGTCTGAAGGTAGAGAACTGGTACTCAAATCTTGGGTCCATCACTTATCTATGTAACCTTGGTCAAGTTACTTAATCTGTCTACTGCTCAGTTATCTCATCTGAAAACGGGAATATTAAAGATGATGGTGATGATACCTATACCTTATTGTGATGATTAAATGACATAATGTATGTAAAACACTTAGACATCATAATATATGTATGTTGCTTTGAAATGTAGCTATATAAACCAACCAAAGGATTACTGAATTTCAGTTTCTTAGAATAAGAAATTCTGGTGAACATTTGGAAGAAATAAGAAAATTGGACTATTGCTATCCAATCAACATTAAATAGAAAATGAATTATGTAGCAAGTATCAGACTTCTATTTATTAAATGGTATTCAGAAGATTTGCAGCATGGATCAGAGTATCCAAGATCTGATTACTTTTCCATTCTTACACACAGGCTTTTATTAAATTATTTGGTAAGTGATCATCTCCAACATGAAACCTTGACCATATAGGAATGCTTCAAATCAAGGCCCAAATCCCAAGTTACCAACTTGTGAAAACGGAACAGCTTGAAGCCCTGAGTATTACAATAGCAAACTTGATTAAATTATTCTCTAGGTGTAGGAGCCAGACAGCCACTGATTGGCCCTCCACATGTCCACTGTTTTAATCCTTCTCAACAAGCTTGCTTTGACCAAATCACATGTTATCTAATTCATACTAATTTTCCACAAGGTCTTCTCTACATCTGGTGTATATTACTTTCATTATCCTAATTAGCTATTAATTATGCTTTTCTCGCAATATATAAAATGTACATGCACTCTTGCAAGAACTGCATTTGACAGATATTCACACTTACTTAACTTTAACAGCTCCACCTAAGGACAAAAGCTGTAATATCAAAAGTGTCTTAAAGTGACTAATTAAGTATTTGGGAGGAAAAAAGTAGATTTGCTTAAAATTTTTAATTTGGATTGGCATGTGCTATCTATATTAAAAATAATGAAGATTCCATGCCACATTTTTATGGACAATTACATAAAATAGGGAACCCACAAGCATGCAAATTAGCACTTGCCTGAAATTATACAAAATCTACTTTCTTGGTGGCCTTTCATGGAAATCTGTATTTCTGGACAAATTGAGAGCTGAGCTTATAGGCCCAAATCCTCCCATTGTGTTTATGTACTAAAGGAATTTATTTAAAGGGTAGAGCCAAAATATTTATAAAATATTATTAAATTAAAAAAATCATATTGGACATAAACATTTGAAGATATCTAATCATGGTTCTACTATGTTCAAGAAGACTCTGAGGATGCAAAACTGCAAGTCAGTACTTGTCACAATCTATATCCCATAAATCCACACCGATAGTGTGGGGGATGAATATTACAATAGATGCATGCACAAGCACAGAGGGAGTAGGGCCACCTAAACTACACATAAAAGGGGCTGGCAAGGCTCTTACACAGAAAGATCCTAAGCAAGGAATATGATCAGATTTGTGTTTTTGAAATACCCCTCTGGTACCAGTGGGGTTGAGGAAGGAGAAGGTGAGACCAAGGCAAATACTGAGCCATCACCATCATGTGTAATTAGAATCACTTTATCTAGTAAGCTTGGTTCAGGTGGTAGAAAACTGTCAAACGTCTGCACTACAACTTCCTGAGAAAAGACAACAGCCCCATGACAGAGGCCCTAACCATTAGACCAACAGAACTCTGGTGTGTTGATCTCTGGTCTATTTCCCTTATAGAATTCTTTAAATAGCACTGAGAACAAAGCATCCATAAGTTTGTTGAATATTTATTGAGTTTCTGCCTTCTGTAATGAGTTGCGTTTGCTCTAAGAAGAATACAGGAATATAAATATGCAAGAGATAATATCCTGGCTCAAAGACCTCACAACTTAACAAAGAATTAACATGTGTTATAGTAATTAGTCCACTTCTAGAATACCACAATATCAGTACGGTTATATTTTAATAGTTTGCTTGCACTTAGATTTTCAGCAAAAATGTCTACATACATGGATCAGTCCACAGTATGCTGTGGTTAAAAAATTACTGCTTTGGAGCAAATGACATTTCATTAAACTATGTGCACATATAGCTCAACAATATAAGCAAATGAAATAAATAATACAAATAAAATATATTTACTAATCGAATACACATTTTCTTGAAATTATTGTAGAAAAAAGATGAGTTTTAGAAGTCACCTAAAGACTTACATGACAAAATAAACTCCCTCTATTTCAGAAATCTAAAATTTAGAAATTTGAGAAATCAAAGAAAAGAATGATCTAATTTACTATATAGGTAGGTTGGTTGATTACATGATTTTAATACAACATGCTAAGGCCACTGAACTCCCTGGATCTCAGAATATCTATGCGGACAGGCATTTCAGGTTCAGCAACTGAGCTCGATATTTCTAGTTTTATTGGAAATGCTGCAGCAGGGAATCTCATTGCTTCATTTGTTATCCCAATGTACTTCTTCACTTCTCAATTATTTGTAAATATTTTAATGCAAAGATTCCATCAAAATCAACCAATAAATATCATCCATCAAAACCTAAGGGAAATCTCACTACCATGGCTGCTCTAACATTTCTAAAAACTGTAGCAAATTATGGTTTGGGTTTCCCTGAATCAAAATGCCTCAAAATTATCCCTTATCCTAAGATCTTGTCCTAAGACATCACTAAAATCTGATAAACTTGTATACTTGAATGTAACAAAGACAAAGATTCATTTTCATATACTTATGTGGATGGGGAAACATCTTTTCATAGAGGAAAAAGTGATGAATAGAAGAGGCTTTCAGTAGATAAAACACTATAAGATATAAATAAAATTAACCATTTCCCTCATATCATATAAACCTTTTATGAACTCTCAAGTCTACATTCTACATTCTGCTTTAGCAAAATCCAATAATTTTATGGCTTTAATAACAAAAATTAAAACTTGGAATAATTGCAAACAATTATACTATAATGGGTTTTTTTAAAGTAAAAAAAAAATTCTTCCTTCCTCATTTTATGAGGAAAAAATTTTGACCAGTTCAAGTAAAATAATCCTAAGTGATACTATTTTAATTATGAACAGTAGACTGATTAGACTTGAGAAAACTGATGCCTCTACCAATCAGGTAAGTGAACATATAACCTCAGAAAAATAACAGGCCAGAAAATTTAGATGCCAGTGATATAGAGACTTATTAGGTACTTAAAGATGCCACCTGTATTCCAAGATCTGGCATGAAACTAGAGAATGTGTGATTAAAAGAGAAAGATTTAAGAAAACATCAAGTTTTATAATGAAACTTATTAGCCAAATTCTCCACCATCAAAGAATGCAATGACTCTTCTATATGTAAGTAGATTTAAACACTTTGATTTGCATGGGATAATCAAGAGATTGTGAGCAAATATAAAAATAATTCAATTTTTTTCCTCACCTTCAAGTCTCCAAGGGCTTTTATATGTTATAATATCTGTATGATCTTTCTACGTCATTCCCTTTAATACTCAGCTCCAACAATCAGCTGATCCCACCGAAATCTCCAATTCAACTTTTTTCCTTGTCTCCCATCTTCTTGATGTCCCTCTCTCCCCTCCTTACCCTGCTTCAACTGCAGGGCCAAAAACTAACCATCATTTGCATACTCCTTCAACTGGCTTGCTTCACTCTCTCAACAAAACCACAGCCCTGGTTAATTGTAACTGTCCATCTATTCTCACCTGTAGGATTGAATATGACCAGAAAAAATCACAACCACACTGACCACACTCACTTCATGACCATGAGTTTAAGTAGACCCTGACACCATCTGACAACCACACTGCACTTCCTTCTCCCATTCTCCTGTAAGACTATTTCACATCTTCTCCCCAACTCCAAATACCCCTTTCCCCATCCCTACTCAAGCTGACGACTTTGCCTCTTACTTCGCTGAGAATATTAAAGCAATCAGAAGAGAACTTCCATCGTCCCCACATCTACCCAGCATCTGCAAGCACACAGACAGATTAACTATGCACCTGCCTATCTAGACGCAACCCTTTCACTTGTACAATTCATCCCTCCCCTGTGGCCTTCTCAAGGATTTTGTTCCAGATATTCTCCTCTCACTTATACCACAAGTTTTTCACTCTATTGGAGCATGCCTATAAGCATAAAAACATGATGTTTCTCCTATGTTAGAAAAAGAAAAAAATCAGAAACAAAAAACAACCTCTTCATTCTACTTCTCCTATTAGCTACTGACTCCCAACCCCATTTCTTTGGTGACCTCTGGAGCAAAATTTTGTGAAAGAATAACCAATACTGTGTCTCCAGTTCCTCTCCTCCTTTTCCCCCACTACTCCTCTGAAATGCTTTGTCACGATTACAATAGGCTCCATATTGCAAAATCCAATGGTCAGTTCTCAGCCCTTATCTTATCTGACCAAGCAGCAACATTGAAGACATAGTCACCCCCTCCCCCCACCGCTTTATTCACTTCACTTCCAGGACACCACTCGCTGTTGGGTTTCCTTCCTTCCCTCCTTCCTGATTAGTCCTTCTCATCTCCTTTGAGGGCCTCCTCTTCTCTCCAACCTCTTCGTGTTTTACTGCCCCAGAGTGCAGATGCTGGCCCTCTTCTCCTCCTGATCCCAACCATCTTACATGGCTTTAAAAACCATCCATATGCCAAGGATATTTTAAGTTATATTTCCAGTTTTATCCCTCCCCTTGACTCCAGATGTGTATATGCCAATGCTTAATTAATATTTACACTTGAAGGTAAAATAGGTCTCTCCAGTTCAGCAGGACCACAAATGAACTCCAGAATTTTCCACCCAAAAGTTGTTTCTCTTGCAGTATTGTCTCAGTTGAGGAAACTACATTCTTCTAGTTGCTCAGGCTAAAGATCTTGGAGTCGTGTTGAGGCTGTCCTTTTCAAATGCCAGACATACAAGCTGTCAGCAATTATAGAGGATTTGTCTTTAACTACTTCTCACCATATCTACTGTCACCACCTTTGTTGGAGGCATCTCTCACATGGGTTATTGCAGTAGCCTCTTCTCTGTGCATCAAACATTGGTCCCCTACTGTCTATTCACAACATAGCAGCTAGAGTGTTCCTAGTTACACCTAAGTCACATCATACAACTTCCTCAGTCAAAACTCTACAACAGATCCTCTTTTCTGTCAGAGAAAAACCACAGGTCCTATATAATCTGGCTCTTTTCCACTATTCTAGCCCTTGCTCACTTTTTTAGCCATCCTCACGTCCCCGTTGTTCCTTAAAATAACCAGGCACATTCTTGTCTTGAGGCCTTTTGACCCAGTTCTTCTTGCTGGACCACTCTTCTAGACCAAGTGTGTTCAAGATATGGTTCCCAGGCCAGCAGCATCAGCAGCTCCTAAGAATTTTGTAGGGCTCACTGCAGACCTACTGAATCAGGAACTGTGAATGGGACCCAGCAATTTACATTTTAAGAAGCCCTACAGGTGTTGCTGTTATACACACTAAAGTTGAGAACCACCACCCTAGATATCTATATGGGTAACGTCTTCACTTCCTTCAAGTCTTTGCTCAGATGTCACTTTCTGAATGAAGCCTACTCTGACCACCCTATTTAGATTCACAGCCTTATTCTTTCCCCAGCACTCCATACTCTTCTGTACTCTGTTCTCCTTTTCCTTTTTTTTGTCACCTATATCTTCTGAAATACTAAAATTGACATTTTTATCATATTATTGTCTCATCCCACTAGATTATAAGCTCCATGTCTTGTTCACTGGTATACACAAGTGTCTCAAACAGAACCTGACGTAATGTAGGTACTCAATAAATTATCTGTTGAATTAACTGAGTGAATGGTTAAGTGGAGCTTAATTGGCATGGCAAATGGGGACAAGGATACAAGTAAAGCATGCCCAACCAGCAGGCAGGGAGTCGTCTGACAGTTGGGGGTTGTGGGCCTGAGGACATAATTAACAAGTGTCACCTCACTTCACTGTAAGGGGTGCAAAGATAAGATACATATGCGTATTAACACTCCAAGTACTGGCCCCATTTTATGGAACACAGGAACCACCCAGGCATCCTGACCACTGTGCATCTTCTTTTCTACTATTATTAGGAAAATGGAAGAATCCAGATTGCTGTCCTCTGCTTTCAGACTATAGAAGCATAGTAGCCTGAACGCTTCCTGATGCCTTGGGCTACCACCGTGGTGGAAGTAGCAAAGTGCACTCGTTACAGTCCCACACCTTCCGAAGTGACAGCTAGAGCTCCTTGACAGAATCCAAGGTTGGGGCAGCTGCATCTATTGTTCTTACATCCTCCCTGGGTTTGTTGCAAATGAGAGGGTTAGAATAGATTTTTGCCTTTCTATATCTGAGTTTAAAAAGTGTTCCAAACAAAAGCAAGGTAAGGGAAAAAAGGGAAAAAAGGAAGGGAAAAAAGATATTAGAGGAAACATTTTTTTTTTAAAGTCTCTGCTATGTACTAATCCCAGCACTAAGTGCTATTGTTTAACATTCACAATATAGCCCAAAGTCAATGGCTGCATCCTGCTACCATCAAAACCATGGTAATACTAGAAGTATATGTGCAACAAAACACAGACACCTTGGCTAAATTGCAATTTCTGCTACATATTTATTCCAAAAAGTGTACAATTTGGTGATCCCTTATTCGTAGAAACAATGCCAAGAAACATAGGACTAAATAAACCAGATCAATTTGCTGCCACTTTTACAAATTCAACACAATGTACTTCTTTGTGAATGTCTAATGTTGGTCCTTATATTGCCTTTAGAATGGTCCCAATATTTGTCTCTAAAATTAATGTAAGTAAAATCACATCTATAAAGGATGAAAAAAAAAGAACCTCTTTAATTACTACCATATTAATGATGGTTACATTAATATTCTATCCTTTTGGCTCTGAACCAACTAATAGGTTTTTTCTAGTACAACAATAAAAACTGTTAAGGGAAATGAGGAAATAGCATGGGGATTATTGCTCTTAGCATTTAATAGGGTATTGGAGTCTTGATGCTTGCTTGCATTTGCTTGGAATAAGTACCTAAGGGAAAATTAAGTTCTAAGCTGGGGCTACTATTTGAAATCCCAGAAAGGACTCCTGGGAATAGTTTGGCTTTCTGTGACAATAGATTTTCTGATGAAGTACACCATTCCCTAATGAAAAAGACCTGGCACTGCTTCATATGATAAAATTTGACCAATGCGAGGAGCATGATGATCAGTTTGGGAATGAGTGTTTTAATAAAAGAAACATGAAATCGGCTGTGCTTTGGCAGGACATACCCCAAACCATCACGAGAGCTGTCGTCCTGGCCCACAGATGATCCCCACCATGCTACAACTGTGCAAGTTCCCATTGACATCACTGACAAAGCTGGCGTGGAGACAAAGACACAATCCAAAAACAGTCATGTTGGATTCCGCTTCGTTGGAGTTGTATGAAAAACAAACCAACTTCCCCGCCTCCCGCTACTTGCTCCCAAAACCTACCATGGAATAGATCTGAGGCTCAGCAGAGCTACTCAAGATGTATATTTCTGGGCAAATGGATAAACAGGGATAATAAAATAGCAATTGTAGAAAGGAAAAAGGCAAATCTTTAAAAAACAATAATGTGGTCAAATGTGATAAATGTGAGAAAAAAGATATAAAAAGTAAACTATAAACTATGTAGGTTGGGAATGTCTAACACTTTAACTGGAACAACAGGCCATAGTTTAGGAGGGGATAATACTTGTTTTTAACTACATTCTATAAAAAGATGCCAGTGCAATATGTTTTACTGTATTGACAATATTGAAGTTTACATATTCATCAATAAAAATTATTTTACATTACCCGCATAAATGCTTGATGTGTTCTACAGTTAGCTACTCTTCTTAATACTTGTATGCTTCCAGTAATCACATCAGAGGTTCCATTAGAAGAAAAATAAAATCTTGATGGAGACTCTGGCTTTCCGTTCACATCCAAACTCATGTTATAAAACAAAACTGCAAAAATGTAGAGAGAATTGCAATAATGTGAGTAATTATCTAAATGCATTTATTTTATTTTTGAAGTGATCCATTAAATAGCTTTTTAAAGACCAACCTGAAATATGAAAAAGGGAACAATTAAAAATAAAAATTTCAAAGCCAGCAGAAGAAAATAAATAACAAAGCTCAGAGCAGAACTAAACAAAATGGAAACCAAAAAAATAATACAAAGGAATCAACGAAACAAGAAGTCAGTTCTTTGAAAAGATAAAGAAAATCAATAGACCACTAGCCAGATTAAACAGAAATAGAAGAGAAAGGACTCAAATCACCGCAATCAGAAATGAAAAAAAGAGACATTACAACTGATACCACAGAAATACAAAAGATCATCTGTGAATACTATGAAAACCTCTACAGTCACAAACTAGAAAATGTAGAGGAAATGGATGAATCCCTAGAAACACACAACCTCCCAAACTTGAATCAGGAAGAAATAGAAATCCTGAACAGACCAATAGTGAGCAGCGAGATTGAAGCAGTAATAAAAAATCTCCCAACAAAAAAGAAAGCTCCAGACCAGACAGATTCACAGCCAAATTCTACCAGACCTACAAAGAAGAACTGGTACCTATCCTACAGAAATTATTCCATAACATTGGGAAGGAGAGAATCCTCCCTAACTCATTCTATGAAGCCAGTATCACCTTGATACCAAAGCCAGGAAAGGACACAACAAAAAAAAGAAAATTACAGACTAATATCCTTTATAAATATAGGTGCAAAAGTCCTCAACAAAATAGTATTTTACAAACCGAATGCAACAGCACATCAAAAAGATAATTCACAATGATCAAGTGGGTTTCATCCCAGGGATGCAAGGATTGTTCAACATAAGCAATCAATAAACGTGATTCACCACAAAAACAGAAACAAAAACAAAGACCACATGATCATCTCAACAGATATTAAAAAGCATTTGATAAAATCCAACACCCTTTTCATGATAAAAACCCTCAACAAACTAGGCATAGAAGGAGCATACCTGAAAATAATAAAAGCCATATATGACAAACACACAGCCAACATACTGAATAGAAAAAGTTGAAAGCATTGCCCCTAAGAACTGGAAGAAGAAAAGGGTACCCACTATCACTACTTCTATGCAACACAGTACTGGAAGTCCTAGCCAGAGCAATCAGGCAAGAGAAAGAAATAAATGGTATCCAAATTGGGAAAGAGGAGGTCAAACTATCCCTTTTTGCTGATGATATGATCTTGTATCTAGGAAATTGTAAAGACTCCACTGAAAGACTCCTAGAATTGATAAATAAATTCAGCAAAGTCTCAGGTTACAAAATCAATGTACACAAAGCAGTAGCATTTCTATATACTAATATCAGTCAAGCTGAGAGTCAAATGAAAGACTCGATTGCCATTCACTGTAGCTAATAATACAAAGAAAATAAAATACCTAGGAATATATAATACTTAACCAAGGTGGTGAAAGATCTCTACAAGGAAAACTACAAAACATTGATGAAAGAAATCAAAGATGACACAAATGGAAAAACATCTCATGCTCATGGACTGGTAGAATAAACTTTGTTAAAATGTCCATACTGCCTTAAGTAATTTACAGATTCAATGCAATCTCTATCAAAATACCAATATCATATATCACAGATCTAGAAAAAATAATTCTAAGCTTCATTTGAAACCCACAAAGATCCTGAATAGCAAAAGCAATCTTAAGCAAAAAGAACAAATCTAGAGGCATTACATCACCAGACTTCAAATTATACCACAAGGATATAGTAACCAAAACAGTATGGTACTGGTATAAAAGTAGAGACATAGACCAATGGAATAGAATACAGAACCCAGAAATAAAATCATCTACCTACAACCAACTGATCTTTGGCAAAGCAGACAACAACATACATTGGGGAAAGGAAACCCCATTCGATAAATGCTAGGAAAACTGCATATCCACATGCAGAAGAATGAAACAGGACTTCTGTCTCTTGCCATATGTGAAAATTAATTCAAGATGGATTAAAGATTTAAATGTAAGTCATGAAACCATAAAAATTCTAGAGGAAAACATAGGAAAAACTCTTCTAGACATCAGCCTAGGCAAAGAATTTATGACTAAGACCCCAAAGGCAAATACAGCAATAACAAAAATAAATAAATGGGGCATGATTAAATTAAGAAGCTTCTGCACAGGAAAGGAAATAATCGGCAGTGTTAATAGTCAACCTACAGAATGAGAGAAAATATTTGCAAACTATACATCTGACAAACGGCTAATATCCAGAATCTACAAAGAATTCAAACAAATCAGCAAGAAAAAAAAAACCCATTAAAAAGTAGGCAAAAGACATGAACAGCAGTTTTCAAAAGAAGATAGACAAATGGCCAACATATGAAAAAATGCTCAACATCACTAATCATCAGGGAAACGTAAATTAAAACCACAGTGAGATACCATCTTACCCCTTCCAGAATGGCCATTATTAAAAAGTTAAAAAACAATAGATGCTGGCGTGGATGCAGAGAGAAAGGAATGCTTACATACTGTTGGTGGAACTGCAAATTAGTACAACCTCTATGGAAAACAGTATGGAGATTCCTCAAAGAAATAAATATAGACTTACCATTCGACCCAGCAATCCCACTACTGGGCATCTACCCTAAGAAAAAGAAGTCATTTTACCAAAAAGACACTGGCACTCGAATGTTTATCACAGCACAGTTCACCAAGACGTGCAATCAACCCAAGTGCCCATCAGTTCATGAGATTAAGAAAATGTGATGTGTATATATATCATGAACTATACTCAATCATAAAACATTAAGAAATAGTGTCCTTTTGCAGCAACTTGGATGGAACTGGAGATCATTATCTTAAGCAAAGCATCTCAGGAATGGAAAAACAAACACCACATGTACTCTCTAATACTTGGGAGCTAACAGATGGGCACAAAAGGATTTAAAGGTCATTGGAAATCAAGAAGGGGGGAGGGGTAAAAACTTACCTACCAGATACAACAAAATATTCAGGTGATGGGCACCCTAAAAGCCCTGACTAAAGCATTATACAAGGTATCCATGTAACAAAAACATTTGTACCCCCTTAATATTTTGAAATTAAAAGAAAAAAAAACATTCTACATAAATATTCTGGTATTAATGAAGGGAAAAAAAGGATGAGGTGCAGGGCTATAAAATATTGTGAAAATTAATTGTTCAAAAATTGTTCGAAATTATTAAACATGACAATTGCATAATGATATAAAATATATATATACATTTCAAAAATTATTTTTATAAATAAAAAAGGTTTACAAACTTCTCTCTGGGTTTCTATTAATATTATCATCATTATTTGCTTAATACTCCTATATATAAAAGTTAAAAACTACCATATCAAAATTGTTACTAATAGTAAAAGTCTTAAGTTTCAGATGTCTTTGGAGTCCTTTTTGTCCTCAGAACACCTGACTCAGAAAGTAGAGGCAGACTACTGTGCTCAAATGTCACTTGGAATAATTCTATCTTGTGTGGTTACATGACTAATTTTATATATAGTCAGGTTTACTGATTTCTGATTTGACGGCTTGCTGTTTTTCTTTTAATTTTCTTATATATAAAGTGAACATAAGGTTCAAAAATCAAATATACATATATATGTATATATATGGTTTACTCAAAAATGTTTTATTTCTAGTCTTATGCTCTGATTTATTTGTCCTTCTCCTCTCTGTTTTTATTGGCTTCTAATTTGACCTTCCAGTGTTTTGTGCAATAATAAAAAAAATATAGACAGTCTCTCAATAAATATCCTAGCAGCTTGGCATGGTTTATTTCAAATCTGACATAGTAAATATTTACCTGCTAAAGATGGTCTTCAAATAAGCAAAAAAATAAGGAAAATTTAAAAAGAAACCAAAAAAATTCCAAGCCAGATCTTACCAAGAAAGTTAGAGCCATTTCCTGAATCTAAATGGGCTCTTTGCAAAACAAGTTAAATCTAATAGTCTGCTGAGGTGTCACTCATTATATAGAAACAATAATTCATAAGTGATAGTTCAAGGAATTTATATAATTCCTGAAGTGTTCATTTATATTTTAGGAGTAACTTATACTTCTGGAAGAATTTTACTTACTTATTTCAAGGAAATGTAAGTATAAAACCTTTATTACTCTTACACATTTCAAATAAATCTTTCAATCATCCTTTTGTTTGGAAAATAATAAAGTCCAAGCCCAACTGACTTTAAAATTACAATAACTGAGATTCGGTACTTCCAAGAGAAAGAGCTGCAATTGAAATAGTCATCTGCAAATTCATCACCCTGAGTTCAGACAAAAAGTAAATGAGAAAAGGATGAATAAAAATCCACTCACACGAAGAAGCAAAATGTCCTGGTTTTATTAAACACACTTACCATGTGAATTATTTCTCCCAAGTAGTCATTTTATGACAATTATAAAGCATGTTTCTGTAACAGTTCTATGGTTATTTATGAATTTCATGTATTTGTCTTCAACCATTTAAAAAATACCTTCTCACAATGGAATTGTTAGCACAGGAAACCCTGATTTCATGTAAAGGGAAAGAGCCCCATGTATTCAACATATACCTTTCAGATAATCCATCAGCTTGTCTGTGTTAATGTATAACTCACTGTAGGGTCAGGCTCTTGAACTGTCACTTCTCCTGTCCATAACCGGATGAAGGCTTGCCTACCCTCTTGTTACTGCAGTTAGGCCAGGACTTTTCCACTATTAAAAATGAGCCTGATCTCAGGTAGAGCTACCAGGCTCATTCCGTATACTTCATTACAAGCTAATTCAGACTGATACCTCTATTACAAAGCCATAGTTTGATTCAATAAGTATTTTCTCCCTCTTCATGATGTATAGATGACAGTCACCTGCAAGGTCATGAGTACAATCAACTCTTGATAGGTCTTGTGGAGATCATAAAGTTTGTGAATTATTAATGTCCAAATGATAAACCCGGGTATGCTTTTCTCCGACTATGGGTTAGTTTCATTCTAATTTTAGCTTAAATATAACATAATTAGGAAGATTAACCTGCTAGTGAAAATGTAATACTTATGAAGTCACATGCATGTGATTTGGGAATGATCACAATTTTGGGTGAGCCACATTAATGCTACTTTACCTAGAAAAGATAATTGAGAGTTGCCTACAGACAGGGAAATAGGCATGGTTCTCAGGAGCTGATCATCGCAGGAAATTATTAAAAGATGTGTATCATTTATAGAAAACAGAAGCAGGTCTAGACTGCAGATAAGTTTCTGCAATTGTTGAAAAAGGATAGAATGTGAAGAAAAGAATCTTCTCCCTTCTCAGGCCTTCTAGCTTAAGCCAGCTCCAGGCTTTGAAAAGCTCAGTAAAACAGAGGAGCTATGGTGGTGTTCTTTCTATTCTAAAGAGATTTCACAGATTAAGTTCAGTTGGTTCACCTTAAACCAATATGGCAAGTGGTACTCTTTCCTTTGCTTCTTGCCATAATCTCTAAACAACTACAGCCTTCTAATGTACCCTAATCATTGGTTAGAAGAACTTCAGAATCTGGAAGTTGGGGAAGCAAGATGCATATCAGGTGGCTACTCCCTCCTGCTCTAAACAAGACCCCACGGCAAAAACCAGTGAGAGCTCAAAAGAGGATAGTAAACTGCACACTCTAACAGGCATTCATTCTGTAGGGCACACTTACCAATGTAACCTGGAACTTCTTTGCCCTTATATGAGAAACAAAGTGTTAGATCCATGCACACAGAAGGCAATCCATTTTCAATACAGTCAAATTTTGTTCTATTTACTGACTCAGGGTGGCTTAAAGAAGCCTCAACAATCACTACCGGTCTTGTCCTAAGAAGGAAATAAAATTAGCAATATTAATTGCAGAATTATTTTTCCTTAAGACAATTGCACTTGTTTTGTCAGTTTGCACTGACCAAGTAATTTCATGAATCTTATTAATAGTACGTGCACACATACTCAATGACACAAAGCAAAAGAAATTTTCATGTAAATGTCTGAAAACATTGACTTTGATGATTTGTTTAATTATATCTATGTAAGGTGGGGAAAATACCCTAAAGTTCAATAGTTAAATTTCAAAATACCAAAAAGAACATTATGAGGTCACTACCACTGCTGATTTTAAACACCACCTCCCGTCATTTACAATTAAGCCCAATTGTCATTAAGCAGTGAAATGTATCAGCCTTACCTTAGCAACACAACAGAATCAGACCGAAAAGCACCAACTGCCACATCTGGAGGATGAAAAACAAAAACACAGATTAATGATCATCATTAGTCAAAGAGAATTACTTTTCAGCCATAAATACTTAACTACATATCACCTTTGACTATATGAAAACATTATCTACAAAAAATTAATTGGAAAGGATATGCTAACACCTTTAAGTTTATTCTACATTTGTCTGAATCTATTCATTTACAATAATATTCATCCCTTTATAAACTTTATGATATAAACTTATGATATAAAGACAGGCTTACTGAAACAAATTTCAATTTTTGGACCAGAAACATTCACCCAGAAATTTACTTTTGAAATAATAAATGATTTTTCTTTCCTTTCATCATCATATGTTCGATTTTCCTAAGTGTTTTTCAGTTTTTCAAGAACAAGGAATATAACATTAAGTAACTAACAGTGTAAAGCTGAGGAACTGCTTGATCATTTTTGGCCCATCCTTGAATTCAAGAGAGCTTCAAAAGTGAAGGGAAAAAAATCATCAGTAAATTGAAGTCTTCCATTTTAGTTTTATGTACTTCACGACAAAGCAGCATCTATAATAGAGCTTATTTCAATTTATTAAATATGGTAAATTTTATACTCACCTACATATCCATTATTATCTGCATCAATTTGTCCTGATATAGACTGTCCAAACATGCTTAATGATTTGCTGATTTGAAGTCCTTCAATTCTCTGAAAAATAGGTAAGATAAGTGGGAAGCAGTTTTTGAACACCTAATATCCCAGAGAAGCAATGGTTTAGCTCAATAATGAGCTTTTCCATGCATGCCTTGGCATATTTACTAATAAAATACATTTTAGTTAAGTCAAATACTTCTAAGAGAGACAAAATTTTCCAGTTTGAAATGGGCAGTTCACAGCTATTTTGTGACTTAAAAAAAATTACTTTCTTTACTTTGTGAGCAAAGGGACAATTACGCAGTACAGATTTTCTAAAACAGTAAAACAGTCCTGACTCCCTCTCCTCAAGTCTTTTTTCATGCTCTGCATTTACTTCCTTGACCAGCATAAATAACTGAACAAGTAATTTGGAAAATAAGATGTCTATAGCCACTTACTGGAACCTACTACTCAGGTTTATAATGAAAGCCAACTTTTTTTTTGTTTGTTTTTTGAGACAGAGTCTTGCTCTGTCACCTGGGCTAGAGTGCAGTGGCGTCATCATAGCTCACTGTAACCTCCAGCTCCTGGGCTCAAGGGATCCTCCTGCCTCAGCCTCCTGAGTAGCTGGGACTACAGGTGCACGCCACCACACCGGGCTAATTTTTCTATTTTTTGTAGAGATGGGGTCTCGCTCTTGCTCAGGCTGGTCTCCAACTCCTGAGCTCAAGCCATGCTCCTGCCTCAGCATCCCAGAGTGCTAGGATTACAGGCATGAGCCATCACGCCTGGCTGAAAGCCAACTTTTTAACAAGAACAACCCAAGTCAGATATGTGCTTCTCATTCTATGTACCCAATTTCATGTTCAGATACTGATTTATGAATATTAAGTTGCTATCTATACAAAGAAAATCAGTATATTTTTAATCAGACAAGTACATATCCTTCATGTCAAATACAGAGAACCACTTGCTCATTTTTGCCTAATCAAAAATAGTGGTGTTAACGTGTCCATAAAAATATCATTGGAAAAACTTTTCTCCTTTGCATATGAATGTAGTTTTTTCTATGCACTGAAATGCCCTGATTTTTCAACATATGAAAGTGAAGTCAGAGTTAGGTCATGGAACTTTATTAAAGTGCTATCATCTTACTACTACACACTGAAAGCAACACAGATATCATATGTGTGTTTAATTTCCCTGTGCAATCTTCATGAAATATGGGGCTTTAGCCACAAGGCAAGACACAGTTAATCAAATAAAAGGGGCATATTTGGAATAGTATGCATATTACCTCAGAACACAAATTTGATGAAATACAAAAGCTAAAGACAAGCTAGAGTGGGAGTGAACTAGGACCCTTATTTATGAGGAAAAAAATGGTTTGAAGAGTTATTAATCCCTTAAAACAAGACCATTTCCCATTATTATAAGAAAATGGCGAAATAGGATGTTAAGCATTTGTAAGAGCAAATTAAGAAAAATAAATCCAGTTAGGCACAGTGGCTCACGCCTGTAATCCTAACACTTTGCGGAGGTGGTGGGGGGGTGTGATGGATGGATTGTTTGAGGCAGGAGTTTGAGACCAGCCTGGACAACATAGCAAGACCCTGTCTCTACAAAAAGTTTTAAAAAAATTAGCTACGTGTAGTGGCATGTGCCTGTAGTTCCAGCTACTTGGGAGGTTGAGGCAGGAAGACTGTTTGAGCCCAGGAGTTCAAGGCTGCAATGAGCTATGATCCCACCACTGCACTCTACCCTGGGCGACAGAGCAAGATTCTGTCTCAAAAAACAAAAACAAACAACCCCACCCAAAAAAAAAACACAAAACAAAAACAGAAAAAGACGACCACATAAAACACTAGAAATTTTAAGGATGCTCTATTATGAATGCTTCTTTTGGAAATAAAATGCTGTCTTACCTGTGAGAAGGTTGGTGAGATCCCATCTACACGGCCATTGTAAATATAAATAGCACCTCGCAAGTCATCTTCTTGCGGAGCTCCAATAGCAACATCTATTCAAGGATATAAATAGTGGAAAAATAAAAATTGTTGATACAACAAATGCAACTTTGAGAACTAATCTTCATGATCCTTAATTCATATCACCTAATATAAGAAAACTTTCTTAAAAAAAAAAAAAAGCTCTTCCCAGATAGAAAAAAAATACTATCATCACATAATGTACAGGATTGCACAGAATAGTTTGTGCATGGAAGAAAGCAGACCGAATGGGTCTGAGAAGTACTCTAACAGAATGGTTAGGGTGTGGGCTCTACAGCCAGATTGCTGGGCTATGACCCTGCTCTGCCACTGTGCACAGCTGTGATTCGCCAGGCCCATTTCTTCATCTCTGTCTTGGTTCCTTCACCTCCAGAATGGGATCATAATTAAACCTACCCTCAGCATAAAAGGACATAACTCATGTAAAGTGCTTAGAGTAGCGCCTGGCATGTAATAAAATTACAATCTGTGAATATTATAATCACAAGAATCTTTCTTTTAAGCTATAGGCTTTACTTTATTTGCAAAATAATTTTTAAATTAATTACTATTCCAATGAAAGTGATTAAGGTGTCTGTTGGGGATAGCTGTACACACCCACAGGATTTCAGAAACTGGATTTGTTCTATGAAATAATGATTGCATCACTTTTATGACTTTGAGATTCATATCAGATTACAATACCAAGAGGAACAAAAAGATTTGGTCAACTGATATAAGAAAACCCAAGAGTAAACAGAAAGACATGGCTGCTTAAGTGCTATAAGTATATAGCATAAAGGAGAAAAATAATTTTCTACAGTTACAAGAGCATTTCTTTATTTTACCAAGTATTGCCTATTTATTTGGGTATATTCATATATTTATTTATATGCAATGTTTTTTATTACTTTAACGGAAACCTAAAGTACAGAAAGTTTGTTTTCATATTACTTATTACCATCAAACCTAAAATCTTTTTAACAACTATAGTGGTAATTTTTGACTGCTATTTCAGTGGGAATAAAAATATCTCTGATATATAACTTTATGCTAAATGCTATACCATTTTATAAATGCAAAAGCCTTTCTATTTTCATTTAAAAAGAAATGGTAAATGCCTATACTTATTTTGTATAGACATGCTAAGGCTAGCCTCTTTTGACTTGTGCAAACTATTTTACACTTTTGTATACAAATTCATCCATTCATTTTTTCATGCACTGGACAAATACTGAGAACCTACTGTACTCCAGGCATTTGCCAGGAGCTGGCAATACATGGGAGTACCACAAAAAGGAACTCATAGTCTAGTGGGGAGGAAGAGCAATTAAAAATAGAACACCACAGAATGCAAGGAGGAAGTGGTAGAAATTAGGGAAGGTTCCTCATAGGATATGATGCCCAAGATGACATTACAGTATTGAAAGGTCATAGCCAGGTGGAGAAAAGGGGGAATGCAGTTCAGACATGGAAAAAAAGCCTGTACAAAAGCAGGCGGGCAAGAGGCAGCCTGGCACACATGAAGAACAGCAACAGGTTTGGAATAGCTGGGGCTAGATTTGTGTAAAATATAGGAGGAAGAGTGCAAAGAAAGAGAGGGGGAGGAGAAGAGGGAGGTGAAGCAAGGGGTGGGGAGAACTGTTTTACAGCCATTGCAGGAGAACAGTGAGCAATTTCCTTAATCAGAGTGGGATTTATACCTCCAGTATTGTGGCTAAATCCCTCGTAACTAGAATTCTATACCTTGATTCTTGATAACACAGGAAAAAAACAACAAGCTTGGGTTATGAAGTGGTTGATATACATAAATTCTCACTAGTGTTATTAGCACTAGTGATCTAAATTAAGGCAAATATCTTGAAACAATACAGATGAGCCTTTTCATAAAACAAATCCAGATCAATTTTTTTCCTATATGGAAGACATCTGGGTATATTCCATCTTTGGCTATCTTACATATATAGATCCAAACTCTTACTGCCTAGGGTAACACTTGGCTCTGTCATACAGCCATCATTATAGACATGAGGAAAATACATTTGAAGTACATATAATAAATAATTAAATGTTTTTCCATACCTACACAACTCAATTTGGGACACAATGTGCACAACACACACATACTTGACAACTTCTTTTACTTTTTGCCTGAACATCTTAATTATTTCATTCTATTAGTATAAATCATAATAATTATCATTAGTAGGATCATAATCTTAACATCAGCCAACACTTAAATAATGTTTATAATGTAGGCACTGTGATAGGGACTTTAAATTTACCCATATAACTCTAACAACCACAGCAAATAAATACTTTTTTATACAAACTTTAACAGATGAGGAAACTGAGGCACAGAGTGTAACTTGTTCAAGGTGACAGGGCCAGGAGGTGATATTGGTGGGATCTGAACCCTGCAGCCTGGCTCCAGAGCCCGTGCTGTCCATCACCACACTCTATAAAATCATCAACAGAGGCTATACCCAAAGCATAGCCTCTGTTGTACCTATAGTACCTCTCTGTACCACCCTCTTAGTACCTATTCCTGTTCTATGTCAAATAAGTGCTCACTTAATGATTTAATATATCAATGTTTATTTCGGGGGTACATAAAATAATAATAAAAGCTTATAATTTACAATTGTAGAGTCTTATTATGGTTCTGCTTTAAAAATATTCAAACATATAGTCTAGAAGTCAGATACTAAAGCTCAAGGTGAACAAAAACTAAACCAACAATACATGGTCTTGCCAAATATCTTTTTGGATTTCCTATGTGAAATATATCTATCAGCCAGCTGGGTTAGTTAGTCTGTGTATCTACCACCTATTCCACAACTTTCTCATAAAATTTTCATGAAAATTTCAAATTCATATTCCTGAAAATTTTACACTGGACTTTTGCTAGATCGATTAGTCATCTCTCCTTAGAGAATGGCTTGCTTTGCTTTTCTAAGGACACAGGAAATAGAGTCTGATTTTTTCCTTTCGAAGAATAAAAAAATATGGCAAATGCCAAAATAATCTAGGTTTGCTACACAAAGCACCACAAAGTTTTACATAATAAAAGGACATTAAGCGTGATTTGCGTCTTATACTAGAGATGGAAGAAGAAAGAACAGGTGGGGTTTTCGTTCTGTCCTACAATCCCTGTCATGAACACAAAGTATCTTCATCCATCAACCCCAGAAAAATAAGATAAGATAGAAGGTGAGGCAAAGGAATTAAAAAAAAAAAAAACATAAAGAAAAATACATGTAGATGCCTTGCCGTTTCACTCAGGCAGACATAGTGGAATGGAATTAAAACATCAGGAAAGAACTAAAACACACTAACCCTACTTCCAAATCATCAATGGTCTTGCTAACATCTAAAATGTAGAAAATGCCTACTCATGGACAAAATTGAAGATAAAATTAAAACTAGACCAACCAGAAAAAGATATATGGTATTACAAACATTCTCTGAAGTGTTAACGTAGCCACTAAATGTAAGTATGTTGTGAATTATAAGTGGGATTATAAATGAAACTATAAATAGCATAAAATATGCAGAAATATTAAAAACAATCATTTGAATAATAACCTTCCAGACATAAATATGTTACCTTTAGTAGTGGAGTGCTGAGGACTCTCAGAAAAACAAGTGCTGTCTGAAACCCAGGATCTCTTACACAAACTGAAAGACTACATTGTCCCCTGAAGGTCCCCTCTGAAGTCCTCTTCTTAAGTCTTATGGACAGGACACTTTCTGTCCATCCTTCACAACACTGGAAAATTGTCTGCAATTTTCTCAGGTGCTAGAGTGATTTTGACAAGGGAATGTGCCTATTGTCCATGACAGTTTTACAACTATCTGATTGCCAGAGTAATTCAGGTTTGTCACTGACATTTTGATGCCACAAAAATCATTTCTCATGTGTATGCCCCTATATATTTTGGCACATTCAAAATAGTGAAAATAGTGAATGGTCTTCCTTGAATGTGCCAATTAAAACAAGACATAGAGGAACCATAAGTAAACAAAGTACTTTTAAACAATTTTGTGTTTTCAAAAGAAAGAATCATATTATCTGACATAACACATGAAATATCAAGGTGCATAAACAGAATTTTATCCATAGATTTTTATTAGATAGGAAAATTCACCACTAAGTAAGGTTTTTATTTTTCATTTGATTATAAAACTATAAAAAAAGGATGCCATTACTTTCTTCATTTTCATTTATTATGGCACATACTCTATACCTGGTATGGTACTTCTGACCCAAAATAAATGCTCAATAAATATCACAACATTGTTACTTGTGAAATGTAACATCAATTATAATATTAATAAAATTTCATACATGTTTTATTGTTATGTTTAATCATAACAAAAAAGTATCTACATATATTTTTCTCCTTTCATTTTTAAAATAGCAAAAAAAATCCAGAAATGGTAATATTTGTATACCAAATTACACTATTTTATATTTTAGAAGATTCATTTGAAGCATGTATTCAGTAACTAACTCTCTTCTTGTAGAATAATGCATTTTATACATTTAAAGTAGATTAAAGCATTTAGGTACAAGAAGGAATTAAGGAGGTGAGAATTTATAGCACCCCCTCACTTATTTTTAGTATCCAAGAAAGCTTTAGCCTAATATTACCATATACTAATTGCCAAAGGCCTTATCAGGAAGACACAGTTTTGAGCCCTAAAAGTAAGTATCAAATACTTATTTGCTGAACTCTAAAAAACTGCACTCTCCCCTCTCAAACCTATTCATCAATTTATGCAGTTTTAACAGACTTGGTTACCACACAGTACGAGGTCAAAAAAAGCAGATTTTAAGAGGGAATACTGGTACATCTAGGCATTTTAATAACAGGGCTGACATCCATGTGCACAGTTATAAGAGTACCATCTATTCAATTATTGAAATACTTCCATATCAGTAGGTAAATAGACTATCCCTGAGTTTCCCAGTTGCCTCCCCTCACCCCTGCTCAGAACTCTGTTCTAGAATCCCCCAAATCCTCCCACAATATGGCTACAGGGAATGCCTAGCACAGCAGGAGTCTTCCAGAAGCCTGCTCCAGCTCTGCAGCCAGCCTCTGTTGGGTTTTGTCAGTATTTTTACTGTACTAACAGTTAAACACCATGGTTCAATGAGTCTATGATACACATTTCCCATATCCTTCACATTTTATTATTTCTGAAATCAGGATTCTCCTTAAAATAGAAAAATGGTGGGTGTCACTATTTAATAGGCAGCATTTTTTTTAGGGACACATAAATAATAGTGCAACTTCTAATCAGTGGTGCCTTAGAATCAATGAAATAAACCTTTTGAATATCACCCTTTATTAACAATGGTAGGATCAATAGCTGACAATTGAGGAGAAGTCAGATGTAACACTTAAAAGAAAACTTGGCATACAATTCTGGATCCATTTTCTATAGAAAGGCAAACAACACAAAACTCCAATCAGATTCTCTTCCATGAGCCATCCCAAAAGTGGAAATCACATACCAAATTAGATAATTTTAATTACCTCCAAAGCCATCATTGTCAATGTCACCAAGATTAACTATAGATTCCCCAAATCTTGCAGCGTATTTGTCACTTCCAATGAGTTTTGTTTCCATTTCGTTCATTACTGCTCCCTGGACAGCAAGGGAGAGAAAAGGTGTCATTATAACACTCCCTGACAACTTTACACATGACTTACTGTTGTAATTGGATATGGATTTTTTCTAATGTGTCAAACAAGTTGGATAAACCACAGACTGAGCTTTAGTACACACATCTCAGCTCAATTCAATAAATATTTATTGAGTCTGTCAACACATAATAGTATGATTAGAGCTCAGAGGACATAAAAAATTGTCAAACTCATGATCCCTAGCTTTGAAAATCCAATAAATTATTTTGATAATTCAATTTAGCAAATATTTATTGAGCTTCTACTAAAGACAATGCACGGTGCAAAGAGTGAACAGGTGAAAGGGGACAAGGTAGTGTGTTTAAAACACACTTCCTTTCCTCAAGAAGCCCACAGTTATAGAAGGAGGACTTAGTACAAGCATGCAAATAACTTAGAAGTACAAACTGCTTTACAATATCAAGAGGCAAAAAAGGAATATCTAATTGTGATAATAGATTTCATAAAGGAGATGGCATGTGAGGTGGCTCTTGAAGGATAAGTGTAACTTTGATATACGGAGAAAACTATCAGCAAAACAAATTCCAAAGCATTTGGCTATAATGAATGGTATGTATAATACTAATAAATGAGATAAAAAATTCAGATTGCAGTCTTATGGTGTAGCATTTTGATTGTGGAGGAAAACTTATTCTTAATTTAGTGGACAACAGGAAATCACTGAAGGTTTCTGAGTTGAGGAACGACATGACTAGAGCTGGCCTCTGGAACCGTCCAGGAATAATGGAGCATGGATTTGTCAATTTCCAACTTCCTAGGATGTAGGAAGATGAGTTATTACAATAAGACATTCAATAATGTTGCCATAATGAGCTGTTGAAGTAACAGCTACCAGTTCTCTTTGCAAACTTTGATCATGTCAGTCCCTTGTATTAAAAAAAGAAAAAATCTATGTAGCACACATCATAGATCCTTTCCTCTTCTCAAACAAACCTATTGGTCATTCCCTAAGCACACACATGTTCTTCCCCTGTGAAGTGTCCTTCACCTTTTACTTTCCAATTGAAAAATTGACCATGTTGTATTCAATCGTTAACTCCCATGTTTGGCATCTTCCCAAGATCCTAAGGTCCTGGAAGTCAGGGCTAAGATTATTCTCAACTCTTTTCATAGTCCTTGTTACATTTCTGATATTCACTAAATGTCATTTATTTTATATGAACTAAGATGACTGACAATCATCTCTATAGATGTAATCCCTGACACCAAAGTGGTGAATGATTCTACCAAAGGAATAAGGGATAAAACAGCTTCACTCCTGGGAAAATGCCCAAATCAAAGAGCAGAGGGAAGAAGATGCTCCAGGGAGGACAGACAAGGTATAGATTTGAGACAATGCAATGGTACTGGAGTTCTGGAAGGAGAGTTTCAAGAGGAAGTGGTGATCACTCGTCTGCAGCATTCTCCAGTCACAGAGAACAGTGAAAAAGAGTTTGCCGGGGACCCCTGATAGCTATTTTAGCAGAAGCAGGTGAAAGTCAGAGTCATTCAAGTACCATTCTTTCTTGAGTTCATTCAAAAACAGTATCAGAGTATCCACACATCCAGGACTCTTCCAAGTCCGAGGAAATAGCAGTAAACAAGAGGGATGATTGCTTTCCACACGGCGTTCATACTCCAGTAGACAGACAATAGCAAACCAAATAAATGTCGATATATAAGAGAGAGCAGTAGTTAGCGCCATTTCAGAGAGTTGAGAAATAGGAGGTTAGATGGGAACAAAGGAAGACTAATCTGCACCAGATGATTTAAAAGCTGAAATCAGTTATTAAATTAACCCCAGTGATCAACAGTAGTGCCTTAGGGTAGGCAAGAGGCAAGAATAGGAGGGTAGCCTAGTGGATAGGGCTCCTTTCTTGCCCTTGAAACAAAGGAGCTCTACTTTTACCTGTTTTTAAAATAAGATTAAGATTTCAATGGGGAAAAAATTCTATATTGCTTTATTTTAGGTATATATATGTGCTACTGTTTAAAGTGGTCTCAAAAAAAGTTTACTTGTAAAGAAAAAGATAAATTTGCAGTATGAAGATGTAGTAAGTATAAGGAAGACCATTTACGGAAAGGGAAAATCTCTATGGAAGGAAAATTGTCTGATTAATGAGATTCTAATGATCACTGTGTAGATGATATGCCTTTACTATTAAATTTAGGTTTAAACACAGTCCAAGAAATCCCAAAACATAAATAACCTCCCTGCTTTATATTTTGAACTTTGAGAATCTTCCAGCTTTATGAGATTAGAGTGTTCTCTCTCTTAAATTGTACAGAGTTTAGTCAGATGCTTAGTATAAGAACTTATTAAATGTTCTGAAACCATTAAACACAGTTATAAATACCTTCTTGAAACAGATTTTACCTTGTTGAATCCTGACTGAAAAATGCTGTGCCATAAGAAATGAAACAATTTTCTCACAATCCTGCTCTTATTTTCAAATCAAAGGAACAGGCAAAGAAGACCCCATTAAGGCCCTATCAATTTTTTGTTTTGATTTAATGTCAAGAAGCTAGGATGGCAAGATAAAGCCAGTAGAACTCTTCAAATTGAATCATCAGTCAATTTTATATTTTTATCAAGAATATAATCTATATGAATTATGAAAACTAATATTTTATCAAAACATCTTGTTTCTGTTTTCAAATCAAGAAATTAAAAACATTTAATTCTTTATCTTCTAGTAAATTTTATAATTTATTAAACTATGTAAGAACCTTAATGATAGAACTATTAAGAAATCTACATTTTGAAGAATGTATAAAAATCATTCTTTCAAATTAGATGTGTATCAAAATAAAACTAAAAGAAATTTCAACTACTAGAATGAACACATACAAGCTGTGAGTGGAGAAACTCCATAACACTTTATCTCACACTCCTGGAATATCAAAACAGGATAATGACCTTCCATCATCATGTTCCATTTCACTTTAAGAGCCTCAGTACAATACTGGAAGTTTTACTTTTATCAGTAAAATAAACCTAAGAATCGATAGTCTCAGAACTCTGGAATGAGAACAATGTCGGTTTTGATCATAATTCCATAAATGGCTTCCAGTTTGTGGGCAATTAATTGGACATACCGAGCCAGAGTTGAGATACACAAACACTCTTCCCTCCTCTCTGATGGTGCTCTGCATGGGAGCTCCCACAAGTAGATCTGAGAAGCCATCTGCGTTGAGGTCCACAGCACACACAGACGCTCCAAAATATGAGCCAAGCTGTCCCAAAGCAAACCAGATCCAATCATTGAGAAAAAGGCAAGGGTACTCACAAAAGTCCTCAGCAATACCAAAGGTAGAGACATATTACCTTTTTACCTTTCATTTCGTGCAAGATATTTAGTCCTTTTTCATCAGTGCTGAATATATATGCCTGTAATTGGGGAAAGAATTAGAAAAGGGTAGATTGCTATCAGATTTTTTTAAAAAAACAACTTATTTTACATTTGATCAAAACATCAATTTTTATAATTTATAATTATTCAAGTGTAAACAATATCTTTTTAAGGGTGGTACAAAGGGTTTAGGGATCTACTGTTACATTAATGTGCCTTACTTGTAAAACTGTCTTCTCAGGAATTATATTATTGATCTCACAGAGAGGGCACAGAAAGTGTTGTTTGCTTCACTTTTCAAAAGGAAGGCTCAGAAAAACTGAAGGACCAATTTTCACATAGCAATGTGGCAATAACTAGAACCAGAAAGAACACTTCCTTCTTTCTAGTCTTACCACAAAATACCTACGTGCCTCGATTTCTTTTCAGCTATAAAACTGTTATATATAACAAACGTATTCCCTGGACATCTTTAGATAATTCTATTTTACGAACAACTTACTTATAAGAAAGAACGGTCTCATTTGACTTATATAATTTTCCTGAAAGCTTGTGTGCTACATTTCTTCTAAAATCATAAATCTTTCATTAACTCCACTAAATGTAATACACTGTTCATCATTTCTAATCTTCCATCCCTTAGAAAATCTGCAGTTTTCCCTTTAATATCTTATTCATGCAATTTACTTGAACCTTTGTGAAGAAATAGCTATAAAAACATAATTCTTACTTTGCCAATCTGTTCATATTGAGGAGCTCCTCCAACCACTTCGGTAGTATGCCGACTCCGAAAGTGACCAGCTCCAACTGAATATCCTTCAAGAAAAGGGAGAAAAGTATGAGAATCCTTATTTACAATGGGTAAAATATATCATATATCTATTCATAGAATTAAATGATACTGAATTCAAAATGACTACATAAAGCAGAATTTTAATATCTAGCATAGCAATGCTCAAAATTGGTCATTTATTACATGTTTTAAGCAATTTTGATGTGTTATGAAACTGTAGTCATGAGGTTTATGTTTCCAAGTCCTAGAAATTGAAAAAGGCATGTTTATATCTGTTTATTCCCTGTGTGGTACCAGTAATCAGCTTCTAGGATTACACAAGAAACATTTTAGAGTATATAAAATATAAATTCTAAACTTTAAATAAAAATCATCCTGAAGTTCAACTTTTTTGCCATAAAATCTTTCTATTTATTGTGGTGACTTTATGATGACAAAAGGTAAAATATTTTTATTTTATGTGATAAAAGGCATATCAAGTTACATTTCTTATAATACTTTCAGACATCTGTCAATCATAAACAAGAAAATGTTGAATTGCAAATCAATTCCTCTGCTTGAAAATGAATTCCTTCAGTTTGAATGGAAAAAATACTGCTTTTTAATAATTTTTCTGAGTATAAGATGCTCATATTTGGAGCATATACAGTTTAAACAAACCTGTATTTTCTAAGAAAGGATAGGAAAAGCATTTATTTTCTTGTAATGGGAATTAATGCCAGAAAATTTTGTATTTCTGTAGAAATATAGATGATAAAGTATCCTACTGCTGATTTATGAGATGAAGACAATGAGGAGGAGGAGGTGGATAAAAATAGTTAAGCTCTGGGAAATATTCTAAGAACTTGTGAGGCGAAGGTCAATGAGCCGTTTTTAGACCCATATGCTTCATAATGTTACCCCTCCTTCTAGAATGCTGTCCCCACTGGCTTTCATTTGGTCCTTTAAGACACTATACTTACTCATACATGTTCAAATGAGTTAATTCATGTAAAGTTCTTTTAAAAAGTTTCTGGGATGTGGTAAGCCTTCGGTAGATGCTGCCTACATAATAATAAGTTGACCGCATAAAGATACGAGCTTATAAGCATTTCCTAAAGTGAACTGCAAAGAGTAAACTACACTAGGAGTTCTAGTCAAAGAATTATATTAATATATTGCTGATTGCAGTCACGTATGTAAATGTAAAATATTAAGTTAACTAAAGTTTCACAGCTTCTATACTTAAGTGACAGCTTTTGAACTTCCTCTTTAATTACCACTGGCCACTTACATCTTTTCAAAATACTATTTCCCGTATTTATAATTACAGCACTATAAAACAGAGATAATTTGAGTTTGTCAGTTTTCATAGTACCTAAATAGCTTCCATATTTTACTTGATTTTGATTGTTTGCAAAAGCCTTGTATTGATTTGTGGTTATATTGTAGACAAAAAGAGAGCCAGTCCAATAAAATGATCCCGGGGCTCCCATCACAATTAAATCCTGTAAGGAAAAAAAAATATGTCATCATTCAAAAGTTAAATGTCACCACCTAAAACCTCCTCTGGATACATAACATTTTAAGTAAATAGTGAAGAGAATATATTATTATAGTAAATTTCTGAATTATGAGCATTTTATGAAGCTAAAATCAAATCAGAAAAAAGCCAGAGAAGCTAATGGATTTCTACCTGACAGCAGAATTTCAGAGAAGAAATCTGAAACTGTCCCATTTAACAGTGGATTTTAAAAATTGAAGATAGAATCATCAACCATTAGAGTAAGCTTTCAGGAGAAAGGCAATATGGTTTCTATTAAAGAAAATCATATGTGGGTAATTCATTAGTGCTCATTACAGAGACAACAGGTGTTGCCAAAGGATAAAAAGTGGACTTAATTATTTCAATTTGCAAAAAGCCACTGACCACTTTATCTAACAATGTTAGCTTAGCAAAAAAAAAAGTCCAGTGAAGTTTGGGGCATATTTTATTATAAATAGGAATTTCAAAAAAGGAAACAGAAGGAATGTTGGAACGAGCATGCCCTTGTCTGGTACAGTATGAACACTTCCAGCAATCAAGCCCATTTAACATATTTCTAAACAATCCTGAACTTTAAAAAATAGGTCAATATATATAGAAACTAAAGAAAACATTATTGTAAGCATTTTTTAATATAATAGGTCATATTTACAAAAATTGTTAACCCAGAACTTGATACACCTTGATTTCCATCAAAAAACATTCATGAATCCATAATGGGTTTTTAAGAGAAACTGGGAGATTTAGGGGTTGAGGGTAACTGTGACATTTCATAGTAAAGCCTAGACTGTTACAAAAGAGAACTTGGGAATACTGCGTATCTGATTTAAAAGGATATTAAGTTCTTAAATATCCCAATTATCATAATGTTAATGCAAAATGTGGATCCATATGCTTCCTTTCTCCTGTAATTAGTAATTAAAAATAACATACTTGGATCGATATTTTCAATACCTAAGTTAACAATTAATTGTAGCTACTTTTGATTTTCATTAAACTCTTGATGAAAACAATATTCTTTAGTATAGATTTTAGTTGGTCTTGTGTTGCATAGCCATCTAAATAATAACATTTTCTCAAAATATATGTGGAATATTGAGTGGAAAAAATTAAGTTGTAATATTTGGAAATTTAAGAGACATCATGCAGATGTTACATAATTTTTACTTTAAAGCATAACATCAGTCTTAAACCTTCAGAATAATTTAGGTTCTACCTGTAAACACTCATAGCAGCTTTTTGAACTATTACCTCTGTGTAAAAACTAGATATTCCAGCTTGACATGATGCAAAATTTTCTCCAAATTTTTTCATAAAATCTAAAACAGAATATAAAAACAATTCAGAATTTCATTTTAAAATAAAGAGATAATCTCCATAATTTGCTTTTCTTATAAATCCTTACAAATAAGCCTCTTAAGGTCTCTATTTTGTCCTCTCATTTTTTTAAAAAAAGTAACTTTGATACAATTTAAGATTAGAAATCTTTTCCATATTAATCATCAAAATATCCCTATGAAATGGCGATAAAAATACCTCCTGCCTCCTCTTCACAGGAATATGCAGCATACACTCAAAAATTCGTCAAATGAATATGTAAGACAGAGGTAGGATCTATGACTTTGAGTCCATATCTTTTTATTGCATATATTTAAGGTGTACATCATTTTGATATATATATGTACACACGCATAGTGAAATGATTACTACACTCAAGCAAATTAACATACCCATCTCCTCACAGTGACCTTTGTGTGTGGTAAGACCACCTGCAATCTACTCACTTGGCAAATTTCCAGTACACAATAAAATATTATTAGCTATAGTCTTCATGCTGTACATTGGATCTCTAGACTTATTTATCCTTCATCACTGTAATTTTGCACTGTTTGACCAACATCTCCCCCTTCCCAACTCCCTTCTTGCCCCTGCTAACCACCTTTATACTCTATGTATTTGACATTTTTAGATTCCAATATAAGTGAGATTATACAGTATTTGTCTTTCTGTGTCTGGCTTATTTCACTTAACAAAATGTCCTCCAGGTTCATCTATGGTGTCACAAATGACAGGATTTCCTTTCTAAAGGCTGAGTAATGTTCCATTGTGTATGTATTATTTATATATGTGTATACACCACTGCCCCAACACACACACTCACAATTCCTTATCATTCATCTGTCTACAGACACAGGTTGTTTCCCTATCTTGGCAATTTGTGAATGATGCTGCAATGAACATGGAAACACAGATATCTCTATGTGGTAACAATTTCATTTCCTTTGGGTACATATCCAGAAGAGGGATTGCTGGATCATATGGTAGTTCTATTTTTTTTTTCTGTTTTTAATTTTTTGAGGAAGCTCCGTACTGTTTTCCATAACAGCTGTACCAATTACAGTCCAATACTGTGAAAGTGTTCCAATTTCTCCACGTCTTTACCAACACTTGATATCTTGTCTTTTTGATAATAGCCATTCTAAGGGGTGTGAAGTGATATTTCATTGTGGTTTATGATTTGCATTTCCCTGATGATAAGTGATGTTGAGAAACTTTTCATATACCTATTGGCCATTTTGAGGCCTTCTTTGAAAACAAAGATATTCTGGTTTTGCCCATTTTTAAAATTAGGTTACTTGGGATTTTTTGCTATTGAGTTAGTGAGTTCCATATATATTTTAGACATTAACCCTTTATCAGGTGTACGGTTTGCAAATATTTTCTCCCACTCCATAGGTTGTCTCTTTTACTCTGTTGCTTTCTTTGCTGTGCAGAAGCTTTTTAGTTTAAGGCAGTCTCACTTGTTTATTTTTGCTCTTGTTGCCCAAGCTTTTGGTAATGATATCCAAAAAATCATTGCCCAACCAACGTCAAGTTCTTCTCCTATGTTTTCTTCTAGGAGTTTTGTGATTTCAGGTCTTATGTTTGTCTTTAATACATTTTGAGTTGATTCTTGCATATAGTGTAAGATTCCTATTTCTTTCTTTTGCATGTAGATATCCAATTTTCCCAACACCATTTATTGAAGAGAGTATCCTTTCCTAGATTTTGTCCAGCTTAAAATACAGACTGAATCAAGATCTGCATGGAGACGGAGGGTCTTTTATTGCAAAGCCCCACAAATGAATGCTTTTGAAACTTACTAAAGAGACATAGCTTTACCTGTTAAGAAGAACTGACATAAGTAAACCTCTATGAAAATAAGAAATACGAAATCTTCTTTTTGGCTTTGCCTACCAGAAAACTTAAATTGCTAAGTCATTTATAATTACCATTTCCTGTCATGAGTTTTCACTCCTTTTTATATCTTACTTGATCCTATATTTTACAATTTTAGGTGTGTTTAGGTTTATGCCATCTTGAATTTTGTTTGCATATGGCAAGGTATATCTGAGCAGAAATAAAAACTACTGTGAAAATGTTTTAAGGTATAAATCATTAGGAAAGAGGATGATAAATTTACAGAAACCTAGACTGAGTTTTATTGCAGTTGAGAATTTAATATTCACTTTTTATCTTCCTGGCGTCCAAAGGCAAAATAGAAATACATATGATATAAGCTTCTCTGTAACAACAAATATCCGGGAGAAAAGACCCCAATATTATTAGAGTCAATAATTGAATTCAAATACTTGGCCAGAGTTTTTATAGCTAATAAAAATTTTCTTTGGATGCTGGGGGTTTTTCTAAGGGGGTCTGGGGTTGGAAAAATTGGAAATCGGCATTCACATATGTTTCTTCATTTTCTAAGGAGACATTTTTAGAATTTTAGTTTTATTGAAGATATCATTTTAAATGCTCTATTGACATTCACCCCTAACTTTGCTCACTTCATTTGTTTATGTCCTAGCTCTGTACATGCTGATGCTACCTATAGCAGAGAACTTCCATGGGAAAGACCTTTCAAACTTGAAACACCAGTCTCTTCCTGTTTCAAGGAATACAAGTGAATTAGGGGAAAAAAAAAACAAGAGTGAAAGATTTGCTTCCACTTATACTTTGATTCTTCCTGAGTACTCTTAGGAGCTAAAAGTAAAGCAAGAAACCTAAACAGTATTTTTCTTTTAAATTAGATTTTCAATATAATTTCATGAGTTTAAGTATTGTATAATTACTGGGCATTAGACCCACTTACACCAAACCAAAAGTAAATTTAATGCAAAAGTGGGTAATTACCAACTAGATTCCAGAATTATTCAAATTAAACTGTAGAATTTTTATAGCACAAAGTATATTTATGAAAACAAATGCTCCTGCAATTGAGTAAAGAAAGAAAAGGAAGGAACACTTTTAGTAGGTAAAAAGAATATAGCTACTTTGAAGCTCTCCCTCTCCGAACATCCAAACTTGAAAATTAAAAAAAAAAAAAAACTAAACTAAAATGTATTCACTTATTTCTCTGGATCTAGTTAATATCAAAATCATGCCTTACCTTGATAACAGGGAGCTATTCTTCTACTCAGTTCTGTTCGTAAATCAGAGGGCATTCCATAACAAACACCAGTCGGGAGCTTATTTTCATTCTTTATGTAAAATATATTTTTCCATCTATGCCCACAAGTCTGAATAAAATAAAAGTAGACCAAATGATGTAAAAGTTCCACCCAGAATATCAAATTTCACCATGGATCACTGGATCAATTTCAATACCTACCACAATGGATCCATTTTCTCCTGGCTGTCTGGCAAGTGTGACCCCCAACCACTGATTGTCTCTCTCTTCCAAACAAGTCTTTCCACAAGGGTCTCCAGTAGGGCTACCTACAGCATTTGAAAATAATTGTATCATCAGTTATGCTGAAAACAACATTATTCTACAAGAGCAGAGAAAACAAACATCCCCAGTGCTTTTCCTTCGACCACTTGTCTGTCATCTTATATTCAGCGTATAATGCGGGGTAAATGTGAGTTACTCTGTGCCAGTATCCTCGTTCTCTCATACAAGGTGATTTTCATTTGTAGAAACGACCTCCGACTGGTAGCACCATGAAGAGACAGACTCAGTGATATAGGAGATGGCTAACCAACACGACTAGAGTGGGGAAGACCGGTTAAAACCAACATAGGCTGTGCAAATACAACTGCAGTGTCTTATACTTGGAAAATAATTTACCATGTATTTAGCAACGTAAGCAATATTATCAGAGCACTTTTTAAAATGTTTCTTGTACTGAGACATTTAGAAAGACCACAATACGGTCCTCACCAATTAAGGCACAGTATATTGGAGCCGGAAGGTGATGACTGAGCATGCAGAAAGTGGAACATAGAATTAGCATACTAATAACGCATAGCATTTACATCAAACTGCCCTATGTTCTGCATTTAGTGGAATGTGACTCATGTTTTCAACAAAGATAAAATGACTCTGAAAACCAGATTATTTCATTAGTAAATAAAAAACTTCAATAAGCACTTTGGCAAATGCACAAATAGCCAGAAAGTCAAATATAAATAAAATATTCACGTGCAATATAGTACTTTGTACAATAAAAAGTAATCTTCACAGTGACTTTTTCTTTTGTTAGCATAAATTCTTTGCTTTATAACTGGGATCCTATTAAAATCCTATATTTAAGTGATTTCAAATTAGTAAATTTGGGGGAGAATAAGCTACAGTATCATAAGATTCTTTTTGCTGTCTCTATTTTCACCCTCTTCAATTGGCGCTTGACAATTCTATTCCATCTGTGCTTAATTCCAATGGCAGAGAAGTATTTTAGCATCAATTTGATTGGATAAGGATGTGGAACTTGGTTTGCTCACTTAATTTCAAACGTTGGTCACTAGGTGCCAAGTTTTCACACATTTATGGTGACCATTCTTTATATCATTAGGCACTTTGTCTCCTCCTATAACTTGACCTCTAGATACAGCTTCCTGGGCAAACTCAAAATACTTTCATAGATAAGGCTAATATTTTGGAAATGAAATTATTTGCACTAAATCTCCTGGGTAGGAGAGATTTTGTTGAAGGAGTGTGGGAAGATGTTTGTGTATACATTTGTTTGTCCTCCAAAATGTCATTTGGGTAGAATAGAACTCTTAATCATGGCTGAACTAAAGAAAATGTTCTAGCCCCTCCTCTGGAGATTGATTGAGTCGGTCCAGGTGAGGCCCTGACTTCCCCAGTGGTTCTTATGGTCAGAAACACCATTAAAATGGAATGTGGATAATGTTTTTCCGGCCAGCCTTCCTGTAGAATAATGACAACTCCCACTAATTGGCAATGGCTTCCTGCAGGGCTAGACTGAAAGGTCTGGGGAAAGAATGCTGGGGTTGATAGGCAACGTCTGCTACTGGAATGGGAAGGGAATCTTGCTTCAGCCCGATCCTTGATAAAGGATGGCCCCAGGCAGACACATAAGATCTCCATGTTAAAAGGAAGGAAGGAAGGAAGGAGGGGAGGAATGACAGGAAAAGAGAGGGGTGCACGGAAGGAAGGAGGGAAAAATATACTGTGGGAGGTGGTGGGTAAGGTCTAACATAGGGAGTTGTTATTGTGCCTACATAATGCCAAACCAACATAACTGAAATGAAATACGATGGCAAACAAATTTTAGTTTTCAGTTTGCCTTTTCACTAAAATCACCAGTTATTTTTTTACTGTCAAAAATTGATGATAAATGGTAGATTTAGACCTTAAGTTGAAGTTCCTGTTATTTACCACAATAAACATACCAAGGAAATACCTTCTGAAAATACTAAAATTTTTCTAAAATTATAGTCAACACTTAGTTAACTAAGACAATTGAGCAGGAGGGATATTCAGGACAGAAGAGGATAGAGGTCACAAATAACACATTCTTTCTGTTAAAATATGGTACCTTTAATGGATATTTTCATTAAGATCATATGTAATATTTAGAAACTAATTTACTCTTCTAGAGATAGCTGCCCAGAAGTTTAAAATAGACAATAGCTTAGAACCACAAACTAACCATGAAACTACTTGATGAAAATAGCCAGAAAGTTTCCACGTGCAAAAATAGTGTATTGCTATTGTCTGTTTCTTAGTTGAGCTCTCTGTTTTGTAAATTTTAAAATGAAGACTAGAGAAACTCTTTCGTTAAGCTGTTTCCTGTTTAATATTCTGTGTTGCCTCCCCCCACCTCCTGTTTTAGTTTTAGCTCCATCAGGTAACATCACAATGTCATCACTGCTCAGTCTCACACTTAGGTTCACATACATCACAAAATACTCACTTTCCCACTTCCCAACTCACTTCCCTCAAACATCTTAGTTTCCCTGCCCGAGTTTCTCTCAGATCCCCGGGAGGAGAGCCGCTATACCATTCTGTTATTTTAGGATGCGTCCCATGTGGTCACACCAAAGTCCTGGGATTTTATTTCCAGTGTGACTCATGCCCTTCCTGTTTTCCTTATTATAGGTTAAAAATTATTCTTAGGAACAGGAGAACAAATAGCCCTCCAGAAGCCACAAGAAAGAGATGTTTACCTAAGAAGAAATGTAGTAAAAGCCTTCTCAGGAATCCAGTGGCCCACTCACCCTGGAGTGGAAAAGATTTCAAATAGAGAAACATAGTGGGTGTGTCAGTTGGGAGTGGGGGGTGGAGTTAAATGGTGCTAGACATAATCAAGCATCTGTTTGTTATTGTGTGGTTCCAAAAATAGTTGCCTTCTAACAAACAGATACAATTTCTGATTAATGGCAATTAATTTTCAAAGGTACACTATGTGTTTATTGTTAGTTACTCCACTCTTGGATAACTGAGAGATGACTGTCAGCATCAGCAGTCAAGGGTCCTCAGACACACAGGATGTGATCGCTAGACAAAATTACAGTGAAATTGATTAATATTCTTCAGGAAGAAGTATTTTCATTTCTGTTTAGGTTAACTACATTTGTTTATTTACAACTATCCTGGCCTACTTCCAAAGACGAGTAAATAGTGACCTCATTCATCCTGGCCTGGAATTTATCACGTTTATCATCATACCACCCCCAACACACAGCCCAGAAATGTGTACTGAAAATGGAAGGGTCAATAAATAAAAAAAAAAATTCAAACTTGGATTGTGGTTTGACTAAGCATCTTCTATTTGTATTATGTGTCTTAATTCAAAATGTGTGTCCAAAAGGATGCATAGCAAAAAAGAAAATTCATAAATATAAAGTCATGAAACAATCACTCTTCCACAAAAGAAAAACTAATCCTAATAAGGGAGCAAACACACATACTCACATTTAGATGTTTCTCCTTTTCACTTCTTAACACTGTTTCTACGATAGAGGCAGCCTCCAACAGCAACAATAACACAGAGGTACTTTCAAGTACTGATGACAAGCTAGGATCAGTTCAAAGAACATCCTGCAAGTCCCCACTACTGTTCTGGGTCCCTTTTATTTTATTTTATTTTTTAATTTCTGGAAATTTTTTCTCCTTTTCTTCTGTAGTGCCTGCAGAATCTTGGTAGAAGAGGTAAGACCTTCACACAGTCAGCTTATGTTCAGGGCCTTCTCCAAGGCCTTTCTCTCTTAACCTTGCATGCTCCCGAGCCCACTCTATTACCACGTAGTACTCAGCCTTGATTGGACATTAGGATCAACTGAAGGGAGTTTTAAACAAATACCAACACCTGGGCCCCACTGCCAGAGGCTCAGATTTGATGAGGCTGGGTTGAGACCAGACATCAGAATTTTTTAAAAGGTTCTAAGGTAAGTTGTAGTTTACAGTTGGGCTTGTGAACAACTGCTTTACAATGTAGATTGTTATGCCTTTTCCTGTACTATATATCATATTTGAGAAAAAAAACCACTGTTTTAAAATAATAGTAATATCTTTTTGTCCCCCTTGATTTCAGCTAGATGTTGAAATAGAATATCAAAGGTCAAGCAAATTTTCTTCATGTAGAAATACAGTATTTCTAATTTGGTCAAAAATGATGATTATGAGAACTGTCATGAGAAAGCTAATTCTCATGAATTTCCCTGACAGAACACCATAAATAAACTCAGATTATCTTTATATTTTATCCAAATGTAACGCTTAAATGATTTAGAATCTGGTTTCCAATTCAGCTCGTACATTACTAATCTAAACTCTTAGTAAATCAAATCAGCTCCATAATTGAAAAAGTACTTTACACGGTTTAACATAAAAGAGGTCAGCAGAAATTAACATGTGATAATTTCCTATGCTTTTATACAACTAGAATGACTAATTCTTAACACAGTTGAGTGCATTTTCCCAGCAGACATTAAAAACACAAAGCCACATAAAAACCAGCCCCCTTATTCTAAAAAGTAAGCCCATCTTCCTCTTTTCTCTTCATTTTCATTTGGGAAAGAAAATATAAAAATATATGCTTACTACTTCAGGTTTTTATTTCCACTTACTGATTTTTATCAGTATATACAAGTGGGTATGTAAATATGAATAAACAGTAATTTTGAAGAATGAAAATAAAAAATGTGAGCCAAATAGAGAGGTATACCCTTTACTCCCCCGCCCTTTCTTGTTATTCATATCACCAGTTTTAGTGTCATTGCTCCAAGTGCCAAAAATGTGACAGGGACTATGGAAGACTAGATATTTGTTCTTGTATGTCACCTCCATGAGAGCAAATTGACTTTTGTTGACAATGGCATTCCCACAGCTCAGAATAGTGCCTTCCACACAGTAGGCAGGAACTCAATACATATTTGCTGAGGGAGAGAATTTTGAAATACATTATGGAACTACAAAAATCCTTTACTAGAGTGTACTACTGCATAGTTTTCACCAAACTCTCAGGGATCTAAGCTTTGGAGAGATCTTTTCCCTTCATTATGATTCTTCCCTACTTCTCTTCCAAAATATTATTTCCTTAAGTTTTAAGATAGTAACAGATGGTTTGAAGGAAAACAGCCTTTGCAAGTTCGAAGATCTTTACATAGTGTGCGATTTGTAAGTAGGATGATTTAAGACTGAGAATCAGTCCTGGGACCCACAGGAGATACCTATCTCAAAGGGTTTCTGCAAGGATTGTGGAGTAAATGAGATGTGTGAAGTGCTTGGACAAGAGCCTGGCAGAGAAAACAAGCAAATGTTAGTTGCTGTTGACATTATTATTTTAAGGATTAAGTGGAACATATATTAAGCTGCATATACATCACTGCATACAATCTCCTCCATAAAATATACATGGCACATCGTTGTTGGGGAGCCTTATCCTACACATTAACTCATTTTATACCCACAGTAATAGCAGAAGATGAGAAAATTGAGTCTTAAAGAAATCAAGTAACTTGCTTAAATCCATGAGGCTGGTAAATGGAAAAGATTAGAATAAAAAGTAACATTAATCTCTAAATTACTTTGCACCACTCTATAGCATACACAATAGAACTCTACAAATATTTCAAAAATATGAATTAACTGAAATAGATTTCACTTCCTGAATCTTTTTTCAGCTGAAAATGTGTAAAATACCAAGTCTGCCCACAGACCGTATAGTCAACTTTCGATTGTTCAAGAAAAATGTCACTTACTTGGTCCCTATCTGCCTTTTTCTCCATTTAGATCAGTTCTTAGTATTTTGGCATTTCCACTGAAGTAAGAAGGACCAAGGGAAAAGGTCAGACTCAAAGTTCTTCTTTCTATAACTTGTTGACAGTTCGAGTGAAACACTTTGTGTGCCTGGGACTTTTGAATACAATAAAATGTTTGGTGTATCTGCCTGCGTCACTGTACTGTGGCTTCCCGTCAATTCAGACATTTGACTGGGGCTAAGTCTGACTTGCTGGCTGTTAAGACAACACACACACTTATCTGATCTTTCAAAACTCATGATGTGATTTCAAGTTTCAGAAAAATAGTGAAAGCCCTTATTTCCACCAATTGATTTTTTTTCTAAAGTTGAAGTTCTATTCCATTGAAAGATGAGTCCTATACATTTCAAACTCTTCTGCTCTAAAATTTTTCTTAAATCCTGAAAAAGGAATTACTCTTGTTCTATTATATGTTTTATAAAGAGTCATTCCTTCATCTTTTTTATAGAAGCAATAATTACTGAGTGAATATAATTATACAATTCCTTCACCCTCATAGATTCAAAATATTAGAAAAACATACATGGAATTAAAAGTGAGAAAATCAATTCAAATATGACAATATTATAAAACCTACCATTGCAGAGCTATGAAGATTAAAGAAAACTTATGCCTGTGCATACAAAACTGCCTGGCACCTAGTAGATGTTCAATAAATGGTCAATGCTTCTGCTTCCCAGGGTACTTACATTATATTGATTTGTGCTGAGCCAGCAGAGGGCGCTCACAGTGCTCTGAGACTTGATGAGCAGACTTCAGCTCTTCAATCCAAATGGCCCCTTCATTTAGTTTTTCCTATCAAGCCCTAATTACTACTAATCCATTATATTATACTGACTATATTAAACTACATACTTTTCTCACACATCTAATGAAACATGGTGGTGATGTTTCCAAAAGATAATAGTGATGTTTATGAATTCCACAGCAATAAAAATAATTTTCGGTAATAAAAAGCAAAATACCCGTTTTAGAAGTGATACAGGACATGAAAGTACTAAACTTCCAAGATCTTTTCCTCCAGCTAGTCTAGTAGCAAATGAGTCAAAATATTAAAACATCAAAATTAGACACCATTCTCAAAGTATTTCTTTTTGGAAACACACTTATTTAAATGTCATATTCTCAGACTGCCTAATCAAAATCTGATAATGGACAGCAATCATTATCATCATCACAATTTTATGAATTAGGAAGCTGAAACAGGAGAGACTAAGCGTCTTGCCTAAGGTCACACCACTAATAAGCAGGGAAAGGATTCAAACCACGTTATCACCCACCACCCTATGCTGCTGTACAATGATTTATGATTAGTCCTTTTCCATGTTAATTCCAGATATTGACATTATTAATCCTATACTATACTCTTGTATTTCTAAAATAACCTACTACTAAAATACTATATATTAACTTCCAACGTTAGAAAAAAAGGGAAAAAAATTCTGTACTTCCATGGTTTTCAATTAATCTCTTGGATTTAAAAATTCATTTGAAAAACTATCGCTAATGTGTGGATACCATTTTGTATATCTCAGAAATAAGATCAAAACAAAAATGTAAACAGGAAAAAGCTCCAGGGAAATCTGCTTGGTGGTCAGTATTGAAATTCTGTGCTTGGCTTTGAAATTCATAGGGTAAGATGGATGTAAAAAAAGAATTAAAAGAGATCAGGAAGATAGCAAAGTTTAAAAATATGTGTGAGAAATAAAAATCAGTGAGGAATCTATCACGTTGTCCTGACCAGTTCAGGATCAAACTGACTTGAGTTACAGATCTCAAAGGACATTTCTCCTTTGATATCTGTAGATATGAAACACAGAAACGTAAAGGGTAGAATTAGATGTTGCGGAGACAATAATTGGTGGACAATATGATGATATTCTAATGACTACTAGAAAACTTTCACAAGAAGACAAAGAATGGTATGGGGGTAAGCTAGGCCTAGAAAGGTTTCACAAACAGATGGTAGGTACTGACCAGGGTCGTCTTCTACATAGGGCATGATTTTAAAAGGACATGTCTAATCTGCTTCACATAAGGAGTCCCATAAAAGGGATTCAAAAACTAAGTCTTCAGTCTCACTATTTCTAAACATATTCATTGTGAATTATAGTATTTCATGTAATTTCTATAAAATGACTTCACATCATTTATTAAAATTCTTGGGGGTAAACTGAGAACAAACACACTACATTACTGAGCCCGGTCCTGTCACTTGTAAGTCTACATCCTCATGTTCTAATTTGATGTTTCCAGCTATTCTTAAAATTAAAAATTTCTGTTTTTAAATACAGTAAATTTCAAGCTCCCCATCTCAGGAGTGGGTGTGATTGTTTGGATTGCCTGGTGTGAGTAAACGGAGTCTTTGGAACCCAAGGCTGAGCTAGACCCCTTGGAGTGAAGCTGAAATGGGCAGCAAATCCCATAGGATTTCACCCAAATCTGGAAAATGTATCCACTCACTTCACGTTTATTGAGCCCTTACATGTGCTCTTCAAAACTGGCCAGAACTGGCTCCACTACTCAGGTTTCACTCCTGCAGGAAACTTTCTCTCATTGTTCATTTCTTCTCGCCACTGTGTGCATCTCTATTGTCATCTCTATTATATTATCTCATAATTAATTATCTGTTTACCTGTCTCTGCTGTCATCTAGACTGAGTCCTTTGAGGGCTTCCACTGTGTCTCATTCAACTTTGTATTTCCAGTACATAAGTAATAAATAAAACGTATTGAACTAATGCAGGAACAACCCAGTTAAAAGAGTGGTTGTGACTTGCTGTCATTCCTCACTTCTCAACCCTCTGCGGTCCGGCTTCACCATCAACACTTGTCATACCAAGGTTACTAGCGAACTGATTCTCTCTAAACCCAACGAAACCTCATAAATTCTTATCTTGCTTGATGTCTTGGCAACTTTTAATACTGCCAACCACTCTCCTCTTCTCAAAACACTCTCTTCCTTTGACTTCTATAATGCCTCATTGACCTAATTTTCTTGCTACCTCTTTGGCTTCTCCTCCTCTGTCTTTTTCTCAGGCTCCTCTTTTCTTCTACAGTGCTTCTCAACCCTGGATGAATATTGGGATCATCTGGGGACCTCTGGCAACCCCTGATGCCCTACCTAAACCCACCCCAGAGATTTTATTAGTTTGGGATAGGGCCACCCGAACTGGTATTCTTAAAGCCCTGCAGGAGAATTTAAGTTGCAGCCAGAGTTGAGCAGTTGTATTCCAGACACTTCTCAAATTATAGGCATCCTTAGGAATCTACCCTTGGCTCTTTGATCTATTCACCCTATAGAGCTCCCAGGTTAAGCTCATTTACCTCCATGGCTTTGATTATCATGTCTATGACAATTACTCTTGCCTCTGAATTGCCAGTACAGATCTCTCTCCTGCCTACCAGACCCATACATCCAATGGATTACTAGACACTTACTTCTATGTCTCACAAGAATCTCAAGCCAATGAAACTCATCATTTTGCCAGAAAAACTGCTGCTCTTCCCTTTTTCAGTACATTGCACCATCAGCCTTGCAACAGCTTAAGTCAGAACCCTGGGTAACATCTTTGAAAGCTTCTTCTGCTTCATCTCTCTCGTTCAGTAATCACCAACTGCTGTTGACTCTGTCTTCTAAAGATCTGTAGAATCCCTATGTTCTTCTCTATTCCCACTGCCAACGTTCTAGAACAGGCATCTGTAATCTGTAGCCTAAATTATAACAAAATCTTCCTACAACTGACTCACTTCCTTCAGTCTTAACCCATTTACTCCAAAGCATTCACTACCCTTCAACCAGAAGAATCTGTCAAACACACAAATCTGATCACGTCATGCCCCAGTTTCAGACACTTCAGGATAAATTCATACTTACAAAGTTGTACCAAAATCATCCCTTCCTGCCTCTCCAAACTGCTGTCCACTTTATACTCTACAATCCAACTGTACACATCTTTCAGGTCTTCAAAGGTACCTTGCCCTCAAAGACCTCAAGGACTTTACATGCACTGCATTGTCTGGCACACTTTCCTGTAGTCTCTTCCTCTGGCTGACTCCTGATTACTATTTAGTTCCTCACCTGAACATCAATTCCTCAGGAAGCCATCATCTTATTCTCATAACTAGATTAACTCTTCCCACCATACTTTCCTGTAACAACCTATAGACTGTAAGCCCCTGGGACAAGGAGCATGTTTCTTTTCTATGTCCAGATTCTGGCCCTTAGGCATCCCTTAATAAATGACTGAATACATGACCCACATGTACAGTAGATTACCATATCTGGCCCCAGAAGTGTTGCTAAGGGGAGATATTTTTGATCACTATGTATATCACTCTGTGACCAAGTAAACTTGAGGCAAAAAATAAAGTGCATCGAGAAAGCCTCATCTCTCAAATTAGAGACGAGGTGGAAACCTCATCCACCTAATTTGAAGATGAAGTTTGGGAAATTGCTGGAAATCAGGGAACTTCTTTCTGTTAAGCTGACAGTTGATTAATGAAGCTCTCTGTCTTGATTTTCTGCAGAAGTAGCATAATAGCCTATGTTCAGGGATGATTTTTCAAAATGAACAATCTGCATCAATCTCAGCTTCATAAGCTACAACTTAAAACATATTGCAAATGAAAAAAGAAAAAGAAAGTTATCAAGAAAAACATATTTGAAGTTTCAACAGTGAGACTTCTGCCATTTAATGTTAAGCTAATAACTCCCGTGAGTCGAGTAAAAGTGAGGGTTAGAGGCTGGGTGTAGGCAACTCAGGCCTGTATTCCCAGCACTTTGGGAGGCTGAGGCAGGAGGATGACTTGAGGCCAGGAGTTCAAGACCAGCCTGGACAACATAGTGAGACTCCAGCTCTAAAACAAACCAAAAACTTAAAAGTGAGGCTTGGGTAATCATTAGTTTAATGATACAATGCTGATTAACTCAACCTCTTTCAATAGGTTATGTAATCATGAACCAGGAGGCTGGCTAAGGTAATATAATTTTCAGAAAGAAATTCAAAGAGGGGTAATGGTGACTAACTTGAAATGAGTCATTGGTTTTTCCAGTAAGAAAAAGAGAAGCACAGAGAGGGAGCTTGAAGTCCCAGTAACTATAGAGCACTTGGTCTGGAGAAGAAAAGTGAAAGTCCTGTTCATTTTATGCATGGCTACTGGGAAAGCACCTGCTAAGAAGTCAGTGTTATTTTACACAGGGAATTTATGTTTTTCTACAGCAGTTCTGCCCAATAGAAATATAATGCAAGCCCATATGAAATTTTCAATTTTATAGTAGCCACATTAAAAAAGTAAAAAATAAGTAAAACTAATTTTAGTATTTTTTGAACCTAATAAATCCAAAATATTACTTCACTATGTAATCAATATTAATTTTTAAATATTTATTTTAGTATGTAATCAATATCTTTAAAATTAATGAGGTTTTTTGGTACTAAGTCTTTGAAATCCAGTATGTAATTCACAACACCTCTCATTGCAGACTAGCCACATTTCATGTGTTCAACAGCCACATATGATTAGTGGCTATTGTATTGGACAGTGTAAATATGTAACTTTAGACTATTATCCAGATGAATGTCAGTGTGTGTGAGCGTGTGTGTATACATGTATGTGTATAATGCTATTAGTGGTAATTCCAAAGTAAGGGAAATACTGCAGTGTCTTTGTTAACCATTTATATATTTTATGATGTTCTAATTCTTTGAATATTGGTAACCCCATAGATGGACTATGCTTAACTATATTAATGGAGTCATTATTTGTGACATCTCGATTCAAGAAGCATCTGTCAACAAAGTTTCCTTTAAACAAGCCTCGGTGAGGACACAGAGTGCCTGAGTGGAAGACTAAGTGGATATATGGAAATCACCATGGCCTCCTCAGACAGAGTCTTAATGAGCAGGTCTGGGCCTAGGCCCTCCTGATGGGAAGACTACCTTCCTCTGGTATCCAGGAACTGAGAGAAGACATACCTCTCTAGCAGGCAGGGATGTGGAACATGACTGATTGTATGAAGGAAAAAAAGTACCTGTGGTACTATCCAGGCAACTTTCTTGACATGTCCTCTGCAGTCAATTCACTTCACTAAAAGAGGTATCTTACCCCTAACATTTCTCATCCTGGCCATTAATAGATAAATGGGCATTTGCTGCTCTCTTCTGATTATGGCTACAGTGAGTATGACATAGTATGTGACAACATTATCCACAGTGGTGGATTAGGGTGGGGTAGGGAGGGGGAAGTGTTGACCTCCTCTTTTGAGGGAAGGAGTCTATCTGAACCAACTGTTGATCTGCAATTCTACAGACTTAAAAGACTAGTCCATATGGATATTTTGAATTGTGTAGGAGATGGGCACCCTTTTAAGAGACCCTGTACTTTCATATTCTTGATAGAAAATAAAGTTATTCCAAATGAAAGAAGATACCTTATGAACATGGCAATCATAACTCAATCTTTAGTTATTTTATATTTTTTGATGAGCCAAAAAGAAAATATTTTTCGTTGTGTTTCACTTCAACTGTTACATTTTAATTAAAACATTTAACTTTTTAACTTTTGGTTTAGTTTATTAATTGTCTTTATTTATTAACCTCAACCTGCTTATTACAGATAACGTACAGATAATATATTTAAGTGGAAAATACAGATAGGAAGAAATAAACTACTATTTTGTGAATGTCTATTTTGTGTTAGGTACTGAGCTAGCATTTTTCAAACATTAGGGTCATTCACATTTGAGAAAGGACAATTGAAGCTATTTTATACAGAAGATTCTCTCTCTCTCTCTCTCTCTCTCTCACACACACACACACACACACACACACCACTCTTCTGTATAAGATGGCTTATATATATTTACACACACCCTTGAAACTTCTTCATACGAAATAGTGCATAGCCCATAAAACTGAGAATCCTAAAATATCTTAATTACCAATTTATTGTTTTACAGTGTTTTCTTTCTAGACTTTAGCCTCAATTCCTATTTTATAGCTTTAAGTTACTTCTGAATTTGTTCTGAATAGAGACACACAGTTTTTTTCATTTAAGAAAAAAAGATATATATATTTTTTAGAATGTTACATGAGAAATAACTTCAGTCAACTCTTTGGCAAGTACTCAAAGCTATTATGACAGCTATCAATGTCTTAACTAGTTAATTGACTAGGAATCTTGTCTTTTTGTCTTTCATCTCAGTAAGTACTTTGTATATTGACCAAATTTTGAAAGTTAAGACTATCACTTTGACTTGTCATTTCTAATTAATTCTCTTACTCAGTAAAACTTTCCCTTTACTATATTTCACTTTCCTTTTATTCTTTTACCCATCTAACAAGTCTTCATTTAATTCACGTTTGTTATGGTCTACCATGTGCACACTTTTCTGAGAATATTTCTTTAATCATCTCCTATGCTCCACACACCCAAAGAATTTAGGTTTGCCTTCAATTGACAGGCATTATTGTCTGAAATTTTATGTAGTATTATGCTGTGATCTATCCAGTTAAACACAGACATCCAGAAATAATTCAGGCCCCATCCAGACAGGAAGTAGGTGCTAAATACCAGTAGTTATAATGTCATGGATCAGGAAACTACGACAACAGAAATGAAATTGTTCCCTCTTGAGACCTTGCCAAGATCCTCAGGCAGACCAAGGTTGTTTGCTCCACTCCCTAATTCTTCACCCCACAACTCTCTCATGCAATGAAAATTACGCTTTGCAAAATTATTCCAAATGTATAGGTTTGTGAATATTTTATGCATTCCAATTTGCCTGCTAGGATGGAGGATGCTCAACAAGAGGCTGGGGCATACTCTACATGCTACAGATAACTCCTGGACTTTTATGGGTGCTCTCTGAGTTAAAAGTAAAAATTCCATTATATTCACACTATTTGAATTCATTCAAATAAAGGGAACGAGCTTCACAGTTTAAGAAAAGGAAAGACTGCTATAAAAAGAAAAAGGAATTAAAAATGCAATAACTAGCTAATTTCAAAAGTCCATTTATAGCAAAGATAAATATAAAAAGTACCAATTGTGACCTTTCATTCACCATTTACAGATGATCCATCAGTTCCGTCAGACAACACACTGGACCCTTCATTTAATTTTATTTGCATGGAAGATGCATGCATGGAAGGAAAGGGCTTACTTAGACCTTGGACCCAAGCAGACCTGACTTTGACTTGGGGTCTTACCTACCTCTCACTAGCTAAGTAACTTTAGAAAAGGTACTCGCAACTCTCTGAGTCAGAGTCCTTACATGTAAAGTAGGAACGATGTCAACCATGACCCAGGGTTGCATAGAGGGGGGGAAAAATTAAGCAATGTGTATAGCAGTGCCCAACACTGTTTGGAACAAGATAGGTCTGGATTAGTATTAGTTCCCCTTTCTTCCCCCACTTGTCTGTGTGCAAAAAATTTGCTTTTGGCTTTGAAACATGAAACTTCTCCCCTCCCCCATCAGTACACATTTTTCAAGTCGTCACAAATCTAAGAACAGACATTAAAAAATGACTGCAAAAAGATGGACCCATTCAACAGAGTTTTGGGAATAAAAAATTATATGCTAAGCCTCATGTTAACGATATTAACAATGAAGATGCCAATTTTCCTTGTGCTTTTCTTTTACATTGCATATTCTAAGTAAAACTATATCATTTTTTTAAAAAGCCCTTAGGCTAAATGACAGGATATGGGATCAATTCCAACGGCTATTCCTGATATGCCCCTTAGCCTGTTCTTTAACAAGGGTGAAAGGGTGGTAGGTCAAAGATGGAAATAAAATTCTTAAATATTGGCTTAGCTGGATCCTGTCCTTAATATGCTGAGAGACTTTAAAATGTGTTTTACACATGGAAGGAGAGAGGGAGAGGTGAAGAGAAGGTATCATAAGAAACTTTCCTCTGCGTAGTTTTGTCAGAATACTGCAATCATTGCCATAAGCAAACGGGAGAAAAATATTGATAAAAAGAAAGGGATACTTTTATATTAAGAAGAGAAAATGGTGTGGAGTTAAAACTGAAACTCTGTACGCTTTAAACTATAAGTAACAGGCGACACGAGTTTTTCCAGGACTTGTCCTATAGTGGGGTGCACAAGCAGGAGTGAGGGATGGTAACTCATTCTTTGTCCCAGACCCAACTCACCCAGCTGGAGCTGTTCGCACGTCCGGCCTGGATTCTTTCCAATCCTGCATCTGTAAATCGCCCCGGGATTGACCACTGAAGCGTTGGCGAGCCAGTTGGCAGTGGGCGCCCCCACCACGAGCCTAAAGCGACAAACGTGCACGTGCGCACAGACGTGAGCTGTGCTACCCACTGAACTCCCCGTCTCGACCAACGTGCAGTTGGCGGCGGGGCAAATTCCCCTCCTCTCCTCCCCCCACCACCCCCGCACCCAGCCGGCCACCTCTGACTCGCAGCTCCAGGGCCTTGCCCCAGAACACACCAGGAGCTGCCACCCCAAGATAAGTTAGTTTCCCGGGGAGATCTCCAGCGAGCTGGCTGTCGCAGCGGTTCCCTTCTGCATTCTCCGGGGAGAGGAAAGTTTGAACCAGGCAGGGAATCCCTGGGGCGCCGTTCTCACGCCGCTCTGAGATGCCCAGAGCGCCGAGTCCGACTCCACTCACCATCGATTCGCCCCGTGGCTGTGCAGCACGACGGAGTAGCCAAACAGCGTGTTTGGGGGGCCCTGGTAAAGCAGCGCGCTCCCGGTGTCCACGTTGTAGGGGCGCCCGGTCGGGACCCCCAGGCACAGCAACAGCATCACCGCCTCCCGGACAGCGGGGCCGCGCCTCGCTTCTCCAGCCATGCGCTCTCCGTGGGGAGCATCCAACACCAAACGGCCACTGCCCCAAAGTTGCACGACATGCGACGGCTGGCCAAGGGGGAAGAGCGCCCCAAGAGATGAGGCGCAGTGTGTCCGGCCCTGGCTGGCGAGAGGAAAGGAGGGAGGGAGGAGGGAGGGGAAGTCGCCAGCCGCGGGCGGAGCGATCGGGGCGGCCCGGGATGCCGCGCGCCCGCCGGACCCCACGCCCGGATTCTGCGGCCGGGAGGTGCGGGTGCTCCAGCGGTCCCGGGGCGCTGGCCGCTGGGTGGGGTCCCGGGCGTGGTACGACGGCGCAGGGCCGGGCTCCGTCTCCCCCCACGCGCGGCTGTAGGGGGCGCTGGGGGACCTCGGCTGCGCAGGACGCGCGGTCGGGCCCCGGCCTCCCAGCCCGCAGAGCGCGGGACGGCTCGGCGCTCCCGGGGCTCGGCACGAGTGGACTTGGAAGCGGCACGAGGCTTCCCCTTTTAACCGCGGTGGCCGCCTGGATGCGGTGCCGTGTGGCCCCAACCTTCGCGCGCCCCACTGTGCCCAGCCTAGGCCGCCAGCCCGGAGTGGCCCAAAGGCCAGCCACAAACCCGGGGACAGGGACTACGGCGGGGAACCGTCCAGTTCTTTAGTTGCTAATAACCACTATATCTCATTTTTCGGGCGGGCTGAGAAATTATCCAGAGCTACAAATTAAAACAAAACAAAACAAAACAAAACAAAACAAAACAAAACAAAGAACTCCTGGGGAACATTTTGGTGACAAAGACGTTATGGCTATTCTCTTCGAGACTCACAGCCCTGCAACCTTCTATACCCACTTCCTTCCTCCCCACACTTCCTCTTAAGCCCGGGCTGCATGGGCGAGCAGGCAAGCGGCAGCCCCTCGGGCTGAATGGCTGGCGGGCGGGCTAGGCTGCTGCTGACCCCAATAGAGGTTAGGTTAAGGAAGCACTGTGACTTGACTCACTTCAGTGGATTCCTCTGAAGGATTCTTGGTGATTCCCTTTTCAAGCAGCCACTTATTTGCTATGGGACACACCTGTCATCTGTTGTTAGACCCAGGGTGACGTCAGAGTCATAATGAGCCTCTGAAAATGTTCTACAGACCCTCAACACACCTGAAGTGGGTAATGAGTCTCATCCTAATACAATTCAGATGTGCCTCGGGTTTTCTTCTTCAGCTACCACAGAGACAGCCATGGATGATTATTAAACTGATATTTGCAAGAGATGCAGGTCCAATTATTTATTGTTGCTATATGGAAAAACAAAAGAAGAATGGAAAAGACTTCATCAAAGGGTGTGTCTGTGTGCTAATACCATATTTAAATAGCACATCTTAAGTTGAAATAGCAGACACACAGTAAAATTCTTTTTCATTCACTCAGCACATTCATTCAACAGGCACTATGCTAGGCCCACAGGACACACCATGAACAAGGTAGGACTGATACAAGCCTTCAGGAAAATTTTCACTGAAATGGTAGATAGAAAAACTTATACTAACTAGAGAAAGTTCCAGATCCTTTAGGGACACTTAAGGAGAGATTCGAAGGACAAGATGGGTTGAGTCAGGCTAAGAAGTTTGAGAGGAAGAATGAGGGAGGGCTCTAGCAGGGCCAGGTGGAGGAACTGAAAGAGGCTGCCTGGTTCTGGGGTATTTGGCCACCCACACACAGGCTGGTGTGATATGAAGCTAACTAGGGAAGCAGGGTGGCACGGTGAACCACATAAGCCAGGTTAGGAATTTTAATTCTATGCTGGGCTGACAGAAAACTGTTGAAGGATTTGTCTTGGTTAGCTGTGGGTTTCAGAAGTGTGAAAGCAAAACTGGATACAGAAAACCTAATTTTGGAGGCTCCTGCAGTAATCAGTAGAGAGAGGATGGTGGCCTGAATTAGGAAGTCAAAGGAAGGATAGAGTAAAAAATAGATTCAAGAGCTATCTAAGAGATAGAACCCAATAGAACTTGGTGATAGAATTGAGAAACATGAATGTAGGGCTGAGACGAAGGAGTCAGGATGAAGCCTAAGTTTCAGGTTTGGGAACTAGGTATATGACGCTACATTCATGGTGAAAAAACACACTGAGAAGTGAGGTTGTGCGGGTGTTTGCACGCGTGCGTGCATGGGATGGGTGCGTTGATGAGTTAACTTTTAGACATGTGGAGTTTGAGATGTTTGTGGAATGTTGGGATATTCTAGCCAAACCCAACCCAGTTATTTTTACTCTCTTGTCAACAAGACAAAACAAGAGAAATATTCTTTGCAGCAAAGGAAAAGTTAATAACGGTGTGTGATAAATCTATTATAAAAATGAAATGAAATGGCTTCCAGAAAGGTAGTTATCAGGGCCACGGTGAATGGTCCTGCTCTGTGTCTTTCTACAATAGTACAAAGTGTGTTTCTTTCTGAGTAGATCTACGTGCTGATTTTAACCCAGATCCACAACAGCTCACATTGTCATTATTTTGAAATAAGCAATTCCTCTCATTTGCAGTCATAAAATCTCTAGTTGTGGCCTGGGAAGCAGGTATATTGAAACCACTCTGACACCCTCCAGACACTGGCAAAACCAGAGCCATTGATCTGAACCCCTACCTCTTTCTTTCCCTCCCTTCACCAAAATCCTTTACAATGAAAGCCACTCAACACAATTCTTTTCATGGCAAAGTTAAGGTGACTAGCAGCTAGTAGAGTGGTTGATAGGACAAGACCTTATTTCTATGGTTATGGTTATGGTTATGGTTATGATTCACCACCTTTCCAGAAACAGCCACACTATATTACCTCATATGCTATGTTAGCCTGAGTTTCCTTCCTCCAGGGCTTAGAAAACAGCTCACTTTTCCTAATGTCAGCAGGAGTAAAGCATGTTTAAAGTGGCTTTGACAAAGCCTGAAGATACTGCTGTCTTTCTAATCAATGCTTTTGCAGACAAGTGTGAGAGTCGGGCAGGGGAGAAGAGGTGGAGGGAGGAGAAGAGGAGGACTCTTTAAAATGACTCACACCTACCCCTCACTCTCAGCTGGACTTCAATATTCATTCAATTGATAGACATTCAATTAATATGTTCAAGTGCTCACTGTATGCCAGGAACTGCATTAAGGACTCAAATAAGAGTAGTAGACAAAATACAGGTGGAAGTGGTCTCTAACATTTTGTAAGATATCCTCCCCAGCAGAGAGGATTCTAATATGGACTCTCCCAACTTTACAGTTATCAAGAGTGAGCATTTTTCCTTCTCTTCTTATAATACCAAAGAGGCTTTTTTGAGTTTTTTTTTTTTCCTCCCTTTGTATCTGGCCACTCTGAGTCTCCTTTGATGGCTCCTTTCACTCCACCATTAGTGTTAGAAAGGCCCAGAGCTGTATTCTGGGCCCTCTTTCCTTCTCCTTCTAACCTTCCTCACTAGGATATCCAACCTTTTTCCTATATCTTTAAAAAGCATCTAAATATTATGAATCATTAACAGAATCAAGAACAAAAACATGATTATTTCAATAAATACCGGAAAAGCATTTGATAAAATTGAACCTCTTTATGATAAAAAAAAAACCACTTATCAAAAGGGTATAGAAGCAACATACCTCAAAATAATAAAGGTCACATATGACAAACCCACAGCCAACATCATATTGAATGGGGAAAAATTGAAGGTCTTTCCTTTAAGGACTGGAACAAAACAAGGATGCCCACTCTCACCACTTTTATTTAACATAATACTGTAAGTCCTGGCCAGAGCAATTACACAAGAAAAAGAAATAAAGGGCATTCAAATTGCAAAGGAGGAAGTCAAATTAGTCTTGTTCATAAATGGCATGATCTTATACCTAAAAAACCCTAAAGATTTATCCAAAAAACTGTTAGAGCTGATAAATGAATTCAGTAAAGTTGCTGGCTACAAAATCAACATACAAAAATCAGTAGCATTTATATATGCCAACAGTGTACAATCTGAAAAAAGAAATCGAGAAAGCAATCCCATTTACAAAAAGTACAAAATACCTAGGAATTAATCTAACTAAAGAAGTGAAAGATCTATATAAGAAAAACTATAAAATAAAACTCTGATGAAAGAAATTGAAACACAAAAAAATGGAAAGATATTCCATGCTCATGGATTGGAAGAATTAATCTTGTTAAAATGACAATATTACCCAAAGCAATTTATAGATTCAATGCAATCTGTATTAAAATGCCAATGACATTCTTCAAAGAGATAGAAAAAAATTCTCAAATTTATATGCAACCACAAAAGACTCCAAATAGCCAAAATAATCCTGAGCAAAAAGAACAAAACTGGAAGCGTCATGCTACCTGACTTCAAAATTTACTACAAAGCTATAGTAACCAAAAGTGCATGGTACTGTCATAAAAACAGACACATGGACTAATGCAACAGAGAAGAAAACCCAGATATAAATCAACACATTTACAGCCAATTTACCTTTGACAAAGGCGCCAGGAGCATACAATGGGGAAAGGACAGTTTCTTCAATAAATGGTTCTGGGAAAACTGGATAACTATATGCAGAATGAAACTAGACCCCTATCTCTCACCGTACACAGAAATAAAATCAAAATGGATTAAAGACTTAAATATAAGACTTGAAACTATGAAACTACAAGGAAAAAAAACATTGAGGAAACACTCTAAGACATTGGTCTGGGCAAAGAGTTTTTGTGTAAGACCTCAAAAGCACAGGCAACGAAAGCAAAAATAGACAAATAGGGTTATATCAAACTAAAAACCTTCTGCACAGCAAAGGAAACAATCAAAAAAGTGAAGAGATAACCCACAGAATGGGAGAAAATATTTGCAAACTATCCATCTGACAAGAGATTAATAACCAGTATATATAAGGAGCTGCAACAACTCAATAGCAATAAAACCCAAGTAATCTGATTTACAAATGGGCAAAAGAATAGACATTTCTCAAAAGAAGACATACAAATGGCCAAAAGGTATATGAAGAAAATGCTCAACATCGCTAATCATCAGAGAAATGCAAATCAAAACCACAGTGAGATATCACCTCACCTCAGTTAAAATGGTTTATATAAAAGACAGACGATAACAGCTGCTGGTGAGGATGTGAAAAAAGGGTAAGCCTCATGCACTGTTGGTGGGAATGTAAATTAGTATAGCTGCGAGGCGAAACAGTATGGGCTTCCTCAAAAAACTACAAATAGAACTACCATATGATCCAGCAATTCCACTATTGGGCATATATCCAAAAGAAAGGAAATCAACATATTGAAGGGATATCTTCACTCCCATGTTTATTGCAGCACTATGCACAATGGCCAAAATACAGAATCAACCTCACTACCCATCAGTGAATGAATGGATAGAGAAAATGTGGTATATATACACAATGGAATACTATTCAGCCACAAAAAGAATGAAATCCTGTCATTTGCAGCACCATGGATGGAACTGGAGGTCATTATGTTAAGTGAAATAAGCCAGGCACAGAGAGACAAATATTGCATCATCTCACTTACATGTGGGAGCTGAAAAAGTGGATCTCACAAAGATAGAGTGTAGAATGGTGGTTACCAGAAGCTGGGGAAGGGATGGGGGGAGGAGAGGAAGAAGGGAAAAAATATATATATATATATAAAAAATGCAGCTAATTATCACTGAACTATACAAATAAAATGGTAAAGATGGTAAATTTTTTATGTATATTTTACCTCAATAAAAGAGTATTAAAAAAAGAAAAAATGTATTCACAACTAATATCAAGTAAATGTCTTAGGTGGGCAGTGGAGGAAACACTTAAAATATGTGAAGAAACGATCATCTAGAAGTATCTGTGATTGTCATATTTTTTCATGATAAACATCCTCATAAAAGAGGGAGTATAGAAAGTACAATTTAAATTCTCCTCTCTTATTATATTCTGCCACTCCCAGCAGTTGGCTTCTAGATCCCTGGGGAACCCTTGTCTTGCTTTTGCATAAAGTTCTCTTAGTGCGTAAAAACGTATCATTTGAAAATAAAGTTTATTATTTTATATGTAAGTATAAAATATGCATCAGTATTAATTTGTCAATTGACTATTTCATGAGTTATTTAAATATAGCCTCAATTGCTTGACCTGAAAAATAAATAAATGAAAGTCATGAGTCCCCATTTCTTCTCTCCAGCCTGGATCTTTCTTCTGAGCTCCAGGTGCAAATTTTCTACTGCCTACCTGAGGTCTCTACTTGGATGCCTAGTGGGTGTTTTGCATGTAACATATCTAAAACTAAGTCTGGTTCTCCCACCCCTCATCTAAACTATTCCTCTACCCAATCTCTTCCTTTACAGAAAAGGGCATTCTATCTGCCCAGTTGTTCAGGCCAGAAATTTGGAAAGTAATCCTTGATTCCTACCTCTATCCTCAACATGAAATCCATCAATCACTAGGTCTATCAATTTGACCTTTAAAATATATCCCAAGACCATCTTGTTTTTACCTTCTTCTACACAGCTACTACCCTTTCCCAAAATGCCATAATCTCACCTGAGCTATTTAATAATCTGCTTCCTGGTCTTCCTTTGCCCCTTTCCCACCTCATCAAATTTCTACATAGAAGCTAAAGTGAACTTTTAAAATTCTAAATCAATCATGTATCCATTCCCTTGCTTAAATCCTTTAAATAGTTTCCCATTGTTCTTGTAGTACAAACTACACTTACCTGACCACATAGCCTAAAAGGACCCTATGATCTGGTCTCTGACTACTTCTTCAGCCTTGCCATTGGCCATACACCCCCAGATCACTTTGCTTTTGCCACTTTGGCCTTTCTTAATTTCCTTAAGTGTTTCAAGGTTTTTTCATCCTTAGGGTCTTTTCCTATATTTTTCCCTCAGCCTGGACACACAGCTTCTGATTTTTCACGTGATTCCTCTTTCCCTTCCTTTTATCTCAGCCTAAAGTTCTCCTTACAGAGTATTTTCTGCCCATCCAATTTTAAATAGGTCACCATATCATTCTCTCACAGACAATCCTGTTCATTCTCTTCAGAACTCTTTACTTTATAATCATATATTTGAATTTTTTCATTATACCTTCCTCATTAGAATATGAGAGCATAAAACATGTTTTGTGTTGTTACTATTATTCACCACTATATCTCTATCACCTAATATGCTTTCTGGCAAATAGCAGGTGCTCACTAAGTATTTTTCGAATGGCCCTTACGATTTGGACTTTTTATGTCATTAATGTCATAAACTAGATATTTTGGGGTTTATGTTCATTCATTATGGCATGTACAACAATGTGCTAGATCCTTGGCAGATGCAAAGATATATAAAAAGTGGGTCCTAATCTCAAACAGTTTCTAATTTACAAAGGAAACTATGATATGCCTTAGAGAACAATATAATATAATCAAATGTCGATGTCATATACAATGGGGAGAGAAGAGACAGTTGGTTGCTAAAAAATGGTGTTGCATAAAGGACGGTCCTGAGACCTAACTTAAATAGAGTATAGGGCAGGGAAAATAAATGAATTCATATAACACATTGGGAAAAAATCTGACACGAATTGTCAGCTGTACATAATCCAGAGAAGTAAAATTTGACTGATATTTTTAGGCCAGGTGACTGGGACAATAGTAGTACCATGAAAAACAAAACATAAAGCATCTGGAAGAAAGTTGAAATGCAGGAGAGGGGAGGTGGAGAGTGTTTGGATAAGACCAGCTGGGTTCTAGAGATAAGTCTGAGACGTTGGTGGAACATTCATGTAGATATATCTGGCAAGTAGTTTTTTTTTTTAATCTTTAAATTAGATTTTTAAAATTACTAAAGTGAAGCATGTAGCATATAAAACAATTACAGATGCATAAAGAAAAATTTTACAATCTCTTTCTGCTCCCTTGGAATCCAATCTTCTAACCCCACCCCCAAAGCTATCTGCACCCAGTGCTTGTCTCAAGGTCTGCTTTTAGGGGATCCAAACTAAGACAATAGGAGATAATTTTTTCCCACAGTAATAAAGTTCCCAACAAGAAACAAGAAGGTTCAATTCTTTTATTCTAATATATACTATTAGAGCAAATTTCCTGATGCTTTCATATAAATTCCAATGATAAGATTGCTTTAAAAGAAACATGAAACAAAGGCTTCTTCTCAATTATAAGACTTCTGAACCTCCTAAGAAATTGTGTGAAACTTGCCTCAGAATCCTCCACCCCTGGAAGACCTGGAGGCTGGGGCATCTATCCAAGGAACTCTCACCCTCCACTGGTGTAGGGTTAACCTCCGCACACTTGCAGGTTGTGCCTGTTTGTCGGTAAGCAAGCTCCCAGGCGCGGGAGGAGTCCTGGGGTGGAAATGAGAGACAAAGGCAGGGCAGCTGGGAAGCTGCCAATGTTCTGAGACTGTCTACCTAGCAATAGGTGGGCTCAGGTGGCCCAAGGGGTGGGGCATCAACAGTGTCTACTGCAACTGCCAATCAGAACCTTGAGAGATTTGTTTGTACTGCTCAAACCTGGTTTTTATTATCATAATTAAGTTTTCTCTGGTTGGATGGGGAAAATGAGTGAGTGCAGGTAAAGCACTAAACAGAGTCATCAGCACATAATAAATGCTGAATAAATAGCACTTTCTCCTTCATCCCTCTTTTCTTTTATTAGCATCATCACCAATGATATAATTTGTATAGAAATAAACTACCTACATATTCTTCTATGTAGAAGAATCTGAAATCAAGGGCAATGACCCATATGTGGAAGGTTTAGTTAATAAAGAGACATTTTATGTCTCTATTTGCTTATATTTATTTATTCACTCATTCAACAAATTTATTGAACACCTATTATGTGTTAGTGAGAGATGCTATGCACGACATGGTATAAAGAGTTGGGATTCTTCTTTAGACATGCATTTCAAAAGGGCAACCAGACAATAAATAATAAATATTTCCTATTTTAAATCTTGTCACTTTTCAGCACATTGACATATACAAGCAGATGATTTTTTTCTATAGCACAACTATCAATATGTCATTTCTCACCTCAAAGACTTCTAATGGCTCCCTCCCTGACTTAACCCAATTAAATTAGAGTTTCTTGCCTGGAGCTTAATGTCCTCCATTCTTGGCCTCAAACTAAGTTTCTTTCTACCCACCCCAAACACAGGCTATTTTCGTTACTCCTCAGAATGGTCCCTTTAGTTTGGTAAATTAACAGATCAAGAAATAACTACTATTTAACACAGTAGGTGTCAAATGTCATACAAGATGGTGTATAACAGAGAAATTCAACAGATGGAGAGGTTTCTTCTGGCTGAGGTGTTTAGGGCAGTTTTTCTGGAGTAGCAGGATAATTTTGACAAATTTTACTCTTTGCCAGTTTTCTCAAAACTCCTGAAACTACTGATAGTTTATAACTTTTTAAACAAAGTCTATTTCATGCTTCAGTTCAGGAGAAGAAACAATTGCTCCTCTTGTTACAGTATATAAAGGACCTGATATAAAATCATTCTTCTCTGAGGGCATATAGTTATTTATGTGACAACATTTTATCTCATAGGTAACCTGACCTGGAAGATTGAATTTATGCACTATTATGATTTAACAACCGGTCCACTCTCAAAGGTTCACAAGACGCACAGATATTTCACAGTGTCACTCTCCTCCATTATCAGAGGTTAGAATCTATGTAAAAGTGCCATGCAACAGTGTCTTGTCTCAACCCTTTTATATGCATGGCCTCATCTTGATAAAGGCATTTTGGAAATGAATTTTGGAAAGGAACATGGTGAAAAAAGTATAAAATTGCCTAATTGTTTGTGGATAAAATAAGATCATAAAACAAGCATATGTACATAGGTCCCAAACACTTTGAAGACCCAAAAGAAGTTAAAGATATGTTCTTATTCTTCAATAGCTGACAATCTAAGTAGGGAAGGAACACATACAAACTTGAAACTAGAAAACAATTTCAAAGCAACTTACAAAATATGTTGTAAATTATATGACAAATTATGTAATATAATAAGTGAAGTTTTTAGAGTAGCAAAAGTTTTATGGGGGGACTAAAGGAAATAAATTTAGTTTAATCTTATTCTTTAAACTTAATCTTACTTTTTCTTTCTCATTAGTTTTTTCTTTCACCAGACCAAACTGGGGGAACGTAGAGATTAGTCTTATAGACCAGATGAAAGAGATAAGAGAACATGAAAGACTAAAATATTATCAGTAGATAGGAAGAATGTAAACAGTGGAATGAGGCTATACCACTTTGTAAGAGCAAAAGTAGGAAATAAGAGAGAGAATTTAACGTACTAAAGTTTCCTGAACTGTTTAGAAACCAGCAGAATCTTTGAGAAAATAATGACAATTTGGATTAGTAAAATATCATGAATGTTATACAAAAATAATATATCTATCTCATATCTATGCCTTGGAAGACCAGCAGACAGCTTGTATATTCTATTTTTGGTATACACTGAAAATCAGCTTTGTTTATAACAGTTGCATAGTATTTTGACCCAGTAAAGTAAATTTCCTCTGTTTACAGAAACTAGAACAACTATTCTGATTTTAAAATTATATGTTGTTCATTGAAAAAACCTTGCTAGAATTATAGATAAAGGTGGAAAGTTTTAAATTCTAAGAGTATTCTTTAATTGGTCTAAAGACTTATTTTTTTTTTTTACTTATTTCCAAAAAGTTAGTAATACTAATTCAACCTAATAATAATATAAAATTTTTCTTTGTAGACTGTAGAAATATATCTTACTCTTTTCATGGTTCACATAAAAATCTGCAGGCTTGGCTTAAACCAGTTTTAGAAACTAAACAGGGATTTGAGAGACCCGGAGTTCCTGATTATGGAACTGCCCTTATATTTTTACAACTTCCTTGTTATTAAAATGAAAAAGTTTCAATTAGATTGTCTGTAAAGTTATATTCATTTCCAAAATGTATTGTTTTTCGTTCTCATAGACAGAAGGAGAACCCTGTTCTTTCACAGCATGCAATAAGAATCAGGAAGCCACACACAGTGGATACACTGTGAAGGTAAAGGGTATTCAATTCAGTTGATAAACTCTATTCAAGAAGGTGAGATGATGTAAGTCTAGGGATAAAAATATGAATCCTGAATAAACATCAACATCTATATGTCTCTATATTAATATCTATAATCAGATGTCTATCTATCATCTGTCTTATCACATTCTGGCTTAGTTAAGTATAAGCAGGTTAGAAAACTTTAACTTTTCTTTCTAGAACTGTTGAATAACACTTTTTTCTAGTGTTTCACAATTGCTTCCCTAGGACTCCCTTCCCTTTGTACTCTTTCTTACATATGTGGACTTCTGGTAAATAACCTAAATAAATAAATAAATTGCATTTGTTTAGATCTTTACAATTTATAAAGTAACATTTTATCAATCTGCACTAAAGTACATATGAAGTTATTAACAGTAAAGCTTGAGATCTAAGGGGAATTGTATGACAGGAAATTATATAAAATGTACCAAGATAGCCAAGACTACATTAAAAGAAAAAAAAAAAAGGGGGAAGGTGATTTCTATCTTTGGCTTAATCTGTGTGTTATTCTTCTCATTAATAAGCGAGCAAGTAAGATCATTACTGCAAAACTCAGAGACAAAAATATCAAAAGACACCTAGGCAGAACACAGACAATTAGATCTCAGGGACAGGGAGAACCTCAAAGAAAGAGAACATTCCTGGAGCAATATGGACTTCATTAAACATTATTTTGTAGTAAAATCAGAGAACACTGGAACCTTATTAATGAAGATTGGGCTTTGAATAATTGCACATGAAAAGACTGATAAGCCTCTGTATTTATAACTGTCCTACTAGAAGAAAGTGCTATACCAGGTCCCATTAATGTGATACAAGTATAAACTGGGGCATTTAGGGAAAGTATATACAGGAACCAGGTCAAGAGAATAGATGAGAAGCACCATTTCCCATTCTAGCAACAATTTTCTTGGCCACAGCTGAGTAAAGATTATCACTGTTTTCTACAAGGAGGAAAGATCAAAAATTAATATTGGAAGTCTGCAGCCTAGTTGATTTTTTTAAGTTTATAGTATTATAAGTTACATGTATTTCACATTTCTTTGTGACTTTGGTTAATTTCAGTTGATGCTGTTATTGCTAGTATGAAGTACTGAGATACCAGTTTTAATTATTTGTAGAGTTCTGGCCTAGAATCATCTCAACAAAAAATTACAGTCAATACTCTGCTATCTTGAATACTTATCAGTTAAGCAGCAGGTAATATTGTCTTACTGAGGCTTATTCCTAGTGGCTTAAGTAAACTTCAGACTATAGATTTATATATACTAACTTTATTGATCCATAGAAGAAAATATCAAGTTTGGTAGAATGATTTTTTTCATTTTAGAGATGAGGCAATGGCTTCCAAAATGTTAAGTGTCTTGCCGAATGCTATTAACTACATTCCTGACCCTCTCACATACCCTTACGTAGAGACTAGATTGGCCAATCTAGAGGGACAGCTATTAGGATGGGTGCCAGGACTCAGGTCTCTGGAAATAAAAATGGGGCAAAAATAGGAAGCACCTAACACATTCCTCAAGTTTGAGCTCGAGAAACCAAGATTAGTCCATTCAACAAAAGAGAAGTGGAGAAAAAGAAGACAAAATCTGAGGTTCAGGAAACAGGTGGAAACTGACCAAACAGGAGCAGGTCCAAATGTTCCTGGGCAATTGCTGTGGACAGAGCTGAAGATTCTATGACTTTTCTTGACTGGCGTTGGTGTCTTAAAGGTAAGGAGATTGCCTGGGGAGGATGTGACAGTGTTAACAAGTGACTGAGATAGTATTTAAGGTCTAGTCTGCCATTCAAGTTTATTAGTATGTTTTTTACTATTTATTTCCAAAATACCTCAGCACCTATGCTATCTGTGTATGAAGAAGAGAAGCTTAGTATCTGAAGACATCAGAAAAAGAGTCTACTCTGAGTAATCATCCATGATTACTCCAAGAAATCGTGCTTTTAAATGTTGATAGCACCTACTTGTTTAAATCCTAGCTAGTTGATTTCTGATTCACAAGTCTTTCTTTGTTTTCTTTGTAAATTAAGGAAGTCTTGGAAATTCAAACTCATAACTATTCTTTTTATCAGTGAAGTTTTGAGAAGCCATTCTACCTAGCTTAGTGCTTTCCACGTGCATAGGAGTTAAGTACCGGAAAATGGAGCTAAAGGAATGAAATTAAGCAGAATGGATTTCTAGATCCATGTATGTCAGGCTTTCATAATGAGACATTTTGTTAAAAATAATTCCTAGACTACCTGACCTACCCATATTCAATTATAAATATAAAAATAAATTTATTTCAACCTTTATTTGGAATAATTATCAGGTTATTCACACAAGACATAATTATCACTTCTACATTTCTGCCATAATTATGGGTGGGTTATACTAAAATTTAATAAGTTAGCACTATAAAGGCTGCATTCCAAGGCTTTAGCAATCTTATGTAATTCTTTAGGGCCAGCAGACATGGGCTAGCAGCAGAACCATGGGCCCTGCAGTAGATTAAACAAGGTCTGGGTGGAAATGATCCAAATCTAATCTTACCACTCTTTTACAACTGTCATTTTGACAAGGCTCACATTTTATTCAAACATGGGAAAAGTTACTACATGGCTTTTGGCTGTTAAGTGATTTTGGAAGTGCCCATAAATCTTTATGAAATCCAATTCAGTTTCCAACAAGTCATAGTTTAGGGAATGGGCAAAAATGCTTTCATAGCTCCACTGAAAAAATTTTCATTGAATCAAATAAAATTTTAGTGGATTGACTGAAATGAATCCTTGTTATGAGATCAATGCTGGTGTTGACAGTAGATACTGCCAATGGGCATTTTTGCAACTTTGGGCCCCTTCGGTAGTTCATAAAATAAAAACTGCAGAGCAGAACAACGGTGGGGGCAGAATTAAACCTTTCCCACTGTCCTCATAACAGATTCCCATTCTAAACTAGACTATCAGTAGCACCAGACTACTTTTTAAGCCAGGAGAACTGCCTGTAACACAAAAAAACAACTCCCAGATTTCATAACCTCATTTGATAATCTTCCACAGACAGGAATTTCAAATGGACTTTTGACTCCAAAGTAGAGGAATTCTTTATTTTTCACAAGCAAAAACTCACTTAAAAGAGACAGGAGGCGTATACAGGCTAAGGATATTGTTTGAAGTGAGACGACAGTCTGATTTGTAAACAACATCAAAAGATCTCCTCTGCGGGAACTGAGCTGAAGACAGAAGCATTTATCTGAGGGTAGCCTTCTTGCTCTCCTATATCCCTCTGTATTTGTAACTTAGATGTCTGTTAACAGATGAAATCTGCTCCTCTTCTTTTTGACCACTTGTCAGTGCTCGTATACTTAGGACTGTGACCTGCTTCTTTCAGCTTCCCCCATCACGATAAGAATGACTCTGATGTCACCCCTTCAGCCTGTACTGCGAACCTGGTCCAGTCTATCGGAGGTGTTTCATTTTAAAACTGGCTTTGTCCTGGTGAACAAATTTTAGGCATCAGCAAGTAAACTACAGACAAGTTCCTTGTTTTCTCTGAATTCATTCCATGCTTATATATTCATTTTGTCTCTCATGGAATGTTTAGTGATATCTACCCTAAACCAAGCACTATGCTTTATGCTACAAATATAAACATGAATAAGACAGGCTTCCACATTCAAGGAAATTACAGTATATACATGAGATTGACATAAAAAAAAAAACCACACTTTTTTAAAAGTGCAACATTCCATGAGGGAACAAAGAAGGCAGTGGTCAATTCTGAGAGTCGGGAAAACTTTTATCAATGGGGAGACACCTAAGTTGAATCTCTTCATATGAATAGGTGTTTACCTGGGAGAGTAGTGGAACACTAAGACGGTGTGAAATCACATGGTGCTTTTGGGAAGCTTTATGCATTTGGCATAGATCAGAGACAGGGGTAGGAATACCAAAGAGATAGGCAGAGTGTAGATCCTGGAAACCTCATATGCCATGCTAAGAAGCATGGATTTTTATTGCAGTCAGAAAAAAATATCTTATGTAGTAGAATAATATGGCTGGGTAGATTGGAGTAATGGGATTTTAGAAGCAGATAGTCTAGTTAAATGACTGGTGTATTAGTACCAGAGAGAGATGCCAAGAGTCGAAATTAAATGTCTTAAATGGCTAGAGAGAAAGAGATGGGGTGAAGGCAAGGGAGCAATTGAGCATGGTAACTGAAGTTCTTGGGTGATTGGGTAATGCCATTCATTGATTCACTGTGATACGGTGCAGAGGAGGGAGCAGATCTCAATGGGAAGATAATTAGGGTAGGATCGATTGTATTGAGTTTGAATTTTCTGAGAGACATGCAAGTGAACATGTCCCAGAGACAATTAGATAGACAATTTTGGGATTCAGGAGAGACACTTGTGCTAAAGATATTATCTTGATAACATCATTAACACATAGGTGGATGATGGAGAACATATGGAAGGAGAATAGAAGAGAGCTATGGAAAGAATCTTGAAGGGTACCAAAGTTTTGGATCAGGTAGAGGAAAAGCTACCCACAATTAGATCTAAGAAAGAAACATGAGAGGGGTGGGAGAACCAGGGAAATGTCTCAGGAGACCAAGAGTAAAGAGTACTAAAGAAGTGGCCTACATGTGAAACGTGACTGATGGGCCAAGTATGACGGGGATTTAGCAATTAGGGTCTCTTTGGGGATATATGATTTGCAAAACTTACAGTGTCTGGTGGAAGGTGGGTGAGAAAGATGAGTCTTGGCACTGACCCTGTGGCTGCATGTTTGCTCTGTCCCCGAGGGAGGCCTGAGTGAGGTCACCACATGCTTATTCTCAGGACCAGTAATAAGACCAAAAGTCAGTCCCAGGAAAGGAAGTCTGCTCCCCCCGAAGGCTGGTTGTTCCATGTAGCTGTTTTTCGCATATCCCTGCCCACACTTTTCTGCCAGCATATGCCTCATCTCTTTTTCTCCTATTACTGCCAGATACCAAGCCCTCCCTCAAATCTCCACTCTCCCAGCGTGGTCCTAACTTTTAGTTCCCTTCCGTCTCTCCTCCTCTAAAGATGACACTAAGGATAACAACTGACTATGAACAGCTTCATTGCCCCAAGTTCCAGCTACTTCAGTCTCTTCAAATTTAGGAGGAGATGATCCTCCCATGGGGATGACGGTCATGTGAATCTTAGTGCTTGGAAACCTCACGTGGAGAACGTAGCTATGTTAAGAAGTATTGGAAAAGGTGGAGAAGCAACCAGGTCTGCAAGGCCTGAGAAGGCCAAGGGTTGGGCTTAGCAGGGAAAGAATGAGGGCAGCCAAGGATGTGTTTGGATTGAACATGACACACCAGGCCCTATTCTCAGATGCCAAATCTCCCTGGTCTCATTGCCCACATGGCGTGGTGCTGGGCTAAGCGATCGGCATGCAATTGTGTTGTTGCATTTTAGATAGATAGACAAGGTCAGGCTCTGAGAAGATCAGAAGCTCTTGAATTCAAGTAGCTCTCATCAGATAGTTCAGTGATGGTTTGAAAGATTGAGTTTGAATAAATTGGGGAATTTGGTTGCAATATAAGAGAATCTGAAGTCTCCGCAAAGTACAAAGACTTCCCAAAAGGGACCTTGTTGGGGAACTCATTTTGCTAAGACTGGCATTTTTGCTAACGGGCAGTTGAAGCCCGGCAGCTGATGTCAACTAGGATGTAGAGGAGACAAACACACACACACACACACACACACACACCTACACCTTGTAAAGCTAGCCTACTAAAGCAAAGATAGACAAGTATGTGGAAGTAATTATCTACTCAATATTAGTATATAAGATCTGCACAAAATGTTTTGTTTATATTGCATCTCAAACAGTGTTTTCAATCAGTTGTAGAACATAATCTAAAGTGCAGTAGGTTGAGAGAAATCCGCATGTCCAGGTTCTTAGGAAAACCTGGTACCCCAATGACGAACAACACCTCAATGACAGCAAACACGGGCAATGGCTTTAAGCAGTGGTTCTCACACTTTAAGTTTGTTAAATTGAGATCTTGTAAATGCAATCTGATTCATAATCTGGATTTCAAAGTTCCCATGGATCACATTGGAAGTAAGGTATGGATCACACTTTGGATTAAGGTTTTTGAGAATTATTCAGTTAATTCATTTCAGTTTACCCGAAATATAAGTCCATGCAAAATGCTGGCCAAGAAAATCAACTGAACACGGTAGTATAAATCATCTTTTCAGCAACACTTGTGTTAGAAATTAAATATGCCTATAATAATCTTTTTGCATTATTAAAGCCATATTAATCCTTTTTTATGATGAGATAAAATTTCACAGCATGCTATTTTTACTACTAGATTCAATAAATTGTAGTTAGAAATCTTGTCTCTTCCTGTCTGGATATTGTCATGGTAAAATTTCTAGTATAGTTCCAGATTTTTTATTTAAATTAAATTTCTTTTTTATACCACCAAACTGAACTATTTTTTAAAAAGATTTTCTCTTCTTTCCTTCCTCCCTCCCTCTCTGCCTGCCTGTCTTTGGAAGAGAAAGATGAAGAAGAGGAGGAGGGTAACAGCTTCCATAATAACTCAAGTTCATAATGAGTTTAATCATTACTAAAAGGGGAAAAACCCAAGAAGAAATTTTCTTGCTGTATCTTTACAGGAACTCGATTTAAAAAGTCTTCTAATTCTTGAGAATGAATAAGATTTTTAAGAATCCAAATCTTAACATCAAACGTTTACTTTGGTAGGTTCTCCCAAGTAGTTGGTCTTTTTCCATCACAGAAGACTTTAACACTTAAATCTTTAGATGTTTGCAACCTGTTGTGGGCTCTGTAAGCATATTACTGATGTGTTGTGATTTTGAAGAATATTATTTGATGCTATAAAATCCACTCCTTTGTCCAGTATTACCCTAATGGTGTTCTGAAGAAGAGTGGTTTTGTGAACCAGATTATTCCCCAAATGGGAGTTCTATGGTCACACAAATTTGGAAAAATCTAATCTACTTTACTTCTCTTTTGGGTGTTAATATTTGAAAAATTATGAGAACCTGCAGCACTCTGTTTATCACAGTGTTTCTCAAATTTATTTGTCCAGAGAGCACATTTTGGGAAATGTTTGCCTTTTTCACCTTTCTACCATTTTCCATATTGACCAAATTTTTGGTTGAGGGGAGAGATGGACAGAATGCCTTCCCTTCTATCATTAAGAAGGAGAAAGCCTTTGCAGAAGTGTCCCCAGATGACTTTCTCTGAAGTCTTCTTGGACAACCAGGACATGCTGAGCTGTGTGGGATTCCAGGCAGGTGCATGTCCAGCAAAGCAGAATGGGATGGTCAAGGTACAACTGGACCAATCTTGACTCATTGCTTGGGGCTGATGGATCAGATAATATTGGAGCACTATTAGCAAGAAATGAAAGTGGGGAGGGGTTCTGGGAAGGCAACTAACAGTGCCAAAAGGAAAATGTTAAGAAAAAAGTATCATGTTCACTGCTTTCATACTGGTTCAAATCGCCATCTTTTCTAATTTCTGCAAAAGCCTTTTTACTGGTGCTTCCATTCTTATCCCCTTGCTATCAGTTCTACACACAGTTGCCAGGATGATCATTTAAAATCATAAATCAAGTCACGTTACTTCCCTGCTCCAAACCTTCCAAGGGCTTTCCATTTCATTTGGCATAAACTTCATCCAATTGGTCATGGTGAAAAGGCCCTGTGAATTTTTGCAACCTCCACCTCAACCTTTGTTCACTTTACTCTAGTTCTTGCTTTTTGCTCTTCCTCCAAAATGCCATAGTATTGTTTTTCACCTTGTGACCTTGGCACTTTCTATTTTTTGCCTGGAAGTTTCTTTAGGTTTTCACATGACTTGCTCCCTTATTCCCTTATTTATATGTCATCTCTTCAGGGACAACCTCTCTGATCAACCTAAGATACCTGCTTTTTTCTCATACACTTTTCTTTTTCTTATGTACTTTTTTGTCATATACTTTTATAATTGTTTATTTCCTGTCCCTCTCCACTAAAATATTAAAACATGAGTCAATCTTGTTTATCTCTGAATGATCAACACTTACAACAGAGTCTTACATTGTAGACTTGCAAATAGTTGGGGAATAAATTAATGAAATCTATAAAGTTAAAAGAGACATCCATCACAGTCAGTTAAAAGAGAAGGTGATGAGTCTTTGTAAAGAAAATTACAGAATAGTAGGAATCATTTGGAGACATTCTAATGTAAACTCTAAATCGCATAGACCTTGTTGACACCTTTGATCTCATTTAAACCCAGAAATGAGACTGAATTTATCGGATGTTTAGCAAGGCTAAAACAATTGCATTTGCAAAGCTTGATTTTGAAGTTCTATGTCTTCAATCCAATTTGGAGCCCCATCTCAGCTGTGTGCTGACATCTCTAGCATCTGTAACACTATCACATTAGATGTTGGAAGTAGCGACTTTTTCTCATTTATGTAAGAGAGAGATACCTACAGAGATTTATAAACAGGGGACTAATACTTAGAGAATATCATACATTGAAATAAACTAAAACAACTCTCTAAATTAGACATAACCTAAGGTGTCTTCCAACTTTTAGGTTTTAAATTCCAGTTTTCTACTTATCCAGAATCTGATTCTTCCCTTACATTCAAATTCTATTTAAAGAAACCTTCCTTAGGAAACATCTTCTAAGACATTAAAATTCAAGTCTAGAGTATTCATAAATTTACCAGACAGTTTTGTCTGGGTTGCACACTGCTTTACATATAAAGAACCCAAACTAATTTTCCTTGTATGCAAGAACATTTTGAGTATAGATGATATTGTCAGACCTTAACACTTACCCTGATTTCTCTTCTGTTTTTAAAGCTTATTACTTGCCTATCATACCTTGTCTCTTATTCTATGTATTAAATTCAGGGAGCAAAATTTACAATAGAAGTTAGGTTTAAAAAATCTGGAACTGATTAAAGATATTCACTTTTAACTTATGGCCTTAGTCCCAGAAGTTTTTTATTAGAAATGTAAAGCATTCCGAGTTAATAGAAACATTGGATTAAAATTAATATGACAGGTTATTTTTCAAAAGGCTTGGTAGTTATGTCAATGACCTGATGATAAATGTTCCAATAAAATTTTCACCATTAAGAATGCCTTATACATTGTCATTGCATCCTGCACACATCATAGTCTCCGTTTAGACAGCAGACACAGAAATGTTCTATTAACCAGGGCTTACTAAGAGGTAGCTATGGCAGGGACTACTGTCTGCTCACCAAAGTTGATTCTCCCCTTACACCCTACTGATGCAGTTGGGCTGAGGATGCGACTACCAAGCCAGGGACTACATTTTCTAGCATTGCCACACCCCACCCCCAATTTTTGCAGCTAAGCATGACTGTGTGACTTCATTTTCACCAGGGGAAAATAAATGGAAGTGATGTGTGCTTCTTCCAGTCCTAGGACTTAACACATTGGGCATGTGTTCTTTGATGCTCTTTCCTCGTTGCCTAAACTGGAAGAAATTCTATTCAAAGGAAGCTTCCTTAGAAAACATCCCTCATGAGGATAAGGGTAATGCTCCGGATGATAACTGGGAAAGAATATGGGAAGACCTGGATCCCTGAACGACTGTGTGGAACACCGCAGGCTGCTATTTGCACTGGATTGATATGTGAAGAAGAAATAAAAGCCATCTTCAATGCCACTCCATTGTTAAGACTCACTGTGATAGCATACAGCTGCTTAGCCTTTTATACAAAATAATACAGGGGTTAAAGCCACCCTGGGTGCCCTCCCACTTCCCTTCCAGGTTCTACTCTGTCCTTATGGTTTCTCCTCATTCATTAGGACCTTCAGGAAGCTACCTGAGCTTGTGTTATGTTCTGGATTCTTTTCTTCATGCTCTCGGCTTGTTGAATTTATTTTTAACTATCTAGCTTTTTCAAAGGACTCTTGTTAACCCAATTTTTTTAGAAGTATATTGCCCATTACTTTTCCTAAAGGCACTGATTTTACTTGAGAGTTGTGACTTAATCCAAATGAATAGATTTTTTTATTGGCAGAAGTTCAGGCAGAAGCCCACAGATTGTTTTAGTGTCTGCCTAATTATATTCTATAATGTTGGACTTTCCCTTGTATGTGAAAAGGAAAGAACCTTTTTTTCTTTCAGATTCTCAGGCTACGGCAGGTCTCAGCCTCCCCTTCCAAGATAGGAAGGCAAAAAGTTGAGACTGGGCTCTTTACCTCTCATCTCTTTGCCACTGTTTTTCTAGGTGACTGGAAGTAAGAGGTTATCCCAGTTTTAAATCTGAAAAACATAGGCTTAATTTATCATTTCAAACAGTCATGAACTAAATAAATATCAATTACTATCTACTATCTGTAAGCAAATTTAACTAATGAGATTGTATAACTCAACTTAGATTTCAGAAGTTTCCATTTACTTATTTCAATGAATCAGAAGCTCAGTTTCTGAATACTACCTTAAACTTTCCAACTTAATTGGTCTTTGTGAGGCTAAAAGTGAAAGAATTTGTAGATGATGACATAGATCAAAGAACTCTCATATTCTCTTGGCAACCTCCACTTATAAATCAGAGAATAATAGGTGCTCATTCTACGTGTCATTCTTTATAGTACACTTTAAATGCTTTTCACAGCACTGGGTGCTACTCTGTAGTGGGACATAAAATAACTTACTGGATCATGGACAACATATGAAAAAGGATGAATACAATAGAATAGTATAATAGAGCTTTTACTATAATTCCAGTAAGTTTTGTAACATTTTAGTTTCAATTTTATATAAATGTGAGGATGAGTGTGTATGTGTGTGTGTGAATCTGTATTGGGTTGTGATGCAAACTGTATTACTTACTATTAAAAACAAAGTTTTAAGAAGCCTTGCTTCAGCCCATCAGCTCATTTTGGAAACAGGATTACTCCTCTTCATGGGTGCCTGCCTACTACCTTAGTGTCATTGAACAGAATCTCTTTACCTAATCTTTAAAGCACATGGAATCCTAAACTATACATTTGTGTACCAGGGAGTTGGGACCAAGGCCATTCTTTTGTAAAATTATTGAATTCTCTTTGATTCTGTAAAAATCAATCCCCAAATTCCAACACTGTTCCAATTTACATAAGAATAATGCCTTTGAAAATAAAAAAAAACATACCCCCACAATATAAATTTGCCTATGGTCACTAACTAAATGTAACGTGAGGATTAAACATACGCCCCTCTAATTTTAAGTTGCCTTAATCATGGACAATCCCATGCTGTATTTTCTCAAAGTAGCTTACAGATCCTTTCTGGGAAGCACTAATATACAATCTAACAGCTTAGATGACAAATTATTTATTCCAACAAAAGGAACTTGCTCAGCTTCATGCTCAAACCCATTTGTAGCTTTTGCTATTGATTATCTTTTGAGGGTAGGAGGGTTAGAAAATAATTTTTTATTCTAAATGCAAAGAAATAGATTTTATATGGTTGAACTCAAATATCTTAGTGTAAAATAATTTGCATAGCACATTTAGATTTTAGATGTTCATATACAGCATTGTTTATATTCCAGATGAAATTACTTATAGCTACATGCAGTTTTTAAATTATTTTATGTATTAAAATGTATAAAACATTCACCAGCACACTAGAAAACATAAATCAAGGAAAAGAAGAAACTCTTGACTGATTGCCTCAGTTGGAAATACTGACACATTAGTTTATCTTATGAGTGATCACATCCAGTAGCTTAACTAATAATCTACACCACTGTCTACTCTACAATGAAGAGAAAGATCTGAGTACAAACATGATGGAACAATGAGCAGATGAAAATATTTATATTCTGCTAAGAAATGGTTTAACTTTTTAACTCTAAAATAGTCTACTTTTCAGAAATCAGTTCTCTGAGAACAATCTATAAACTCATTAATTTATTCAAAAGTACCAACATTAAAAATGAAAAAAAAATCAAAACTCATGACTTAAGATTTGGTTATAGTAATTTTAGTTATTCTAAAATCATGCTCTTAGTACTTGAATTGAGAGCTCATTATTATATTAAAATATATTTGAAAGCTTTATGAAACTGTTTTACTCTTTTCCTATGTCATATTATTGAAAAATGGTGTTCTAATAATCTATAGGCTTTATATATTCACTAAAACTTCACCGTAAAACAAATCACTTTGTGTTAAAACACTCAGTATCTGAGAGCAGAGAAATATTTGAAAATATGCAAAAAATAAAAATGACAAAGCAAATAAAGTGTATTTTTCAAGCTTCTCTAATATAAAATTTATGATTATTAAAATTGGGCCTAGGGTGTAGTTTATCTTTTTGCATTATCTTTAGAGGGGAGGGAGAGGAAGGGAGAAGGGACAGCTTGTTAAGCAAAGGAATAGTGCCCCCCTTAACGTTGGAGGAGGACTGTTTTCAAGTGCTGAGAAGTGTGTAAATACTATAATTGTCACACAAACAAAAGCCACTATGCTCAGCACAGCTCACCTTTTGATATGGAAACTACAAATCACTGTTTCTTTTAGTAAGGTAAGATCTCTAGACAGCAACCCTTGGGTCCCACTGGTTTACACAATACTTTCCTCCAAATAAATTTGGATCCCAGGTGGTTTTTAGTGCTCTGCCTTGTTTGTCATAGCAATGTACCAAGGAGGTCATAGTGCATTGGCCTTCCCACCTGGCAGATCATTAAATCAGTGCAGTTTAGGTGGCTGGTATGTGGAGAGTATTTTCCAAAATGCAGATTTAAAAAATTTCCCTAAAAAAAAATTCCTTAAGCTTGCCTTTGAATTTTGAAAGATAAATTTTGGAATAGTGTTTTCTTGATATTCAGAAGGCGTGAATGGGAGCAGTGGTATATCCATAAGCTGCAAGCTTAGTTGTGCATAATAACTTTGTGGAAAATATTTTGTGGACTCCTACCTAAATAGATACACATAAAGTCAATTTATGCTGTTGAATATATTATCCTCAACGATCAGACATTGGACTGAGTCCCAAGTATTTAAAGGCTCAAGAGACACCAATGACCAGCCCAAGGAAGAATCTGGCAAACAGAAATTTTCTATGGAAACACTGGTCTCAGTGAATCAGTAAATGTCCTGTCAGGAAATGGATGGCATGCTCAAAAAGAGTCATTGAAGTGAATTTAGTCAAGGGACTATTTAAAAGTGTGAGGTCAGGATTATGGGTAGCTAAAAAGGGATGGATGGTGAAGCACTAGTATCACCACCAGACTTGAAAGGGAAGGTGAGGAGGCAAGTACTGGGTCCTAGAGAGAGCTGTAGACATAGCTCATGGAGAATTTACCACATAGGAGCCATGACTATTGAGGAAACAAGTTGCTGACAGCCCATGGTCTGCCCCAACTTCTTCCTCTGTTACTCTCCGGTCTCCTTGCCAGGGCCTCCCAACGGCTAAGGTCAACCTGAGAAGCCAGAGGGCAAGGATGTAGTTACTGTAGCCTGTAAAAGTTGGCCTCCTGGCACCCAGAGCAGAATGGAGATGTGTACAGAATGCGTCTGGAGGAACAAAACTTCCAACACACTCAGATTTCCTAACATTTGAGCCTGAAAGCTGTTTGTGAAAGAAAACTCACTGAATGAAATCTCGTGGAGAGCAGTGTCAACATTTCTGGGGGAGCATTTGTGACATCTTTCTGGTTATGTGATCAGCCCAGTTTCTTTATGGAAGAAAGCAGGGCACCTCCATCTTGAATATATGGAATGTTTTTTAATTTCTGAAAAATCAGCCTCCTCACTCCCTCCTTCTCCCCTACCCACTTGCTCAGTGTATCACAACATTGCTGAGCAGATTTGTCATTGAATAGGCCAACTGGTTAGTGGCCAGAGTCATAGATTTGAGTCCTTGGTGTACCTAAATGTAGTTTCCTTGACTAAACCCTTCTACATGACCATGTGTTTTGGCGGGAGTTGGGGGAAAGCCTGGGGGAGGTGTAGCTGGGAAGAGTGCGAAGAGGGGGTTGATATTGATGTTGACATCCAGGATTTGCCAAGGCAACATCATCTTTAATAGTGAAAGAATAAATTCACATATTAGTAGAGTAAAATCATCCTTGATAACAGTTCTTGTAGTAATTCTTTCTAGGGTGCTTTACATTTGCATACAACTTCTCATTTAACATTTATAACAATCTATAACAAAAAGTGGATCTGCCACATTTTACCTACTCCAGTTTTACAAATGAGGAAATTGAGTCATCTGAGCTTAATGACACCCACAACTCATATAAATAATTAGCCATGGAGTCAGATTTAACTCAGGCTTTCTAATTCTAAATATAGTGTTAGTTCTGTTGTCACAGATGGATAGAAAGTATACTCTAGCCATTTTTTATTTTGATATTATCTTTTTCACATTCAGATATTCCTATTATTTCTGAGTCAAACATATTTAATAATAGCAATGAGTTAACACTGTTCAAAATAAAGTGACTTAAAATGGCAAAAAATGATTTTTTCTTTTTTTAATAATGTCTATTAACATTAGAAAACAATCAAAGTCCAATTACTTGCAAGTAATATTTTTTCCCTTGCAGGAAATTTATTTAGTCACAAAATATATAAGATAAAATGTGTTGCAATTATATTTCAGGTTACAAAGGCTATTAGGTGCTAGAAGCAAAAAAATACATATTTCAAAAGATTAGTTAAATTATATTTTATATTACTTGTTTAATAAAAAGAAAATGGTTAACACAAATAGTAATAATTTGCTATAGAGGTGTTTTAGTTTTATACCAAAAAATATGAAACTATTGTGAAAAATAGTTTCTGATAATACCAATGTTAGGAAAATTATTAAAGACAAAAAATGAAAACACAGAGCTTAACTATTAAATCAAAATTAAATGTGGTATGAAATAAAATTCGAATTATGGTTGTTATACATATAGCACTTCTCATAGAACTATAACTTCTGAAGATTTTTAAAACCAGAATTTAGTAAAACTTCACTGAGGTAAGTCAATATTCCAGTTCCATTTTTAAAAGCAGAAGCTTATGAGTCTGTGAGAGTTGAAAGAGATATTCAGTAATGGATTTAGTTACAAAGACAACCCTCTTTTGTGCTGACTCCTATGCCAGATGATTTCTCCTTTTGCTTACAAATTCATAGGATTTGTCATTTTAAAGATTGCTATAATTTAGCTAGACAATTAAAAAGGACCAGCAGGCTTTTTCTGTCTCAAAATAGTAGAAACTTCTGCATTCAGACTAATACCGGCTTTCATATTTCTGTTAGGTAGTAGAAAATCATTTTCAAATACTGTGTGCCATTTGAGTGGAATTCTGCTTGTATTTTTTGGTGGCATTTGTAACTTGTTGGAAATTGAGTATCATATAGATTAATATATTTGACATAAACAACCTTCTTAGAGATGTTTCCCCTCTACAAATTCTGGTAAAGATAATGTTTTGAAAGTTCTTCAAAAGAATAATCCCAGGCTCTAGAGTGAAAGTAAGAAAAATACTTACTTATCCTCTGGAGGGTCATTGTCTCTGGAATTTCTTTCATCCAACAGGGCCCTGGTTATCTACATTCATCTTTGGGCAAGACAAAATTGCAACATACCCCCCAAGGCATCTTTGTTTTGCTTGAACTATTGCCAGAGTGATGTAAACACCATCACCAATTATCATTTACCAAACCCTGAATCTGCAAGGAGATTCAGGGGTTAGTAAATGCAGAACTGCTATTTCCTACTAGGAGAGTAGAATCTTTGTTTTTTAAGCAGATTGATTATGGTATAACTTGCATGCCATAAAATCTACTCATTTTAAGTGTTCAATATAATAATTTTTATAAATTTACAAAGTTATGTGGCCATTACTACAATCTGATTTTTGAACAATTCTATGACCCCATAAATAAAGACTCATTGATTAAATTTGTGAAACAATCACAAATAAATGACTCCTTATTTAAGACTGCAATGTAAAAATATGATTACAAATGTTCTAATATGAAGTTACTACTTAATTTGTAGATTTTTGCAGTCAGAGTAATACCCAGAAATCTTGGTTATCACTGAGTCGGCAAGGTTTTTGGGTAAAATGTTGAGTATACTGCTAAGCCATGACGATGGTTGAAATTTTAACTGACTTACTTTTATGTTGCATCACAATTTACTCAAGCTGAAGAATATTTTCCTACAACAGGAAAAAGAAAATATTTTAAAATTCGTATCTCTACAAATAATTTTACAAGCTGACTTTTAATCATTCTGAGAAATGAGAGTATTTCCTTTTATAGTAAAAGGACCAAACTAGAGGAGCTATGGGCTTAGAATCTACTTGGATCAATACTCAAATCAGAAAGGACAAGACCAGTTGCAGAACTGAAACAACTGTTTCCAACAGTAGTCTATAAATCAGCACCAAAATTGGAAATGCCACTCCTCAAGAAAGAGATCATCAATCCAAGCAACTTTCTCAAATCAGGCAATTACTTAGTGGAGGCCCGAGTCTTGTAAGAAAACTACCTTACACCTTTTGCATTTGCAACTAAAATTTTCTTCTCTGTGTGTCTTAGTTTCCTAGGGTTGCCCTAACAAAACTACCACAAACTGGGTGTCTTAAAATAACAGCCATTTTTTCTCTTACAGTTCTGGAGACTAGAAATATGAGATCTCATGCACACTGTTTGATTCTGGATAGAATCCTTCCTGCTTCTTCTAGTTTCTGGTAGTGACTGCCTCTGCTTGGCATTTCTTAGCTTGAAACTGCATCACTCCAGTTTCTGCCTCTGTCATCACATGGTATTTTCCCTGTGTGTCTATGGCATCATCTTAACTTGATTACATCTGCAAAAACCTTTTTTCCAAGTAAAGATATATTCACAGATACTACGAGATAGGACTTCAACATATCTTTTGGGGGAACGCAATTTAACACACAACCATGGGGATCTTTAGGAATCGTTAATTCCACACATGTCCTCTGTTGTAAAGTTCAAAGACTTTCTAAAGAGCAGTGGGTCTCTCTGTGGTGAGATGTTCAGGTTGAAATGAAGTTTTAAGAGAGTCAGGTCATGTAGGTCCTCCTGCATGTAACAAATCTGAAAAATAAAATGAGCTAGAAGTAAAATTTGTCATCTTTTTTTCATTCTTCCCACATCTGAATAATTTTGTAGAACATACTTTGTGTTTATTGGTAATAAACATCCCTCATTTGCTCTCAGTTTTTCACATAAAACACACATGCAAATATTCTGAACTGAAATCATGACTTATTTCTTTCTCCTTGTAATGATGCTTCATAGATACAGAGAGCAGTTTCCTGAGCAATTTCTTTCCTCCTTTGAAGGTCAATATGGGTTTGAACATATAGTTTCTATGGAAACAAGCACCACAGATAGGGTTAGATGAATTGGACATGTCTGGTATATTTGGGCTTTATCTGTCAGCCCACTGGTTGGGGTCTTCTTTAGTAGCCTTCTCTGGGCATTATTTATCCAGAGTTGTCTTACAGTCCGATAGTAATTTTATGATTTTGTAAGCGCCTATCTTGATGGTAACAAGATTTTATTAATAGATAGGGTTCTTCCTGTTTGGATTTCAGCTGAGGCCCAAACTAGAGGAGGAAAATATACTCCCACCTTCAAAGTGAGGTTCTATCCAACTTCAGCTGGACTGGTACAGGAAGGAGAGTTTGGTACCCTTAGCTAAGTACCCAATGCTAGAGTATAAAGAAGTTTGGAAAGCTCAAAAGAGGAGAAAGGGTTTAGAGAAGGATTCTTTAGAGAGGTATCGTTGGACGATGATTCTTTCTGATACACAGAACATTTAGAGGTGTATCCTTGTTACCTCAAGCCACTTGTGAGGGGCTTTGTGGAGACGGTGCAGAAGTTTCACAAGTATACTAGAACTCTGGGGCACGGTGGACTGTGCTCATGCCTGAGAGTCCCATGAGGACAGGCACTGGCTGAAGCAACCTGTGGTGGTAGAGGAGAGAGCTGCTCTTGGAACCAACTGCATGGCCTGCAGAGGCCCAGAGGGCGACCACATGCTACAGCCATCTGGGGTTTTCTTGGGTTCTGTCCAAGAAGGCTGCTGGAGGATCAAGGAGGCCTCTGCAGAAAGTCTGGAGGTGACTTGCTAGATAAGCAGGGGCTGAGGGGGACAAATGACAGGGAACCAGCTGGAGAAATTGAGAAGTATAAGTAGGTGAGACATTGCTAGCAATGGCGGATCTCAGAAGAGCCCCCAAAAATACCCACAAGAGAGAGTCCCTTTAAACACCTGACAAACCTAGAGAATTAAAAAGTCATGGACCTTTTAAGGGGGAGGAAAAGAGCTAGCCCCCCAAAACAGCTTTGAATGGCTGTGAGGGGGTCATAAGAAAGTTGTTTTCTAATTTGTAAACATGTTTTGCTTTATTTTTAAAAATGCTCCAAATATCCTTAAATGTAGTGGGTATTCTTTTGTCAGGTGACAATTGATTTCTTATCATGTAGAGACAGCTGATGGAGGTAATTTACCAAAATGCTGTGTCATACATATCATGTACATATGCATAGACTCTTAACATTTAAATATTAAAGAACATTTCTCTGCATATTTTAAACATTCTCTCAATTAATAAACATCAATTAAAGGCAGTGTACCAAGCACTATTGCTGTAATTGGAAACTTCTGTTTCAGCTAGGTAGTGATTTACAATAGAAAAGGCAAAAATTTGGAATTATTCTTGCCTGCTCTCCAACTATGCCTTTCCTTTGGAAAGAACATAGCTACATGATACAGTTTATACCTCTCTGTCATCTGTATACCAACATTCATAGTCTTTTCTAGGACTCAGAATTTAAGCAGCAGCTCACAAAGAGAACTCGGGTGCTAGGGTGCTTCTCATGCTGCCAGAACATGTGTTTTGTGGCCAGAAAAAGGTGTTCTTCCTTAAGAAACCATGGAGACATTTCAGTACAACCCTATATCACATCTTTAGTAGAATATTTCTACTTAGAAGTTATGACCTTATTGCAGTCTCTAATTCTCTTTAAAATTTCTCCTTAAATAAATTCCCCTTTCCAAGTTCCCTATTCTGTTAAATGACAGCACTGTTTTCCTTAGTCACTAAGGATCAAAATCACAGTCATTTTTTACTTCTCCTTCTACTATGTCTTTAATATTCAAGTTCTGCTCTTCCTACTTTCCAGACAGTTTCCATAGCTGTATCTTCTTTAGCAGCCTTACAAAGTTTAATTTTTTGCCTAAATGTATTCAGTCAGCAAAATTGTTTTCCCAACCTCCATCTTCTCTCTTTTGGTTTATCCCACACACTGCAGGCAAATTGCTGTCTCTAAAACACAAGTACTGCTTATTACTCTGTTGTTTAGGAACATTTTGTGGCTTACCACTACCCTCAGAATAAACTTCAGATGGAATTATGATACCTTCCATGCACGATGCAGCCTCTCTGAACCTCGCCCATCGTATACTCTACTAGTCTGTAAAATGCCTTCATATTCTCAAAGGTAATTTCATTCACTCTTTTAAAAATACTTGCAAGTCTGCTAGATGCTGGGTGAAAGTCAAAGACACAGTCCGTGAGCAACATCACTTGGAGTCTAGAGGGGTGCCCAGACAAGTCAGTAAGTTTCATGTTGGAAAGTACAAAATACAGTAGGATAGGAGAGGTATGCAATATCCAGGCTTGGGTTATCAGAGAAGGCTTCCTAAAGAAGTGACAATTACACTGAATCCTGAAGGCAAAGCAGGAATTTTCCAGGTAAAGAGTGGTCAAGCAGTGTACCAAGAAGAAAAAGAATGTGGGAAGGTCCAGAGGTGAGATTGAGCATGGCTAGTTTATGTAACTGAAAGAAATTTTGCTCTGTTGGAATGTAGTTTACTGGCACCTAAGAAAGGAGAGGATAACTATTCCAAGTCAGGATAAGAAAATTGGACTTTATTCTAAGAAAACTGTGGAGTTACTAGAAGTTTTTAAAGAAGGAAAATAAAGGGAGCAGATTAGTCATAGAAAGCATATTCTGGCTGCTGGGTGTAGAATGGGACAAGAAGAGAAGCAGGAACCAGGTAGGAGACTGATTCTGGAACCCAGGTGTGAGTTTATGGTGGCCTAGACTGTGCTGTGGCAGTGAGGATGAATGCAAATCAAGGAGATTGAGAAACACTTGAGATAAAAGTGATAAGAATTCTAATTAATTGTAAATGTGGTAAGTTAAGGATGAATCCTGAGTTTCTATTTTGGGCAGTTGCAAGAATGATGATATCATTTATTAAAATAGGGAATACAAATGGAAGGATTTAAGGTTAGATATGACATGTTGATCTTGAGGTGTCATGAGACTTCTAAGTGAAGATGCACTTAGACGAGGAAATGAAGCTCAGGAGAAATATCTGGGTTCAAAACATAGTCTTGGGAATCGTGAAGCTGTTGGTGGTGACTGAAGCAATAGGAATAGGTGAGACCCACTGAGGACCAATGAGAGGAAAAACAGCCCTAAAGAGCACCAGCATGAGAAAGAAATAGGCAGATCACAGGGTCATAGAAGGGTCACAAAAAGGAGAGTTTCAAGAAGTGGCCAGCGTTGTTAAGCACTACTAAGAGCCTAAGCAAGATAAAGACCCAGAGGTGCACAGTAGATCTAGCAACAGGGTTGAGTTGGTTATCTTCTGTTTGTCTCCATCCTTCTTCGTCTGGCTCCATGACCAGTATGGATGGCCTCAATGATCTCTGTTGCATTCTGCCCTCTGTTTGAGTTAAACCAACAGTGAGCACTAGCAGAAGATAAGAGGGAGTGAAGGAGGAAGGAGATTCTCTGTGGTTTTGTCTCAGGCTGTGCATTATTGCACTTAGAGTCATATTCCTGTCTGCTTACCCCTTTTGGGCTGGGGTTGAAAATAGCTTCCTGCAGTTATTAGCTCTGGAGTATTCCACTATCCCTTGAGAGTTCCCTATAGTCTACCTATGGCCTTTGATAATCTCTTTATTAAATTCTCCTCAAATTATTTCAACTTCAGTGTCCCATCTCTTTCCTGCTAGAAGCATGACTGACACAATACTCATTTAGGACTTTGGTGAGAGTCCTTTCAGTGGTGTGATGGGGGCAGAAGCCAGATTATTGATGGATCAAGGAGTAAGTGGGAGGTTAGGAAAAAGAAACGGCAAGTAGATTATTCTTTCCAAAATTTAGCTAGTAAAGGGTGCAGACAGAAGGGGTAGCGTCGACAAGGAAACACCTAGAGATGTATTATATATTATTTTCCTTTTTATATTGGGAAGACTTGGTCATTTTATTATTTGTAAGAATAACTCAGTAAAGAAGGGGAGATTGAGGGCACAGTAGAAAAGAGGGCCAGCAACGTGTGCACGGTCCCCTAAGAAGCTGAGAGAGAATGGAATCCCCCTAAGAGAAAGCCTGGTCTTCAAAAGAAGAGACCCTGTCCCGCAGTCCCAGGAGGAGGTATGACTGGCGGGCAGGGATCTGAAATGTCAATGGGAACGCGGCTGCTCTATTTTGACAGTTTCTCTTTTTCTCGTGAAGCTAACAGCCAGGTACCGGATGAAAGTGAGACGGAGTGATGAGGTTGGAGATTTAAGAATAAAAAGGAAGTTTCTAAATATTTTAGAAAAAAATAGGATTGTCAGAACTCCAAGAACCTGGTTGATTTTGAAAATCACGCATTTAGGCGGGCAGCAATGGGCAAGTTTGTATGAAATGTCTCCGGTGGCACAGCAGCAGCGGTGCGGGTATTGTTTCAGAAACGGTAAAGAATCAGACCGAACCAAGGCTGGGTTTTTTCAAGTATTTAGACTATGGGACAACAGAAGAAGAGCACCGAGGAATTAGCAAGTATTTGAAATGATGGAGCACGGAACTTATTTTGCATAGGGAAGGTAGTAGTAGGGAGGGGAGACTAAATTCAAGGGACTAAATGTCCCTGAAAGGGAAGACAGATGTAGTGGGGCTAATAGAGTGAGAATTGGTGATCAGAGAGTTGAATGCCTGAATTTAATATTCAGTATAGCTCTTCTGAATATTCACAAGGTCCAGGATGAAGCCATGATAGTGAGTGGCTGATGTGGGGAAAACGTAAAGGCCACTGGACATGAGGCTTGATAAGTGACCCATGGGGACGTTGCCATTCTTCAAGTGGTGTCTTGTCTGCATGCCCTGAGCCCAGTTCTTTCTCAGTGAATATCATTTATAACCGATGCCTCATAAGCCAGTTATCAAATTGCAGTATGTCACAAATACATATAGTAATACTTAAATATGACAGGGTATTCTTTAGTCTACAATTCAGTTCCAGTTTTTTGAGTCATATAAATTCTTTATTTAAACATATTAACTTGAAAAATATATTTTCAAAAACAGAAAACGGGTGGGTTTCTTACTAGCCAGTCTGCCCAGACAAGTTCCTCATTTGGTTTTCTAATTTTAAAGCACAGAAGGAAGGTTTGGATTGAAGTTTTAATTTACCAGAGCTCTACAGGATTCATTTTCTGCATGCAATCCGGTATTTGGCAGTTGTTAAATATTTGCTTTAACCATGAACTTATTTTGAGTACAACACAATTATACCTACTATCTCTGCATGGCTCTTTTAGGAATTGGCATACACTCATAATATTTAACTAGAACAATGAATGATTTAAAAATAGAAAATGCACAAATTACTGTACTCCCCTGGAAGCACATAAGCTTTGACAGAAAGTGGAATAAAAGTGGTTGTGTAAGAGCTTCAACATAATTTTTTTAAAACCCTTTTATTTTTATTAGCTTTAAATATATTTAGCTCTTCACTGGCATCTCTTTGGAACACACACTCAAAATCCAATAATGTGTATCAGGACTATGATAATGGGCCCTGACTTTTTCCCCCTTGCAATTGTAATCATTTGTTATACAAATAATGATAAAATTGATTCACACATCTTTTCAATTTATAGACACACACAATATTTATTTATATATGTGCAGTGTCTATATGTATATATATATATGTGTGTGTATCTACCTATCTAAATCTATATATATATACTTATATACTTACCCTGATCTTAGTATATGAAAGTGGCACTATCAACATTTGTCAAAAAATTGTGTGGATTATATTAAATTGGAAGCATTCTCTGGCTCAGTTTATTTTGTGACTAATGAGTAACTTGGATGATGGATATAAGAATACAGTATACAGTGGGTTTCTGGCTGGAAAGAAAGATACAGTATGTTTTGGTGCCAAGAACACAAATATGTTCAGTCAAATGAACATGAACTTGGTCTCATTAACATCATGATATAAATCAACTGAGACAACCATTCAGTCATTCATGAAACATTTGTTGAAGGTCCACTATGTGTCAATCACTGAAAACAAGTGAGTAAGACATGGGTTTTCCCAGTATGGATTGGATTTGTAACTGATCTAGTTATATTTTATGTTCTATGTATTACCTGTGGAGATGATATATATTCATACTAGAAATATTTTTTATAAACCAATTTATGCTGTTCCCAAGAATTTTCAAAAGTCTCAATAGTTTTTATTTATAATTTATACTGATTCTCATAAATCACTCCTATTAACTTTATAAAAAGTAAAACATTTGTGTCTTGGCCTTTTTATGACTTAGAACATATTTTATATTTATGTGATTATCTGTATTTTCTTTAAAGTTTTACAAATTATTATTGCATTTCATAGTACTTCTTTTGATCCTGGGAAAAAAGAATATTTGCAATTAACAATAAATACTACAATATAAAAGCTCTCATGTCTCTATGTATATAAGCTGACTTTTAGAAGAATTAGAAGAAAAATGCTGATAGTCCAACTGTGGTGTTTTTTCTTGATTCATATGTATTTTTCTTTTCAACTATTACAGATTATAGATGCTGCAGATGTGACTGCTTTGTGGTAAGCATCTAAAACAATTCAGGTATGTTTATTTGCTTTTTTAACTTTTATAATCTGTAACAATCATCTATGTACTTTTCAATAATCTTCTGTAATGACAGATTTTCTGATTATGTGTAGGTACCATTAAAAAAGCCAGACTATAATATTCATATATTAATAAAATTGATTAAAACTCTAATTTAAATTATAATTTATTTAAGGAATATTTCAAATATGTAAGGACTACTCATGCTGGTTCATTTTAATGATTTTATTTTTTATGCTAATAAGTTTATAAAATATTTGCCTAATTTTAAAAAATCATCGATTTTATTTTTTAATTTATAATTTTAATTTTATTGACAAATTATAATTGTATATATTATAGGGCACACAGTGATGTTATGATATTAAATATATGTACAGTGTGGAATGATTGAATCAAGCTAATTAACATATGTATCACCTTAAACACTTAACATTTGTTCCTCCTGTTTAACTGTAACTTTGTGTCCTTTGACCAACATCTCCCTGTTCCCCCAGCCCTTCATCCTCTGATAACCACCATTCTACTGTCTAATTCTGAGTTTGGTTGTTTTAGATTCCACATATAAGTGAAATCTATATATGGTATTTTTCCTCTGTGCCTGGCTTATTTCACTTAGTATAATGTCCTCTGGGTTCATCCATGTTTTTGCAAAAGGATTTTCTCCTTTCTTTAAGGCTGAATAGTATTCCATTATGTATATATACCACATTTTCTTTATCCATTCAGCTGTTGATCTGTATCTTGGCTATTTTGAATAATGCTGCAATGAACATAGGAGTGCAGATACCTCTTCAACATACTGATTTCAGGTCCTTAGGATATACACCCAGAAGTGGGATGGCTGAATTGTATGGTAATTCTATTTTTAGTTTTGTGAGGAATCTTCACACAGTTTTCCATAATGACCATACAAATTTACATTCCCACCAACAGTGTACAAGGGTTTCCTTTTCTCTGCATCCTCACCAGCATCTGTTATTTTTTGTGTTTTTGGAAATACCCATTCTGAGGTAAGATGACATCTTATTGTGATTTTAATTTAAATTTCCATAATGATTAATGATGTTGAGCATTTTTCATGTATCTATCAGCCACTTGTATGTCTTCTTTTGGGAAATGTCTATTCTCTTGCCCATTTTTTAATTGGGTCACTTGTTTTTGTTCTATTATTCTAAAAACTACAGATTTGGTTATTCATTTAATATATTCATTAAAAATGTTTATTAAAGACAATACCTCAACTCTAGTCACTGAGTAAAGGGGTAAATAAAATAGAGTCCACAATACTAAATTGGAACTAATCAATCAACAGTTATGTGCACATATGGAAGTAAAATTCAAGGGAAATCAAGTAGGTGGGAGAGGGGAGGAGGGATGGGTAAATTCATACCTAACAGGCACAATGCACACTAACTGACTGAAGGTCACACTTACAACTTCGACTCAAACTGTACAAAAGCAAATTATGTAACCAAAACATATGTATCCCTGTAAAATTCTGAAATTAAGAAAAAAAATAGAGTTCAGAACCTCATGGGGCCACTAGCCCAATGCTATATTACTCAGACTTCAGAGCAAAAAGGAATCCCCTGGGATGCTTATTAGAAGTACAGATTTCTGGGCCTTAGTTCAGAAGATCTGGGATGTGGACTAGGAAACTGCATTTGAAAGAAATCATCCCAAGCAATTTTGAAACACATTCTCAAATCTTATTTTGATTGTCAAGTGGTTTTTCTGACATATTTATCAGATCACCATTCCCTCCTTAAAACCATCCATCCAGTGGATGCCTGCTAAGTTTAGAAAATTTACAAACGCCTTAGCATTGCTCCTGCTGTCTAATCTCCTTTAGCCAAGCTTCTCCTAACTCTGACTGTGGTTATCCTGGCTTGCCTCTGCTCCTAATACCTGGAGACTTCCTACTTTGCTCAGAGCTTTGTCCCTGCTACTCCTGCTGCTTGGAGTCTTCTGTCATATCTTCTCATCTCAAACACCACCTGCTCAGGAAGCTTTTCCAGATCACCTTATCTTGGCGTTCTCTAGCAAATGCTTTTCACAATTGCCTATTTTTTTCTCCTTTATTTTATTTTTAATTATTATGGCTACATAATAGTTGTATATATTTACAGGGTACATATGATGTTTTGATACAGGCACACAATATGAATTAATCAAATCAGGGTAATCAGGCATTTAATATTTCTTAGTGTTAGGAATATTACAATTCTACTCTTTTAGTTATTTTAAAGTATACCCTAACTTATTGTTGATTATAGTCACTTTGTTGTGCTATCAAATATTGTTCATTCTATCTAACTATCTAACTATATTTTTGCACCCCACAACTGCCTATTGAAAAGGTAAGCCTGGGCCATATGTAAAATATGTGGATTTCTAGGTCTCACTCCAGAAGTTGCCACTCTGCAACTCTAGGAGAGAAGCCCAGGAATTTGTATTTTTTTGTGTGTGGGTGGTAAGAACACCTAACATGAGATTTATCCTCTTAAATTTTTTAAGTGCACACTATAGTATTGTTAACTATAGGCACTATGTTTAATACAGTTGACCCTCAAACAACATGGGTTTGAATTCTGTGCGTCCACTAATAGGCAGATTTTTTTCAATAAATACATTGAAAAAATTCTTTGGAGATTTGCAACAATTTAAAAATACTCACAGATGAACTATATAGCCTAGAAATATCAAAAAAATTAAGAAAAAGTTAAGTATGCCATGAATGTATAAAATATACATAGATATAGTCTATTTTATCATTTACTACCATAAAACATACAAAAATCTATTATAAAAAATTAAAATTTATCAAAACTTACACAGGCTCTTACAGATGGTACATGGCACCATTCACAGTCAAGAGAAACATAAACAAAGATGCAGTATGAAGTCATAACTGCACAAAATTATCTGTAATATATACTGTACTACTGTAACAGTTTTGTAGCCATCTCCTGTTGCTATTGCATTGAGTTCAAATATTGTTAGTATCCACTGAAAACATCATGTAATTCCTATAGCTTTGTATATATTTTGAAATCAGGAAGTGCGATACCTCCAGCTTTGTTGTTCTTTCTAAAGATTGTTTCGGCTATTCAGGGCCCTTTGTGGTTCCATATGAATTTTATGATTTGTTTTCCTATTTTTATAAAAAATGCCATTGGTATTTTGATAGGAATTTCATTGAATCTGCAAATAATTTTGGATAGTACAAAAAAACACAGAAAGTCTTGACTTACAATGGTTTGACTTACGATTTTTTAACTTTATGATGGTACAAAGTGGTATACATTCAGCAGAAACCATACTTTGAGTACCTATACAACTATTCTGTTTTTCACTTTTAGTATAGTATTCAATAAATTACATGAGATATTCAACACTTTATTATAAAGTAGGCTTTGTGCAAGATGATTTTGTCTAACTGTAGGCTAATGTAAATGTTCTGAGCATGTCTGAGGTAGGCTAGGCTAAGCTATGATTAGTAGGTTAGGGGTATTAAATGAATTTTTGACATGATATTTTTAACTTACAATGGGTTTATGGGGCTGTAACTCCATTGTAAGTTAAGGAGCATCTGTACTTGATATGATTATAGTCTTCTTAAATTTGTTAAGACTTGTTTTGTGACATAACATATGCCCTTTTCTGGAGAATATTCCTTGTGCACTTGAGAAGAATGTGTAGTCTGTTGCTGTTTGGTGGAATATCTGCTAGGTTCACTTGGTCTATAATGTTCAAGTTCACTGTTTTCTTATTGACTTTCTATCTGGATGTAATATCCATTATTGAAAGTGAGGTATTGAATCTCCTGCTATTATTGTATTGCTATCTATTTCTCCAGTTCTGTCAATGTTTGCTTTATATATTTAGGTGCTCTATTGTTGAGTGCATATATATTTATAATCTTATATTTTCCTGGCGAATTGACTCTTTTATCGTTATATAATGTCCTTGTCTCTTGTGAAAATTTTTGAGTCTATTTTGTCTGACACAGCCACCCCTGCTTTCTTTTGGTTACAATTTGCATGGAATATCTTTTTCCATCCCTTCACTTTCAGCCTATGTGTGTTGCCCTAAGTCTAAAGTGAATCTCTTTTAGACAGCATATAGTTGAATCTTGTTTTTTCCTCCATTTAGCCCATCTGTATCTTTTGATTAGGGAGTTTAATCCATTTACATTTAAAGTAATTATTGATAGGGAAGGACTTATTGTCATTGTTAATTATTTTCTGTTTGTCTTATAGCTCTTTTGTTCCTATTTTTCCTCTTGTTATCTTAAATTGGTGCTATGATTTAAATTAATTTAAAATTCTATGAATTCTTCATCTTCATTTTGGCAAGGCAGTGTGTACTTCACATAAGTTGAATATACATATATACATACAATATACATACTAGCTTCATGTATTATATACAATATGCATATACATGTATATATAAACATATTTAAAGTTTGTATGTATAGATGTGTGTACACAGCTGAAGACAATTCTGTGCATGTGTGTGTTAAGGAGATATTTGCATTATGTTTATTAGAATTGATATTTATTTTAGGGTTAATATTTAACATTTTATTTTATCTCTAAAATGTCACAACATTTTGGATAATTTTCTACAATTATTTATGATATGATAAAATGCTATTTACCAATGTCATTATGCCTCACCTTACATATGTTACATATATTATTTTTTATATATTAAACTATATTTAAAAAGAAGAATGTCATTGATTATTAAAATAAAATTATTTGGCCTGTGTAAGTAGGTTGAAACTTACAACATCCTAAGACAATGGTTATATTAGTAACACATGATCTGTCATGAGAAGCTCCATTAAAAAAAGAAAAAAACAAAAAAGAAATGCGTTTGGGAGAAAGTGATGAAATGATTGCTTGTTTGACTGTTAATTCAACTATTTTTTATGAGCTCTTGCCTTCTACTCTTTAACGGTTATAGTTATAGAAAAGAGGGTAATGCACCCTCCTTCATTCTTTCTTCTTTAGTGTATGTATCTGGGGAGAGGAGCTCATAACACACCATTCATTCCCTCTGAAAAAATAATATCCAGTCTCCAACACCTCTCTTGACCCCTCTAATTCTTTTTATAGACTGTAGGTTGGTGGTTAGCCAAAAGTTGCAAAGCCAGGCTGTCCACCTCCTGCACGCGTAGTCTAGCACATCACCTTAGAATGTTGGAGTATTTTTCACCTCCTGTTTTGTGAACTAAGCTAAAACTTTGGTAATGATTGCCTATTTAAGTTCTTGTAACTATTATAAGTAGAATGCAGAAAATTAAATGATGATGAGAAAGAGTTCCTGGACAGTTCCTTCCAATTGGATTGTCCAGGAAGGCTTCCATTGACAAGAGAGAATGAGCCATGAGAAGATCAGGTGAGAGCATTCTGAAGAGAGGAAGGAGCTAGGGAGGAGGGCTAACAATGACATGAGACGATGGGAGCAGGCCAGTGTGGGTGTGGGGGAGGAGATGAAATCAGAGGATAAATCAGGGGCCAGGTCTTGTTGGGCTTTGTAAACCAGAGAAAGAAGTTTTTTTAAAGCTGATGGATTAGAAGGGGGAGGTTAAGAAAAAGAAGAATCAAGGCTAGCTACTCAATCACCAACTGAGTCCATGCTACTCCTTCTAAAACCAAAGGAAAGTAGGAAAGAGAGGTCCTGCGCTTCCATGGGTAGGAGTTATGTAGCTTGATGTCAGGCTAAGAAGAGACTTTTAAGGTCATGCCCCTACACATTTGTATAAATGTGACTACTGAATTATTATGTCAAAATAGTCACTTTTGGAAAATTAAACATTTTATTCAGTCATTTCAAATATTTCATGCCATAAATTCATGCCATTTCCCGTGCTCCTTCCTTTGCCACCACACCCACTGTTCTGATTAAGAGTCTGCCTCGTTATGTGCTTGGTTTTCAGCCCTGTTTAAGAAGATAACTGATTACAAGTAGTCCTCTGTGCTTTAAAATGACTTAAACTGCATAATGGTCACAAAGTGAGTCAAAGACGGAAATAAAGGAATTTCATTCTAGAACCTCAAGGGTTGGGAGCTCAGGCGAGGGATGTGAGCGTCCTCGGAGGAGCCATGCTCTCTCTGAAGCTGTGCCTCCTGGCAGGAAATGTCAGTAGGAGGATTACAAGTGTCGATTTGTATTTGGTAAAGTGAGTCACAGGCAAGGCCACTAAGATAAAGGAAGTGAGTTCACTTTTCAGAAAGAAATGAAAGCGTGGTGAGTAGAAAAGAAGTCATGAGATTTCAAAGGTTCAAAAAGGTGTTTTGTTTTCTCCTGGTTTGTCAGAGTGCACCTGAAGAGGATCCTAGGACTGTAGAAGAAGCTCATGAGATCAAAAAAAGGGATGGAAAGCAGAAATATTAGATGTTGAAGCATTATTTGAAGCATGGTGGTGAATAGCACGAGCTCTGGAGCCAAACTTCCTGGGTCAAACCTGGTTCCTCGCTGACAAATTGTGTGACCAGCAGGGCACTTAGGCCTCTGTGCCTCAATTTCTTACCTGTGAGTGGGGCTAATGATGCTCCAAACCTTCTAGTGTTGTTGAGGATTCAATGAGTGCATATGTATGGAGCACTTAGAACACGGACCATGCTATGTATGCACAACGTAAACATGGATATCAGGGATTCTTGAGATTACACATGTAACTTCTCCATGTACTTGGCTTCCCCATGTAACTCTTTCAGGATTAGGACAGTGGACAGGATCCGGGTTGTTTTCTTGGATAGTAGTGATCTGCATAGGTGTGGAGGACTAGCATCTCTATGGTGGTATTCAACCAGAAACGAGGCTCACACGTGGCAGTGTAATAAACTACAGGATCAAATAGGATTGTGTTCACCCAGGAGCACAGAGGCAGACGCAAAAGGGAGGGCACTGCAAAGCAAGACAGTCTTAGGCAGCCTGGTGAAAGCCAGCAGAAGGGGAGCCACAGGTTGAAAGAAAGAAAAGTTAAATGCACAGGTGAGTAGAAGAGAAAGGGTGAGATAATTTAAAACACAGATGACAAGAGACTAAGGCAATGAGCGTGTTAAATAAATACATGGATAGGTGGGTGGGTAGATCCATCCATCCGTCCATACATAGATATACACAAACTTAATTCTTTTGAGAGCTGCTGGTAAGGGAAAAGAATCAGTTTTGGCTCCAGATGTAAACATGGGAGGAAAAGGGAAATAATGTGTTGAAACTGACAGATTGCTCACTTCGCAAAGATGAAATTTGTTATAGTGTCACCCACTGGGGGAGAAGCCAGACCCTGGGGAAGTCAGTTCTATTTGTTCTCAAGAAATTCATTGAGATTCAAAGGGTTAAAGTGGAAAAGGGTGTTATCAGTGACAGGAGGCTCTTGGTATTCTTCCCAATACCTGACGCACAGACCAAATATGCTGCTCCAAGCATAAGGCTATGATGGTAAATTTGAAAGATATGTCTAGAAAATATGTCTAGTTACGTCTGCTGCATCTTTGTGCCCTCAAGTTTAAACTGATTCAAGTGAAAAATCTTGGCTGATGAGCATTCACAGCTGCTTTGCCTTAGAAAGCATCTGCTGCTGGTGCCAAGTGAAACGTTCACATAGGATGCCACCAGGCGGAGTGTCGTTCAGGGCAGGGTGCAGGCGTCAGACTCAGAGGGTAGAAAGTAGCAAACATAATGGAAAATGTTGTTTTAGGTTTCTGAACTGGTAGATTTTTTAAAAGTCAAGAGTAGATCAGCATAGATGATAGACGTATACTGTCGAGCACTTTGTCAACAGGCAATAAGACACATCAGGCTCGCCTGACTCTCTTCCTATTTCCACTGGGGCATGAAATACCTGGGTTATTTAAGTAAATGTGCAGGGGTAAATAAAGTAATGTCATTAATGCAATTACATTCAGCAAAACAGGACTCAGAATTTAACCAGGGGCAAGAGAGAACTATGGAAAGGAGCCAGAGAAAGGTGGGTCACTGTAGAAATCATCAAACTCTCCCTCTCAGTTTCAGGATCAAAATGGCTGATCTTATTTCAAGGTGTCTAGGTTTTGCTCCTAAGCACTTGGACTCAGAAACTGGGTTTGGGAGTGGAGGTGAATTTAAAAGGAAACAGGTAACTGAGTGATAGTGGAGATGGAGCTAGCTACTATGTGTTTAGGGAAGCTGAATTCTTAAGAAGAGGGCAGAAGACAGGGAAGATCAAAACAACATATCTAAAGCAGCAGGTGGAAAGAAAAACGTCAAATCAGAAGTGATGGATCTGTCATTGAGAAGGAAGGTAGAGGCAGGAGAACAGGAGGGCTGTTGAGGGACGGCCTGATGGGTTGGGAAGCTGAGAATATGCAGGTGGAGAGAGTGTTCTGGAGCACCTGCAGCTAAACTCATGGCTGAAGAAAATGTATTCAGGGTGCAGTATGGCTTAGGACCAGAGTCTTGAACAAAGTCAGACTGGAAAGACAATCAGGAAAGGGTCATCAGGGATCCTAAGACAGCCGGACATGGTGGCACGTGCCTGTAGTCCCAGCTACTGGGGAGACCAAGGAGGGAGGATCCCTTGAGCCCAGGAGTTAAAGGCTGCAGTGAGCTATGATTAAACCACTGCATTCCAGTCCGCGCAACAGCAAGAACCCTTCTCCAGGGAAAAAAAAAAAAAAAAAAGACTTCTAAGATAGCAAGGTCAAGGTCAAAAGGCAAAGATAAGGTGAAAAATCAAGAAGTCATCTCATGCTCTTCAAGATAATTGTATTCTTACTGAACTAAAGAATTTAAAAGTTAACAGAGTTTTTAGAACTTCTAGTAGGTATAATTTAGACTTTCTTTACCCCTAACCCCAAACATTTATATAAGAAGTAAGGTTAAATACTCATCATTTAGAACAGATTTGGATATTAATGTATTATAGGAAGCAATTTGGTTAGCAGGTAACTGATTTTCTCTTTATTGGAGCACCATCAGATTTACAAAATGTTCCAATTTCCCTTTTTCAAAAAGACTGGAAGAAATATTGGCTACTTTGCAAAATGAATCAAGATAATCAGAATCGGAAAAGTAGGAGAAGTAAAGATGGAGTGTGGGCCCCAGAGGACCATAACACAAGGCTTGTCAAGGTTCCCAATTTCAGTTCACATGGGGCCAGTTTTGCCTGGCAGCAGAAGGAAGGCAAACTGAAATGAAATACAGAAAAGTTAAAAGTACATTATAAATGGATCAATATACCCACCTGCCTTGTCTAGATTGATGTAGAGTTCAGGACTCTGTCTCCTACCCATTAAAGAATCTTTTCTGAGCAATACCACCACAGAGGGTACAACACAAGGCTTGACATCTAATCCAACCCCTGACCTCTGATTTTGTGATCTAAATAATGAATCCAAGATTCCTCAAGTCAAAATTTGCAACATGATTCATGAATGCGCAATTCTAAAAGACTGGAAAATTTTCGTTTTCAATAGTTTGAGAACATATTCTAAACCCCTGTGGAATGTATTATCTTGGTAATCTAGAAACACAAAGCACTCTGACAATAAGAAGACCACATATTGCTTGCTCAAAATGTCATCCTGACCCACATTAAGAAAACTTGAATAAAAAGTCAATGTTAAATTGGCAAAAAAGCAAAGGATTACCAAAGCTCAATTGTATTTTAAAGACATTGATTTATTGGCTTCCTGAGGACTTTTTCATAACGAAATTTGCAGATGACTGGGGAATTAATGTTAACTGATGGGTTTATAGATGTTCTCTTCAAGCAGACAAAACCTCCAAATTCACTTAGCGATAGGATAGAATGTTAGTTTCTCTAACAGTTCCAGATGTAAGCTCACTTACTAGACAGAAGAGTCTGCATAGAGGATGGTAAAAGATGCACAAAAGACTTTAAAAAGACCTTGATCAAATGCGAAACATTTATCCTTGGAAGTTAAATTTCCTAGTAAAGAAACTGGGTGAAGGAGGAAATATTCCGGAAAACAATGGCATTGGTGCAACAGGTGTATGTACTGCTTTGCAGTTCCCTATATTTTCCCTAGTTTTCAAAACATAATGGTGAAGAAAACCTACTTAACAATGTAACAGTTATATTAATTCAGTTATTAATTTAGAATTAAAGTAAAAGAGATCATTTTCTTTTCAAACGAAGCAAAAAAATTAAGCTAACAGTTACATGGTAAAATCACAGAATCTTTACCCTGCAAATGGTCACAGGCTCTACAGGCTACAGTATGGGAGATGCTCTGAGTACTCAGTATAGAGATTCTTCCAGCCAGTCACACTCTTACATTGTCTGTATCGTCACCTTTGGCTATGAAGGACATCAGTAAATACAGCACCCTCAGGAAAGCATAATGAGGGCTCATGGATGTACCATCAAGAGAAGAGATAAAGTCAGCAGCACAGGACAGAACAGGTAGTAGGTTTCAGAACATTGAATTTTATGATTAAAAGGGCTGGTTGCTAATAAAATTCAGTGATTATGACATGATTTCCCTAACCACAGTTAAAGTAACACCAAGGTTACCCAAATCGAATATTTTAATGAATTCACAAAGACCAGAAGGCATTTCTAGATTTCCCACCTGCAAGAGTTCTAAGATATAACTATTATATCCAGCTCAACAGAACAGTACAGCAAAAATGCTTATTGCTGGTGACATTCCAGGGAAAGTTAAAATTGCTTTATGGCCTTTGGTAATGAAAGTGGACAGCAGTACAACAATACGTAATAAGGTGAGTTTAGTTTTATGTCCTCAGAACAATCTGCTTTACCCTTGCGGTTTAATTCTTTAAACTGTTTCTATTTTAAGTAATTACATGATAGCTGGCAAGTGGCAGTTATAACCATTGCAGCAAATGGCTTTGTTGTAGTGTTGTAGTCTATCCTTAAGTACTATTACCTTGGACTTCCAGGGAATTTAGTGTAAGTGAGGATGTCACATGAAACAAATGCCTCCTGACTTACACTGAGCTTATAAGGATCTCCCTCAAGTAAGAACAGCTCAAGCTTGCGGCTAGTGGTGCTTCACAAATGGTAATACATATAACACTGGTGATGCTGGAGTTGCTATTAGAAGAAAAAATGTATTTTAATAGTTCTATTTTTATTTGGAAATTAATATATTAAAATAAATATAAAGATCACATAAAATCCATGATTTCATGAATATTATTACTTAAATGAGTTTTTTAAAGCCCATATTAGGAAAAATATTAAATAAATAATAGTATAAGTGGTAGGTGGTAGAAAAGGAAAAACATTTCATGTTGGTGTATAGATGCTGGTAGACAGCCTTCAGGATGGCTCCAGTGGTCCTCCACTCCTGGTACTCATGCCTTTTTATAGTCCCCTCCTACACTAAATAGGGCTGACATGTAACCAATAAGATACTGTGGAAATGAATGAGTGTGTTACCCAAGGCCAAGGCATAAGTCATTGTGGCTTCCTTTTTGCTGCCTTTGATCATTTGTCCTGGGGAAAGTCAGCTGCCGTGTCATGAAAAGCAGGAGAGGTCCTTGTGGTGAGGAACTGAGGCCTCTGCCAACGGCCAGCAAGGAACTAAGCCCTTTTGTTTACAGCCACGTGAGTCAGCTAACTTCTTGACTGCAACCACACAAGGCACCCTGAGGCACAGCCACTCGGCTAAGCTACTCCCAAATTTCTGACTTACAGAAACTATAAGATAATAAATGCTTATTGTTGTTTTAAGCATCTAAATATGGGGGTAATTTGTTATGCAGCAATTGATAACTAATAATAGATAAGTAATACCATCACCAAAACTGGGAAACAAGGACAGAGAATCCATTTACCATAGCTCATGGACAGCTTTGTTTTTTTCTCCTGCCCTTTCCTAAAACTTCTGTTACATAGGGCTGAACTGAAAACTAGCAAAAAGTGTACCTCTTGTTTCTGCCTTTTGCCGAGCCTGTATATGGTACCTCCTATCTGGCAAAGGATTTATCACCACTTATTCCTTCTGACAATGAGAGGATTACAGGCTTTTGATGAAAGCAAAGACTCTGTAGCCAAGAGAAATCTAGTGTATGCCGAGAGCAGGTTGGTCATAGAGATGTAATCTGAAGTTTTGAATTTCAAATGTTGAAATTCTATCTGTAAAATTCTATGTGCATTCTATCTGTAAAGTAGGAGGGCTGGGGTACATGACTTCTAGCTCTACAGGCCTTGAGCCTTTGTAACATCGATGGCCGCTCAGAACACCCACACTTTCCCGTAGGCACATGTTCTTCCGGCCACTTTTGGTGCTGCATTCCTTCTTGCTGATAATTTTATTTAGTGCCCTCAGTCATGCCTGCTCTTTTTCTTTGCTCTGTCCTTTTCTTTGGATGCCCCAACCTTTTTCCCTCTAAAGTCTCTGCAAGGGAAAGGAAGCATGCCAGAGATTTGCTGCCTCTTGATGTGAATCAAGCTCTTCTAGCTTCCTTAGAAAATAGACCTGAAAAAGACCTTCCAGGAAAGTAGTCACTCAGTCATTCCTTATTTGCATATCATTTCTTTCTGGAATTTTTCTTAATTATTTGGTTATTTATTGCTTTTAGGTCTCCCCCACTAGAGTGTACTCTCCACAAAACAGCCATCTGTGTGCCTTGCTCCCTGCTTAGTCCCAGCACCTAGGCCTTTGTTGGGCAAAATAATAATTGTGGTTGTTTGTACCAAATCATATGCTTAATGTGCTAAATTAATTGAACCAAAGTCTTAAGAGAATCTGGCTTTTGAGGAAAGTATGCCCCAAAGACATCAGAACTATTTAGAAATAGCAGTTCAGAAGACACTTAATGTAGTCACATTAAACTGTCCCCAGTGTGATATGAGGCAGAAAATCAGAAAGAAAGGAAAAAATTCCTAGACAGGAGTGTTTAGTAAACCTCTAAATAGTTTACAGCTGTGTGGCGTGTGGCGTGACTGGATAAACAAACTTAACAAGTACATTTGGGTTGAAGAATTCTTCTGGCTATAATTGTACTTGACATCTCTTTCTGTGGTCAGATGCAAGGTAAAAATTTTAGGAGCTCTACTCTTAATGACTATGCCATCTTAGGTTATGGATATTCCTCATTAATTGGAGTTCCATAAACATAGCCTTTCTGTATCCAAAACTGATTTTGTTTTTAAAGTAGAAGATGTTTTTGAGAAGAAAAATTAAATAAAAGGGAGAAAACATAAATTAAATTTTTAAAAAATTAAAATTCATAACTTAAAGGCTAGTTCTACTTTGTAATTTGGTTTAAAGGAAAGAATGGACTCTATCCAATTTCAGTAATTAAATTAAGCCTCTGTATTCCACTGGTATTTTGAAACTACATTGCTTATTTATTAAGTAAAAAGTCCTTTGAGGCCATTAGGCCAGGGAATACACATTTAAAAGATTAAAAGGATTGATAAAAGCTCAATTATAGTACTCCTTTTATATAAACCTAAAATTTAGAGGTATGATTCACTGAAAGATTATTTTTCAGTGAACTTTTGCTTTTCTGTATAAAAAAAAATTATCCTGAAGTACTTAATTTATAAAACTGATATGTTAAAGTGAAATTATTTTGAGACCTGCTATCTGATGACCTGAAAATATAAGTCACAAATTATGACATTGCTATTGTATATGCTTAGGAAATGTTCTCGACGCAATAAACTAAGAAGATATGAAAACCACAATTTTACAGAAGAGGAAACTGAGACAACAGATTAAGTAATTTGCTTAAGATCATATGATTAACATTTAGAGGAGCTGGGAATTAAATATAATTTTGGTGACTCCCAGATCTGTATTTAATTAAACAAGCTTGTCATTGTTTGCCCCAAGAAGTCTTTTGGGGTCACTTTGGCAAACCCTTCCTATGCAATCATCTAGAACTTATCTGAACTCCTCCTCATGTAAACCTTCCTGAGTCTCTGACACAGTGTGGTCAAAGCACATCAAATAGATGAGCAAAGGAATCTCCATGCTGCTCAAAGCATATCCTGACACAAGGCAGGTGAGGAAAGAAAAACAATTTAGTTATCATGTATAGACACTAGTTCAAGTGGTCCATAAATGGTGCTAGGAAATTGAAAGATGGATACAAATGAAAAAAAATTACTATTTGTATGACAAGAGATAGGAAATATTTAATGGTGGAATCACACCAAAGATATCTATTAAATACATCCTCCAAGGTCCTTAACAAAGCCTTTCTTGTTAGCCTACATCATTTTCTTCTCTGGTTTCAAATTATATTTACTGTTTGTTAGTGTCCTTTTTTAACATTTTGTCATACATAATCTTATTAAACTTTTTCAAAGGTTTATGAATTGTCTGCTGTATAAGCCAAGCTTCTTGAGGGGCAAGTACTGTGTCTTTCCTTCTTTTTTTAAAATTAGTATAAATTTAAGGGGTACAGTGCAATTTTGTTACATGGATATATTGTGTAGTAGCAAAATCTGTGCTTTTAGTGTATTCACCACCCGAATACCATACATTAAGTAATTCCTCATCACCCACCCCTTTCCTACCTTCCCACCCTTCCAAGTCTCCAATGTCTATCATTCCATACTCTATGTCCATGTGTACACATTATTCAGCTCCCACTTATAAGTGAGAACATGCACTATTTGATTTTCTGTTTCTGAGTTGTTTCAATTAAGACAATGGCCTCCAGTTCTATCCATGTCACTGAAAAAGACATAATTTCATTCTATTTTATGGCTGAATAGTATTCTATTGTGTATGTATACCATATTTTCTTTATCTGATTATCCACTGATAGACACTTAGGTTGATTCCATATCTTTGCTATACTGAATAGTACAGCAATAAACATGTCGAATGCAGGTATCTTTTTGATATAATGATTTCTTTTCCTTTGGGTAGATACCCAGTAGTAGGATTGCTGGATCAAATGGCGGTTCTATTTTTAGTTCTTTGAGAAATCTCCATACTGTTCTCCATAGAGTTTGTACTATTTTACATTCCCACCAACACTGTATAAGTTCCTCTGCATTTTCACCAATATATGTTATTTTTTTACTTTTTAATAGTAGCCATTCTGACTGCTTTAAGATGATATCTCATTGTAGTTTTAATTTGCATTTCTCTGATGATTAGTAATGTTGGGCATTTTTTCATATGCTTGTTGGCCATTTGTATATATTCTTGTGAAAAATGTCTACTCAAGTCCTTTGCCCACTTTTTAATGGGGTGTTTTTTCTTTTTAGTTGAGTTGTTTGAGTTCCCTATAAATTCTGGATATTAGTCCCCTGTCAGTTGTATCGTTTGCAAATATTTTCTCCCATTCACTCTGTTCACTCTGTTGTTTACTTCTTTTGCTGTGCAGAAGCTTTTTAGTTTAATTAAGTCCCATTTGTCTGTTTTTGGTATTGTTGCTTGTGCTTTTAGGGAATTAGTCATGAAGTTTTTTGCCTAGACCAACATCCAGAAGAGTTTTTCCTAGGATTTATCCAGTATTTTTAAATTTTCCAGTCTTATACTTAAGTCTTCACTCCATCTTGAGTTGACTTTTTTAATATGGTGAGAGATAGGGGTCCAATTTCATTCTTCTACATGCGGCAATCCAATTTTCCCAGCACCATATATTGAAAAGGATGTCCTTTCCCCAGTGTATGTTTTTGTTGACTTTGTCAAAGATAAATTGGATATAGATATGTGGCTTTATTTATGCGTTCTCTATTCTGTTCCATTGATGTACGTGTCTATTTTTATGCTAGTACCAAGCTGCTCTGGTTACTATAGGCTTGTAGTATAATTTGAGGTCATGTAATGTAATACCTCCAGCTTTGTTCTTTTTGCATAGGATTGCTTTGGCTATTTGGGCTCTTTGTTTTTTTGTTCCGTATAAATTTTAGGATTGCTATAATTCTGTGAAAAATGACATTGGTGTTTAATACGGATTGCATTGAATGTGTAGATTGCTTTGGGAATTATGGTCATTTTAACAATATTGACTCTTCCAATCCATGAATATGTGATATTTTTCCATTTGTTTGCGTCATCTACAATTTCTTTCACCAGTGTTTTGTGGTTTTCCCTGTAGAGATCTTTCAATTCCTAGATTTTTTTTTCCTAGTTATCATAAATTAAATTGCTTTCTTGATTTGGTTCTCAGCTTGACTGTTATTGGTATAAAGATTGCTACTGATTTTGGTACGTTGATTTTGTATCCTGAAACTTTACTAAACTCATTTATCAGATCTAAGAGTTTTTTTAGTGGAGTTTTTAGGGTTTTCTATATATAAGAGTATATCATCAGTGAACAGAGATTATTTGACTTCCTCTTTTCCAATTTGGGTGTCTTTTATTTCTTTCTCTTGTCTGATTGCTTTGGCTAGGATTCTAGTACTGTGTTGAATAGGAGTGGTGAAAGTGGGAATCCTTGTCTTGTTTTAGTTCTTAGAGGGAATGCTTTCAACTTTTCCCCATTTGGTATGATGTTGGCTGTGGGTTTATCATATATGGCCTTTATTATTTTGACATATGTTCCTGCTATGCCTTGTTTGTTGAAGAGTTTTTATCATGAAGGGATGCTGGATTTTATCAAATGTTTTTTCTGATCTATTGAGATGATACATTTTTTCCTCTTAATTCTTTTATACATTCATTGATTTGTATATATTGAATCATCTTTGCATCCCTGGAATAAAATCCACTTGATGTATTATCTTTTTGATGTGCTGTTGGATTGAGTTTGCTAGTATTTTGTTGAGGATTTTTGCATCTATCTTCATCAGGGCTATTACTCTGTAGTTGTCTTTTTTTGTTGTATCCTTTCCTGGCTTTCATATCAGTGTGATACTGGCTTTGTAGAATGCATCAGGGAGAATTCCCTCCTCCTTAATTTTTTTGGAACAGTTTCAGGAGGATTGGTACCAGTTCTTCTTTGTACATTTGGTAGAATTTGACTGTGAATTTATCTGATCCTGGGCTTTTTTGTTGTTGTTGGGAGATTTTTTTTTTTAATTACTGAGTCAATCTCACTACTCATTATTGGTCTGTTCAGTATTTCTATTTCTTTCTGGTTTAATCTTGGGAGGTTTATGTTTTCAGGAATTTACCCATTTCCTCTAGGTTTTCTAGTTTGTGAGCATATTGTTGTTCATAATAGTCTCTGATAATCTTTTGCATTTCAGGGGTATCAGTTGTAATGTCTCCTTTTTCATTTCTGATTATGTTTATTTGGATCTTCTCTCTTCTTTTCTTGGTTAGTTTAGTTAGTGGTTTATCAATTTGGTTTATCTTTACAAAGAGCCAACTTTTCATTTCATTGATCCTTTGTAATTTTTTTGGTCTCTATTTCATTTAATTCCATTCTGCTAGCTTGGGGCTTCATTTGTTCTTGTTTTTCTAGGTCCTCAAGGAGCAATATTAGGTTGCTAATTTGTGACCTTTCTATTTTTTTGATGTAGGCATTTAAGGCTATAAACATTACTCTTTGTACTGCTTCTGCTGTATCCCAGAGGTTTTGATATGTTGTGTATTCATTTTCACTCATTTCAAAATATTTTTTAAATTGCTATCTTAATTTTGTTTTTGACCCAAAGATCATTCAGGAATGTGTTGTTTAATTATCCATGTTTTTGTATAGTTTCCAAAGGTCCTCTTGGTATTGATTTCTAGTTTTATTCCACTGTGGTCTAAGAAGATGCTTACTTGATTGTACTTGATATGGTTTTGATTTTTTAAAATTTATTGAGACTTGTTTTGTGGCCTAAAATATGGTGTATTTTGGAGAATGTTCCATGTGCTGAAGAGAAGAATGTATATTCTGTGGTTGTTTTGTAGAATGCTTTGTAAATGTCTATTAGGTCCATTTACTCTAAAGTCCAATGTAACTCCAATGTTTCTTTGTTGGTGTTCTGTCTGGATGATCTGTAAAATGCTGTCAGTGGGGTGGTGAAGTCCCCCACTATTATTGTATTGCCTCCTATATCTTTCTTGAAGACTAATAATTTTTTTTTTTATGAATCTGGGTGCTCTGATGTTAGCTGCATACATATGTAGGATTGTTATATCCTCTTGCCAATCCCTTTATTATTAGGTAATAACCTTCTTTGTCTTTTTTTTTTTTTTTTACTATTTTTTATATAAGTCTGTTTTATATAATATAAGTATCACTACTCTTGCTTATTTTGGTTTCCTTTTGCATGGAATATCTTTTTCCACCCTATAGATAGGGTGAGTTTCTTGTAAGTAGTGTGTAGTTGGATCATTTTTTTTATCCATTCTGCCAATCTATATATTTTAACTGTGACATTTAATCCATTTATGTTCAAGGTTAATATTAATATGTGAGATTTTGTTTCCGTCATATTGTTAATTCTTATCTAGTTGTTTTAGGAATTCTTTGTTTCCCTTTCTCTGTTTGTCATTGTGGTTTGGTGGAGTTCTGTCACATTGTCATTTGATTCTTTTCTCTTCCTCCTTCATGTGACTGTTTTGTATGACCTGTGAGTTTCATACTTCCATGTGTTTTAATGATGGTGAATATTGACCTTTCTTTTCCATGTTTAGGACTGCTTTGAGCATTTCTTGTAGGGCCAATCTAGTGTTGATGAATTCCCTCAGTGTTTGCTTGTCTGGAAAAGACTTTATTTCTCTTTCATTTATGAAGGTTATTCTATCTGGATATAAAATTTTTGGCTGGCAGATTTTTTCTTTTAGCACTTTGAAAATAACATCCCATTCTCTTTTAAGGTTTCTGCTGAGAAGTGCACTGTTAGTATGATGGAATTTCCTTTATAGGTGACTAGATGCTTTTCTCTTGCTCATTTTAGAATTTTTTCCTCACGTTAACTTTAGACAGTCTGATGACTATATGGAGTGGTGAAGTCTACTTTGCAATGTATTTCCCAAGTGATCATTGGGCCTCCTGTATCTGGACATCTAAATGTCTTGCTAAACTGGAGAAGTTTTCATCAATTATTTCCTTAAATAGGTTTTCTAAATCCTTTGCTTTTTCTTCTCCCTTGAGAATACTGATGATTTGTAAGTTTGGTCACTTTATATAGTCCCATACTTCTTGAAGGCACTGTTCATTCTTTTTTATTCTTTTTTTAAAAAAAATTGCCTGACTGGATTAATTCAAAAGACCTGTCTTTAAATTCTGAGATTTTTTCTTCTGCTTGGTCTAGACTATTGTTGAAGCTTTCAGATGTATTTTGTAATTCTTTCAATGAATTTGTCATTTCCAGAAGTTCTGCTGTATTTTTTTTAAGATGACCATCTCCTTGGTAAATGTTATGTTCATATCCTGAATTGATTTTTATTACTTTGTATTGGTTTTCAGATTTTTCTTGCATCTCATTGAGCTTCTTTAAAATTAATATTTCAATTTTTTTTTTTTTGAGACAGAGTCTCACTCTGTCACCTTGGCTAGAGGGCAGTGGCATCATCATAGCTCACTGCAACCTCAAACTCCTGGGCTCAAGTGATCCTCTTGCCTCAGCCTCCTGAGTAGCTGAAACTACAGGTGCACGACACTGTGCCCAGCTAATTTTTCTATTTTTAGTAGAGATGGGGGTCTCGCTCTTGCTCAGGCTGGTCTCAAACTCCTGACCTCAAGTGATCCTCCCACCTCAGTCTCCCAGAGTGCCAGGATTACAGGCGTGAGCCACCAAGCCCAGCAAGTATTTATCTGGCATTTTGAGGACTTCTTTTTGGTTAGGATTCATTGCTAGAGGATTATTGTGTTCCTTTTGGAGTGTCATAACGTTTTGCCCTTTCATATTTACTATATTATTACACTGGTTTCTTCACATCTAGAGAAGTGGTCACTTCTTATTTTTGAATTGACTTTCATTAGGGCAGGACTTTTTTCCTTGAGCATGTGACTGTGATGTATGTTGAGTGGGGCATTTTGGCTTTGCTTTTGGGTGTGTTCAGTGTCAAAGGCACTGTATGTTTTCCTTGGTTATAAATAGTTTTAGTGTGGTGGCTTTCTCAAATGCTGTTTGTAGTTGCAGTGTACTGGGTGGGCAAGAGGGCTCATGATCTCCTGAGTAGCTGAGGTGGCATGGGTGATGGTGATAGCAAAGGTTTTGAGAAACTTATCTCATTCCTAAGAGCTGCACATTTGTGTCAGCAGATGTGGTGGTGGGTTGTGTGGGTCAACCTCCAGGCTAGTAGTTGGTGCTTGCAGGTAAGAACCAGCTGCGGTGGAAGTAGTTGAATTTATTCTTGGCATTGGCTAACCAGGAGACATACTCAGGTGTCCCAGGCAATGAGTTGGGCCATGAAATGCTTGGTGGTCCTGGTCCCGTGCTCTGTCTCAAGGAGGAGGCTGAAGCTGGTGGAATTGGACTGGGCAAATCTGCACTCGGGCCCCCCCAATGGTTGGTGCAAGCACTGGCCCTGCCAGGGGTGTGGAGGAAATCTTCAGGTTCCTGGAGAAATGCCCGGGTAGGGATCAGAGCAACTGCTACTGTGCAGAGGTCTCAGCATGGGAAGGGAGGGGCAGTCCCAGCACCTGCTTCCCTCTCATGCTTCATACCTAGTGACACTCACTCCTTTGTCTTGACTGTGGGAGCCAGTTGGGACACTTGGTTAAGTCACATGCAGTTTGCTTTCAGTCTGCCCCAGTCTGTTAAAACTTGGCATCCAGGTCAAAACCATGGCTCTCAGGCAAACTTCTTGGTGCTCCAGTCTGGTGAAATAGGGGAGATCAAGTCCACTGCTGAGGCCCAGGCTACCTCATTTCTCAGTTCTGGCTGTGAGGGCCCCTCCCCTACTTGAGACCCAGATCTCCAATCCCTGACCCCAGACTCTCTAATGCCAATGGCTGTCACCTCTGCTAGCTTGCAGGATCTGATGCAGCTTGCTATGAGCTAATATAGAGAATAATGTCCTCCTATTGGCACCTGGTCTGGGAAAGTGCATGGGACCCTTCCTGGTACTGTTCTTTGTCACAGTCTCCAGCCTGTTCCCCAGGTTAGCTCCAGGGCTGGGGAGGATCAAGGTACTCTCCTGTGGCCTGGATTGCACGTTTCTCCAGTGGGAAGGTGGATCACAGGGAGACACTCACTCCCCTTCTCCTGTATTGGGGATTCACTCGCAGTTTTCAGCGGGACTCCACCACGTGGTTTGCTTGCCTACCTTCTCCTTCCCAGTATCTGAAGTTTTCTTTCACTTCTCTGTTGAACTTCCATGCTGCGTCTTTGATAAAAGTTCATAGTGTGAATCTCTACAGTCTATTTTACTTCTTCCAAGTCGGAGAGGCATACTGGGAAAACCTCTAGCCTGCCATCTTGGGGGAAAAAAACCCTTATCTTTCTTTTTATCATTCTGGAACAGTGGTCCCCAACCTTTTTGGCACCAGGGATTGGTTTCATGGAAGACAATTTTTCCACAGATTGGTCGGGGGAGTGGAGTTCTGCGGTCTGGTCTCTAACATGCCGTGGACCAGTCCCCTGGAGTTGGGGACCGTAGTCCTAGAATTTGCTTAGTGCTTGGCTTATTGAAAACCACTCAAAGGAAGTTTGAATTAGACTGAAATGATAAAATAGTAAGAGTAGCAAATGATCATGAAGAGCTTCAGTAAGGACAATAACAGTAAGGTTCACATGCTATATTGTTTCCTTTTATGATTATAACTGAAGAAACAAAATTGAAAATTTTATCAGTCAAGGTCCAGGCAGGAAACAGAAGGCTCTCTCAAAGAGATGATGGGAGAGATTTTAAGGAAGAGGATATATACAGAGGTGTGGCAAGGTTAAGGAAACCAACAAGGAATATTGAAGCACCCCAGGGGGCCAGCAACTGTGAATAGCATTTACCACCCCAAGGCCTGCAGGGGTGAAATCATGGCATTGTTACAGTGAGATGAGTGAGGAATGTACTCACTGTCAAAACTCACAAGCAGTGGTAGTAGGGTTAGAGATAAACACGTAAACATACTGATGTCTATCTGTCTGTCTGTCTCTCTCCCCTTCTGCTCTCTGAAATTTACCTGGTCCCTCTCATTGGATAAAACTGACCAGAAGTAAGACAGCAAGAGAGCTCAGATGATGCAATCCATAGAAGTCCTCCTGCTGGGCATAGAGCGATGTGGAAGAGCAGAGATTGAATCTGGAAGGACAAATGGAGGATAGTCAGCATGAGACTCCTTTCTGTTTCCTTTGGATATTACTATTTGTAAAAAGTGTTGCTATATATGTGTGACTATTTTTGCCAAATAATGTAAGGATGGTCACAGATGCAAAATAATTTCATTATCTATCACCAAATTATAATTTATACAATTACATCATTTGTTCCATATGTGGCATTTTAAAAGTTTTTCTCAGACTCATCTCATATAGTTCCATTGATTTTACATTTTTATTAAGTTGCTATATTTTAAACCATCAGTTTAACAATAATAAAAAATAGAACTTAATCTTGTTTTAATGTATGAATATTAATATTAAACTTTACTTCTTGTTGAGGTCTGTAATTCAGCCCCACTTGGTATGTTTTTCTTCCGAACTATTTTGATCCTCTACTTTTTTAAGCCACAACTATATATTTACTTAAGTTATTTAACACAAATGGGAAAATACATAAAATAATTTCAAGAAAAATACTGTTGATGAGAAATAGTACACCCCTTGCTCATAGAAAAACTTATTAACACTGTTTAGCCCCCAGAAACTAGCAGGAAACCACAACAGCACTGAGAAAGAGGCCGAAGACACCTCCCCTGGCTATAAATACAAAAACAAACTCTTGAAATGCTCCACAAGATCAAGGGTCTTTAACTCACTTAGTAAGCTCCCTTTGTTCATATGCTAAACCAGGTACACATTTTGACACCCTCGATTCAGTGTAGATTTAACTTCACTTTGTACCTAAAAAGTCCCATTCCCCATTTTGATTCATATATTGGAAGAATTCAACCATTTCTGCCCACATATAAAGATTGGCTACCATGCTATTAAATTCGCCTTTCATTATAGTATCTGAGCAGCTGGTATAATGTCATTTACTGGGATGGAGAACACTAGGGAAAGAGGAGATCTAGAGGGGAAAAAAAATGCAAGGGTTCAGTTTTGACCAGTTGAAACAGAGAGGCCTGTTCAGTCCCCAAGTGGGTAATTGAGTTTGGAGTTCACAGGAGAGGCCAGGACTGGAGGTATCAGCAGGGAATTTGTCACTATGGAGGGTACATGAAACCATGAGCTGGAAAGAGATCACCACAGAAGTAGGTTAGGCACTGAGTATTGAACTACAAGGCACATTCAGAGAAAGGGGGCTTTCAAGATATTAAAAAGTATTTTTAAACTGTAATGATTAAAACAATGTGATATTGAATTGCAATAGAGATCCATGATAAATGAAAGAGTCCAGAAAGAGACTCAGGATATATGATAATTGTAACATTTCCAATTGATAGAGCAGGTGTAGATTGTTCCATGTGGCATAATCAGTATGGGATCCCTTGTCTGTTTTCTTTGGATATTACTATTTTTAAAATGTGTTGCTATGTTAACTACCTATTTCAACAAATAAAGTTGAATAGTTAAAAACCTGAAAAACATTAGCTCTTGTCTTTAATTTATATGGAATTTATTTTGATATAACTTATAAACAAATTAGCATACAAGTAAAAATATTCTTGTCATCCTGGGATAAAGAAAGTTTTTCTAAGCATGGCATCTAAGATAGAAACCATATTTAAAAGTTTATAAAGAATAAATAATGCAATAAAACAGAATAAGAATGACATACTGGGAAAAATATTTTCAACAAAACTGAGTGTTATTTTCTTAGTGGAATATATGAAGATGCTTTATAAATTGCTATTAAACAGATGAATACCCATGGGAATATAGAGGCTATGTCAAATAATTTTTTAAAATCATGAAAGAATATAAATGGCAAATAACTTATAAAACAATGTTTGGTATATTTAATTATAAAAACAAACTAAAACAATACTGAAATACCATTTTCCTATCATTAGATAGGCAAAGATACAACTCAAATCTTACACTGTGGATGGAAGTCACTTTGGTGACATATAATATATCAAAGGTCCAAATATTAGCTAAAGCAAATTGTATTTTCCAAAGATGGCAGTAACAATATATTACCCAGGCCACGTGTTTTTCTCACAATGTGATATCAACACCCCTCCAGTGAGGGGTGGGATCTGTCTCCTCCCCTTGAACTTGGGCGACCTTTGTAACTGCTTCCACTAATAGAATGTGGCAGAAGGCTAGGTCATAAAATGCAATGTGGCTTTGTCTAGAGTGGTATGCATATTCTCTCTCTCTTGCTCTGTTGCCCTCTGCTTGCTCTGAAAGCCCAGCCATCACCTCATAAGGAAGCTAGGACCTCAACTGATGGCTAGCATTAACCACCAGATGGATTAGAGTGACCAAGCCTTCAGAAGATTACAGCCCCTTGACTTCTAGTCTTCTAGCTGAGTTTCAGCTCTGATAGAGCAGAGTGTCCCTATGGCGTCTGAATTTCTCACTCACAGAAACCATAGGAGATAATAAATGATTATTGTTATTTCAAACCGTTAATTTTGGGGTGATTTTTTTAATGCAACAATAGGTAACCAGTACACTGGCTTTCAGCACCATGTATCAAAAGACTTAAAACAGGACACATCTATTGACTAATTTATCTTGAAACAATCAGACAAGGGCACAGGTATTTATGTACAGGGAAGTCCATCACACCTTCCAATTATTCACTCTCATAAATAAGATAATGTCAAAAATTGGGAACTGCTTAAGTAAATTGTGACATATCCATACAATGAGACACTATTTTAAAATATATAGCACACCTGTATTTGGCATGGGAAATTCTTCAATTTACATAATTGAGTAAAAAGCTAGATTTCAAAATTTTTTACATACAGAATCCTATTCTTTTGTGTAAAATGTTTTCTTTATCCAGACATAGAAAATCCTTGAAAATATGCATCAAAACTATAATATATTTTACAATTGAGTAAAATAGGATATTTCTATTTTGGAAGTTCTAAAGAAATGGTCAAAAGCACTTATGACATTAATTCATTTAGTAATCACACAAGCTGTGAGACAGATATTATCAGTGCTTTTGCTTCTAAAGAGATGAGGTGCACTTGTTATATTTTGAAAAATTGCAAAATGTTGCTCTTGGCCTTCCACTCTTTCTACCCCTTCTTTCCCATTCCTGAGAAAATTGGCAAATGCCCTTCTTGTTCTTAAGGAATGCATATGAAGACGGGACTAATAATTTATCTGAATGAATGTGCACAAATGCGTACTACCCTGAAAATGAATGTCATATTATTACACATTGAAAAGGTCCTGAGTAATATCATTATGCCTGTTTTTACATGTGAAGAAAAACATCTCAGAAACTCTAAATGGCTTGCTCAAGATCAGTCAGAAATTATCTGAGAACAAAACTAGAAATGCCAATTCCAAAACTTATCATGAACTTTGCACTGTACAAGGAAGCATCAAAAAACATTTCAAATTTCTATTGTACTATACTAGGTACTATGGAAAGTGGATTATACAGTCACATTGCCCTAGACTTTGTAGTCTATGTAAATTAATACTCATTTACTTATGAAGGGCAAAGAATTTTGATAAGAATATAATACATAGAATTTCACACATAGATTATTTTTGAAATGATATGGTAAAGAAATGAAGCTAAAAGTTAGTGTTCACTGTAAATCAGGATGTTTTATTTAGGTACCAAGAGAATTGATTTATTTAGAAGACTATATATTGTTTATTTAAAACACTCTACTTACTTTCAACAGTCTAAAATTTTAATCAGAAGGGGCTTATTTCATACCTTAATAATATAGGACCAGTTCATGGTATAATTGTGAATACAGTAAAATTAATCTTCAGAATTCACTCATATTACCCTTGTCCTTCAAATTTCATTACCTAGACATATGAACATGTGATTGATTCTGGCTATAGGAGCTATGTTAAAGTAGCTCAAGATCAGTCAGAAATTATCTGAGAACAAAACTGCAATGGCCTGGCAATTCTGTATCATTGGCCTAGAAGTAATTAAAATTTTTGCTGGTTACAATAAATTAGTTATCCTGTCATAGTGTTTGACTGATCTTTCATCATGTTGCTTCAGGATGCTGCATGGAAATAAGTCATTGACACTTTTTACAAATATCCTGGTACTATTTTGCAAAATAATTTCGTATTTTGTAACGTAGGTTCCATAGAGGTGTGCCATTGGTTAGAAAAACGCCTAAGAAATTATCAGCTGTAACTCATGTTCTATTAAATATAAAGAGGATAAAATTAAAGTTCAGAGAATACCATTACCCAAAGATCAAAAACTAGAAAGCAATAGAGCCAGAATTAAAAATCAGATTTCCTAAATTCTAGTCTACCTCTTTCTCCCCACTGCTGTATGTCACTGTATGGTTATGCTTCACCAGCCCAGACAGGCTAAAGAAAATGAGTGGGTACTTTTATTCCTCTAGGATAGACTGTCTGCTGTCTGTGGGGTACTCAGAACATACTGGTTGCTGGATTCTATTTAATTAACAAGACAGTTCTAAATATGGACTAAGGATGTGCCTCACAGTATATAGATTGCATCCAAAGCCACTGTTTAAGTAATTGAGTGGTTATGGTAATCTTCCCAAATCATTGCAAATTATTAAACAGCATGTGGCACAATTGGGACCAAGAAGGCTCAGGTGTAATAAATGATTGTCCTTTGAGTCATTTCTTCATAATAGGGAAGTCATTCATTAGGGAAATATAAGAAGCTCCAACTGTAGCAATTAAGCATATTGAAAAATGTTATATACATATAATCCTTTGCTTCTTATATGAATTAAAGCTAAAACTAAAGATCAATTTCCCAATATGCTATCAAAAGGATGCAAATTAACTTAAAATAGAATTGTTCCTTGACACATTTATACTTTTATAAAAATAGCAATTATTTTTCATGAAGAATTTTAAATTTCCATTTTAAATGTATTTATTTAATTCAGATTTTTATGCCTACATAAAATATATTTTTAAAAAAACAAGCCAGTCTGCAAAACAAAAAGAAAAACTTAAGAGGTAGGATATTGTTGGTGTTTTAGAGAAATATGATAGAAAATAAAAGGTTGAAAATGCAGGTAATTCATAAAAAAGAAGAATTTAAAAAATAAGCACAGGACCAGGAATAAGTCTGTAGTTACTGCATTAAAGGTAATAAGCCAAGGACTAGAATACCTTAAATTTAAGTCTACCTGGCTCTAGAATTACCCTGCAGCCTCATGGCTTAATGAATCTGATGACAACCTCTCTTTCCTTTCTTTTCTTTTTGTTGAAATCCACATACATTCTACATTGTGTCTGTCATCTTCTTTTAGTCTATATACACATTTTTTAATCTTTTTTCCCTTTTGCTGCATATTATTTTGTTTTTAATACCTTTTTCTGGGTAATCATTATAAATGAGTATACCAAAACTTCAAGTTGCATCTTTTTTTTGGTTATTCTATCATTTTGGCATTTTTATATATTAGTAAATTTCACTCAAAAGCATTTTGGTTAATATTATTTGGGTAAAAGTGGTTTGAGGAGACAATACGATTTATGTGGATCCTAAAATGAATATAAATTTAAATCTTCAAAACAAGAAGGAATAGGTAAAAAGTTTGCATATTACATGTCCATGTTTTAAAAAAATCTAACTCTAATATCTGTGAGTCATGATTAGGCATTCAGTTAAGGCCAATGGATAAGTCAAGATTTTTTGCATGGATTTCATTAATCAGATTTGCTACTGCATCAATTAAATTGGAGTCCTTTATTTCTCCATTTCATAAATAATATCTCATCAAGGACTTACCTGTGGGTAAAAATAGGACATTGCACTTACATTACTCTGAAGAAACAGATGCAGAAAGGGGCACATGCCTAGAAGGCTCTCTGCTCATTGCCCATACTTAATGCATTGGGCCAGGAGAAAGTAGGTTGTTTTCAAATGTACAAGTCTCGCTTTTTAATTCAGATATAGACTTTTTCTGAAAAATATTTTGGAGTTGAGAAAAATTAATTATGATACAACTCGTAGAAAGATTGCTGAAAACTGGACAACTTAGTTTAGAACATAATGCAATGTAAAACTATGACATAAATCTGAATGACATAACTCTAATACAAATAGAGTATAAGAACATGTCAAAGATTTATTCAACTCACTAATGAGGGAACAAGCAGGATGCTAAATTTGGTTCAAAGACTATTTGACAACCTGAGTGTTTATAGGAAATAATGAAAGAAAGTCAGAATAAAATTGCTGGGTTACATACAAAACAGCATAATATTCTATAATCAATGAAACCATAACATTCACATTTAACCATTCTACCAAGAAAAGCTCATTTTCATCTCTACAAAATAAAAATCTACAAAGTAACATGAATTTCACAGAGTCTAGGCCTTATTCGGTAGTTAATAGTTAAACAAAAGTCCTTTCCCCCAGATAATTAACTAATCCTTGAGTGGTCCCATAGACAATGTTTTGTGCTCTAGTATGACATTGAAAAAACATGCAGTCTTCCTTTTTCCTTAGTTCCAAATTTTGGATAATTTTTCTTAACACAACTTAATATGTAGAATGATGACATTATATGTCTGGCAAAGTCTATAAAGGTCACATTTATCAAAGAAAAGAGTCCCACAATTCATTGATTAAGTTATATATAGTAACCACTGAGACATTAATTTGTGTTTTTAAAGAAGAGAAACCTATAAAATTGTTCTAAGGTAAATCAAGTGAAGACATCCTACTTTCCAGTTCAAGGTAAAATTATTTTTAAAGGTTCTGGATCATGACTAATCTTAGTATGTTCAGAAAAAAGAGAGAGATTTAGCGTGACTAGAATTTAGAGAGTGCATGTATGACTCAAGCAAAACGGGGTAAGATTGTAGAGGCTTTGCAGATCATAATAAGGAATATGGACTCTTTCCCAATGGTAACAAAGAGCCTGTGGGGGTTCTCGAGGCAGGAGTGACATCATCATCCTGGTTTTTAGGAAGACTCTAAGTTCTCTTCACACACAACATATTTTCTTGCCTTTTAAAAATCTATTTTCTCTTCTAGCTTATCTGTAGCACTAATAACATGATTTTAGTTGTATAAAGTGTTAGCACACTGACAGCTGGGAGAGGGTACAATATTTTCCTCTGCACATGGGCTACCTAAAGGCTTGATACAGGTGAAAAGGAAGTTAAAGATATCTCTTCTCGACGATGTGAACACTATGCCTTACCATAATTATAACTAAGACCATTAGGGTGGGATGGGTGGATGAAGGTGATAAGAGAATTTTTAAAAATTAAGATATAATTCATATGATAAAATTCATTAATTTAAAGTGTACCATTCAGTTATTATTCATATATTCACAAGATTATCCACCTATTATCACTATCTAATTCTAAAGTATTTTCGTCAGTCCAATAAGAAACCCCAAACTTATTAGTAGTCACTTCCCCTTTCCAAAACTCTTCCAGCCCCTGGCAACCCCTAGTTAATTTTCTGTCTCTATAACTTTGCCAATTCTGGATGTTTTATATAAATGAAATAATATGAGGCCTTTTGCATGTGGTTTCTTTCACTTAGCATGTTTTCAAGGTTCATCCCTGTTGTAGAATAAGTTAGTACTTTATTCATTTTTATGGCTGAATAATATTCCATTATATGGTTATTTCACATTTGCTTATGAATTCATCAGGTGATAAACATTTGGGTTGTTTCCACTATTTGACTGCTATAAATAAAGTCATTATGAATATTTATATATAAGTTTTTGTAGGGATATATGTTTTCAATTTTCTTGGAATGAAATTCCTGGGACAAATAGGAATTCTATATTTAACTTAACAGCCAAACTGTTTTCCAAAGTGGCTGCACCATTTTACATTCCCACGGGTTATGTACGAGAGTTCCAGTTTATCCATGTCCTTGACATTACTTGTTGTTATCCAAATTTTTTATTATTACCATGCTAATGGGTGTTAAATAGCAGTTTTAATTTGTATTTCCCTGAAGGCTAATGACATTGACCATCTTTCAATGTGCTTGTTAGCCATTTGTTTATCTTTTTTGCAGAAATGTCTATTCAAATCCTTTCCCCTTGTATAAGTTGTACAATTTTTAAAAAATAGTCAAGTTGCAACGGTTTTATATTCTGAATACTAGACTATTATCAGGTAGATGATTTACAAATATTTTTTCCCATTCCGTGTATTTTCATTTTCTTGATAGTGTCCTTTGAAGCACATTTTCAATGTTGATGAAGTCAAATTTATCTATTAATTCTTTGGTAGCTTGTGCTTTAGGTGTCATATATAAGTAAATATTGCCTAATTCAAGGTCATAAAGATACATATCTATGTTTAATTCTAAGAGTCTTAATAGTTTTAGCTCTTATATGTAGGTATATGACTCTATTTGAGTTTGTTTTTTTAATATGGTATGAGGAAGGGGTCCAATTTCTATTTTTTGCAACTGGATATACAGTTGTCCTAGCACAATTTGTTGAAAGGCTATTCTTTCTGCATTAAATTGTCTTAGCATCCTTGTAAAAATCAATTGACCATAAATTTCTGGTTTGTTTCTGGACTTTTAATTCTACTCTATTTATATATATATGTATATCCTTATACCAGTCCCATAGAGCCTTGATTAATGTAGTTTTATAATAAATTTTGGAATTGGGACATATGAAATCTCCAACTTTGTTCTTCATTTTCAAGATTGTTTTGGCTATTCTGGTTCTCTTGCATTTCCACTTGAATTTTAGTGCCAGCTTGTCAAGTTCTGCAAACAGGCAGTTGGGATTTTGACAGGGATTTGACTGAATCTGTAGATCAATTTGAGGGGTATTACCACCTTAACAATATTAAGTTTTCCAGTCCATGAACATGAAAAATCTATTTCTTTAAGTCTTTGATTTCATTCAGTGATGTTTTATAATTTTTAGTATATAAATTTTCTATTTCTTTTGTTAAATTTATTTCTAAGTATTTTATTTTTGATGTTATTGCAAATGAAATTGTTTTTTGAATTTCATTTTTAGATTGTTTATTGCTAGTGTGTAGAAATATAATTGATTATTGTATATTGTATTGATTTTGTATCTTGCAATCTTTCTGAACTCATTTATTAGCTTTAATAATTTTTTTTTAGTGGACTTCTTTGGGTTTTATACATATGAGATCATGTCATCTGCAAATAAGAGTGCTGTGTTTTTTCCTTTCCAATATGGATGCCTTTTATTTCTTACGCTTACCTAATTGCCCTGGCTATACCCTCCAGTACAATGCTGAATAGAAGTGGTGAGTAAAGATATTGTTATCTCGTTTCTGGTTTCAGGGGGAAAGTGTTCAGTCTTTCATCATTAAGTGTAACGTTAGCTATTTTTTTTATTATTTAAATAGATATGCTTTCTCAGGTTGAGGAGGTTCTCTTTTATTCCTTAGTTGGTTGAGTGTTTTTATCAGGAAAGGAAGTTGGGTTTTGTCAAATGTATTTTCTGTGTCTATGGAGATGATCATGTGGTTTTTGTCTTTTATTCTATTAATACAGGGTATTTACACTGATTGATTTTCATGTGCTAAACTGACCTTATATTCTGGAATAAATTTCACTTGGGCACGGTGTATAATACTTTTTCTATTCTTCTGGATTTGGTTTCATCGTATTTTGTTGATGTTTTCTTGGTCTATATTCATAAGGAATATTAGTCTGTAGTTGTCTTTTTTTTGGTGCTGTTTTGCCTGGTTTTGGTATCAGGGCACTATTGGTTTCATACAATGAGCTTGGATATATTCCTTCCTCTTTTTTTTTGGAAATAATTAGCAAAGGATTTGTTTTAGTTTTTTTTTCTAATTTCAAAATATTAAGGGGGGTACACATGTTTACATGGATACCTTGTATAACACTTATGTTGGGGCTTTAGTGTGCCTGCCACTGTAATAGTGTTTGTTGTACCCAATAGTTTTTACCCCTCATCCCCCTCCCACTCCTCTTCTTGGTTTTCAATGTCCTTTATATCTCTTTGTGCCTATGTGTACCCATAGTTTAGCTTCCATGGTGAGTACATGAGGTATTTGTTTTTCCATTCCTGAGATACTTCACTTAGGATAATGGTCTCCAGTTACATCCAAGTTGCTGCAAAAGACATCATTTCATTCCTTTTTATGGCTGAGTAGTACTCCATGGTGCACACATATACATTTTCTTAATCTACTCATGAATTGATGAGCACTTAGGTTGATTTCACATCTTTGCAACTGTGAATTGTGTTGTGATAAACATTCGAGTGTAGGTGTCTTTTTGATAAAATGGCTTCTTTTTCTTTGGGTAAGGTACCCAGTAGTGGGATTGCTGGGTTGAATGGTAAGTCTACATTTATTTCTTTGAAGAATCTCCATACTGTTTCCATAGAGGTTCTACTAATTTTCAGGCCCACCAACAGTGTATGAGTGTTCCTTTCTCTCTACATCCACTGCAGCATCTATTGTTTTCTGACTTTTTAATGGCCATTCTGACAAGGGTAAGGTGGTATCTCATTGTGGTTTTAATTTGCATTTCTCTCATACTTAGTGATGTTGAACATTTCTTCATATGTTTATTGGCCATTTGTCTATCTTCTTTCAAAACACTTCTGTTCATGTCTTTTGTCCACTTTTTAATGAAGTTATTTGGGTTTTTTTTTTTTTGCTGATTTATTCAAGTTCTTTGTAGATTCTGGATATTAGCGCTTTATTGAATGTATAGTTTAAGAATATTTTCTCCCATCCCAGAAGTTGTCTATTTACTCTGTTGATTATTTCCATTACTGTGCAGAAGCTTTATAATTTAACCAAGTCCCATTTGTTTATTTTTGTTGTTGCTATATTTGCCTTTGGGGTCTTAGTATAAATTCTTTGCCTGGGCTGATGTCTAGAATAGTTTTTCCTACTTTTTTTTCTAGTATTTTTATGGTTTCATGCCTGACATTTAAGTCTTTCATCTATCTTGAATTAATTTTTGTTATGACAAGAGGTAGGGGTCCTGTTTCATTCTCCTGCATGCGGCTATTCAGTTATCCCAGCACCATTTATTGAATAGGGCTTCCTTTCCCCAGTGTATGTTGTCATCTGCTTTGTCAAAGATCAATTGATTGTAGGTAGATGGTTTTATTTCTGGGTTCTCTACTCTGTTCCTTTGGTTTATCTCTCTAATTTTATACCATGCTGTTTTGGTTACTACAGCCTCATAGTTTAATTTGAAGTCACGTAATGTGTTGACTCCAGATTTATTCTTTTTGCTTAAGATTGCTTCGGCTATTCAGGCTCTTTTTTGGTTCCAAATGAAGCTTAGAATTATTTTTTCTAGATCTGTGAAATATGACATTGGTATTTTTATGGGGATTGCATTGAATCTGTAAATTACTTAGGGCAGTATGGACATTTTAACAATGCTGATTCTACCAATACATGAACCTTGAATGTTTTTCCACTTGTTTGTGTCATCTATAATCTCTTTCATCAGTGTTTTGTAGATCTCCTTGTGGAGATCTTTCACCTCCTTGGTTAAGTATATTCCTAGGTATTTTATTTTCCTTCTAGCTATTATAAATGGTATTGAGTTCTTGATTTGACTCTCAACTTGACTGTTATTAGTATACAGAAATGCTACTGATTTGTGTGCATTGATTTTGTAACCTGAATTTTTGCTGAATTTATTTATCAATTCTAGGAGTCTTTTGGTGGAGTCTTTAGGGTATTCTAGATACAAGATCATACCATCAGCAAACATGTATATTTTGACCTCCTATTTCCTAATTTGGATACCCTTTATTTCTTTCTCTTGCCTGATTACTCTGGCTAAAACTTCAAGTACTATGTTGAATAGAAGTAGTGACAGTGGGCACCCTTGTCTTGTTCCAGTTCTTAGGGAGAATGCTTTCAACTTTTCTCCATTTGTTCTCTAGTTTGTTGAGGGTTTTTATCAAGAAAGGGTGCTGGATTTTATCAAATGCTTTTTCTGCATCTATTAAGATGATCATATGGTCTTTGTTTTTGTGTCAGTTTTTGTGGTGAATCACGTTTATTGATTTGCATACATTGAACAATCCTTGCATCCTGGATTGGAACCCACTTGATCATGGTGACTTATCTTTTTGATGTACTGTTGCATTCAGTTTGCTAGTATTATGTTGAGGATTTTTGCATCTATGTTCAGGAGGGTTATTGGTCTGTAGTTTGCTTTTATTTGTTGTTTTTGTGTCCTTTTCTGGCTTTGGTATTAAGGTGATATTGGCTTTGTAGAATGAGTTAGAGAGGATTCCCTCCTTCCCAATGTTATGGAATAATTTCTATAGGATAGGTACCAGTTCTTCTTTATAGGTCTGGTAGAATTCAGCTGTGAATCTATCTGGTCCAGGGCTTTATTTTTGTTGTTGTTGGGAGTTTTTTTTTTATCACTGCTTCAATCTTGCTGCTTGTTATTTGTCTGTTCAGGAGTTCTATTTCTTCCCAATTCATGCTTGGGAGGTAGTGTATTTCCAGGAATTTCCCCATTCCCTCTACATTTTCTAGTTGGTGTACATAAAGGTTTTTGTGGTATTCACAGATGATATTTTGTATTTCTGTGGTATCAGTTGTAATGTCTCCTTTTTCACTTCTGATTGAGTTCATTTGAGCCCTTTCTCTTCTATTTCTGGTTAATCTGGTTAGTGGTCTATAGATTTTGTTTATCTTTTTAAAGAACCAGGTTTTTTGCCTCATTGATTCTTTGTATTGTTTTTTTGGTTTCCATTTCATTTAGTTCTGCTCTGAAATTTCTTTCTTTTCTTCTGCTGGCTTGGGGTTTGTTTTGGTCTTATTTTTGTAGTTACTTAAGATGTGACCTGAAGTTGTTAATTTGTGATCTTTCTGTCTTTTTGATGTAGGCATGTAAGGCTTTGAAATTTCCCCTTAGAGCTGCTTTGCTGTATTCCATAGATTTTGAAAGCTGGTGTCCCCTTTGTCATTCAGTTGAGAAATCTTTTGATTTCATCTTAATTTCCTCATTGACCCAAGGATGGTTTAGCAGGAGGTTGTTTAATTTCCATGGCTTTGAAGATTTGAGTGTTTCTCTTGGATTTTATTTATAGTTTTTTTCCCACTGTGGCCTGAGAAGATAACATGGTATGTTTTTGATTGTTTTGAATTTTCTAAGACTTATTTTGTGGCTTAATATATGATCAGTCTTGGAAAATGTCCCATGTGCTGATGAGAAGAATGCATATTCAGTAGTTTTGGGATAGAATGCTCTGTAAATGTCTGTTAGGTCCATTTGTCCTAGAGTTTCATTCAAGTCCAGTGTTTGTTGTTTTCCTGCTTCAATGATCTGTCTAGTTCTGTTAGCGCAGTGTTAAAATCCCTAGCCATTACAGTGCTACTGTTTATTTCTTTGCTTAGATCTAGTAGAATTTGCTTTATGAATCTGGGAGCTCCTATATTAGGTGCCTACGTATTTAGAATGTTATGCTTTAATGTTGAATTGCTCTCTTTAACATTATGTAATGACCATCTTTGTCTTTTACAACCATTGTTGATTTAAACTGTATTTTATCTGATATGAGAATGGCTGTACCTGCTTGCTTTTGGTTTCCATTTGTGTGGAATTTTTTTTTTCCATCCTTTTACCTTGAGTCTATGCGAATCCTTGTGAGTTAGATGTATTTTTTGGAGATAGCATAACTTGGCTGATATTTTTTCATCCATTCAGTCAGTCTGTGTCTTTTAAGTGGGGCATTAAGACCATTTGCGTTCAGTGTTAGTATTGATATGTGGGATACTGTTTTGTTCATTATGTTGGATGATACCTTGTTTTGCTTTCCCTCTTTTGCTATTGTTTTTTAAGAGCTGTGAACTTTAACTTTCAGGTGTTTTTGTGCCGGTTGGTATCTATTGTATTGTTCCATTTATAATGCACTTTGGAGTATTTCCTGTAGGCTTGTATTGACAAATTTATATTGACAAATTCCCCTAGTGTTTGCATGTTTGGAAAAGTCTTTATTTCTCCATCATTTATGAAAGTTTGTTTTGCAGGATACAAAATTCTTGGCTTGCAATTTTTCTGTTTAAGGAGACTAAGAATGGGGCCCCAGTCCCTTCTGGCTCGTAAGGTCTCTGCTGAGAAGTCTGCTGTTAGCCTGATGGCTTTTCCTTTGTAGGTTAGTTGTTCATTTTGTCTGGCTGCTTGTAGAATCTTCTTTTTCATTTTGATTTTGACCAAGTTAATGACTATGTGTCTTGGAGATGTCCTGTTTGCTATGCATCTTCCCAGTGTTCGATGACCATCTTGTATCTGTATATCTGAATCTCTGGCAATACCATGTAAGTTCTCCTCAATAATTCCCTTGAATAAGTTTCCCATGCTTTTTGCTTTTTCTTCTTCTCCCTCAGGGATACCTATAATTTGTATGTTGGCTCATTTCACATAGTCCCATATTTCTTTGAGTGTTTGTTCATTCTTCTTTTTGCATCTTTGACTGACTAGGTTAGTTTGAAAGCCTTGTCTTCAAGCTCTGAGATTCTTCTGCTTGGTCTAGCACATTGTTGAAGCTTTCTGCTGTATTATGAAGTTCCCTAAATGACTCTTTCATTTCTTTGAGTTCTGTTATGCTTTCTCATGTTGTCTAGCTCTTTAGTGACTTTCATTTTTTTGATTGATGTCCTGAAATATTTTTTTGGCTTATGTTGGTTTTCAACTTTCTCTTTGGTGCCATTCATCTTATCTGCCATCCATATTCTGAATTCCATTTCTGACATTTTGACAATTTCCTTTTGGTTGGGGTCTGTTGCTATAGATCCATTGTGATCCTTCGGGGGTGTCAAACTAGCTTGTTTTTTCATGTTATCACTTCTCATCTGAAGCCTCTTCTCTCAGCTCAAGGCAGATAGGCTTTCAGCACACCTGTTCCCCTTTGCTGGGAACTCTCCTACTTAGTGAGAAGAAGGAGAGGTCCCTAGATGGCACAGGACACTCATGGGTGGGGCTCCAAGGCCTGGCAGCATGGGAGCATTGGGGTGGGGTTGTGGAGCCCAGTGACGGTGGCGCAGGGGTCTCGGGAGTGGAGGCATACAGTTGGGCCACTAAGCAGCTGGGGCTCTCCCCCTGCCCAGGACCCACTGAGGCAGATGCCATTTGGGCTTCTCAGGTGGCATATGTGGTACCCATTCTGCTCAACTCCCCCATGGGGGAGGGGGGCTTAGCTCCCAGTCGTGGGACATGAGAAAACATCTGTTCTTTCTCTTCCCTTCCTGGCCTGGCCAGGGTGATGCAGAGGCAGCTGCAGCAAAGCTGAGCCCTATGTAGACCAGGTGCTCTGGTCCTGATAGCCCAGAATAGCATCAGCTATTGTGACCCAGGTACAGAGTTTCCTGCTGTGTCTGCTCTCTGGTGCAATGTGACTACACAGACTCTAAGCAGCTGCCTGATCAGTCCAAAGTTCTGCAGTGGTGGTGGGGTCCCCCTCACAGCTTGGGCTGCACTGTCTGCAGCAGCAGCAGCATGGAGCTCCAGGCTTCTCTCCTCTTGTCCTTCCCCATGTGTGGATGCCTCTCCCAGATACCTTCCAATCTTGCCGAGTAGGTCATCCTGTCACCTCCTCCTTCACTTTGATCACCCCCCATCACTTCTCTGATGTGTCACAATGCTCTCTCCAAGAATGCCCATTCATAGGTGGGCATCCACCTCCAACTTTTGGTCCTCTCCTCAAGAACAGCATGCGCAGGCTGCTTCTAGTCTGCCATCTTCCCTCTCTCAGTTTTAATTTTTTTAATGGTTTGGTAGATTTTATCAGTGAAGTAATCAGGTCCTGGGTTTTCTTTGTGGGATGTTTTTGATTACCAATTCAATCTCTTTACTTGTCATACGTTTATTAATATTTTTTACTTCTTTTCTATAAATAAAGAATACCAATAAAGAGATAGACATTATTTTATTAATAAAAAGAACTAAATAGATATTCTGGAGTTGAAAATTATAATGACTGAAATAAAAATTCACTGAAGGGCTCAATAGCAGATTTGAGTATGCAGAAGAAAGAATCTGTGAACTTAAAGATAGGCCAATTGAGATTATTCAATCTGAAGGACAGAACAAAAAAGAATGAATAAAAATTAATATAACCTCAGAAACCTGTAAAATGCCATCAAACACACCAATGTGTGCCTAAAGAAAGTCCCAGCCAGAGAAATGGGAGATAAAGGGACAAAAAGAATATTTAAAGAAAAAAAAGTCTGAAATGTATGCAAACCTAATGAAAAACATTAATCTACACATCGAATGGTCTCAAAAAACTCCAAGTAGGATAAATTCAAGGAGATATACACCTCAACACATTATAATGAAACTTTCAAGAGCCAAAAATAGAGAGGGAGTCTTCAAATAAGCAAGAGAAATGTGCCTCATCTCCCACAGGGAATTTTCTATAAGATTAACAGCTGATTCATGAGAAACCACAGAGGCCAGAAAGTAAAGGGATGAGATATCCAAAATGCTGAAAGAAAAGACTGCTGACTAAGAGTTCTATATCCAGTAAAACTTTCCTTCAATATGAAACATCATTCCCATACTTTCCTTCAGTTCTTTAAATGTGGTTTTAGTTCTTTGAGCATATTTAAAATAGCTGATTTAAGGTCTTTGTCTAGTCACTCCAATATCTGGGCTTCTTAAGGGGTATTTTCTGTTGATTGCCTTTTCTAATGTGTATAAGCCAAATTTCTTGTTTCTTTGAATGTCACATAAGATTTTGTTAAAATTTGACATTTTAAATAACATTATGTGGGAACTCTGGAAATCAGAATCTCTCCCCTCCCTGGTATTTGTTGTTGCTGTTATTTGTTTAATGACTTTTCTGACCTAATTCTGAAAAATCTGTATTCTTTTCATATGTGGTTATTGAAATCTTTGCTCAGGTTAAGGGTCAGTTAATAACTGGACAAAGATTTCTTTAAATGTCTAGAACCAACGAGTCTCCTAATATTTGCCAAGGGGCTCTGTGTGTATGTTGAGGTACACTTTCATCATTAAGCCAGGCAATTGAGAACTTTGAGCCTTCACTTCCTACTTGTGCAGAGCCTCAAAGTCAGCCAGAAGTGAGAGTTTAGGGCCTTTCTGGGTCTTTTTTGAGAGTGTATGAGCCTGGCTTTTTAGATTTCCAAGAGATGTTGGAGCTTATCAAAGCCTCTATGAATATCTCATTTCCCAAATTTTCCTTTTAAGCTTTTTGGTTAGCTTATTTCTCACCCCAGCTATTATCCATGACTCAGGCAGCCACAATGTTAACAACTGCCTCTAACTGTTTTCTACAAAAGCACCAGATAAAAGACTTTTCTCACTGGTGGAACTCTGAGTTGGGTCAAATAAAGAAAACCTTCCAAGTAGGACCTCTAGAGCAGCTGTCCCAACCCTTTTGGCACCAGGGACTGGTTTCATGGAAGACAATTTTTCCATGGACTGGGGGAGGGCGGGGAGGCAGAGCTCAGGCGGTGATGTGAGTGATGGGGAGTGGAGCAGCTGTACATACAGATGAAGCTCCGCTTGCTCGCAGCCACTCACCTCCTGCTGTGTGGGCACCTGGTTCCTAAGTTTCATGGAATACAATTTTTCCACGGATAGGGAGGGGGAGGCAGTGCTCAGGTGGTGATGAGCCACCCAGTTCCTAACAGGCCACAGACCAGAACAGGGCCTCATCCTTGGAGTTGGGGACTGTGGCTCTGGGGTTGGGGACCACAGCTGTAGAGAAATACCTGACAGGTCAATTAATGACAGTTCTCTGGGAATGGAATTTTGAAGCAGCTCCAATTGTCTTCTGCTCCCTTCAGTGGCTGTCATACTGCTGGCTTTCACTGCGATTATGGGTGGTTAGTTTTCAAGGCTAACACTGAGCTTAGGAGTGGTATGGGAATAGAGCAAGTTAAAAATGCCATAGGCTGACTGTTGGTACCATGATTCAGCTGTTTTTCTTGAATAAATACATCCCAAATTGCTGGAGGCCCTTGGTTAATTTTCCAGAGTTTTGAAAAAGTAGATTCTGACCATTTTTGTGAGTTTTCTCATTGCTTTTATGGAGAACAGAATTTTTAGAGGTCCTTACTCCACCATTTTTGCTAATGTCACCTGATGAGAGCTTTTTAAGAGAAGACAAAAAGAGGTAAGGTGTAAAGAAGCATATGGAATATATGTAACCTAAACATTTGTACCCCCATAATATTCTGAAATAAATTTAAAAAAAAATAAAATAAAATAATGGGAAATTTAAAAAAAAAAGCATATGGGAAGAGGTAAATACAGGTAAGACAAAACCAGGATCCTCCCAGCAGCTTGAAGTTGCGTAAGTGTCACTGCTCTGTACAAAAGGCTATAATTGCTTCTTAATCCCAACTCCACTGGCAGAATTTCAAGACCTGAATATTGTTGGCCTATCTTAAATTTGCAACTTTATTGTTCTCTATTTCTTAGCGTATAGCCACCCTTGCAATTATGCCATGTCTCTCCTTCCCTGCCCCACCTTCCATCCATATTCATGCCGTAGCCTATTGCTTTAGTCTAGGACACTGGCTGGAGACTGCCATGCTGGTGCCGGGAGGAAAGTATGGGCCTGAGGGATCATCTGTGACAGGGCCAAAGCAGAGACAGATTGTCAGCCTCCCCACATTTGGGTTGCTGATTTCCTGCTCAAAAATATGTTTTTTTCCTACAGGGGCAGGATAAAAATTTGTTCTCAGTTTGTTTAGACTGCATAGAGATAAGTAGAATTGAATGAAAAAAATAGGTTTGAATAGAAAGGGGAAAACTAAATGTGGTTCAGTGGTTTCTGTGTCATTGTTGAATCTGAGTGTGGTGCCAAGTGCAAACCAGAAGACCTCCCTCTTAGTTGTCTGATTCAGATAGTGATTAGATATGGTTTTGTGCAAGTTGATAGTTTTATAAAATAGGGTGTATTAAACTATATCATCTTGACTAATTTGATTATTTTCAAAGTCCTGAGTCTAAAAAGAAACTACTACCTTTTTAATAAAGAAATACCAAACCCTGATATTTAGATATCATAGGGTAAGCACATTTTATTAAATGGTCCTTGTAGCAGGGATTTTTCTTATTTATTTTGAAAGGTAAGTAAATATTCAGTTGATATCTAATAGGAAGTTCCTCTTATTTCATTGCAGAAATAAGACATTTATAGGTATACAATTTGAATTTGTGGTTAGAAAATACTACTTATCCAATATTTTAACTAAAAGACTATATAAATAAAGTTTTTTTTAAAAACGATTCTCAAAAAATCAAACACTCAAATGGAAACAAATTTCTGCTTTTATGCTTTTCTGCAAAAATACACTTTTAAGGATGTGTGAAATTTTGAACACTCCATTATCAATGAAAATAAACTACATAGTAATGCCATTACAATTAGAATTTAATAAGAAACCAAAATTCAGCAATTTCTAAAAATTATAGCATATTTATCTGAAGAAATTCATGTGTTTAATTAGATCTTATTTTCCACATACTATGCAAAATATTCATAAACACATTTTTTTCTTTTCCCTTGAAAAACAGAAAATCATTGGAGGTAATATGTTAATTTAATTGCATTTTTTCTTGTGTTTGGTTAATCTTGCATACCCAAAAAAGGAAACATTTGGGATTACTTTTTATGCTAAATCAATAATAACTTTAAAGAAATCAATAGTAATACTTGAACACAGATCTTAATCTCTTGATTAGAAAAGACATTAAAACAGATCTATTGCAGTCTAATGACTTAGGAAGCCAAATATCACATTGGGTCACAGCATTGTATATGCTTAGGAAATGCTCTTAACACAATAAACTAGGAAGATTATTTTGAGGAAGTGTCTTGGAAGTTTTAATACTTGTCCCCCCTATTATCATCAGTATTTTAAGCTACTCCTGAATGCAAATCTAGCCATCTTTCATAAATTTGGTGCAATTGTACAAAATTTGTCCTGAACTAAACTAGTCAGTGTCTCTCCTGATTCCTGAAAGAAATGTACCAACAATTGGGAACTAAACTGGAATGCAACTCTACCAATTAAGGAATTAAGATTTTAAAACAAATGATTTTGTGTGGAAAACATTATTTTTAGCTCTAATTTTATCTGCTACATACTCAAAGTAAGCAGAAAGACAAATGTTTCCTCAGAGAGCATGCCAGCCCAAATATCAGTAGATCGTTTGACCATGTGACATCCCCAGAGGCAGTTCTGAGCTGAGTGCACAACTGCCTGTGGAGCTCACCAAAAGGCCAGATGTTGCTGTTAGAGTGTTCCAAGGCTTGGCATCTGGGGTCTTGGCAAGCCCCAGAGATAGCCTTGGGTCCTGTGCCTATTGCTAAAATAGAAAATGAAAGAAAGTTCCACAGCAGAGGTTCTAAAATGATTGTGAAGAGATATACAGGAATGAAAAAGAATTCAAAGTAACACTAGTTTATGGTAAATTATTGGTTTGTCTATACTGGTTAAATATTTAGTTAATGTCAAAATAGTTTCAAAGCTTAGGAGAATAATTTGTCATTGACTTTAGGCATGTTCTAAGCTAACCGTATCAATCAAATGATTTTCCAGTAACAGAGTACATAGCACATCCTTTAGTAGTGAATAACAACAGAAGAATTTGTCACTATATCCTTTTTAAAGACAAAGCAGAATTCCAACATTCCCAAGAATAGCTGGAGAATTTTCAATGTTTCGTGTTTAAAGAAGTTGTAGTTGCTTTTTCAGCCTTTCAAACCACATACATTCTGTTAATATGATAATAGAGTGCTTTGTTTTAATTCCTATTTGCATAATTTTTACAATGTTTATTCTATGGTCCTTATAAAAAGAGGAATCCTGATACTATTGCTCTGGTAAAAAATAGTATGTGAAAAATCTGTTTTTAAACTGTATAAAGTATCATTTCAGGAATATTTTAACAGTTCTGCATTAAGCAACCATTTCAAAATGGGCAACAAGTTCGTGATAATAAGTGACTTCTCTTGTTATAAAATTGGTTTATTCCAATTTATTCCAAACAGCCTACAAATTAGATCATTTATAGTTTCCTTCCCAAGATCCTTACTCTGTTCCATTTTTCCTATACTTAACACTGAAAATTAGTCACAGCATTCTTATTGGGCTTCTGTTTCATAGTGGTTTCAGTATTTTTTTATTCTGTATCAGCAGTTTATTTTTCTTTATTGATTCTTAAGAATATTTATCATTGCATCAATATATTATATTATATATATTTCCAAACCTATTTGGAATTTAAATACTTTAAGTATTTAATATCAATATCTATATGTTTTTATACAAATTTCATGTTTAGTCACAAACATAAAACTCTTTTGCTTATAATGCCCTTTGGCAGCAGGCTTAGTATTTCACTTACTTGGGGTTCAGTTTTCACTAAACAGATTTTTTAAAATTCCAAACAAATGCATCATAATCTATGTTAGATACTTATTTAACAATATCGCTGAGAGGTGGGACTGACTTTCCACAGTGGCATCAAGAGAGCAATCTGTTAAATCTGGTTCTCTCTTTCTGAGGACAGCAGCATGAACTCAGCTGGGCCCCGTGGTCCTCAGCCCAGCCCCCGGCAGAAGCAGTGAGTTCAGCCATAACTACAGCAGAGTCTGATCATTCTCCTGATGAAATTACACTGATCTAATTTGCACGCTGTGAAGACATTTGGCACTGGCTGGATCTGAGCCTTGACATCTTCATTGGAACTAAAAGTACACTAAGAACTGACATTACGTTTCACGTTCTTTTCTGCCAGGCTGTGGCATTTCGTCCTCTTTAAAGGCATTATTTCAAGAACATTTAATTTGGCTTTGATATGCCTGCCATTTTGCTGGGTGGAACATACTGTGCCAGAAAAGCTCAGCTGTAATAAAGTTTGGCACCAACAGCCCACCATATACCTGCACCATCCTGTGCAATTTAATTGGCATTCAGTGGGTTGATAAATGGATTGGCTTAATGAGACAATATACTTGACATATGCACGACTCTCCTGAGGAATAGGATTCATTTTTTCACTTCACACATCAACATGTTACAGATACCAACACAGCCACCTCCAGCAGTTGTGCTGTAGCCAATGGATGCCTTCCACGGGGCTGACCACCAGTGTTGTCTTTCAGCCGTCTCACACCTTTCTCCTCTAGCACCAACTAAAGTATGGTTTTAAAATGTTATTGTCTTTTGTATTTTCCCAGATATGAGGAATAAGATGGTCTCCATGCTTCATTTATGTAAATCTATATTTTCTGTGCAGATCAAACAGCTTTGTGGTCTAAGTAGATTAGTTGTACCTGCTGTAAAACAATGACACAGCTATAAAATACAGGTAATAATGACTTCCAGGTGTAACTACTGACATATGAAATCATGTAAAGGCGCAAGTGGGTGCCATTCCATCTTCAGAAATGTTGGTTTCAAGAATGAATTAATTAAAACAACAAAGAGACACCATTTTTCACTCCTCAGTTGAGCAAAGATTAAAAAGAACCATAATGCAGAGCGTTGGCAGGGGACAGAGGAAACAAGTGCCCCCTGCGCTGCTGGTGGGATTCTAAATTAATACAACTCTTCTGGAAGGCAATTGACAATATGTATCAAAAGCCTTAAAAATGGGCATAGTCTTTCACTAAGCACTTTCACTTCCAAAAATATATCCCAAGGAAATAAACACATGCCAAAGATGGGTATTCTATCACCACATTGATTATAATAGGAAAAATTGTAAAACAATCTCGATGTCTAAAAAAAAGAGATTCCCTAAATGAAATATGGAATGCCTATATTCTAGAATACTATGCAGCCATTAAAATGACATAGTACAGATATTTGTCATGAAAAAATGCTCACGATGCATTTTATGCTGGAAAAGCATTATAAAATGTTAGGTTCATTAGTCATTTTTTGTGAAAAAATTTACACTTAAAACATTTATACTCATACTAAAAAAATGTCAAATGACAAATATCAAAATAGTAATAATGCTTGCCACTGAAGATGGGATTATTAGATTTTCTCTTTTATTTTTTTCCTTATGTTTATCTGTATTTTTAATCAAATAAATTATTTAAAGAATTTAATTAAGATGGCATTTGAAACTTCTCAAGAAATTTCTTTCTGATCAAAATGTGATGTTTGGAAATTCTTTACTATGTCATGAGTCAAATCATGCCTGTGTAATTCAATTCTTCTTATGGTTGCAGGTCATTTAAGTGTTCAGTTAAATAGCTGTCCAGACAGATAATCCATCTTAGACAAGTGAAGTTTCTTTCGACCCCCAACCTGCTGGGATTTGTCAGTTCACCAGTAATGGTTTAGTAGTAGAAAGGAGCAGATTTTTAGAACACAATTGACATTCAAAAGACTCCTAAGGTTTTCAGCTCCTAGTCACAATCCTTAGGCAATGGAAACTGCTTGGCTTATTCTATTTTTTTTTTACAATGCTGATGATGTCTAGAAATAAATAGACAAGTCTTATATGAAGGTCCAGACATGAACAGCTTATTGAGATTTGCTAAGGCCCCATGGAGACCACTTTGTGCCTGGCAGTAGGGCTAATAGTGTACCTGACTTCAAGTCTGACCATGCAAATAGCGAAGGAAAGATAACTGGGATGGAATGGAAGTGGTTCAAATGGGAGATCAGCTCCGGGTGGCCACAGTACTCCACAATGAGCAATTGGAGGGCAGGCAGGCAGGATGCAGCACCATGTGAACCGCATCCAGGGCAGCTGCACCACTCGCTGTTTCGCTGTGCAGCGCATCTCCACAGTACCTGCCTCTGGCTTCCTTCCTGCCTCTGAGGTGGGGACAGGCCCACAAGCTACCGCTCCTCATTTCAAGTGGGTGCCAGTTTGATACTCTCCATTCTGTTCCAAAGGAAGTTCCAACATGCAAATAAGCCCAAGGAAATGAAAAAATGAAACCGTGTGTGACAGTTTCTAATTACTGCATAAAAGCAACATATGGAAACTTCATTGTCCATTTCATCCCTCAACATGTACCATCAAGTCAGACTTCTTTTATTCAATCACTCTCTTGAGCATTTGGACCTGATTTACTTCAACAAGAAGGGTTTTTCTTTTAAGGAAATATTTTTGATGGGATAATAGTGTTTTTTTTAAAAATTTGAACATCTTGATAATTGGGAGGTTTTCATAGCCTTGCTCAATTTTCCATTTGCGTTTTCTCATTGTATTCTAGTTAGTTAATTGTATTCCCTAGGGTTGTTCTCACAACCTGAATTGAAATTGTCCATTCTTCAAAAGTTTAAATTAACTATCCCTAAGTACCTCTTATAAATGCTCGAATGGGTCCCTAATCACTTCTTGGGGGAGGCAGGAGGACTGATTCAGCACTGTAGTCTGCTCACATGTTCTAAAGGCTTGTGAACAGGAGGTAGAAAAGGAAAAATCAAGCAGACAATGTTTACTGACCTAAAATTAAGGGTAAAATAAATAAATAAAAAACAAAAGTTAGTTAAAGCAATGTGTGGAGTTAGAAAAGAGACCTGAATTGAGGGTCAAGAGACCTGGATTCTGGCCCCTGCTGTGCCACAACAAACCTGCCTGATGTTAAGCAAGCTCTTCGCTTCCTTCATTCTCTGCTTTAAAATAGGACTTAGGCTATAAGACCTAAGGTCCCTTTCCTCTATCCTACATTCTCAGACTATATAGAATGATTTAAGTACTATTGGTTTTCTACATGGGACAAGACACTGCTTACCTAAGGTTGCTTACATTTAATCTATCCTTGTAGTAAAGTTTAAAAAAGCTGAGGCTAGACCAAAGAAGCGAGACATACGTCAAGTGCCCATTTGCTAAAAGAAAAACCTTCCAGTTTCTTCTCTCATCCCCCCTGGCCACAGAAGTAAAGTCAGTTAATGAATCAGAAAAAAGCTGGTTACCAGATGTCCCGGCTTATTAACACACACATCGCATGCTGTAATGGCACTCACTGAGCAAGCTGTGTGGAAGCGAGAGATGGCAAAGGAAAAGTTCTCCTCTAGGATGAGCTTCAAAATGTGGGTGTGTTTTGGTAAATTTTGAGAATGGTTGCTGCACAGGTTCGTTTCAGGCTTTGTTGGGCACGGCATCTGGTGAGGGTTTGCCTGGGTTACAAAGAGACCCTCGCCAAGGTCATAGGATGCCACACCCTCTAATCCCTTCTTCCTTCCTCTTACCTGTGCAGAACTGTCGACATGAAACCTTATATGTGGAAGAGAAAGACAACAATAATAAACTTAGGAGCAGTGCAACGGAGAAGCCAATTCTGTTTGATTGGTTTTTACCACGGCTAATTTTAAAGCCACCCATTGTTCAGCTCTGCAGTCTAATTTTATGTTAATATCCTGAAAGTTGTCAAATCTTGGCAAAACCTATGCATAAATTACACAGAAAGTAGCTCACAGGAGGGGGAAAAGTAATGACTGTCATGGTTAGGCAAACCCATTAATAGTCTGACAAGCAATAACCCAGGAGCTCTGGTCAACTGCTGCAGACATCTGTGAAACTTTTGCAATTAATACCAATTTTTTCCTTTTTTTTTTTTGGAAGAGGTATCAGCTGTGAAATAGCATGCACCTGACTGTTCATTATCAGCTCTGCCAGTAAGGGTTGGGCTTATCCTCTCCCTCGGTTGACCACTCCCCTGCTTTTCACAGAGCCACTGTTTTTGAAGGGATGGCAATGCCGTGTTTTAATTTACAGAGACTGATGGCCTTTAGAAAATGGACACCAATGGCGTGTGGCTACTCAAACAACAAAAAATAAGATCCTTTGATCTCTTACTCATTTATGACTTTTCTTCCTCTGACTCTGGGAAGGAATAAAGATGGAGAGACCTAAAATCTCTCTTCCAAGCTGCGCTCTAGGCCCCACGCTTGTCCGTGGATTATCTCATGTGTCTTCTCATTTTTCTACATCAGTCCAGTGCATTTTTTTCCTGTGGGTAAGGGCTTCAGGGCAAAATAAGTGTATCAATCTAATTAGTCAGTGCCTGTACCCTACTGGTGGTTAAAACATTTTGAATATCATTCTTGTATATATGTATAATGTACACACATACATAATCTATTGCTCATTTTCCCAGAGAATATTGCTGGTAGAATTATCTGAGTTTCCAGATATGTCTACAAAGACTACTCAATCTTTTATCACAGCTGTTATAGCTGATGCGCCTAGCGTAGTGCCTCGCATTGAGTGGCTACTCAAAAAATATTTGTTGAACGAATGGATGCATAGATGGATGAACAAATATTAGCAGGGCATATTCCTATTTTTGACCTTGCTATTGAAGCTCCATTTGTTGATTTTATGCAGAACTTCCTTGCTGCTAAAAATCATTGCCTGTGTGTAGGGTTTTCTCAGGAATGCTGATAGAAGATTTGCTTTTCTTAAAGCTTGCAGCAATCTGAAATACCTGCCTTACAGAATCATTTGGTAAACATTTTTCTGAGCTCTTGCTTTGTGCCAGGCCCTGTGCTTGTAGACGAGGATAAGAAGATGAATAAAGCACAGTTTTTCCTATCACAGAGCTCACAGGTTTAGAGAGGCATCCACGTGGAAAGGTGATTCCAACAAAACATGACACATGCTATAATAGAGGTTGCAACAGACTTCAGGGAGCAGCACACTCTGCCCGGTATTGCAGGGAAAGGTATGATAGTAAAGAGACATTGGGGTTGGGTCTTGGTAAAAAAAAAAAATGGCCTGGCAGAGAGAGTGAATGAAAGGTTTCAAGGCTCAGGGTCTGCATGTGTAGAGAAAAGGAGTAGTAAAGGGACATTGAATTTTAGAGACTAGTGAGTTCTCAGTGGCCGGGAGCAGAGGGCCTGGGAGGATGTGGCAGAAGATGAGGCTGCACAGGTGAGCTGGCATATGATAACAAGTGGCCTTGGTGCCTCACTAGTGACTGTGGAGTTTGTCCTGTGGGCAAATGGGGACAAGTGGAAGCCTTTAAGTAGAGAAATAACTGCTGGCATTGCCTGGGATGGCCATTGGTGGGGTGGGGGAGGGGTGGGGGGAAGGGGGTACAGAATCATGATAGGAAGGCCAGTGAGAAAGTTATTTCAATAGCCTCATAGAGAGACAATGAGAAAGGACAAGAAGCAACAGACTTTGAAGACATCCCTGAAGCAGAACTGTCAAGATTTGGTGATTGGTTGCTTGTGGGGGTAAAATAGATATGATAGAGGATGACCCCTAGCTCTGTGTAAAAGTCGAAGCCTTTCATCAAGGCAGGAACACAGAAAGGCAGCTGGCTAAAGAAGGAGTAGGAGTGAAGGAACTGCAAGGACACAGGGGACGACAGCGTGCACATTTTCCAGAAATTAGTCTTTGGAGACTAATGAGCAGCTCTACACCAGACATTTCCAGTGATCACTGATAAAGCCAACAAATCAAACCAGAGCAAAACAAACTCTAACAGATGCTTATCAAAGGCAAATGCAGTCGGAAAGACTTCCTTTCAAGGAATAATCATGAGGAAACACAACTAAAATATACAAATAATAAATTAGTCATGTGAACTTAAATAAAAAGAGCTCATTAAGAGGAAACACTTTATAGCCCCAGAGTTCTGAGATTTCTGCAATGACCGCTGAATGAAATGCTCAAGCTGACCTATTTCTTCTTCCTTCCCTAAATATTGTAGTAGCATTTACCAAATGAAAATGATATTCATACAATCCAAAAACCCCCAAACAGTCATAGTCTTCAATTTGGCAACACATGTGGATTACTCTCCAGCCTTGTCAGGACAGAATATATTCTGGGCAAATCAAGAAAGAAGGAAGTGCTGGTGTAATCACATAAATGAATGCCAGTTGTCTGAAAAACAAGTTTGCTGTCATCTTGGGACACATCATTTTTAGAAACAATGACCTATTTGGCAGCCTCACACACATTCCCATCTCTGAAAGCTTTCCAACAGCCCAGGCCTTACTTTATTTAGGTTTGGGATTTTTTTGAGTATAAATCTTTGGCAAAGCAAGTGCTGAATCTTAATTCCATTCAGTATTACTCATTCCATTCACACTACTTTTTTTTTTCTCATTGTGTCTTCTGTTACCGACCCTGGTTTCTCTGCCTCGGAGACCTTGTCTGGGCACCTCATATCAAATGGCAGCAGTGTGGAATGTCTAATTATTTCCCTGTTGAACTTGAACAGCTGTCCAAGATGGTCTCTTTAACAGTGCTGGTCCTCTGGCTTTTGAAAACAGCTTTTGTTACATGAAGGATATGGTTTTCGTCATTAGAAAATGTTTCATTTTGACCCAGTCAACATCTGAAGGGTCCTGAGTTAGATTTATTTAAAATATCAAGCTCCATATTTTTCAGTTTCAATTGAATTTTTATTGACTATATGAAGTTTATAAAGGGTAGAGAGTTAGGTATCCCAGAACCCAGAAAATATTCCACCTGTCTCTAAGCATCTGACAATATCATTCATCATTGAATTTTGAGACTTCAAATGGTTCTGTTAGCAAGGAGTGGGATTTTCTAGAACATGTGCACTCTCTAAGCCAACACATAAGCTCCTAGAGAATTTCTACTCTATATACCTAGGTTGAGAGAGATTCTCAACATTTAGGGAGCTCAATGTTTTCCCTTTGAAAAGGGAGTTCAGACTAAGTTTCAGGGGAAGGAAGTGGGGTCAGAGGAGAGTGGTAAGCAAGTGTGAGAACAGCCCTTTGTTAGGGACATGGAGGGAGGGTGGTGGGGCCTCGGGAAGTGAGCAAAGGGCCCTGTCTTTAGTGAAGGCCTTGACTTTTGAACTCAGAGATCTCTTAATTCTTTATGGGGTTTACTTCAATGCCAATTGTTCTTTGTTCATATTTGCCTATTAACCTGAATTTCACTGCAGAGTGATGATTTTTTTCTCCTCCCCATCTTTGGATCTTCAGCCTTCACATACGAATAGTCATAATGATTTCTCCATGTTCTTTGTGGAAATAGCCTAACATAGGCTGTTTTATTTTTGCATTTCACTCAGATTCACAGCTTCAGTTCTAATTAAGTTGATATGAAGTGACTATAATATTTTCTAACATTAAAACAAGAAGTAACTAAGAGTATGTATATTGTTCTTCATCTTACAAATCACCTCACAACACACCTCATTAATTCATAATCCTTGAGTAATTGTTAATTTGAGATAATTAGAAATAACCAATTTTTTAAAAATGTATCAATTCTTCCTCAAAAGATAGTTTGAAGATATTTACACAAGCCAAATAAAAATAATAAAAAGTTAAAAGTCTTTCTCAATAACTGAAAGAAATGTTTACTACTTCTTCTTGATCCCGAACATTCTTTAGGAAAAAATCTAGAATTGAATTCTTTGCTTTCAGATTATGTGTTTATTTAGCCAGGAAGAATTTAATCTCAATTTCCAGGACTCATAAATATTTAGGAAAAAAAATTATCACAGAAGATATTTTACAACTACATCAGTTAATATGTTTTCTTCAGCCTATGGATATTTTCAATAAGCTCACAACATAATTGTGTGAGCAAATACATTCTTTTGAAAAACCATTAGATTTAAAATAAAAAATATAGAGAACGTACTATATGAGAGTAGATACCACTTTTTCTCTTTGGGATGAATGGGCTAATTTATAACTTGTCAAGGGTCAACAAGGCCAAATGCTCTGAGCAATATAGATGAAAAAAAAATCATGGAATAGCTAAGGGGTACAAAGGGGTCATTGATTTGTAAAGCATACAATCTTGTGGTTCTCTGCTTTATATTATGGACATTCCTCTATAACCCTTTTATTCCTGGATCGATTAAACCAGTGGCTGGCGTGTAGGGGAAGCCCGAGGCCCACATTTAGAGCCAGGATCAGTACTTTAGTAGTTCAGGGTTATACATCTGGGCTCACGTATCACTTCTTACTCTCTGCACCAGGAGAGAAGGGCCAGAAACTGCTAGATGCCTTCTAGTATCCATTCTCTCCTTTTTCCTCAGGAACAAATTTTTATTTGTGGTAGAATTGGAAGCAACCTAAAGATGACATTTTTCTTCCTCCATACAGTTGGGTGTGGCCAAATGACTAAGTTCTGGCCCATGAGATGAAACAGTCTTTGTGTAGCCTGCTTAAAGTCAGTTGACTCAGCAGGGATCAACTGACTTTTTTGTTCTTTCTTCCTGATGTTTGGGCTGCAGATGTGATGAATGGAGCTCTGGCTGCCATCTGGAATTATGAGGTAAACGTGAGGATGGAACGGGAGCCAAAAAAGGAAAAGGATGGTGTGGATTCTTGATGACTCTAGATGTCTTCTGTGTGAGAGAGAAAGAAACTTTTATCTTTTTAAAGTCGTTATTATTAAGGGTTTTCTATTACATGAATCTAATCCAAGGTGATAGGAGAGGTAATTTTATTTCAGTTTTACCATTAATGGGAAGAGCTGTATGACCTTCGGGGCTTCTCTTTATAAACTGTATGAGTGGTAGACCTTAGTGAGCCTGGATTACATGTGATGGGACATAATAGTAACAATCCTATAACCATTTAATGAAAACTTTATTCAAGTCACCATTCAAGTTTCTTTTTATAGGCTTTTTATTTCAGGCTTTATATGCTATACATATATTTTTATATATGTATATATATATGGAGAGAGAGAGAGAGAGAGAGTCATGCATCACTTAATGATGGGGATCTGTTCTGAGAAGTGTGTCGTTAGGCAATTTTGTTGTTGTGTAAAAATCATAGAGCGCACTTACACAAACCTAGATGGTATAGCCCACTACACATCTAGGCTATATGGTATAGCCTATGCTCCTAGGCTACAAACCTGTACAGAATGTTGCTGTACTGAATACTGTAGGCAATTGTAACACAATGGTATTTGTCTGTCAAAACATAGAAAAGGTACAGTAAAAATAGGATTTAAAAGATTTTTTTAAAAAAGGTACACCTGTATAGAGCATTTACCATGAAGAGAGCTTGCAGGACTAGAAGTTTCTTTGGGTGAGTCAGTGAGTGACTGCGGAGTGAATATGCAGGCCTAGGACATTGCTGTACACTCCTGTGGACTTTATACACACAGTTCAGTTAGGCTACACTAAACTTATAAAAAAAATTATTTCTTCAGTAATGAATTAACTTTAGCTTACTATAACATTTTTACTTTATAAACTTTTTAATTTTTTAAAATTTTTGACTGTTTTGTAACAACACTTAGCTTAAAACACAAACACATTGTACAAGTGTACAAAAATATTTTCTTTCTTCATATCGTTATTCTATAAGCTTTATTCTATTTTTAAAAATTTTTACTTTTTGAAATTTTTTGTTAAAAACTAAGACAAAAACATACACAGTAGCCTAGGCCTACACAGGGTCAGGATCATCAATATCACTGTCTGCCACCTCCACATCTTATTCCACTGGAAGGTCTTCAGGGGCAATAACACACATGGAGCTGTCATCTCCTATGATAAAAATACCTTCTTCTGGAATGCCTCCTAAAGGACCTGCCTGAGGCTGTGTTACCGTTAACTTTTTTTTTTTTTAATGATTAGTAGGAGTACACTCTAAAATATCAATAAAAAGTAAATATATAAACCAGTAGCATCGTTTATTATCAAGTATTGTGTACTGTAAATAATTATATGTGCTATACTTTTATATAACTGGCAGCACAATAGGTTTGTTTGCACCAGCATCACCACAAACACATCAGTAATGAATTGTGCTAAGCCATCATGGCAGCTATGACATTACTAGGCAATAGGAATTTTTCAGCTCCATTATAATCTTATGGGATCACTGTCATACATGTAGTCTATTGTTGACCAAAATGTCATTATGTGGCACATGACTGTGTGTGTGTGTATCAAAACAACTCTGGAGAGTAGGTACCATTATTATCCCTGTTAAATAAATAAGGAAACTGAGAAGGTTAGGGAGCTGCTTTTAACTGGCAGAGCTGGGAATTAAGCACTAGTACAAAGTCTATGGTCTTAATCACTAGGTCATACTGCCTCCCGGTGAAGGAACTGGCCATCTCCTAAGGATTTTCTCTCGTGAGAATAGCATATTTTCATTTTTTACTCCTTTGCCATCAATACCCCTTTTACCTAAGATGGAAATTCCCCAGACTAGAATGTATATGTCTTGATTCCTAGTCCTGTCTTAATAGGTTTAGTCACAGAGCCTTGGAGAACTACCAGCTTAGAAAAATGGCTCCTAGACTCAACATTGCTAGCCTTAATTGGGGTGAGGGGAGAGTACAGGCCAAATGGGCAGTGCTCAGTAACAGATAGGGTCATATCACTGTGGAAAAACCAACCCAAACTAAGCATTTGTCTCCTAGAATTCTATTCAGGGTCTATTTGAGTAAGGCAGTAACAGCACAAACTGGTAATGAAGCAACCCTGGAAGGCTGTGTGAAGATCCTCGAAAGATTAAAATCTCTCCAGATCTATTTTATCTTCCAATTGTAAAATGTAAGAGGGTACACTCCTATTATTTTGCTTAAGGTAGAACTAATAATGCCGTGGAAAATGATAGCTTTTCCTCCACTCCTATTTTGCTTTTTGTTGTTGCTATTTATTTTATATGGAACACCATCAACATGTACACAGAATAATATACCATTTAAATTGGATAAGTCCTATGTATCAATCAGGATATTGTAGTTTATGTACAGGAAAAAAATGTCCACATGTCAAAGGTCTATAACATCAAATGTTTATTTTTCTTTACTTCCTGTCCATTATGGGTCAGGAAGCATGTCTTCTTCACCTCAAGATGCTTGGACACATGTCCTCTCCACCTCAGGACCTAGACTGATGAAGAAGCCCCTCTCTAGGACATTGCTACTCTCATGGCAGTGGAAAGTAGATAATGGGGAAATAAGTAGTTAAAAGTAGGCTTTTAAAACTTCTGATCAAAATCGATATATGTCACTTCTGCTTACCTTTCTTCAGGCAAAGCAAGATTCGTGCCCCAAACTAACATCAACGGGGTGGAGAAATACGCTTCCACACGAGAGGAGCATACTATTCCCTTCTTCACAGAGCTAGTACTTATACAACTTCCACGTCCCAGACCAGATGGTACCTCTTCTTGGAAGTCTTGCTCGACTTCCAAACCCTATACTTTTCCTGAGTATTTCCATAGTTCCCAGTTTTCACATAGCTCTTACAATTCTACAAATAGAGTTGGGTTTGGTTTGGTTTTGTATTTTTCTTTTATTTCCTTCTCTTTTTTTTTCTGCTTCCTCATTCAAAGGTAAGCTCACTGAAGGTAAAGAGTGTATCTAGATCCCCTAACGTCAAACCTGGCACACAGAAGGCAGCCAATTAATATTGTTACATGAACATTATCTTGGCAGCCTCATGCAATCAATTTCTTTTGTGTTGTAAGGAAATACATTGTGGAAAAGTTAAGACTGCTAAAAATTCTTTGCCAGCCATGAAAGTGAACCATCATGGATGTTCAACCAGTTGAGACTTCAGTTGCCTACAGCACCACCTGACATCTGACTGCAATGATCTGAGAAATTTCCAGGTGGGAATTTTAATGAGTGGAAGGGCAAGAACCACCGAAAGGAATTTGGAGATCATTCTGGCATCGTTGAGAAATGCTTCACGTAAGCAACCAGTGCTTTTTAGGTTAAAAAAATAAAGTTCCTAGGCTCATAACTTGATAAATTATAATTATTACTTTTTTTGCTTCTCTTCTCCACTTGTTGGTAGCTCTTCTCCATTAATATGCAAATATGTTTTGGCTAAATAATGCAGTATATTTATCTGGACTAAGGTACAGCAGTATCACTTAAAATGTATGTATGTAAAATAGATGTATATATGTATACACACATACACACATATTTATACTGGAACTGGCAGATATCATGAACAATGCACCCTTGTATATAATTAGCACATTTTGAAGATCAGTACAGCCATATTGAGGAACAGGAGATATTGAGGAAAAAAAGAAAAGAGATACTTTCTAATGAAATATTAGAAAAAATTGCAGCTAAGAAAGTGGTGTTTTGTGCTAAAACCAAACAAACCAGCAAACAGAAAGAGTCTATATAGAAGAGTCTATGCCAACGGTGGTGTTTTGACACACTCCTTATAACCTGATCTGTGTTTCTGTATCCTGGTTCTACATCAGAATAACCCTGTAGGCTTTTAGAGAGGACTAATGACCAAACTCTTCCTTGAGGTGAGGTTGGGACAATGGTATTTCTAAAAAATTCCCTAGGTGTGTCTGTTGTTTAGCTAGGGATGAGAATGGCTGATGTGAATAATCAGGCATCGTATGTCAGTCAACTTTTTAGAAAATAAACTTGCATCTAATAACAACCAGGTCTAAACGTCATTTGGTCCCATATGCAGATAAAGTCAAACCAGAGATAATGCTTATATTCCATGAAGTTTTCAGATATCCAATTTAAAATGCTTGCTGACAGCAGCTTGGTTTAACTCCAGAAGACTAACTATTTCTGGCAACTAGATTTCAAAAGGGAGAAAGGACCTGAGAAGGAAGTCCTTCAGAATGGATTATGGCCGAGATCCTTGGCTGGAAAAAGGATGGTCACTGCCTTATCATCAGGGGCACACAGAACAGCATTGCCAACATTCTGAGTATGTGGGGATGCTTTATGAGGATTTGGTAAACATAAATAGTGAAAAAAAAATTCAAAGCCTTGACTACAGCTTGAATGGCATCATTAGGCAAACATATGTGTTTAAAGTGTTTCCTTCCACTTTCAACATATATTATTTAATATAAACTGTATGGAGACAGTATTTGCCCTGAATACATTTCTTTGCTCAACAATGTTTACTTTTTATCTCTCTCTCTCTCAAAAATTCTCTATATTTCATCACAGTGCCTATTATTCAAATATTTCAAAATATCCAGATGCTTGATGGAAGTTTTCATTCTGTAATCTGTTGTATATAAAATCAGATAATTCCTGCCAGGATCAAATAAAAATAAATATAATTGCTACTTTAATTGCTGTCGCCAATGTAATTACTACATTGCCACAATCAATTTTTAAAAATTATTTTTGTTCTTTTCACACTTTTAAATTTGGTGCATTTCAGAGACAGCTGGAAGCCATTTTTTGGCTAGCTAGTCGTCCTGGGAAGATATAATGACCCTCATGTTCATGGTCTTGTGGCTGATGGGGGGCATATCTGTTTTCAACTTTAGGATCATTGCTGTCTGTCCAAGTTACCCATTTGTACTTTCAAGATGCTACAATACATAGGCTTTTTTGCCTACTTCTCTTGAAGGCAGGGGGTAGGGCTAGACTGGGAAGATGACATGAAGATTTGAAGGGGGATGGAGCCGACATAGTTGACTTCTTTGTATCTCTGTAAGCTTCTGAAGGGCTTTCAACCTCTGCTTCCAGTTACCCAGGATCAGGGGCCAACACCATTATTAACAACTACCACTGACAGTATAGAGATTTTACCTGGAGTCCTTGGTTTACGCTTCATTTGTTCAAAGTAACACTTTCCTTATATTTTTTTCTTATAGCATTTTATAAATTCTAATTATTTCTACCCAAGAGAAAACATGTTTTGGGTTAATATTAGCATTTTGTGATTCTATATTGTCTTAGAGATCTTGAGTAATGGCATTAACAAGGGAATTTTAAGGAAGGGTTACGAGGGATCTCATGGGATTTGAGGGATAGCTAGCAAACCAGGTTTGGAACAAGCAGGTCCCTTACCCAGCTGCCACAAAAGGAAATGAAACTTTACCATTTCTTTTGCCTTTGCAGCATTCTAATCAAGAATCAAAGCTAGGGGAGAAAGAGTCTAATTGACTGGATTTAGTTCAAGGCCTAATGGAATCTAATGAGATGAACAAAAGGGAGAGCACCTAGCTTTATCACCCCACCAGAACTGTACACAATGGGGAAAAGACAATTCCCCAAACAAAACAAGGTACTGATAAGAATAGAGAACGGATGCTGGATGGCTTGGTGGATGGTTGGATGGATTGGCTTCTTGGAAGCAATAGATGCCCACCTCCATATTTTTGCTTTTGTGGGATAGATGTCAAGACTTGCTCCCTGTCAGCAGGAGCATACCACTGAAGAAAAAAAAAAAAAAAAGCTCTTATTAAAATTGCAGCTTCATCCAGCAATCTAGATGTGAAAAAAAAAACAACGCAGCTGAAGAAAGTGGTGCTTTTATGCCAAAAACAAACAAATCCCCCCCACAAAACAAAATCAACTCAAAACACAAACAAAATCTGCCCCTGAGTTGGAGTAGGGTTATTTAATTTTAGTATCATGAACATTTTTTGTTTGTTTCTTCTCATCATTTTTTCTACCATGTGATTCTGGAACAAAACTTAGCAAGGAATGCATCTAAAGGTACTACCAGTTTGCATGGCCAGTCAGGCTACTGCCCTTCGTAGCATCATCCATTGTTACTTACTTGCAGTAAGAAACTTTATGGTTTCACTTTCCACAGTTTCAGTTACCCGTGACTAACCACAGTATAAAAATGTTAAATGGAAAATTCCAGAAATAAACAATTAGTTAAGTGTTAAATTGTGCACCTTTCTGAGTAGCGTGATGAAATCTCAAGCCATTAGTAGCTGCCTCGGTTATCAGATGACTGCCTAGGTCAAGGTATTGCAGTGCCTGTGTTAGAATAACCCTTATCTTACTTTATAATGGTCACAAGCACAAAAATAGTGATGCTGACATATTGTTATAATTGCTCTATTTTATTATTAGTCATTGTTGTTAATTTCTTACTATGCCTAATTTATAAATTAAACTTTATCATAGGTATGTATACATAGGAAAAAAATAGTATATATAGGGTTTGGGACTAACTGCAGTTTCAGGTATCCATTGAAGAGTCTGAGAATGTATCCTTAGAAGATAATGGGGGGCTACTGTCCAAGCCATGATGATATAATTTTGAAGGCTGGGTAGACTTCAGTTGAGTGGAGGATAGACTAGACTGGGTTTGGAAGACCCCTCTGGCTACAGAAGCAGGTGCAGTTGGGGCATGGAGTGGTGCCTAAGAGATCTTTGGTTTCAAACTAAGATATGACTAAAGAGGCTAAAAATACAAGTAAAGAGCAAATAGGAAAATCATATGATAGAATCATAAGATCTTATGGTCATCACAGAATCACATTGATTTGGAATGGCAATTATTTGGCTCATAGATTCACCTGATCTCATCTTATGTTCAAGACATACATCGCCAATCAATCGAGACACTCAGCAACTGATAAGCTGCAGAGAAATTTACCCATCGCTCTGTCCATTTCAAGCCATCTACTTACAACACTGTTCTCATTATCTTTCTAAAATAAATCTCTAGGACTTCTGACAGTCTCTCCAAAACCTTTTATCCCTCAACCCATACCCTCCGCTTCAAGTCTCAGGGACCTTCTTATCATTTTCTCAAACACTTCTCCATCCTTCACTATTTCGTGACTTTGTACGCGCAGTTTCCTTTTTCTCAAATACTCTTCCACCTTCTTGCCCACTGGTGAACTTCTTCCCATTCTTCAAAACATTTTGTCCCTTTCTTAGACATCTTTCTAAATCCACCAAACTGAGTTAATTATTCTAACTCTCTGTACTCCTGAAACAGTTTGCATTTCTCTCTCTTACAAGATGCCTTTCAATTAATTTTAGTGTTTATATGTCTGTGTCCCTCATTAGATTTCATGCCACTTGAAGGCAGAAATATATCTTACTCTTCTTTTTATTAATATTTGCCCTAACTTAAGCAATTGGCTCCCTGTAGATGCTCAAATGATTATTGATTGAATAAATGAATGTTAACCAAGTTTTGTGGTTATCCTGCCATAACCCTGAGAAAGAGGGGGTCTTTTGACTCAATGTTCTATTTTCCTTCCTAATGAAAGGTTTACGTTTTGGGATTCATGGGTATAGTGTATGACCTACCTTCACTTGAAATACTAAATTGAAGTTTATAGTTTTGCTTGCTTCATCTTGCTTTAGCCTCATTTGTATATTGCTCTTTATAAATGTAAATTAAAGTCTTATGCTATTTAGGGAAGCTGAGATTAATCAAAACCCCTGTGCTCTAAAAAGAATATCCATATTTATTATTTGAATGATATATAATTCTGTTTATTTTAACATTTTTCTGCATACAGTTTTGAATCTCATTGACTAGATGTCCATTTTCAACCCCATCTCATCATATAGTATTCACAGGAGTGTTTTGTTTAAAAATGCACAAAGGTATCTTATTAAATAATGTCACAAACATGAAGTTCATTATTATGCAAATGCCATCCTTGGAACAGATTTGTTAATTGCAACTCATTTGCATAATTAATGAACTCCCAAATGAATTATGCCTTTGCAGATTTGTGCAGCATTGTTTTAAAATAAATTATAAAATACATGTCAAAGGAAGAGTGCTTTCTGGGTTCCCATAGCATTGTTTGAAAATTAATTACCAAATGCTTGTCAAATTAAAATGAGTTTGTAGTTTTTACAATGTTATTTTAAAATTAATCACAAAATAAAATGTCACTGCATTAAAGTAAACAGCTTGTTATTTTCTCTAAAAAGAACAACAGAAAATAGCATTTTAACTTCAATTACATTGTTTGGTATAGTGATTCTAGTGTTTTATTCATTTTATCTTTACACTGTGACTTAACAAAGTTGGTAGTTGTTAGCATGTTAACATTTTGGTAAATTGGGATTTAATTTAATTTTACTATGTAGCTTATTTTATGTGGTTGATGATTAATGCATTGCATATGAACTCGGTATGGGTTTGTTTATGATAAATTGGAGTTTAAAAAAACATTCAAGGTCACTTAAATCTGTTGTATAAACAGTTTCTTAACATTTATTTTATTGGAGTTTTCACTGCTGCCAGTTGAAATGATTAAAAGCATATAGCTTGGACCCTTCTGCCTATTCTGACTAATATAGTAGTATACTTCCCTTCTTTGTACTTTCTTCCCACTATGGAAATTCTCTGTTCTTGTACAGGAGCCATAGCTACTCCCCAGTCCTGGACTCCCCCATCCACAGGGACACTCCATCCTCTAGGAAACTAGATGGGAAACATCACTATACCTAAAAAATGATTTAGCCAAAATGACTTTCAAAACAATAGATTTGGTAAGGAATTCTCAGAAGTTAAGGTTGCCCTTAATACCTTAACTTTTCTTTAATACCAAATACCTTTTCAAAACTTTTAAATATAATAATTATAATCCCTGCCTAGTAGTATGAGAACACCTAACAGTGAGATATCCACTCACTTAAGAACAGAAGTTCTTTTATTTTATATTTTTTAACAATAGTATCCCCTCTGCTCACCTCTGCCTCTCCCCATCCTCCAAATCAAACCATTTGTCTGTGGTTTATATTCCATTTTGTCAGTTCTTGACCATGGAATGTAAATCCATAGGGGAAGGCCTTTGTTTGACATGATTGCAACTATGCAAATTGACACCAACTAGACAATAATCCTTAAGTAAAATGATAAACCATTTTGCTTCTATTTTTTATTCTGTATATAGCTGCCTTTCTAAGCCCCTGTGAGCTATTCCATGTTGCCCTTTCTATAAACTGATAAGCATAGCAGCCCTTTTTGAAGAGGCAATATTTCTTCTACTTCATACCTGGTGTGTGAATAAGAACCCAAGTGGCTCATGCAGATACATGGATTTGACCTTTTGCCATTTCCTATTTCAGTCTGGCACAGACATTACTCAAAGACTTAGAACATATTTCTTTTCCAATCAAATAAAAAATTACTACTATTGTCTAAGCTTTGATGCTACCCTGTACATATTCTTTTGTTTAAATTCCTTGGGATATTCCAATTTGACATCCTTTTCTGAAATTCTACAGTATTATGCTCTTAAGTACAGGAAAATAAAACATCCAACATAGACAAACTACCACATGACAAAAATTTTTAGCAGACCAATAACCACATACCGAAAGCATAACTTAATTTGTATAGATGCATGATCTTTCATTATGAATATCACTTACTTTGAGAGCGCTCCCATTGAATTAAAACAGAAGGGTTCTAAGTGAAAGAATTTGATTCACAGTTTATGCTCTTTAATAAACTATAGTCTGCAAAGCAGTTGCAAACATTCTAGTCTTTGGAAGAATTTCACATTGATGAGAAGAGTGAACAAAGCCACAATTTTTGTTGATTGAATGCAAACCTTTTGTGAAGCCTTACAAGGGTCACTGGTCTACTCTTGACATAATCTTCATGGCCACTCTCATTTTAAATCTTCATGGCCACTCTCATTTTAAATTGTATTCTTTTCTGTATTTCATTATACAAATCCCAAAAACATGGGTAGGATGGTTATCCTATAAAATATTAATACATCAGCATGCAAATTTTCTTTATTAAAATTACGGCTTTTTTCTTCCAAAAAGATTCTGTTTCCTTCTTCTATGTTTAATTTTAAAATATTTAATTGACAAATAAAAATTGTATATATTCAAGGTATATATCTGATGATTTGATATACATATACATTGTATAATGATAATCACAAGCAAATTAATTAACACATCCATCACCATCCATAGTTACCATTTGTGTGTGGGGGGAGTGAGGATACTTAAGATCTGCTCTCATTAAATTTCAAGTAAATAATACAGTATTATTAATTATAGTTACCATGGATAAAGAAAATGTGGTGTATATATACAATAGAATACTATTTAGCCATGAAAAGGAAGGAAATCCTGCCATTAGTGACAACATGGATGAACCTAGAGGACATTATGTTAAGTGAAATAAGCCAGACACAGAATTTCAAATACTGTATGATCTCACTTAATATTTGGACTCTAAAGATGTTGAACTCAGAAAAGCAGAGAGTAGAACTATGGTTGCCAGGGCTGTGGGTACCAGGGGTGGGGGTAATGGGGAGATATTGGTCAAAGGGAACAAATTTTTAGTTATGAAATGAATAAGTCTGGGGATCTAATGTATAAAATCATGGCATTTTAACTAAGTATGTATGTCAATTTACACAGAATGTCATACATACTGGACTTAGAGAGGCAAGTAATGTTTTTCTTTCATTTTCTCTTAGAAGCTTTTTCAGGCCCTTACAAAAAAGACCCTGTTTGTTTATCTGGAGCCTTTTCCATGCAGCTTTATTGTCTAGATTGAGATCAAAGGTCATGGAACCCAGATCTACCTATCCTTTTTTTTTTTTTTTTTTTGCCTACAGACTGATTTATTTGTTTTAATACACATACATGCTCAGATGTTGACATACAGAAATCTTTTTTGAAATAATTATTTTTCACAGAACAAAGAACATCATAACCTTAGCACCTAATCCTGTGCCTGGCATATAGTAGATACTCAGCAAATGTCTGTGGAATTGAACTACTCTGCAAAGCCTCAAACTGAGCATTAAAGACTCCCTCAAATTTGGGGGGAACTGATCGGTTTAAATAGCTATAATACATATTGAAATGTTGTTTTAAAAACATTGCCAACAGTTGAAAATAATTTGGCAGATATTCTCTTTGCAGAATTAATTACAAATCTATTTAAAAGAAAATCTGTTTTGTCTTTGTTTTTTAATTTCAGAGTATTACGGGGGTACAAACGCTTTGGTCACATAAATTGCCTTTGAAAAATCTACCAAACAGAAATAGGTTTAATGGTACTCTGTAAACCTAAGCTATCCTTGAGGTTGCAATATCTAAAATGTTAGTCTCTTGTGATTTCTGTTCTATTTATCTAGAATTTCTTTCTTATCCTTTTTCTGATGTTATTTCGAGGCATTAAATATGTGCTACTCCAAATTTTTAAGCTGAATATATACTTCAAGCTACAAGTTGGAAAAGATTCCATTTTTCCTAAAACAGATGCTAAGAGCTGCTTATGTATTATCACTGGGCATAAATAAATCATTTTTTTTAGAAATAGTTTTAGAAAATAAAATACCTTATTTCTAATAACAGAAAAGATTCTCCCATACTGGACTTTTATACAATATTGCATGTATTTAAGTAATAGAAACTTTTGTCTCTTCAACAAAGGGAAATTTCTAAAAATTGCTCAGTATTATATGGCAAAATAATTGAATTTCATGTTTTTTCTTTTTCAATTAGATAGCTGATATAGATACATAGCCAGAAAGAATAACAGACATTTTGATGCTTTGAAAGTAACGCAGAATTTTATTTTATTTATTTTCTGATTTGTGAGTACCTATTCTCCTTTCTGAACTTTAACTGTGATTGAAAGATTCATAGACTTATTGAATATTCATGCATATAATTTGAGATTTCTTCCCTAGAGTTCAAGTTGAAACACATTGTTGATGTGTGTCCACTGTGACATAATATGACACTCTTTTGCAGTTATTGTTAATTAGAGATAAAATATTAATCCATTCGAGTTTGTGTACAGAATCTATATCAGAGAGGCATAAAATGACAGAATTCTAATTAACTTATTTTAAAGAGAAGTCACTTTAACTTGAAGGGCAGAGAAGGTTAGCCCCCTTTGTGATCTAGAGAAAGGAATTCACAATGACTACAACTTACAGAGAAAACTGAAATCCCTTTATGGTTTGGTTCCTCTTAGTAACCCAAAATGAATAAAGGGATTATTCTCTCCGAGGCTTGAAAAGTCAGAAGTGGAACTTGTGACTCTCCTTTGGATCACACACTTCTGCTATTAGAGATACCACTCTGAGCTGAGTTTCAGTGAAGGGAGTCTAAAGCTCCTAAAGAAATGATCTTGGTGGTTGGACCCTTGTCATGCAATTTCAGGTTCCCTTCTAAACAGAGGTTTAGTTCTTGGAATTTAAAGAATTTGTCAAGGCTTCTCTGCTGAGGCCATTAGATGACTCATATGAAGGAAAAAGAGCGACTTCCACCTCAATGGCATTTTAGACGTGATTATTTAGAACCCATCTTGTCACCATTGTTGCCCTCTTAAATCATCAAGCAGCATCAAGAAGTTCTACAAATTTAGACTATGTGTACACTATGAAGACTCTGTATCCATGAATTTAACAGTGAAAATTGATTCATATATTCTGGTTCTTAAAAGTTTTTTTAGCTCCTTCAATTTGGTTCTATCAACTAAAATGGCAGGGGGTGAGGGACAGATGCTAAATCACTTCTCCCTAAAGAAACCAACAACCCAACCTGCTCTAAACTCTACACTTACATTTGAACCTTTCTTGATTTGTGGTCTCACAATTTTCCACCCTGTGGTCAAAATGGCTCATTGTCAAGTTCTGATTATCTCAGAGACCACTTGGATATTTCCCTAAGTAGCCTGTACTTTATGAATCTTAAAAAGTGAGGGAGCATTCAATTGAGTTCAACTGCAGTTCAGTTCAACAGTGGGACTATTCTGAGCTGGGTACTGTGCCAAGATGAAGGACGCATAGTTGCTGTCCTCAAGGACCTGACAGTCTGTAAGGGAGACAGACAATTGAAATGGGCAATTGTCATCCAAAGAAGGAAGTTCAATGACGGTTATGTGTGGAAAGAAAGGCTCCTATCTTGGTACAGCTTGGAGAAGAATGGACTGGAAATGCCCAGAAAGTGTTCCAGCATCGTTGGAATTTGCCCTCCTTAATGTGTGGGAGTCGTCTGATCCATCTGGCCATCTGAGGCCATATGAAAGAGTAATAGCAGGAAGCTGACATAAGATTGGTGATTGCCCTATGCGACTGAGTTTGTAAAGACATCTCCACTGATCAAACTCTTAAATGATCCTATGTGCCTTATACTTGGAGATCCCTATGTAATTCTGAGCAGGAGTTTTATGGGGATCTCTGATAGATTACATCACTGACTTGGGTTTTACCCTCTTTGGTCATCATTTCCACTTCTTCCCTGATTAATGACTGAAAGTCTTTCTCCTTTTACAAAATCAAGCCAACACAGAGTTATATACACTATTAGCTTTTGACTGAATCTCCATGAGAAGGAAACCATAATTGCTATTTCATAGAGCAATGAATAGATAAAATATACCTCCTTTGGTTCTTAGGAATAAGTGCTAAGTGCTTTGCATACTTTATCTCAATTATAATAACTCTTCTTGGTAATTACCATTATGCCCATTTTACAAGGAAAAAAAATCTGGTTTCAGAAAGGTAGGGACCTTGGCCAAAGTCATCAGCAAATAAGTCATCCAAGCAGTATTATATCCCTGTATCTGTTAACCACTGTGCTCTGTTGATTATACAAAATAGCCATAGAAAGGTGCTAAAAAACTACTATATTGCTATGTGCTTCCACAGCCCTCCTTAGCTTTATTATTTTAAAGGATTTAAACAATAATAGAATGACATATCTAAATATAAAAAAAATTGAAATCCCTATATTAACATGACCCAATATATGCCTCTGATACTCAGAACTTCACAAAAGGTGCTAGGAATCAACTGTTACTCAGTTCTTTCCTCAGTGTGGAACAACAATAATGAAAAATAAAATTGGAATCTCTAGTCTTGGCACATTTTTCCAGTTGAAAGGGCAAGATCTCTCTATAAGGTCTTCTTGGTGAGTCCAGACTAGAGCCCCACAGGACAGCATGAATGATGATTCCTTCATGTATTCAGCAAATACCATATTAAGTACTAGTGGGCATGGGGATTGTAGCAGTGAACAGATTTTTCCTGCCCCCATGAGCTTATAGTCCAGTAGAGAAGACAGATATGAACAACATGCCTATAGACAACAGTGTTTTAATGGCAAGGTACACACAACTTTTGCTAGGCTGGGCTTGCCTGGAAAAGTAACATAAAAGCTGAGATCTCAAGAATGAGTAGGAGTTAGCTAGATGAAGATGGTGATTATGTAGGAGAAGGGTAGAAACTGTATTGAGAAAACTGGACATTTGAAGCCTCAAAGAGGGGAAAAGCCATGATGTAACTATGGTCTGAAATAGTCTGGTATAGATGGAACTAGGACATCCAACTAATAAAAGAGACTGGAAAGATAATTGTAATCATCATAATCACATGCAGGTGCCAGATGATGAATAGCCGATATTCATCTGGCACCTAACTATTTTACACTGTACTATCTTGTATAATATTTGTAACAACCCAAAGAGGGAGATATTATTATCATCCTAATTTTTCACATGAAATAACCTGGTCATGGTCACATCAAGGTAGTAAGTGGCAAAGCTTTGAACACAAGAATTTTGATTCCAGAGCTCACTCCCTTCACCAGCAACCTGTGCTGGCTTCAGATTATGATGGGCCTTGCAAGACATAAGAAGAATTTTGGTGTTATCCTATAAATCAGGATTGTCAAAGTGTGTTCCCCACTCCAGACCTACTGGATTAGAAACTCTGGGGCAGGGTCTAATAATCCATGATTTCCAAAGCCCTTGCAGTGATTCTGATGCTCTAAAAAGTTTGAGAAACTCTGATATAGGCAATGAGAAATCCTGTAACATTTTTAAGCAGAGAAGTAACTTAATTAGATGATGGTTCCTAAAAATTGATGACTCTTATCCACATACCCAAAGGGGAAATCATGGGGTTAAATCTGCCCTTCAGAACAAAGACCCAAAGTTTCGCATTTCTCCTCCACACCTATAAATTTGCAAACCTACTCCCCTTTAGTTATGGAGAATGAGGTTAAAAATAAATGCCACTGAATGTAGCAGGACTAACCAGCAATGCAGCCTTCTATTAGGGAGGTTTAACCTGACTGCTGAAATGAAAGAGAAAAAAATATCCTTCATAATCTGATTGCAAGAAAAATGCCACTAATTGGACAGTTGTGACTTAGATAAATTTTAGTCTATTAGACTTGCTTAGTTTTATGGGCAAAAAGAGCGCACATATAACAGTTATTGGAATGTCTCATTCCCTTTGACCGAAGTGTATCTTTCACTAGAAATAGCTGCAATAATAACTGTATATATATACATATATATATATTTCAAAATGTATTCCATATATCAGAGTTCCAGAAAATTTTCACTCTTCTAGAAAGGGACCAAATGATAATATGAATAAAAATCTAATAACCCTGCCTTATTTGATGTCAACTAAAGAAGGATTCACATAGAAGAGTAATCTTCCATTTGTAATCACTTCGTTTCTTTTCAACTAAATTACACCCATTTCCTGAACTTGGAGTAAAGGCTTCTTCCCCTACCAGTTTTTACATTGTAACGCCCTTTAGTCTGACTTTTAAGGATTATATTCAGGTTACTATGATTTATATACTGAATCTTCAATCAACCTAGAAACCAGAAATTGTAAAAAAACTTTTTTAGAAAACATCCATTTAAGAGTTGATTAAAAATCACCAATATGGAAATGATTAATAATATGCATTTTATTGCAGATGTATTTTAAAAGCTAACAGAGCAAATGACTTGTTTTCCATTTAACTTGACCTTGAAATAATCTTAAGGATAGAAAAAAAAGGACTTCATCTGATGCCTGTCCCCACCTTAAATAACGGTGTGAGTAAAGAAAGAGACTTTCAATTGAGTATATAGCCAGGGTTCAACATATTGTTATTTATTTTTAATTCAACAGAGAAAATGCAGGCTCTTAAAAATATTTACAATTTTTATTACTGTATTATCATGTTTTTTATTTAATGAGTCAAATGTCTCTTTAAGCCAGCCTAATAATCTGACAAAAAGAATTTTAGTTCTCATTAACTGATAAATAGATACAGTAAGGAAAAGAGAAGTGATCACTCAAGGCCACTTCCTTCCTTCTTCCTGAAATACTACCTCTCCTTCTCCTCTCCTCCCCCTTTCCTTGCTTACTCCTACTAGTTCTTCATGATTCAACCTGAACACCATTTTCCCTGATATCCTTTCCAGACTGCCAAACCCCATTGCTCCTTTCCCACCAAACCAGGACAGATTCCTTTAAGCTCCCAGAGTTCTCTGTCTTTGCTGCATTTATAACAATTGGAATTAAAATAGTAAAAATTAGCAGTTAATGTCTGAATCTTTTCTGAGAGTGTAATTTCCATTAGGACATGAAACATTTCTGACTCATTCCCTATTATATCTCCAGCAAGCAGTATTGTGTCTTGCATGGGAAGGCTATCAGTAGATATTAGTAAGGGGAGGGAGGCAGGGAAGGATGAAGGAAGGAAGGAAGGCTCTTGCAAGGTAAGAGCTCCAACAGCAAAAAGGAAAGCACAGATCAGTGTTCTAAACTAAACTTCCGTGTGACTAAATACCTTTGTATTTGGCTACGTGACCTGACACTCTGGCTTAACCAACACCTCCATGATTAGATGAATTATTATGTTTATAATAATAAGTGAACAGAGACAAAATTATTCACCTTAATACAAAGTGACTACAATATATTTTGGAAATTATCACATGAATAAGGATATTTCTGAGGGAGGGGGTACATTGCATATACCTACTTAGAACAGCCAGAGAAAAACCACGTGGCTGTGGTGGAAATGGCACAGTTGATCCACACCATTAATGACTGAGCATTTCCAAGTAGAGGCCTCTGTGACCTGGCTGTGACTCCTGAAGGAGGTATGCCGAAGATGAAGTGAAATGACGATCCCGGGAACATGCCTATGTAAACAGTGCCGTTAGCCTGCCTGCTGCCATGTAGGTATGCCAGGAGTGCACACCGCTTTCTATATTTCCATGGCCAAAAAAATCAGCTCCTGGAAGTTCCTGCCAAATGAGTCAACTTTTCACTCAGAATTGTTAGAAGTCAAGTGTCACTGATTATCTATTCAGCCACATTCAACAAACATTTATTAAGTGCCTTCTATGTGCTAGATGGTGTTCTAGATGTTTAGGAAACCTCAGGAACAAAATAGAAGCAATAGATGTGAAGCACTGTTCTAGGACTGACAGTAACTACTAAATATATTAAGTACTAAATATAATAAGGACTAAATGACAGTAAGTACTAAAATGTTTAAAATGTGATCTCTGCTCTCAAGGAATTTACAAACTTGGGTGGGGTGAGGGTTGATAAACATAAACACGATGACCTACCACATGAGGTAGCACACGATGAGTATCAGAATGCCTGATACGGTGACTCAAACCTTTTCGATGTTTGAATACATGGGTTTGTGTCAGAGAAGAGACAACTTTGAACTTGGGGGTCATGGAAATCTTCACTAAGGAGTTAAATCCTGAGTGGGACCTCAGAGCCAAGTTTAGAAAAGCAGAGGAAGGGGACTTAGGGAAGAAAGGGAAGGATGGAGGTTCTCTGGAAAATCTCATGTACAAGAACTTTCCTTGAAAATCATGTATTGTTTACATTTATCAGTTAGCACCTGCTGTATACTGGATATCATAATAAGCTGTACGGAGTGTGCAAAGAGAAATTTCACCTTAAAAAGTTTATGAACTAGTAAGGAGGTTTTAAAAATGTATGTTAGTCACTAAAATACAAAGTAGAAAGCTCTGAGTCATAAATAAGAGAGATGCTGATAAATTTCTACAGCAGTTTAGAGGAGGGAGACAATACTTATAGCTGGTTATCAGAGGAGCCTTCATGGAAGAACAGTTAGCATTCAACTGGGCCTTACAAGATATGAACATGTGCAAAGGAGAAAATGACTTAAAGGCAGAGTCAGGAACAGAGTTAATAGGAGAGATTAGAAAGGGGGAGAGTCATTTCAAAGATTATTGCAGTAGTTGAGAAAAGTAAGGGATAAGAATTTAGACATTTATTGATTGACTTTAAAATTACAATTGGACACATGTACTTCCTTGTTCCTCTACCAGCTTTTTTTTTTTTTTTTTTTTTGAGACAGGGTCTTGCTCTGTCTCCTGGGCTGGAGTGCAGTAGTGTCATCACAGCTCACTGCAGCCTGGAACTCTTGGGCTCAAGTGATCCTCCTGCCTCAGCCTTCTGAGTAACTGGGACTATAGGCATGTGACACCACGCCTGGCTAATTACCATCTCTTATAAATTATTTTGTTGTAATGTTTGAATCACCAAATCATGATATAACATAAAACTTTATTATTTAACATTTAGCATTTGCATCCTATTCATTTTCTTGCTTTAATTTTTGAATCTTTAGATATTTTTGAGTCCATATTCCTTCATCAGACTTGATTCCTGTCTTTATTAATACTTAATATTACTTTTCTTTCTATAACCTGATTTTTGACATGCATTTCCTTAAATAGTTGTTAATGCTCATTTTAATCTATTTTCACCTTGTTTGTTGAATTCCCTGCATCTGCTGCCTCACCGGATCCAAGCAGACTTAGTATGTTACATATGTATTTCTAATGATGTATTTTTATAGTGGTACTGTATGTGGTGAATTATTTATGTTAAATAACCAGAATAAAACAACACTTAAGTGGAAAACTCTAGAGAATTGCATTCCAGCCACTCCATGTTCTACCTTTGACAGTGGCACTAAAGAATTGTGTGCAGTCCTGAATCTCCTCTGTTAGGTCAACTTCAAAAAGTTAAGGATGTTCTCAAAATAGTATAGTTGTCGACAATAAATTCCTCTACAAAAGGGTCTGAACGTGTGCTACATGAATAGTGGTGGGAGAGTGACCTTGGCCATGTGTGAAAGCAATGAAGTTTGTTTTTGGCAGTACGCTAAAACATTTGCTAGTCTCAGACTAATATGTCCTTATCTGTATATGTCCACAGTGGCAGGACATCTGACACCTGGAGCCAAAAGAGGAGGGATTGAGTATGGCCTGGGCAGAGGTTTGAGAGGGAGAGGAGCTTGCTGCCCGGGTCCCCTCTGCCTCCTCTTAGGGACCCACTATCTGCAACAGCCCTAGAACAGGCAAGGCAAGGAGTAAAGTATAGGATTCTCACCCCTTCTGTCCATCCATTCTTTAATTTAAAAAATATGTATTGATCACCTACTTTGTGCTGGGGACATAGTATGATTTCAACTTCTGCCATGAACTGCATATAGTTTATAATCTAGTGGTAGTGATTGATCAACCTGTAATGAATTTTTTCTTTCTTTTTTTTTTTTTAGAGACAGGGTCTCACACTGTTGCCCAGACTGAAGTGCAGTGGTGCAATCACAGCTCACTGTAACCTCAAACTCCTGGGCTCAAGCATCCTCCCTCCTCAGCCTCCTGAGTAGCTAGGACTACAGGTGTGCACCACTGGCCTGGCTATTTTTTTTTTTTTTTAGATGGGATCTATGAGTTATCATACCATTGCAATTGTGGCAAGGGCTACAAGGTAAAAGTGCAGAGTGCTATAAGGGGGTACAGCTAGGGTAGTGTGCTGAAGCAACATCCTGTTCCCTAGAACTATCAGAATAAATGGTAAAATTCTATTTTTTTCAGGGCAGATGTGAGATAGGTAATATCACAACAATGGCAAGTTTAGAAAACTGTTGGCTATCTGATAAACTATGCACAAAATTTTGTTATTATAAAGAGACAATGAATCCCTGGAATTTTCCCCCTACAATTTCTTAACAATACATATTCCCCACAAAAAGAAGGAAATCTCATCTGAAATCTTATGCACCTGTGTGGCTAGTCAATTATTCACAAATCATCATAGATCTGATATATATTTTTTCTACCTAATTCTGTTAGACAGTCAATTTGTAATGCTAAACAAAATATGCATGGGAACCTTAAATATAGTATTGCAGATATTCTCTGAACATCCACTTAATTGCTTACTCTAGGGTATTTAGAAAAATCAGATGGGCACACACATCATCTTAGCACATGTCCATCTGTCATCTAGAGTGGCCATTAAATATATTGCTTAAATAGTTGTGGTTAAGAATAGACCCGGACAATGAGAGAAGCTGGGAATAGATCATATAAATGAACACAGAGCTACACAAAGATGACCACCAGACCAGCCACAAAAATTGTAATGACAGGAGCAAGCCTTTGATTATTTGTTTGTCTGCTCCACTTCTAAGGTTTCTTGAGGTAAATTTTATTGTATATGTTATTTCTCAATTAGTGAGAAAAGAAGTTAGTAAATGTAGATCAGTGAAAGTAACTTAATCCTGAAAAACAAAACCCATTTTTTAAAAAACTCTTTTTTTTAGAGCAGTTTTAGGTTTACAGCAAAATTGAGAGGAAGGTATAGAGATTTCTCATATTCTCCCTGCCCCCACACATGCACAGCCTCCCCTGTTATGCACATCCCCACCAGAGTGGTACATTTGTTACAATTGATGAAAGTACACTGACACATCATAATCACCCAAAGTCCACACTTTATGTTAGGGTTTACTCTTGGTGCTGTGCATTCAGTGGATTTAGATAAATGTGTAGGAAGAATGACATGTATACCAATATAGTGTCATATAAAGTCTTGTCATGGCCCTGTAAATCCTCCTTGCCCTCCTATTCATTCTTCCACCCCCAACTCTTAACAATTACTGCTCTCCATAGCACTTATCTCCTTAGTTTTGCCTTTTCTAGAATGTCTTATAGTTGGAGTCATACTCTCATGAGAGTATGCATGATTTGCCTCTTTCAGTTAGTAATAATCATGTAAGATTCTTCCATGTCTTTTCGTGGTTTAACAGCTCATTTCTTTTTAGTGCTGAATCATATTTTACAACTGCATGTATCACAGTTTATTTATCCATTCACTTGCTAAAGGACACCTTGGCAATTATGAATAAAGCTGTTATAAATATCTGTGTGCAGATTTTTGTGTGAACATTAATTTTCAACTCCTTGAGTGATACAAAGAGTCTGATTGCTAATCCTATGGTAAGAATATATTTAGTTTTATAAGAAACTTCCCAAACTTTCTTCTAAAATAGCTGTACTGTTTAGCATTCCCACCAGCAATGAACAGGAGTTCCTGTTGCTCCACATCCTCACTAGCATTTGTTGTTGTCAGTGTTCTGGATTTTGGCTATTCCAATAGATATGTAGTGGTATCTCATTTTAACAAAACCCAGATATTATGAGCCCCTCTCATGCGCTGGTTGGAAGTGGAGGCTACTTTTGCTCTTTGCACAATATGTTAGTAAAAGTTCTTCAATTACATTTGCTGAAAAGCTGAATCTAGATCTATTATTTTTACTGGCTGTTACCAGCCTTTTATGTGTGATTCTCCAGCCAGGGACCAGAAATTCTTGCTCCCCAGGAAGGTATTCCTGAATTCCAAGCACCTCTGGCTGATAGGCCTTTCTTACACTGTAGTGGGCTTGTGAGAGACTGGCTTAGAAAGGAGACTCTTTTGTCTCAAGTAGGGTCTCTAGGATGGTGAGCATGGAGGGAGCAGATGGTTTTGGAAGTTCCCTGCTCTTGCTACATCTGCCATTGTGATCAGAGAGAGTAAAAAATAGAACAAGAAACCCTTTCTCAAAAGCATCCCTAGTCCCTGTGTTGCTACAGACAGAAATTAGTGTACTTCTGGCTTTGCACTGTAGGAGAAATAAATCAAAGGAGCAAATAATGCATCCTTTCAGAAAAAGAAAAAGGTTTCTGTTTTATAACATTCTATTTCCACCCCAAATTATACCTATATAACATATGTATAGTGCTTTTCAGACGAGAGGATTTTCACCACCATGTATTGTCTCAATCCTATTCTAAGAGGGCTGGAGGTGGTCCTGTACCCACCCTACACGTGGTCAGTAAACAAGATCCCAAGCTCTTAGAGTAGGAATCCCCACATTCTTTATAGAGGAAAACCCTTCTTATCTGATAAGATTGGGACCCACAATTACTTACTTAACAAGAAAATAGGTTAAAACTGGAATAATAAAAAAGATACACACATATATTAGCATATTAATTTAACTTAAGATATATACCCACTCATTTGCTTCAAACTTCAAATGTAGGGCCAAGGCCATTTCTTTGGTGTGGCGCCACTGGCTAGAGATCTGAGTTAACCTTTTGCACAAACAAATCCATAATGCATTCTCAATGAGTGCCAGTTATTTTATTTGTTTTGTATATGTAAAATATTAATAAAAACTTAAAGACATAAATGAAGGAATTCAAAGCAGAATACATCTAGGTTTTTCTGATTTTTCCCAGTCTTTTCTATTTTCTTACCTGCATTTTATTTGAAAGCAATTTTCAAAACTTTCCAAAACATTAAATTGAGTTTTCAAAAAGTCATAGCTTTCTTTTGGCAATTACATGTCATTTGTTTATTTAACATTTAATTAGGTTTTATAATTACAAAATAAGAAACAAGTAGCTTAAATAATTTTGAGAATAAACACAACTGATTCACATTAAGAATAAAACCCAGTAAGTGGCAACAGAAGTGTCTGTTTATCCCGAAGAATAGCCTGTTTCCTCCCGCAAGCATCTGGGTGCCGGGGGCATGGGGACTGGACGGAGTTGGCAAGTCCGCAAATTGGTCAGACAGGTGTCTATTAAGAGAACAGCCATGGTAATTGTATTTCAGGTGTCGTCCTAAGAGTTATTGTGATATATGAATCAGAGCCAAATGTGTTTAAAAATTATTTGATATTTTCACAGTGAGTATATTGCCTCAAAACAGAATATTTCAGGACTATTAGGCCTGCTCGGTATGTTCCGATGCCCCTATTCATACAAAGAGAATCAGTGACTGCTGGCTAGAAAATAGCACCACATAGGCTGCTGGTCTATGTGTTATTATTTTTAAGAGCTCCAGGAATACTCTGCATTCCAACCAAATATATCTCTCACCTATGATGAGACCTGACATTGTTCTTCTTGGAAGCTTTATTCATTTCAGCCAGTCGTTCTCAAAATTTAGGATGCATAAGAATTGCCTAATGAGCCTGTTAAAATGCAGATCAGAGATTCTGATTGTATAGTATTGAGGGTTGGTCAGAAATCTTCTTCTTTAACAAGCATCCCAGGTGATCTAAACACTCCTCTAAGATGCTATTTTGACAAATACAAAGCTTTGAACACAATTCAAAATATCATTATAAGGATCGTTCCCCCTTTTCCTTTCACTCCAGCCAACCTGGACTTCCTGCCGGTTCCTGGACAAACTATGACCTGCCCCTTCTCAAGACATTTATATGCACAGTTCCTCTTCCAGGAATTATTTTCCCATACTTTTTTGACTAAATTCAACTTCTTCAAATGTGAATATCACTTCCCCAGGGGAATTCCCTATCCCTGCAGACTAGATTAGCAACTTTAGCCATACCCTGTGCCACATCCTTTACTTCTCCTTTGCAACATGTAGCACTCTTGTTCAATATCTGTCTCTTCCCACCTGCCCTGATCTCCAAAGCATGAGCTTTGTGAAGGAAGATACCATGTTTGTCTCAGTCACCATTGCATCCCCATCACTTACGGTGCTGGGCAGAGTGGCCACTCAGCATTTTGGAATGGGTGAACAAAGAAGGAACGTTAACATGCAATTTTCCCTACGAGAGGAAATACTATCTGCAATCCCTCATTCAGCTGCCTCTCAGATCCATTTTTAAGAATAGGGTTTGATAGAGAGGAGGATAAGGATGTTTATTTGGAGAGAGGAATAGGAGGTGAGCTCAAAAGGAAACACAAATGGCTCACTCCTTAGTTTGCTCTAGAACTTGACTTAAGATAAAACATTATTACCTGTATAGGGTATAAAAAAATTTCCATTCAGTGCTCATTTATGGTCTGCAGATCACTCATTGATGGCTATTTATTTTTATCAACACCAGCCAGGTCAGGCGATTCAGAGAAGCTGTGGAAACTATCCCAGGAGAGGTTGGGGTGGAGGGGAAGATCGGCCAGCATCTCTAGGATGATTAGTTACAGGTTAGTTCATTGAATGGTCCTATCACACATGGAGGTTCTCAGTTGTGGCTATTCGCATGATATGTAAGGATAACAAAACAGAGTTGAGAAAAATTATTTTCAATGCCTCCTCTATTCATGAAGACATCCCATAAACATTAAATAAACCCCTACTGAGTGCTGGACAGCTGGAATAAAAAAAAAAATAAGTGAAAAGGCCCTGTCTTCAAAAAGTTTTTAATCTGGTTGGTGATTGTATAACAAATAACCCTCACATCTCAGTGATATACAACAATATATAGTCATCTCTCATGTGTCCATGAAGTTCAGTTTATCTATGCTGGGTTCACTCATGTGTCTGAATGTCATTTGGGCAAACTACTCCAGGCTGGTCATGGCTGGATCAACTTAGGTCACCTTCATGTGTCTCTCACCCTCATCCTGGGACGAGCAGGCTAGGCTGGGCCTGCAACTTTAAGGCAATGTCTGAAATACAAGAGAATAAATTCAGTCTCAGAAGTGCTTCCTCAAGTCTCTGCTTATGTTACATTTAGTGATGTCGCATCAGCCAAAGCCAGTCATATGCCTGAACTCAGAATCAAGAGACAAGGAAAATACTTCATGTTTTGGTAGGAAAACTACAAAACGACATAGCAAAGGGTGTGGGCATGAGGAGGGGAAGAAGAATCAGGGCCATCAGTGCAATCTGCTATAGTAATATAAACAAAGAACAACTTTGAGTTGTTTTTAGCACAACTCTAAAGACTTATTTTCAAACATCACTGGCAGGTCAATGTGTCTCCTTAAGCTTTCCTAGTTGGTCAAATTTAAGAGCTATTTAATATACAAAAGATCAAGAACTCTCATAAAGCCCTTGAACCTAAAGTTTGCTCAACATTAGAAAAACACCAAGGAGTAAGAGTTTTAATAGCATTAGATAATAGCTGTGGAAGAAAGTGCCTTAATGCTATTTTAAAACTACTGGGTATTGGAATACCACAAGGAGGATGATCTGAATCGCGTTTCCGTTCTTATTAAGACACTTTGTGTAATTAGTAGTGTTTCTATCAGAATAAATAGTAATTTGGAATTCATCCAAGTTAAAAGCCCAAATGAAAAAGGAACATTAGTGGTGAGTAGAATGTTAAGAGTCAAACTTCCCTAGGGCAGATATGTCTGTGCAAGAAGGCACAATTTAAATAAAATCTATAGAATCCATGTGGAGTAAAGGTAGAATAAATAGAGAGGAAGTTGACAGGAGAAACCCAAACAGACTTGTAGACAGAAAGGTGATTAACTTCTAGTTTTCTGAAAACTTGAAAAATCAAACTAAATTCTGTATATATCATTGTGAAATCTGCACTGGCATCTTAAAAAATAAAATGGAAAATACATATAAAATAAGCCATTATGTATTTAATTTTTTTTTTTGTTTGTATGTTTTAGAAATGAAGTCTTGCTACATTGCCCAGGCTAGTCCTGAACTCCTGGCCTCAAGCAATCCTCTGCCTCAGGCTCCCACGTAGCTGGGACTACAGATGCAAGCCACCATGCCTGGCTTCATTATGCAATTTTTGTGACTTAGTATCTTATAGCAGTGGTTCCCCAACCTTTTGGGTACCAGGGACCTGTTTCATGGAAGACAGTTTTTCCACAGACCAGGGCAGGGGTGGGGGCGGTGATGGTTTCGGGATGATTCAAACACATTACATTTATTGTGCAGTCAAACCTCTCTGCTAATAACAATCTGTATTTGCAGCTGCTCCCCAGCACTAGCATCACCACCTCAGTGCCACCTCAGATCATCAGGCATTAGAGTATCATAAGGAGTGCAAAACCTAGATACCTCACATGTGCAGTTTACAGTAGGGTTTGTACTCCTATGAGAATGTAGTGCTGCCACTGATCTGACAGGAGGCATAACTTACGCAGTGATGTGAGTGATGGGGAGTGGCTGTAAATACAGATGAAACTTCACTGGCTTGACCGCCACTCACCTCCTGCTGTGCGGCCCAGTTCCTAACAGGCCATGGACCAATACCAGTTTGCTGCCTGGGGGTTGGGGACCACAGTTTTATGGTTCTGATAAATGCTACAAAGTGGAAAGAGAAACTTCTTCATATTACATTATAGTCCTAGGGCTACGGTTGTTGCCTTCTAGGGGAAGTTGTGAAAACATTTCCAATATCATTCACCATGAGTATTAAAAAGAAGGGACTAGGCCACATCACCTGGATCTAACTTCTTACTATGCTGGGTTCAGTGTCTATTGGTCATAGAACAATAATCCGGCATCACCTATACACAACCTCATTGCTTCTAGGTAATGGTGACTAGTCTCTGATATCTAAAATTAGTTAATTACAATGTCTTGGAGGAAGTCAATATGGCAGTCCTAACATAAACACAAATAATCATGGGCTTAGGATAATATAAATAAATGTGGATATTAAAAACTTACTGGAAAGGCAGGTGATAGTGGGTTGTTGGAATAAGGGAGGGAACAACATTCTAAGCAAGGGAAGAGTTTGTTTGAAAGTCTGGAAACAAAGGGTGCCCAGGTGCCTCCCCAGTATTACTACACCTGAAGATGGAGGATGGTGCAGCAGAGAGTTGCAGGGGTGAGGCTGGAGAGGCACATGGAGTCCAGGTCAAGGTGGGCTTGGTAAACATCCTAAGGGTTTTGGATTTTATCCTTGGGATAATGAAAAGCCATTGAAGGGCTTTAAACTAAGAATGATCCATTCTTATTTGTGCTTCAGGAAAATTACTTTGGCTTCAGTATGGAGGACTGAAGGAGGCGGGAACCAAACTGATGGAAGGACCAATCAAGGTAGTGTCCTCTTAAACAACTGGGAATGGAGAAGAGTGAAAGGCTCCCAAAAACTCTTATAAAAGTATAAAATCCAGGGACTGAATGGACATTAAGGCTGAAAGAGAGGTAAAAATCAAGAATAGTGCTCACATTTCTGACTTAGGCAACATGGAGGATGGTGATGACAATTATTAGAGGAAGGAAATATTGGAGAGTGAGCATATTGGAAAGGAAGATGATATACCTTTCTTTGTCATATTGTAAAAATGCTGGACATATGATATATCCAGCCTTTTTTGTTAAGTAAATGCTTCTTATAGCCTGAAATGTAATTTTTTATAATTTTAAAAACCTTTGAAGTTCTTATTTCACAAATTATTTCCTTCCTAAGTCTATTAGAACATTTTTGTTATTGGCAATGGATAAAGGATATTGGAAGCAAAAACTATTAATTGCAAAAATGGTAGTTAGTGGTTTATTTTCTTCTTCTTCATTTTTGCACATGAAAGAAATCAGCCACATATCTGACTTTTAGGTGGAACCAAATTTTATCTTTTTGTAAATTACCCTCTCCTTTATCCAGTTTTACTCATGACCTTGCTTTCTACATAGGTTTGCAGATATTGTAATTTTCTGTTTATGTTCATATCAATTGTGTTCTGTTATCTAGTACCAAGTCCTTCCATCTTGAGATCAGAGATTATGCTTAGTTAATTCAAAGTACCCAAGTACCTTGGAAAATCCTATGAATTATTTGAGTATTTAATCAACATTTGCTAAATGATTGAAGAGAGTCCTTATCCTGAACTTCCTCATCTAATATTTGGCTTCAAAAATCATTCCAGTTTCTTTATACTTTTTGTCAAATCCTTTAGCACCAAGCTATATTATTAGAACAGATAATGAAGTCTTATTCTAAAAATCAATCTTTATTTCATCTGTTTGACCTTATTGCCTTCATTTTCTTTGTATCCATTTAAACTTAGTCCTTTAAAAAAATAAAATTTATGAGAAAAGACAATTTATCCTTCAAAATTCCTAGTCATCCAGATATTAAAAAACTTAAGCGGTAGCTGTCTAGCGTGTGAGTGAATGGGTGCCTTTTTTGAGTGGTGAGGCCACAATATATTTTCCCAGTTGCAAAAGCACCATGAAACACATAAGCAGTGAAAACCAAAATATCTGACTTTCTTCAACCATCACAAATCAGTTGCAGAGAGTTAATGTGTTCAAGTGAAGCCATGATATGATATCGCCAGAATTGGATGAGAATGTTGTAATCAGCATTTGAATTGTGTTTTGACACTGGCTGTAAATGTGAATTGTAGTATAGTTCAAACAGATTAATTTCAGATTCACTCTACTTGCATACTTGCATGATACCTGAAAGATTCTTTATAAAAAAAAATTGTGCTGTCTGATTAAGAAAACAATGCTTTGTGATTTGAGTTCTAGTAAAGGATTTAGTTTATTAGTATGCATGCTATCTTAAAAAAATTAACATATCTTCCATCCCAAATGAAAGATATAAAAAGCAAAAGGAAGGACACTGAAACTAAGTATTCACTTTGAGTCACTACTAAGTCTAATACAGCACTAGGAACAGCTGCAGTAGTAATAAGAACATCAGTGTTATCTGAGCAAGGCTTACCCGGCAGAAAGGAAGAGTGCTTGACGCATGGAGGAATTCATTATGGTATTTAGGAAAAAAAATACATTCTAGAACTTCTATCCATCAGTATTTGTTTTAGAGGGATAAGATACTCTAGGAATTAGAAATCTATGGTGAAAATTGTTGTAAAATATCAATGAACACCCTGCTTGTTTAGAAGCACCTCTTTTCAATATTACACAGTGTTCTCTCATCACTCATATGCCTCTGATAGCATCGTTTGACTATATTATAGCAATTATGAACATGGTCAATTGGTATGTGTACTTCTCCCCTAGAATACATACATGCATAAAGAGGACCCCAGAGCAAAGCTTCATTCATGACTCAAATCTCTAATAATTCAAAAGTTGGTCCTATTCCAAAGCCTACAGGTCTTCTTTTGTAAAAGTCCCATGGCCCCCAAACATATCATATATTGAGCTTTTATAAAATGGGATGTGTCTAGTAATGTTTTCTGTATTTGAGAAATTACATATTATAAAAATATGATTTATAAGAGCTGGCCAACAACTGAGTCAGGAATAAATTGCTTGCCTTCCAAATTTCACAGATGCAGTTGGATTCTGAAGTTATACAAGCCAGGAATGGACAAAGAACTGGCTCATGAATGGGAACTGCTTATGCTGTCCTCAAAGGCAACATTCACCTCAAGAATAAGAAGGACATGGGGATTTGCTCCTTTGTGAAATAAATTAGATGTTTACCTACCTCTGGTTTGGTTCTATATGAAACAGAGAACATATATCAATCATCTTCCCATAATGTCAGTTATTCTCTGATAAGAAAAAAAAAATCCAGGCTTCTGAAAGTATCAAGTTTTTAAATGGCTCTGTGCCCAAGAAAATAAACTCTTTGGTATTTAAGTGAGCACTGAATATATGGAAACAATTGCCTGATGATCATAGGAAACATGGACTAATCAACAGTTCACAAATGGAATAAAGGAATGATTTGATCGTGATATCTGAATATTGCTGGATAGTTAATGGGAAAAAAGAATGAACTTCTGGACAAATTCTTACAAGAGTGGGGAAGACCAGAGAAAGAAAGGAGTGGAAAGAAGAAAGTGGAAATTACAAAATAGAGCAGCTATGCACTCTGAGTAACTTTACCACTACTTTGTGTTCCAATTCAGCATTTCTTGAAGATATAATGAGCATCTACTTTGAATGTGACTATGCACTGACACAGGAGCCTGGTTTAGAGCCTATACATAAATGACAGCAAAGAAAAACAAAATGAACATTTCTGCACATAAAGAGTCATCAGATCTCATAAAACTCGGCCACTCATTGTCAAGACATCTAGATAGTTTACATTTAACTGCATTTTGACTTAAACTGGGCTCAAACATTTTGTATCTCTGAAACTTTGGTCAATTAAAATCTTATATAAAATGTAATATCTGAAACAGGCAAAGATGGAGTTTCTTAGGATTTGGGTGGGAGGAGGGGTTGGTGTCCCAAATCCACCCATAGAAGCCTTTTTTCCTTCCTTCCTTATGTGGTAGCTCCCAGGGAAGTTCTGTGGATTCTCTATAACTCTGAGAAGCAGGGATTAAACATGACTGAAACATTTAAAAGGAAATTTAGGATTTTCATTATATAGATTGGAAATATTTTCTGTTCATAGTAAACCTACTATTTGTTGACTTCCCAAATCCCTGACTAAAAGGCAAAGCTTGAAAATAATCAACATCTAGTTAACATGGCAGACTGAACAAATCTGTTTGTCACTGCTCCATTCCTTACCACTATGAAAGTGATAAAATCCTCCTCTTCCTCCTCCTCCTCTTCCACAAGGACAAAAAGAAAGGAAAAAAGGAACCAATGTCAACAAACGTTGGGAAGATGGAAAACTGAAATCTGCAGTTCCCAGGAAAGTGAATTGATTCATGCCACAGAGCCCCAGGAACATTCAGAAATTGGAGGCACCAGATACTAAAAGTGGGAGTGAAAATTGAAGTTAAAAAGAATAGGATTATTTCAGCTAAGCAACCCTTCAGTTATCTTTCCAGGAAATAGAAGCTTTAATCTCTAGAGAGGCCTTAGACTCAAAGACATTTTCCTATAAAAGAAGATGATAAGAAAGTCTATATGCTTCCTTAGCCCTCTTTCCCCATTCAGTTTCCAGAACACTGGAAATGGGTAATCAACACAGAGCAAAGGGAAAAAGAAATCCTAAAATGGCAAATCTCCACCACTCCTAGAGAGCAGCCAGTACAGACTGAAACAGAGAATGGAGGGCTACCAGAAGGGCTTCTCCAGGAATACTTCCCCTTATTAGCTTTATAGTATTTTTTTAAAAATATGCATATGTGCTGGTACAATAAAAATATATTTCATTAAAAATAAAGAATACAGTGTTTGATTACCATTCAAATGGAAACAGAAATAGCTTTTGAAAAACAGATTTCTAAAAATTATTTCTTCTTGTCCTTTTAAAAATAGGTTTCTTAAGAATTATGTCTTGTCAAGATTAGTAAAAAAATCCTATGTTTTCTATGAATACTTTGGAAAGAGAAAAGTGATATGAAAACTTGCAAGAAAGCAAGGACTAGCCAGTGTGTAATAAAAATTGGTCACGAATAATTCACCCACAGATAATCCAGGTCATCTTTTACCATTCAAATAGAATTCCTTCATTTGATCATGTATTGCCCAAAGTGAATTTTTGGACATATTATACTATTTTAAAGTACTAATGTGAAAAAAGGGCAAATCATTTTTCTTCATACAGTGTGAAAATGGAATTTGCCCTCTTTAAAGTCTAGAAAGGCTACTTACTTTCTGGCAAAACCATCTGCAAAGATTTCCAACTAGAAATGTATTTTGCATGATAACAGGTTGAAGTCATGAATCACTTGGTAACTCATTAGAGTGACTAGCGTCAAAGGATCCCTTAGGAATTTAGAGAAAAGGTAGTTAAGCAATTAATGAAGTTATTTAAAATCCTGATATGGTTGAGCCTGCTTTGAAGACTGCGAGGGATTAATATTTATTTAATAGATTGTCAGTTTCATGCCAAAAAAAGAAATGTGACAGAAGTCACCCTAGTCTAAATGTAAAAAAGGTAGCCCATTTGAAGCATATTTTATTGCGGTAGTTGACATCATTATAGTCTGTACCATTATATCACCATACAAAAGCCATCATTCTCAAGCTGAAATTAACATTGCTGTTATTTTCCATTAGAAGAATTGGCTCTAAATCTAGCAATTCTCTGCAGTGATTTATATTTTAGTAGCTGCCATCATGCACCAAGAGGGAACGTGTCAGAGTATAACCACTCTCTGATGAGACATAAGGTATTAAAATTGATATGAGATGACAAAATGAGAGAATAGCTTTGGAGCAGTATTGTTTTCACTTGTCATGGACAGTTTCTGTTATGGCTTCATTCCTGAAACTATCTGCTAATCTTTATGTCTGATTCAGAATCTAGTTCTTCAGATGGAAATGTACAGGATGTGAGCCTGGTGTTACATAATTAGCCCTTATCTCTTGCATAAAGTACTGAAAATGTATTAAGTGCTAGAAAGATCTCATTTGTAAGGACATTTGATGGCTGAGTTGATTGACAGAATGAGCACTCCCGAAGACAGTTAGTAGTTTCCTTAACTGTATCAAGATTTATTTTTATATGTTGTAGCCTCACCTACTTTTATACTAATATGTTTTAAAGAGCAATATAATTAGCAAGTTTCACCCTGAAATCCAAGACTATAATCTCAGAAAATTTCATAATTTGTAAAACCATTTATTTAGTTTTTTTTTAACTACTTTTATCCGTAAAAATACTCAGAGTCCTCTAAAATCTCTATTTTGTATCTCTCTTGCTCACCCATGAAGCACTCTGAAACAGGACTGCCACTAAGAGATAAGATAAATGACTTTAAGCTTTGGAGGGCAAAAACCATATCATCTTCATTTTCATATCCTTAGCACAATATCAGACACATGAATTAATGAATAAAGTGTCATACATATTAAAATTATGATATGATTATTATACATAAATATTAAATACCAATAAACAAAGACTGTTGGGTTTGATTCCTACCTCTGGGTCATGAAGACAATGTGTTTTGGGGCTGAGATGTTCCCCATACCCTACTGCTATGGTTTGAACATGTCCCCCAAAGTTCATGTGTTAGAAACTTAGTCTCTAATGCAACAGTGTTGAGAGGTGGGACATTCAAGAGGTAATAATTAGGTCATGAGGACTTTGTCCTCATGAATGGATTAATGCTGATGTGGGAGTGGATTAGTCACCCTGGGAATGGGTTCCTGATAAAAAGATGAGTTCAAGCCCCTTCTGCTCACTCTCTTGTGTGCTTCTCTCATCAAGTGGCTGAGAAGGGTATGAAAGGTAGAAACAAAACTTTTGGCAACAGCAACCGTGTCAGTAAACGAGCTCTAATGTCTACATCACAATAAGGTCAGGAACTTGAAGTGCACATGCAGCACCCTGTGAAATGTCTTACACACACGAGAAAAGTCAGACAAGTGATAAGTCAAACAAGGTGTGTAAACAAGGGATCTTAATTATTAGTATTAATATTATGATGTACACAAAAGAAAGCATTTCATGCCATAGTATCAGTTTACAGCATGCTATCCAGAAATAATGCACAATGCAGAAATGAAAAAATAACATTACCTATTAAAAAGTTAGAGACTCTTAGGTTTATCCCATGGTAATCATCCTTCTCACACGGAACCTTACAAATACTGTGAAAATGTGGGAGTGTCTATGTGTATACTATCCCCTTTACCCTACTTCTTACCATCTCCTTCCCAACCTCTCATTAACAATAGGTAAACCAAGAACCTAGTATTGTTGTCCTTGAAAGGTAAAATTATTTTGTACCTGGGTAAAAGTCATTGTGTAAAAGGATGATCTTATTACTCTATTCAAGAGAAAAATTCTGAGTAGGATTTTCACCAGGCAACCTCTTACCAGTGACTCTACCAATAAAGCTTAGAAGACATTTGAACTTCTCCTGGACATTGGGAGGTCTGGTCTCTCAGAGATGTAGTTTCCTCTCCTCTAAGGTTATGCCTCCCTAGACGGTCACAGCGGCTGCTGGCTACAACCTTGTCTATTTAGAACAGCATTCAGTAGGCTTTTCTCCTTTCCACTCTTCAGATCCAGTCTTCCTTATCCGTTGCAAGCATGTCTCCATAGAACCACCATTTAAGCTTGAAATGTTCTCTTTTTGACTCCTTTCTCTTGACTGACATTTCTAATCAGTGTTCAAACTGTCCTCAGGCTTCCATTATCTCTCCCTTCGGTGACACTCCTCTAAAGGGCACTCTAGCCTCGTGCCTGCTCCCAGCCCTCTCCATGCACTCACAGCGGAATCTTGCTAAGATGGATCTCCTGGTGATTTCACTCTTTGCACACTGTAGCTGACACAATGCTGTGTTCACCACACCACGTCTTCTTCCCGAAAACATAGAAGACCATATTTCCCAGCCACTGGATTGTAACCATGTGACTGAATTCTGGCACACAGGACTGAGTTGACACAGGCATCCCTTCTGGTGCAAGGCACCTGAGAGCTAATATGCTGCTGCCATCTCTCTCTTGCCCACCCTTGATGATCTTCACAACCATGTCTTCACATGGAGCATCATCAGATGAAGGAACCCTCGATCCCCAAGTCACTGTGTAGAGGAAAGACATGACACCTCGCAGTGAAGTCTTCCTAAGCATGAAGCAAATTCTCTTGTACTAAGTCAATGATTCTTCAGTGTTTGCCTCTTTCAGCACCTCAGGTTACTTACTTCTCAGAAACTTTCATTTCCAGGAAATAACCTGTTACTTTAGACATTAAAGGTTCTATGTAATCTGCTCCTAACCACGGCAAGTACTGATTAGATGCCAGGCCCTGAGTTTAGCACTTTACATATAATATTTCATATATCTCATTTCTTTTTATAACAATGTAATGGGGGAAACTGAGGCTCCGAGAGGTTAAATAATTTACACACCCAAACTCACACAACCAACAAAATGGCTAGGACTAACATCAAAACCCCACATTCTTTCAACTATAGCTGATTGTTCTGTCTCTTTTGCGAGTTTTTCTTCCTGGTGGTGTTTCAAAAACATGTTCTATAGTCCAATAAGCTTGAGATTGCTGCATGCTATGTCTTTGTTTAGCTGTGCGTTTAGTTGGAAATAGGGCCTTGGGTGCCTGGGAGTGATTACAAGTACTGACTAAGGTCTTTCAGATTAGATGGGCAGCCTATTTAGTCACATTCATTAAAAAACTACAGACCACTATGGAAAGGGAAGGCAAGTGAAAGTACCTATGCTATGCTGGGCGTGAGGTTTTGTGCCGTAAGAGTTTCTGGGGCCACAGCAAATCTACCAGCAAGGAACTGTACTCCTCTGTTACAGGGCATGGTGAGCCAGTACTCACAAAGGTGACTTCAGAAGCTATGCAGACCCATAAAAATGTGAAATAGGGCTATATATTTATTTTTTCCTTATGTCTGTGTGGAGTGGTATCACCCGACTGCTGAGGCAACAAACATTAGGACCCTTCAGTCCTAACTTTCATCTCATCATGTTTCCATTAATAGCTGGCAAAGCTCCATGTAATAATCCCAGGGGGCTGTGTGAGCCATTCTAAAGAATGAGTGTTGGTAAATGGCAGAAACAAAGCAGAAGCAAAAGCTCAGCAACAGTCAGGGGCAGATCTAGCTCCTAGGGCAGAAATAGGCCTTGTGTTCAAAGACTCAGATTAGATTAAAACAGTCTATTTGGTTTACTTAAACAGAAAGTCTTTGTTGGTAGCTATACAACTTTGACCAGACATAAGATTTTCTGTGTGTTCCTTGGCATAAGGACATGTGAAAGTTTCCTAATGTGATATTCTTGTAACTTGGAAAAATTAGTAACTCCCACCATGCAACCCTGGTAGGATCATGTGCTAATGAAGAAGATGCTCTAATAATTAGGCCTAGAGCCCACTGAATGTAACACCTTCCAATTAGCACTCCCCAGCATGAATACTGCCATTATCATTAAACAACAAAGACAAAAATGGGTATCAATCCACATAATAGAAAATAATTGATGAAGTTGGAGGGCGTGATTATTTGTGATTACTTTACAGTCATGCACAGAAAGTAGGAGAACCAGAGCTAGTGGTTAATCTCTGGCTACCTCTTTGAAGATAATGAAATTGGCTTCCTACTGATGATTATTCATTAACAATTAATTCTTTCTCAGTGATCTGCCTCATTTTCAGCTTCTCACTACAAACATGCAATGGAATAATTACAAGTGGAAATGAAAAAGCAATTAGTGGCAGATAATGCCAACATCTGATTAAAAAACAGTAGAACAGATTAGCAGTTCCGTAACTGCAAGTCTGCTGCTTTCAGGAGGGAGGTGTAAGTCACCCGGTTATACTGCACTTCAAGCTGCGCTTTCTCTATTATTGCCTCCCCTCTACCATGGTCTGCCACACTAAATGCTCTCCTTTATTCTATGGGGCCTTGGATTGTTGTAAATAGTTTCTCAAGATTAAGTAGCTTTTCACATGATTTGTGGTACTACATGCTGAAATTCTGAAAGGCACTATCTTATAACATAATGGCTAAAATATATGTCTATAGATCTTTCTTTGGGGATCACAGAAAATATCATCATACATTTACTCACTTTAGTTTCAACTTAACTGTTATTTAGTGAAGTGCCTTCAGAAGAAAAAGAACATCACTAAATCCAGGAGACCAAAAAGAGGCACCTTCTTTGAGCACTTTAGCTCTTTTCCTACCTGCATCCATGATTGCTTTGGTCTTGTAGGTTGATTTCTCACCTTGCATAATGTGGAACATAAACTGTCAGTTAGTGGGGTTTTATTTAATATTGTCAAGGGTTAAGATAGTTCTGGCTGCTGCATAAATAATCTTTCAATAAAAGGCTTATAATTTCACTGATCTCAGCAGGTGTGTCAGAGGCAAGAAAAAAGCCCTTTATATGATGGAGAACTACATAGGGAGTGTCAAAACCTTCACTTTAGAAGGTAAAAAGTGAGGCTTTTAAAAATAATTTGAAAGATGTGTTAATGTGAAGATCTGGTAAGATTTTTTCCTGGAACTTGGCATGATATAGAGCACAGGTAAGAGCATAAGCCAGAGCTGTTTTACAAAATTGGGTTTTGAAAAGAACTACATATTTAACTATAGAATCATTGGCTATATACTATTAGTATTTCTCCAGATCTACAGAGATCAAAACAATAAAGAAAGAAGTCATGTAAAGAAAATAAGACAAACTTTGAAGGGCTGATATTTAACTGATATGCACCAGTATGGTGTCCCTTATGATAGGCTGAACATCTATTCAGATTGGCCATTTCTTGTACACTATGGCTGTTAAAGATTTTGAACATTACCCCTGAATACAACAAAATATTATTCATCATCATTTATATACCTGGAACTGTATGAGGGCATTGATATTAATCAGATGTGGTATCCCAGCCCTCAATCAGTTCAAAATCTAGAGAAACACATGCAAAGAAATGAGTGGAATAAAATGGACTGATTGTTGCATTTGGGCATTTGCAGAGTACAAGCAGCAGCAACAGTGACTGGAAAGACTTCATAAGTGTATGATGCTTGGATTAAGCCTTAGAAGAGGAGTAAATTTATTTTGCACAGGAAATAATGGAGCAAAGGGCATTCTAAGAAGTGGTGAACCTATGAATAAAGGCACAGAGGAAGGAAACAGCCTAGTACGTTTGAAGAATGTGAGTAATTAAACACAGCTACAAAGCAAGGCATCAGGGTAAGACCAGCAAAGAGAGACTGGTAGAGAGATAGGTAGAATCAGCTCAGGGAGGGCTTATATACTATACTTACAAATTAGAATTTTATGAAGTGAAAACCCTTCTGTTTGCTCAAGCAGGTATTTACTAAGGTAAAATTTTTATATCTTCACAGAATTCAAAACTCATAAATCTCATACACGTATGATAAAATGTTCTCCATAAAATCTAACTATCTTGTGAAACACGGTTATGATTCTTTTACAGTAGTAACATGACACTATTAATAACGATGATGATGGTACTTTGGATCTCTTTTGTACCTTTATTCTGGAGAACTAAAAATTTTGTCACATCAATGGAAAAATCTCTGAAAAGTAAGAATAGGAATATTATACCTTTTATAAATTCATCACTATCTTTGACTCTGGGGAAAGCAAATTCTAACAAGATCTCACTTATTAGCTATGTTATCTTGATGAAAGTTACTTAACATCTATATGCCTTAGTTTTTTCACAGGTTGGTTGTATCTATCAAAGACCTTAACTCAGTGTCTGACACAAGGGAACAGGATTAATAAGCCACAAACCTAAAGGAAATATTAATATATTAATAGTTAAATACAGCAAAAATGGAACCAAATGGAATGAAACATTACTGATCTTCTTGAGAGAATGATCGAGTGTGGGTTAAAGTAATGAAACACATTTTAGCAAACCCAACTAAGTACTCACTAACATCTAGACTTGTAGGGGTGAAAGCTGAGGAGAGGGCAGGGTATGGGAGAGGTGGGGACCACCAACCTTGGAGAACTGTTGTATGTGAAGTGGATCAACAGCATTTCTAAACTCCCTGTCGGCGCTAGGAGAAGAGAAATGCATGACTGCCCCCCCCCAACTCAAAGCCGGGGGTGTCGTGGCTTCTCTTAACTTGGATTCTCAACACTGTGAAGGGTCCAGCTTATCTTAAGAAGTTCTTTCTAAATCATAAAGGAAGCTCCCAATCTGGAGAAGTGAGGACTAAAGAGTAAGACAGGCAATGAAAGAAATTTAACCAACCCCCTACTTGAAAGTATATTTTCTCTGTCTCAAACTAATACTAATCAGAGGTGGCTGCCACAAAAAAGGAAGCCACCTGATTTTGTACTAATTTCCTTTGTTTAGAGCTTAGACCTCTTGTCATCTCCAATCTACACTGACTCCTGGGTGGTTTTAATTATCACCTATATGCTGATGACTCCCAAATTTGTATCTGCAGCTCAGACCTCTACTGTGAACTCAATTTGTGAACCCCAGCACCCACCCAGCATCTTCACCTGACGTCCAGTGCACATCTTAGTTCATCGGTTTTAAACTCAATTCTTGATTCTATGTGTCCTGCCTCTTAAGTTCCCGATAAAAACCCAGGAGTTGTCCTGGACTCTTTACCTTATATGCTCCATCTAATCCATCAACAACTATTGTTTACTTTACCTTGAAAAAGTATTAAAATTTGAACTCATCTAATCTCTTTCATTGCTACTTCCCTCTTACAAACCTCTGTTCTCTCTCACTTAAACCTCTGAATGCACTTCTAACTGGATAGGCGCCACTCTTGCCTACCCTCTCCACTGACAAAGGAATCCTTTAAAATACAAATATTATTTCCCGATTCAAAAGTTTCAAATGATTTTGCATCTCAAAGTAAAATTCCAAGTCCTTGCCATGACCTCCAAGGCTAGTCATGAACTGGCCCCCGGGCCACCTCTCCAGTCTGATTTCCTGCTACTCTTCCCAACACTCGCTCTTGGCTTTCTCACAACTCTCTTTGCTCAGGGATGAGAGAATAAGTCGGTTCAGGGAGGGCAATCAAGAATCCAGTTACGGACATATCTATTTTAAGGTACTTTTGACAGGTCCTAGACATGTCAAGATGGCAGTTACAAGTACGGATCTCGAGGCTCTGGGGCGGAGGTCTGGGATTACAGATATATACTTGCAAGTCATCTGCATATATTGTCATTGATATTCTTGGCATGATGTCCCAGAGAGAGGAGATAAGGGACCCAGGACCAAGCCTTGAGGAATTACACATATACAGGTCTGGTGGGGGAGGATGGCATTATAAAAAGGACTCAGAAGCAGCCCCCAAGAGGTAAGAGGAAACTCCAGGGAGTAGTTTGGCAGAAGCCCAGGGAGGTAAGAAATAGGCACAGCTGGTATTGACAATTCTTTCTAGAAGTTTAGCAGTGAGGAAGAGATGAAGCAGTTGCAGGGAAGATGTGTGGTCAAAGAAAGAAGGTTATTTTTATGGGTGAAATTTGAACATACTTAAAATATGATAAGAACTCTATGTTTGAAGGAAGAGTTACAATAAGGAAAAAAAAGGGGGGGGATAAATAGCATCACTATCCTAAGAAGGTAGGATTGCCATGTGATCACAAGCATAGCTGATTAATTTTTGAAGCTAATAACTTAGAAAATAAACATTGAAGGCCTTTTTCAAAAAAGATTTAACAGTTGACATATCTAAATACAAACCTTATATTTTAAAATTACTAGAAAAGAAAATAAAGGAAATCTCAGTACAGTTGAAGGAAAATAAAACCAAAAAACCCAGCAAGATACAATATAACTAAAAGACAAAAGTAAAATAAATGACAGTCCAGTCTATAAAAAATGACAATAAAAATAAGTAGGATACATTCATTATTGAAATACAGAGAGCCCCAAAATTTGGTCAAAAAATGAAAATCTATATGCTACATACAAAAGACACACATAATAAAACAAAAGCAACTCAGAGTAGATGAAAGGAAAATGTTGGACAAATGTTTGCCTGAAAGATGCAAACAAAAATAAAGCATAGAAAACAATATTAAAATCAAAGTGCAGAGTTCAAGGTTAATCATTCTTAATGGAACAAAAAGTTTAACTTGTTATAAAGATGGCTACAGTCTATGATGAAGGTAGCATTGTTGTAACCTTAATATGCTAAATAACAAGTATTTATGAAGCAAAACTATAAAAAAAGATAAAGAGAATAAAAAAGAAAAAACAAGAGTAACAGAAAACTTTACCATAGCTCTCTCAGGCTTTGGAAGACCAGATAAAAATTTCTAAGTATATAGAGGACATGAATAATATTATTAAAAGCATTAATTTAAAAGCCATATCATGAGTTCTATACCCTACGAAAAGGGGATTCACCACTTTTCAAGTGTCTATGCAAAATCTTCAAAAAATTGACAACATGGAATAATCTCAAACAACCTTTACAAGTATCCTAATGTAGATATAACACAAGCCACTTCATAGATCTTATGATCTTACTTATGAAATTCCATAAGTAACTTTGGCTTAACAAACTTTTAGAAGAATTTATTTTAATATGAATATTTCATGGATATTTGGTAATATAGACAAAATAATGAAAAATGTGGCACTCACCCATTCACCAAAGTCATTCATTCTCCTTGGCCAAGTATTTCTGGAAATATTTATCCAGTGAATACTCACGATTTTCAGAATATTTTCAGTTACTGCTTTTGATGAATTTTTTATAAGGCCATTCAGACCAATATAATAATATAGCTCAAATCAGGGTATGTGTCCCATAGATTCATATCTGCAACCATCATATTCATTTTCAATTTCATGAGAATAATAATGAAAATGTGCTTGCCTTGAAGTAAGTTTAGGTTATTCAAAGAAGAAAATATAACCCCAATATGCTGATTTGCAAAGCTAACCCCAATTATGCCTATGTTCTTAAATATTGTGTAAGTTTTTTCAACAAAGACATGAAGTTTGTTTTTTTTTTTCAGGCTACTGCAGGAAACAGTAATTGTAATCAGTGCTGATATTTTGTCAAAGCTGAGAAAAAGTAGAGATTTCAATTTGCTGCCCTTAATGTGGTTGACAATCTTTATAGCTTCATTAGGTTCCTTCCTTTTTTTTTAAATTTTTTTAATGTTTTTTTTTTTACTTCAGAATATTATGGGGATACAACACTTTGGCTATATATATTGCCCATGCATTGCCCGTGTCAGAGCTACAAGGTTCCTTCCTTTTTAAAAACACCTCTGGTGATGAAAGTTTCTCTCCTGCTTAAAATAGTGAGTAGATGTTGTTTCCAGTACAACAGCTTGAATACATGGAACAAGTCCTTCTTATTGGATACCACTGCCTTAGCACCATCTGTGTGTAACCCAATACATCACTTGCATATTATTGTTTATCTTGAAGTTATCAATAATTTTAAAATCTCTTCTGCAGTTGTAAGAGTTAACAAGATTGGCCAAACAACATGTCTTCTTGGGCTACTTTATTCAGCTTATATCTGACAAACACCGTAAGATCAGCTGAATTGCTAATGTTAGGGAATTCATCTCAGAGTCTCCAGTGAATATTATGAACTTCATTGTGCCAAGAATAATAAACACTGCTCTATATTTGGGTCATATCTGTCATTGGCTAATAAATTGTTGTATTTGACAAGAGTTGCCCCATCAGAGTTTTTCCCCTTGCTTTGTCCCACAGAACATCACTCGCACTGTTTGGCAGCTGACGTGATAAGTGTCTCATCAATTGAGCATCTCTAATCTTGGCATTTAAAACCAACATTATAAACAAGTCTTCTGCAACTTTGCAATTTCATCTCCTGCCACCCTGTGCTGATGTTTCTGAGGTACTTGAATACCTCCCTGCTTTGCTTTAAAAAATTCAGTACTTCCCATGGTAGTCTTTGTGTATTTCAAAACTGACGTTTGAGATAGAATGCTTTCTTACCAGAACTTTGAGTGTCCCCAAACACACTACACCTAATGAAGAAGTTTATGCTCATTGACAGTCCACTAAAATCCAAATCTCAAATAATTTTCACTATATTTGAATGATATTTTTGGGCTTTTTTTCAGCTGTTGCTTTTATAACAGTAACAGATGGTTTCAGGTGATTCATCAGTTTGGTCTTCCTACTATCCTGGAAGCATATCACTCATTGCATCACAATCACCATAGCACCTTTATTTCCATCAGTATCCTTAGTATTATGCTGTAAAGGCCTTATATACAAAGCACTGATTCATGATAGGTTCAAGAGAAAAGGAAATTAAATAGTACACACTCCCAACAGTAACTTATAACTGATACTTTTGCATATTAAAGTGATATGTAGTGTATCACTGAAAAGAACAACATAATGACATGGAAATTCAGTATATGAGAATCCATATTAGCAACCAAACAATCTATATTATACTTACATCCTAATAGTTCAACTACTGAAGGTTTTAATAGGTATACCTGAGCACCACCATGAACTTCATGTGATCTAGTTAGGGCAGATTGCTCACTGGGCTAACCACTTTAGCCTCATCCCGCATAAAAGTATTTTGAAATCATGAGTTTGATTAAAAGGTGAACTTTCAAAAATACACATCTAAATAAACAAGTAACTTTTTAAAAAGTTTATCTGCCACATAAATTATCTTAGATCTTATGATGGGCATTATCATACATTTGGAAACACTGCATAAGTTTAAAAATGTAGGTATTAAAGTCAAATTATTTGTGTTTGCATTTTCTCTTTAACACTAACTGCAGGCATGCAGCAAGTTACATAACTTCTCTAAGTTTCAGTTCTTTTACCCATGGAAGGAATAAAAATAGTACTTTTATCATAGGTTATTGTAAAGATTAGATGAAATTATCCATGCATAGTGCCTGGAAGGTAATAAATTCGTAATAAATCTTGACCATTATGATGACATAAGCACTAGATTTTTATGGACTTTTTTTTGTTAACTAAGAATATTAGCATTTGCATTTGATATTAGCCCATCAACCCCAGTCACTAGGTAATTAAGCAGCAAGTGAGTTAAAGAACAGAAGACAAACTAGTCTGGCTGTGCTAAAGCATCTTCCAGCTGGAGGAGTTAATGGCTAGAGCTGAACTTTCTATTGTCAAGGTTTTTGCACAATTTTATTTGCATAAATAGTTATATAATTTTACATGGTCATGCAACCAATAATATTGATAGCTCATATTTATTGAACACTGGTTATTTTAACTGCTTCATAGCTATTAACTAAATGAATTTCCACGATACCCCCAGAATATTGAGTGTGTATTTTTTCTGTTTTAAAGACAAGGTAGCTGAAAGGTAGAGAAGTTATGTTACTTGCTCATAACCACAGAGCTAGTAAGGGAGAGAATCATGATTCAAACAGTTAATTTCTAATCCCAGGAAATGAATTCATAACTATTATATATATTTGCCACATAACAGAAAACAAAGCCCAGAATTGAGCTGCATAACTATATTCCCTAGGGTTTATCTAGTAGAATCACATTCCCAAAACACTGGAGTTTCTAAAAAATTTACTATTCCACAATTAATAGAGATTAATTTTGGATTATTTGTTTTAAAGTTAATACATGCATGAAATTTCTCTTTGCTGGAAGTTTTATTCACTTTTAGGCACATGTATAAAAATATATTAATGATAGATGACAGGCTTGAATAATTCCCAACAATCATTAGGATTACTTTGCTGAGCACTCCTGGGAGAAGTTCCTTCTGCAAACAATTACAAGGTTTCTGACTTTACACCTTTGCAAAATGCTAACTCAATCAAAAAATCATATTTTTACCTGATGTGATGGTAGCTTACTAGATCAGTGTAGCACTGCTTGCCTTGATTCACAAATTCCAATTTTCAGTTGAGATATTAGGAGAATGGTGTTTTCACAAGTGTGTGTAATTTACATTCATACTTTTTTTGGAAGAAATATTTCAAGGTAATAAGTCCTTGCATGTAATCCACTGATAAATGCTTTACTCTACTCATATATCCATTTGTTCAACAACCATAAAGCCAGTTCACATAGCATTTGAGTATGAACTATTGACCAGATAAGAACTAGGCTGATGCTGTTATAACAAGTTTTACAGGATGAAGTGATTGTAGCTCAGTTCACAGCTTTAACTCAAGGTACATTCGTGGTGTGGTAATTTGCACTTGGTATAATCACCCAACCTCTAGAATTGGATAAATAAGGCACTAAAATTTGTTTGAAAGTTATAGTAGCTGTATATGTTTCAAAATGTTAAATATGTAAGTTCATTTGGGAGGTGATTTAAAAAAAAAGTTAAATGGCAGCCATTTTGCCATTGCAAATTGAAAGAACACTTGGTAGGCCAAATTTAAATTATAGCTTGAAATTTCTTCTCAAATTTTAAAATGAAATTTTATTTTAAAATTTTTTGAAGTATTTAAAAATTTTAATTTTAAATTTATCCAGGAATCTAATTTTAGAATTATTCAGGAGTAAACAAAAAGATAGGAAAATACAAAAATCAGAATGAGGGAATTACAACTTCACTTCATCATTAAGGAATTTTATCACAATGGGGCTATATTGTACTTTGAAATATTTTGTAGTAAATTCCTATTTTGTCTTATTAAAAAGAATGCATGTGTTAGTTAATTTACTGGACATTGGAAAGATGTAGTGAACAAGTCAGATAGGTGCCTGTCCTCAAGGAACTTACATTGTAGCTTGTCAATACAGTCAACTGACAAGAAAATATCAGTAATTTGGAAAAAGGTAAATCATATAGAAGGTAGCTTTTTAACAGCTTAAATGTTAATAAAACTTTGAGAGCCCTATGGTTTAGTTTCTGGTATCTCACAAACAGAAAACAATTAGGTAGCTAATACCAAAGAGGCCAGAAAAAATCCTAGATTCTATGAGTTATTTCTTTCTTTCTGAAGATAGGTAATTTTGTAAGTCACAATTTTATATTATTTCATCTTTTTTTCTTAATCAGTAGTATTTTGTCACCACCGTCCAATCTACAATGGGAATCAAAATATGGAGCATTGTGGCAGAGAAGAGAATAAACTATGAAAAGTGATAGAAAAATTGAAAGGCTAAATATTGGCTCCATGGAATACAATGATGTATGATAAGAATGAATTTTTAGTGGCATTTTATAAAACTAGAGCTTATCCAGAAGTACACAAAATATTCTGTGTTTAACACAATCCATTTAAATGGCACTGGGAATATTAGAAGCCAGAAAGATCTATTTTTGTGACTTGTGAAGATACATTCTTTGAGCCAGTACTATTGGTTACATTTAACTTACCATAGTCATGATATAAACAGATTTGCAACTTTTATTTGCTCTATTCAAAGTGCATTAAATTCTTCCCCTTAGCCAAATTTGGAGGACAAACAGGAATATGGATGAGGCTATTTGCTCCAACAAGGATTAAACAAATTTAACCAAGCAAAGACTCAAAAAAATTTCTAAATATTCCTATAATTGAAAATTTCTCCTGCCTTCCAACGTATTTGGCTTTGTCCAACAAAATAAAAATCCCTACCTAGTTAAGAAATGCAAAATTTGTCATCTAAAATATTATTAAAAGAAATGCCTTTTGAAAGATTAAGTTTCTTGCACAACCCTAGTAAGATCAGATAGAGCAGTTGTTCTCTAGGGCTTCGTATCAGAATGTGGAGTCTTTAAAAAAAAATAGTGATATTGGGCCCTCAGTCCAGAACATCAATTCAGAACCTCCAGTAGGCCTCCTTCTAGGGAGGCACAGGGATTATTTAAATGTGTCTCAGGTGACTCTAATATACATCAAGGGTTGCGAACCACCATGCTAGAGAAATAATGCTGGTGGAGAAGGAAGTGCAGTGAAATCTGAATGCGTTAGATCATTGCTGTCTAATTGAAATATAATCTCAGTAATGTTAAATTTTCTAGTAGCCACATTAAATAGGTAAAAAGAAAAAGGTGAAATTTATTTTAACAGTGTATTTCTTTAACCTAATATAATCAAAGTATTATTTCAACATTAAATCACTGTCACATTAATAGTAAGATATTTTGCATTCTGTTTTTTGTACTAAATCTTCAAAATCTTGTGAGAATTTTACAGTCACAGCATATCTCAGTTTGGAAGAGTCACATATTAAGTGCTCAAGAGCAACATGTGCCTAGGGGCTACGATATTGAACAGTGCAGTATTATACAAATGGTTTACAGTGTATGACTTATAAAAGCCATAACTGCTATTGAAAAATGTTTATTGAATATATGAGGAAAAAATTTTCATGCATTAGGAAATAATAAAATACTTAGGAAGGCATATTCTTTAGATAAATTAGGAATGTAGATTCTCTCCTTTCCTCCTAACCCCCTCCCTTCCTTCCTTTCCAAATATATTTCACTTACAAATGGGCATACACTCTATATACCTTTGTAATTATTTATATAGTATAACACAGTGTAAGACTGGCTGGGTTTGTATAATGGCCTGTCTACATTCTATCTTGGTCACTATAGGAAACCTGTCCATATCTCTGTTTTCTTAACTATCAAATGGTTTTGATAATAGTTATACATCACAGGGGTATTATGAGGATTAAATGAATTTATACATTTATGTAATAAATATTACTCAATTATTACTGTTCACTAAATGTTAGGTATTATGATTTTAATGGCTGTGTCATTTTATTAGTATTCTTTTATTTATTATTTTAACATGTGTATGTCATTCCACACCACGGGCACAGCAAAACTTATTTAACAAGTTTTCTGTTAATGGCATTTGGCTTGTTTCTAATCTTCAATATTATAAAAATGCACCAGTGAATATCATTGTACATGCATCATTGTGCATATGAACCTGTATATGTAGAGGATAAATAAATATCTAGAAGTGAAATTTCTGGGTCAAATTTTATGTGTTTTTTACATTTTGATGTATGTTGCCATATTGCTCTTCACAGATTAGATGCTTTACCAATTTAGCCCCCAACAACAATATATGAGAATGTCCATTTCTTCTTTCACAGATGTTAACAACTGAAGGTATTTTTTTTAAAATGGCATCTGATATGCAACCTGATTTGGGAAACACTTCTGTGCTTGATAACGAAAGCATATTGAACTGACTTTGAATGAAAGGAAATAATCAAATACTTTATTTTAGATGTTTAAAATATAGATCTTGGGAACTATTAGAGAATTAAGAAAAGATACAATACAGAAGAAAAATGAGAAAAGATATCATCATTTAGTTTCTCCAATATTTTTTCTATCTGAATGGAGAGTACTAATATTTCAATGTCTCACAATAATTAACAAGTTAATTTCACTAATTTATCACCTTAAAAAGTTTAATTATTTCTATAGATCATTTTGGATCACTTTACATCCAATTAGAAAATAAAAGTAGTGGACCTGTAGTATTATAATTTAATTTATACCACATTATGGTTTTATAAATAGCTCATATTATTAAAATAACTTGTCCCGTAATTGGACTTTTTGGTTACTGATCCATGGATTCCTGTAGACTATGATTATAAAGGACTAATGATGAGGCTTCTGGGAGGCCCCTGTGTCCTTATTCTAGTTAGGCCCATTACCCCTGGGTCAGGGCTTGAGCTGTGCCAAAGGAGTGTGCTGTCTAGGGCTTCCCTCTCATTAGCAAAAACAAGAAAAAATAGGATGTCCCAGAAATTTCCTGGCAAGGCCATAGGTAGCATGTACTCACATTTAAGCAAATTGAATAAACCAAACAATATAATACATAGGAAAGCATATTTTTAAAAAGATTACACTCTAGATAGATTGGGGATGAAGATTTTTTTTTCCTTCCTTTTTTTCCAGTTGTGGCCACTGAAGCTTTGAACACCTGCTTCCCCTCCTGGCTTTGTTATTCTCGATAAAGAAAGAGATTCCTGTTGAGAAGGAGGGAGAGGTTAAGTGTCCAGAAATATTGCACCAAAGCATGAAATTGTAAAGGGAGAAAATCAACTATAAAATAGCTTCACTCAGGGAGCTATTGTTCAGGGGAGGTTTCATCTTGGAATTTGTCCAAATAGCATCTTTAAAAGAAAAATAAAGGCAAAAATTCAGCACTGTGAATGAAAGCCTTCTCTGGGAATCTTCCTACCTCTATGATTAATATTAGCCTTATCATCCTATGAGTTCTTCCTGAATAGGATAAATAAATAAATAGATAGATTAAAAAAATAAAAATATGGAACAGATATGAGCAGGTGAGAAAGGGAGAGGGGACCTAAAAAATAAAAGAAAGTAAGAGAAACACTGGGAAGTGCTATCTGAAGGGACGGGTGGTGAGCCCAGATGACTCACTGAAAAAGAAAGTACACTGTTGGTAATAGTTATAAGTCTGGAGTCTCTAATAATGGATAATGATAAAACTACCCATGTCATATGCCTTCTGAGGATAATCTGTGTGTTCATCTCCAGAGTAACACCATGGAACAGTATTCCAAAATTTGATAAAATATTAGTTTTATATTATTTTCTTTGCCCTGTTATAGACATAGTATTTGGGTTTTATTGCCTCATATAACAAAAAGAAAGATCACAACTCTTTAACTTTCCCTTAGGTCCTATTATGTCTGAGTATGACACCTATAATGATTTCCCATTAGGCAAAATTGTAACTGAGCCCAAAAATTCTGTATGAGAAAATTAACCCGGCATAAAAAAAAATTTTGTATATGTTTACCTATGTAAAATTAAGTACCCAAATCAGGAAGTAGGGAGAGAAAAGAAAATGGGCTTTATGCTTTCTGTAAATCAAAAGCATAATCAAATCTGAACAAAACAAACCCCCAAACCGTATGGCTTTAGGAAATTTTCTTACAAGCCAATATTTGATCTATGCATTGATATTACACTTCCACCCTGTGCTGTAACATACAAACGTTCATCACTGACATCACTAATGTAGTCTTTGTCTCTAATGTGTGATTTCACAGGTCCTTTACCACAATCAGACATCTCCATGCTGTGTTTTATGATCACTAAGACAAAAAAGACAATGAAGCTATAGAGGTCACCCAAATAGAGCTAGAAAAAAAAAAAAAAAGAAAGCTGTTTGTGTGCACTGAAATTCAGGATAGACCATATCACCACATTAGAAGAGAGAGAAGTGTAGAAGATTCTGAACAAAGAACTTGTCCTCCTATTAGATAAAATAAGGTTAAGATTGTTATTTTTTATTTACAGTGATGGTAGTATTTTGCTCACATAGAGAAATTTCACCACTCTGGTAATATGTTTAATAAACTAAATTTAAAAAACTGGAAATCACAGTGTGAGAAAGTGGAACTTAAAACATGCATCTGCGTGTCTGCATCTCTGAACTTTCAGCAGAGACACTGAGTCCTGATTTCCAAGGTGGTGACATGGAATATGCAGCAGGTATGAAGCTGGTGACTTTTGCCATCTCTTTTTTTAGAGTCTGCTGCTGGTATCACTTTTGTCTTTACATTTTCTTTCCTCAATTTCCTCATTTTATTGGGTGGTTTCTAGAATATTCTCCAGCTCTCACGTTCGTTCTTTAATTCTACACAACCTCTTTAGGGTGGTGGTTGTATGGGGGAGGGGGAATGATAACAGAGGGGAATTCACCTTTGTTGACCATTTACTTATGTTTCCATCCCCCAGAGCACATTTATGTAATACAATCCTTCCCATTTTGCAGATGAAGGAGCTAATTCTCAGAAAAGTTGAGCAGTTTTCCTCACACAGATGAAGGAAAGGGTGGCGCTGAAAGTCCAACCAGTGGTCTATGGCCACAAGAATTTGCTTTTTCCACACCAGTATGCTGCTTAGCATTTTATTTGACTTGGCCCAAAATTGTCCGTGAAGATCTGATTTGAACAATCTTTAGATTACCAGAAACTCTTTCCAAAATTCTGCTTTTCTCCCTCTGTTGCTGTTGAGCCCTCCATCTGATGTTCTGCTTTTCTGAGACCAGTGTTTATTTAAACCATTGACTTCATATGTTTCCTCAAAGACATATTTTTCTGTGAGAAAAGCTGAAAACATTACTTTAAGAAAGCTATAGTTTCCTTGAAGCAGGTGCATAAATATGTTTACACCTACTCTTGTTTTTTTTTTATTACCTATTATCTAAAAACAAATATTCTGAGGTTCCTGCAAACTAGAGTGAATTTTTGCAAAGGGGATGCCTTTGCAAGAAACGCCTGTAACAACTGCAGTTCTCCTCCCTGACCGCGCCCCTCCCCCACCCCAGCAGCCACTTCTGCTGCTTCTAAGCATCATGTGCAGCACGGGGGCCTTTAATCTTCTGGTTTGCAGCTGAACATCAGGGTGCAACCAGCCCTCCTGCCAGACATCTGTAATAGAATTAATATGGATTGAAAAAATACAAGCCAGTCATCCCTCTGTCACCATGCTAGATATTGGTGTGAAATAAACAGACTTGGACCTATCCTGGAAGAGCTTAGAGCATAGAGCAGGATCGTCCATAGGGTCCCCACTAGCCTCATGTGGCTGTTTAAATATAAATTAGTTAAAATTAAATACAATTTAAAATAAGTTTCTTTGTCCCACTAGCCGTATTGCAAAGGTTCAATAGTCACATATGGATAGTGGCTGACCTATTGGACAGCACAGATTTTAGAACATTTCCGTCAATACAGAAAGTTGTATCAAATAATGTTGGTGTAGAGCAAAATCGATATCTAGAAGCATGGAATGAAATCAAGGTCCACCTGCCAGTACAGTAACACCAAGTCAGTGCAGAAGAGAAATCCAAGGAATGACAGCTTTCAAGTTTGGCAGGGAACTTGGAAACAGATGTAAATATACAGATAAGCACATACATACTAAAGTTCTATATATACCTGGATCTATTTCTAGAATTTTCATTCAATTCCACCTGCCAGTGTCTTTATTTGGTGCCAGTTCTACACTGTTTCAATTCTAAAAGATTTATAGTAGTTTTTACCATTTGTGAGAACTAGTCCCTGCTTATAGCTTTTCTTCTGAATGTTTTCTTGGCTATTCTTGTATATTTATTTTTCTACATGAACTTTAAAATCAACTTGTCTAGCTTCATAAGAATGCATGTTGATATTTTTATTGTACCTGGGTCATATTATTACATATTTTTGTTTGAAATATTTTTCTATGTTTTAACCTGAATTTTTTCAGAGTATCTTCAGTTATAACACGGATTGTTGTTTTTCTTTACAAAATACAATTTTTATAATAAGTAATAAATCAATAAAACATACTTATATTATAAAATAGCTATTTTCAACCTCAAAATTATATACATGTTTACTGAGCCTATGATATATTAAGAACATTACATGCATTCTTAATAAAATTCTCACAAATATAAAGTACACATTATTATCTATTTTATAGATGAGAAATCTGAGGCAGGTAGAGATTATGCAACTTGTCTAGGATATTTAAGCTGGATTTATCTAAAATTAGAGCCCTGCACATACTGAAAATGTGAACTATTGTTTGCTTTAGAAAGTAACCTTTATCAGAGTCTAAGTCATACTTACTTCCATAAACAGAATGCATTTGGTTTCACTAGTTTTATATCAAGCAGAAGTAAGATACAGTGATTATTTTTACTGAATGTGATTTAAGAAGGTCAGTGACCACTGAAATGAATATTATATTCCAAAATGAAATAACATCAGACTGAAGCACAAGAAAGTTGTGTTCCAGCTTGGTCATTATTACTGCTTAGCCAGGCACATTTTCTTGGGACAGTTAGTCCCTCTGTAGTGCTTCTCTTCTACTGCGAAATGGCATAACATGTCTCTCTATGTATTGCTCAGAGTTCTGTGGCAACAAAATGAGTGAAAGTACATAATAATGCATGGAGAGAAGAAATAGTTTGGCCAATGATATCTAGAAACCATTTCAAAAGCTGACCTGGCAAACTAATAAAACTAACAAAATAGCTTCAGATTAAAAAAAAAAAAACAATTTAATCACTGATCAACTCTTCTTTCTAGATCATTTTGCCCCACCTAGTACTTTTTGTTCTACTTGTACTAAGTCAAAAAGGAGGGCACCTAATGGTCATTTAATGTTTCTAAGCAACCACACTTCTTTAATTTAAAAATAGCAGTATTAATATATGCTGTCGTCTAGACAATATTCATCTGAAGGTCTAACAATTTTATTTGTATGTAGAAAAAGTCTATCAAGAGAATTAGGAAGGACACATTCTTACAAAATGTATGTGGCTTTCATTTTCAGTACTTCCTATTTTCATTTGGCTTTTTCTCACGGGACTCACGCACTTCTGCTTCTAATATGAATATTTAAAAACCCTAAGTAAACTTTCAAGGGTCATTTCTTATTTTGCTCAAACTGTCTCACACAACTCAGTTTCATTTCTGAGTTGGTAGAATCAGTTTTGAGAGGGAATTTATTATTAGTACTTGGGGGTAGGTGGGTGGGATTTGTTTTGTTCCATAAAATAGTGGTTCACTGATCCACAGTGTATTTCGTTTGGGGATTTTTGAATGATTTATTTTTCTAGGAATATAGTCTTACAAACTCATGAAGCATGTGACTTGCTTTTATTCCCTTTCAGGCACTTCCATCTTCCTGCCTGTGTGGGGACATCACCATTTTCTCTTCATCTTTAACTCAGCTCTTCCTTTTATCACGTCCTTTTGGTCCCCACAGTCCTCCTGAGAGACCTACATGATGTAGAATTAATACCCATTTTATAGAGGAGAGATATAAGGAATATAGAGATTATGCAACCTGTCCAGGGCCTGTAAGCTGGGTCTATCTGAAATCAAAGTCCATGCATATAAGAGAGCTACATATCTGTCACTTCCATCCCCTTGCAGGCTGCTCCAGCCTAGCACTTTGTTAACCTCGAAATTAAGCTGGACTAGCTTCATTCAGTGTAGCTCCCTTCTGAGCCACTACACATCTTGTCAAGGCCCTACACACAAATCACCCCACACCACCACCCCTCTCCCCCCAGCCCTGCCTGGAATTTCTTCTCTGTCTTCACTGACCATTTATACCAGAGATTGCCACCTTGGCTGAATATTAGAATCACCCCTATAGCTATTAAACCATATAAATGCCTGGGCTTCACCTCAAACCGAGTAAATGAGATTTCCTTGGGGTAGGGCATTCACTATTCTAATGTGCAACCAGGGTTGAGAATGACAGGCTTAAATCTACACATTCTCAAAACATCAGCCTGAGTCCTATATTCTGAACTACATCAACCCATTTGCCCCTTATCATCCCCTAAATGCCTACCATATGGTGCTTTATATGCTATTATCATTTATAATTATTTCAGATTTTTTCATTCAGTGATTGAATAAGTACTTGAGTACTTATTGAATGCCTGTTATGTGCAAAATCTGTCACATATGTGGTCTTCTCTCTTCAACTAATTGAAACCCATGAGAGTATGGGTTATATCTTATATTTTTTCTTTAATTAAAATAGACCTAATGCAATTATAAGCTCTTATTAGACCTCAATAAGTTCTTTCTTGTGAAGAACTCTAGTTTTATATTTTATTCTTTTAGCCACCCAGTTTTTCAGCAAATATTTATCAAACTGCTATTATGTGGAAGATACTTTGATAGATTTAATACATAGTTTGATTAGTTTTAGAGAATAATCTTCACCTTTGGCTACAAACATACCTATTTGCTTCTTTTATGGCTTTCTTTTTTATGTTTCGATATAATTTTTACTCTTTTCTATATTGGACAATAAGTTATTATGACACACATAAATACTTCTACATCAGGCATTCTTCTGAGTTCTTTGCATCTATTAGTTTATTCAACAGCCCAACTCTATGAGATAATACCTTCACAGAGAGTATCTTCTAGGGGGGGAAATGACTCTGTCCAAGGTTACCTAGACAGTAAGAGACAGAACTAAGACCTTAGCCCAGAAAGTCTGGCCTCAGAGCACATCACTTTGCCCCTCTGCTCCAGTGATGCCAAAGAGACAGTTTTCAAGTAGCGAGATGATTCTCCAATTCAGGGAACATATTCATGGTTTCTTTAGACCCGTTGGGTTATGTGTGGCCAGTGACTTATTGAAAGAGTTTTAAAACAACTGTCATGAAAAACTGCCATTACTGGTACTAGCAGTGCTTCTTATTTAAATGTCACTGATATCACAAAATATTTTGCAGAACAAGTTCTAAGAAATCTCAGTAGCAGATAGGAATAGCCTAATTGTTTTAAAGTTTTGTCACTTTAGATTATTGAAGAATGTTTTGAATCTCTACATTGCCCCCCAATGAGGTGTGCATTTTTAAGTGGCGAGGAACAAACTTCTCCCTTCTAACTTCACATTTCATAACTTGTTCAAAGAGGAAAAAAAGCGAAGGTTTCAGTTACTAAGTAAACAGTCTATAAATGTACATCCTGTCTAAAGAAGCAGAAAATATGAAACCAAAGGATTCTCAAGATTGAAGAAAGGGCAGAAGATTCACAACCATTTTACAAATACCTTTGTTCTTCTAGGCATTTTTCTTTCGTGTCTCTTATATCACTTTTCTCCCTCCCATTTTTCCCTCTTTCCCATAATTCATTACCTTTTCTATTTCTCTTTCTTCTATGACTCATTTCTGAATCTCTTTCACAGCTATGAAGAAAATTCTCTTAAACATGTACCTTAAGTAAAGACATTACAGAAAATGTAAAAACAATAAACTTTCTTTTCCTTTCCTAATTTATCTGTCTTCTTTATCATCCTACTCTGCCATCTACTCTTTTGTCCATCTTTGCTCCATGGCAACATCTCTGTCTCTCAGTCACCGTGAATGTGAAATCACAAAGCATCTCCTCATTATAAATATCATCTCCTTATTAGGAGCACCTAACTTATCAGGAGTTAGGAGTTAGGTGTTCCTTTATGGAAAGATGATAATACTGTATTCATGTATATTTATTTTATAAATATTTTGGGGTATAATATGATTTGCAAAACACTGTTATGTTCTAAAAATCAAGTAGTCTGGAATTTCTCTATTCAGTACTATGCACTGTTAAGTATAATGAGGTTAATAAATCTTTTGCAACATTAGCTTAATAATCTTTTTGCAGGATAAAATTGTATTTGTATTTTATTTGTCCAGGGAAGTAATAAACTTTCTATCATTCAATAAAAATTGGGAACAGCCTTGCTCACAGCTGTCAGGAGATTGAGAAAACTAGTAATAAATCCATAATTGTTTATCTTATATCTGGAAAGTTCACATCACAAACGGGAATTAACATTGTCCTTTATTAACACTCACATTGTCAACTGAACACAAACTACAAAATAAGAAAATGTCAAAACTTGTGATTTCCTTACAGGCTCCATTTTTTCAACATAATTCAACTGTTTTAACACATGCTCTTGAAGATAAGAAAGCACACCACATTACAGATACAGATATATATACACATATATATATACACACACACACATAGACACACATACTCAGAATTGGTACAACAGCTTCAAACTGTCACTATTGCTTCCCAAACCACAAACAGTGCCTCCACTATGCATGGAGAGCAACTGAAGTATTTTAAGCAATTCTCTCGTACAATGGTTTCTTTCTGTTGACAGCTACTCTGAGTCTCTGCCTTGAACTGAGGGCAAAGGGCACTGTGAGCTGTACCCTTTGATGCCTCTCACCTGCTGATTCCTGTGGAATCCCTCCCAGCCATTCAGAAGAGGGCTCTGAGGTGCACGCAACTGTACTTTGTGCTTCGGGTCCATAAGCAGTAGATGACCTTCGTGGGCTCAAGGTATAAAGGCTCACATTTCACATTTGGACTTTAATCTGCATTTTAATTGTTTAATAAAGAGGTATTCAACTAAGCACGCTAGTTTTTCTTAGTTTAAACCATTGTACTTGCCAAGGTAAATTACACATATTATTCAGCATGATTTCTATACCGCCAACAAAAGGAGTAAATGGCTCTCTTTCTTGAAGTACTCCTCTTTTGAAGTGCATTGTTGATGCCAACGATTAATTTAAAGGTGAAAATGACCAAGATAAAAAAAAAGTTTATGTGTAGTATTGTGATGAACACAACACAATTTTTGAGGTCAGAATAACCTCAGTTTGGATCCCACTTAGGATATGGGTAGCCTTGGATTATTTACCTCATGTCTCTGAGATTCAATTTCTTCATCAATAAAATGAAGGGAATTAATATCCACCACATATTTTAAGTGCAGATTTTAAGTAAGGTAAAATGTCTGGCATACTCTGGACACTCAGCGAATGTTAGCTCCTACCTGTATGTAGTGTGCAAGCAAAATACTTAGTTCACAAGTTTTATTTTTTTTGGAACAACTTTTCTATTATTCTTGAGGGAAATTACCAAATTTAAATTATAATATAAGAAAATAAAATTTAAGAGGCAATTTTTAAGGCTCTTCATTTCCTACAACAACACATATGGTGATCTCAGGGTGTTTGCACAGTAATTCAAGAGGCAGGAGTAATTTCAATACAAACAACTCCTAAAGTATTATTATTCAAGGTTCAGTGGTAAAATAAAAAAAGAGTTACATACTAAGTACAATTATTGTCTTTTAAAACTCTGTTTTCCCTTGTAGCACAATGAGCCCTCACTTATAGCCAGAAAAGTCTAAGGTATTTTCCCTGAGCTTGTGAAGAAGTATCTAAAATTCACTGTCACTACCAAACAGCTATTAGATCTTTTTTAAACTCAAGTTCTAGAAGACAATGAAAAACATCCTATGGTAATAAAGAGCAGTCCTCAATCTCTTGCTAAAGATGCAAGCTCAAACTCCAATCTGTGAAGATCTGCAGGTAGATATACTCACAAATTTGTGTTGTTAACAGGGGCAATTTAGGGTCCTGGCAGAGGCTTCAAAGAATTACAAAAGTCATGCTTACCACAAAACCAGTCTGTAACCATGGCTAACCTAACACTAAGGCAAGCTGTGGAGTCAGTGAAAAATAACAAAAGGGTCATTTCTTTGTCAAGTAAAGAAAAGGGCACTGTTTGAAGCTGACTTTCCCTTTGTTGCCAGCTGTTTTAGTGTTCTGCAGACAGGGCCCCAGGAGGAAGCAGGTAAGACGTGACTGCAACTCTGAGTTAACACACACAGTGACAACTGGAAGCTGAGACTCCAGGGCCCTAAGCGGCCTGCAACCAAACTACCAAGAGTTTAGTAATCTTTCGCATGCCCTTGACCTCTAATTAATAAATAAAACCTGCAGAGATACGGCTGCCAGTCCTTTCCAAACTGGCAAGTGAACTCTGGAGTCATTTTGAATCTTAACTCTGCCACTTAGCTCTCTGACCTTGGGTAAGCTACTTAACTTCCTCATCTGCAGATTGTACATCATAGTAGAACATGCCAAATAGGCTCATCACGATGGTTATCTGAATTCATTTTTGTAAAGTACTTAGAACACTGGCTGGTCAGCAGCAGATACTTTCATAGAGCTTCTTAAATAAAAATATCCCAACCCCCCTTCCATAGCACCAAGCTGTTCACAAAAATTATTCCAATATATGCCAAAATCTTAGTCTTTAATTAGGTAATGAATCAGATAATCAAGCTTTTTAAGACTGAAATATTACTTTTCTTATTTTAATAAAGTTGTTAAATAAATATCTAAATGCATATATAAATAGTATATATTTAAATAAAATATATAAATATACACTGTTTATTATTTTATTTAACATGCTAATGTACAGGGTTCTACATTAAGTGTACAAGCTTAAAGATCTCATTGGAGATGTGTTTACTTTGTCTCTGTCTCTACAGGTGTATATATATATATACACATATATATATATATATTTACCCTGTCTCTTTTGTGTGTGTGTGTATACACACACATATATGGAATAGAGTGTTTTTGTATAACTCATAACATTTCTATCCTACAGTTAAATAATTAAGGTCATGGTTGACTTTTCAACACATTATCTATATTATATTATCTTCAAGTAATAAAAAATAAATGATTTTGGAAAGCAGTCTATGTAGAGTCATTGTTCTAAACTAGGTATATAAAAAGGAAACAAAATTATAATGTAGTCTCAGCTTGAAATAACTATGTTTGTGTTTTCCAAATGTTTTTTCTTTTACATTTTTTGGTGAGAAGATATGGTTCTTTTATTCATAAACATATTGTAAGAGAATGATTTGTAATGAAACTTAGGACACAGGGACTATCATAGTTAACATTAGAACTTGCACTATGTCTTACACACATAAACTTCAAAATTCTTTGTTCTTGTTTACAGTTATGAACAGCAAGCTGCTGCCATTTCCCTCCTCTGCAAATGAGTATTGTGTTTCTGTTGATGGACCTACTGGTGTATATTTAAACACTTACATTTAAAGCATAATAGGGTATTTTGCTATTTGTGTTTTTTAATATATATTTGAAACTAGACTATACCTAGAAAGGGAAAAATACATGATTATAACCTCAAGACCAACTTAATAATAAACAAAATATCAAATCAATGGTTATTTTATTAAAAACTATAATAAATAATCAGTTTAAGTGATTATTCATTTTTTACTCATTAAATTTATGAAACGTTTGGCTGAAGAGACTAAACCAAATTTTGGTTTTTAAAATATGTAAAGCTATATGCCCAATGTTTTGAAAGCAGTAGCTCTTCTTTTGACTTATGGTCAGATTTACAGAGGTGAAAAATACTGAATAACTATATTCTCATTTTGGTGCTAAATGAAATCAATCAACCCAAGTGGTCTGACATCTTTCCTATGGATTAGAAGGGCATGCTGCTATCTTATTCTTACCTTTAATCAATTTTTACTTTAGTTTCCTCTGGAGTGGGAGCCACATCTGATTCATCTTTATATGTCCCTAGAGTACTTATCATATACTATATACTAAATAAAAGTATATTAACTCGAATGAGGCAAATTGAGAGTCCAGACATGCAGCTCACTATAGAAGGTGCTGAACAACACAGATGTATTTAAGCAATGATCATGCTATTTGAGATATAGGTGTACAACTCTGAATATTTTTATTTTCCAATATGGGAAAATAATAATCACATTTAGAAAAGTGATATTTTCTTATGTGGGAATAAAAATTCTATGCTAAAAATTTGTAGTGCTATTTTCTATCTCCTCCAATAAAAAGTGCTTCTTGGGAATTATTTGACCTTTGACTTGGGCAGACACACGATTCCTTAAAATGCACACACACACACACACACACATACATACACACAATGGGTGTCCTACATATTTTCTCTCTTGGGCTGGCATTTTTTTCATAAATTAAAAATGGTTCTCCGGCTATCAAAGCAGTCTAACATTGGATTAGAACCTGAATTAAAATCAAAGCTCTCAAATGGCATATTTTGGGAAACATCAACAAACTCACTCCACAGTTCAGATGTGGAATCACTGATGGGTAACATGTATACATTGTGCATATAGAGGTTTAGCCATGTGCCAGGATAGGTTTTTTTAATGCCTGAATTACTCATTCACAGCTAAAGACCAAAACCAAACCTACATTTACAACCAAGGCATAGGATACAGCTTCCTTTTGTGTAACTATATAGCATAACAATAACTGCCTCATTGTACGGTCATTCTTAACAATTACACATAAATGTAGTTTTTGATAAATAGAAAACTGCTGCAGTGATCCAGGAGAAACTAGATGAGGGCCTGAATTATTGTAACGGCATTGAGATTGGAAGGAAGTAGACAGTTTTGAGAGACAGGTGATGGAACCGACAGGTCTTGGGGGTTCATTGGATGTAGGAAAGAGGGAGGAATTAAGGATGATGATCAGGTTTCCACGCTTGGTTCATGGGCGGATACTGGTGCCACTTACTGAGATCAGGAGTGCAGGAAGAGGAATGGATTTGGAGCAGATCTGGAATGTAAAGGGAAGGAGAAAACTGAGGATGAGTGTAGTTTGGGTGTGTCTGAGGTTGCATGGACATCCACGTAGGGATACCCAGTGGGCAGGACATCCTTGGTGTGAGGAGCTAGACTGGGAGCATAGATCTCAAAGAATTAGAAAATAGGTGATCACTGAAGCCAAGAGTGCGTAAAAAATCACTCTGGAAGACAATGTAGAGTAAAAAGAGGGAAAAGCATGGGAAAACAGTTCTCTGTATCATAAACTAGTCACTAAGAGGCGTTGCTTTGTTGAAATATTGAAAGTATGTGCTATGATAGCATCAGGTGATGGTGTTTTATCAACAATGTAAAGCTGGCATGGTTATAAATTAATTTTGCTTTCTAACCCCTTCCAACATCCTTTTGTTACACAGTGTGGTTTCCTTAAATTACCACACATGTAACTTCTTGGGCGAATGGGGCCAGTTAGTTTCACTTTGTGCCATACAAACAAGCACGTGGCATGAGGTTCAGTCTTCCTAACCACACATCCCGTTATTTACTCATGTTTTGTCAAACATAGACCTGCATAACCAAGTAATTCAATTGGAAATATTAAAATCATCTCATTTCTTGTAGAAAAAATTACCCAAGAAATGATCGATATTATACATGTTTCACTATTGCAATTGTCAAATTCCTTTCCAAACAGTTTTTCTGCATCAGCCAGCAAGAAAAGAAATAACTGATTTGAATTTTTGCTTTGTTTCTAATATTTGGTTATCAAGACCTCTAAAAGAGTTCAGGAGCTCACTGATCACAGAATCTTTATCTCTGTCCTTTGTCTGATCTCTATCAGTTACAAAAGACATTCTGCTATCTTTAAACTTTACATTGAACTTTGCCAAAGAGGTAGGATTCCATGCATGCCTTGTGAATTCAGTGTTAAACTAATGCAATTTGCCACAAAGAAAATAATCCCAGGCCATGCACATCATTAGATATAATTCTTAAACAATTTTCTGAGACCATTAGCATTATAATAGTTGTGGTATACCATTAAGAGATTGGTTCATTTTCTTTTGGTAAAATAAGAAGAAAGTTCGAGAGGTCTGAGCTGTCTCATCCTATCTAATTTATCAACTGTTGCTATCACTTGTCACTGATGCCAGGGCTCCAAGGTTTTTTTGGGTTTTTTTTTTAAGTTACCTCTCAAGCCTGGTGGCCTTATGAAAAAACCTAATCCTCTGTCACCTTCACACACATAGAATTAATCTTCATTTATGTTTTCATACATTATAAAGTCCCCTGTTGAAAAGCCATTGGATTCTCCTTCTCAGCTGTAATATCATCAAGTTCTCTGACTTCAAATGTGCTTGTTAGAAAGTCATATTGATTGTTTCTGAAGGAAGAAGCTATAAAGTGAGCATAATGCTCACTATAATGGCATGGAGAGAACATACATCTATGATATTTTATGTTTCAAAAACATCCCTGGGTCTAAAAAGAACTTTCCTTGGGTCCAAAAATAAACCAATATGACATGTACTCTTAGAGTATTTAAGTCAGAAACAGACTCTGAAAGTCTTAAGCTACTATGATGTTAAGAAACTATTAAGGTTGGATACATAAAACGTGAAGCTAGGAGAAAATTTTCAGGAATTGTCATTTTTTAATAAAGTAATAGTCAGACTTGGAAAAATGGTAGGGGAGCTAATACCTTGATTTAATACTATAATAAAAAGTGTCAAATTGTTTCTTCATGATTAAGAGAAGTATTTCCCCATAATAAAAATAAGAGAAAAGCATATAATTATCCCCTACATACTCCAACTGGTTTGACTTACGTTCATTTAGCATCACTTTTCTGTAATGAAATTATATATGACTTGATGGATGATGATGACTGTGCTTGGGTCTGATGGCCCAGTATTTTCATCAGGTCTGGTGGTTCAGCATTTTCTTAGATTCTATTCATTTTAAATTTTTTTAAAAAGTTTTCTATGTACTATGTGTAAAATAATTTTAAAAATTTTAAATTTAAATACATTTACTTTCTATTGAATGGTGAATATTGATGAGCTAATCTGTCATATATATATTCAGTATCTAGGTTCCCACAGGGCTGTTTATATTGCATTTGCTGTACTGTGATTTAACAGTTTACCTGTCGACCTTCTTTTGAACCAGGAGCTCCTCAGGAATAAGGAAGTATACAGAAACTGTCTTATTCATCTTTATAAACACAACATCTAGAAAAGTACTGAGCTCATAACAGGCAATAATAAGTGTTTGCAGATAAATGTACTAGATATAATAGACTAAATGTATAATGATGTCATTAACTTAGAAAGAGAATAGGGAGGCAGTAAGTAAAGTGATTAGAGTATGCTTGTGGCAACAATTAACTATAGGGTTAGTTAATAAATCCACCATTTACGAGCTGTATGATTTGGGCAAATTATTTAGCTTTTTTGAACTTCAGTTTCCTTCTCTATAAAAGGGAGACAGTAATGCCTACCTTTAAGGATGACATGAAGATTAAATGAGAGATTAAAAGCACTTATCACTGAGTGTGGTTCATCATAAAGCTCTCAATAAATGATAGAAAAAACAATATAAATTTAAATAAAAATATTTCTGAAAGTAGTATTGTTTTTCCTACTCCTTATTGTTAAAAGGAACTAGACTTTTGGTTCAAAATGGTCAATTGAACACCCAGGTGTATGTCCCCTCTTTTACACAATCCCCCATTTCAATGACAGTAAAGATACATCAAAAAGAATAAGTCTATGGATAGTGCTGAAAACAAGAATGAGTGTATCATCGACATACAGCAGCTTCCTACAACTATCTGGAAATCAGAAAGCAAATGGGTTCATACTGATGTATAAGCCACACAAAAACTTTATCCTGGAACATGTACATAAGCAGGTTAAAGTAAAGGTGTGAGCAATTCTGACCCATGGAGCTCTAAAGAGCTCTAAATTTAGAGCTGAGACCAGGGAGTCAGAGATTATACAATAAGGAGAAGAAATTGGAAATACAAGTATATGTAGAGGCATTCAGTAGGTGTTATATCCTGAAATATGAAAATATGATTGCAAAATTTTTTAAATAGTAAAAACTGAATAATAAAATGGGCATCACTGAAGAGTAAATTTGTGAGATTACAAGAATAATTAAAATTAATAACAAAATTTAGAAGTGGCAGGAACAGTTTTCCAAAAACAAAACCAATATTTTTTGTACTTAATTACAATATATAATTCCTGTAACTTTAACTGTTATTTTTTTCAGAACCTAAACCAAAAAAGTCCCAGTCTATTCACATATAACATTATTTGCTATTATTATTATTTGCTCTTTTAACTTTAAATAATCTGTTATCATATAATTATATCAAGGGTGCTACTTCCAAATATTGGACATCCTATAATAATTGCTTTTTTAGGGAGTATCTTTATTGATTTCTCAATATTTTGCAACATACCCTTTTTTCTTAGGGTAGAGTACTTCTGAATTCTTTTTTGTGCTTTGAGGTAGCACACCTTAAAACACACACAGAGCTGAGTAATACATTCTTTTATAGCTTATAAATGTACCAGAGATTAAATTTTCATCAGTCCTTATCCCTTAAGTATATAAACAGGTAGCCTTATAAATCAATCTATGTTATTTAATAGTTTTCTTCTGTAAACTGCTACTTAAGTTCCTGTTTTATTATCAAGCACAAGAAAAACATCTCAGACATGATTCAGAAAAGTCAATATATCACTACAGATCTGTTAATCAATTTATATATTAACATTCATCATTTTGATTCCCATGGAGAAGCAATTAATCATTAATAATTACTCGGTTTGGGACTGTAACCATTAGATCATTTGTTCTCTTCATTGCTATGTCTCATTCAAGATGGAAATGAAAATATTGATTTAATTTTTACCTCTTATCCTAAGTCTCTGGACACATCTTTATAACTCCCAAATTATAATAGATTTGAATCCTATTTTCAAAATGTGGCCCCAAGAAAATTTCCAGAGCAGTATCATGTAACAAACAGTAAAACAAGAGATCTTGTCTCAGAATAAGATAAAAAAATCTGACAATCTTTCTTTTGTGTTTCCCAAGCCAAGTTAAAAAAAAAATTAACGTTAAAGATAAAAATAGAGAGAGAAGCCTTTTCTAAAATAATCTCAGTTTCATATAAAACTTTGTGAAGACATTGATTTGTTATGACATTCTAGCTTTCTTCATTCCAATTTATTAATTTGTGAGGAAATTGTGGAGGCAGAAGTGATAAATACCAAATTGGAGAGCAGGGAGAGGTGGTGTCTGGTTTAAAGTATATAGACGGGGATGAGCTAGTGTTTTAGATTAACCATAGTTTAGGGAAAGAAAGAAAACTTTCGTATAAATAAAGTTCTCTTGCTTTTTGGAACTTTACCAAAAACACACCTACCATGTCTTCTTTTAGAACTCTACTTCAACCCCAGCCACACTGTTCCTGCTCCATCCCATGATTTGGATTGGCCGTACAGCCAACCTCTGTACCCTCCCCTTTCCTGGCCTTATTGGAGGGCCTCATTGGGCCTTGCCAAATAGAATGCTCCATTCCCTTGGCCATGATGGTTTGTTCAGAGGGGAGGAAAGTGCCCAAAGCCAATCCTTTCCAAGAGTTTTGGTGGGGATATCTGCAAAGATATTCTATGATTTCAGAAATTTTCAAGAACCACACAAAGAATTAGAAAGATATATAGAAAGACATAAAGGAAAACTTAGATACATGAGAAGGCATACCATATTCCTCTTATGGGTAGGAAAATTCAAAATTAATAAGATACTAATTATCTCTAAATTAATCCATGCATATTATTCATTTTGACCAAAAAAAAACACCCAAAATGTTCAGTTTACCTGAAAGAATAAATGCATGAACATAGTTCAGATGAAACAGATAGATTAGATTTAAGCATAAAAAATAAAATTGTAAAACTATTAGGAAAACTATAAGAGCAAGTATTATCTAAATCTTGAAGTAGGAAGCTTTCTAATTTGACACCAAAAGGTTATAAAGCATAAAGAAAAGTAAGGATAGCCGAGTACATATCTGTATGGAAGAATATACCATATAATGTACAAAATCAAAAGACAAACAAAACATTGAAGAAATATATTTGCAACTTATGTGAGAGAAATGGAGTTAATATTTATAACATATAAAAAAATAGCAAATACCAAAAACATTCAAACAATTTTATGGAAAGGAATGGTTACATGACATGGAAAAGTAATCCCAAAGAAAAGCAATGACCAATAATCATATCAAAAATGATCAACAAAAATGCCAATTAATTCAACCATGAGATATCATCTGTCATTCATCAGAGTTGCAAAGATTAAAAAGTACTAGTAATGTCAAGTATTGATGAGAGTATAAGGAAATAGTTTTTCTCATATATATTGTTTGTGGTAGTATAAATCCGTTCAATATTTTTGGAAGACCATAATTATTGTAACAATGTCATTATTGCAAAAATATTTTTAAACCATTGAAATGCCCATTAAGTGGGACCTGGTTAAACAAATTAAGATATAATAATAAAATGAATGCAAAATATTCATCAAAACACATAAAAGACATCTATATGACTTTATGTGACAAAAATCCCTGCCATATTACAGAATAAAAGGCATAAATTACAGAAAAAGTTCTAAGACCAAATGTGCAATTGAGTCACCTATCAATTATAGTTTAGCTTACATCTATTAAGTGCTTATCATGTGCCAGGCATTGAACTACATGCCAGGTGCTACAAATGCAAGCATACACGTGCAAGCACACACTCACACATACATGTATACACATGCACCAAACTAGGGTGGATGGAGATAGTAGGTAGGTAGGAAGGTTCAAGAAGGAGTGAGGTTCCCTTACTATTATACACAGAAATATTGCCTGAAATTTTAAAATTATGGACATATATTTGCTTTGTTATCAGGGAAAAATCAATAAAGTTTTTCCATTTTGAAAGAAAGAGAGATGGAAATATATAATATTTTGTCAGTTCTCAAAAAACATTACTCATTATTTTCACAAGATTAACTATAATTTCAACATGAGCTACTTTACCAAATATGATGCCTTGTTTATCTTGGTATTCCATATAGTTTTTTTTCACATGAACAATTATTAATAAATGGTGGTTCAATTGAATGACAAGTTACTTTTATCAGAAATTCCTCTGCTCTTGGGAATGATAAAGTTTTGTACGTTGGATCTAGTTCCCATTACATTAAAAAATTAATGTTATAAAAGTATGCAGTTTTAAAAAATATGTATTTCTCTATAAAATACTTATTTCTAATGACAAAAAGTACAGTTTTAGTCTTTGTGAATAATGTAGCTCTTTGGAAATTTAATATTTTCAAACAGAAACATAACTTTTATTCTGCTGCCTTTAATGGTGAAAAGTTCAAATAAATCAATAAACCACGTTAGACACAAACATGTATGCATGCAGGTTTTGAATATCTTTAATATATATATTCTGAAATGGATATATGCTAAGATTATATTTAAAAAACCATTTGTTTTACAAGAATGCCTCCAGCAAGGGGCAATTTAGGCCATCACTTCTAACATGTTGTTTTAGGATATACCTGGGCTGACAAACCCATAGTTAAAATGCTTTGTCAGATAAAACACCTTCACTCTAGAGGCAGACCTATTCACCAACATTGAAAGTATGGAGAATGACAAAAAGGAGCCTTAAATTCTATTTTAAAATTCACAAAGGGTCACTGCCACAGAAACATTTATAACCCAAGGTTTGGCTTTCTGTTTTTCCGCATTGCTATCTTTTGCTGCCAGTCAGTGTTATGAAATATGATCACATCAACACTAAAGGGGAAGATCATCCCATTCAATCAAATAACACGAAAAGTTCTCACTTCTGGGGGATAGAGAAATGTCCTCCCACTGTCAGGTGGCCATGCTTCAAGGATTCTCTTGATTAAGGCCTCCAATATCTTTTGAAAGGAAATATCAAAAGCTGTCAGATAGTATTGCACTGAAGTCACATACAGAAATACATGGATTTGTAAATCACAAATACCACTGATTGAAGGTTTGTTTTACTTATATGCTATAAGACATGTGTCAACTTCTAGTTTTAAAAAACTGCTATTTTGATTCAAATTCATGTATTCTGTAAATACAATTTGGAAAATTACATGAAATATGACCCTTCATCACTGGGCATTACTGAGTCACAAGGTAAGAAAACTTTGAATGACTAAATGACTATCTAGCTACATCACCACCTACTTAGTACTAAATAAGAGTAGCCAAAAAAGAATTAATTGATCCTCATTATAAATAGGCAGAAGAAAAAAGCAATTAAGACCTGAGCATACATACATTAAAGAAGATGCTATGAGTTACAGATGTGAGGTAGATTTTGTTCTCCTGACACTATTTTGCAAGGTATTTTGCAGATAGTTTGTAAAAAATTAAAGTCTTGTCTTTGCATGGCCAAAGATTATTTAAGATTAGTTAAAGGTAGATATTTCACAGAAAAATCACTTTGAAGAAGAAAATACTTCAGTTTGTGTTTTTGCATAAAAGTAATGGAACTTCATCATTTCTACAGCATTGCTTGCTAATTGAGCCCATAGAAACACCATATTGAGTTGGAAGTTGGTCTAATGAAAGGTCTGACGGTGAATTTTTAAATGTCATATTAAAATTTCATCATACCTTTAAAAAATATTTAAGTGTGCAAAAGTTCCAAAAATGAACCAGAAACCAAAAAGAAAATGTTTGGCATTCAATAATACCTAAAAAGATAATGTAAAGAAGAGAGTTTGGACGATTATTCCAATATCTTTTTTTTTCTTTTAGAGACAGGGTCTTGCTCTGTCACCCAGGCTGGAGCATAGTGGCATAATCATAGCTCACTGCAGTCTTGAATTCCTGGGCTCAAGCAATGCTCCCATCTCAGCCTCCCAAGCAGCTAGGACTACAGGCACACAACACTATGCCTGGCTAATTTTTCTAATTTTTATAGAGATGAGGTCTCACTATGTTGCCCAGGCTAGCCCCAAACTCCTGACCTCAAGTAATCCTCCTGTCTCAGCCTCCCAAAGTGCTGAGGTTACAGGCATGAGCCACCAGGCCCAGCCAATTATTCCAATATCTTATGTACTTATATCCATTTATTAAGGTGGAAAATAGCACGTATATTCCAATGGATTAAATGTTTAAAGCCAGAATTAACCATATTTTAATCTTCTTTATTTCGTTAAAGCTAAGAATAGGGCTCAGCAACATGAACCCCAGACCACTGGAGTTGTTAGTGAAAAATGACTTACAAAGTCCTTGTATTCCAAAAGACCTAAGCAGGTTGTAATCTGATGAACTCTGTGTACAGGAGGAAAAAGAAGGCCCAATGTTGGCAGTGATGTTTTGATGGAGAATATGTCAATTGTTCTGTGATTCTGAGAGGTGAGAGAGTAAGGATGTGGGGAGGATGATTTTCAAAAAGCAAAGACCTACACCAAAATGTTTCTGAGGACTGGCTTAGTCCATTTTTCGAGACTTGTCTAATTATAAAAGAATCACCTAGCACTCTTGTTAAAAATAGAGATTCCCAACAATGTTCACCCTGCCCCAATTCTGATCCAGTAGGGCTAGAGTAGTGCCATCATCTGTATTTTCGGTAGGTTTGGGAAACCTTTTCCTAATCTCTTTAATTGTTCAACCTTGCATTTGACCAACACAGCCTGAGAACTAACCATTCAGCACTGAATAGAGAAAACCACACTTATTCAGCTAAACAAGATCTAAGAGAAAGTAGATTTACATTACTTCACTGGTCATTAGCCAAAAAACAATCTGGTTAATTTATGCCATTTGCTCTTTAATAATCTATTATTATTGTTTTACTAGTGATGATGCTAGGAACAATGTATTACTGTAAGCCATGGCATGTTTTTATATGGTTATTACCTGACAAAAATGTGTTTTAATTTAAATAAAATAATTAAAGAAATACATTTGTTGTCACATCCCAAGTCTTTATTCCATTTTCCCAAATCTTCTCCAAACCAATGATTTAATAGTTCTCAATACTCAGCACTGCTACTTATATAATATATAGTGGCCTTCAGTTTTTTGATGAAGTGTCCCAGTTGTCTCATGTTGAGATTCTGAAGTCATGTGTATATTCAGTTTAATAAAACAGACTTTAAATCAGAAAAAATTTCAGAAAACACTATTTTGACATTAAAATTTTTTTTCAAAGGCATGTAATCCCCTATGTAAATAATTCTTCTTATCCATAATTATTAAAAGCATTTTATATTGAGTAGTCCACTGAGGGTTTTTATTGGTCCCCTCACATTTTCACAAGGATACCAATCCTCCCAACTGTTCCTTTGTTCCTAAAGTGCAATTTATCCTCACCTCATAGGATAAGCTCAAACATTCTGCTACCACCTCTCATCAGAAGGCCAATGAAAACATTGTCTTAAATAAGATGACAGCATATTTCATCCATCTCTCAAGTTGCTCTAAGTTCATCCTTGGATCAATGAACTGGACCACCAAGAGCAGACATAGTTGCACTGCATGAACTTTATCCTTCATGGAGTTGGCATTATTGAGTTGTCCATTAATGATAAGACTTTGGCTTTTGTCAAAGGATAAAATAGAAAACACTACATTGCTATTTTTGCTTCAGAAATATATTGTTGAAAACACGATCTGTCTTTATTATAAAATACCCTCTATATAAATCCTAATGTAAGAAATCCCTTTAAGAATTATTATTAGAAGAAACTTTTCTTTACCTGAATATTCAGTATACCTTTTCCATATAGACACTGGAAAATTATATAACTAAAGATATTCCTCTTTTAAATTGACTTTCATGAATCTTAAAGCCAAATTTGAAGCTCAAATATACAAAGACATATCTCTCCCTTCATGTAAACCCACACACATACACATACACTCACATACATATTGACTCCAGTCTTACTTTTTTTAAACTCTTATATACTAAAAAAAAAATCCTGATTCTTTTCTTCTATTTATCATTTTTTAAGTTTTTAAAAATAGTTCATCTCAATTATTTTCTGGACCAAAGAAGAATTTCCTACTTCTACTGCTACTACTTCTTCTGGTACTACTGGTACTAGTACCAACCAGCAACTATTAACTGAAAATTACCTTGACTTCAATTATCAGGTGAGATAGTTAGGATTATTTCTGTACTACAAATGAAGCAATTGAAGTTTAGAGGGGTTAAGTAATTGGTTCACAGTGTCACCACTAGTAAATGTCAGATTCAAGTTTTAAAGCTAGGTCCTAGATCTTAATTTAATCCCATATACTTAATCACTGCAGTATGTTATGAATATCAAACATTGTGATATTAAAGAAACTAGTAAATTCTGTTAATTTTAATAGCATACCAATTTGAAATCATAAACAAATGACTGTTATAGATCAGTCTTTATTTTCCATTTTCAGTAGGTGGTATTTGTGTCTTATAAACACAACTTAATACTCTACTCTCTTGGTTAGAGTCCATGCCTTCTTCTATCCTTTTACTTCATATCATAACAATTCAGAGGCTCAATCTACAGTTGTGAGGCAGAAAATTGCCAAAAATTTGTCAACTTAAAAAAACACACACTAAAACCTACCAATTAAGCAAAAAAGAAATTATTATTATATTACTTAACTATTCTAGACAGAAACTTAATACTCCCAGTCTGCTTCACTCTTGTCTTTCCCTGTCACTAACTCATACTGTGTTAGACTCCAAAATCAAACGGCTGAAAGAGATGTTAAAAATATATTATGAGTCTACTTCACTTGATTCCCCCAGATCCTACATGCCTCCTCAGATCCTAACACCTAATTCTAAGCTGCCGTGTACAAGAGTGCATTCCATTACATCAGACTTAACATAAAGTTAGTTTCTTTGCAATGTTCTTCCTTTGAAAAGTGGATCTGAGAACAGCAAATAGAAGGTGGCCGCCTACATTTCCTGCTAGTGATAAGCATATATTAGGCTGTGGATTCTTGGAATCCTGCCATGCAGACAGGTGGCTCTCTACATTTTTATTCAGAGCTCATATTTCTAAGTGCTAAGAAACCACGGTGATAGATGACATAAAATGCATGGCTAGATATTCAAAGAATTAGTTTAAGTCAAGTATTCATCAATTCTATCTTCTAGCATTTGCTCTGCAGAGTTAGGAACTAGATATTCAGATGCCCTAGTCTATCAAGTCATGGCATGTTAGACCTCAAAGCTTCGTATGGAATTTTCTATAAGACCTATTTCTCACTTCAGTAGGGAAGTGAAGGCTCTTCTTTAAATATAAACCATAAAGACTGTCGATTTAGACCAGTTTTCTCAACCTATTTATTAGCAGAAGTTAAACAACAGGAAGCAGTTTTTAACCTTGCTTGCATTACATATACAGTATGAAAATTTACTTTATTGCTTTACATGTATAATGTGATAGACAAACAATTTTCTTTAACAATTACTTTTATTACCATAAAGGTGAATCAAGGTTATGCAAGATTCCATATATGCCTCATTTGTACAAGCCAGAGATCACTATCCTTCTATCAATCACTATCAAGGCATGCTGTTTCTTAGCCTCCACATCTAATTAATTACAAGTGAACTTCCTAACAATTTCTCAAACCCATCTTTTTCTCCCCATCACCACTGACATGGCCTTTGTTCGGGCTACGATCATCTCTGGTCCAATTAATTACCATTGTCTTTTAACTGGGTCTAGTTCTATCTTCTTTTAATTCATGCTCCAAACTACTACTAGAGTGTTATTTCTAAGAACCGGGACTAATCAGACCTCTCCCTTGTTTAGAATCCTTTCATGACACTCAACAGACTAAACAGACTAAAAAGGATGAATCCTAACTGCTTAGTATGCTACACAGGCCCTTTAAATCTGGCATTTGTATACCCCACCAGCCTCACATCCTATCACTCGCTCCTACTTCCCCATCCCAGGAATTAGCAAAATGCTTTGCACTTAGTAGACAATCAGTATTTCTTGAATAAATGATTAAATTGTTTTAAGACCCTAATACACAGAAAGGTTAAGTTACTTGTTCACTCTCAATACAAGCTGCTATAACCACTAAACAATTTTTTTGCTACTTTCTAAATCCATCAAATAATACATGAGGTATGCAGTTGTATGGCTCTTTACATGATACAGCCATTAGCTCACACTTTAAGAATTGAGTGGTCCTGAGTAAAATTTCTTCCTCCCTTCAGTAAGACAGATTATAAAAATTGGATAAACATGGGGTATGGATCTGCATCATGAAGTCGCCCCTGCATTCATATTCTTTATTAATACCTTCCCCCAATTTGGCCTTTCACTGAATAGGCACATCTATTCAAACCATGTGCTGTGAGTTTGCCTTGCATATGCTTCCCCTATGGGCTATTTCAGGGAAATTACCAAGTGAGGTCTTGGGTAATGTGTAGGCTCCAAGCAACTGTGTGCTATTTTACCATCATCCCTTATGTCTTTGACAATTTGCAATTCTATAAATCACAACATAAACATAATTTTAAAATAATTTTATTCATATGTTTCAACTCTCATAGGAAATTGTGCTGTGCTTAATGCATTTAATAAATCATTAAATAAACCAAATGAAAGTAGAATGTGATATAAATAGACATGAAAGGCTTTCCCTGAATGAAATTTAAGTTTACAAATGAGCCAAGAGACTCGACCAATGGGAAGGCAGCCAGAATGTCTCAGGGGGGGAAAAAAGGCAATATACAAACAATTGCATGTGGTTCAATGTTAAAATGACTCCTGCCTATTTCCCCTGACATAGTGATGCAACTATTTAGACTTATAAGTTCATGTTTCATTTACTCTGAATTTTAGAACTTTTTAATGTTACTCTTTGACAGGGCTAATCATAAAGTGATAATATTTGGGGCTCATGTAAGTTCAAAATAGTGAATTATGATTTTTTTCTTTCTGAAATCTTTAAAGCTCTCATTGCTTTTCTTCTGTTCTTGCCAGCATATCCAAGATTTTATGCATGTTCAATAAATTAAATATGATCCCTGTCCTTGGTATTCAGTGTTAACATGTGACAGAGATTAAGGCTTGTCCTGTCCTCTCAATCTTCTCTTCCCTCTTGAATCTCCAATCCTGTTTTGATACAAGTCAAGGATATCATTAATTATGTCAGTAAATGTTATGAATAGCCTTAACAATATCATTTTCAATTAATTTTATTAAAAAGCATATACTATGCAGCACTTTCTGATGAAAACAAAGTTACTATAAATAAAATAATAATTTTCTCTAATCAAATGGACAAAGAAGATTCAACCAATTTTTCTCTTATATCCTTAAATGGTGTGGTTGTACTGACAAATTACTGAGTGAAAAATAGTATTTAATGAAGAGAGAGAGAATATAGAGAAAGATTTTCATTTCGCTAATATACTTTCTAAGTCAAGGTTTTGCTTATATTTGGAATTACAAGGCCCAGGACTAGCTCAAATACAAACTGGTATTTAGAAAGCTGCCTTTCTAAATCTTAGTTTCTTGACCTGGAAATTAAAAGGGTTAGATCAGACCATTTAAACTCTAAATGTTCCCTAAAGCTCCTTATACTTGCAGCAGTCTGCAATTTCATTATGCTTTTTGTACATTATAATTTCTCAATCCCACTGTGATAATTTTTATACTTGTAAGAAATGTCTTATTTATTTTGTTTATGGCTTGATATTAAAATCAATATATTCTTTGCATAAACATTCAGGGAGAAGAACATTTTCCTGTTATTCAGAAGGAAGAGCACAATCCCAGAAGGACAAGAAACATCATAAAATCTCTTACAATTATTGTCACATATTTATCATGACCATACTTTGAGAATGGGGATCTGGACCACTTCGTTTGTGATTGATAAGGAAATCAAACAATTATCCAGAGTGAAGATATTTTATTTTAAGAATTGGACTTTCAAGACAACAAAAAATATTACAAAGCCTATAATGGCCATATCTAATATTTATATAGTATTTATCACTAAAAGACTCAGTGCTTTTTAAAAATATACTCAGTAATCTTCACATCTAGAGTAGGAATAGGTTTCTTATATATATCAATATGATAGAGCTAAAACACCAAAAAAGTTACTTGATTCTCTGCTTAAGAATAGCAATTGAGTCCAACTCCTTTCTGCTGTGTAATGAAGAAAATATCACATAGTGGGGAATATCACAGGATGTCTGCCCGGCCCACATCTCCTTCTTTGGGAAGGTCCACCCACTGCCCCTTCGTAGCCATTTTTGTACTTTGCTCCCTGCCCACAGCTGATTGGACCAAAAGTGGAAACTCTCCCTTATGTGGTCTTCCATTGGCTGAGTTGTAACGATCAACATTCCCAACAATTGGGTCAAGAGACACTAGCCAGTTGGTCAGGGGTGCTCAGTCTGGAAGGCCAGGTAACCTAGAAATGGGTGCTGTATACACCCTAAAGTATCAAGAGGGGGACGGAGGAAGGGAGGGAGAGAGAGAAGGAGGGGGCAGAGAGGAAGCAAGGGGAGGGAACGGAGGGAGAGTGAGAGAAAGAGACAGGGGAGAGAGACAGAGATGGCAGGGGGGAGACAGAGAGACAGGAAGAGAAATATATTTCTACCCTTGAGTTGTATTTTAAAAATCTCTATACCCCAGTAAATTCTCCTCCTCTTTAATTCACTCTATTTTGAGCTGATTATTATTCCTTGTAACAAATCCTTCCCGTAAGATCCAGTGACTCTCAACTCAGTCCATGATTCTCTCCCTAAACCCACTTTTACTGGACCAATGTGGTATCTAGTAACTCTTACCAATATTTGCAAAAGTAGATAAGGGGGTTCCACTAGCTATAAAACAGTTATCTATTTCTGTAAATGATAACTTGACATGAATTACATTTAAAATGTGATTTTTGGGGTTTTTCTTTAGCTGTAAAAGATCAATGTCCTTTCTAGTCAACTTTGAGAAATGAAGAGAAGCCGGACAGTTCCTTTACTCATATCTTGGGTTTTCTCTTTCTGCACCTTCTCGGTAGAAAGTAAGCTCTTGCTCTACTAGTTGTTATTAGAAAAGATCTATTATGACAAAGTGATGGAAACTACAATTGATTCATGATTCTTTGTTATTTCTGATTAATTCCTAAGCCCAGAAGACTACAAAACTACTTAAAAATGCTTTTTGCATTATAAATTTTAATAAACTGGCATGGGAAATGGTTTATCTTGCATCAATTTTGAAAAAGCATAAGAATATTGCTTCTGACATCTACAATTGATCCTCTAATTTTAAATTCTTTTGCTATATATATATATATCTGTCAGGTTATATAGGTGTGTATCCATGTATGACATCAATTAGAAAAGGAAAACCATTACGAGTGACATGGGGATTTATCACAGGGGTTTGACCTTATACAATTGTGGGAACTGCACGATCTTCGTAAGACTGTTGCTTCTGCTTTTGGAGCTGGGCCTGAAGCGGGCAGGGTAGGCAGGCAGTAAGGAAAGATGGACCTGAGTGGGGGAAACCAAGAATAAACTGCAACTGAGGTCAGCCTCTCTTGGCCTCCAACTTCGGTGATGTGGGTGTCCTGTGATGGAAACTACAACTGATTCATAAGAGTTTGTGTTGTATCTGATTACTCCTTAGCCCAGGAGAGCACAAAACTACTTAAAAATGCTTTTTGTATTATACATTTTAATAAACTAGTGTGGGAGAAGCTGGTGCCTTTATCACAGCACTCAGCATGCACCTTGCTCAGGAGTCAAAAGCCGCAGACCTTGTCAGGAGCTGGAAGAGCTGCAGGCCCCCCATTGCCCCACACCAACAAAGGGAGCCAACAAACAGCAACATGAGAGAGCTGCCAGCACAGCAGTGCCCTGACCTGACCTTCCCAGCATAACAGAAGCTGCCTTTTGCTTCACTTCCACCTTCCGCCTACCAAATCTCTCACACTCTTGCATCCCACGTTAACCTGGAAGCAGACTGGCAGTGAACTGGGGGAAATATATTTCCAGATTGGCCAACTTGACATAATGTAAATCCACCACACTGTGGTTCTTGCTTGCTAACATCCTCTTATCAATGAGAAACCAACAAAGCCCAAATCTTAACTTCTTCATTGATTTGACAAGTTATTCTTGGGTTAAAACAAGAAAAATTATAACATGACCAAGTTTCAAGTTTAGTTTCCATTTTTTTCCTCACCAGGAACACAGTGCTTGGCATACAACAGTACTCATTAATATTGCTGAGTTGAATTAAATTAAATTAAATTAAATGTAATTAGGTACTTTACAACCCACAACCAGGTCCTTGACCTAATCCCTCCTTGTTATCTGTGTCAGTGTCCTTTGACCATTGGGTTGAGCCCCATATTTATTTTTCATCTGCTTTCTCTTCCCAGATCTTTCCTGAGGAATTGCCAGTGATGTACAACATAGTATAACCTACAGCTAGTTCCCATGACTCTTAAAATTTTTCCAATTACAAACAGAGGGTGTCTGATGACAAATAGCTTGAACTTCTAAAATATCCATCTAAATGGAAACTATATTACTGGAGTTGTTGCATTGCACTTTTCTAAAGGCAAAAACAGCACTTAATTTGTTTTACATTTTAGCTATTTGTAAAGCTTTCCTGGGTTGCACAGTTAATTTTTATACAAGATAAATCGACTTGTCTCCTGTTAGTGGAGGTCTGCTTTCTCCAATACAGTTTATTAATGTTTTAGAAGTCATGGACCTTCATGAGAATGTATGAAATCTATATACCCTCTCTTCAAAAGAAATTTAAAAAAAATATTGTATGTAATTTTAGAGGAGTTAGAGACCCACTGTAGCACAGGTACAGATCCCCTGGAAACCTAAGAGACTCCAGATTAAGAAATCCTATTCTTGCTTAATGATGATGATTATGAAGAGGAATACTTGAAATCTCTAAGATATTAATTCACATGTATCATATTACATCAAAATCCCCTGAAGAAGGTGGGGAATGCTTATATCACATTTTTAAAAGACCTGGGAGCATCTATACTAGGCAGTAACTCTGTCTTTCTGACACTGTTTTGGGGTTTGAAGGCTGCTTCCCTCCATACAAACTAACTGTGTTTTTATTTATTTTCATTACCATTTTGACCCCCTGCCTGGTGTTCTAACACAGTGCTTTGTACTTAATTGATGCCCAACTCATGTGTTTTAATACATTTTAAATTACCACATATTATTTGGATACTTTATTTTTCTTTATGAAAATGTTCTCAAGTTTTCTAATCACATTTTTCCATTTGCTGCATGGATCTCAAAGTTATTTTCATTCCATGTTGTGCTGATCTAATGTCAAAGTTTGAACACTGTAGACAATCTCCAAACAACGATGAGATTTCTGTTTTAGTAATTGAGACCAGTTGCTTCTGCAAAGCAGCTTCCCACAATTTAAAAAATGTCCAGTTTCACATGGAGAATTTTTTTCAGCCTACACACATCTGTATAGATTGTCCAGAGTCTAAATCATAAAGTGAGGTTCTGATTTTTAATTTGTTCTGGCATGAAATTGAATGCAACATCTGTTTTGCACATGTTTTACCTTTTATCATTTTTACTCATTACTATAGTTTTTCTACCCAAAGATCTCCAACTGGAAATGTTTTGAAATCTTGATCCTTATTCTAAAAGATAAGGAATTTTAAAAATCAATTTACTGTGCTTAAAATTCAGTAAAAATGTTATATTATCAAGGTGAGAAAATCCATAGATCATAAAACAGAAAAACGTATATAGCCCAGTGTCTAAAACTGGCTTCTCTTCAGCAACGTGGTGGGGAAGATGTAAAGTATTACTCAAGTATTACTATACCTTCCTGACATCGCTGTGGTCCTGCCTTGTGGCATTTTTACAGATCAGGCAATGTGGGCCCCCTGCCCTCCTGCATAGGCATTGCTTTGGGCATCAGCCAGAACACTGTCAGCTGAACTCTCCCCAGCTGAAATGTGTGACTCCCAGAAAAGTAAGGAACAGGGAGACTGGGTTGAGGGACTGGTACTAACATGCTGCATCTAGAAGATGAAGACCTCACAGTAAAATACTGTGCATGGGGACAGCAAAGAGAAGAATATTCTGGAAAATTTACCAGATCTTATTTCCACATACATTCATGTATCGCTTAACCACGGGGATATGTTCCGAGAAATGTGTCATTATGTAATTTCGTTGTGTGAACATCACAGAGTGTACTTTCACAAACCTAGGTTCTCTAGCCTACTGCACACCTAGGCTATGTGGTACAGCCTGTTGCTCCTAGGCTACAAACCTGCACAGTATGTCACTGTACTGAATACTGTAGGCAACTGTAACACAGTGGTAAGTATTTAAGTATCTAAACATATCTAACATTGAAAAGGTACAGTAAAAAATATGGTATAAAAGATAAAAAATTGTACACCTATATAGGGCACTTACCATACATGGGGCTTACAGGACTGGGAGTTGCTCTGAGTAAGTCAGTGAGTGAGTGGTAAGTGAATGTGAAGACCTAGAACACTACTGTACGTTACTGTGGAATTTATAAACACGTTACACTTAGGCTATACTAAATTTATTAATTTTTCTTTCTTCAATAATAAATTAACCTTGGCTTAGCGTAACATTTTTACTGCATAAACTTTTAAATTTTTCATTAACTTTTTGACTCTTTTGTAATAATATTTATCTTAAAACATACATTGTACAGCTGTACAAAAATATTTTCTTTCTTTATATCCTTATTCTATAAGCTTTCTTTTATTTAAAAACTTTTTTTTTTACTCTTTAACCATTTTTGCTAAAAACTAAGACACAAGCACAAACATTAGCCTAGGCCTACACAGGGTCAAGATCATCAGTATTACTGTCTTCCACCTCCACATCTTGTCCCACTGGAAGGTCTTCAGGGGCAATAACATGCATAGGCCTATCAGCTCGTATGATAACAATGCCTTCTTCTGGAATACCTCCTGAAGGACCTGCCTGAGGTTCCTTTACAGTTAACTTCTTTTTCTGATAAAAAGAAGCATACTCTAAAATATCAATAAAAAGTGTAGTATAATAAATAAACCAGAAACATAGTCATTTATTATTATCAAATATTGTGTATTGCACATAATTGCACGTGATATACTTTTGTACAACTGGCAGTGCAGCAGGTTTTACACCAGCATCACCAGAAACACGCAAATAATGTGTTGCACCACCACGTCACTAAGCGATAGGAATTCTTCAGCTCCATTATAATCTTATGAGACCACCATCACATATGCGGTCCATTGCTGACCACATCAATATGCATTTTCCCTTTCTTTTGTCCTTGAATTTCCAGCTGCTAAGCAGGTTTTTGAATGCCTTGTCTCAGAGATTCTTGAAACCTCTTCCTTCACTCCCTAAAGAGATTCTTCTAGGTGCTTAGGAGGAAAGGAAAGAAGAGGGTGGCTCTGAGAAGACGAAGAAGGGACAGAGAGATTCCCTGGGATTGGACACAGAAGAGAAAACACTGTGTGTGTCCCCGCGAGTATGTGTATGTCGTGTGTGTGTGTGTGGGGTCACCTCCAGAGTCAGGAGTCAGGTATCTATGCTATCACTATGTGAAAACAGTGACCATCATCCACCAGTGTCCAGAAAGAAACAGAAATAAATACACCAGAAAATTATAGGGATTTGTGTTTAAATGGCTTGCTCCTATACTAGTTTGTAATGTTGAAACTTTTGAGCATTACTTTCTTCTTAAATAAAAAACATATTCACAAAACAAAGATGATAACCTCTTTTAGTTCTGTTTTACAAAAAGAGGGTGATTAGAAGAGGGCCAGTTGGAGCCACATAATTTAGGTTTCTCAAGCTGTCTTTCTCCTAATTACCGCATGAATTCATCTCAACACCATTATATGATAACTTTAAATATACCCACACATGCTAAAGCATTCCTTGACGTGCAATCCTCTATGTAAAATAATGCTAGACACCACAATAAAAGAAGCCAAACATGTGTTAAAATACAAGGTGAAAATTAATAAGAATGAATTCTCAGAGTGTCTTTTCCACATACTCAATATTGTGCAATTGTGCAAATTTACCAAATTTCTGGTTTCATTCTACATATATAATTGGAAAGCTCTAATCTGGGAGATGTCACCTTAAATAATGTTTCAATTGTTCAATTCTTTGAGAAATCCCAGAAGCTGAAAATATTAATTGATGATAGGTAAGAAAATCACTCACAAAGAAAAGCAACCTGATATCCATTTTAAAACAATGCTGTGATTTGGTTCATCTATCCTTTGCTAAGCCACTCTCAAAATTAACATTGAGTAGGGGTAAATTGTTTTGGCAGTGTTACTTCTGCAAAACAGTAAGTAACTACAGAAAACACAAAGCTTCCTAAATCTTCCTAATTTATGTCTTTACTTATATGCATTTTTAATGAAGAAGTCAAAGTAATTGCTAACTCTGGAGTGGTGGAGTATACAAACCCACTTATTTTTGTTTAAAAACACACAGCTGTCCTTTTGAGAGCCTTCCGGAGGTGAAGTCATATGACTCACCAATGTGGGCAGTTCCCAGCACTTACGGATTACACACAGAATTTTTCCACCACTTGTTCTTTACATTTAGTAGTGAATGGCTAAATTTGGAAATGCTGTGTCTTGTTACTAAAAAATAGCATTACATTCTGTAATCTGATGACTTCTTTTATATTCAGCAAATTTCTGAAACCCAGAGCATAAAGCTGGGTGTAAAATTGTCCATGATAGCCAACTATTGCATCTTTTAACTAGCTTTAAAAAAATAAACTTCCAGAGAAATTGCAGATGTTTTTGTTTGCCAGCTTAGACCTACATTACTCTTCACCGATACCAGGAGGTTTTACTTTGAATGAATGCGGGGTTACGTCCTGGGAAGTCAACAAGATATATAAGAGCATAACTGTAAATAACAAGACATTTTCTCTACCACAAATGGGAAGGTTGGCATTCTACCCAATTATCTGACATGGCAAGTAATGATATTTCCATCAGATAATTTGGGGTGATGAGTGAGTACACAGGGCAAGGAAGAGGCAGCATCTGGGGAGGGAGGGTTGTACCAGCCATGGCTGTTCCTGTGGCCACTTAGCTCACTCCAAGCCTCAGTCTTCTTACCTGTAGAATGGAAATTTTACTGCTTATCATAGATTTAATGTGATCATTGAATAATAATATTATGTATGGAAAATACATAGTCCAGTATCTGGTGCAGAGTCCTTGATGACATCGACCCTCAGGCTGCCAGAGCCTTTTATTTCTGCCTAGACAGAGAACAGAAAGTACCTAAAGATCTACATCCTTGACCACTGACTGACCTTGTGTGAGTATAAATATCCCAGTTCCCCAGCACCAGCCAGGGCATGGCCCACCTGCCTCCAGGACTGCTTCATCTCCCTGGAACTTGGCTTAATAATCCACCTTGGTTTAGCCTTCTCTCCTTCCCGGTCCCACTGGCTGCTCCTATTCTATTTTTGGTTTTTTCCCCCTTGGAGACATTTCTTAGTAAACCACTTTCCCACGAATCCTCATCCGAGCATCTGCTTCTGGGGAACCCTAATCTAAAGTAATGATGAAGAAAGACATCCAGGATAGGAGAAAGATGGATGTGATGGTTAAGTTCATGTGTCAGTTTGACTGAGCCACAGGTGCCCAGATGTTTGGCGAAGCATTATTTCTAGGTGTGTCTGTGAGGGTGTCTCTGGAAGAGATTAACATTTGAATTGGTAGACTGAGTAAAGCACATTTCCCTCCCCAACATAGGCCTCATCTAATCCCTTGAAGGCCTGAATAGAACAAAAGACTGAGCAAGAAAGAATCTCTCTGCCTGACTGCCTTTGAGCTGGGACGTAGGTCTTCTCCTGCCTTCAGACTTGGACAAGAACATACTCTATTGGCTCTCCTGGTTCTCAGGTCGTCAGAATGCAGATCTCAGCACTTCTCTGCCTTCACAATCACAAGAGCCAATTCCTTATAATAAATCTCTCTCTCTCTGTAAATACACACACACGCACACACTTACTTGCACACACGCGCACAGAGGAGGATTCAAAAGTAAAGGTGTTCCTAACATTCTTCATTTCCCTTTGAATTACGGTAAGGATGGAGAGGGGGTGGGGGTGGCAATAAGTGTAACTAGAGGGAGTATTTCTGTGGTAGCTGATGAAGCCAGAACCAGCCCTCCTACATATCCCCAAGGAATATGTAGGGGCACAAAAAAAATGGATCAGAAGATTCACATTCCTTACCTGTTGGATTTCCAATGTGTACAATAACTATACATTTTGCGACGTTTCTCTGTTTTAGTCTAGACTTCTGTTCCTGTGAGCTGCTTAAGGTCAGAGACCACGTGGTCAGGGCTACCTGGGAATCCCCAGTGCTCACAGAATGGTGGATGCATGATTTAGTGGCTGAGTAAACTGATAGAATGAATGTCACAGAATCATCTCATCAATGCCATATTTTGAGCATCATGCTTTATAACACTTTTCTTTTACTAAAGAGAGATTACAGTGTATGACAAAAAGAACAGGAGGCTAGGAGTTGGGAGCCCTGAATCCTGACCACTAAGCTGTTGCTGCCTACTTACTTGACTTAGGACAAGTTGTCAGTTTTTTGAGTTTCAGTTTCCTCACTAAAATATTAAAATATTTAAATTTTTTATATTATTTAGCTTTAAAATTGTATGTTTGCTACTAGAAAACAATCAGCTTGAGAAGAGTAGAAAGCACAATTTTTCTATTTAAATATTGTATAAAATCTTGAAGGATGACCAGTGACCGATCTTGGTACCTGAAGTGTATAAAATTTTGCAGCCCTCTTTAAGACTACAAAATTTTAAATTCAGAACAAGGCACAAAGGTAAATATGAATTTAAATGAGAAAACATCAAAACAAACTATATATTAATAACTCAAAAGTTAAAACATAGCACAAATATCAAAAAGCCAAGAAAATATTATTTTATTAATTAACCACCTGACACAACTTCATTTTCCCAAATTTTTTGGCTGCATACTCTGATTACTTCTTCATATGACAATGATTTTGCAATGTCACAGAAAAAAACAGAAAGATAATTTACTCTTTTCTTTTTCATGACTTAAAGGTTATTTTTTAGTTTATAATGTAGAAAAACTTTTATCGATCTTGATATCAGAGCTTCTAAATTCCACTGTGATATGCTAAGAGAGTTTTCAGCATTTTGAGGCTTCCTCGTTCATGCATCCACCATTCAGCATTTTGCAGTCTTCTTTCACTTAGGTTTTTTTTGTGGCTTCCACCAACATACTTCATACCAATCATATTTGAATGTTGATCTGATTAACAATTATGAAAAATATACAAAATTAAACTGAAATTAAATCATATACTATAGCAAACCAAGTGTATTTTTAAAATGCCACTCTGCAGTGTAGGACAGTACAATTGGGTAATCAAATTCCTCTTCTACCATACATGTCAACTTACTGATATATGTGTGTTAATTTCTCCTCCTGCAAAGTAAATGGATTTTCCAGGGGGATGTTTTTAACTTTTCATTATGAAAACTTTCAAATACAGAAAAACAGCACCATAAGCATTTATATAATTACAGTTATAATTGTTGACTGGATTCAATAATTGTTAACATTTTGCTATATTTACTTCAACAATATATTGTATTTGTCATTTCACAGTGCCATTGACAATTTTGCATGATATTGTCTCTGAACTTGCCAAACTTCCTGAGGTAAAGATGAAGAAGATTCTCTACAACATGATATAATTTGTTTAGGTGTATAAAACATGCAACATCTTACTTAGAGGCATTCACAGTGTAGTACAACAACAGGTTTTCTGATAATTATGAACAATTCTATTTTGTACAATTCCCATAATAGTAGATATAGTGCATATTTAACTGTGTATGCTACTTTAGTCAGTATATTCACAGATACCACCCAACTGGGATCAGGAGTCTGTCCAATCCTTAGAAATGCTTCTTTTTGCTATTCTCAAGTTTTTATATAGACTCCCTGCCCCGAGGACTGCTCTAGAAAGGCTGGCTCTATGCTTGCTTGCACTCCAGGTCAAATAACCCATACGAAATACTCCTGTATATTCCTGAGCATTGACTGTGAGATTTAAAGAATCAAAGGTCCCAGGCATTCCAACACTTAGCAGGTTAGACTTCAGTCCTGCCTGACAGCTTTTCCTGTAGCTAGCTTCTGGAAATGCAGCGGTGAACAAAAGATAGCGGTTGCCCTTATGGAACATAGAGTTCAGTGACCAGGGAGACATTAAACAACATGTTTTTTAAAAAGCAATTGTAAGTAATTTCAAGTGCACAGAGCTTTGCAAAAGAGAAAAATGGAATCTCAAGCATATAAACAGGGAGATCTGTCTGCCTGTCTGTTCATCTATGTAGCTAACAGATACACACACATGCATTTTACTATGAACACTTCAAGCCTTGCTGGCAGTAAAAACATCTTTCGTTAAAAAATAAAAAAGCTTCTTATATAATAGTGCTTGTGAGTAAGACTAGATTTTAAAGTAAGGGAGGCAAGAATCGCAAACATCGAGCTGAACTTCATGGCAACCCAGAGTCGCAGAAGCTGTGCTTATAGAGTCTCTAAAAAACATGGGGAACTAGAAGGTCATCAGTTTTTCAGGGTAGCTCTTTCTACTCAATTAATTCTTTTCACCCCCAGCAGAAGTGTTGTGTCAATATCAATATTGAACATACACTATGTATTGGACATGATTCTAAATGCTTTGTACCTAAGAGAAGGAAAATAAAGCACAGAAAATTTAAGTGATTTCCCAAGTACACAGAGCCAAGATTTGAACATTGGAGTCTAGTTCTAGAACCCTCCCACTTTTAACCATTTATTTCTCTTACTATAGTTACTTAACTTTTCTCTCTTTTGTCGCTACCAGCTAATCACCTCATCCTTTGGCCTGGATGTCACACCCTCTTGATTACACGGAGACTGTCTTCCACAGCCCCTGCCACTGACTTTTTTCCATCAGTGTCTTTATGCCCCATGGACAACTGCCTTTCTTTTTTGTGATTCCAGCCAACACTTCAGAAAGAGAAAATCTAATTGTCTCTATCAACATTCTTATAGTGAGCCACCTCCATTTTCTAAATTTTGGCTATTTAGGTCAGATGCCTATCTGTGTTAGTTATCTATTGCTGCATAACATGTTGCCCAAAAACCAAAACCAAAAACAGTTTTATTTTTATTTTTTTATTTTTTGAAAATACAATATATTAACTATAGTCACCATGTTGTACAATATATCTCTTGCACTTATTCCTCCTATCTACCTGAAATTTTGCATTTTTTGAGCAACATCTTCACAACCCCCTCACCCCAAATGCCTCAGCTTACATGGAATCTAAAAAAGTTGATCTCACAGAAGTAGGAACCCTATATCTTGACAGCATGGCTATCTTTGGAAAATGTAGTCTTCCACAATAACACTAGTCCAGTCAGCAAGGCTGCGGTGGAATAGGCCATGCCATTTAAAACATGGACACATAGAACCAAATATTCATTAATGCCTGTTATTGGCAGGAAGGGGATTTGGAAGTGACCTTGAGAAGGGAGTTTTGGTTATGGTAGACAATCTAGCTTTTGACCACTCCAGGACACACTTATAATAGGGATTAACAAGTTGACAAAGATTAGAGATGAAGAATGGGTCACAGAATAGTTGCCCAGAGAGATGGGAGACCAGAAATAGGAAAGAGATAATGGCACTGATAGAGTTAGATAAGAAATTGTTCATAGAAATATTGATCTATTTTACAATTTCTTTTATGGGCATCACTGGCCTCAAAGTTATAAATCTACATCTCCTCTAGAAACTACGGCACAGTCTGCTAGCTTAAGTGTTAGAAGTATGATTATCCCACTATAAAATCAATAATTGTCTGCTCTAGTAACTACATTATTCTCCAAACATAGTCTGCAGTCCTCTTATACTATGGAGCTTCAGGACCATGAAGCAAAGGGGCTATTTATCTTCAATGTGATATGAGTGTATTTTGAGAGAGAAGCAACTAAATTATTCCACAAAGAGAGTAGTAGATAACTCTGGGTGTTACTCTTTCCCCCTACCCCTTGACTATGTGATATCTGTTCCAACCATTTGGAGAACAGTCAGAAAAAACATTTTCTTCAATTTAAGATTGGGCAAAGAAGATGCTGCAGATTCTATACTGTCCTGAGAGAAAAGAGATTCTATTCATCCTCCTTTTAAAATAATTAATTTGCATGTGTTTTACAAATATGATTGCAATATTTCTCCTATTATAACTGTTCAATTGTAAATTCTCCTATATTAAATTATGGTTATGTTCCCTAATCTACAGTTTGGCAAGTACTTTATATGATAATATTTTTAGAGAATAGACAGCTATCAAGAGACTATGGTCTCCTGAAAAATAGGAACATAACTTGATTCTGAGGAGTTCTAAAATAACACAATCAACCTTTCCCTCTTAGAGCTACAATTTGCAGTTAGATTTACAGGGGCCTTAGATGGCTTGTTTTATTGTTGTTTTCAGAAAATTATCTTCTTAAAAAGATCATATTATGAAGTGGGGGTTTTTTTTTTTAAAGAAGATAGATCATTCATTGCTTTTTGATTATAAGGTGATGCATTTTTTCTTTATATTAAATTTGAAAGCTAAAATCACTGACTTCGGATAGATAAAATGTGAATAGAAGCTTCTCTTTCAGGGCATTCCCCTCATGTGTCATTAATAGCCTAGGCATGAAATTATGGAAATCTGCAGCAAGGCCATTTTCTTCTCTCCCCAACATCTCAGGCATACTTTTCAATGACCCCAAAAGATAGTTCTTTGAGAAGACCCGTCAAATTGATAAACTACTAGCCGGGCTGTAAGGAAAAAAGTAGGGAAGACACAAATGACCAATTCCAGGAATAAGACAGAGGACATCTCTATAGATTTTAGGATTAACAAAAGGATTATATGGATAATTAAAATTTTATGCCAGTAAATTTGAGAATCTAAATGAAATAGACAAATTCCTTTGAGAACACAAATAACAAAAAAATCACTGAAGAAGAAATGCTGACCTGAATAACTCTATATATATTAAAGAAACTGAAGTTGTAGTTTAAAAATCTCCCCACAAAGAAAACTCCAGGCCTAGATGGCTTCACTGGTGAATTCTATCAAAAATTTAAGAAAGAGACAATAGCAATTCTATGCAAATCCTCTCAGAAAATTGAAACTCATTCTGTGAAGCTAAAATTACCATGACATCGAAAGAAAAGATATTACTAAAAAAGAAAACTATAGATTAATATCCCTCATAAACATGTACACAAAAATCTGCAAATATAATTCAACAATCTATAAAAGGGATAAAATATCATTACCAACTTATCCCAAAAAATGCGAGACTGGTTCAACACAAAAATTAATCAATGAAATTCACCATATCTACATATTAAAGAGAAAAAAACCATACAATCATCTCAATAGATGCAGAAAATGTCTTTGACAAAATTCACCATCTGTTCATAATAAAAACCCTCTGAGAATTAAGAATAGAGAAGAACACCATCAACCTGATAAAGGATATCTAGAAAGAAACATGTAAGTAACATTATATTTAATAGTGAAAGACTGTTTCCCCCTAAAATCAAGAACAAAGCAAAGATGTCCACTTTCACAGCTTCTATTCAAAATTGTACTAGTGGTCTTATCCAGGGCAATAAGGAAGGAAAAAGTAATAAAAGCCACCCAGAATGGAAAGAAAGAAAACAGTCTCTTTATTCAGATGACACGATTGTCCACATAAAAAAAATCTCAAAGAATTTATTAAAAAGCTGTTTTAATGACTAAGTAGGTTTAGCAAAGTTGCAGATACAGGCTAAATATACAAAAATCAATCACAGGTTAATATACTAGCAATGAACAATTGAAAATTTAAATAAAAAGTACAATTTAAAATAGCTCCAAAGATATGAAATACTTTGATATAAATCTTACAAAAGATGTATGAGATCTATACATTGAAAGCTACAAAGCATTGATGAAAGAAATCAAAGGAGACCTAAATAAATGACAAGATATACTATCTTAATGTATTGAACAGCTCAATTTTATTAAGATGTCAATTTTCTCAAAACTCATCTATAGATATTTACAAATATGTGCAAATTAAACAACACAGTACTAAGTAATCTCTGGGTCAAAGAGAAAATCACAAAAAAACAGGAAATATTTGAGATAAATGTAAATAAAGATACAACCTACAAACACAGGATGCAACTAAACAAGGACTTAGAAAAAAATTTATAGCTTAAAAACCTATATCAACAAAGAAGAAAGATCTTAAATCAACACTGTAACCTTCCATGTTAAGACACTGGAAAAAGAAGAACTTTAAACCCAGAACAAGCAGAAGAAAGGAAATTATAAGGACTAGAGGGAAAATTAATGAAATAGAGAACATAAAATCAATGGAGAAAATCAATGAAACCCAAACTTAGTTATTTGAAAAGATTAATGAAATTGAGAAAATTTTAGATAGACTGATCAGGGAAAAAGAGGAAAGATTCAAATTACTAAAATCAAGAATGAAAGAGAGGACATTACTACTGATCTTACAAAAATAAAAAGGTTTATAAGGGAATACTAACAACAACTGTATGCCAACAAATTAGGTAACTTAGATGAAATGGAAAAATTACTAAAAAATTTACAAACTATAAAAATGGACTCAAGAAGAGATAGAAAAGCTGAATAGACTTATAACTAGTAAAGAGATTAAATTAATTTTAAAACTACATAAAAAGAAAACTCCAGGCTTAAATGGCTTCACTGGTGAATTATACCAAGCATTTAAAGAATGTATACCAATTCTTCATAAACTTCCCCAAAAATAAAACAGCAAGGAAATTTCCCAACTCATTCAATGAGGTCAGTATTACCTTGATTCCAAAACCAGACAAATACAGCACAAGAAAAGAAAAATGCAGACCACTATATGTTGTGAATATAGACACAAAAGCTCTTAATAAAATACTAGCAAATAAAATAAATATATAAACTGGAATTTATCCAAGGAATGCAAGGTCAGTTTAGTATCTGAAAATCAATTAATGTAATAAGGAATTCTTAATGAAATAAAGGACAAAAACCACATGTATATGCATTAATGGAATAAAGTTGAGAGTCCAGAAATGAACCCTTATATTTATGATCAATTGATTTTTGACAAGACTGCCAAAAAAATTCAATGGGGAAAGAATAGTCTTTTTAACAAATGGTGCTGGGACAACTGGATATCCACTGAAAAGAATGAAGTTTGACCTCTACCTCACACCATATACAAATATTTACTCAAAATATATTAAAGACCTAAGTGTAAGAGCTAAAATTATGAAACTCTTATTAAGAAACATAGGTATGCATGTTTGTAACCTTAAATAATGCAATGCTTTCTTAAATATGACACCAAAAGCACAAGCAACAAAAGAAAATATTTAACATTATCAAAATTAAAAACTTTTGTTTTTCAAAAGATACCATCAAAAAGTAAAAAGACAACCCAAAGAATAGAAGAACATTTTTGCAAATTATATATCTTATAACAGGCTTGCATCTGGAATATATAAAGAATGATTACAACTCAAGAATAAAAAGAGAAATAACCCAATTAAAAACAGGCAAAGGATATCAGTAGATATTTCTCCAAAGAAAATATATAAATGGCCAATAAGCACATTTTAAAAAGTTCAACATCATCAGCCACCAGGGAAATGCATATCAAAACCACAATAAGATGCTACTTTACAATTACTAGGATGGCTATAATAAAAAGGGTTGGTGAGGATATGGAGGAATTGGAACACTCATACGTAGCTGTTGGGATTTTAAAATGAGGCAGCTGCTTTGAAAAAGAGTCAGGTGGTTCCTTAAAAGGTTAAACACAGAGTTATACTATGATCCAGCAATTCTTCTCCTAGATATATACCCAAGAGAAATGAAAACATATCTTCACAAAAAACTTGTGTATGATGTTCATGACAGTATTACTCATAATAACTAAAAAGTGGAAACAACCCAAACATCTACCAACTGATGAAAAAATAAAATAGTCTATGTCCTTAAAGTTTAGCAGTTTAGGCAATAAAAAATGAAGCACTGATACATTATACAACATGAATGAATCTTGAAAACATTGTGTTAAGCAAAAGGACCAATAAGAAAGAACCATATATTATATTGTTCCATTTATATGATATGTCCAGAAAGGCAAACCTATATAAAGTAGACTAGTGGGTACCTAGAACTCGGAGTGGGAGGTTTGGAGTGTTGACTAAGAGGTGCCAGGTTTCTTTATGGTGTGATTAAAAGTTCTAAAATTGTGGTGATGATTGTCCAACTCTGTGAATATATTAATAGCTAATGAATTGTACATTTCAAATGGGCAAATTGTGTGGTATATGCACTATTTCTCAATAAAGCTATATTTAAAAACTAATCTATAGATTCAAAGTAATTCCAATCAAAATCCCAGCCAAAATAATGTTTTTAGAAATCAACAAAAAATGTTTTTTAGAAATCAACAATTTGATTCCAAAATTTCTATGACAAAGCAAAGGGATTATGCTAGCCAAAACTATCTTGAAGAAAAAGAACAAAGGTAATATACTCACTCTACCTGATTCCCAGACCCACTATAAAGATACAGAAATCAAGACACTGTGGTATCAGTAAAAAGACAGACATAGATTCATGGAACAGAATAAAGCATCTACAAATAGACCCTCACTTATATAGTTAATTGATTTTTGACAAAGGTGCAAAGCACATTGCCAGAGGAAAGGTAGTCTTTTCAACAAATGGTGCTAGAAAATTGCATATCCCTGTGAAATAAATAAATAAATAAGCAACAAACCTTGATCTGTACTTCATACTGAATACAAAAGATCTGAAAAGATATTTCACCAAAGAAGATACACAGATGGCAAACGAAGACATGAAAAGATACTCAACGCCATTAGACATTAGGGAAATGTAAATTAAAACCACAATGATATACCACTATATTCCTAATAGAGTGGCTTTTAAAAATGACACTATCAATTGTTGGCAATGGTGCTGAACAACTGGAACTCATATACTACTGGTGGAAATTTAAAATGTTATAGTTATTTGGAAGTTTCTTATAAAATTAAACATAAATTTAGCATATCATTTATAAATCCCTTCTTAGATATTTAACAAGTGAAATAGAAACCTATGACCACACAAAAACCTAGGTGCAAATGTTTAGATAGGTTTTATTAGTAATCACCAAGACTAGAAACAATCAAAATGCCCTTCAACTAAGAGATGCATAAACATAGTAGGTTACATCAGTATGATAGAATACTACTCAGTAGTAAAAAGAAATGCAGTACTGATATGCACAACATGGATAAATCTCAAATGCATTATGCTAAGTGAAAGAATCCAGACACAAAAGGCTACAAATTGTATAATTTCCTTTACATGGCATTCTTGGAAAAGCCAGACAATAGGGAGAAAACAGATCAGTGGTTGTCAAGGGCTGGAAAAGGTGGACAGATTGACCACAAAGGAGCATGGGGAAACTGGTAGAGTAGGGTGATGGAAACATTCTACATTGATTTTGGTAGTGGGTTTGTCAAAACTCACAGAATTATACATGAAAAATTGTGAATTTTACTATAGGTAAATTATACCTAAAAATGGATAAAAGAAAATCAAGCAATTAGGGACATTTGTGAACTAGACAAATTTTTATAAGTATTTTATTTTCAATGTTTTTGCAATTCAATGACAGCTGATTTTATGTAATAAAAACATTCATGACATAACTCAGATTCATTTTCTAAGTTTCAGCTTTGACAGATTATATTTTATTTTTATCTTTTTTTTTATTTCAAAATATTATGGAGGTACAAATGTTTTTGGTTACATGGATCACTTTTGTAATGCTTGACTCATGGCTGTAAGTGTGCCTATCACCCAGATAGTGTTCATTGTACCCATTAGGTAGGTTTTCACCCATCCCCTCCTCCTCCCTCCCCTCTGCTTGATTTCCACAGTTTTACTTCCCTCTGTGCACATGTGCCCTCATCAGTTAGTTCCAGTTTAATAGTGAGTACATGTGGTGTTTGTTTTTCCATTCTTTAGATACTTCACTTAGGATAATGGTCTCAAGTTCCATCTAAATTGTTGCAAAAGGCATTAATTCATCCTTTTTATGGCTGAGTATACTCCATGGTATACATATACCACATATTATTAATCTACTCATGAATTGATGGGCACTTGGGTTGATTCCACATCTTGGAAATTGTGAATTATGCTGCAATAAATATTTGAGTGCAAGTGTCTTTTTGAAAAAATGATTTCTTTTCCTTTGGGTAAATACCCAGTAGAGGGATTGCTGGATCGAATGGTAGGTCTACTTTTAGTTCTTTGAGGAATCTCCATACTGTTTTTTATAGAGGTTGTACTAATTTGCAGTCCCCCCAACAGTGTATAAGCCTTCCTTTCTCTCTGCATCCACAGCCAGCATCTATTGTTTTGGGACTTTTTAATAAAAGCCCTTCTCGCTGGGGTAAGGTGATATCTGACTGTGGTTTTAATTTGCATTTCTCTGATGATTAATGATGTTGAGGATTTTGTCATATGTTTATTGGCCATGTGTCCATCTTCTTTTCATGTCTTTGGTCACTTTTTAATGGGGTTGTTTTTTCCTTGCTGATTTGCTTGAGTTCTTTGTAGATTCTGGTTATTAGACCCTTATCAGATGTATAGCTTGTGAATATTTTCGCCCATTCTTCAGGTTGCCTATTTGCTTTGTTGATTATTTCCTTAGCTATGCAGAAGCTTTTTAATTTAATCAAATCCCATTTATTTATTTTTGTTGTTGCTATAATTGCCATTTGGGTCTTAGTCATAAATTCTTTCCCTAGGCTGATATCTAGAAGACTTTTTCCTACATTTTCTTCTAGAATTCTTACGGTTTCATGCCTTACATTTAAGTCTTTTATCCATCTTGAATTGGATAGCCACATGCAGAATAATGAAACAGGATCCATATCTCTCACCACTCACGGATTTTATTATGTGACCATGATCCAATACCATCCCAGTGAGCTGAGTGAGTTTTCAAGATGTCAGGCCACAAGACAGACTTTTAATGGCAGAGGGGCTTTGGGGGAATAGAGCAAAGTGGTGATCTATTCCAACACTGTGGAACATAAATCTGCTCTTGAATAAGCAGCTCACTTTCAGCTAACTTTCCTTGATATCTGTGGGTTTAAAGAACTGGTATTTTGTTTCTCTTCCCCTCTTAGTATTTTAAACATACTTATGGTGAAAGCAACAAAAAAAGAGTAATTGAATAGATGCTTATGTGTTTTCTTTAACATAATTGTAGTTCAATTAATGAAGGAGATACTTTTAGAGGATACAACCTCTGTGGTGGAAATGTCCAGAGGTTAAAATAATATAGAGGCTATGGAGATGTGCTCACAGGTCTGGTATTTTCAAGATAAAAATATTGTCATATTCAACAAAGGCAAAGACAAAAAACTTTATAGGTTTTTTCAAATTTATATGTTTAGACCAAAAAATTATATAACTTTAATGAGGAAACATAAATTTTGATATCTCACTAAACTTTATTTTATATTTATATCATCATCTGTTTACTATTTTCATCTGAGCAAACCATAATCTGAGAATTTCAGTAATGGAAGAGATATTAGCTAAATAACCCTTGTCCTTTATATATAAGGAACCTGAGGTTCAGAAAAACAAAACAGTTAACAAAGATTATGTACATAGTTAGTGCCAGAATTAAGGCTAAAATTCAGGTCACCAGATTCTTCAAGAGTTTTAAATTATAGTTTTTAAGGCTAACACTAACCGCCCTTAAAGTAGAAAAGAAAATGGGCAGGATGAGAAAAGTTTAAAGTCTTTTTATTACCAAATTTCTAAGTTATTAAAGCCCAAAATTTAAGGTCATGCTTACAGAATCAGAAAAGATAAAATTCAATTTGGTAATATATAAAATAGAAGTTAAGAAAAGTGATTAAAGAAAGAGAAGATTCCGTTTATGTTATCCAAATTAATGACCACTTTCCTGAACACCATTTTCCTTTTTCAGTTTTACTACAGTGGTTTAAAATATGCAGCTTTCATTTTAGAACATGTGTCCAATTTTGAATTTTACATAATCATTAGTATAGGCACCTTCAAGTCAAGCACACTAATGTCCTTCTAGAAAGGGTCCTTGGAGAATTGATAATAGAACAAAGTCACTGAGTTTATTTCTAAATGATTTATGTAATTAAAGTTTAACATAATTGGACATGAATTGTTATTGGAGTTTCATTGCTGTGTTCTGGAGTGCACATGGTGGGAAACTTTTAGTCATAAAGCATCTCTCTCTCAAGGATGTAAATGCCTTTGACATTGCTGGATGATTCTGTCACTGAGGGAATGGGCACCATCTGTCCCTGCTTAGTTGTGCTGAGAATGTTGACCTGACAGCACACAGCAAAACTGGAGAAGCCTGAAAGAGTATCTTCATTCCTTTTCAATCTAGTAATAAGTTATCTGAAGTGTTGCAAAACCGTGAGTTTGTCTGTTAAATGAGGACAGTAGAATTATTGTCAGTCTGGAAAAGATTAATTATGGGAGTTTAGAAAGAGAAAGACTTACACAGAAGCTATCTGAGTTCAGAACCCATAACCTTTTCCAGCTGTCATATAGGAGTAAAGTGGAGAGACAGAGATTCTCTATTTGCTGAGGATATAATTGAGACCACTGAGTTAAAGACCTGGGTGAGCAAACATATTAGTATGAAAAAAGGTTACATTGATGAGGGTGTGGTATAGTTAGATTAGAACAATGGTGTACTTAATTCACAATAAACTTGGGAGGATAGGTTTGTAATCATAGTTCACCTTTCATTTTAGTCTATGGTAGTTAAAATGAGTAGAGAAGTGGACACAGATGTCAGACATTTGGTAAAGGCTTTATTTCCTCTGACCCACATGTCTAATTTTATAAGTAGTCTATTATCTCAACTTACATTACATATGTGTAGCTAATTAACTCATCATATTTTCCCTGCTACATTCTCTTCCTCCTCCTTCTGTGCTCCCACTTTCTATTAATGGCACTAGCATCACGTCAGTTCAAAATCTTGGAATCACTTTAAATATCATCTCTCTCCCATCAATTGATTCCACTTACAGAATATGTCTCCAAGTTGTTCCCATCTCTTTGTTTTCAATATTGCAAATACAATCCAATCCTTTCTTTCTTAATATGTGTTTACTCTCTCAATATTAGCTCGCTGGAAAAAAAATATTTGCTAGCTGAATTCCCTATCCTCAAACCTTCTCTCTGCACTCTGATTTATAGTTCATTTTCCTAGAGAACAACTCTAGTCCTGCTATTTCTATGATCTAAAATCTTTGGTAAGCTCAAACTATCTACTGAAGAAAGCCCACTACAAGCAGGCAATCAGGGCTTCCCATTCAATGACTCCATGTTATGTCCTACATCCTCCTTCATTCTCCCTGTCCTTAGTGTCCTTGCCTCTATACTTTATTTAAGACGTTTCCTCTGCCTGGAATGCTCTGTCACTTTCCATTTGTCATTTAAGACCTAGACCAAATCTCATGTCCTCCACAGAACTTTCTTGGGCCACAAAGCTATGAACATCTTTTTACCACCCGAATGTTCACAGAAGGGGGCTGAAAGGTATCCACCTATAAGAATATTATGAGGACTAGGCAATGACATCATAGAATCATTGGCTAACATGTGTATGTTTGCAGTTCAGACCACTATATTAAAAAGAGTGATAGGTGGCCAGTACAACCCCCTACCCTAAGATGCTGTCCAAGGAAGAGTCTGCAAAATAAAGATTGCTGAGCTTCATCCCACGCTTGGAAGTTTGATTCAATCCATAATAAAAAGAAGTACTATTGAACACTTAAGTACAAAAAACATATAAAAAAGGGAAAACATGTTTTTAAAAGGAAAAAAATGACTGGATAATCCATCAGATTTTTTTACAAGATAGATAAGCAGAAAAGTGGGTATGATAACCAATGTATATGATTGTTAGGTTTCCATGGCAAAGGACTGTCTGCTCCCTCTCATGCCACCTCATACACTCTATAACAATCACACAATGTTTTTCTTAATTCTCTTAATAAGCCATGCCTTTTCCTATTTCCTTACCTTTTCATTCTCTTCTTGGTTCTCTGGGCAAAATTAAATATTACTTTTTTTTTGAAACCTTCTCCCAAAGCAGAGAAATGAATTCACTTTCTTCTTTAATTTCCTGGCACATTGTTCCTAATATTTCTATTATGATACCCTGTACAATGGTGTCCTAATTTTTTTTTTAAAATATTCCTCTACTTATGGGTGAACAATTCAGTAGCAACTGAATTAGTATTCAATCTTTGTATCACTAGAATCTAGTAAAATGCCTAACACTTAGTAGGTGCTCAATAAATACTGGATAAATGAAATAATAAATGAAAATATGGTAGGTACTACTAACCCTAAGTTTCAAAAGAAAATGAGGCTCAGAATTTAAACTACTTGCTCATATTCAGCCAACTTATCAGTAGGAGAGCTAAGGTATAAACGCAAGTTTTCTTATTCCAAGGCCAATGCTCATTTCTCAAATAGACTGACTTACATGAACTTGTTTGCCAAATCCTTGAATATTCAAACTAGGTGACACTCTTGGAGTTTTAACTAGCTTGATTTTTAAAAAGCAAGAGTCATCTTTATGGAGAGGCAGAACTACAATAGGCTTTAAATACAAATAGCTGCATAAAAACAATTACATTCATGTATGTTGCACATTCACAACTAATTACAATATTCAGGTAAAGCAAAAAACATAAAAACAATACTTCACATGGAGAAAGCCATGTTCATCCGCAAATCTGCCCTTCATGTGACTGTCAGACAGGTAACTGGACTCAATGGATCCGGGTCTGAACCAATATTTGATTCAACTACATTTCAGCATGATACAGTGAATGTGGGGTGCCCCTCAGTGTTTGTGGTACTAAGAGAATATGAAATGATTAATTCAGCCTGCTAACTGTACCAATTTATTATTTTAGTCAGGCAAACAAACTGTGCAACTGGGATTCAAAACAAATTGATTATTTCAGGTTACTTGAGATTGTTTTAAGTGCTTACAAGCAGAGTAATAGTCAAATCTCAGGTCCACATTGTGAACTGATTAGCCATGTAGCCCATTTCACAATTGATTCCAGCTGTGTCTACAGGCATGGCTCTTGAGCGATTCCAAGAAACATTTCCACATACCAGCACTATCCTTCTAAACGGCAAGACTATTGGCAGAGATAAGAAAAATTGATTATTGCACAAAGGGAAGTAAAACTCAGTGGAAATCAGCCAGGGGAGAAGTGGGAGGGTGGGGGGGGAATAAACCAACTTAATGGTACTATGAACACTATTTGGGTGATGGGCACACCTATAGCCGAGACTCAAGCGTAACAAAAATGATCCATGTAACCTAAAACATCTGTACCTCCTTAATATTTTGAAATATAAATAAATAAGAAAAATTAGTTATTCTACTTGTACTGGTATTGAGGTAAAACATTCTAAGTTTGACAAAAAAAGAGCAAAACATTTCTAAAGGAACCATTTGGCCCCATTCATAAAGACAGGAATTCCTTTATTATTGGATTATTTTATTTACCATATAATATGACATTGGCTATTTTGGGAATGACAGTTCAGATGACGTGTATCATTGGTGTGATGTATTGTAGCCAGGTCTGCTCTTACCAGATTCTCTTCTTAAGCATTCTTTTTCTGTACTAATTTTAAAGAAACATTATGCAATTTGCTGTCAATTCATGCAGAACTGTTGAAGTGTGATGTCATTTTGGTCAAAATTAGATTGCATAAATTCAGAAACCCTAACCTGAAATCAATTTCTCAGATTACTAGATTTACATATTAATAACTCCTTGGGTATTTTTCTGTTCACCAGCTGTAATTGCAACCAGAATTTATGGCTTGAGATCTTTTAAAATCCAAATGCAATGGCCAATTGCTTAAAGGCTGGAGCCTTGCCACACTGCCACAGAGACCCTCAGCAGACACAAATCTAGAAGACCGGGGCTTTTATTTCACTATGCTTCCCCCCACGGATGGTTCTCACCACATTATTTGATACATACTTATATACTCCCAGCAAACGCCAATGCCAAATGATGGCCACAAGAAAGTATTTAGAGCCCCTTGATTCAAAATGTGTTCGCTTTTCTACTCATGTTCATCTTTATCATGATATATACATAAATATGAAGAAATCAGAAATTTTCTCCTTGGATTCAACTTGCCAGTTTCCATAGTATCTGTGAATTGAAAAAGGAAAAAAAAACTGAAATTTGGTTTGTGTGTGTATGTGTATTTTAAGCTATGAGTTTTGGGTGCTCTACCTCCTCTGAAATAGCAGGATCTCCTGCAGAGGGAAGGAGTTAGTGAAGATGATTTTGATTCACTCAAATCATGTTTATTCCCTCAGCAGCTGGGAAAAGCAAGCCTTGTTTGGTGACGTATTTTTCAACTCAGTGAAGAGAGTTTTTATTTCCATGTACATGCTTAATGGTCAATTAAAGAGACATTCCAAAGGCTGCAGTAGGTTGGTTTTAATTCAAAATTCTCTTGCCCTTATTTAACAGCAAAACGAATCGGAGCACATTTTCTGTTGAAAATCTCTTTCAAAGAAGGCCTGTGCAATGCACAGTTTACTTAGACAATGTTTAATCTGAAACCAGGGAATGAAGTCTCCAGCCAGAACACAACTGAGCTGAGAAACAGAGCCAGAGACTAAGGGGACCAAAGGGAAAATTGTATTATTCGAAAATTTTTCCATATTACATTTAATTCTTCACATAATTTTTCAGTGACTGCTCTGCACAAAGCACAATGATAGTTACTGCAAGGGATGTCCAGACGTAAAATCAGATCCTACATCTTTATCTTGTCAAGGAAGGCTCAGACAAGTTCACAAACAATACAAGGTAGTAAGTGATTGCAATAGGAGAGATGCAAACGAAGTACTGTGGAGTTCAGAGATCAGAAAAAGATCCCATTTATATGAGTAGATAATAAAAGCCTTTGTGGAATATATTCATATAAGATGGACTTAAGAAAGAGGAAGATTTTGATAGGCTAAGGGAGGGGGTGATTTCCTAGGTAGATGAGAAATAAGAACACAGGGCAGAGGCATGGGACAAGTGTGGAACATTGCATAGTTAGGTTGCTTTGGAAACTTACACCAAAAGAAGACCAAAGGGAGACACTATTAGAACATTTTGGGGGGTCATATCTGAGAGCACTTGAAAGCTCTAAGGGATTATTTTTCACTGTTTCTGTTCATCTTGAAGACATCTTCAGTGAGGAGCTGATTCCTACTTATTTTGCTGTTAAAGGCAGAAGATTTAGAACTAAACCATAGTTTAAAGCTATAGTCTTTGCAAGGGCTCATTCATATTAGATGCCTACATGACAAGATAAACTTGGAAGTGAAATCAGTGGTTAATCAGGATTTATTGTAGTAAAATAGGCAGTATATAATCTGGGTTCCAAATCCATTTGATTCCCTCCTCCATTTGACAATAATAACAGTGACAGTAATAATAATAACAACAACCACAACTATTTATTGAGAACTGTACTTACTGTGTGACAAGTGCTTTACTTACATTATTTCATTTCATTTTTACAACTGCCCTATGAAGTGAATACTCTTCTTGTTATTTTATAAATGAATTAACACCTCAAATCTACCAAGTAAACACCTAAGAAGCCAAGTCAAACTGACCAAACTCCACGTGCTTGGACACTACTCTCTCCTGCCTCTCACTTGGATGCCAGATAATTCTTCCTCCTTCATTGTTGATGAAGCATATTTGTTGAAACAGAGCCTCGGAATGGCCTCACCAAACCAATTCCTCCTGAGACGAGCACCTCTGATTTTGGAGAAGTCTGTGGAGTGTGTTAATAGTTCTCCACGTCTCCACATCTGAGACTACCTGAGACAGTTGACCGCGTACCATAATGGGTACAGCGTGGGCTCTGGGGACAGGCTGCAAGGTGCAAATGCTGACCTAACCACACATCAGGTATATTCTTTATTTCTATGTAAGCACAGTCCCTGATAGAATAAGTGACTTTCCAAGAGACCCATAGAAGTTCAAAGGCAAAGCATCTAAAATTATGAGTCTTTTTCAGGTCTCTAGCCAGGAGATCATAAATCATTTGCAGAGTACAAAATAAAGTTCCGTCCTAATTACAGAAGAGGAGGAATGCAATTATATTTTAAAACCTACTCTTGCATCATGGAAAACTTTCATCTGTTCTGTTTAAAATGTCAGAACTATTCTTTTTTGTGGCTGCTCAGCTTTGTGGTAACTAGGTAAGAAGCGCATGGTGATGCTGACAAGGTAAAGAAACGGAGGTGGAAGATGGACTGAAGGCTAGTCCAGCAGCTAAAAACTCGTGCACTCCTACTTTAGATGACCATCAAATTCTCTGCTTTCAGTAGCATTTGAAAACTGCAATTTTGTTCAGATTGCAGATACATAGGAGGAAGAAATATCTACGTTTTTATCTACACTTATCTTCCAAAAGTTTCTCAGGTGGTCCTCAAAAGCTTAAAATACTCTCTTTTAGGTCATACATGATAGGCTGACCATATGCACCTCTTTTTGCTCAGATCTGCCCCATTCTTGCCCTCCCTTCCTCTGCTCTGTGTTGCAGGGCATCACATTTCCCAGCTCACTTGCCCTCTAGCATGTAGGCAGGCTTGGCCAGTGGACGGGAGGCAATGATGGAAGATCAGCAGGCAGGCTAAGGAACAAGGCCAGGGGATTTTTCACCTTCTCTCTCTGCCTCCAGTGGCATCTTTAGCACCTACTCCGTCTCCCCCATGATTCTAGCTCCCAACAGACAGCCCCACACTCTAGGGTTCCAGCTCCCACTGCACAGCGCCAGCTTCTGGGCTCTGGTAACGCCGTATCCCCTGTTGCCCTCCAGCCCAGGTGTGTGATAGTTTCCTGTTGTTAATCGGGTTTGCTCACCACCTGTTTTGTTCCTTGGCTCTTACATCACCGGTGTAAACAGTGTCCAGTATTAGATTCCCTCTGATTGAAATGTTCACATTGACTATTTCCCACCTGGACTCTGACTGATCCATGGTATTACCCCTTAATCCAAATGCTGTTGGTCAGGGTTCTTCTTGCCACAGTGTTAAGCAGGCACTTTATTTTCCACATTTCCTACCTTTCCTTCTGCATCTGCATCTTATTTCAGTGGGGTCCCAGTGGCTTCACAGTATCAGTAGATTTTGCAGAATCACTAATGACTCATCTTTCCTTTTCTAATCTGTGACTTCTCAGAGTACCCACTGGCAAGTAATCGGAACGTTAACCCATTATCTTAATATCTGACAATATCTTGCTGTGGAATCCTTCCTAGGGTTATTTGCTTAAAAATCACCATTTCCCCTTTAGTCTATTTTTGCTGCTATGAAAGGATACCTGAGACTGGGTCATTTATAATGAACAGAAATGTATTGCCTCACGGTTCTGGAGGTGAGGAAGTCCAAGATCAAGGGCTGCATTTGATGAGGGCCTTCTTGCTGCATAACCCCATAGCAGAAAGCAGAAGGGCAAGAGAGAGAAAGAGGGGGCTGAGCTCACCCTTGTCTAATGGCACCAGTAGCCTACCCATGCGGATGGAACCCTCAGGACCTAATCACCTCTTGATACTGTTAAAGTATTAATACCCCAATACTGTTAAGGTAAAGGTCTCACTTCTTAATACTGTTACAATGGCCATTAAATTTCGACACAAGTTTTGGAGGGGACAAACATTCAAACCACAGCATCCTCCAAAGCCAGAAACCTTCCCACTTAGCTTGTATATTTCAGTAGCCTTTTACTGTCTTAATCACTCTGGCTCAAAATGCTATAGTAGAATTTAAATTCACCCTTATCATTGTTCTTACAAGCTATTAGTTTCCACCAATAGTTAATCTTCATAGTGGTCCCTGCGTTCTCTCTCCTTTCAACATCACTGCCACCCTCAGGCCCACTTCACCTTCAACTGGATGATTTTGTGATGATCACCTGGACTTGTTTGTCTGCCTCTAACTCTTCCAAATTCTCATCAATCCCATGTAAAGTTTAATCAGCCTTAACATCATTTTCATAGTTAGTTCTTGATCATAAGCTTTGTTTTCCTTATATAGCTTATAGGACAGTTCAAATTTAGCTTGGCATTTAAGATCTCCACACTCAGTCAAAATATACATTCCCAATAGTAGTTCCCACTCCTTTCTAACATGTAAAACTCTCCTCCAGTCACATGAATATCATGAGTTATACTGCTTGTGATTTACCTCTCTGGAAGATGATCTCCAAGACAGACAGCACAGTCAGTGAGCAATACAGTTGATTTTTGAGTCCACAAACCCATATACGCTCACAAAGTGTTTACAAGTCCTAAAGGTAGTTAGTTGTAGTGTTCTGTAGATTTGGTATCTAGTCCTGGCCCATATTGAATCTTTTGGGTTTTTGAAAGAATGAGTCAGGTCTGACACAGAAGGAGGCATGCATACAGGGGACTGAATTTGAATTAGAAGAATCCAAGGCAAATATAATAATATAATATCTTCTCTTTCTGACATATCCATTCTCCATATATCCCCTGCATTCTAAACATGAATTAGGCTCCTAGAGGCTCTTTGGATGAAGAGATAACTAGCCCATAGCAAATTAGATCCCTTGGGAAGAACTACTCTGGTCTCTACAGATCCCATAAATTACTTCAAGAAAAAGCAGGGTCTTAGAAATGAGATGAGGCACTTTGGGTGGGTTGGAGTGTGGTTGAACAGAGTGCCCTGTGGCCAGGCAACTGGGCTCTGACATTAAAAACCATTAAAATATTGGGCTTTGGTCTCACTAATATCTATAAGAATTTTTTGAAGGGCAAGTAAGCCAGCTGTTGATATTTATGAGTCTTCTATAATATGATCAGGAAAGAAAATATGAACTCAAACAATTTAATATTACCCATAAATATACTGCTAATTTATCTCAGTTAATGAGAGCTTCCAAAATAGTTCCTAAATCTTTTGCTGAACATCTGTGCTAAATGTGGGTGGTTATGATAGTACCAAATAAACTCATTTTTTGCTAATTTATTGCCATGAGTTAAAATTTATAACACAATTCTTTTATTAAAAATAAGGTGCTAAAAATCACAGAACATAACTATTTATATGAAGAACTATTATCATGTTTTCTTTATTATGGTGTTTTTTGGTGAAATTCAATATTCTAAGGATTAGTTTAGAAAATCTCTTAGATAAAAAAAATCACAGAAATCCTCATAGATGAGTGAAAACCTGAAATTATTTGCCTGCGACTAATGGCACCTAAAGTTGGCATAGCTAATTTTGATTCTCTTCAGGTGAAGTCATCCCTTGGCATTCATCATCTTCTCTCCCTTCCAGCTGGAGTTGATCTGCTCCTTTATTTCCCAATACTAAGCCAGGAGGAAAATCTAGAGCAGTAAAGGGGTATATGTATGAAGCAGCTGGAGCCTTTACTTTGCTTATATGTTCAAAGCTGAAAGATTATCAGCTTCTATGGTTCTTACAGGTGATTTTACAATATACCAACCAAATCATTAGTCCCTGCACCATTTCCCTTAATGCATTCAACCTTGTGTATTTGGAGGGCAGGAAGACTGAGAGTGACAAAAGTAGCCAGTGCGTGACCTAGACTCTTCATGGAACAGAAGGTCACTACAGGAGACTCTGCAAAGTCCCTTCCAAGACCCCCAAGTCTCTTCAATAACCACAAATATTCAATCTTCATTGTAGGTTAAATACCTTGGATAGTTCTTGAGAGAAAAGATTAAGTTCAAAGGGAATATATAATACATACATACATAATCACAGGAGAAAATGAACCCTTTGATTAATATAGGATTATTTTTATAAACTTAGACCTGAAGGAATAATAAGTATTGACGGGGGGTGGGCATGGAAAAAATCCTATAACTTAGAAGCCAAATAAAGAAATTTATATATAATCAAAACATAAGAAGTAACAGAAAAAATGAGAAGCAAAGATAAAATTAATAGCCAACCTCTATATTTTTAAATCATTAAAATGGCTGAAAAAATCAGATTAAAGATTTGGAACTTGATCATTATAACGGAAAATTGCAAACTCTTTCTGAAATCAGGAGAAAAGAAATCCTAGGATGCATACATGTACAACTAAAAATTTATACTATCTAGATAATATAAGGCAAAAAAAAGTCACTTTTTTTGTTTAATTCCCAAATATTTAAGTCTCAAATATTGTCCTTGATTTTTTTTTTTACCTAGATAAGCCTTGCAAGATACATGACAGATATCAATCCTGTCTGATCTGAACATCTGAATCTATTTGCATATATATATTTATAAAACAAATAACACCTGGGAAACATCAACACAATGCACTTTTGCCCTGTGTAATCTCTGGTTTGTAGTTGCCCTGAGGTGCCCATTCTAACTGCCAAGACTAGTGGATTCAGCTCAGGGGGTCTCTTCCATGCCTTGAAACTTACTGTCCCAGGAACAGAATATAACATAAAGGGAGATCCAACCAGACTAGAGGGAAAGAAGAAAACCTGCCAATTCTAGCCTAGTGAAGTATGCAAAAGAGAAAAATAGGGGAAGTAAACAATCAGATCAAAGTATCCTAGCTCTACACTCCTGAACCAAAATCCCAGATAGGAGTAGGGTTTTAGAAAGGTGGAGAGAAAAGCCACAGCAGAAGAGGCTTGTGCCAATTTGACACTCTGAAAAAGAGATGAACAAGTAAAAATGGCCACTTGAAGTGTTAGGAAGAGAAAGGGCCCTGAGTTAAGGGCTTTCCCTTGGCTCTTGGCTCGAGGCTGAAATGTTTCCAAGGCTGAAGAATGGAGAAATTAAGCCAGAGCTAAATGGAGGGAGACAAGGCTCCAGCTAAGGGGCAACTGAGGCAGGGAAGGGGGTCTCCAGGCCCTGACAAGCCAAGAGACCAGCTCAGCTTCAGTAGAAGATTCCAACAGAGTGGCACATAACCAGATAAATAATAAACTGGTTAGACAGATATCTTTGTACCCTTTATCAAAGTACCCCCACACTACATAGAATCACATAGTGTTCACCCTCCAACACAAAAACATAATCAGATATCACCTGAAGGAGCAGGCAGAAGGAAAGCATATCTTAACTCTGAGCATTTACTTGAGATTGAGTTATCTAAAATAAAAAGTCTGTTTAGAACTACCTGAGATACATTCATTGATAAGTTTAAGTTCTTCCTCACCACTACTTTTACCAACTTCCTTCCCCAGATGGGGGCTCATGAGAAAAATTGGACTAATTGTAGGAAATTAATAAACTAAATTTCCTTTCTTTCTGGATAGCAGTAAGGAAATTTGTGGTTCTCCTATGTATAAAAAAAAGCTCTTTAAAAGCAACAAAACGAAAAATGGGCTAAGAATGTAACTCTCTCACAAAAGAAGAAATGTAAAACCTATCTTAATAAACTCATTCAATTTCACTAATAATAAAAGAATATACATGAAAGCAACATGCTTTTTTGTCTATCAAGCTATTAAACATTTAGTTTTTAAAATGCTCTCTGTTGGTGAGGGTGCAAGGATGCTGACTGGTATAAACTGGTAAATGTTTCTGGGGGCAATTTAGCAGCATGTTTTAAAAGCTTTGAAATTACTTTTTTGATATTTGTCCCAAGGAAATAATTCTGGCAATTTCTGATATTTGTCCCAAGGAATAATAATGAGTCATGTGACCACCTACCTATGAGATCTTCTTTCACCATCATTTATGACATTGAAAACATGGAAATGTGAAGTAATTGGTAAAATACAGTTCTCCTATAAATAGGATAATAAAGATTATAACATCTTGGAAGTATAGCTATTGACAAGAAGAAGAGTTTCACAGTATACTGCTGTGGAGAGCAGGTTATAAAACAATATGGACTTAAACATTTAAAATCATATCTACATAGATTAAGTAATGCAAAACAGGGTACCAATGGATTAAGACTTTTTATATAATGGAGAAGTGATATTTAAAATTCACTAGCAATTATCTTTAGTGATAATGATGTTATTTTTCCTTTGACCGTTCTGGAAGGACCACTTTTGGAACAACTGAGGTAGTAATGGCTAACATTAATTGAGCACACACTTTGTGCCAGGAATAATGTTAAATGTGTATCCATGCATTTAATCCTCATAACTACATATGAGAAAGGTACAATTATTGTCAACCCTGTATTACTGATGAAGACACATTAAGCACAGAACTGTTGAGTAAATTTCACAAGATCATGTGCCAGAAGATGACAGGGCAGAGATTTAAATGTGAGCTGTATGAATCCAGAAGCTGTTTGTTTAACCATTATGCTGTAGACCTTCCCTAGCAGAAAGGTCACTGCAAGACTAGCACTTACTCAATGCTGAGAGGAAAGAATAATTATGTATGTTTTAGCATGGCAAGGCCTGTCTCTTAGGTGCACTTGATGGGTAAAGCCAGGTAGTAACGTTCCCCAGGTATTTATTTATACCCACAAATTCATATTGGAGTAAAGATGATTTCTAGAAGAAAAAGGATCAAGATCAAAACTCTATTTCTTTTGAGATTCAAACATATTAAAATAAGTCTGATGAACCAGAGGGATCCTGCCTGAGGCCAGACTGGAGGAAAGAACAACTGAAATCTGGAAACAACTCAAACAGCCACATCCAGCAAGTCTTGACTGGAGGTCCTCTCTTAACACCAGATCTAGACCATTAGGAGAGAGTTGGTTTTGAGAACAGTGTGAAGCTAATGCCTGATCCAGCCACCTGAGTGTAGCTGGGACTGTACCTTGAGAAAAATAAATGACCCTGTGTGTGTGCTGAAAACTGATTACTCTAACTCTGGACTTACCAGTTTGCGAGAGGTGTGTCCGCTGCGGAACTTAACACCTGGAGAAGGCTCCTCTGCTCTTGTACTCCAAAGAATCTCTGTGGAGAGTGAAAACAGTGAGGAAAATGGGACATGCTAGAGGAAGTCCAACCTCTGCATCAAGGTGAAATATACCAGAGGAGTCCCCTGGCTTGAGTCAGAAACCTTGGAATTCTCACCCAAATCATATAAACCACTACAAGGCGAAGAAAGACCAGGGTTCCATAACTATAGGCATATGGGGGCTTGGAAGTGTCCTAATTTTAATAGCAGATAAAACATGGCCTCACTTTGATGTCACAGACTAGTCAGTCTTGAAGACATCTGGTTTATGCGTATATTTGTGTCTGTGAGCTAGGAGTGGGGGCAAGAGGCACCTATAAAAACCCATGTGAAAGAATGAATACCAATGCATTCTGCATAGTTGTTGGGTGGTTGGGATTCTTACTATTTTAAATGTTCTTCTTTCGTCTGTATTTTCTCATATCAAATATTGAGTTTTCAACAACCAAAAAAGCAACTTTGTTTTAGGAAAAATAACCTTAACTGAAATCCCCATTAATATTGATCTTGCAGATATTTAATTTTTTTCCATGACATTCAATAAAAGCAGGCACTCTGTAATTCATGCCTTACCCCAAATGAACACATTTTCCTTCGTCCTTTGACAAGATTCATAATGGTAATGATCTTTTATTTTTTAACTTAGAAGAATATCTTCATGCAATGAATACGGCAGAGAAAATTTACAGAATTTTCTATACAAGAAATATGTTTGGAGATGAGATATAAAATGCTGCTCAAGTCATTAAAGTTTTATTATTTGGAGTTTGTATTGTACCCCCAAACTTGTGACAAAATAGAAAGATTAAATCAGATTTGGGAGATGGTGCTATTAAATGCTGGGCTGCAAAATGACCTATAGCTTTCTCAAGACATTAAGTTGTTGGCAAAAAACTAAGTTCCTAAGCAGGCAAAGCAATGAATGCAAACGAGAGAACTTTTACTCATGATACAACTTAGTGATGAGGTCTTGTTTCCCTTCTTCTCAAAGAACAGTGTGAAGGGAATCTGAACATTCATTTATCAACTGTGAGTACAGGGAACTTCTGTTGTCTCTAGGCTTTCCTCTGCAGTGCCTACTGGGAAAAGGGCACATGTTCTTGCACCCAAAGACTACACTCTTTCAGTTCCCCATTAACCATGTAACCGTCAGGACCTGATGTATCCTACAGTATCACTGCACTGGGAGCTCGTTAGTGGAATCCATTCGGATTAGTGATACATTCAGAATGACCATGCTGGAAGGGTCCTCAGAGGGAATTATGGAATTAAGAGATTTTACAACCAAAGGGACATGAAACATCAACTAACCCACATCTGTCATTTTACAGTTGAAGAAACAACTGAAGGCCTAGTGAGATCAAGGGTTCCAAAGCTAATGTAAGCAATGCCAAGACTAAAATGCAGACCTTTTTTTTGCCTGGACTAGTACATCTTTGTAAAACCTTCAAGTTTTACAACTTACTAAGGAATATTGCATCTTAACCTAGTTTCCATCTGTTTTGGATTCAAAGGTGTTAAGAACCACTCTTCATCCCCTAAGATTTCACTATTAAACTATTTTTTCAAATAAAATTCCTGGCATATATTTTTATTCATTGATTCATTCAATAATCTGTGGTGGTTCTCATGTGCCAAGTATTACTTTAATTGTATGGTTAAACAATGTATTAGCCAGGGTTCTCCTGAAAAGTAGAACCAACAGAATGTGTATATATATATGTATGTACATGTATACACACACACACACATATATATACACACACACATATGGAGAGAGAGAGGTTTATTTTTTTAAATTGGCTCATGTAATTGTGGAGGCTTTTTGAGTCCAAAACCTGAAAATCTGATGGGGTAGGATAGCAGCCTGGAGACTCAGGGAAGAGGCAGTCTGAGCCCACAGGCAGTCTGCTGGCAGAATTTCTTCTTGCTCGAGAAGCTTAGTCTTTGTATTAATATAAGGCCTTCAACTGATTGGATGAGACCCACCTACTTTATGGAGAGTAATTTGCTTTACTCTAAATCCACTGATTTAATTGTTAATCTCATTCAAAAACACCATCACAGAAACATTCAGAGTAATATTTGACCAAATGTCTGGGCATCATGACCCAAACAAGGAGTCATATAAAATTAACCATCATAAGCAAGGTCACCAATTAGGTCAGGAGGTAAACTAAAGTCAGGTTTGGTTTAAACCACAAATTCTTGATTCCTTTATCATGGATGATGCCTGACTGGATGACTAGTTGGGAGGCTCATGCTCTTGAGCCCATCGACACCTGCAAGGATCCATTAGTCACATTCATGTATACAAGAGTCATAAAGAGCTGTAAATATTCTTGAATGTGTCTTGCCACAAATGCCAGGAAAATCCAGAGACCCGTGGAAATTGCTATGTGAGGTGACAGCACCCGCGTTCCCATTCTAAGCAGCAAGGAAAAATTATAATCCAACAGACTTTGTATAAAGCACCTTCCCAATGGCAGATAAAGGGCCTATTTGACTCTTTACTCCCAAAACCAGAGCTAATCTTTAGACATCCACAATACATAAGTGCATGGTTGTTCTGTGTCCTCCAAAAGTCCTGAAAGTTTGAAACAATGAACCCAATAGTATTCAAGACTTTGATAAGAAAGTCGGGAAGGGAGGGGAGGCCAATGAAGAAGCTCCCCTTTGAGTAGTCTTGGTTTGTTTGACCTAGAGGGAGATGTGGCCATTATTCCAGACCATCTGAGGCTGGAAAGTAGCCATACTTCAGATGGTAGAAAACCACTGGGAACAGGGTGAAAAAGATGTTTAATTTTCTCCTTCTGCTTTGAACCACATGAACTCTGGGCTCTAACCTCAAACCCAAATCCTACGTTACACCAGGACAGTTTATGTAAGTTTCTTCAGAAGGGGTATCTATGTGCAAAATATGAATTGTCCATCTCTCTAAACTACTTTTAGCCTACTGCAGTGAAAATTTGACTTTCATTCACTCTAATACCCAAATAGCAAATCACATTCATTTATAAAACATGAACTTTACTAAATATAAATCACACACTGGATGATATTATATTTCAAGATGTTTCCAGACTTTTGGAACTGCTAATTAAACACAGATCAGTATCTAGTTTCATGCCTTGTTAAGAATAATCTTTCCCCTTGGGTTTGAGGAGCACAGCAGGTCATCCTGTTCAATATACTCCCTCCAGCAACATTACACACTGTCATTATTCCCACTAAATTCTTTTGGTTGTTTTCAAGTTTATCAGGACCAAGATAGCTTAAGTGTCATATGATCGATCACCTTGAACATTAGCAGAATAATAAAACAATAATTAGTCCTTTAAAATGACTTCTTGAAATAGCTTATCTTTCTTGATGATCTGCATTCATTCGTGAATAGAGACACTTTAGGATAACTAGATGTTTTTAATACAAAAGATATCATGATGACAGCTCAGTAACAAACTGAGTCTGTGGAAAGCATTAAAACTCAGGGAAAATTCCTAAATTAGTCTGAAAATTTGAATATCTCAAATATCAGTGGGTGATTCTTAAAAACATGTATTTCAAGTATGTATTTCTTTTCACTTTTCAAGACAAAATGTAGCTGATAAAATAATTTAGTTTTGATGTCTTCCTAGCTCATCAGAGGAAGCTTATAGATTCAATTCTAATACATTCAATGGGTACAATGTTTTTGTCACAATTCATTTGCATTGGTATAAATACACTTTGAAATTTCCCTTTATTTTTTCTTAGAATATTATGGCACAAGTTCTCAAAAATATTCTAATATTTTTATCACTTTATTCTTAGAAATCTAACCAGGATCATCTAGAATTACTATTTCTTGTTTTAAACTTGAACGAAAAAGATAATGGGCTTCTAAGAGTATTTACACTTTGTTCATATACATCTATTTAATAGAAGAAACTCTATTTGCACAGAGGGTTTTTAGAAGTGTTGAAATTACTGATAAAAATATTAATTATTAGCTCAGTGGTTAAGCTAAATTATAATAAACATTTTAAAAGGTTCTTTCTGTTTAAGGAATAATGTGCATGAACACAAAGGAGTGTTTGACTATGCAGATAAAAGTTGCATCTATTTAAAACTAATTTTTAGATTCCATTCTCAAAAATAGTGATTGTGGTACTTTTTAAAGTGTCTTTTAATTTGAGATGTATACAAATTGAGCTAGGCTAAAACTTCACTTGAGCCAATGTTAAATAAACTGAGTAAGAAAAATTGCCATAAAGTTGCTCTCCTTTTAATATTTTGAGTGAAAAAAAAACTACTTATATCAAGTTAACTGAGAAAGAATCTAAGATAAAGCTAGAAGCTCTGGTGTGCAAGATTTGGCATAGTGTCATCTGAGTGACTGTGTAACAAGAACTAAAGCAGTTTCCTCTGCGTCTCAGGTGGCAACGAGAATCATCCCGGTGATTAAAATACTGTGCGTCTAACCTAGAATTATCATGCTCTCATCTGTTTCCAGTCTAGATTGTACAGTTAAATAGTCCTTCAAGAAGAGTTTAAGTACACTTAAACGTGTTTGTCTTTCATCTTACAGGGCACATACACCACACACACATACACCCCTCACATTCCCATAACCTAACAACCCTCCTCAAATACTGCCCTTTATAGCTAGATTTAGAATTGTCTATATCTGAACAGATTTACCTCTTATTTTCTCTTCAGCCCACTGCAATATGGTTTCTGACCCACATTTTAATCAGAATAATTTTCACCATTTTTCAAACCAATTTCTTTGTTTCATAATCCAAGAAAACATTCTAGGGCTCATTTGATTCGATTTCTCACCCTTTGGAACTGCTGCTAACTTCTTCTTGCTAGAACACTTGGCTTCTACGACTACATATTCTACTGGATTATTCCATCTATCCAGTTATTTATCACTCATTGATACACTCCCATATTTCATGTCTATGTTTTAAATCCTGAAGTATTCCAGGGTTTTTCCCTTCTCATATTACACCAGCCATTAGTCATAGTTTTTATCGTATGTTGATCACTTCTAAATTAACATCTCTTCTCCTTTCCAAGTTCATATGTCCAATTGCCTACTATGAAATTCCAATCAAAGTCTCATAGGCACCTCAAACTAAACATTTCCCAAATATCATCTTCCTACAAATAAATCTGCTCCTCCTTTTATATCACCTGTTCCAATATAAAAGCACAAGCTCAAACCATGGATGTCACCTCTTCATTTTCCCCTCCATCAGCCCCACACACCTAGTCTTTCTCTGTCCCCCTATTAATATCCCATCCTCTTAACACTCTCTGTGCTGTTTCTGTGCTTTCTTTTCTCCGTAGCATTTTCTACTATCTAATATACCAAAAACTTCACTTATTCATTTTATCTACTGTCTGTTTTCTCTTTCTAGAGAATAAGTTCCATGAGTTCAGGGATTTTTTTTTTCTGTCTATTCACAGCTGAAACAGTGTATGTACATAGTAAGCACTCTATAAATATGAATACTTGTTAGCTCTATCTCTAGGTTTGCTTTTATTGACTGTTTTATCACTTGACTATCAGATACTTTTCCTGCTTCTTTGAGTGTCTAGTAATTCTTTTATTGAATGCTGAGTATTATAGATAACAGTATAGAGGCACTGCATCGTGTTATTTTCTTCTAAAGAGGGTTGAGTCTTATTATGGCAAGCAGTTAAATTACCAAAGATTTACCTTATCTGTTGAGGCTCAGTTTCAGGCTTTAAGGTGGTCTATTCTAGTTTTGTTTTTACTCCTAAGACATGGCCCTTGCTCCTACAGTGTGGACTTTCTGGGATCTAATTATACCTAAGGGTTTCATCAAGGTTTGTCCACTCTAGTTGGGCTTGCTGTCAGACATCTTCCCTATACAGAATGTCTGTATAGTTCTCAGTCTCCCTGAAGAGACTGTCTTCCAAACCTTCTCGAATCTCATCCTGTGCTAGCAGAGTCCAAGAATTGATCAAGGACCTGAGAGGAATTTCTACCTGTATGTCTGGGTTTGTTTTTTTTTCCCCCTCTCTGCAGCTTCCCCATTGTTGGTGCTCTTGCCCCAAATCTCAGCCAACTTAGCAGCCACACACTCTGATCTCCACTGCCTTCATCTGGCAAAATTGATGCTCTCTACTTGAGTTTTTTCTCCCTACACCATGGCCTGAAAAACGCTCTTTGAGAGAAACTGTATGTGGATCTGTAGCTTACCTCATGTGTTCCCCCTTTCCCAAGGATTGCAGCCTAGCATGGAGCTGCTATCCAATGCCTGCAAACACTGTTTTACATATTTTGTCCAGTTTTTATAGTTGTTGACAGTGGGAATGTATGTCCAACACCAGCTACTCCATCATGACCAAAAACAGAAATACAACAAATATTTTTGAATGATTCAATCAAGTCCTGTTGATTCTATCTCCTTAATACTCCTTGAATCCATCTTTTTTCTTTCCCTATTGCTTCTACTTTAATTTAGTCCACCATCTCCTCTAGCTTGGCTTGTTGTTACAGCGCTCTGACTGATCACCTTGTGTCCAGTTCTGCTCTATTCCAAACCATTTGCCATACTCCAGTCATTGTTTTTTGCTTTCCTTTAAATGTTAACATTATGTGTTACCCTCTCAAGAAACCCCTCCATGGTTCTTCATTGCCCTCGGATGAAACCCAAACTCCTTGTGTACTTCTAAAGCCTTATCTCTCCCTGCTGCCCTTGTTCTCTCCCCTCCCACCCAACACCTTCTGTAAGTTACTTTTAGTTGCTAGACATTCATGCTTCTCTCTCACCCCAGGTTCTTGCACGTGCTACTTACCCTACCTGAAACAATCATATATCCTGACTAACCACAGTCATCTGCTGAGATGCCATGCCTTCTGGGAAGTCTGTAATGATTTCCCTGGGTGGTATTAGGTCCCCACTTCTGCTTATCTTGTCCTCTGTGCTTTCCACAATCATCATCTGTGTCACACCGTTTTATAATTATCTGTTGACTTTTCAGTACTCCCATTAGACCATAAGCTTCTTGGAGCAAGCTCCATGTGTTATTCATTGTTTTGTTCCTAGTTACTAAATTACTGAGTAAATATTTCTTGAATTAATGCATATTAATGTTAGCAACTTTCCTGACAAGAATATACTCCTTGTCCCCATTTTGTGTAGTAAATAAATACATAAATACACCTACCTCCAAGAGTAAATAAAACAGAAGCCAAGGGACACATAATAATGAGAGTGTGGACATTGAAATGATACAAGACAGAGCGAAAAGCCTTGATTCATCTGTGTCAAATATCTGATTATATTATCTGGTTTTGTGTTACAGGTACAAAGTAAACATAATTTCAAGCAATCATTTTTTAAAGTTGTAAGGTTGTGATAAAATGCTAACACGTCTACAATTATGCTGATTCCTTGTATCTTAAGATCACTGCATGTTAGAAAGGAGAATATAGAACTAGCTCATCCTCTTCACTTAGCAGATGAAGAGCTGAGTTTGAAGGAAATTAGGCATCTTGCCCAAGTTCCCACAGTAAGTTAAGTGGTAGCGCTATAACCCAAGTCTCCTGTACCCCCTCAATTTTCTTCAGATTTTTTTTATGTTCTGTATGAAAGACACATTGACCACCACCACCATTTACTAAAGTCCTAGTATGTGTCAAGGGAAACAACTCCCTCACCACCCACATTCATTTCTTACCTCAGGACCCAATTAGGCTATTTACAAAGTAACCGCAAACACATGAGAGGAACTGAAGATTGGGTGGGGTCAGAGAGAAGGACCTTCTAATGAGATGCCAAGAACCATGATAACATGATCCCTTTGCTATCAATGTATAGTTCATTGGTAACATAACAATAAATGATATAGATATTTAATCCTGCACTCCCTAACAAGTGGCTTTTCCTTAGGAGGCAGTTTCTTACTTGGTTTCTATTGGATTTTAATGAATAACACATGTGGCAGTCAAAGATCTGTGTTTAAATGAAACTGGGAAGAGAAACGTCATTGACTTCTTTCCATCAAGTAGTGATACTGAAAGCCACAAAATGATAAAAGTTTCTAACTCCTATTTTCTGAACATTTTCAACAAGTGCTTCTCAGTGGCCTTAAATGCTTTCTGGAACTAGGTAGGGTATATTAGAAATAAACAAGTAAATTAGTTTCTGTGTTGTTTTTAATAAATGACTGGCTGAAATCAAATACTTGTGTGGGCATAGTCTGGAAATCAGTTATATTAATATTTCAATAACACTTCTTATTGTGATTCAGGGGTCTAGATGCTAAATAGTATCTACTGGAAAATGTCTTATATCATGGAGTTAATATTATTTTTTGAAGTTTTGACTGATAGTTGAATTATTATACATATCACTTTCTGGTCCTGCCGTACACAAGTGGAGCTGAAAGTATTTACAAACGTGGTCTTATTTTTTTTCTCCCAACATACTTGTAAGTAGCACTGAATTAATCTATACTTCACAAACACAGACAGTTAGGTAATTGAGGTTCACACTCCTTCTCTAGCATCACAAAACCATTTGGCACCAGGCTTGGGAACAGGAGAATCTTAGATTAGGCTCACATAATCAGCCTGGTTCTGAAGAAAGATAGTCACTTGATATTAATAGGACTATAGCATGGGACTCTGCCCAATGCACATTAGCATTTATTGAGTGCTTCTGATGTGCAAGCACTATGGTAAGCACTTTACAAGTACAAACTCATTCAGTCTGTCATTATGTTTATTTTATAGATGAGGAAGCTGACCCACAGAGAGGTTAGTAGGTTGGTTGAGATTTACAGCAAGCAAGTAGTAAAGGTAGAACTTAAAGCCAGGAAGTCTGGCTCCAGAACCTCACTCTTAGCTTGGTCTACTTTGCCACATGTGTCACCTTTCTATTTTATTCCACAAATATTGCCTTAATGAGTGATCAAGTTCTTCCTCAATTCCCATTTGACCTTTGCCTTCTTCACCAAGAGCCAAAAAAACAGCTGAAAATTTTTACTTTTATTAAAATGAGTTCACTTAGGGTAGCAAGGACTCTAAAACTCAAGGCTAGCAATTAAGTAAGTAGAGATCTCACAGGAAATGTTTATTTGTCCCAAGAGAGTCATTACAGCTCTCCTAGTTTAAGAAAATGATACAGTATATGCTTTTGAGGGTTCAGCATAGCCCACATGTCAACCGCCCCAGCTGGTATTCACCAGAGAATTCTGTGTATCTAAGGCCTTGTGCTCGTGTTTTAAAATGTACTAATGGATATTAACATTATGATAATGCCAAAAATCAGATTCCAAAGACTTATCCCAGACACATAGCTTTCATCAGCTCCACAAACCTCAAGAGAGATTTTATCAGCTACTGATCAAAGGAAGCAGCAGGAGCTGATACAAGCACAAGACAGGACGTGTGCAGTGTCCTCCACTCAAGTGTACCCCAGAGCAGAGCAACTCCAGGAATCAAGACAGCACATCAGCACTCCCTTGTAGTATTCAAATGAATAGAGGTCTCATTAAAGGCAAAGCGCTGAACAGATCAAGTTCAAAATCTGATCCTGATTTAACATGACTATGCCCTCACCTGGGTGTAGTATTGCTGTAAGAGATACCTTACCCATTCGAGGGTCATGTCAACTTGCTTCCAAACGTGAATAGAGTGAAGCACAAAATTCACATGACTTCTCAAGTGTGCTTAGCTCTGCACGGATAAAACTGCTTCATTTGGAGCCATGGAGAAAGAAGAGGGAAAAGCATCTGCAAAGCAAGAAGCTTATTAAACAAATTTGTTTCCCGAGTCAAATACTTGAGGTACTCTCGGTCCTAATTAATGTCTCTTGCAAATGCAGCCTCATAGCTAATGCTCACTCTCCTAATCTAAGCCATATGTTCCCTCCATCGTCTTAACGATATAAATGGAAATTATTAGTGTTTTTTCACCGAATATTTCTATTACAAAAAGCATTTTTACCAGGATGATGCTGTATGCTGAGATCAATGGATGAGAAAACCCCTCTCTGGAAATATTTTCTCACCTATTTTCTTGTAGTCCATAAACAGAGGTGAGGCCTTGTGTGTGGTTTTTAAATGTTGCATTAAGAACTTCGCTTCTATTAGACCCAAGCAAGCTACTAAAAGGGTAGAACTTTTCACACAAAAAACAGAGATAAATTGAAAAGGGGATAGCAGAGTCCAATATATAGCCTGTATAGTTGAAGAATAATCATCATATCTCTCCTAAGGCAAGAGAGGTTTATGGTTTACAGTAAGGTTCAGAAATCACTTCTGTTTTTTCCAGAAACTAATAGCTTAAATCAAATTCCTTTACCTTCTCTAAATACTGATCTTGTCTATCCATCTCTTTGGGGGCCAGTGATATTAAATGATTTGTTCAATGTCCACAGACAGGTGTTTGTGGCAGAAGGACGACTAAAACCCCAGGCATGAAAGCTCCACACTTGTGTTTTCCTCTACATTTTACTATATATGTCTTTAATCCATGCTTTTTGAAAATTGAAATCAATCTGATGACAGAAATATCTTTTATAAAACACAAGACCTAGAACTACTCTCCTCCTATCCCCTTTTCAAGGGTCTGTCCCTGTCTTTTATTTTTCTGTCGCTGCAATCTCTCCAGAATGCCAGCTGTGAGTTAGTAGGTGTCACTATATAACTCCAGAAGTAAAATAAAAATATTACTAAACCATTCCAGAACTGCCCAAAAAAGTATTAATTTTATAATGCAAAACACATAGAAAATACTATTTACTCATATTAAAATAATAGCAACCAAATAAGCACTTTCTGCCAGACACTGTACTCCGAGTGTTTGACTCAGACCATTTCATTGCATCCTCACAACTTTAGGAGGTTATATCTGCTTCCAAACATGAATGGAGTGAATAGTATATTACTATCTCCATTTTACACTTAAGAAAACTGAGACAACAAAATATAAGTAATTTCCCCAAATAAACTCCCAAATTTAAGTAATTTTGCATGACTAGGAACTGGTAGTCAGTATAGTCTTTTTTTTTTTTAAGTTTAGTCTTAAAATCACAACTTGAAACTGTCCTTCAAGAGCTTTTTATTTTTAATCATGATAAACTAATATTTACAAAGCATTTTAAAAAGAACATTTAACTCATCTCTTGTCTGATCTCATTTAAGCATGACAAGATGTATTAGCATCACTATTTTATTGAAGAGAAACTAAGGCCTGGGGAACACCCAATGTCCTCTCAGGTAGTAGGTGGCCAAACCCAAATCTGAGCTTTTGTTTGTGACTCTATATGCAGTACTGCACTCAAGCCACCACATGGTTTTAAATCTGACAATTGTTTTCATGGCTCTGATGAGTATTTCATATGGTCAGTCCTGCTAGGAAAATAGTATAAAACCGACTACAAACAGCCAAAAAACAAATGCCTTGCTGTTCAGATTAAACTGTTGATTGTACTGAAATTCATGGGTACACTAAGAAACAAAATAAATTGTGGCAAATTTCCCCAAAGATTTTGTTGTGTATCCTTTTATTTTTATTCACATAATCTGTGTTTACTGAGCTACAGTAAAGGATGCACGGGCTATTTTTATTTGGAGAAAGGCTGCAACACCAGCCAAGCAGAAGGACCCATCCATGACCAGAATTCAATGGCCTTCATTATCTTCCAACTCACTCCTAAATGACTCACGGAGAGCTGCCAGATGGTGTTTTCTCTCACCCCTTGCCTTGCATTTATTTAATTATTTTAACATTGTTTTCGTTCTGCTGCCATGATGCCTAATAGGCACATATATTTGGGAGTTGGTTTCTTCTAATATTGACCAGTGCATTTAGAAAATGTCTCAGATTCTAAATTCTGGATCCAGGGAGGGTATAGAATAATGACAAAAAAATTATCATTAATAATAACACTGAGCAGATACCAAACCAATGAATTTGCATATATTCCTCATTTAATCATCCAACGACTCACAGGTGAGGAGGCTGAGGTTTAGAAACCCACCCTGGGCCAAACAGCTGGTAAGAGGGGTGGAGGCAGAGAATCAGAACTAAACCCCTAATCTTAATCTTTTTGTAAGACTCCTGGTAGAAGTTACAAGCTCTAACACTTTGGGGAAATAAGCAAATATTAACATAATAATATGATAAAGAAATCCACACAGTTAATATTCAACCATTTGGAGAGAGATCAGATAGGTAAGACATCACGAAAATGAAGACTTATGGCAGACGTGGAAATGCATTGCCCTCATGCCCGGTGCAGCTGCAGGAAGTGCAGTCAGCAGGCAGCCCCCAGCAGTCAGCTCCTTCAGGATCTGCTTTAGTTGCAGAGAGCCACTTTGTTCACAGCTTCACCCTACCTTGATCAGCCTGCACCCTGTGACTGAGCCCAGCCACCTTGGTTCAAGGGACCTGATAGGCAATATTCTGTCCAGAAATGCCCGCTGCTGGGTTGGCCAGGGCTTTGCCAGGTCTGCTTCGCAGTTTGATGTCTTCCTCTATCCAAACTCGCTTTCACCCTTTCTCTTCCACAGGTGTTAATTCCTATTAAACCTCTTTCATCCCAATGTCTGAGGAATCTAAGCTGTAACAATACTTCAAAGGCTTTGAAAAAGAATAAAAAAAATTTTTTTATTGCTAGTTCAAGAATTTTTTGAGTCTCATGAGTCCATACGTGTAGGTGTAGCAAATAATATATTTTTGATAGTAGTCTTAAGACACAGAGCCCCCTAAATTGGGGTGGGGGTTGGGAGTATGAATAAGAGGTGGTACCTACTTAGTTCTTCTTCAGACTGAATCAATCAGGTAATTTAGAACCACATCTGGTTTTGGCATAAGGACAGGACAATAGTCAATAGGCCCATGAAACCCCTGACATGGAGGTCTTACAAACCACCATCTCCTCCTGTGTCTACAGTGTTCCTAGTTGGTGGTCCACCATTATTAGCCTAGGTAGTCTGACCCATGTACCTATGACATCAGTGCCATTTCAGAAAATTTCTGTCAAATTACTTCCAAGACGTTTTCAAATATAAAGGGGTTCTCCTCAATATACTTCAAAAGGTAAACGCTGTGTTATAGATGGAATCAATTTTCTAAATAGAAAGTATTATCTGAGATACAATGTAGAATTAGCAGAATCGGCCTCTATTCCTAGCCACTTTTCCAACAGGTACCCTCCTGTACATTATGCCTGTCCCAAGTACCATTTTACTGTTACTGTCAACTTTGTTTTATTAAATAGGTAATGATAATTGAGCCATCTCAAGGGAATTTGCATGTTTTTAAAAAGGGACATTTGGAACCCAAGAAAACTTTCTAGAACCCAGAAAATGAAGCAATCATAATGGAATTAAAAGATGTATGGCTTATATTTGGGGGCAAAGGACTTTCTATGTTAAAGGGGGAGGTGAGAGGAAGCAGGAGGTTTGTCCTCTCGCTCTTTCTAGATCCACCTCACCAGAGAACAAAGACGTGGGCATGCCTCCCCATGTTTGACAACAGTTTCAGATGAAAAAATGTGGTCATTTCTTATCAATGGAAACTAATTGGGTCTTTGTCAGAATTTTAATCCTATAAGAAAGGGACTTTTATTTAACAAAGAAAGAGTGAGAGGGAGAGGAAGAGAAAGAAAACAAGCAAGCAAGCGGGAAAGCTTAATCTTGATTAACTCAGAAAATTTGTAGATAGAGGATTCTGGAAAATTGGACAATTTGTGTATAATACAAATATGCCAGTTACACAGGTAGTAGCTAATACTAGGAAACATGATAAAGAATCAGTGATAAATATTAAAAAGGGAGAAGAGAATAAAAATATTTGGCTGTAATCTTGCAACAAATCACTTGTTATTTCAATTAAACACATTTTTAAAAACTAGCCACAAATCATGGATGTGAATATTGACCAAGTCATAAAACTTGAGCAAATAAAAATACATATGTGGAACTGACATGATCTATTTCTCTTAAACATAAACATTTCACTCGACCATCAACTTATTTACATTAAAGTTAATCTAGAAATCTACAATTTAAACAACTCCTAGATGAAATGGGTTACTTTAAAGGTGTATGTTTTAATAAAATAGTTGTATGTTGCCTGACTAAAGGTGAAATTTTGTTCAAAGAAAATGTCAACAAAATCCTGTTTTGGATCTAGGTGCTTCTAGTGAAAGGACAGAAGCTGCAAAGGGGCTTTTACAGCAGCATGTCTAAGAATGAGGCACAACTTCTGTGCTTGGCCCCTCACCCACCCGCCCCCACCCTCCAGGCGGGAGCTCTCCATTCACGCTGCCTTTGCTCCCCAGTTTGACCGCAAGGGAGGGTGACAGCCCCTGGCTGGTGCTGCTCTTGTTACCACAGGGCACTGACCAGCCTTTGGCTCAAATAACAGTGGAACATATTCTGCAGTTTCTCACTTCCTCTTTGCTGAGGAGCAGATAATGTTGGAAGTCTAAACTTTTCCAAACCCAAATCTATTTTGTACAAAAAAGAGTAGGAAAGCCATACTAACAGATAAAGAGTTAATGCCTCCAAAGGAAAACTGTCATTGGAATCACCATTTTCATATACCATGTTTGCATTATTTAACACCTTTTGTTGTCAGGGTGGTTGACTTCATCAGGAGAATTATATATAGTTAGATATTTATATTTATGGCTATGTTTATGTATTACTTTGACTTTACTTAACTTGAAGTCCCCCAAAACTTGTAGTGCTCTAATAATTGAAAGCTTTTAGAGTGAGAGCTGATCTCAATGTAAAAGATAAAATTATAGCAAACTCAACTCACCCTCCCAAAGACTTGACTTTAAAAAACAAGTTAAATGTGGTTAAAGATTAAGTAACGATAATAATAACAAAACATATTTGGGGCCAATTCTTCTTTGTTTTATAGATTCTCCACCATGTGTACTCTGGGAGCTAACATAAAACACCAGTCAGAGCATTTTGAGTTCCTACTCTGTGCCCTCAACTGTACCAGTTCTTTGTTGACAGAATAATCTGCAGGGTAGGTCACTCCTCTCAACTGTGTGTATGGTTAATGGTTCCAGGCCACTGCCTTGGAATACTTTTCTACTGAGCTGTATTTAGCCTTTCTGAGCTTCAGTTTTCTCAAGTGTAAGATGGAGATAACATCTTTCTTTTTTCGGGCTGTTGGAAGAGATAAAAAAGACATCATACGTAAGGCACCAGGCACAGGGCTTAGTATTTGTAATTGGTGAATGCTCATAGTAGTTAGCAATGGTGGTTGCAATAGTAATTTTATTTATTAGTTTATTTATATTAGTATTAATAGTAGTTATTCCATGGAGAAGATAGTTAGGGGGAAAAAAAAAACATGCTAAACTAGCCGCAACTTTCCTAGTATGCCTGGATCTCTGTCGATAAGGCAGGTAGCTACATTATGTAGCTTCTCCTCCTGGTGTAATATATATCCACGTGTGGGAAAAGAACATACAAGAAAGAGAAATATCCTCTGCCCACACGTCAGGTCACAGGCAGAAGTGGAGAATATAATCATTTCATGATTTCAAGATCCAAAGTATATACCTATCCCTAAACTTTTCCATCATTTGATGGTTTCTGGCAGGACAAATAAGAATTTGGTTCCTCAAATATCTGGTCCAAAATGTAGTCCACTTACAATGTACCAGGCACTAGATATGGGGGAGAAAAGTTGAGTTGTGCTCACTCTTTTCCCTTTTCCTAATGGGAGAAAGATGGGCATGTAAACAGTAAGAGAACAGAGAAGGAGGCCAGAAATTAAAAAATCAAGAGGAAATGCTTAACAGTAAGGAGCAGTCCAAAAATCCAGGGGACCTCAGGGTGGGGAGATTGAAGCCAAAAAATGTTTCTATCATTGCCTGTGTTTCCGTTTGTGTTCATATGAATCCTTGGTCATTCCTTAAACTTTGCATTTTAAAGCATCCTTCATGAGGTGAAGAATGTTGTACACTGGTTTAATGGTTATATGATGTATCACTATGCCATAATTTTAAGCAAGGTGCTAGGTTAGTCACAGAGATGTCTTTCCTCACCCATCACTAGGTTCATGGCTGAGGCACCTAGAACAAAAGACAGATTAATAAGAGAAAAGCACACAACTTTATTTAATATAAGTTTTATATAACACAGGAGCCTTCAAAAGGAAACGAAGACCCAAGAAAACAGGTGAACTTCCTGTTTTTGTGCTTAGGTTTGATGAAGAGGTGGATAGTCATGGGACACTATGATTGGACAAAGGGGGTATGATTTAATAAGAATAAACTGGGGGTACCTTAGCAAGGCCTGTTTGTTCTGATATTTTCCTGTGTCCCTGTGTCTTCAAAGATAAGGATGTTCCTTTCCTCTAGGTATAGGGAGGGTACCTCTCCAATGAGGGTCTTGGGACCTGCTTTAGGGGAGAAGGGTGAGGGGAAAGTGAGAGTGGCCTTCCTGCTTCTGCTGTTTTCTCAGATGCTAAGGTGCCATATTTGGGTAGCATGTCCCGAACCCCATCATCACTCTAATCAATTCTAATATTTGATCGTAAATCACAGGAAATAAATTCAAATTCCTTTATTAAGGCAGAGACATAATTTATAAATACATACTAACACACATTTCCTAAATTGATTTGAATACACAGTTGACCCCTGGACAACACAGGGGTTAGAGACACTCCCCCTGCCCTGTGCAGTCAAACAACCATTTATAACTTTTGACCACCCAAAAATCTTAACTACCAATAGCCTACGGTTTACCGGAAGCCTTACCGATAACATCCACAGTCAATTAACACATATTTTGTATACGTATTACATACTGTATTCTTACAATAAAGTGAGCTAAAGAAAAGAAAATGTTATTAAGAAAATAATAAGAAAGAGAAAATAAGTTGTTTACTATTCATTAAGTGGAAGTGGATCATCATAAAGGTCCTCATCTTCATTGTCTTCATAATGAGTAGACTAAGGAGTAGGAGGAAGAGGAGGGGTTGGTCTTACTGTCTCACAGGTGGTAGAGGCAGAAGAGATGGAGGAGGTGGAGGGGAAGGCAGGCATACGCCATATAACTTTCACTGAAAAAAATTCACATATAAGTGGCCCCACACAGTTCAAACCCGTGTTGTCCAAGGGTTAACTGTAATGAGGATTAGCATATACAGGTTGAGTATCCCTTATCTGAAATGCTTCGGACCAGAAGTATTTCAGATTTCAAATTTTTTCAGGTTTTGGAATATTCGCATTTGTATAATGAGATATCCTGGGGATGAGACCCATGTCTAAATACAAAATTCATTTATGTTTCACATATACCTTAAATGCATAGCCCAAAGTTAATTATATATAATATTTTTAGTAATTTTGTGCATGAAACAAAATTTTGACTGAGTTTTGACTGCAACCTATCACATGGGGTCATTTCCACTTGTGGCCTGGTGTCAGTGCTCAAAATGTTTTGAATTTTGGAGCATTTCAGATTTTGGATTTTCGGATTGGGGATACTCAACCTGTATTTCAGATGCAAAACATAGCTTTTTAAACACAAGTGCACTGAGAAAGTCTGTAAAAACTGTTGATGGGATCAGCAGAAAGAAATTTTATCCAACCTTTCCTTATCTTACTAAAGTAGAGCCTCCTGAAAATACAGCTGCCACTGACCCCATCTGGGGGAGCTTCCAGCCAAGAAGCAGACTGCCCATTGGCATCAGGATGAAAAGCCCCAATAGAACCTTCCATATTTCCCACTGTAACCCTAAACTCCCACCCCTGCCCCAGCTCTTTTTGTTAAACTGATATATAAACTCTAACCTCTGGCTTTTCAGGGAGTTACCACTCAGTCTCTTGTCAATTAATTCACACACCCCACCACTCCAACCTAAATCAGTAGAGGAAGAGTTTTTCCTACCAACACAGTTCACTCTGTGACATGAGATGACGGGAAAAAAATTTCCCCCTTCTGCTGCATAGGCAACTTACCATAGGTCTGAAAACATAAACTTAAAAGTATAGTCTTAAGATTTATATTCACTTTTTAAATTCTCTTTTTCAGGATTTATGGAGTTGTTAAATTTGTTATAGAATTGGATACAACTCATCTATTTTGGGACCAAATCAGCATGTTTTTCTACTTTGTTTTGTTAATTATGCAAGAGTTAATACATGAATTTTTGCTTGATACGAATATGTTTGTGGTTCACATACTTTTTTGGTAAGTATGTCTAAAATAAATGCATTAAACCAAGTAAAAGTTGCTTTATAAGATGATAGCCATCTCGGTCAAAGCAAAGTATATTTAGAAACAAAGCATGAATAATATCAAAAGGGTTATATGTGATCTTAGTTTCATGTACTCATATTGTAAGAATCACATATAAATTGCAGTGGTCACCACACCCAGAACAGTGATAGGTTTCCATAGTAACTGATCTACTTATAAAGAAACAAGGGTGGTGAGGAAGAAGAAAAAAGGAAAATAAAGTAAAAAATAGAAGCAACTGACTCTGAATATATAATAATAGCAAGAAAAATCCTCAAGTAGGACATATTAAGAAGGTAGCTTATCTCAGGAAAATATTAGGAACTTAGAAGATTTTGGAAGACCAGAGTTTTGTCTTTTATTTCTTTTGAATATTTTTGTAGTCTGAAACAAAGTCACGCACATAATAGGCAATCAAATAATTAAAGGAGAGACAAATTATATATTGAGAGAGAAAGAGAGAGAGAGGAGGAGAAAGAAAGTAAAGAACAGAGGAAAGGAGAAAAAAAAGAAGGAAATGAAAACAAATTTTTTTACCATCAGATCAATATGTATGAAAATAGTAGAACAAATATCAGTGATCACTTTTACCATCTATTCTCAGACATAATGATCAACTGTGAATGCTAAAGGGGGAAAATGTCCCTTATTAAAACCTATCATTGCAAGTGTTCACAAATGCCACTCAAGTCACTCTCTAACTCTGGTTGCCACAGTGGTAAGAAAGGCTCAGCCTGAAGGTAAATTATTTTCATAAGTTTGAGTTTAATTCATTCAGCCAGTTTTGAATTTTGAGAACAGAAAAACATATGTTCCATTCCCCAATGGCAATTTTACACTCATGTAAGTCAAAAGTAACTATCCTGTCAACAACTCAAGTATTTAAAAAAGTGCATGATTTTGAAGATTAATGCACTTAAATACACATGGACATTTTCTAGCATGTTTCTAGGTAAGATATTTTGGTTTTTCAAATGTAACCTTTGATGTTTAACTTTTTAATTTTCTGTTCTAAGCTTATCTGTCTTTAAACTTTCAATAGCAATTAAAAGTTAAATTGACTATATTGACTAAGGTTAATTTACTGGTGTTGCAGATTTAAACAAAAATAATTCTGGCTGTATTTACAAAGCAGTTTTCCTCTCTAAACTTACTTTATAAAAACATCATCTGATGATAAGTTTAGAATTATTGTGTTGACTAAATAGAAACTAAGTGCTTCTGAGACTAATGTGCACACAAATCACCTGAGATCTTGTTAAAATGTAGATTTTTATTTACTAAGTCTAGAGTAAAGCCTAAGGTTCTGATGTTGGATATATCCAGCTGATGCTGAAGCTGCAGGTCAGCAGGCCACATTTTGAGAAGCAAGACTTCAGAGAATTAGACTCTTTTGTTAAATATTTTCCATTTTCTTTTCCTTTCTAATTTGTGATTGCTTCATGTACAATCTTCACTTGTAAAATAGCTAAGGGTTCCAGCCATTTATACTGCCTGGTACATAAAAAGAACTGCATACATGGAATCTCCTTAGAAATTTGTGAGAATTGCTCCCTGACAAAAGGTTTGTTGGTTGGTTTGTTTTCCTGTCTGTCTTTGGCAGTAATGGAGATCCCTGATTATTTGGAGTCCAATTCTTACAACAAAATTTGCTGCTTTACAAAATGTGTTGATGCAAAGATCTAAAAAGTACTCACAGATTGAAAAGATATCTCCAGACCTGAGTAACAACAGCATTTTTGGTGACACACAGAGGAACAGGAAATTGTAATGAGTTTCTTTTAGCCCAAAAAGCAACCACAAACTATATTTCATACTGTTATTGGAACAACAGAATCAACATCCTCCATATGGGCCAGTGAAAAAGACAGCATTAAAATGCTATTGGAAACCATAAATTGAAAAATGGGGCAGGTTACAAGTATAATGATATGAGCAGGACACAAACAGGAAGCCAGCAAACCTTAAGGGACGTCTTCCATGACCTTGACTCTATTAAAAAATACACGTATACACATGGAAGTAGTTTTCTCATGATTTTTTATTTCTAGATTTAAATTCATTCCAGTGAAGAGCAGGAAAATCCACCTCAAGAGATCCTGAAACGATGCAGTTGAGCTCATTTATTACAACCTCCATTCATTAAAAAATGGCAAAACCCAGGGTAAGTTTGCCCCTGTGATTAAAGTCAGAAAACATTGCTATACGGTCCTTCTGCTCTAAGAGAGGCAAAAAAAATATGAGTCAAAACTTATAGCTTCTTTTATTCTCTATAAATGTCCACAAGCTTTTATTGAAAGTATCATCTTAACTATTACCTAGATTTCCAGGTAATTCAATCTATCTTATTCACCCTGTTAATGTCTTAAAGTTTTTTGATGAGCTATAAATGCTTAATGAGCAGAATACTTCATAGAGGAAAGAGAGTTGAATATAAGTGTATCTATTTCATTTCATACTAAAATAGAATTCCTTTTGGTTTTCAGGAGCTAAAGTTAACATACAGATTTGACAACAAAAATTGTATTTTTTTCAGTAGTGGATGTTTAGCCACTTCCACTACAGATGTGTTGACTTACTTGATTTTAGCTTTGTTAAAAGCTAGTGTGGATAATAAAATGCTGTTATTGACCACTCCCACCTTCTTTCTAATTTGTCTCATATCCATGTCTCTTAAGATCGAGGAAAAAAGATGGTGCCTGATTAACTATATTTATTAATGTGAGTCAAAAGCAAGTCAGTAACAATGAACTATCCAAAAAAGAAATCAGGAAAGCAATCCCATTTATAATAGCATAAAAAATAAATAAAATAAAATACTTAGGAATAAATTTAACCAAAGAGGTAAAAGATCTGTATATTTAAAACTATAAAACACTGATGAAAGAAATTGGACATGACATAAATAAATGGAAAACTATCCTGTGTTCATGGATTTGAAGAATTAATATGATTAAAATGTCTACACTACCCAAAGCAACTTACAGATTCAATGCAATCCCTAACACAATTCCAATGGCAATTTTCACAGGTATAGAAAAAACAATCCTAAAATTTGTATGCAAGCACAAAAGACCTCAATAGACAAAACAATCATGAGCAAAAAGAACAAAGCTGGAGGCATTACACCACATGATTTCAAAATGTACTACAAAGTTATAGCAATCGAAACAGCATGTTATTGTCATAAAAGCAGACACATAGACCAATGAAACAGAACAGAGAACCCAGAAATAAACCCACACCTACACAGCCAATGAATCTCTAATAAGAGTATCAAGAATACACAATGGGTTAGTCTCTTCAGGAAATGGTGGCGGGAAAACTGGACATTCATATGCAGAAGAATGAAATTGGACCCTTATCTCACACCATATATAAAAATCACCTAAAAATAGATTAAAGACTAAAATCTAATATGTGAAACTCTAAAACTACTAGAGGAAAATGCAGGGGAAAATGAACTTGACATTGGTCTGGGCAATGATTTTTTGAATATGACCCCAAAATAGGTAAATAAGATTGCATCAAACTCAAAAGCTTCTGCCCAGCAAAGGAAACAGTCAACAGAGGAAAGAGACACCCTATGGAATGGGAGAAAATATTTGCAAACCACATATCTGAAAAAGAGTTACTATCCAAAATATAAGGAAATCAAACAACTCAATAGCAAGAAAACCACCAAATTAAAAAATGGGCAAAAGACCTGAACAGACATTTCTCACAAAAAGACAAACAAATGGCCAACAGATATATGAAAAAAATGTTCAATATTACTAATTTGTTTTTTGCAAAGAAATACAAATTAAAACCACAATGAGATATCACCTCACACCCATTAGAATAATTATTATTAAAAAGACAAAAGATAGTAAGTGTTGTTGAGGATGTGGAGAAAAGAGAACCCTTGTACATTGTTGGTGGGAATGTAAATTAGTACAGCTATTATAGAAAAACAGTGAGGAGGTTCCTCAAAAAATTAAAAATAGGACTACCATATGATCCAGCAATCCCGCTTCCAAAGGAAATGAAATCAGTATGTTGAAGAGATATCTGCAATCCCATGTTTATTGCACAATTATTCACAATAGCCAACATATGGAATCAACCTAAGTGTTGGTTAAACTGGTGAATGGATAAAGAAAATGTGGCATATATATTTAATGAAATACTACCTGGCCTTTAAAAAAGAAAGAAATCCTATTATTTGTGACAATGTGGATAAACCTGGAGAACAATATGCTAGGTGAAATAAGCCAGGCACAGAAGACTAATACTGCATAATCTCACTTATATATGGAATCTAAAAAGGTCAAACTCATAGAAGCAAAGAGTAGAATGGTGGTTTCCAGGGGACTAGAGGATGGGGGTGTTGGCCAAAGGGTACAAAGTCTCAGTTAGATAGGACGAATAAAGTCTGGAGATCTACTGTACAGCATGGTGACTATAGTTAATAATAACATATTGCATACTTGAAAATTGCTAAGAGAGTAGATCTTAAATGTTCTCACCACTAAAAAATAAGTGAGGTGATGGATATGTTGATTAGCTTGATTTAATAATTTCACAATATATACAGATATCAAAACATCACATTGTACACTCTAAATATATACGATTTTTTTAAAGAGCAAGTCAGGTGGGGTTCTGGATAGTCAACCCTTTTCAAAACATCAGTTCATGTACATTGAACCCATCGAATATTCAAAATTATTATAAATTAACAATGTAATTTGATTGGATGGGCTCAAAAATATTTCAAAATACATTCCAGAATACTATATATGTATCTATGAATGGGTCACAATGACTTAAAATGATCTGATCCTGTATCAAAGTGGCAAATACATTCACGTAAGCATTTATTAAGCCACTTCCCAAAGCCCGGAACTTGGATAGGCATCACAATCCCCTTTCGATGTCAGAAAGTAGATTAATCTATTCCATTTTCTAGGTAACCAAGGGTAGAAACAAAAATCCCTAATTCATAATCCCTAATCCCTAATTAGGTAATCCCTAATTTACCTCCATTGTAAAGCACTATCCAGAAAACGTGGAGGAATGAATTTCATTCACATTTATTCCTAGCATGTCAAGTACTCATTCCCTTATGAGAAAATCATATCCTAATCAGTAAGCCATTGTGCTAAATTCAGAATAAAACTATAAATTTTAACATCTGACAGAATTTCTCGTATAGTTCCTCATATTCAATTTTGCATAACACATTTGTACTTACGGGCATAAAAATCTGATGCATATTATAAGAGGTATATTTCCCAGAGTCCCACAGCAACTCACATGGTTTAGTTTTAATGTAAGTAAGAAGAAAAATGTTTGCTGAATTTTATACCCTTTTATGTACGTAATGCAATTTTTCAAGGATTATTATAAGGTTTAAGTGATATAAATGAAAAACAAAATATAGTTCCTGATGTACAATAAGGTCTTAATCTCACCAATAAGTAACTGTAGTTATAAGAACTACCCTTTCAGTTGCCTTATGTGTCACTGTTTTCTTGGCAGAGTCATGGAACCACTCTTTTTCTAATCCAGAGATTGCATTCAAAAAACCATGGGCCACATTCAGTTGAAAGGTATGTGTGGCCTGAAGAGTATGTTTTAGTTTGGTTTGGTTTTTGCAATATGGTATTTTGAAGGCCTTTGCGGTTTGGTATTTTGCAATTTGGTATTTGGCATTTAGATAGGGCCTACACTGGCCCCCTCACCCCACTTCTTACTCTTCCCTATTGTTTAACACCCCATCCAATCCACTCATTTTTGTTACCTGTCTGATCTCTGTAGTAAGCCCTGACCCACAAGCAGGTATCAGTGGAAAATCCCCAAGTAAAACAGCTTTCACTGTGACATCTTCACTTGGAAGAAAAATGCTCCTTTTTCTTCTCCTTTACACTATGATTGGTAAATATCCTTTCATTTTATATGACAGCAAGCCAATATTCAAAATGTTAGGGAATACTGCACAAACCAGTTTTGGCAGCATCTCAGGAACTCTCATGACTCTGAGCATCCTGGAGAATTGTCTGCTGATCTGTATGCTGCTCAGCTTTGGATCTGAGTCTGCTTTGCAACATTATCTTGCTCTGTTGAATGAAAACGTGAAGTCTTCTCTGTCCCCTATCCCCCTATTCTCTCAACCCCTTAGACAATGGAATTTTCCATTAGAAAGAGAGTATAGCACTTAGAAGGGAAAAATCAGTTTTTTGTTCTCCTTATTCTGTCCACTATAATACAAAGCTTTGCTCCTCCTCTCGGGAAAATGTAAGGCTGGCTGGCAGTCAGTTTGACAGAAGGAGAGCAGTGCAGCGGAAAATTGGATAACAGGATAAAAATCTATGGGGCCACAGGAATCCCATCAAAACTGGCTCCTCCTGTCAAAACGAAGACAAGTGACAAGGACAAATATAGAATGTTATTTATATTTAAATATTCCTAAAGATATCATAATTATACTTCGCCTCTGTTAGGCAGCCATTTTCCTGTGAGCCACAATTCTGCAAACCAAATGTTGTATGTTGGAGAAAATCTACATAAGAATCAGACAGTTTCAATCAGACATCTGGGGAAATCCTATAAACTCCTTAAATAGCTATTTCTAAAGAACAGAGCATAATTTATTTTTTCAAAGACATTTTCTTTAGAGTACAATAGCCAAATTCAATAAAAATGAGTAATTCCTAACTCTTTGGGCATGAGAAAACCAAACTATCCAGCAGTTAACTAGTAAATTAATTTCATTTAAAATTAAATTTGATATTTTAAAAAATGTCCTATTTTCTTTTTTCACAATCCATCATATTGAGCATTGGCTACTTCAAGTTACTGACTGATGGACTTAATTTATTAAACTTTATAATAAGTTCAATAAACTGACAAATTGTCAAAAGATTTAAATTTTCTTATTTTGAAACTTAGAAAAAAGTTTTAATGTAGATACTCTAAATCAATATATGTTATAATTAATTCTGTTATTAAAACCCAACATTTCAGAGTACTTCCTTGAGAGAATACAGTATAAGTGATATCAAAGAATTTAGCACCGTAACAGAAGACCAAAATGTATAAATCGATAGTCTATACAGAATCTCCTGCATATTACACTTCTATAGTGCTTTAATTCTAAGATTTCTAAGGACTTATTGGTCATCTTTATTAAACATAATCTCTTCCTCTTTTATAGGTAGATAGCTATACATATACTTACAGATACATATGCAACAGACAGCAAAGTAGAGGATAGTCAGCATGCAAACTCATTAATTTATATAAAAAACAAATGTACCGAGGGCTGGCAGACAAAGCTAATAGGAAGGGATACTACAGTCACAATAATATGCTATCCAAAGCTTATGTTATTTAGAGTGCTAAAGACAGAGGATCCTCCACTCTGTGTGTCTTCTCCAGCAGAAACACCTCTGACATGCACTCAAGGTTCCCAACTATCTGAACCGATTTTATGGAACAAATTTAGTTACCCAATGCTACCAGTTTTCTCCTTCTACTTTGTTCCAAGGGACTCCCTCACTCTTGCTCATGCATGCTATTGCATTCCTGCCTTGTCTGCTCATGCTCCTCCTCTACCTAGAGTGGCCTTAATCCTTCCTTCTTGTACCCAAAGCCTAATCCTCTAAGGTCCAGCTAAAGTATCACTTACTGTTGAAGCCTTTTTTTGACTAATCAAAGTGGCCTTTTACTTTCTGTAAGGCAATGTTCTAAATGCTTAACGTATATGACTTTAATTAATTGTCACAATTCCATTGAAGGAGGTAGGACCTCATTTTAAAGATGTAAAAAGCTCAGAGCAGTTAAGTATCTGGTTTCAAGATACATAGCTAAAAAGCAGCAGAGTCCAGACTCAAGCCCTATCTATCTGATTCAAGGGCCTATGTCCCTTAACTACTCTATCATTTTGCTTCCTCTTCTTATATCTTTATTCTCTAAACTCATGGTAGCATATGATTCAGCATTTAATAGGTCTCTTGTTAATATATCTGGCCTTTTCAGTTAGACTATAAATGTGTAGAAGTTTATTTATCCTCACCCCAGCCTAGTATCAGGCATTTAATTTGTTGATGGACTGAATCTAGCAAATCTAGAGCAGTTTAATAAATTAGAGGAAAAGCTATGTTTCTCAGATTATTGCTATTTGCCATTGGTTTGGGTCATTTGTAGGCCTGTGGGACTTGACTATTTGCCCTCTAGTGTACTATAAAATGTGAAGTCACCAAAGAACATCTTAATTTTTATTTTCAACAAGTCTTTATTGAGTGACAACTATATGAATAACATTTTGCCAGGCACATGGAGAAAAAAGTAAAGAAATCTAAAACATAATCACTGTTCTTAAAAACCTTATTATCTTGCTGTAGAGAGGTTTCATATACATTAAATTAAATATACATTATATAAGTATATAATATGTAAGTATATATGCTATTTTAAATTTTATATGTATATGAGTTAATATAGAAAACATGAGTTTATACATAAAATACACTTTAGTGCAGTGCCTAGCACACAGTGAGAGCTCAATAAATTAAAATATCCATCCAGGAGATCTAATGTATGGCATGATGACTATAGTTAACAATATTTTATTGTATACTGGAAATTTGCTAAAAGAATAGATTTCAGAGGCTCTTACCACAAAAAAATAAAAAGGTAGTTATGTGAGGAGATGGATATGTTAATTTGCTTGAATGTAATAATCATTTCACTATGTATATCAAAACATCACGTTGTACACCTTAAATATATACAATAAAAAATATAACATATGCATCCAGTCATAGCAAATGGAGGCTACTGAGCATTATTTAATCTACCATTAATCTGACATCCTTTAACAAATATTTATTGTGTTTCTATTCTGTGCCATTCCAGAATGTATATAGTCTGGCAAAGTCAATGTTGAAAAGGAAGTATATAAAATATAAGAAATTGCACTTTTTCTGAAGAGGTTATATTAGTTCACTTTCTGTTGCTTCTACACAATACCTGACACTGGGCGATTTATAAAGGAAAGGAATTTCTTACAGTTATGGAGGCTGAGCAATCCAAAGCCAAGGGGCCGCATCTGGTGAGAGCCTTCTTGCTGGTGGACACTATGCAGAGTCCTGAGGCAGTACAGGGTATCACATGGCTGGAGGATGATTGTGCTAACATGCTAGCTCAGGTCTCTCTTCCTCTTATACAGCCACCAGTTCTGCCCCCCCCATGATAACCCACGAACCCATTAATCCATGAATGATTAATCCATTCATGAGGGTGGAGCCCTCATGATCCAATCACCTCTTAAAGACCCCACCACTCAGTACTGCCACATTGGTGATTAAGTTTTAATATGAGTTTTCAAGGGGACAAATATTCAAACCATAGCAGAAGCCCTCACCTGAAAGACGCCTTATGGACCAAGGCCCTGATATGAGCTCACAGTTTCCAATAGCTTTTTTTCCTCCTTAAAAGTGAAGTTCAGCAAAAAAGGATAATGTTTTTGTACATTTAGGTTGGATAGACTTGGCTATGATTTTATTTTACTATTAATATAAACATATAAATGCTCTCTCTCGTGTTTGTTTTCATCACATGAATTTGGAAGAAATAGCCTAGGATTAGGTAAATTAAATGAAAAAATATCCCTGGTAGGTCTAACATTAAAAACAATATGTGGTTCTTTGATTCTGTGACTTATTTAATGGATCGCAATCAGGCATCAGCTAAAGGCTGGTAATTTAAATTATAAGCAGAGGGGTTCAAACTGTGGCTAATTCATTACTCATACATCTCTAGTTGAAGTAGTAATTTAAAGTCATGTGTGTCGCATTAATTGTAATCTTGTTTCCAAATGACAAGATAAATATCTCACGGAACATAATATATTATGGTCATAGGTCAACCCAAATGAATGTCTAAAATAGATTAGCACTAAGTGCATGCAATATGTCATGTTTATAAATTTTAAAAAGGATAAATTGTATTAACATTTAGCACATTGCTCATTACACATCATCAATGTTTAGCTTTAAGTGCATTAATACCCTATTCAGTTATATCATTCTCTGAAAATACCACACACAGAGATGTGCTATAAAATCCCTGAATGAAAATCAAATGCTTGAAAAAAAATAGATCAAAATAATTTGTACCCTTTCCCACCACGATGTCATTGCTTTGTTTCACATAAATGTGAAATAGATATACTTTGGCCCTGAAGTGACTCAAACAAGGGCAATGTTACAATCAGCAAAAGAAGAAAATTGCCAAAATGTCAGGTCCCTGCCAATCTGCACTTATATCTCTGCTTTTAATTTAAGCTTCTCCATCATAGGTGGCTGCAGCAGAACTTCATCCATAGCCTTAGAGTAGAAAACCAAATTGTTCCCTTAATACCACATGGCAAAATAAGTGCGGAATCAGGATACAAGCTGTTATTGTAATAATAAAGTTGAGAGTTGGTTTTCAGATATGGGCTGAAATTAAACTGTGATTTCAGTATGGATGAACCAGTTTTCCTTCCTACAAGCCCTGCGATCATGCATGAAGTATTTAACCCAATCTCTCTTTCACCATGTCTACATGTCATTGTGTGCTGCTATTGTCTTAGCCCTAGAATTCCTGCTCTGAAAGAGCCTTGTATATCCTGTATGAATATTTTGAAAAGTCACCTAGGGTGGAGGGAGGGACAGTGAAGGATGGGCAGCAAATCAACTAAATTCAGCCCATGAAAATATTTTCTTAGCTAGTACAGGTGTTCTTTTTGCTTTTTATTTTTTCCTTGGATGTTTACTTTTCACTAAGCAAGGCAGGCAGCCTCGAGTTGATCAACAGTTTCCTCTACTCCCTCCTTTCGTATATAAAGCCCAATCCAACACTGACATTACCTGTGGACAGTAGAGTTTCTAATAGAGAGTTTCTGCTCTACTGAAGACAGGGCATTTGTTTTGCTAAGTGGAGTTTGCACAGAACTGAAATAATCAAGACAGCCAAGGGGGTTCTTTAGGGTCTGTGCAAGGGAAGGAAAAAATAACAGTTGAAGCTAATGGCAGGAAAAGGAATTTTGAGGATGAAAACCAAACTATTCAAAGGAGAATTGTATTAGATTTCTGCTGGGCTGTATGCAATGGGAATCCTACCCTCTATACACAATATTTTTAATAAAATACCAAATTCTCATGATTATATTATAAAATTTGATGTGTTCTAGAGAGCCAACAAATTGCTGAGTGCCTATAAGGCAAGGCCTGAGAATATCTTGTACCACATGTGGGTTGCATTAACACAACTAGGTAAGTCCTTGCACTGGAGATTTTTTTCTCCACTCAAGTTGAGAAGTTACTTATCATACAGCTAAGGAAGTTGACTGGATTTAGTTGGCAAATAGGAATTGGGTTTGTGACTAAGGCTTGGCCAATCAGATGATCCTTCTGGCCCCTGGAAACTTGAGAGGGTGAAAAAGAAAAACACAGTGACAGGCAGAGATTATTTACAGCTCAGCACATCCCAGGAAAACATTCAAACATTTCTAAAGTGAAAAATTTCAATTAGTCCAGGAAATTCAGAATGCATCCTTTAATCCGTTTCAATGAAGACCAAAATAATTTTTAAAACTTATGAATCCCATTTAGAAGCTATGCCAAAAATTCCCATTAAAAAAATTCACAGAATACAAAGTTCTCAAGGCAAGTATAACTTTTAAAATCTTTTTTCATGGATTTATTGAGATGCAGCATGGTAGATTCATTTAGAGAGTTCAAATCTCAACTTGCCACTCACCAGCTGTGTGACCTTGGACAACTTACTTAACTTCTCTGTGCCATAGATGCTTTACCTATAACCTTATCATCAAAGGCAAGGCAAGGGTGATTACTGTAATGGACAGTAGTGTCAAAGCAGCAACCAGAATAGTCTCACTCATGTACACCTATGGCATTGACTAGTATTAGGCAGTTAGGGCTACTATAACAAAATACCACAGACCAGGTAACTTAAACAACAGAAATTTATTTTCTCACAGTTCTAGAAGCTAGAAGTCTAAGATCAAGTTATTGGTTTGAGGGCTCTATCCATGGCTTGTGTATGGCCATCTTCTTGCTGTATGCTCACATGGCCTTTTTTCTGTGTGTCTACATCCCTGATATTTCTTCCTCTTTTTATAGGGATATCAGTCATACTGGGTTAAGACCCCATCCTATGACCTCATTTAACCTTAATTTCCTCTTTAAAGGCTCTATCTCCAAATACAGTCATATTGGGGGTTAGTGTTTCAACATATAAATTTTGGGGAGACACAATTCAGTCCATAACAGATACCAATAGTGCCTACCTCACAGGGCTGCTAGGAGGATTAAATTAGTTAGCATTTGTAAAGTATTTAGAACTGTGCCTGGTATATAGCAGAGCCATGCAAGTGTTTGTTAAATGATTTGGAAAAAAAAGTAAAGATTATTTTCTAATCTCTTTGAGTTAATTAACTGATCTGTAAAATTAAAGGACCTCTCTCTTCCTGGCAAGTAGGAATCACGCATGTGTACTAGTTATTTCTGCATAACAAATTACCCTAAAACTTAGCAGTTTAAATAAAAAATAAACATTTATTATCTCACACAGTTTCTATGGGACAAATTCAAATTCTAGTTTGAATTCAGGAGCAGTATAGCTGGGCCATTCTGATCCAGTCTTTCATGAGATTGTAATTAAGACATCATTTGAAAGCTTGACTGGGGCTGGAAGATACACTTCCAGGATGGCTCACTCACATGGCTGACAAACTATTGCCAGCAGTTGGTGGGAGGCTTCAGTTCCTCACTATGTGGACTTCTCCAAAGGGCTGCTTAAGTGCCTTCACAACATGGCAACTGGCTTCCAAGGAAGTGATCCAAGAGAGAGCAAGGTGGAAGTGACTGACAATGCCTTTTATGATCTGGCCTCAGAAGTTACATACCATTACTTCTGTGTTCTATTGGTCATACAGATCAACCCTAATACTATATGGGAAGGGACTACCCAAGGGCATGAATACCAAGCAGCAAGCATCAATGAGTGGGAGCTGTCTTAGGGAATGGCTACCATACTTGCCCAATCACACACTCCTGCCAGGACTTTGAAATATGAGAAAGTGAAACAAGGGCACAGTGACAGTAAAAGCTCAAACACAAATATCAAGTGGGGACAGACAGCACCAGTGACAGCATCACAAGCAAACAACTACCCTGATGTGTTCTGGACTGTGTTTTCCATTGTCTTACATTTTTTGATCCTTTCTCATTCTCCAATCTTATTTCCCAATCTCCCAATTGATTCTGTAACATGTCCAATATTCTTTCAATAATTTGTTTTTAATTTGCTAATTAGTCTGTTGATTTCTATTGTTTGTTACCAAGAACCTTAACTGACACAATCTAGAACTGCTCCCCTCTGCCCTTTGCCATAATTAATTCCTTCTCTTTCCTCAAGACTTCATATGCCAGGGTACATATTATTTCCTCCAGGAATCCTTCCCTGACCACTCAGAGTAAGGTAGACACCATGCTCCATGCTTTAATTGCACTTACTTCTCATTCTCACCTCTGCTATTAAAAATTATAATTAGTTATCTAACTACCATTATGCAATCAACTTTCCTCCAGTAAAATTTTTCTCCTTGAGGGCAGAGAACATGAGTGTCCCTATCATCTTACATAGATCTCCCCAAAAATGAAAAATAAGAGCTAAACAAAAATTTTTGCTGTCTTTACTCTCTTTATGAGAGATCTGATGTCCTCCATCACCCATTTTAGTTTGAATTGAGTTATGTCATCTTCATTTACATTTACATTTTCTAATGTATTTTTTCTATTAATTTTTAAATTAGTGTTTTCAAAGCCCAGTCTGATGTTGCTGTTTTTTGACACCAAGGATTCCAGCTGAATATATCCTTTATTCATTAAAATTTTTTCCCTATGGTGAAGCCAAAATATAATTAGAAGTTTGCTTTATGAACATGGAATTTGAAAATGAAGGGAGTTAATTATTTGATTTGATTGTTCAATGGCTCTGGCTACAGGAGCTTGACTGAGAACAGAGACATTCCTGCCAAGATGTCTGACAGGTCCATGAGCCAGCACTCCCTCTACAGGGATGGGAAGTGCCAATGCTTGACTCTGTGGCCCTCATTTTTCTCCACTGACCAACTATCCCTCACCTCTTCCAATTGTCTCATTTTCTTTTGATATGTTATTACTATCTAAACCCACATTTGATGGTCTGGGAAGAATTTGTTTTAAAGATAATATTATCTCTCATTAGATCTGGAGGTGAGAAAGCAGAAGAAACAGCAGCAGAAGTTTTAGTAATCACTCTTTAGTTTTTGGGTTTTTTTAAATTAGGTAAAATCAATGTGACCTGCATCACCAGCTTGAGGTATAATTAAGATCATAAATCTTTTTAATATTCAAATTAATCATTCAAGCCCCCACAGGACTAATTTAAAAGGAAATCCAGTGGCTACCTCTTGAAACCTACTCTCCACTTCACCAAGTTGACAGAAATCACAGAAGCTTACATAGTCCAAAGAAGTCATCTCAGTTTCTTGGCTACTCATCTTTAGCAAGAGAATTAAAACAGGAAGGAAGGAAGGAAGGAGAAAGACTAAAGGAGGGATGAATGAAAGGAAGCTCAAGCTGTCTGACCCCATTTCATACTAGCCCCAGCATTCAATTGCCATTTCTGTTGTCACTGCCGTACAAATTCACTGCATTTAACTGATCCAGTCTAGGACATTCCTTTGAGCCCTTTGCCCTCCCCAGTGATATAGCACAAGCTGCAGAAGTATACTATGTATCTTAGTCTATTTTTTGCTGCTAACAGAATACCACAGACTGGGTAATTTATAAAGAAAAGAAGTTTATGTGGCTCCTGGTTCTGGAGGCTGGGAAGTCCAAGGGCACAGCCCCAGCATCTAGTGAGGGCCATCCCATGGTGGAAGGTGGAAGATGGAAGCAAGTACACATGACAGAGAGGGGCACCAGGGATCAGACTTGCTTTGTAACAACACACGTTCATGATAACTAACCAGCTCCCCAGATAACATTAATCCACTTATGAGAGTAAAGACCTCACAACCAAATCACCTCTTATTAGGCCCCACCTACTAACACTGTTGCACTGGGGATTAACTTTCCAACACATGAACTTTTGGGGGACACATTCAAACCATAGCACCATGCTTAGGCTTCCAAAATTACAGCTTTCATTTTACCCTTTCAGTCTAGGCAATTATTCCCACAATGTGCCTATTACAACAGGGCAGTCTTCCAGTCACAGATGGTTATGCAATGAATCTTCCTTCATGATTTCCTGCAATTCACATATCTACTTTCCCTCAGGGCAAGGGATCCTTTGGGGACACAGGTGAATTTATTTGAAATCATCATAACCTATCTGCTGGTCTGACAAGGTGGACTGAAATGGAATGAGGAGGAGATTCTATTTCCTTCTAGAAGTCTTTGACAATGCAAATTTACTTGGACTTTTCTCCAAGCTTGCACAGGAAAGGATCCATGGGGAAAACTTTATCAAGCCACACAATAGCCTGATACATACTTCCCCTGAGTCAATGGTTTCCTACTTCTTCCATTTGCATAATAAGGATGGACCCTGGAGCAACTCTTCTCTCTGAATTAAGAAAATCCGCTTCAAATTTATTCCTTATTATCCTTCACCTAGCAGCAGAAAAATAGCTTGCAGCTTCTTTCACCAACAAAGAAACAAACAAAAAAAAACTGTTCGATCTTGCCAAGTATCCCTCTATACCTTTACACAAAGCAAATATACCTGCCGTAACTATTAAAAATATTATAAGAAAATGTGGAATTGATTTGAAAGGTGTGATATAGTAGATAATTAAACCACTTAGCATAGATTTACCCTTGGTAGTGGTACCCTAAATTTTGTCCAAGCGTCAAGCCTTCTTAGATGCAGCCTATGTATTTGAAGGCAACTGACCCCCACTCCCATGTTTTTGGAGGCATGTATCTCAGGTTAAACAAATCCTACTTCCCTGGACAAAATGACTGGATCAGGGATGGGCCCAAGACTCAATGTCAGCCTAAAAGAACCAAGTTTTTGCTCTACTCTTGAAGGAGAGAAGTTTGGTTTCCTGTTAGATGAGATGTGTAAGCATCACTGAACAGCCTGCTTTTAAGTGGCGCCGACACAGAGGAAGCAGAAGCAGCAATAAATCCTGGTCATGTCAGATACAGAGGGCTCCATTAACAATAGCATTCCCTTTGAGCTGAGTTATTTTGGATAGGGATTTCTGTCGCTTTTTATCAAAAGATTCTCATCTGATACATACGAACTAATTCATATATTAGGTTTAAATCGGTCACGCACTGTGTAGAGGGAAAGGGTGGGGACACACATTTTCTTTTTCTCTCTAAGCTTGTGTCTATTGTAACCACTTTAACAACAGGAAATACAGTTTAATTGGAAATAGGCTAACATGGTTCTAAGAATAATCATCTAAGGCTAACTGCCTGGGTAGTTTTGATGTCAGATAAATTGGCTCTCCTATTATAAAGTGCATTTCTCCTGATTAGTATTTGATGAAACAACAATAACAAAAATAACCTCTTAGAACTGAAATATGAACAGCTTTCTGGGTTCCATTTTTCTCAGCAAGATAATGAGCACAGCACATTGTTCAGCATGTTTTTAATTGGATGAATATCAGATATGCAATGTTTTTTATTGTTGATGCCTGTGTGCTAAGAACTTCATTACATTGTAGAATTACCACATAAAGAACATCCTTGTATTTGTCACAAACATTCCTACATACAAAAATAATTGTCACAACTTGACAACTTATACATTAAACTTTTCTTTACAAGTTCCCACTTGAACTCACAGAGCACTTAACCTGATTGAAAGACTCTGTTTTTGATCACGATTTATTCTTTCCAAAATAGATTTTTTAAAAGAGTGAAATTCAAGTGGATTTTGGATTCACCTTTAAGTCCTAAGCAGTTACTGATTGCCTACTCCATGTGGTTGTGTAAAAAAACAAAAAAAGAAAACCTGAAAATGTGGTCCTTGACATCCAGAAGTTTATAAGCTGGTTCTAGTTAATAAAATGGGCAGGATAAACAAAAGTTTAGTACTTTTACACAGCAAAATACAAGTGAACAAAATACAGAATCATTAAGTGATGAGAAAAAATTGGTAAAAGGATTCTTAGTATTTGATATTTGACCCATCAGAGGTAAAGAGGTTAGTCAAGAAGAGTTGCTTAAAACCTAAAGAGTCACATAATACTCCAAAATGAATGATTTTTGTCATTTATCTATTCAACAAATGATTATATATATTCTATGTGTTAGGTGGTGTGTTAGATGCCCTTGGTCCCTATTGTCTATTTAGTCTTGTATTTTGGGTGCACATCAGTTGCACAGAATCATCATCCTTGGTTCACGACACACTACCATTGACTTATTCAGAGGCCACAATTGGGCTGTTTCCAGTGTGAGGCTATTATAAACACACACATGTGATTCCTGGTACACATGACTGTACATACATAAGGAAGTGGAATTGCTGAGTCAAATGATATACAAATGCTCTAATTTACAAGATAATACAAATTTTCTAAAGTAGTTGAACCCATTTATATTCCTCCCAGCAATGAATAAGAAGTCCAGTTGATCCGCATCCTCACCAACACTTGGTATTGTTAGACTGCTTAGTTTTTGCCAGTGTTATTTTGTGTAAAATGGTATCTCATTGTGGTCTTAATTTGTTTACCTTATTAAACTTAGGCTGAGCATCTCTTCATACATTTTCTGGTAATACATGAGTTTTTTCATTCTCCATTTTTGATTGTTAATATGCTTAATATTATATAGCTACAGATAGAAATATAGAATAGCAAATACATGACTCTAGCAAGTCTGACAAAATACAGAGGATCACTGAAGAGCTAAAAGCTTCTTGTATTCTTTTCTTCTTGAGGGATATGTGAAAGGACAATTGCACTTTGACCGAGTAATTAAAGGAAATATCAATCTCCAACTACCATTCATGTTACACCACACAGGCAAGTGTGCATCAGATTCCTCAATTTCTCAGCCTTCCCCACACCTCACCTCATTCCCAAAGCACATAGAATTCCAGTCCAATCAAAGAGGAGGACACGGGGAGGAAAGTCCCCTTTTACACAGAATGAGTGATCTGCGACCAAGACCTTTACAGACTGGACAGCTCCAGAGTTCTGGTCAGGGTTTGAAGACTAGTTGACTGGTCAGGAACATGGAATTCTCAGTCACCCTGGAGCCACCCCTGGTAACCACATCGGGATGATCTGTACTGTGAGACTGGAGAAAACCACTTCAAACAAAAGTAGAATTGGAATATACGTTAGAGGCAGAGGGGTAAGGAACATTTGCTTTGGGCACATGGCAAAATACGAATGGAAGTCATACCCTTTCACTTTTCCAATTTCCAAACGTGAAAGACAGAAAACAAAAGGATTACACAAAATTTTTTGCTTCACTCGGTGCCTGATGCTAATTGAAAAGCATGATAAAAAATTGGAGACAACTATTGTATGGCTATAAAGACATACCAAAAATATATAGCCCATACAATACAATGTATATTGTTATTGTATAGCTATAAAGACAAACCCAAAATAATTTCATAAATTAATATAAACTTTTTAAAAAAGATTTTAAAAGGTGGAAAAAGAGAAGTTTACATATTCCATCCATATTCAGGATCTATAAACTTTTAAGATCATGAGGACTTTTTTTTCCTCAAATGAAAGCAAGAAATTATAAAGATTCAGAATCCGGAGCTCCAAAGTAAGCACAAAGGATGGTATCAGTCTCAAATGTAATGGTCTTCATTTGCATTCATAGACTATATTTCTAGCATATTTTCTTCCTCAACAGTTCAGTGTCTTTGGAATAGAAAGGTATTTAAATTTGCTCTTTTATCAGTGGAAAAATTGAGTCAAAAAGAAATGAGACAACTTTCCCAAAGCCACAAGGGGTTTAGCCCCACAAATAGACCTAGAAGTCACATCTCCTATATCCTACTATGGCCATGATTGGGCAAACCTCTTTATGCTCTTCTTGTGACAAATATTAGGTTAGAAAAAAAGATACAATTCCAATATGATAACAATTCAAACTTCTTTTTCGAAAAAGAGCATAAAAGTGGCATGTGGTCAGCTATTTTAATTCTATGTATACACAAGGAATCTGTGAAAGGCTTATGCAACCAGCTACCTCACCTTTTTTTGTATATATCCTTACAAAAATTCCCAGATGTCACAACTGACACACCTACTTGTTAAACTGGAGAAATTCTTGAACCACAGTAAGCAGATGCTAGAACAGATGGAAATTCTCTTTTTGGGCTGAGAAAAAGAAATTTCCAATTAAGAAATGCCTGGACACTATTTTATCTCCCTTCTAGTTGACTGAACTATGAGATTTCCTTATGTCACAGCTTAGAATTTTAAAAAGCCTTTCTATTTCCCTCAAAATCTTTATTTCTTCATTTATCCATAAGCATTAGTTTAAAATCTGCTCATTTCATGTCCTCCTTATAGAATTACTATGACACTTTCAAAAAATGAAATGAAATATTTTCATGCAATGGTTACAGTTGCTACTTTTATCCTTATCCATCTGGCCTCACATTTGCCTCTTGTATTTTCTCTCCATTCACTTACAGCTTTATACAGTACCTATCAATATTACCTGCCTAACACTTATTTCTTCAGTGTGTTATTCTTCATCAATTCAAATACAGGCATTACAGAATGCAAAATAAAATAGATCCTTTGTGCAAGTATGGAAACAGATGTCAGCTTTTCTGTCGACTGTCCTCCCAGTGCCCAAGTGCAATCTCCAACAGTCAGCTTCATTAGTATCCTTTGAGGCAGGGGCGGAGGGAAGGGAGGCAGTCTCCAACCACTAGAGCCATCCCCTGGCAGCTGATCTCTGAAAGATACTCTTGCCATGCCCTGATTCTTCCTAGGAGCCTTTTCCATGCTTCGCTCTCCTGCCACCATCCCAAGCTGTTTATTCCCCCCAAATTACCACTAACCGAAGGAAACACAGAGCAGCACTTCATGGAAGTGGAGGGTGTACATTTTCTCATAGCCTAACAGGTATTTTATGATAAAATATCAGTCCTGTTCTTTAAAAGTCCTCAGCCATTCTTTTAATAAACTTTATTAGCAGTTTTAGCAATGCAAAACTGAGCAGAAGATAGAGATTCCATATGCTCCCTCCCCCGACACGTGCATAGCTTTCCCTGTTATCAACATCCTGCCCCACAGTGGCACATTTGTTACAATCAATGAGCCTACGCTGACACATCATTATCACTCAAAGTCCATAGCTTACAGGAGGGTTCACTCTTAGTGTTGTATATTCTGTGGGTTTTGACAAATGTATAATAACATGTATGCACAACTGTAATATCATACAAAATAGTTTTACTACCCTAAAAATCCTTTGTGTTTACCTATTCATCCTTTTCTCCCCCTTCCTCCTGGCAACTACTGAGTTTTTTTTACTGTCTCCATAGTTTTGCCTTTTCCAAATGTCATATGGTTGGAATCATACGGTTTGTTGCCTTTTCAGACTGGCTTATTTCATTTAGTAATATGCATTTAAGATTCCTCCATGACTTTTCATAGTTTGATAGCTCATTTCTTTTTAGTGCTAAATGATAATCTATTGTTTGGATGTACCACAGTTCATCCATTTACTTACTGAAGGATATCTTCTATCTTCATTGCTTTCAATTTTTGGCAATTATGAATAAAACTGCTATTAACATCCATGTGGGGTTTTTTGTGTGGACGTAAGTTTTCAGTTCATTTGGGTAAATACCAAGATTGCTGGATTGTATGGAGAGAGCATGTTTAGTTTTGTAGAAAACTGCCAAACTATCTTCCAAAGTGGCTGTATCATTTTGAATTCCCACCAGCAATAAGAGTTCCTGTTGCTCCACATCGTCACAGCGTTTGGTGGTGTCAGTGTTTTAGATTTCAGCCATTCTAATAGGTGTACAGTGATACCTCATTGTTGTTTGAATTTGCGATTCAGTAATGACATATGAAGTTAAACAACTTTTCATATGCTTATTTGCCATCTGTATACCTTCTTTGCAAAGGTGTCTATTTGGGTCTTTCATCCATTTTTTATTGAGTTCTTTTCTTATTGTTAAGTTTTAAGAGTTTTTTGTATATTTTGGGTAACAGTCCTTTATCAGATGTCTTTATCAGATGTTCTTTACCAATTTTTTTCTCCCAGTCTGTGGTTTGGTTTGTATTCTCATTCTCTTGACATTGTCTTTCACAGACAAGTTTTTATTAATAACTTTAATGAAGTCCAGCTTATCAATTATTTCTTTCATGAACGGTGCCTCTGGCGTTATCTAAAAAAGTCATTGCCCTACTCAAGGTCATTTAGATTTTCTCCTATGTTATCTTCTAGGAGTTTCATAGTTTGAGGTTTTACATTTAGGTCTATGATCCATTTTGAGTTAACAGTGAAAGGTGTAAAATCTGTGTGTATATGCATTTTTTTGCATGTGGATGTCCAGTGGTTCCAGCACCCTCAGCTATTTTTTCAATGACTAAATTTTCAGCTTCCCTAAGCTCCCAAAATTCCCGCTTAATTTTTATTGTGAAATAGTTTTCCTATTGTTCATCTCACCAAGCCATTCCTGATTTTTCCAGAAAGTGTCATTTTTTACCCAAACTCACTGATTAAATCATAGCTAAGTATTTGTGATATGCCCTGACTGTATGTCCCCTCCATTGCAATATGTTAGTGAGCATATGGGGGAGGGGCTGGTCATTGACTTTGCCATAATTTTATCCCAACATCACATAAAACAGACCCAATACTATCATGTATGAAAAAATAATAAAATGTGCCTGACAGCTTTCTGAATTTCATCTATCTCATGCTACTTCCTTCTTGTCTTTCTTCTCTTTTTCCATGTTTTGTGAAAAGAAACCACAAAGAAACTTGATAACCAAATTCTGCTTGAAGAAATTGAGAAGGAATTACTGAGAGAGAGACATATGTATATATATAGAGAGAGACAAAGTCTCTATATTTTACACTTAAAAATTTGTCAATACATAATAAACCCTTTTAATTATCAAATTTCAAATGTTTACTCTTTTATCTTGATTCTGGCAATTCTTAGCACTTTGTTTTCTAAGATGTATTTGAAATAAGTCAACACACTGTAAAGAAGTTTAATAAGTGAGAAAAGCATCTCCCCACCTGTTTGCCAACTTCAAGTGGGCATTTTAAAGAACAAGTGTTACATTTCTTATACTATGTAAGAAAAGATTTGAGGGATCAATTATTGATATTTATTTATAAGATATAAAAGCTTCTCAAGAAATTATGTATCATCCCTATCCTTGATAAATACATAAATATGAGGAAGGATAAAGTAGTAAGAGAAAGTAATAAATGGCTATCACAATATAACAGAACCCTCGGAAGTGTGAAGAGAGCATTAAAACAAAGTGGCTGTATAATTAAAGAGGTGAGGATTACACAATGAGCGCTTTTTTTGGAATTCCAACTACATCAGGGCCCATTAATTTTGGGTAAATGAAGTTCTACTAATGTTCCTTAGAGTCTTCAGCTTTGAGCTTCTATAAAAATACACCTTAATTGATTTTGAAGATTTAGGAATATTTCACAGACACTAATTCCTAATGAAATAGGAATAATCATTATTCATTTTGTTTCAGCATCACTTGTTTAGGCCTTAGAACTATTGTAGCCAACAGTATTTTTAAGTATGTACAGAGAGCATCCTCATATCCTGGAGTTAGTTTGTTGTTTTCCTGCCTTCTATAAAAGTAACAGAAACACGAAGAAATTAAATGAATTTTTATAGGCAAAAGAAAGCTAATCTAAACTATCTTCCTTAGAAACTGTCTTCTTTCTACCAAGAGTCTTAAAACAAAAGGGTTTTCTAATTTTAAAAAAAGGCAAATATCTAAAATTTAACAATGAAGGCAACATATAAACATCAACACATTATTTTCCTCTGACAATTCAAGCAATAAATTCAAGCGAAGGCTCTGTAAGACCAAATCTAAATTAAGATTTAGTACCAACATAAAAGACTAATAAACAAAACTTTAATCTCATTACAGAGTTAAACTTTAGTTACTTCTTATTCCCTTTAAATTTCATTTAATTTTATATATAGTTTTTAAGTATTCTGCTATTTTTCAATAATGCCTTTGTTTTCCCCAAATAAATGACATAATGATCCCACAATTCTTTCCAAATTAAAATTTTACTGTAAAACTGCCATTACCTCTTTGTGTTCATTGCTTTTCTTCAGAAAACAAGTTTGAAAGTTAAATACCTCCATTACAAGCCAACAAAATAAGATCACTTCTTAAACTTGTGCCCAAAGCTGCATTTGGGGCCTCCTTTGCAAGGGCCTGATTACATTTTCATGCAATGAAAGCCGTAACAATTCTCCTCCAAATTACTTTTTATCCCCACAACCATGTGGACTTTAGTATGCAGAAACAAAAGTTTACTGAGTTTGGAGGGATGGTCCTGTTCCTAATCTTGACTGCTTTACTTTGAAATGAGCGCCTCTTCAGTTTTTCACCCACTGCAAACAAAGAGCTCCTAGCTTTTTAGTAGCAACAATGAGACACATAGGCAGTTAAGGACTGGTGAGTAGCTTTTCAAGTCATCAGCCTAGCTGAGGAATTGGTTCTCAACAGCTGTACTGATGGAATATGAGTCGTCAAAGGAAGCCCATAAGAACCATATGGAGTGACATACCACCACTTTTCACGTGCCCAACGGACACTCCCACAGTTGATGGTGTTCACACAGCTGTAGATTATTCGGAAGGAGCCTTAAACGAACAACAGATCCCCCTTTAGGGTCATTCGCTGTCATAATAATGTTAAGCAAAACCTGCTGGTGGTGAAGAAACTTAGTGGAGAAGAACAATGTATCACTGTTTTTTGACAGCTGACATAGGCTATAGGGAGTTCTATCTCTTCTTTCTGTGTTTTCAGAAATTAATTTTATCTCTGAGTTTTATAGGTATCTCCTGGGGCTAATAAATGTGGCTTTTTACCTGACTTGTATAGCTGTTAAAATTCTAAAACATGCCTTTGTTAAACAGATTTTTACTTGAATTACATACAAAAGCAAACCAAAAAATACAATCTCTGAAAATTTTCTTGAAAACCTCAAGTAAATAATCAAATAAAATTATAATTTACAACTGACATGAAGTTTTGGAGGACCATCATGGGTAGCAAATACTCCATTTGCAATGGATATATGGGGCTAGGTGTACTTCTCCCCAAATTCTTTCTTTTTTTAGAACAGGGTCTCACTCTGTTGCCCAGGCTGGAGTGCCTTGGCGCGATCATAGTTCACTGCAGCCTTGAACTCCTAAGCTTAAGTGTTCCTCCTGCCTTAGCCTCCAGAGTAGATGGGACTAGAGGTACGCACCACCACATCTGGCTAATTTTTATTTATTTATTTTTTTGGTAGCGATGGGGTGGGGGCAGAAGGGGGTCTCACCAGGCTGGTCTTGAACTCCTGGCCCTAAGCGATCCTCCCACCTCGGCCTCCCAAAGTGCTGGGATTACAGGCACGAGCCACTGTGCCCAGTCCCAAATTATTTCTTTAATGTTATTGATAACAAGTTAAAAATACATTACTTATTAGCAAAACTCAATCATTAAGTAAAAAATAGCTTTAAGATAAACTCAACCTAAAACTGTCATTTTAAAATGAGAAGCCAATTTCTCTTCCCCCTTTGAATTTCAAGTATGCCAATATTCAGAAAAATTTCATGATAAAATAAGGATCACATATCAGAGTCTAAAAATAATTGGTGACTCCCTCTATTGTTCCTTCAACAAACACTTAGTATTAAATAAGCACCTGTTATATTCAAGAGCCTGAGATCCTCTGTGATTAACAACAGTGGCTCCATTTATAGAGCTTCTGTTTCTGGACATGGCTAAGAGAAAAGAACTCAAGGGTTAAGACAAATGTCCTGACTTCTGCTTCAATCCAAAGAGGGAATGCCAGAGAATCACTCTTATATTTCATTATAAGATAATGATCACATTTTTCTCATATGTGTAGATGCTTTACTCGATGAGGAAATATTGTTGAATCAATAAAAGTACTTAATCAAAAACACAATTAAGTAACCCATTAATTACAAGAAAAGAATGTTTTTAGGTTTTCAATTATAGTGCTTCTCTATAAATGAATAGAACTTAAATCAGGACCAATCCTAATAGAAAATTGATCAACACTTATGTGCACATATGGAAGTAAAACTCAATGGAAATCAAGTAGGTGGGAGCAGGGAGAAGGGCATAGGTAAATTCACACCTAACAGGTACAATGCACACACTCTGGGTAAAGGGCACACTTGTAACTTTGACTCAAACTGTACAAAAGCAAATTAGGTAACCAAAACATGCGTACTCCTGTAATATTCTGAATTTTTTTTAAATGCGTTACTTTTTTTTATTTCAAAATATTAAGGGGGTACAAATGTTTCAGGTTACATGGATCATTTCTGTAATGTTTGAGTCCTGGCTATAGGTGTGCCCATCAGCCAAAAGCATTCATAGTACACATCAGGTTGGTTTATTCCCCTCCCCTAATGCCCCCTCCCCCCTGCTTGCTTTCTACTGAGTTTACTTCCCTCTGTGCACTTGTGACAAATGGCCAAGAAACATGAAAAAATGTTCAGCGTCACTAATCATCAGGGAAATGCAAATTAAAACCACAATGAGATAGCACCTCGTGCCAGCTAGAAATGTATTCCTTTGCTGCAATACCCTTCTTCCTCTTTACTGTGTACAAGTTGTCATTCTTCATCCACCGACAGCAGCAGGTGGCATTCATGGCAGACGATGTGTTGTGAGTTGAGGGGCAAACTTAGCTGCTGCTGACAATCTGATGTGCACATCTGAGGAGGACATTTTGCTGCTGTTTTTTGGAGACTGTCTCCATAGCCCCAAAACACTCTATTGATTCGCCTCTTTCAGTTGATTTTTAAGTACTTCCATTTTCAAATTTCTGGCCTTAGAATGAACCCCAACCAAAAAGTTAGACAAAGAAAAGCAAACCTAATGTTATCGTTTCACAAAAATAGCAGTAAATAACGGCCACTTATATAAGACATGTTTTTCAGGGTGCTTTAAGAAAACTGATGGTGATTTGTTCCCCACTACAGATTTTTTTAAGCAGCAATTTTTACGATTATAAGTCAGCAGAAAAGCCAAATAAGGACTCAGTAGTCCCATGGTCTCAGCTTCACAGCTCTCTCACTTTTGAGCTATAGATTTCAGAAACCCCATTATTTTTTCTTTCATCTTACACTGAGTGATGGCTTGGATGTGTAATTGTTTCTATCCAAAAGGGACAACCAATTCTTTTGACACACACAGGTGTAGTACCGAGGCTTCTCTGGCAGAAATCCAGATGTCACCAGAAGATTCAGAGCAAGGAATTTTTGAGGCTTATTTTGGCAAGGCTCCAGGTGCTGGGTCTTGCCCTATTCTGATGCCTAAATGCATGAATGATTGTTGGAGGTGAAGTGGAAAGGGACTAACTATAAGTTTCCACAAATTGAAGGATGTGAACACACCCACAGGAAACAGATTATGTCCACTAGTTCCAAAGTGATAAAAATCCTTGGAAGATTTTGCTTTCTGTATGTTGCGTGGCTAGGTGGTCACACATCTTATTAATAGTTGGCCTGATTCCTGCTGGTTTACACCTGTTAGCCCAGAGTGTTTTGAAGAGCATCCCATGTTGTTTTCAAGTGTTCTGACAGCTTGAGTTTAGATGCTGGCTCCATTATTTTCTAGGAGAACTGGAACAAGTTGTTTGACCTCTATCCCATTTTTATCATGTGTAAATAAGAATAGTGTTGTCTACCTCATAGGGTTGCTATGAGAACTGTATGTATAATATTAATGCCTGTGAGGTGCTTAGAATAGTGCCTGGTGCTTAGCAAGTACTCAAGAAGAGTTAGCCATAATTTTATGACATGGTATTTATTTCATGATATTGAAAGTATCATGTTGTAGTTTCTTACATGTTGGATTTGTCATTAGCTAATGTGGCTATAAATATATGTGAAATAAATAAGAGATGTTTCTAGAGAGAACATACATTCTTATTATGTATAATGTATGATTTTTTTGCCTGGGAAAAACAGAAAATTATCAGTTGACTCTTTATAATTGGAGTTTTTCTTCTGGGAAGAGGCTTAAAAAATTGGAGTTTTGCATGTAATAAGTAAATCTAGACTACAATATTTACTCAATACTAAAGTGTAATTTTTCTTTTAACGATTCTCAGCTCAGAAAACAATTTTTGATTGGTGTATATACATACTTTGGTATCCCCCATCCTACAAATAACTTGTTTTTGGAATCATGAAAATAATCATATAGGGAAATATATATAATATATATATAGATAGATACACACACATATTTATACGCATAAATATATCAAATACCATCTTTTCATATGTGTGTGTGCATGTTTGTGTATAAAGTGGCTTAATTCTCCTAAGGGAAGGTATTGATAAATTTGACCATATTAAAATTAAAAGGTATTGTAAAGAAAATGACTAGCCACAAAATGGGAGAAGATATTTGCAACATATATACTGAAGGACTGGTATTAAATATATATAAAAAGTCATATAGATCAATAACAAAAAATGAAAACCCAATGGAAAAATGGGGAAAACTCAGGAATAAGTATGTTATACAAAAGAAATACATTTGGCTAATAGACAGATGAAGTTGATGAATCTCACGAAAAATCTTGAAATGTACATCAGATCACAATACAATTATCATTTTCAAGATATTTGGCAAAAATTAAAAACTCTAGGCCAGGCATGGTGGTTCATGCCTGTGATCCTAGCACTCTGGGACGCCAAGGCAGGAGGATGGCTTGAGCTCAGGAGTTCAAGACCAGTCTGAGCAAGAGTGAGATCCCGTCTCTACTAAAAATAGAAAAATTAGCCAGGCACTGTGGTGTGCACCTGCAGTCTTGGTAGGCTGAGGCAGGAGGATCCCTTGAGCCCAGGAGTTGGAGGTTGCAGTGAGCTATGATGATGCCACTGCACTCTACCCAGGGCAACAGAGTAAGACTCTGTCTCAAAATAAAAAAATTTTTAAAAAAAGGGAAATTGAATCCCCCTCCCCACTCCCCACTCCCCCAAAAAAGTCTGACAATACCAAGTGTTAGAGAGTGAAGCTAAATCAGTTTTTTGAAAATGATTTCTAAAGTTTTATATCTTGTAGAGTTTAACATTTTTATGCTCTATGGCCCTGCAATTGCCTTCCAGGATATAAATACAAGGGAAATATTTGCATGTGTGCACCAGAGACACACATAAGATAGCTCCTATATCACAGTTCAGAATAACAAAAGCTTTGAAAATTCCAAATGCCTATTGACAGGAAACAGAAAAATTAATTTTGGTATATGTTTACCATATATTATAAAGCAGTGAAAAATGAATTACAGATACAATAACATGGATGAATCTTAATAACAATGCTGAACAAAAAGCAGCAAAACCAATCAAACAAAACTAAACACTGTATTATTTAGGTATATGCATGTCTTTTTGTTTATGTGTATGTGATAAAACTAATCTTAAAAAGAATAATGGATACAAAATTTGTGATAGTGCTTATCTCTGCAGGGAGAGAAAGGGGTCAGAAAATAGTGTACAGATAAACTTAAGAGAGATATATTTCATATATACACACACACACACATATAAAGTATTCCAGTTCTTGGGTTAAGCTGTACGCTCATGGGAATTTTCATATTATTAAAACAAATAAATGAAAGATGGCCATGCTTAGTCAAATGATGATAGTGTGTCCTGGACCAAGAATTATAATTAATCCAATTTCAGATATCAGGAGTCCAGAAAAGATGGTGGCTCCCTTTAAAAAGGTTCATGGTAAGCGGATTATTTGCCTATTGTACAGACTTTGCATGTTGCATTTTATGTTGTACTTAGTATCTTATGAGAGTCACTCCACATGTCATTACTTCTTTTTATAGTAAATATAAAAAGATAAAATTTCACAGAGTAGCAAAGTGTTTCCTTTTATGTTTTACAAAATCAACTATGGTGATCACTGCTTAGTTGGCATTGGACACTATTGCTGATGCCTTCAGAGATTCACCGAGTGATTGGGGACCCTGATGAGAAGGCAGAAATAACAAACATACTTGTTTAAAAAAAAAAAACTAAAGAACCCTTTGCTTTCTTTTTCTCCTCACCAATCACGTTTATTTTGCAGTTCATTAGCTGCTCCAGAGGCCAGGTACTCCACATTCCCAGTAATAAGTACTAATCAGGAAGAGGAGAGTAAGTTCCACTGTCAAATTTCAAAATATAAATATATATTTCTATTTGTAGATACAATCAGAGAGAAAATACATGGCACAAATGATTGTGGAAAAGACTCAAAAATAAAAATCTTTTGAAGTTCATTAATCTTCTAATTATTACTATCTACATTTAGATTAAAATGTTATAGAAAAACACAGCTTTTAGGCATGTTATGGTTTGCACTTCATAATTTTAAGTTTGAAATTAAAAATTGCTATTGTGATCAACCAAATTCCTGGCAAGTGAACAAAGAATACAGAATTCAGCGATATTGTAAATGTCAATGAAATATCATGGGCAGACCCATACAGAGAATATAAAATCATAAAGCCATAAATTTGAATCAACCTAACTGTTCATAAATATGTACCTAATTATTCACTCTAAATAATATGGTCATGAGTAATTCCACAAATGAAAGAGCAAAAATGTTCTCCCCCCAGAACTTCAAGCAGCCTATGACAAGAGAGTTGGCATTTAATCATAATCTCTAAATTGGTGCTGTCTAGTTCAGCTGAGAAGCATGTGTGCATTTGTTTCCTCACATGGTTGCTCCTGCAGACATGCCTCATGACTCATCTGGTTTTAGCTAGTGAGTTTTCCCTCACTCGTTTAAGAGGAGCTTGGAGTGAGTAATAATGAGCAGGAGAAGGAGCAAAGACCTATATGTCATTCCTTCACTCATGCAATAAATATTTATTCTCTATCCTCTCTATGCCACATATTGTGCTGAATGCCAGAGAGTAATGTTGAGCAAAAATGGCAAGGCCCCTGCCTTTATGCAATTTACAGCTGTGTGGGGAATGCAAGCAAGGGGACTGCAGAATGGGATGTGTTGTAAGGAGAGAAGCACTAGGTGCTATAACACTTCCAGCAATCTGGACTTTAAGAAGCCACAAACACATTACCAAATTCAAGTCTCCTTGTGTAAGAGGAAGACTTCCAAACTTAGTGGAAGGAGTCTCATTGGCTTGGTGCTTCTCAGAAACTCAAAGTCCTAAGACTGGAGCTTAGGTGGAGATGGGGTAGGCTGACCAGAGTTAGTCTGAAGAAGCAGTGGTTATAACGTGAAGAAACTTCTAAATGGATTTCATCCCAAGGGCTATGGGAATCTTTGAATGATCAACATGTGGAATGATCACATTCATATTTTAGGAAGATCACTCTAGCTGTTTTGTGAAGAATGGATTAAAGGGAACAAGTTAGGATGCGGGGAAACCAGTTAGAAAACAATTACAGTAATCCAGGTAAGAGATACTGGTCTGAACTACAATACTGGGGAGAAGCAGGAGATTCAAGTGCCCTTACAAAGTAGAATCTACTAGCCCAGGTGAGTGGTTAGAGAAAGAGAGAATCAAGGTTTCTTGCTTACCTGTATGTATAACTTTAAGAATAAAATAAGGTTTTAGTCAGGATGTGGAAGAGATATTTTAATCTTTGCTTAGCTTCTACTTACAGGAAATAGTGGAAAAAGACACCCTGCCTAAAACACCAATCTGGCATATGGTAAAGAAAGATATTCAGATATTTCTTCATCTAATAAGTATGTACATACATACATATGTACATCTATTTATATATAATTCACAAAACAATTTCTACTTAATGCAATTTATATGGTAATAAGACTGCATTTTGCAGACAGCTATTGGTTATAAGAGTCTGTAATAAAAAAATTTTTTACACAGTTGTTTTTGCTTTTTGTTTGGTTTTGGAGCATGACTGTCTTGTAATAGCAAGTAAGTTATAATATCAAAAATATATTTGGATTTTTTTCAGTTCGAAATTGGTCATTACGAGTAGGTGTCTTCTTGTCTGAAAAGGCACAGAAATGAGTCATGTTTTATACGTATTGACAGACCACTGGAAACGTTCTAGAACAGTATTCCCAAACATCTCACATAGGACCTTGCTGCGATCGCACACAGAGGCAGGGCAAGAGAGGATGGACTCACTCAGGCAAGCCTCTTTATCATCCCACTCAGCAGGCAGGAGCCCTCATGGCCTAACCACCTCCTAAAGGGCCACTTCTGAATACTATCTCATTGGCAACAGCTGAATTTTGGAGGGGCCATATTTAAATCACAGCACCTGGGGATCCTTTAAAAATTGCAAAGCCCAGGCCACACTGTAGATCAATTAAAATGACAGTCTCTGGGGATGGGATGTAGGCTTTGGTAGCTTTTTGAGCTCCTCAGGTGATCCTAATGTGCAGACAAGTTTGGGGACCACTGGTCTAGAACAGGAAGACAAATAATAGAGGACTGGAACTGCTCTCTGTATACTGGAGCTGGTCTAATTTTCAGGTCACAAACTCAGATGTGCAAGAATTGTCTATTTTTCTATAAATGATTGTAATATCTCTTTTAAGCTCCCTCTTCCACAGGGTGGCTGAAGTTTGCTCTCAATCAATCCAGGACTTCTCTCCCTTCTTTCCTCTGTTGCTTCTTAATTGGGACTGGGGTGAGGGGAGTTACAAACTACCAAGACAGCAGAGAGGGACTGGCAGGGATGAATCCCCAGCCGATACCAACCCAGCACATGGCCTTTCCAGGTGTCAGTTTCTGCGATCCCTAGGGCAGCTGCCTCTTCCCATCCACAGGGCCTCTCGGGTCCTCAGGCTTGCTGGTCACGGCCTCACTGCTCCTGGCTGCAGGGCAGACATTCTGCTCCTTCCCACTTCACACTGAAGTTAAGGAATGGGGGTAGGTTTTTAAAATCGTGTAGAAAGGCGTTATTGAGAATGAAAAACACCATTTAACAACATATTGAAATATAAATCATGATACTTCTCCTTATCATCTGACAATTATGCAAAGGAATTTTTATGTTTGTTAAAATTTGCTTTGCTTTTGTTGTTAGCATTATCTTCAACCCTTAGTTTCTTTCCTGGAATCTTTTCAAGCTACTTGTCCATTTTGTGAGGGTGAATTTTTTTTTAATTAAAAAATATAACCCATGAATCTACTTAACTGAATGCACAAAACAGCAATATTATACAATATATTGAAAACTAACAGCAAGGAAGATGGTCCTGTCAGCCTCTGCACTTTGGAGAACTTGCAGTATTCCCTCAGGAAACCTCCTAAGGAAAACTCCTGGTCCATATGTGTCTCATGTCCGGCTGATATGGCACCAGTGTAAATCCTTTTTTAAGAGTAGTCAAATTTTTCATAAATACAAGTTAAACCTATTTAAAGATAAATACTGGCCAGCATCTGCTTTACAATATTTCCTCAGCTCCTATACCAATCTCTAGTCTGTATAGTCATCTCAGAACTGGGTTTCCAGCATCAGCCAATAACAATACACAACAGAAGTGAGAGCCTATATTTATAGGGGGAGCCTAGAATCATCATTGATTTATGATTTTATAATTTTTTCTTGATCCCTAGAAAAACTGCATTCTCCAAATTACACATATTTAGGTCCTATATCTTTAGATTACTTTCCATTAAGATGCAACAATCAACTGGAATAGAGGGGGAGCATCTTTGTTGGGTTAGGAAATGCTCAACATAAAACAAAAGAGCAGTTTAGCAAGTTTACATAAAGTATACTTAAAACTAGATAAAAAGTATTTGCATATTTGTAAAACTGGAAGGAAACAAGAAGAAATCAAATTAATGATCATGTGTTAGGTGGTTGGGAATTGGGGTTTTTTTTTTTAATTTCCTTGAAACTTTTAATGATATTTTAACTCTGAATGTTTTTAATAGTCCCTTGATGTTTATTATGCTAGATATAAACAGAACTAAAACTCTGCTCATTAGAATACAGTTTAGGGCATGTCCTGGCTTTAGTAAAATTTCTTAAACTATAACTAAAGCTCCTAGCCTGGTCAGCCAATAGAACAAAAGTGCAACTTTCTATAAAGGATGTTTTTACAACTGCAAGTTAAAAGACTAACTACTGTGGTGGGTTTATATTTAAGTAGCAATATGATGGTGTAGGTATGCCAAGGCATTTATCATTCATCAATAAAAATGTGTTCAGGCTGAGCACTTTTAAATATGCATCACTAAGTTCCCAGTGCAGTCTGTGGTCATTTATTTGCTATGTGGCAGCCTGCCTGATTGCCTGTTATCTGATCAGTAGTTCAGAACTTGATGTCGTACAGCAAAGAAAGTTCAGGTTCAGAACACCGACTCTGAAGATTGAAGGATACTATGTGGTGTCTGAAATAGGAATTAAAAGGGCTCTAAATGAGAAGAGGAATGAGCAAATGTCTTGCCTCTTTGTTGTGTAAGGAACAGGCACATCATCAACTTTCTATATACCAAATGATCTTCATGTACAGTGATGCTTTTCCTCCATAAAGTAAGCAGATTCCATGTCACATTCTGTGCCACACAAGTGAGTTCTTACAGATACAGTGGACATGGTAACTGGGCTCCGGGGAGGAAGGGGATTGGATGAACCCCCCTACTTTTGATAAGCAGCAGATAGGCTGCAGTTTCTAAAGGGAAATAAAAATGCTGAAATACAGAGAATCTTCCACCCCATCTTTGGCAAGTTCAAAATCAGATTTATTGAGCTTCAGCTATATTTAGGCTCTTGTTGCAAAGACTGTGGGGTTCCCAAAGATGCTCCTGCCTCATACATCTCACAGTCAAATAGGAACATATACATATAAACAGCTAACATACAAGGCAGAGCTGAGGAATGGGCCACAAAAGAGATGACTCGGGAAGTTTTTAAGAAAGCAAGACGCCTGGCAGAGAGCAGCAAAAGCAGCTTTACGGAGGACATGGAATTTCAGGCAGATAGTGATGACAGCTAAGCTTTCAGTAAACTAGCCATGAAGAAGGCTTTCCTGGGGACAAGAACTACAAGAGCACTGTCACAGTAGGAGAGAGGTGGGGCATGGAACATAAAGCCCACAGAGGGGAAAGAGAGATACATACAATACTGAGAGTGAAAACATCAGATCATGAGCTGAACTGAGCCAACCGATGATGTGTTTGGCCTACTCAGTGTTTAGTTTTCTTTTCTAACTGCAGAGAGGAAGAGAGAATGAGATCGTGTGTTTTATTTGAGTTAGCTACCAGTATTTAAATATTGGAAGATTACACATAAAACTCTGAATGTTTGGGTTCTCTTGGAAAACCTAAAGTTCTGACAGCAATGCTAAACTTGCACTGCCACATGTCAGTAATCACCGAACATGAGCAGAAGTGAACCCCTTGATGGGGCGTCAACTCTGCCAATGGCCACCGTCCCTGGCACATCCTATGGCCCCTGCAAATGCCAGCTGCCATTTATTATTATGTGAGGCTGGGTTGATTATTGTTGTTGTTGTTGTTTTATAGTAAAGACAAAAGTTTTTCTTAAACCTCTTAAACCTTACTCGCATGACGACGGTCCGAGTCATCATTCAAGTAAGAGGTAAGAGGGTTTGGGAGGCGTGAGCGGCAACGGAAAGGAAGAGACGCATATCAGAGACATTGCAGAGATAGAATCAGGTGACTTACTGAATTGGAAGATGAGATGGAGAAAGTGACAGGCAATTAAAAATGACACTGAGATCGCAGACCAGGGTAGAATGGTGGTTCTGTCAACAGAAATAGAGGTGATTGAAGTCTGCTGATTTTCCCAGGGAAGATTATCACTTGCTTTGGGGCTTGGTGAGTTTGTGTTGCCTGCTGAACATCCTGGTGGAGAAATTCATCAAGAGGTAGAGCCATTCCTAAAAGTTAATAGAGCACAGCCGTTAAAAGCATTGGTTTTAGAATCAGACAGAACTCAGATTCCTCATCGTGAAAGGGGTGTAATATTAATATTAGATCCTACTTTCTTTGAGAGGCCTAATTGAGGAAATACATAACGCACAGTGACTGCTCAATAAAAAATTGATAGTTATTAGAGTTGAGAATGAAATACACGTCAATGTTCACGGAAGCTGTGAGAATGGAAGAAATAACCAAAGAAAAGACTGTAGAAAGAGATCATGTGATGTGCACACCATTCAAACACAATTAGAAATGCAGTGATAACTAAGTCAACCTTTTGGTGATTCTGGATTCAGGAAAGCCTGACAGCGGATGCAGAATTGGGGCCCCAAAAGCCCAGAGACACAAGATACCTGCTCTTAAACTCCCAGGTGGCCTCTCCCTTTTGGCGCATTGACTGTTTAGCTCTGTTCCTATGTAGATGACTGGTACACTTACCTCCTCCAGTAGCGTCTACTGACCTCAAGGCACATCACTTGCTGGAGAGGACTGCAGAGTCAGGTGAGCCTTAATGTCTAGATAAATGAATGGATGGATGGATGGATAGATGGATAGTGATAAATGGATGAGACAGTGTATTGTGTAGTACTGCCTGAAATTAAAAGAATTCTGTCAAAAGATCTTACACTAGGTTAATTAACTTATAGATACAGTAGACTCTGGCATTAGTAAATTAAACATCTACATTTTCAACCTCTCACAAAAGTTAGTGATACTCAGACAAGAGAAAATTGGCAAGTAAGTCAAACTAAGCATTTATATCTCAACATGTCTCTCTTGTTAAAAAAAAAAAAATCCATTTCCAACCTCTCTTCCCCAAGATATTTAACCTTAAAGCCAGAAGTAAAGAAGCCAATGATGGCACAGGTTGCTTGTAAGATTGGAGCATTCAATTCATCAGTGACTTAGTGCACTAGAATGTTATGAATGCTTTATAAAGATACAAGTAAAAGCAATGGATGAACAGATTTCACCTATACTCCAGCCAGAGCAAACTCTGTTCACTTAGTGAGAAAGAAAACTTTCTCAAAAGTTGAGAAGGTTAAAATGAAGTAAGTTGCACAAACATTTTGCTTGCTAATTTAAGAATTCATGAGATGTCATATGTCAAGCGTGTACAATATTGGTTGGTTGGTTATGGGCATGCATTTTTATAGGGCCTATTTCCTGGAAAGACAATTGATCATGAGACAGGGAAATAGAAACCTAAGTCTCAGTTTGCCATTTAGCCAATTACTTCTGCACTTTTTCCCATAAATAAGACTTGGCAAAGATGCCCTGAATCACCCCAGTCCTCAGTTTACTTAATGTATAAGAAAGGAGGTGATTAGTTTGGACCAAGTGACCTCTAATTCTAAGGACTTTCCATATCTGACAATTTATGACTCTTTCTATATATGGATTATTTGGATTCTGCTACGGGTATTGTGTTTTTGTCACATTCTTGTTATACACTCCTCTAAATTGTATGTCTGGAATGAGTAAAAGGGTCTCAGCTGCCTTCACAGATTACCTTAATTTCTGTTCATTTTCTCCAGTCCTAGATTTCAGAATAACTGATAAAATGGAGCCATCAGGTGAAGGCAATTTTCCAAGGCTTCTCCTTAGGGGTGAGCCTAGAGATCGCTTCCTAAGAACAAGACATAACCTTAAAGAATTTCTAACTAGCAAGAGAATCACAAGGCCACTCCTTGCACACAGTTGAGTTTAGGCCCATAGCCTCCTACTAGTTCATCAGCAGAGGCCAGCATGTACCTGGCTTTTGCTGTTTGTCAAAATTCCTTCATTTAAGCAAGAGGCAGTGGTACGAAGATTCTCCGCAACAAACCCCAAAAGTCCCCTGAATTAGGATATATAACCTGTGTTTATGGCTCACTTATAGTTCTGAGCCAAACCTTGTTCTAGAGAGGGCAGCGCAGGTTTCTGGGACCCAGTCTCTAGCTTCTTCACACATAATTAGACTCAGATAGAACAGATCTAAATGAAACAAAATAAAATCTTCAGAACTGTTTTTTTCTCCAAAGATACATTGATTGCTCTTGTTCAACTTAATTCTGTTCATCTTAATATACTGAAAAGTGGCTTGTAAAAAAAATAGATATTTATCAACAATATTTTTTATAATTTTAAAGTTAAACTGAAAATCTATTTTGAAATCTTTAACCTAAATTAGTTAAGTTTTGACTAATTTTAGAATATACATTCATAGGGCAAAGCTCCACTCTTTTCAGCTTCCACTACAAAAATGTTCACAATCCACAAAGCTCCAAACTAAAACCATTCAGTATCAGACACAGCATCTGCTTTGCTGGCTGGATCTGACTGCTAAAACACAGAAATATATTCAATACACAAAACATTTTATTGACTTGAGAGGGGCAGGAACACCTTGGAGATATTACAAAGCATGCCAAACTGATTTCAAACAATTAAGATCATAGTAAGAAGTACATCCAGAATATCCCGAATTTATAAGAAGGAGGCATATTATTTCTGACAACTTTATGGCATGTCTCTTTCACAAGTTCTAATATTTCTTCCTTGAATAAAATGTTCACAGTGAAATTGGATAATCAGAATTACTCTCATCCTCTTTGCCTGGTTCACACAAGTACCTGTCAGAAATTTTGGAGCAGCATCTGAAAATATTGATGCTACTAAATACTTCCTTCAAGATTATAGCCCTTTAAATTTCATACACTAATCAAACCAAATCATTTGGAGACACCTGATTTCTCGTGCTTCTGTAGCTTATTATATTCATTACCTCACTTCAATCAGGTTCTGGATGACTTGTTTCTACTTTAGGCAGCGCCTCTGTAAGAATGGTTTAATCATACTAAAAACTGTTGGCCTGATTCTCCCATCCCTATGCCCATGTAACTTCCATAAAGTCAAAATCCCTTTCAAAGTGCCTTAACCTTGAGAATTCATGTGCTGTCCATATGGGAATATTTGTACATCTTTAAGATGATTGCTTCTTTGTTGCTATTATCATCTTCTCAAAACAAATAGAACAAACAGTGCATGTCATGCCCATTTTTTTTCAGAAAAGAAATCTCCAGGAACTACTTAATGGACCAACTGGAAAATGTTCTAACAATAGAGTCTTTCCTGGTTTTTCAATTTACTACAGGTGGATAATCTCTGAAAAACCCAAGACAGTGAACAGATTGAATCACTTTTAACAATTTGAATCTTGAATGAATTCCAAAGTGCTTAGAGTCAAGCTGTTTCTGCCTTTCTTAAACTCATACTTCAAATAAAGATTAAATAATTTTTCTTTGAGAGCTGGCTGAAAGTACTGGAAAATTGTGTGCTTTGGAAAACTACATTCATTATAAAATGAGCGTTTGGGCATTGTAATTACACTGACATTTTAATTGGTGTTGCCATAAATTTGGGGAGCAGGGACTCTCTCTTTAAATCTTTCCTTGGTATGCTGATATTCTCTAAAAGACAATCCAATATATTTAGAAATTAAAATGTTACTGGAATATTTCATTACGTAAATATTATAATGAGGCTTTGAAAAGAAAAGTTGCAGACTTTCAACACTGAATACACTAAAGTATTAATATTTTCCAATCTTGCAACTGGGCCTTAGAATTCTCGTTTGGAATAAAGTCCTCCAACAGCATGATATGACTACTCTAAATTTAGCAATGAGCACAGTTTTAAGCTGAATTTGCCATCACCTAAAACAAAGGCAGAAAAGTAAAAGTATGCATATGGCGTAAAAAGATGGTGCATATTCCATTAAATTATAATGCATATAACAAAACAAACAAAAATATAAAGCTTGACCAAGTAGCATGCAATCTCTAATAGAGATTTGGTTTCAGTATACCCGAAAATGATTTTTTTAAATGTACATTTAGACATCTTCAAAATTTGCTTTGAATTTCTATTGTTAATGAGCACAGCCAAAACCACATTTTACCTCCTTGATTTAAATAGAGGAAATGCTAAGGAGAAAGATTACTGATTCTGGACAAAAGAAAGTAAGCATTAGCAATAATACCCAGTAGATTTATCACACTGTATGAAGAAAATGTACTTTTTATAGTCATCTTGTGTCAAGGAAAACCTTTCAACCGAGCCATCCCGTTCTATCATATGCACAGGAAACGTTTATCGTCATAATCACAAGGGTCACTGGACACTCTAGAAACCACGTCAGGAGGTTAAATGAGCACAGACTTTGCCATCACTATCAGGCTGGTAAGTCTTGGCTAAACTTACATTGACTTGGAAGAATATAAGTTATTTGGGGATGGGATGGGGCACAGCATAAAGATAATTTATCCTAGCAGTTGCTTTGGAATTTTAACATTTGAAAAAAAAATCTAAATTGGCACCTGTGTTGTATAAAATGCATATCTACTTAAGAAAACCTCATTTTTTTTGGTAAAAACTTCTGTTTCCCCAGTTGCACTATTTGAAAGTGAATCATGTACCAGAAGGTTGTTCAGGATTATGAAACTTAATGCATTTTATCACAAGCAAATATAAACATTTTCAGGGAAAGCACAGGCAAGAGACATGAAAGACCATATGCTTTTAATGCTCTCCATGTCAAAACAATACCAGTCTCCAGAAAATAACTACTAGTCATATTGAATTATTTTGCCAGATATCTTCCAAAAGTTACTTGGAAGAAAGTACAGCACACTCCATGTACCATGTAATGGATAAAAATAGATTTCCCCAGACCAAACATACTACATTCATGAATTGTTTTATTGGCCATAATACTTTATAAGATTTCCCAGTTTTATTGCTCATGGGTTAGTGGCAAAGTTAAAAATGAGATATGAGAAAATAGAGGCTTAATTTTCTGGAAAATGTTTCTCAACAAGCTGTGTAAACTCTCTTCATTAAACATATATTTATATATACATATATATATATATATTTTTTTTTTTTGGTAAGAGATGGTTCTTGCTCTGTTGCCCAGGCTAGAAGGCATAAACTGATATTCTTAATACACAAAAATAGGTCATTTTCCCTTATTTGAGGCTAAGATTTTTTCTTCTTCTTCTAGTGAAAGCCTGTAACCAGTCACAGGTTCACACTGCTCTTACCGTGCTCCACTTTGAAACTCACTCACACACACACACACACACACACACACACACACACACAAAACAAGCAAATCCGCCTGAGGAAGGAGAGGCTGAAACGGGAAGTTCTCCAAGCAGCCTTCTGGCTTTGACATTCCATCACTCTACCTTTTTCACCTGTGTCAAAATACCGCTCAGGTGATCAGATGAGGCATTGCAAATGATCTGCTCAACCTACAATCCTTTCACACTGCTCTTAGAAATGGCCTCTTGCATTGCCAAACAACTTTCTAAATAAGTATGACAAAAACTTGGTGAATAACTCCTCAAAATAACCTTGAATATCAAAGGAACAAACCGCGCCCCAGAAACAGCCACCCATGAAGGGAGGGGCAGGGAGGGAGAGCAAAACGTAAAGATCGTTCCCCAGTGATTCTGGTAGGAGTATTTGTCCCTTCAAAAATGTTCTGCCTTATCTTTTCCCATTTTGAGGGCCCACAATTTACTTCCTGGAATCCCTCTATTTATTGAAGACCTACTGCGTACCAGACCCTTTGCTAGACGCTTACCGTCCCTTACCTCATTTAATCTTTTCAGCAACTCACTGCACATCTTGACTCGCACAGCGGACTAAACGATTTGCAGAGCTCAATGCCAATTGAAAATGTGGGGTCTATGGTCCAAAAAGCAGTCAAAAATTGTCATTACAGATACTGAAATATAAAGCGTTTGCTTCCCCCCCCCTCCCCCCCCGGTCGCTCTCTCAGGACATGCTTTATTTGCTATTGAATGTTGCGCTCCCTTGGGCATCAGAACACTCACCCGGCTAAAGCAGAGCCTCACAGGCGCCCGGGGCCTCGCCCTGCCACGTGGTGTGCGTGCTCACCTGCGCGCACATGCAGCTCATCAAGTGCCAGCTTCCTCCTCTTGCCAACCACCCAGTCAACGCGCTGTGCCCCAGCTGAGGGCAGGGGTCTTGAAACAGACATCTTCCCTTCCTACGAGCCCAACTCCACCCAAGGCAGATGGGATACACCAGGTAGGTACTTGCATCGGAGCGGGTAGAAGATCGACCTCCACCTGTACAACGCACCATGGCCCCACTCCAAGACACTGCGGGGTGTGCAAGACCCTCCCCACGCCTGCGCCCTGGCCCCTGCCAAAGGAGGAGGGCCCCAGCTGGCCCAGGCGTATGGGGGAAGGTCAGTCAGGGCTTGATGGTATGGGGGCGGGGTGTGGTGTGAGCAGGGGAGCTGGCAGCCTGTAACGCACCTGGGGTGGTGGTGGAGCCCCCAGCACTTGCTCTGTTGTCATTTCCAACTTCATTTATAAATCACAGAATCAAAGATAAAATTACTAAGAATTTAGAATGGTGACTATAGAGCCTTAAACCAAGTGCGGGAGCCGTCTGAGCGAGCGTGGAGCCCAGTGTGACTGCACTGGTCACATGTCCGAAGCTAGCCTTGCTGACATGGAGAAGACATCCAACAAATATTAGTTCCTTTCCTTGCCTCCACTATTCTCTCTCTCGTAACCCTCACCGCCCCCACTCACCAACCCAGTTGAAGGAATGGGGTTTTCTAGACAAAAATACAGCAGATGTATTTCTACAAAGGAAAGGAAGAATCATGTTTTTCTCTTAATTTCTACTTTTTTACAAATGAGGAAACTGATCCTGACAGATTAAGTGACATGCTAAAAGATCCATCTGGAATGCATGTGGGTAGACCTGGGTCTAAAACCGGAGGCTTGGAGCTTTCCATTATGTGCAGCTATCAGGTAGTAGGAGTGGCACATGCATGACGAACACTTCCTAATAAACATACTGACATCTGGCAATGTTACAACCTTACTTTTACCATTGACTTTTAGGGAAAAAAATAACCAAAACATCTTGACACTTTAAGCAAATGTTTATGAAATGTCCCCCTTGTGTGTTATAGTTTCAATATGAATGCAACACTTATTTAGAGAAATAAAAGTCTCTTCCCCATAGATGGCCATCATTAACCTATCAATTGCTCATGTTTGCTACAATGTATAGATGATGATGTTTCATTGATTTATGCTTTAGAAATAAGAGGTACCTAATTGAAAGCTTATTCTTGTAATACTCTTGAAATGTGTTATAAGCTTAATTTTGTAATAGTCTTGAAATGCACATACATGTCATTATGTTAGCCAATATATTTTAGATAAATTTTTGTTATATTCTTTAATTAATATTAATCAAAATAATGTGATCACATTACGGAAAATTTGGATTATAAGAAAAAGACAATAAATCACTCATAATCTCACTATTCTCACACAACAGCACTTAATTTTGGTGTATTTTTCCAGTATTGTTATTGTAATAAAAATATGCAGTTTACTCTAATGCTTTCTTTTAAATAAAAGGAAAATCTACAACCAAAAAGAAACAGCCACATACCATGATTTTATTATTTTGCCAAAGGCAGAGACATGGATTAGAATTTTTGAAAGATCTTTTCTATATTGGAACTGAAATGATAACTTTTTATTTTGAAAAATACTAAAAAGAAAAAAGTAAAAATCTCCCAAAGCTCACCTAAGAAGTAAAATTTTCTCCCTACTCCACCCATCCAATTCCATACCCTAGACTTAACTACTCTTAAAATTTGGTATATATCTTGCTGAAAAAATTCCCAAATCTAGATATATATATGTAGATATATATGAATATATGCATTATTATAAAATATGAATCATACTGTACATACTGATCTGTACATACTGAGCTTTATTTGTATACTCAGAAGTTTATAACTCTATCTGGTATTAAAATGTTGGATCATAATTTTGACTTAATGTCTTTATTAATGTCTATATAAATAAGTAAAACCTAAAGGGTAAAATATTTTCAAGTCAGAAAATAACATTTCTCACACTGGTGTATCTAGAAGTCGTTTTGGCATGAAAATACTTTTATTGATCGATCATCCTCCCTAGGCAAAAATATTTTGTTAGCAAACTCCTAATTTCCCTAGACCTTCATTTGTACCTTCCTGGTAAAACACTGTAGTCTCTTTTTATTATGGTTAAATACCCAAGAGTCAAATATTATCAGCTAAACTGCAAAATATTGAGGAAAAGAACAATGTATCTTATTTCTCCTACAGTCCTTGGAATAGTGTCTTGCACAAAATATGTCCTTAATGTTTGTTGCTCAAACAAGTGCATAAATGACCAACCCAATTTACTTTGAGTTGTTTCACTAACAATAGTATTAGGTTTGCACTAATCAATCTAGACTCTCATGAAGTCTTTCTCTGTGACCAATATTTTAGATGACAGGCCAAGTTCAGTGTGTGAGCACTGCCAAAACAACTAATGGACCCATATAACAACTAAACCTGAAGCCTTGTTCTCATATCCTGATAATTAACAAGGAAATTTCATTATGTTGTAGCTTTTAAAATATCCCCTCACATTTTACCATTTTGAATCTACTTGAATAGACCATGACAGTGATAAGCTTCTAACAACTTGAGCCTTTTTTGTCTCCATAAATAAATAATCATTCAAATAAATCCTCTTATAAAGATTTTCAACTTACAGTTTTTTCAAATTATACACATATGCCTTAATTTCTTAGTAAATATATACATCATGTCTTTGTGTCTATTTTAGTTTTTCTATTCTTATACACACTCAACCTTATAAATAGTATTTTTCCTTGTTTTGATTCCCAATTTCTTTTAGATTTTGATTATGCAAATTTTCAAATATACAAAAAAGGAATAGTATAATAAATTCATCCCCAAACTTTAACAATCATTTAATAAATGTTTAAAGTCCTAAAAGTGACTTAATTTTAGGACAATTCTAGGACAAGGAATTTAGGGAATTCTAGGACAGTTCTTGTCATGCTCAGTTTCAAACTCTAGACAAAAGTTCTACACAAAAGTAAACAGGAGAAGAGTCACCTAAAAACAAATAATCTTCAGAGAGTGAAAACCAGAACCACATGTGTATCCCGAACTGCAGCTTTCAATGCAGGACAGGCCTTATACTTAGGCATTTATTTGCAAAATAAAGCAATGGAATGAAGAGGTAAAAGCAGAAAAGGATGCATGTGATCAAAATGTCCTGAACGCTAGTGACTGTGCACCCACGAGTGCTGGATCCTATAGAATCCACAGAGGTGGAATGAGACACAATCCTTGCCATTGAGGAGTTCACACATTTGCAGGAAATGAGAAGCTACCTAATTACCAGAAGACATGTGTATATTTAATTTGATAAGCCAGAAAGAAGTCATTACAATGGTGTTGAATCAATTATTTACATCCTATGTACTTTTTTTCTTTCAATCTAAGTAATAATTTTCCTTATTTCAAATTACTAAGAGGCAAATTAATGATAATAAACATGTAGTTTGGTAGAAAATTCAAACTTTCCTGCCTTTAACTATCAACAAAACCATATTAAGCTAAAAAAGATCACGTGCAGTACATATTTTACCAATGATCTTTTATTTCTATTGTAGCCCATGAGCAACCTTGGCAAGCTAGTAAGTGAAAGAGCACATAACCTCTCTTGAGCTGACTTCTCCATAACAAAGTATTATAGAAACTCTCCGTCAGCTTATCCTTTTAGTATCACGATTTACTCTGACTTAAGGCCAATTGCTGGGAGAAAAGGGAGGTAAAGTAAGATGAAATGGAATTATGAAACTTACTCCAACAACTCATCCACATTGCAAAGTGTGGTCTGAGGGCCAAGAGCATAGGGATTCCTGAAAGCTTGTTAGAAATGCAGACTGTAAGGCCCTATCCAGCTCTAATAAAGAAGAATTTGCATTTTAATAAGATCCCCAGCTGATTTATATGCCCATTAAAGTTTTAGAACCACTGCCCTAAACTTTCTTCCTTCTCTTTGCAGATCCTGTGACATCATTGTATTATTTTCCCAATACCTCTGATAACATGGTCTCTTTGGATTAGAGAATCGTGTTTCACTTACCATTTCTAAATGACATATATACTCGTGGATACATTTGATTTAGTAATTTTTTACATATACATCTTGGGTTAAAGACTAACCCTTTTAGCTGCTCTCCTTTAAAATTAATACTTGGAGATAAGACCTTTGATTTCTAGAAATCAATTAGAAGTCTCAGCTAGAAAAGAAAGTCATTTCACATTTCCATAATAATCAACGGATTATCTATGTCTCTGTGTAATACTCAGCAAGAGAAAGTGAAGAAAGATTAAATATTGAAGCCAAACATTAGATAGAATAAATAGAAATGTTGGCATTAGCATACTCTAACCCAAGCCATTTTGAAAACATACACACACACACACAATTTCATAGCATCTTCCATAGCTATTTTCTACAGAGCAAATATGGATTTAGTCTTTAAAACCTTTATTTTCTGAATATCTGCAAAATACTTTCAGTTGGAGAAAATGGAGAAGGCTAAAGTGCTTTTTATTCTATTATATTGTCCCCTTTGCATTTTTAGCAGTGTGAACTCTGGCTTTTAAAATTATTTAAAATGTGAATAAAATAAATGTTTTAGTTTACTGTTTCTACATATATTTGCACTTCAGCAAAGATAGATGCATATGGTCTCTTATATCTGGATTGAAATGCATAAGTCACAGCTGTCTTTATGAGTCCACAAAATAGTCAACAAACCTTTCCAGATTTACTACTGTTATTCAAAAGACATATCTGATTTCAATAAACTAACAGGTTCTTAGGAAAACTGCAATTAGATAGGGTAGAAATAAGATGAACTCGTAGAACCACAGGAGAGTTTGGCTTTGGTGGTAAGTGAATGGACAGATCCAGACATTAGCCATGTGGTCAGCTCTAGGGTGGGATGAGAGGTGGTAAAGAAATTGAGACAACTCTCCCTCTTCTTCCTCCTCCTTTCCCTCTCCTCCCCTTCCTCCACCACCACCTCCTGCACTCTGTCCTCACAGATTGAAGGACTTCCTGTTCTCACCACTTAGGAAAGGCCAAGAAACATCTTATGACTGTTCCCTAAAATTAGCCACAAGCAGTTTATTAGGAACTGTCCCTAAAGACAGAGACATCTGGTAGTATCAGTTGTAAAATAATCACATTCGTGTTTTTAACACAATACAAAATCACAGATATGATCTTAGTAGTTACAAACCCCCTAAAGTCTTATTAGGATGCAATGTACCAAATATTGAATTATAAACATAAAAGCAATTCACCATCAGCCTTGCCCATACCTAAGCTGCCTGAGAAAGGGGTAAGGCAGACATAGGGCTAAAAAATGAAACTAACTTCATCACGGTTCCAGAGGATGTGGGCAGAAGTCTAACTTAGACCCCTAAAAAGTATGGAGTATGGAGTATGGAGAGGTCAATTAATGTTTGACCCATTTTAACATCCATAAACAATGGGATCCAAACCTGTGGTAGGCAGCAGAGCAGGAGTTTCAGACAGGGGCAATCCTGTAGGACAGCCAGGTGGGGGCATTCTTCTGAAAACTTTTTCTTCTTTTGTTAAATGATTATGTTCCCACATTCTGTAAATTGAGATCATATATATCTTCAATTTAAAATTCCCTGTATTTTTGCTGAGGCTTTGCAAAGCCTTTCAGGCTCATACAACCTAACCACACACTGCCTTGCTGTTCCCCCCACCTCAGTGGTGGCAGAGATCAAGAAACCCCCTGGGAGCTACAGGGTCCCTCCTAAAGCTTGGGGCATTCAAGTACTCCACCTGGGGGACCAGAGTCTACCGCGGACACAAAAGGACATCTCAGCAGCTGGCTCTATCACACAAACATCAACCAATGACAGGGAGAACAACAATATAGCCCATCATAGCATCTTCCAACTTAAGCAAAGAGAGTGTGGCTGATTCACACTCATGAGTACCGCCCACCATCACCAAAAGTAAGCTGGGGGACCCAATACACTACACACTGTTGGGAAAAGGTGAAGACAGCAGGTCAAAAGTAACCTGACAGGTACACCAAACCTGCTGGAACACCCTATAGGCAACTCAGGACTAGCACTCCTCTCCCTGGCATGCTCAAGGATTGATCCTCAAGAACCCAGACACAGGCCCATGAGCCAGGCCTAGCACCCCCAGGTCTTGACCAAGAGGCCAGATGACAAGGAATCAGTGAAAGAACTCTGGAAACATGAAAAATCAGAGTAAAAGGACAGCTCCAAAAGAAATCAATAACTCCCTACCAATGGATACCAACCAAAACAAAGAGATTAAAATGACAGATGAAGAATTTCAAATATGGATTACAAGGAAGCTCAATGAAATACAAGATAAAATAGAAACCCAACACAAAGAAACCACAGAAATAATGCAGGAAACGAGTGAAAAATTTACTAAGGAAATCAAATTATTTTTTTAAAAATCAAAATAAACTTCTGGAAATGAAAAATTCATTCAAGGAAATGCAAAACACAGTGGAAAGCCTTAAGAATAGGCTACATCAGGCAGAAGAAAGAATCTCAGAGCTTGAAGACAACAGCTTTGAGTTAAAAAATCAGTGAAAGAGAAAGAACTGAGAAACAAGAGGAAAGAACAAAACCTACAGAAATATGGGCCTATGTAAAGAGGCCCAACATAAGAATCATAGAAATTCCAGAGGGTGAATAAGAAAATACACAAGGGTTTGAAAACCTATTTGAGGGAATAATCAAAGAAAAATTCCCTGGCCTTGGTAGAAATCTAGATACCCAGGTTCAAGAAGCTAAAAAGACCCCTGGGAGATTCATCATGAAGAGGAAATCACATGACACATAGTCATCAGAATGGCCAAAGTAGATATGAAAGAGGCACTTCTACAAGCCATAAGGTGAAAGCAGCAAGTAACTTACAAAGGAAATCCCATAAGACTAACTGCAGACTTCTCAACTGAGACCTTACAAGTCAGAAGGGATTGGAGCCCCATTCTCAGTCTCCTCAAACAGAATAATGCCCAGCCTAGAATTTTTTATCCTGCAAAACTAAGTTTCTTATATGAGGGAGAAAGAAAGTCTTACTCAGACAAGCAAACACTAAGGGAATTTGTCAAGACCAGACCTGCCCTGCAGGAAGTACTCAAAACCTCATTATACATGGATCAGCACAACAGGCACCTACCAGTATTAACCCACCCAAAAGCTAAAGGTCACAGGCCAGATACTACAATGGCTCAAAAGATAAAACAAAGCAACAAAGTTCTACTCAACAGGATGAGCAGATATCCATCCCATTTTCAATTCTTCTAGTAAATGTGAATGGCTTGAACTCCCACTCAAGAGACACAGGCTGGCAGAATGGGAAAAAAAAAAAAACAAGCCAAGTATCTGATATCTCCAGTAAACACATCTAATCCACAAGGACTCACTGAGATTCAAGGTAAAAGGATGGAAAACAATATTCCATGCAAATGGAAAACAAAAGAAAGCTAATGTAGTCATTCTCATATCAGATAACATAGAATTCAAATCAGCAAAGGTAGAGAAAGACAAAGATGGCCACTAAATAATGGTGAAGGGAAAAATTCAACAAGAAGATATAAAAATCCTAAATATTTATGCACCTAAAACAGGTGCACCTAGATTCATAAAGCAAATCCTACTTGACCTAAACAAAATGATAAATAGCAGCATCGTAACAGCCAGGGACTTCCACACCCCACTGACAGAGTTGGACAGATCCTCCAAGCAGAAAATAAACAGAGGAATGATGGACTTAAATGGAACTCTACAACAAATGTGCCTAACAGATATTTACAGAACATTCTACCCCCAAACCCCTGAATATACATTCTTCTCATCAGCTCATGGAACATTCTCTAAGATTAATCACATGCTAGGGCACAAAACATGCCTCAACAAATTTTTAAAAATAGAAATTATACCATATATCTTCTCAGACCACAGTGGGATAAAATTAGAAATCAATTCCAAAAGAAACAATCAACGCTACACAATATCATGGAAATTAAACAACCTACTGCTGAATAGGTCAAGGAGGAAATTAAGATGAAAATCAAAAGATTCTTTGAACTAAATGACAAAGGGGATACAAGTTATCAAAAATCTGTGGGAATCAGCAAAAGCAGTCATAAGAGGAAAATTCATAGCCATAAATTCCTACATCCAAAAGACAGAAAGATCACAAATCAACAATCTAATGAATCATCTCAAGGAACTGGAAAAGGAAGAGCAAACCAATCTCAAACCCAGCAGAAGAAAAGAAATAAATAAGGTCAGAGCAGAACTACATGAAATCGATAACAAAAGAATTATACAGAAGATTAATGAAACAAAAAGTTGGTTCATTGAAAAGATGAACTAAATTGACAGGCCCTTCACTAGATTAACCATAAACAGAAAAGAAAAGTCCCTAATAAACTCAATCAGAAATGAAAAAGGAGATATTACAACTGATAGCACAGAAATATAAAATATCATCTCTGAATACTATAAAAATCTCTATGCACATAAACTTGAAAACATTGAGGAAATGGACAAATTGTTGGAAACACACAACCTCCCTATGCTCAATTAGAAAGAAATATAACTCCTGAACAGACCAATATTAAGTAAAAGAATTGAAGCAGCAATTAAAAATCTCCCAACAAAAAAAAGTCCCAGACCAGACTGGAATTCTGATGGTTTCACAGCCAAATGTTACCAGAACTACAAAGAATAACTGGTACCTATACTACAGATATTATTTCATAACATAGAGAAGGAAGGAATCCTCCCCAACTCTTTCTATGAAGCCACTATCACCCTGATACCAAAGCCAAGAAAGGACACAACAAAAAAAGAAAACTAAAGACTAATATCTCTTATGAATATAGATGCAAAAATTCTCAGTAAAATCCTAGCAAACCAAATTCAGCTGCACATCAAAAAAATTAAAAATTAATCCACCATGATCAAGTGGGCTTCACCCCAGAGATGCAAGGATGGTTCAACATACGCAAATCTACAAATATGATTCACCACACAAATAGAAGCAAAAACAAAGACCATATGATCCTCTCAATAGACACAGAAAAAGCATTTGACAAAATTCAGAACTATTATGATAAGAACTCTTAAGAAAGTAGGCATAGATGGAACATAACTCAATATTATAAAAGTCACGTATGACAAACGCACAGCCAACATCATACTGAATGGGGAAAAATTGAAAGCATTCTCACTTAGAACTAGAACCATACAAGGTTGCCCACCATCACCACTTCTGTTCAAGATAGTACTGGAAGTCCTAACCAGAGCAGTCAGGCAAGAGGAGGAAATTAAGGGTACCCAAAAGGGGAAAGAAGAGATCAAACTATTGCTCTTTGCTGACAATATGATCTTACATCTAGAAAACCCCAAAGATTCTGCCAAGAGACTCCTGAAATTGATAAATAAATTCAGCAAAGTCTCAGGCTACAAAATCAACATATACAAATCAGTAGCATTCCTATACACCAACAACAGTAAAGCTGAGAATCAAATCAAAGACTCAATACATTTCACAATAGCAACAAAGAAAATAAAATACCTAGGAATATATTTGACCAAGAAGGTGAAAGACCTCTACAGAGAGACCTATGAAACACTGAGGAAGGAAAACACTGAGGAAGGAAATCACAGAGGATGTAAACAGATAGAAAAACATATCACGCTCATGGATTGGCAGAATAAACATTGTTAAAATGTCTATACTACCCAAAGTGATTTACAGATTCAGTGCAATCCCCCTTAAAGTACCAATGTCATTTTTTTTACAGATCTAGAAAAAAGAATTCTATATTTCGTATGGAACCAAAAAACAACCAAACAGCCAAAGCAACCTTAAGCAGAAAGAACAAATCAGGAGGCATCACTTTACCAGAATTCAAGCTACACTACAAGGATATAGAACCAAAACAGCATGGTACTGGCACAAGAACAGAGACCTAGAAAAATGGAGGAGAACAGAGAACCCAGATATAAAACCATCCTCATGTTGCCATCTGATCACTGACAAAGCAGACAAAAACATACACTGGGGGAAAAAAACCCTATTCAATAAATGGTGCTGGGAAAACTGGATATCCACATGTAGAAGACTGAAATAGGATCCACATCTCTCACCACTCACAAAAATTAATTGACAATGGATAACAGACTTAAATCTAAGGCATGAAACTTTAAGAATTCTAGAAGAAGAGGTCGGAAAAACTCTAATAGATATCAGCCTAGGCAAAGAATTTATGAAGAAGACCCCAAAGGCAATCACAGCAAAAACAAAAATAAATAAATGGGATCTGATTAAATTAAAAAGCTTCTGCACAGCCAAGGAAACAATCAATAGAGTGAACAGACAACCTATTGAATGGGAGAAAATATTTGCATGCTATATATCCAGTAAAGGGCTAATAACCAGAATCTACAAAGAACTGAAGTGAATCAGCAAGAAAACATCAAAAAATCCCATTAAAAAGTGGGCAAAAGACATGAACAGCAGCTTTTAAAAAGAAGACAGACTAATGACCAATAAGCATGTGAAAAAATGCTCAATGTCTCTAATCATCAATGCAATGCAAATTAAAACCATAATGAGATATCACATAACTCCAGTGAAAATGGCTTTTATCAAAAAGCCCCAAAACAACAGATGCTGGCATGGATGCAAAGAGAAAGGAATACTTATACACTGTTGGTGGAACTGAAAACTAGTACAACCTCTATGGAAAGTAGTATGGAGATAACTCAAGAACTTAAAGTAGACCTACCATTTGATCCAGCAATCACACTACTGGATATTTACTCAAAGGAAAAAAAGACATTTTATAAAAATGACATTTGCACTTGAATGTTTATAGCAGCACAATTCATAATCACAAAGATGTGGAAACAACCCAAGTACCCATCAATAAATTAGTGGATCAATAAAATGTAGTATATGTATACTGTGGAGTACTACTCAGCCATTAAAAAAATGGTGAACTAATACCTTTTGTAACAACTTGGATGGAACTGGAAACCATCCTTTTAAGTGAAGTATCACAAGAATGGAAGAACAAAATCATATGTACTCACTACTAACTTGAAACTTATAGATCAACACTCGTGCACATATGGTAGTAAAATTCAATGGAAATCTAGCAGGTGGGAGAGGGAAGGAAAGGATGGCTAAATTCACACCTAACAGATACAATGCACACTGTATGGGTGATGGACACACTTATATCTTTGACTCAAACTGTACAAAAGCAATTCATATGACCAAAACTTTTGTACCCCTGAAATATTCTGAAATTAATTAATTAGTTAATTAATTCCCTGTATTTGGAAACTGAAACATAGATATCTGAGGCTATGATAATAGTTTCTAATTGTTTTTCCTCCTAAGAAATACTTGGCGTTATCCTCCTTTTGCTTTGCCTATGCCTAACCCTCTCATTTCTTAGTTTAAATACTCTTCTCCAATCTGAGATTCTCTTGACGGACTTACATGCTATAATAAGATGTTTCCTCCTCTTGACAGACCCATGTGTTTTTCATCTTAAGCAATGGTATCAAAAAAATTATGTTCTTCATCATTATTTGTGAAGTCAGTGTTTCACTTCCCTTAATCTTCTTTCTACGCCACACTTGACAAATGCAGGAAGATTTGTGTTTTTTAAATTGCACCTGTAAACTCAAACCTTTCAGTTTCTTAGAATTAAAATTTATGACAAACACATTCTAAATATTTTCCTTGGTGGTAATATTTTATCCTTGGTGTATTAGCAGAAGCCTGTAGAACTTGGTGTTTTGTAATAATCTCAGTGCATCTAGTGATTTGCCATGGAAACTACTCACGGCAGGTGGTCTCCAAATAGCACCAGGACTTTTTTTCTCTAGGGCTGACATCAAAAATTGTTATTATTCCATAGATAATGAGAAACTTCTACTTCATCAAAAGCTCAGAGTTCATATTTTTTGAGAAGAACCTTATTTAACTCCACAACCACTATTTCTTCTTTAACTTTTTCCCTGTGGAATAGCATGTACATTCACCTTCCTAGATTTTAACTCTAATATTTGTTTTCCTCTATCTCCTCAAGCTATTTTGTAATTTTGCTTTTGTTTCTGTTTTTTGTGTGTTAACATTTTGTCTAGGAGCTCTTCATCATCCTAAATAAACTGGAGCAAAACCACACATCCCTCAAGTGCTTTCTCAAAGTTTTGTTGTATTTTCCTCTACCATGTAATAGTAACATTTATTAGATACTTCTATCATGTTATGTTTTTATTCTTTCTATATATTTATAGAATATATAAATATTCTTTTAATCTCTTCCAAAAGATAATATTCTCCTGAGAAGACACTATTTGTTTTTAACTACCACCACCACCCCCATCACCACCACTATACCTAAATTCATGACATCAACCAGGGATCCAACAGGAGTCTATTGAATTACAAAACAGAACAAGAACTGTTCCTTTGGTGGCCATTATTCTTTCAGCTGCAAGTGGATTACAATCCTGTTTAGTAGAACACAACTGCAAATTCTTGAATGAAGGGAGTAGGGTTGCAGTTTGAACTATGAATGCCCACTCCTTGGGTCCAAAAGCTGCTAATCTTCTGAGTATTAGAAATTAGCATTGATGTGCATCACCCAGTGAGCCCAAAGCTCCTTCAGTAACTACAATATTTATGTAACAAAATATTTTATTCACCTCTTCTTGCCTTTGTCTGTATCTCCTACTGCCTCTTGCTTTTGGCATATCGGATTCCTAGGAACACTGTTTTAAAGGTTAATTTTGCTACTTCACAATCCCTTGATCCTTCCTTTTAGAAATTTTTAATTTCTAATTTAAGAATAAATTAAGTTCCAAAGTATAAGTAAAGTATATTTATGCCTTATATTTACATATTTTACTTTTCCAAAATCACAGCGAAACAGAAAATAAAACTATAAATCCTTGTGTAATATTTTGGCAACTTTACCTTGGTTTTAAAATATCTTTAAAAGCCTTTTTTATAGTTGTATAATAACAACAGGAAAAAAAATTGACAGATTCCTAAATAGATCAGAGAAAGAGAAGTAAACAGCAGTTAGAATTAGAAATCAAATTCCAAGGAATTCATAACTCAACAAATACTAAATATCACCAACATACTGTTCATTGAAAGTTACTCATTGGTCTATAAATCTTTACAAAAATTATTCATCTTGAAACCTCCAGGACCTATCATGGTGTCTAGGACATAACAAGTAAGTTTAGTTAAACTATAGACAGTGTTGCATCAGATACTGAGAGTTATGACAGAAAGAGAAAACATTAATTTATTCTTAAGAAATTTACAGTCTAGCAAAGCTGCAATATATAACAAATGCAATATAAATATTAAAACATATATATTTATAAGATTGGATACAAAATTAAATTAGTTTCTTTATTTAAAAAGTACTTAGAACCTTTAATATGTTTAAGCACCCTGAGAAAGGTGGCTAGAGTGAGCAGAATTATCCAAAGTTAGTTGACCACAAGTTTCTTTCCCTACCCCTCCAAAGGAACACTTATTAACATCTTTCAAGTAAGCAATGTTCCATTTTAAAAAAACCTTTCAGAAGGTGAACAATGTGGTGGCAGTGGCTAAAACAAGATATGACTTATCAAGAAAAGATTCATAGACAGGAGTCCTGAATTGTGTTTTGAAGAAGGATGATGGCATGGTTGGAGAAGATGGAAAAAGGTGTGACAAGGCAAGACTAATATATGTTCTTTAACTCTTATTTAGAAGGTTGTAAAGAATTGAATATGGATTAGCTTAACTTTAGTTTAATAGTAAACCAAAGAAGCCAAGAAAGGAACATTTATGTAGACTTTACCAGAATAGATGAACAACAGTCCCAATTTTTGAAACAGAGGTTTCATAAAGATTGTCCTTATGGGTATTCTTACATGGGTGGGTGTGGTTACGGGTTCACAAACTATAAAAATATGAAAATAAATGCAATTTGTTAACTACACTAGGTAATATGAATAGAGTACTGTGTCCTGCTGGTCCAAAAGGGGGTTCCATTATCTGTTTGAGGGACTGGGGATCATGTTCTAAAGTGTCCATTTGGATAAGTTGAAATGCATTAGAGCTTTTGTACTTTTTTTACTGAAAGGAGGAAAAAAGAGGTATGTGGGAGTTGAGGATTGGAGGAATCTAGGGAAAGATAAGAGAAAAATTATAAATAATGGGATGGCCTGGGGTCATGCTGCCAAACAGTTCTAAGAATGGGTTGTGCAACATGAGGAAGAAAAATTAAATTCAGAGCTAAAGATGCTGTTGGCCAGTAAAACTCTGAGATTATGGGCTCGGGCACCTAAGTAACTAGTTTAAAATTAATATGGAAAAAGGAACATTACCACCTCTGAACTGAAAGGGTGACAAAGTCTAGTGGGGCCTGCAGAGCAATGGCCAAGCAGTGGTAGCCACCCTTGAGATAAGCGGAGTTAAGGGGCAGCTACTTTCCCCAGGAGGTCATCGGCTGCAGTGGTTATGGTACAATACCTCCCTCAGAAGACTTGCTGGTAGTGGGGTAAAAAACATAAGTGGATTTTTTTTTTCTTTGACACATATGAGATATCCCTGGATACATGCAGAAATAAGTGGTGCTAAAGTCCTATAGTCATATATGTAGAATAAAAGAAACATAATTATTTCATATTAATGTTAATGAGACTTTATTTGAATTTATAGGTTGGTCAAACTTGGTGATATTTATGTCATGTAAAGATATGACTTTATGTGGGTCTTGAAGACATACTTCTGGATTAGGGGCTGCAAATGCCAGTACCTACAGGGCATATGCTATAAACACAAACATTTGCAAGGTGCTAGGTAGCACACAGTAGGTGCAAAACAGCTTATATTCTATCAAGCATTACTTCTGTCATGGGATATTACATTTTAAAACACTATCCAGGTATAATCAGAAGGCTGTATGAAGCTAATAGGCCTCTACTATTTCATCTTTACTCTTGATACTTCTCTTGATCCTTTAAGTGATACGCTAGAATCCAGCTGAAAATACATGATGAATGAATAAATAATAAATGCATTTCTTCTCCCACTGCTAGGAGCATGGGAGTAATAAAAATTAAATTGCACAGCTTTTCATCAAGAGTTTGATCCCCATGTTTCTCCATGAAATGGCTATAGACTATAGAACAAGAATATGACCTAATTAATGCTACAAGGAAAAGTAAGAGGACTTCTAGTTCATTTGCATTGTGCCACTATTTGACTAAGAGACTTATGTGCACCAAAATCCCTGCTTCCAATTGCTTACAAAGCTGCAAAACCTTCCAAAATGGCTCTGCATTCCTCTTTCATCCATTCAAAGCTGGAAAAGCTGGAAAGACTGGGCCTGTGAACAGACCCCATAATGTCTTCATCATTTCAGCATAACCTTCTTCTGTGGCCCCAACATCCAGTGCACAAAACTTCATCCCTGTAGATCCTTTCCATTCCATCCAAATAGGTCCGTACTGAGGGCAGTCACCATTCCCAAATGCCCAATTTCAATGCAGGCTTTATTAGGATCACACTGCTACAAGTCTACAAAAATAATTACTAACAACTTGTCTCCAGTTTGGCTGAATTAATAATGTTAATAAGTCACATCCCATATCCTTCTGTCTACTCTATAATAGTCATCAAAATAAAATCCATGCACCATAACAAAAAGATTGTAGCTTTGAACACACTCTTTGCGAGTGGTGCCCAACACTCTAGTTAAATGGGCAGGCAGTCCCCATGATCTCATTAACATCTATAAGTAAACTACTTCATTGAAATATAACAAATTTATTTGATCTAAATCACCAAGATTCACATATTTCCACAGTAGAAATAGCTTTTCTGGGTTCCAGCCTGAGACAAGTTCAAACGTAGGATTTTGAAACATCATTTTTGGTCACTCTGATTTCTCTTACAATGATAAAGACTGAAATATAGTAGTCTTTTTCTTAAAATCAATTTTTCTTAAAATTATTTTGAGTCCTTGCTTATGCTTGAAGAAAACAAACAATGGCCAAAGCATAACTATTTACCAGTTGAGCCAGAAAATTAAAATGGTGTTAAAAGTAACCTTCAGGTTATGGAGTCATTCTCTACAGGCAAATTGAAACAACAGCCCAGCCAGGATCACTGTGCCACTTTTACTGATGCAAACTCAGCTCAAGAGGCTTTCTAGTTCTGTGGTGCAGATCTGCCTCTCAACAAGCAGTTTTTCTTCTCTGTATCTGCCCTGGCAGACATGCTGACTACATATGGTTAGTGCACGGATGAAGTTTCAGATTCTTGGATCTTTAAAAGCACTACAGCCTGTGGGATCTGGAAAGGTTACACCACAGTGTCCCCTCTGATAACAGCATAGCTGATTCCCCTCACCATTTAAAAGGTTGATTCAAATCCTTCATATTTTTGTGTCCCATATTCAACATCCATTTAACAAGCTAAGTGCACTAAATCTAAGAACTTCAAAGAATCAGTCGTCAGATGGACTTTGAAACAACTTCTTGCCTATTACATGTAAGCCACTCCAGAAGACTGTCTTATTTTTAAAGACTATCATAGAAGGATTTTCCCAGTCTGCCTATATATCCTAGTACGAACCCCTAGCAGGCTTCTTTCACACATTATTTAAATCCATCACATCCTAGCTTAAGTGTGTTTTTTCTACTCCAATCCTCTGCTATCTGACCATCTGCCCTACAAACTTTCATTGCTTACTTCAATTGATGGCACCATTCTCTTAGTTATTAATGGTCCAAATTATAAACATCTATCTATTACAACTTCTTAGCCATCACTTAACTGATAACTGATCAATGATTTCTTCACAACTTTCCTGAATTCATTTGTTTCCTTTACATATGCAGAGTCCCAACCTAGTTCACTATGCCACGTAGTAAGTGTGGTGCAGTGCCTGACCAAAAAAAAAAGTAAGAGTGGTTTTCAAAATAATGATTTTGGATCATTTTTCAATACCATGTTTATTTTGAGAAAACTTTTTTTAAATATTGAACAGAACCCTGGAAACTTCTCTTCAACCTTGGTTTTGCCCAAAATGGATGAATGGCCTTCGATAAGTCACTGCATCCTCCTGACTTAGCATCAATGTCTTCCTCAAAAAAATAAAAGAATTAAGTTAAATTTCTCAGGTCAGTTTAGCCTTTATTATTTTATTAGTTTTAAGGGTCTTTCAAAACTTGTCAATTGGTTCTCTATATGGATGTTCCCTTCACTCTGCACAGTGTTATGAAATTAAAATTAAGTTACCATTACCTCTTTATGAGGAAACTAAGGCTTAGAGAGGGTTACTTACATTTCCATGGTCATACACTTCATAAATGATAGAACCAGGACATATTAAGGGCCAGGACTAGGGTCAGGCTGGCAAGATGTACAGGGTAAAAAATTTAAGGAGACGCTCTGAGGCCAGTGCAAGTGCAGGGTTGGCACCTAAAACTGCACCCTGGGCACTTTGCTTTCCACAACCTGAAGACACTTGTTCTCTTACCTCTGGAATCATGTGATCATCAGTTCCTTTAAAGTGTATTTTACTATTATTTGTACTCTATTAGAATTGGAAGGACCTATAATTTTCTTCAAGAAAGCATGTCCACTATTATTCATTTTGAATGAAATGAAGAAACATGTGTCCTGCTTTATCTTAAAATGTAGCAGACTTCCAAGGTAAATAAACATTAGGGTGAAATGTTATCTATGTAATATTTCTCCATTCACCTATAAATAAAAAATATTATTTATACATGATACTCACATTATTATAATTTTGAACATCGTGCCCTCATGAGATGCATAGGACTACATTTCGAGACCATCCTCTGAAAACTTTGAACCAGAGAGGCCATGTTACTTCCAAGGGGAAAATAAAGTTTCCCCTCAAAGACCCGGATGGAATTGCTAATCTTCTGATGTGCAATGTTGATATAAATTATGATCAATGAACATGTGTGCTAGGTTGAGGTTAAGTTGTGCTCACTCTAGGATTCAAGACTTAGTGGGCATAATTGACTACCTGAAAGAACTCAGCTTCCTAGCCTGAGGGACTAAGAAGTCTCTCAGTAAACAAAGAGAAGAGACACTAGAGCAGTAAATGGTTCATTCAAGAAAAGCAGGTCAGTTTCTGAGGAGAGAGTTTCTGCCAAGGGGACTGCCCTCTGCCCTGGGGCCATGAATTCATACAAGAGGCTAATAATTAGCAAGCAGGTAAAAACAAAGACAACTCCTTCTCAAAACTCCCCATGGGATATCCAGAAGATAAAGTATCAACTCCATTAGTACCAATAGTTTCTGCAGTGACAGACAACAACATAGTGTCATCAATATCCTTGAGGGATTGATGGGTATCAACAGTAATCTTAATGTATTTAGCTGACATTAATAACAAATGTGTGTAGTAAACAATTTGGCCTAATGTATCAATTTTTTTTTTTTGAGACAGAGTCTCACTCTGTCACCCCAGCTAGAGTGCAGTGGCATCATCATAGCTCACTGCAACCTCAAACTCCTAGGCTCAAGTGATCCTCCTGCCTCAGCCTCCTGAGTAGCTGGCACTTCAGGCACACACCACAACCCCCGGCTAATATTTCTATTTTTGGTATAGACGGGGTCTTGCTCTTGCTCAGGGTGGTCTTGAACTCCTGAGCTCAAGCGATCCTCCTGCCTCGGCCTCCCAGAGTGCTAGGATTACAGGCATGAGCCACCACACGCAGCCCTAATGTATCAATTTTTTAAAATTTAAAAAATATATAAGAAAAGAAAGAATTTGGTCTTGCCCAAAAAGAAGGGCTGGCCTTTAGGAGATAATCTCAGCTGGGAGATTCTGAGAGGTAATCTCTCAGATTGGAGTGTCTTTGTCTACCTTGGGCCTTAGGTCATGCCAGATTATTCAACAATGTGATTTAAGGTGGAAGAAAGCCATGCCAGATAGTATTTAGGGTGGGGGCTAACCACACAGGAGAGACCACTAATGCAATATAGAGTGGGGTCTTTAGGTCATGCCCAGAAGAGTTGGAGACTGAGATAAACCACATGGGAAATCAATAATGCCTATGTAATGGATCCCCCAATAAAAACTTTGAACATCAAGGCTCTGGTGAACTTTCCTTGTTGTCAATACTCTATGTATATTGTCACACACCATTAACTTTGCAGTTGGCCTAAAACTCTTACAAAGGATAAGAGATACAGCAAGCTAGAGGAAAAAAGAAAATGGCTGATACTATTTATGGAGAATAAATGAAACATCCACTGGGGATTTCCAAACAATTTGGGATGAAATTATGGAGGGATGAAATTTCCTACTGAGCAGGTGTGACTAGAAGATTTTACTTTAAAACTATGGTTATGACTTTATTTTTACCTCCTATGTATCATGGTCTGAAAAATACATAATAAATATTAATATGGACATGTTATTTCCTAGTATGGCCAAATAAGCTCCTATCAGACAAGCCCTTGTGTGGATAAAACTACAAAATCTGAACAAACCATAAAAAATAACTATCTGAAGACACTGGCGCTCAGACAAAAGTAGGATATACTGGAAAATACTCAATACTTGGATAAAGGGAACAGCATGATGTGTGTTTCTCATTCTCCTTAACAGCTTGTGCTTGTGCAGGACAGACTACAAGCAGTCCAGCTAACACTAAAAGAAATCAAGTTAGATTTGAGCTGTTGCTCACTAGGACAGAGTTTATAAACTCAGTGTTTGATATAGTTTGGATGTTTGTCTCCTCCAAATCTCATGTTGAAATTCAATCTTCAATGTTGGAGATGGGGCCGAGTAGGAAGTGTTTGGGTCATGGGGGCAGATCTCTCATGAATAACTTAGTGTTCTCTCATGGTAATGAGTGAGTTCTCCCTCTATTAGTTTATACAAGAGCTGGTCGTCTAAAGAGTATGGCACCTCCCCCCTTTCTTTCTTGCTCCTTCTCTCACCATGTGACATGCCTGCTCCCCCTTCACCGTCCACCTGGATTGGAAGTTCCCTGAAGTCCTCACCAGAAGAAGGTGCTGGCACCATGCTTCTTGTACCATCTGCAGAACCATGAACCAAATAAACCCCTTGTCTTTATAAAATACATGGCCTCAGGTATTTCCTTTATAGCAACACAACAAAATGGACTAAGACAGTGTTCTTAAGATAAACATAATATAAGCCACAGTTTCTACAATATACCATTCTGATGAGGGGAATACAATCTAAAACTATTTGACATACCAAATAAAACCCATGAAAATATGACCCATTTTAAGAAGAAAACACAATCAAGAACTACTCTGAGATAATACAAAGATTAGAATTAGAAAACAAGGATTTTAGTAGGCAGGCATGGTAGCTCATGCCTGTAATCCCAGCACTTTGGGAGGCCAAGACTTTGAGACCAGCCTGGGTAACATAGTAAGACACTGGAAGGAGAAGAAGAAAGAAGAAAAGAACAAGACAAAGAAAAGGAGAAAGAAGAAAGAAGAAGAGAAGATTTTAAAGCAGCCACTATAACTATTCTCAAAAACATAAAGAGAAATATGTGTGCAATAAATAAGGGATACAAAATCTCAGCAGAGATACAGAAACTATAAAAAGAAACTATGCTAGATGTGAAAAATTCAACATCTGAAATTTAAAAATGTACTTAATGAGCTTAAGAGCAAAATTGAAATGACAGAGGAGTCAGTGAACCTGAAGACAGATCAATAGAAATTATCCAATCTGAAAAACAGAAAAATGATTGGAAAAAATAAAAGAGCCTCAGAGACTGTGGAGTATTATCAAAAGCTATAACATGCTATAAGTGGAGTCCCAGAAAAATAAAAGACAGAGAGTGGAACAGGAAAAACAAACAAACAAATAAATAAATAATAAAAAAATTTCCCCAAATTTTGTAAAAAGACAAATTTACAGATTCAAGAAGTTCAGCAAACCACAAACAGAACACCTCCAGAAAACCCATATACACAAACATCTAGCTCTGTCATAATAAGCTGCTGAAAGCTAAATAAGAAGAGAGAAATATTGAAAGAAGCCAGATAAAAATGGTGTATTTCATGTAGGGGAACAACAATTCAAATGACTGCAGATTTCTCATCTGGTTTACCCATTATATCAACATGTTTGTAAACTTGATGGGTTGGGAAATCTTCTATATCTTTTTTATATCACCCACAATTATGCCATTGACTTTGTGAATGTGAGACATGCCCTAACCTCAGCTATGTTCTCATTTCCCATCAACAAGAAAGTTGACAAGTTCAATTGAAGCAATATTGGGTTGTTTTGATATTTTGAGAACCCTTTGCAAAAGGATATCAGCATGTTGTTTACAGCAATGTTAAAAAATCAAAGTGTTTGGCACTCATATGTAAACATAGATGTTTAAATTTATATAAAATATTTTGAATTCCATATACAAAATGATTGTGTAAATACAGCATGTTATCTCCCTAGAAAAATTTAATATTATTATAATATTAATAAATATGAACATTGCTATATTCATTTTTTAACTTTATCTTTCCTAAATTTACCAAATAAAAATCTTCTTTTGAGAAATCTGATAGAGAAAATTTCTTTTTATTTGTTTTTTCTTTCCATGACTATTAATCCTTAGTGAGAGGAAAATACTAAGTGCTTAATGGCCTTCTCATGCTTGGAGATTTGCTAAGATTCCTGAAACTTATTTTTCCTTCCTTAAACATCTGGATGTGAAACCAGAAATGCTAACTGACTTCCAAGTTTGAGAATCAAAGTAAGCAAAATTATTGTCCCAGTGATGCTTATTTTAGAGAATCTCCACTAGCACTTCTGGTGGGAGTAAGTGAGTGTAGAACTGAGAGGCAAGCCACATGGAGGACTGAAAGGGCCTCTGCCAAATAACGTTCAGGGAGCTTTGACTCTGCGGGTTGGTTTTATACATCAACCATCTCATGTTACATTCACTAGTCTTGACCCTGATATGAACTCTTTAAAATTGAAGAGCAATTTTAAATAAGTATTTTCCCACCACACAAAGTATTCTGTTAGAACTCTGTAATCACAAACCACATACTAAAATTGATATGTTTGCAACTCTTCCCTCATATTGGTTGTTTTCCATTCTCTTAAGTCCCACTACCCTGAGTTATTCAAAAAATAACCAAGCCAGTACTTGTTTGAGAACCTCAAATTATTTTCTTTATTTTAGAATTTTTTAATCCATGCTTTGCTTTTGAAACTCAAAATATATATTATAAAGTAGTTCAATGTGATCACTAGAACTGGGGAAATAGGTTGAGAAGACTAAGACTTAGGGAAATTAAGTAAAGTACCCAAAGTTATGCAGTTAGTAAGGGTAGACCTAAGCTCTGAAACACATGCACTTGATCTCACTAGTTCTACTACCCTGCTTTTCTATTGTCTTTCTTTTTATCGAATGTGGTAATCTATAGTATTTAATCAAATTATATATAATATATAAAACTATATAACTATACATATATATGTTTATATAAGTCAATATTATATAATATGCATAATTATATATTATGTTCATATAGTATACATATAATAATATATCATTTGGATAAATTATATAATATATGTATAGTTAGAAAATTATATAACATAATATTCAAATACATTATATAAGCCATGCATATGTAAAAGCAGTATCTACGTTCTAAACAATTAGTATGTTTGTAATAATCTGAAAGTATAAACTCTTGAGAATTAAAGTGTTTTTGTAGGTATAATTATAATTATAACATTGTGAGTCAGTGAACTTTAATCATATATCATATGTTGGAAACGTCCTCCCACCAGATCTATGTAGCACCTCAAATTATGATTGCTTCTCCACACAGTTCAGTCTAATAATGACCTCGTCGATTATGCTACTCTAGAAGAATTATGACTAATTATTTCAGCCAATAGAAGGTGTGAAAATAATTTTTGTTAAGGCAGCTTGTCTTGATTACATTGAAAAATTAGGATAAGATTTTATTTATAAAGTTAGTCATTTTATTGAAAATGATGTTCAGCCATGGTTTGATAACATGGAAATATAATAACCTGCTGGCAAAACAAATGTGTTGCTACTTTTTGATTCTGACAGAGAGCTAATGGTGTACGCCAGAACAGCATACCAGGAAATAACATGAGTCTGTTATAATTGGATATTGCCTGTGCTATATTCATCATTATTTTTAATACTAACCCTAGTTGTATATTTTTATACAGCTTTAATTTTTCTGTTCTTGTGTTAAAGAAGTAAATATAAAGTTTTAATAAATAGCCCTAACACTCATATTCTATGTATTATAAACATTTGGTTAGAAATAGCAGCATGTGTTTTCTTTGTGGTCCCTTTAACTCACTTTCAAAGCACATGAGTTTAACTTAATATTTTGACAGGATCAACTTATTTCTGCCAGATAAAAGTATATAATCTAATGAAACATGGCACTGCAATAAAGGAGATTGAAGCAACAAAATTTTACAGGATCAGCTTTAAAAAGGCTGTCTGGTTTTTAACACGCATGCACCAACAGGGATGTATGTATATGTGGGTTTGATAAATATACCTGCACTTTCTGTGATAAATGAAAAAGATTTAAAATTTAAATTTCACAGTTTGAAACTTTCCTTGCATAAAATGATGCTTGGATTTTTTTTTTTTTAAGCTGAGATCTTAACTTGCCAGGAATGAGCTCCTTTTTCTTATCTTTATCATTCCTTAATAGTATGGTACCTCAGACAAAAATGTCATTGTTTTCTGCATGGCTTTTGGCAGAGCAGGCTGTTTCATGGGGCTTAAGCCAGGAGCGATACAGAAAGAGCATAGGAAGTAAAACTAATGAGCTCTGGTATAAAAAAATTAAGTGTGAAGCCAAGTTAGCAGTTGGCAAGAAAATTATATATGAAAAAAATACAAGAGCAAGCATGGGAAGGTATGCAGGCATTAGTTTACTAACAGGTGTGAATATAACTCAACATGCTTGTGGGGAAAAAAGTGTAAAACTGGTTGTAAAATAAATTAAGCACATGTTTACAACTGTGATTCCTAAAAGAACTCTTACCAACCAGACTGAGTACAGGCCATGGAGCCTTAAAGATACTGCCCACCCAGAAATGGTATAATTTCCATAGCAGTAACAAGTAATAGTACTCCTTAAAAGGCTATAAGCTACACACCATCATTGGTTTACTGGCTTAGGGAAGCTTGGAGTTTCCAGTTAGGCATTTTGACATCTTAAAACTGTTCTGTTTGACTTACAGTTGAGCCATGAAGAATCACAGTATGCATTTCATTCCCAAGAGATAGAAAGTATGTCTAAGTGGGAAGACACAGTTTAATTTGTAATCTGGAAGAAGTGTGGGACACAGATGAAAAAAATGATGGGTAAATACTTGAAATTTTTGAGGATTTTTCTTTTTTTCCCCCTAATTCACATTTGCCTTGTAATTTACATTATTAACAAAATTCATACTTGCTCTTGTGCAATTACTTAAATTTTTCAGCTGTAAAATAGCATATAATCGCTTATGATCAGTGAAAGACATTGCTTATTATCTTAGACTCTCCCATCTTAATTTTGCCATTCTGTACATTCATCTTTTCTAGTTCTTCATTATGAATATTGGAAACATAAATGACTTCTGATGAAAGGTAAAAACTGGATTGCCAGATTGATTTAATTAGTGACCTCTGCATGAGTTCCTTAAATCAAAATTTTGCTTCTAAAGAAGCCATTTCCCAGTGGCAATCATTATGCAGTTTTCACCATGTGGTCTCCAAGGAACACAGCTTCCACTTGCCCCCTGATCTCAAGTTGAAGTCTGGGAGAAGCCTCCGTGTTTTTCTTTTCCAGTTATCCATCTGCTATATTTTTCTGTCTACAGAGAAGAGGAGAATTATCACACAAAAAGCACAGAGCTATTTTTAGACTTTTCCATTAATTTTCTGAAGATCTTCTGTGAGGAAATTCTACAATGTCATAGAACATAACTGTTCTGTCTGCTTGATCTTCTCCCTCAACCCCATCTTTCACAGGGATAGCAGGGTAACCTCTCTAAAATGGAAGGTGAGGGCTTAAAACTCTCCAGTGATTTCCCCTCTCCTCTTCAGAATAATATCCAGTCTTCTCACCTCACAGATTATGCACCAACAATACAGCACTAGCACACCATGCTGCTTGTAGGTTCCAGGGCTTGCTTTATATGTCTTCTTCCAACCTCCATTATACCCAAGTCCTCATAGTCATACAGTTCAGTGTCTCCTCCCCTGGAATCCTTCTCTGAAACTGTACTACCCACCCTGTCTCAGGTGGTACTACATTTCCTTTCTCCTGGATGTTCTAATAACCTGTGCCTAACACCATCACTGCTTTTGCCATGTTGCATTTTAATTATCTGTGTATCTGTCTTCACCATTACACTGTGATCTAGAGGGCAGAAACTTCATGAATTCTTTTATTTTTAAATCCCAATGCCTTAGCTGATATTCTAGCACATAGTAGACACTTAAAAAATATTTCTTAAATGAAAAAAATATACATTGAAAGTAAGCTCAGCTGAACCTTCCAAATTTAAGGTCTGATTCAACTTTGCTAATGTGCCTCTCCTCTGTTTGCCTCAATGCCAGTCACATAACTTTTAGCATCTCTTTTGAACTGTTTTGTGTATGTATGTGTTTTAAATTTTATATTGTTCTGCTCCTCTGGGGTTTTTTGATTTTCTCTTTGTTTTACTTAAACATTGTCTGCTTTCTGTTTTTTTTTTTTTTTTTTTTTGCTCTTTCTAAATTTTTATATAGCTATTATATGGTTAGTGAGTAATAGATTAGAGTGATTGGCAAAAATTACACCACAATTTAAGTTTAAAAAACTGTCCTTAAATAACTGTAAATGCTATGCTGTTTGAATACCTAACTTAAAATTATTTCAATGTAAGTGTATTTGCATCCATTTTTATCATCTGCAGATTCAAAATCAACATCACCCTATAAATTAGCTTTACTGACTATTGGTTTCAGATTATGATACTCCATGGGTGTTTCAAATTTTTGCATTCTTATAAACATTCGAGTGCAAGTGTCTTTTTTATAAAATGTCTTTTTTTTCCTTAGGGTAAATATCCAGTAGTGGGATTGCTGGATCAAATGGTAGTTCTACTTTTAGCTCTTTGAGGTATCTCCATAATACTTCCCATAGAGGTTGTACTAGTTTGCAGTCCCATCAGCAGTATATGAGTGTTCCTTTCTCTCTGAATCCACGCCAGCATCTGTTGTTTTGGGACTTTTTTATAAAAACCATTCTTACTGGAGTTAGGTGATATCTCATTGTGGTTTTGATTTGCATTTCCCTGATGTTTAGAGACATTGAGCATTTTTCCATACTTTTATTGGCCATTAGTCTATCTTCTTTTGAAAAACTTCTGTTCATGTCTTTTGCCCACTTTTTAATGGGGTCGTTTGATTTTTTTTGCTGATTTTCTTGAGTTCTTTGTAGATTCTGGTTATTAGCCCTTTACTGGATATATAGCATGCAAATATTTTCTCCCATTCTGTAGGTTGTCTATTTGCTCTATTGATTGTTTCCTTGGTTGTGCAGAAGCTTTTTAATTTAATCAGATCCCATTTATTTATTTTTGTTTTTGCTGTGATTGCCTTTGGGGTCTTCTTCATAAATTATTTGCTTAGGCTGATATCTATAAGAATTTTTCCAACCTCTTTTTCTAGAATTCTTATAGTTTCATGCCTTAGGTTTAAGTCTGTTTTCCATTGTGAATTAATTTTTGTTTATAGCAGCACAGTTCACAGTTGCAAAGATGTGGAAACAACCCAAGTGCCCATCAATACATGAGTGGATTAATAAAGTGTGGTACATGTGTACCATGGAGTACTACTCAGCCATTAAAAAAAATGGTGAACTAATACCTTTTGTAACAACCTGGATGGAACTAGAGACCATCCTCCTAAGTGAAGTATTGCAAGAATGGAAGAATGAACACCACATGTACTCACTGTTAAATTGGAACTAAAAGATCAACACTTGTGTGTACATATGGTAGTAAAATTCAATGGAAACCAAGCAGGTGGGAGGGGAGAGAAGGGGATGGGTAAATTCACACCTAGCAGGTAAAATGCACACTATCTGGGTGATGGACACACTTATAACTTTGATTCAAACTGTACAAAAGTAATTCATGTAACCAAAATGTTTGTACGCCCATAAAATTCTGAAATAATAAAATAAAATAAGATAAAATAAAAACAAAAACCAAAAAAACCACCCAAATTTCTGCGTTCTTAAAGCTGGGAGTTCTGTCAACTTTTCTCCCTCAACCTCAAATTTTCACGACTATCTTTCCCTCCTACAATAAAGGTATAGGGACAAACAACATACCTGAGGAAAGAACATTTTGATTGTTTATAAAGCACCTGAGTAAATGATGTCTGATTTGTGGTGACAGGATTAAAGCTAAAGATGGCTGTTCTTATGACAGTTTTTAGTATCTAAGAGTAAAATTCTTCACCATATAAAAGTGTAAGGCAAAGGCTGTGCATATATTACATGGCAATGCAAATAAAACAAAACACATAAATCAAGAAGAAAAAACCCACATTGTGGCACAAATAAAATACTCCTGTATCCTCTGTTTGAGATATATATCTATATATCTATAGATATATAGCACATGCATATGTGGGTGTTTGTATGTAAGTATAAGTGTAAAGAATAATGGTTTGAATTACATTTTAGTATTGGTATGCTAGCAATATGCAAAAATTAAACAATCAATACCAAATTACATTTCTAGTGTATGACTTAAATAATATAATAAAATGTATGGAAAAATAAATAGAAATATATCAAAATGTTAACAATATTTATCTTTGAGTAAAAGAAATATAGATTTTTTTCTTCTTTCTGCTTTTCTGTATTTTCCAGTTTTCCAAAAAAAAAAAAATGGAAAAAATAACTATTCTATTCAAGTGGAAAAAATAACTTCTGTTTAAAAAAAGAAACAAGGGCATTATCTTTGCCTTTCTAGAGCTCACATTTCAAGCTATAACTTTAATAATATACTGTACTTTGCAGGTCTTGAAGTATTTTCATATTTAATGTATCATTTGATCCTTACAAGAAAACAGATTCCTACAAAATGAAAAAAAATATGCTGAGAAATTAAAGAACTTTCTCAAGATAGCCCTGCTATTAAGTGGCAGAGACACTATTAAAACAAATTCTTGATATATTTCAAGTACCAACTGTTTTGATGAAGGAGAGAATCATAGAACTGTGAAGAAAGTATAGGAGGGAGACAGGCAGCCACAGATGCAGAGAACAGGAGAGAGCGCTGAGGAGGAAACCAAGGAAAAAATCACATTTAATGAGTGTAGAATAGACCACATGCCACACTGAGTCCAAAGCACTTGGTACACATAATGGCCTTTAGTTTTCTGTAAGATACTTAATATTACCATGCCCATTTTACAAGTACAGAGAGGCTTTGTAACTTGGTCAAAGTCGCAGAGAGGTAAGAGGCAGAGCAGGGACTCAAACCCAAGCATCACGACCCATTAACCCAGACTGTTAATCACTTCTCTACACTGCTCCAGCATAAGCCACAGAAGTCACCATCTAATAGCTTCCATCAAGTTTCAGGTTTTTTTAAGAGACCTAAATGACCAGAAGTGAATCGATTTTCAATCCTTTCAGTAAACTGAAATGCTTAAAAATTCATCATTTTGTTAGAATATTAGTCTTAATTCCTTTTAACAGGTGAAAGAAAATCAAAGGATTGATTAGCAAAATGTAGTAGTGTTTTAGCAATCTAATTCTTTTTAAATCACTGCTTTATGGGAAAAAATGCTTTTATTGCATGAAAATCTAAATCATCTGGATATATTGATCATAAACTAGATCCAATAGCTGAATAACAAAGTAAATAACAGAATAAATAATTACCTAATCTTGAAACTACAAGATAGAAACACCTTCAACATGCTCATTTATCTATAAATCTAACACCCTAACTTTGGTTTTCCTTCTTCGCTCAAAGTTGTAACTGTAACCATTTTAAATGCGGGTGGGGAAGGCATAATAGATATACAGTCATCCCTCAGTATTTGTGCAGGTATCCAGGGCCCCACTCAGATACAAATCCACAGATGCTCCAGTCCCTCGTATAAAGTGATGTAGTATTTGCATATAACCTACGCACATCCTTCCCTATACTTTAAATGATCTTTAGATTACTTATAATAGGTAATGCAATGTAAATACTATGTATTTAATAAATAGTTTTTATACTGTATTATTTAGAGAATGACAGGGAAAAAAATCTGTACATGTTCAGTACAGATGCAATCATCCTATATTTTCCAAATATTTTCTATCCATGATTGGTTGAATCCGGGGTTGTGGAACCCCCACATACAAAAGGCCATGTGTGTGTGTGTAACAGAAATATGTTGAGAAAGACTTTTTAGGGGTCTTGTCTTCTCACACTAAACCCACAGATGGAATAGTTTTATGTTGGGCTTTACTAGATTTTGTCGAAAATAAATAGATTTTCTCAACCATGACTGCTCATTGAATCAAAAAAAATTTCCTTAAATCTTTGAGTTCTGTAAAACTGGATTTTAATTTAACCACTTAGCCATTCCAGATTATATGACTCTGTTCCTACTGGCTCTAGACCAAGTGAATATAAATGATTATCTATTTCAGTAATACTTGAACATGATACACTCAGTAATAACTAGCACAAGAACAATGCAACTAAACGCTAATGCAAATAGAAAGTCTCAAGTTTATTTCATTTCCTTTAGGCTTTCTCACAGAATTTAGTGAATCAATTATTAAATATTAGTGTCACTCACTGAGCTTCATTGTTCTAGTCTTACCTATTCACTTCCTTTGTCTGGACCGATTTTTCACAGATAGAGACACAACATTAATTGCTTGGCTAGATTTAAAGCTCTTCACCTTTAGGCATTTTCTTTACTAGTCTTTTTTTTAATCCGTGCAAATTTAGACACCATAGAAAACTGTTATTTGCCTCATAATGGCCTCTTCAGTGTGTTTCACAGTCTTTTGTGGAAAATAATGACATAATGATAGTGTTCTCAGACCTATATTTTCTACTTGATAAACTAGCAATTATATGATTAAAGCATTTTTAGAAACTCACATTAAGTATATGATACTCTAGAAACCAGTCCATCATGTAATTACACAGTCAGGAGAGAAATAATTTACATAACTAAAAACCATCTGAAACAGTATTCATGACCAGTATGTGACTTTTTAATAAATAAATATTTAAGAAATATTAAATAATTTTATATATAATGTACCTTTAATGCCATTTAGAACTATACATGCTGTATTTTATAAATTAGGTTTAAACTTTTATTTTCTGTCATTAGTAAAAGGAAGCTATTCTAAACGCTACTGGAAATGTGCTAAAGTGCTGCATAAATTAAGGCAAACCCAGATAAACCTGATTGTCTCTCTCCAAAAAACAGAGAGAGGCAGGTAATGCCTAGGTATTTAAGCTGCGAAGAACACAAATTTTGCCAAGGATTTTTCTTAGATACATATTAAAGGCAAATTTAATTATTCAATAGATCTTTGTGATTTCCTTGAATGTCAAATCATTACAACAACAGCATTGTGATGAGTTAGAAGAGATAAAAATAAATGCAGGCACATCATTTTCTTTAGAAAACAGGAAGGACATTTAACAGATGTGCAAGGTGTTCAAACAGCATGTACTGGGAGGACCCATCCTCAAAACCTAAATATACTAATAATCTCTTTTCGTATTTTTGCTCAACTTCTGGAAGAACCAGTTACCCTGTTTTCCCCAGTTCATTGTGGGAGACTATAGAAAGTTACAAAAGTATCACCTCGGAACTGAGCCTTCAAAGGGATAATCCCACACAATCACATGGGCAAGTATTGCCTAAAAAGAAAGCTTGAGTTATATTAAGTAAAAATATTCTTGTGCATCTTTTTAAGAAAAGAAAATAACATATATTTATATTGGGTTGCAGCTTTAAAAAATATCTCTGTAAGAATACACAAGAAACCTATAACAGGGGTTACCTGTTTGTAGCTGTGGTAGAGAAGGATCTGTGGAAATTAAACATGGAGGCAGGGAAGGGAAGAAGACTTTTCACAGATAGCTGTATAATTTCTGGGTTTTGAATCAGTTGAATGTATTATCTACTCAAATACTATGTCAATCTTAAAAAAAAAAAAGAAGAAGAAAAAAAAGAGCCTTGGTCCCTGTGTGCAGTAGGCACTATGAGCCAGATCAAGTACATGCTTGGCTGTGATGCCCAGTGATGTTGAAGAGTGAAAGGCACCAAAAGTTAGATGCCCCTTGTTACTGGTGTATTTTACCACTATGACCACCCCTCAGTGGCATTGGCTTCTGTGTTTTCTACCTCAAGAGAAGTTAGAAAACACACCATATTTTCTGTTATAGTGATAGCAACGTGATAGCAGAATCAGACCACCACAGGGTACTCAGGTATCTATGCCTGGTGATCAGCATAATATTAGGTTATTAAGTATGAAATGTCCAATTTCCTTAAGTACTAAGTTTGACAGTTGATATCTCTGACATTTCACTTTGGCACTTCTTGTTTTATTTTTATTGTGAAGGTACATCCTCATTCTTCCAAACACACATTTGGCTTGTGAATATCTTTCAAATTTTTTTTAGAGCAATTTTTGTGAAACCCTGGATAAGTCAAAAATTCGTGTTATTTTTGAATATGAGTTCCGTCATAGAACCAACGCAGCGCAGTCAAAATATCAACGAAGTGTTTGGATGGATGTGGCTAATGAACACACAGTACGTAGATGGTGTGAGAAGTTCCATTCTGGTGATTTTAATCTTGAAAATGAGCCATGTGGGTGACCTGAGACCAAGGTGGATAATGATGAGCTGAAAGCTATAGTGGAAGCAAATCCATCTCAACCTACACGTGAATTAGCAGCAAGGTTTGACATTACTATTCCAATAATATTGGACCATATGAAACAAATTGGCAAGGTAAAGAAGCTGGATAGATGGGTTCCACGTGTATTAAATGAGCATCAGAAGAGAAATCATCTCAAAACTTGCCTTTCTTTGCTGTCATGACATAAAGGTTAATGATTTCTACACCACATTGTTACGTGTAATGAAAAATAAATTCTTTTTGATAATTGCAAACATTTGGCACAGTGGTTGGATAAAGATGAAGTGCTGAAACACAGTCCAAAACCAAATATTCATCAAAAAAAGCTAATGGTGTCTGTTTAGTGGTCCAGCGCTGGTATTATCCACTACAGCTTCATGAAAGCTGGTCAATTGATTACAGTGGATGTCTACTGCAACCAATGGACAAAATGATGAGGAAGCTTGTGATTAAGCAGCCGAGATTGGTCAATAGAGACAGGCCAATCCTCTTGCAAGACCATATGCCACACAAACAACACTGTTCAAACTACAGAAGCTGGACTTGGAAACTCTCTGTCATCCACCATATTCACCAGACCTAGCACCAACTGACTACTACTTCTTGCAGGCTTTGGACCACTTCTTTCTTGCAAGGAAAAATATTCAATTCTCAACAAGCTGTGGGAAACACTTTTCGTGATTTCATCGCCACTCGCTCTCCAGGCTTTGCTACTGGCATAAACAAGCTACTGTTAAGATGGCAAAACAGCGTCGATAGTTTAGGTGCATACTTTGATTAATTGTACTGCTTCTTGTTTGAGATATAATAAACTAAACTTTTGATTCAAAATCGGACATTTCATATTGAATGACCTAATAATAAATACTTTTGAGAGTTCCTGAGAGAGGTGGTAAGGAAACCAGTAGCGGCTAACAACTGAGCACCGCCATCCTATATAATGCTTAGCCTCAGCCCTCAGTAATGTCTCAAAACCTCTGCCATTTAAAGCACTACAAAGGGCTGAGAATGAAAACAAAGACGGCTTACAAAGTACAACAATACCATAACAATTTTGCTGATCTCACCAGACTTATTTGCAATTATCTGGTTCTTCCAGATCTATACTTTTGAGTCATTCATTTTGTGACTGGGGAATCATTCACCCTGATACTAGGAAACAAGGTAAAAGAATTGTTAATCTTTCCGTTCTTGTGTAAAGGATAAACATGATGGAGATACCATGTGACACTGGTGTAAAACTTCCCAGAGGCATCACACACAGGACATTGTGGCTCCACTACAGCAGTGGGAATTAGGTAGGGTGGGGATTATTAGCTGTACTTTCCTGTCACTTAGGGGTGAAGGGCCTGTCTCAAGGCCAGTAGTGGCAGGACTAGGACTCTATCCCAGGTCTCTGAGCTCATGTTTACTGCTACTATATACCATGTGTCCTCTTTAGTGTCTGAGTTTTCTCTATCCCCAAATAGCAAAGGCTTTCCACAACTGTGTTGCAAAACCCACACGAGAAGTGAGACATATAATACTTGATAAAACTTTTCTGCCACTGAGGGAGGAGTACAAGAACATGCAAATTTTTTGGTCTATAATATAATTTCTTTGTAATGGTCAAAACTATTAAAAAGGAACTGCTGTATTTTACAAAACGAAACATAAACATCGACAGCAACATTTGAGCCTTCAACTCAAAACATAAGAACATTGCATACTGTAATTTCGATTTTAGAGAACCAACTGCAATTACTAATATAATTCCTGGCTGACCTTACCAGTTTATCTCGAGGGAAGTTTGAATAAAAAAATATTGACTCATTTCTTTATCCTACTTCTACCCGACCATAAATTTCCCATCTTTCTAGCCACGGTAGGAAGCAATATGGCCGCATATCAATATAACACATTGTGGAAAATAGTCAAACCTGATGGGAAATGCAAATCATACCATACTTTGGGCTATTCAAATAAGAAAAAAAAACACAAACTTGAGAAAGTCTTTTCTGATTTTATTTCCACTGCACTTTGCTATATGCCAGTAGAGTTTTAATGCGTACTAGCACTGAGACCTCAAAGTAAAAACATGGAGGTCTTGCGGTCAGGCCGTCTGCCCTGTTGTCACTCATTTCCTGTGCTAATATTATGCTGAAGAAGGTTTTAATGCTTTGGTGTAAACAGAGTAAGATTAAAAAGAAAGCTTTTAGAAAACAGACTTTCAGAAAATTAAAGACAATAACTATTACATTAAAAATTCCATCATTTGTGCTTTAATAATATGACCTATCATAAAAATGTCATTTAAATTGTTTTACCATCTATTATCTATTTTATCATCTATTTAAATGTTTTGTATTTATTGTTATTCCCAGCAGCTAACAATAAGAAAATAGCAATGTTAAGCTCAGTTTGAGACCATTTTTTACTAGAAATTATGATACTAATGAGTATCATTTTCTGAAGAAAAATGTTGTTAATCATACTTCTTTTGCAGTCTTTTAAAATAATTACTTATGCTCATGTATAAAGTATATAGAAAGTAAATGTTTGTGTGTGTATATCTTGACAGGTGAACTTCTATCCTACAAGCAGATTGTCCTGTAAGTTTTGTGTAATTGAAGGGTTCTGTGATAACGAAGCCTGTGTGATGGACTTAAAGTCAGAAAATCTAGGGGTTAGCCCTGATTTAGCCATCTACTGTATGCTTGAGAGCTGTAATGCTCACCTTCATGTCTTAAAAATGGAGATAATTCCTATCTTACGAAGTATTCAGAATTTAATTCAGTATATAAGCAAAAGTACCTAATAAAGTATAGGATGATAACACAAATGTTAGGTATTCATATTATTAATAATACCTGAATTTTAATGCCAAGGACAGTATACAGATTCAAACAACTGAAAAAAATTTTAAGTGAATTGAAAGAATAAGATAGGATATCATTTTACTTTTTATTTCATTATATTTTTGGAAATATAATGCAGATAACATTTATATTTTGGAGAGAAAAAAATCTGCACTTATTCTTAAAGATAAGTATTCATCTCATATTTATTTGACAAAACACAAAATGTTCATTTCCTACTCCTACTTGCTAGACAAAACACAAAGATGCTAATTTTTTTTTAAATAAAGCAATACAAGACCTGGGTTCCAGAATCCTATGAATCTCTCAGCTCCACCAACTAATCCGGTAACCTCCAGTAAGTTACTTAACGTGTTTCAGTTTCTTCATCTATGAAATGTGAATAATAATAGTACCAACACTTCAGAAGACTGTTGTGAATATAAATGAGTTGTTATCAGTTTAGAGCTTAGCACAGTGTCTGACACATAGTAAGAACTCGATAAATATTTGTTGTTACAGTATGACTATAAATTTCCTCACATGGGCATTTTGAGCATGCTGACCAATTCCCAAACTCTATTTGTAAAGACCAAAAAGATTAGGATTACAGCCCATCCTAGATTCATCTTCTTTCCCGAGTCAAGGCACTTGGCCTGTAGAGTCTGTTCAAATGAAATCACAATTATGCTCTCTTTCAAGTTCAATTTGATTACCCAAATCATCTGACCCAAAAAAGTTCTAATGTACTTTAATAGCTTAAATGGCCATACTTTCTAGTCTTAAACAATCACAACAGACTTAGTAAAGATTTATTGCAAATTCTTGCCATGTGACTTCATTTCTTCACTTACCTAAAGAAAAAAAATTTTTTTTTTTTATGGAAACCCTACCACATCCCAGGCAGTGTATTAGGTTGTGGGATACAAAGTTCCAAGCAAAAAATAAATACAATCTCCGGGTACAATGAACACTATTCAGGTGATAGGCACACTAATAGCCCTGACTTAAGCATTATAAAAGCTATCCATGAAACAAAAACATTTGTACCCCTTTAATATGTTAAAATAAAAATAAATAAATAAATAAACAGAATCTCTGCCTTCATTCAGTAAGGAAGATAAATATTAATCAAAGTCATTACACAAAATTAATGTAAAATTCTATCTGCATTAAGTGATATAAAAGAGAAAAACCCAGTGCCATGGGAGTATGACTTTATGGGGAAAGAACAGATTATGTTGGTGAGGGAAAGCTTCTCCAAGGAAGCGATAACTGAGTTGATATTGGAAGAGAGAGTGAAGCTAACAGGGCAAAAAGCATGAGCAACCGTGTTCAGGGATCTACGTGTGGGCAAGAGGGAATGTGGCACTTTCCGGGCTTGAAAGGAGCTCAGAGGAGGAGACGTGTGGAGCGAATGTGCTGAGGCCGGAAGAGGGAGCCGAGCCTGGGAAAGCCATGTTGAAGAACGTATGTTCTTCTCCTAAGAACAAAGGAAAGCCATCAAAGAATTTTAAGCACAGCTACGTGGTCAGTTTTGAGGAGAGGAAGGGGCTGATATAATCCGAGGTGAATTCTGCATGTGAAGAACAATTTAAAGGGGGATCAGAGTAGTTTTGGAGAAACCAGTTAGGAGGTTGTTGCTGAGGTACAAGAAAGAGAATGTGGAAGCTTAGATGAAAGCTGCTGAGCTAGAGATTTTGCAAGTTATGGAGGAAGAGCTTCGTTTTCCATAAAACATACATTCTTCTCTTTCATTTCCCAGGCACATTTTTTTATGTAAAGACATTTCCCTTTTGAAATGATCTGAAGAATCCAAGTGTATGTTAATGGTGGGTAAAAGGATTCTATCTACTTTTGAAGTCATGAGGCAACAGTCAAAATGCCAATTTCTAAATAATTGGTATTACTTCCCTCCGGGTAAAAGCCCTTGTTTAGTATTACTATAAAACATACAACACTGAAAATGAATCAAAGGAAACAATTTCTATTGAAGCATGTTTTTATTATGAAAATGCCATAGGTAAAAAAATCATTTATGATAAGTTAGATCAAAGAGTAGTAATACCTTTGAATTCAAGCTGAAAGAAAGGAAAACACCTTCAGGAAGTTGAGAGAGTCACAGGCAACAAATCCAGCAGTAATAATTCTGAAACAACCAAGGCATCATCTTTGGAAGCTGCCAGAAGAGTAGCTACTGCCTAAGGGAGAATATCTCCCATATTTTGGCTACTAAGCAACCATGCTTTATGTGCAAAAGTGATATGTATGATAGCCAAAGCACCTTCCTAGTACTTCACAGCAACTGAACAAGTGCAAACACATACACACACACACGCACACTCACAAATAGCCTTAAAATATATAAACTCACACACCTCTCAGGATTAAGCAGAAAAGCAAAGGAACAACACAAAACAGACATGTCCTTGCACAAATTACACATGCAGAAACATCCATAACAATTTTCTCTCAAATTCTCTCTCTCCCCTAAAAGAAAAAAAAAATGAAATCATTGGCAGCCTAGTTCTCCCTGAGTAGAAGTGAGACATTAATTTAGATCATTGTGCACGTTGAAAAGTTATTGCACTGCAGGGATTTCCAATTACATAATGCAGAATCAGAACTCTGTTTGGGTGTCACTTGGCTGCCAGCATCCATGGGTGAGCTGTGTAACACTCCTCTGTCATGTAGCTCATGTGAGAAAAGACTTCTGCTGTTCCAAGAAATGGCACTCATCTTGGAGACCTTCCCAGTTACACAAAAGAGCATAATTTCCACACTATCCCCAAGCATACTGTCTAGGATGATAAGTCTATGTTAGCTTTATGTGTAAATTATATACACACTTCTACTAATGACAGGCATATGGACTGCTTTTTGGTGGTGGCAGTGCAGAAAAACAAAACCAATTTGTTTTTCAATTTTTATAAAATGACACCTGAGCTATCTATAATAATCAACAGATATTATGTGAGGGTTAGATGGTAGATAGGGTAATTGCACTGTGATTATCTAACAGATCAGGACTAGAGTTGACAAGCAATGTCAAAAGGGTGCAGACTTACTAACTGCCTTATAACTGGCTTATTTCAGTATTTTCTTTTTAAGTCCCCCAAACTTTTAATTTCATCCTTATCTCAGGTTTTCATCAAAGACTGTACTATTTTGCATCATGGTTTAATTTTCTACATATAAAAGTATACTTGCAGAAGAGAAACAGAAAGTAAAAGAAGAACAAATATCTCATATATTTATGGTGTGTTTGGTAATAAAATTACATATATAGTACATACTGTGTGACAACTATGGGGGATAAACCAGATGACAGGGCAGTATTCTTTTCCCATAGAAGTTCACAACTCTCTTATTAAGTCCAAAACATGAAAACTTTTATATACTAGATATTAGTATCATTTGGAAGATTTATTTTTGATTTAAGAAATCCGACAATTTTAAACCAAATAAAAAATTGAAACTAGGAAATAGAACTAGCTATAATAATACTTAATATTTCTTGAGCTTACATCCTTCTTGAAATCAGGTAGTATTAGTGTTCCAAATGGGTTTTTTTAAAAGTTGTTTTGACTATTATAGGTCTTCACATTTCCATATGAATTTTAAAATTAGCTTAGTGAATTTATTTTTCAATTCTCTTTTCTCTTGGTGTTTCATTTTGTTAGTTCCTATTGCCATGTGTTCAGGTCCATGAAATCTTTCCTTCTGCAATGACTAATCTGCTGTTCATACAATTCAGTGTATTTTTCATTTCAGACATTGTAGTTTTTATCTCTGGAAGTTTTATTTATTTGTTTATTTTAATTTATTTTTTAATATCATCTTTGTCTCTCCTTGCATTTTTTGAAATAGGGAAAATATTCTTATCTGATAATTCTAACATTTATATCATTTCTGGGTTGTTTCAGATGACTCATTTTGATTCTTTTTTTTACTTATAATAGGTCATATTTTCCTGCTTCTTTCCATGCCTAGTAATTTTTTATTGGATGCTATGCACTGTAAGTTTTACCTTGTCACCTTGTCTGGTACTGGATATTTTTGTATTCCTATAAATATTTTTGAGCTTTGTTCTAGGGTCTAGTTAAGTTACTAGGAAACAATTTGGTGCTTTGAGATCTTACCTTAAAGATTTATCTTCAATAAAATACTAGTAAATCGAATTCAATAGCACATTAAAAACATCATTCACCATGATCAAGTGGGATTCATTCCAGGGATGAATTAGTCAATTTTACTTCATTGAAATTAAAGATGTCTGCTTTTTGAAAGACACTGTTAAGAGAGTGAAAAAACAAGCCACAGACTAGGAGAAAATATTTTCAAAGTATATGTCTGCTAAACTGCAGTGGTCCCCAACTTTTGGCACCAGGGACCAGTTTCATGGAAGAAAACTTTTCCATGGACGGGCGGGGGGGCATTGTGAAGTAGAGCTCAGGTGGTGAAGGGGAGCAGCTGCAAATACAGATGAAGTTTTGCTTGCTCACCCCCCTTACCTCCTGCTGTGTGCCCCCTCCACTTCCTAAGTTTAATAGAAGACAATTTTTCCATGGGGTGGGGGTGTGGAGGGTGTGGAGGTGTAGAGTGGAGCTCTGCAGCCCAGTGCCTAACAGGCCGTGGACTGGTACCAGTCCACAGCCTGGGGGTTGGGGACTGCAGTGCTAAAGGACTTGTATCCAAAAATAGAAATTACATTACATATTCTCAAAACTCAATATTAAGAAAACAAACAACCCAATTTAAAAATGGAGATTTGAACAAACACTTCACCAAAAATGAATACATATACCAAATAAGCAGTTAAGACACTCAACAATATTTGTTATTAGGGATATGCAAATTTAAACCAGGAGATAACAGTACATACTTATTATAATTAACATTAAATGCTGACCATACCAAATGTTGGCAAGGATGGGGAACAACTAGAGCTCTCATACACCGCTGGTGGGAATGAAAAATAGTACAACCACATGAGAAAACAGTTTGTCAGCTTCCTAAAAATTTAAGCATACACTTACCATATGATCCAGCCACTCCATTCTTAGGTATTTACCCAAGATAAATCAAAACATATGTCCATACAAAGGTTTGTATATGAATATTCATAGCAGCTTTATATGTAATGGCCCAAAACTGGAAGCAACTCAAATGCCCACCAACAGGTAAATGGGTAAACAAATTGTGGTATATTCATGTAATGTGATACTACTGCTCAGCAATAAAAATAAATAAATTACTAATATATGCAACAACATGGATGAATTTTAGAATAATTATGTTGAATGAAAAAAAGCCAAAGAAAGATTAAAAAATTATTTCAAATGGCTATTTAAATTAACCTTGTTTATTTGTCATCTTTGTAATTTGTACTCTCTATTTTGTTGTCTTAAAACTATTGCCCCAAAACCTTCTAAATACTGCAGGAACATTCCATGCATTATATCAAATTATTCCATTTTTATAAAATTCTAGAATATATAAACTAACATATACAGAAAGCAGATTTTTTGTTCCTTGAGGGCTCTTGAGAAGGCAGGGGGATGGGAGGAATTACAAAAGGCCTGAGGAAACTTTGGGGTGATCACAATTTTGTCTGTAGTGATCATTTCATGGGTGAATACATATACCAAAAATTTACCAAATTGTACATTTTAAACATGTGCAGTTTATTATGTCAATTATTCTTTGAGTAAGCTGGTAGAAGAAAAAGAAGGCAGAGAAGGAAGAGGAGGAGGGGTAGATAACATGAGTTTAAAGAAGTGGTGTTTGCTAGAAAGATAAATTTGGTAGTCATCAGGTATAGATGGTACTTCAAAACTTGGGAATGAGTGAAATCACCTAGGGAGAGATTAGTTGGAAAAGGGAAGGCACCTAGGAGACTGCCTTAAGAAGACACCAAAATATAGACGTTTAGGCTGAAGAGGGTCATGACAAACTGTTCAGTTTTCTTAAGTTGTTTAAATCCAACGTCAAGCTTGAAGCATCTGATCATCATTTTGTTCACTACAGGCTGAACCAGCAGGACTACAGGTCCATTTAAGATAGTTTGTAACTTGACTATTTTTGTGACTTTTTATACTTGTTCCTTTCATAAGTTCATAGCATTTATCATTGATTCTAATTTATAAGAATTGTCTTTTTTCCCTCAATGTTAGTATTTATAAAAGTTCCATTCAAAATTCTCTATCATAGTGAAAATATTTCTCATATTTCTATAAAATGCTAGCATATTCTGAAGATATAATGCATGTTAAACTAACAACATTACCCATGACATATGTCATCAATACAGCATAGATATAAAATATTCACAGAAATGAATATGTGGAAATTGTTGTTTTAATTGTTATTTATGAGACACGTGCCAGTATATCCTAAACTAACCTTACTAGAGTTCAAAAATGAGGAAATTTTTCTGGAAAGCTTAATGTAAATTATTTCAAGTGGCTATTTAAGTTAATTTTGTCTGTTTGTTTATTTCTATTTTGTTATCTTAAAGCTATAGCCCTGAAACCTCCTAAATACTTCAGGAACATATCAGATTAAATCCCTGTGTTTATATCAGACATGGAATTATATTTTCAAAATCTGAAAAATCAAATGCCTCTCTTGCTTCAACCTCCTTTCCTGCTCAGAATATTCACTCTGTCTCTCCCAGCTTCTCACCAAATATTTCTGGAAGTGTGTTTACGCTCACTGGCTCCACTTCCCATCCCTCTCAGACATGCCAGTCTTCTAAGACTGCTCTCTTAAATCCCACCATGAAATCCCAGCGGCCAGCGGCCCCCGGCACTCTCCCTGCTCCTGTCACTGGAGCTTACCGCAACATTTGCTGCTGCAGATGGCTCCATTCTTCTCACAACTCCCCCCACCTTTTTTTATTTATTTATTTATTTATTTTTTACTTCTGGGATACTACCTACTTCCTCTTACTTTGCTGGCTATTCCTTTTCAGTTTCTGAGTTTTTCTTCTCGGTTTAAATTGTGAATTTGCATGGTTCTATTTCCTACCCTCTTCTTTCTCTGCCCTCTTCCTGGACAGTCTTATCCCCACCCATGCTTTTAGCTCCAGCCTCCTAAATTATTTGCATTTTTGTGAAATAAAGACTATTCTCCCTCTTACAGCCAAAACACACTTGCCTACCTCAGTTTCCTGGCTAACTCCTACTGAACGTGGAAGACTCAGGTCAAGGAAAAATGTGATTCTTCACAGCTTAGAAGCCAGTTCTATTCAACAATAGACAAGTCTGTTAGCAAAGAATAAACCTCGCCAAATAAAGTGACAACCAGACAATTCATTCCAATTTTTAGCAAATTTACTAGAGAAGTGGTTTTCAGAAAAATAAATGAATACATAAATTTGTGGTTGTCAGTCACTGGGCAGTATATAAAAGCTGTGGGAAAAGGCATTAGAGAGTAAAATATAGGAAAGGGTATGAACTCACTTGGCCTGGAGCCAGGGCTCAGTCTACATTAATCTTATATTGAACATGCTGTCTAGTTGAAACTAAACAAAAGTAAATTAAGGTAAAATTTGCAACCAAAGCTTATACCATCATACTCAAGATTAGAGAAGTGCTGTTCCCAGTACTTGTGACACTTCACTTTTATAGATGAAACCAATTTAAAGTGCTGACACTTTGAGTTATAAAATTCCCTGGACAAGGTCCAAGATATTACCACAGTGAGGTCCATTTTAGTGGTTAGGGAACCCAGAGGGTTTGGAAATGCCTTATTCATGTAGATGCTGCTAACAGAAGAATGTGTCTTATTGTCACAAAACAACAAAAGTAAATTTCTCTTAATTTTTAAATAAAATTATTCACTGAACAAATCATTCACATAAATCACAGTTTATGAGTAATAAAGCATGTATAATTTGCATTCATGCATTATATAATCACTAAAATCAGCGTGTACTAAGTAATCAACTATTTTTTCATTTCTTAAGAATACTTTCTTTGCACCTTCTAAACAAGATTTTAGTGCGTATATCTGTCATAATCTGAAATTTTATATAAACCTCAAATTTTAAATTTCTATCAAAATATTCCATGTTTGCATTTGGTAAAGAAAAAGTTATGTGTGTGTGTGTGTAAAGAGAAACAGAGACAGAAAGACAGGGACAGAGAGAATGCAAAAGACAATGGGATTAAGAGATGGTAGAGAAATTAAACAACATTTGTTCAAATTAATTTTGTACATAAGATAAATAATGTGTGGGTCATAAAGTATTTAAAATTTTGCTACATATAATAGATTTCAAGTTATATATTTTAAAAGTGCTTATTTTAAAGATTTCCATATCCATGCATAAAAACACTTGTATTTTAATTCATTATGTTTCCAGTAACATGATTGTTTTTATTTTTGAGCTCCATGCTCATTTTTATATCTAAATTATATGAAAACATTTAGTGAGCTCTCTAAACGAAATTATTTTTATAACTACTCCTCTCTCAGCATTTCTTATTTATAAAGTAGCAGTAACATCAATACATATGTACATTTGAAAAAGAAAGACATACTATTTCATATTATTTGATGGAGTTTTACTAGAAATAAATTATATTCATGGGTTTTAACATGAGATTAGAAAATTATAAATCTTAGCGAAGCAACTACAGTTATGAGGTAGGTAGGTCAGTGACATTTATAAAGAACATTATCTTACACAGCTGTCCATTAATAATCTTCTGAGCTTACTACTTGGCAGACACATTTATAAGACAGGGAAGAGCCTGCTAAGGTCTTCATTTCAATTACTCTCAAGTTTCTCCTGGGGTGACCTTAGATGTCCTGGATGAAAGGCCATTGTAGTTAGTCAATACACTTTCTAATACTAATTTACTCTACTAATAAGATTGAAGTACATTATTTAAATGTGTTTTAGGTTTCAAGATTTTAAAAAGGGTAAAGATGTTAGACTTTACTATTATGTAAAATCCCAAGGTACTGGAGAGCCCTCTCTGTAGAAACCTGTTTCATCAAGAGTTATTAAGTTGATGCCTAATATCTATACTGACTTTTATCAGAACACAACTGGAACTACTGTTGCATATTAATAGTGAAAGCAAGCTTCTCGGCTAATCAACAGATGCAAACTTTCCCCCTGATTCTAACAACATGGGTTTTCAGCATGGTTATATGATTCAAGAAGTCTAGCTCATTAATTTTGAAAAGGACACTGCAAAACACACACACACACAAACACACACAAACACTTTGCAGAGGAGTTAAAGCAACAGAAGGTGAAAGGTCAACCATGAGTCTGACAGACTGCTCTTTATGTGCTCTCATTCCCTTAATTCCTGATTAAAAAAAATAAAGGAATAGTGAAAAGTATATTTGCATTTATTGATTTACATGCTTCTTTTGAGCTCTGCCAGTTCACATAATCAAAAAACTTCTGTCCTAAACAAGTGATCGTCAAAGCCCAGCATTTATCAGGATAGAAAACAAGTTTTCGGCTGCAATTTGTTGCTGTTTGGTGCTTTTTAAGAATGCAAGTTATGGGCGTAGAGTGTGGAATGATAGACAATTGAGACATGGAAGGGCGGGGGTGTGGGAGGGGGTTGGATGATGAGAAATTACTTAATGGGTACAATATACATTATTCGGGTGATGGATACCCTATAAGCCCTGACTTCACCACTAGGCAATCTATTCATGTAACAAAATGACACTTGTAGCTCGTAAATTTATACAAATACAATTTTTTTAAAAAAAAAACACAGTTTATACCTCAAAGAACCAATAAAATTGCAAGGAACATGAATTCACAATCACTAGACACATGAGAAAACAAGCTACCACAAGTGGGAGTCAACAGAAACAGCAAACCATAGAGTCAGCCCACAAACCTGCAGGTATTGGAATAGTAAGATAGTGCCTAGAAATAAAATATGTTTTACATGTTTAAAGGAATTTTTTAATGTTGTCAAAATTATGATCATTAAGATATTACCAAAGATTACCAATAGATTGCTAAAAGAACTAAACAGAGCTTCTAAAATGTAAAATTGAAATTAAAAAAAAAATCAATTAGATCTAAAGTAAATCTAATCAGTGTTTCAGATAAATAAATTGGAGAAAGTGAGGAAGAAGCAAGTATCCAGAATTGGAAAACACCTACCACCCTCCAGATTTGAGAAGCCAAACAAATCTCTACAGGGATTAATAAAACTAAAATTCACTAATCACATCATAGAGAATACCAAAAGCAAAGCCAAGATTTCAAAAACAGCCAGAAAGGAAAAAGCAGTTCACCTACAATCAAATTAACGCATGCAACATTAAAAGCCAGAAGGTAGTGCAATAATAACTTCCATGAACAGAGAGAAAATAACTCTGAACCTAGAATTTTAAAGACTATCAAGAATAAGGGCAAAATAAATACATTTTCTAAAATAAAAAAGTAACTGAGGCGTTGCCCACCAACTGACTCTCACACAACGAAATCCTAGAGCATGGCTTTCAGAGAGAACGAAAACCACAGCAGAGTGGGATCTGGGATCTAGAATAGTGGGAAAACAAAATCATTAACGATACAGAACAATAAAATGCCTAAGCTGTGGGATTGAAAAAACAGTCAAGGTGGGACTGAAAATATCAGGCAGCAATCTCACCTGCGTCAGAAGAGGCTCACTCCTTAACAATACACATCAGGGCTTGGGCAGGTGGCGGCGAGGGGATGGGAAAACTCACAGCGATGGTGCGGGGCGCACCGACCGGGGGATGCCACGACTGTGGCTCTGACCTGGGCAGTGCACAGGCAATATATGTGACCAAAGCGTTTGTACCCCCGTGATAGTCCGAAATTTAAAAAAAAAGAAGAGGATAACTCCTTCTTCTTAGCCTTCTTAGGTTTTGAATACCTGACAGGACAGCAAATATAATGAACGTAGACTGTATTAAGTTACATACGCATATTAAAATTACTAGCATAAACACCAAACTAAAGGAAATAGTGTATATAACTTCTACAGGGGAGAAAAATTAGTATCTTTTTCTCATTTATCACAAGGCTCATGAATTAGATCCCTATAACAAAAGACAGATTAACAGGAGAAAAGCATAACAAATTGGTTTAATGTAAGATTTATATAATACAGGAGCCTTCAGAAATGAAGACCCCAAAAAACAGGGAAGATATATATTTTTATGCTTAGGCTTGATGAAAAGTGGACAGTCATATACAGAAGTATTATTAGATAGAAAGTGGTGTGACCTAATGGTCATAAACTGAGGGGAATGTAAAAAAAAGCACACGTTAGAAATTCAGAATTCCTTTTTGGGTTTTTGGGGGGCAGTGAGGAGGAAGGTTCAGTTTCCTTTATTTATTTATTTTTTTTGAGACACAGTCTTACTCTGTCACCCTGGGTAGAGTGCAGTGGCATAATCATAGCTCACTGCAACCTCAAACTCGTGGGCTCCAGTGATCTTCCTGCCTCAGCCTCCGGAGTAGCTGGGACTACAGCGTGCCACGATGCCCGGCTAATTTTTCTATTTTTAGTAGGGACAGGGTCTCACTCTTCCTCAGGGTGGTCTTGAACTCCTGGCCTCAAGCGAACCTCCCACCGTAGCCTCCCAGAGTGCTAGGATTACAGGCGTGAGCCACCCTGCCAGCCAAAATTCAGAATTCTTACACTCATTAGTCTATCACTCCCCCACTTCTGCTCTTTGTATTGTGTATATTTTTTGAGAAAAGGAAAGAATTTGGTTTATGAATATGCTGATGGAAGAAATTGCTTAAAGAAAACCTAAATTTAAAAAAAAATAGACTCAGGATTTTTTCCTCCAAACTTCAGGGCTTAAACATCTTTTTTTTTCTCTGTCTCAGAAAACACAGCTTTAAAACTAATTTTATAATGTCCAAAATGGCTTATGATATGGGTTGGTCCAGTTTCTTATTGTAGTAGGATTTTTTTTAATGTTCTTCCCAAGTTATACCATTGATGTTCATCTTTAAACCAGTAATAAGCTAGAAACCCTATAAAGATAGAAGTAACGCACTTATATTATAGCAAAACCTTTGTATCATCTCAAATCAAAATCACAATGAAATCTTTATCTTGCCTCTAAGGAGCTTAAGTTTAGAACTAGTATTCCTAAATTATTCTATTTAAAGTAAAGACAGATGGGTGCCTGAAAACTGCCATTCAATGTCATTGAAAAAGGCACACTCCCCATGCTTAGAGGTGGTGGAAAATACAACCAGACTAATGAATGTGAAACTTCTGATGACTAAAAGCCATGATAAAGGGAACACATCCTACCCTAAACTATGGGTTTTCTCATTATTAATTGCATTCTTAATTATTTAAACCCTATATCTTGCCCCTGCCTTCTCATATTTCTAAGAAAGTGCCACTTTATTTTCAAAATGTTTATTGTCTGTAACATGATAGTGTTTCCCTAAATTTCTATCAAAGGGCTCCACAGAGTTCTCTTTATGCATGTGGAGCACATTGCTGTTGAATCAGCGTTACCATCCTCCCAGGCACACTTTCCTGGCTCAGGAGTGTTATGGGCCCTAATGAACCACAAAAGCATAAATTGTCTAGAAGCAATTTCATAATCTTTCCTCAGAACCCCCCAATAGTGATAGACAACATCCATAAGCATATCAAAGATTCATTGCATGAGAAACAAAAGTAAAGTACACCAGTAAAAGACAAATGTCTTTTTCAGGGAATGCAAGGAGATTCCAAGTGGTAGGCAAAGACAAGATGGGTACACTGCCTGGAACCTATGCTTCAGCATGCCAAAGCATCAACACAGAATTCCAAATGAAAGTAATTAATGGGGGCCAAATTAGCAACCAGAAGTCAGAGTTTGACACTAAGTCACAGCGGGGGTGGAGAGTGGAGAAAGATTTGAGTGAAGTTGCTGTGAAGTGTATCCAGCAGAAGCAAGTGAAGCTGTATCTCACGTTGTCAGTCATTTATATCCCTTTCAGCCAACGTTTAGCCCTCTGGGACCCTTTTCCATAACCTGATCAACTCTGCACAATGCTAGATAGCCAATGCTTACGATGGGGTGAATTTCCTTCTATACCCATTCTGGTGGAATTATGTGTATATAGATAGACGATTGATAAATAGATCATTGCTCGGGGTCCTGTTATATACATTTTTCTGCATCTGCACTTCTTCCTTAATAAGTTTTGGAAATCCCTCAATGATGTAGCTCTAATTCCATTCTTCTCAGTGACTACATGCATAACACTCGTGTTATTGATATACCACAATTCATCCAACCATTCTCTTACCAAAGGGTATCCTCTTTGCTTATTTTTCTGTTCATTTGCTACCACAAACAATTCATGCATGCAAAAGGTCTTTATTTAATACCCTCTATGTGCCTGTTCAACTCTAGAAATAAAAACAAAGTTCCCACTCTCACAGAGCATCCATTCTAGTGGAGGGCACAGGCAAGAATTTAATATGTAACATAATGTTATATTTGTATGAAGCTAAATAAGAGGATAGAAAGTTACAGAAATTGCTTATTACTTTAGGTGGGGTGGTTAGGGAGGACCTCTCTGAGGAGATGTTTGATCGAAAACCCGAATGACTTGAGAGAATAAGCCATGAGAAGCATTAAGAGAAAAGGAACCCAGTCAGAAGGCACAGCAAGCACCGGAGTTCTGAGGTAGAGCAGCTAAGAGTGATGAGAAGAAACAGGGATGCCATTGTGGCTGGTACACGATGGGACGCAGGCAGGCAGAGGGCTCAGACAGGTATCTTGGCCCGGGGCCAGAATGATGAAGGGCTTGGCAGGCTGGGGAAGGAACTTTAGAAAATGCCACAATAAACATCCACAGATATTGCTAGATTAGTCTACAAAAAGGCCATCAGAATTCACATTTCTATAAGCAGTCTATAAACATGGGCAGTTGGGCTCCAAAGTCTATGAAACTATTTGTCAGCCATTTGAGTTTGCTATTTTAAAAATTTACCCATAACTTGAAAAGGTATTAGGAGAATAAAATATTTGTATATAAAAGCTATACAAATGCAAATATTCTTGTTAGTTTATCAAGTTTATCAAACCCAGAGAGATATGGATAGCACACCCACCAATGGGGAACAGGACAATTTCACAGTTAAAAAAACCCCACAAAAACAAAAACTCAGGCTGAGAAAAAAATGAAATTCTGGTATAATTTCAGATCCAATAGCCTCTGGAATAATAGTTCTCAGGGCTAGAACTGAGAACTTCAAATTGGCAGTGTCAACACAAAGCTATAAGACAGAATAAGTTGCTAAAAGGCCCAACATTAACAGGAGATAGAATTTTCTAGGTTGGAAGAACACAGTCTTTTAAATATGCCAAAATGTTGACTTTCAACTATAATAAAGTGACTTATATCGGTAAAAATGTGTAACATGAGTAAAAATCAAAGCAAAAGGAGCTTGTTTTAATCATTATTGTCCAATCTTTTCTCAGAATTTCTGGTTTCATCTTCTGTTGACATCTTACAGTCTGTGGGGGAGAAAGTAGCAGGGCAGTAGAAACAGGCTGGACAAAGCACAGAAGGCCTGAAGGTGAATGGGAAGGGCAAATCCTTGAAGATTAAGAACCACAAATATCTATTAAAGGCTATGTTGCCTTTTCATGAAAAATGTATAAGGAACTCTTAATAATCTAATATTTACAATGTAGGAAAAAGCTATTTTACATTAAACTTGTAGCATTTTTAAGTGATTATAAAACACTCATTTAAAACAACCATGTAGCCAAAACAAGACTATAAAAAATCTTAGACATGATATTGATTCCCCCAAGCTTAAAACTCCTGATGGGAAAAAAAACCAGAGGGTGCCTGCTGTGTAAGAAGGCCTATATCTCTTTGGAATCGCTAATTTAATCAAGTTTTAATTTGCATCTTGGGCTTAAAGACAGACATTTAGAATGAAACAAAAAGAAAGAGGAAAAAGTCTTCTAAAAATGAAGCAGTCAATACAATTTTAGTTATACTCTCTAGCCATCATTTGGCTTTTAAAATTCTGATAACCTTCCCTCAAAAAGTGAAGCATTTCCTCTTGTCTAGACGACATAACCTGCTTCCGTCTCAAATAGGCCACTTGGGAACCTGGGATCTGTCTTATTAATATTTCCCTGACACCACATATAAGTCCATATAAACCAGGGCTGTATGTCCCCTCCACACCCCAAATAGGGATCCCTGCAAGGCGGTGCTTCCTATCATTCTTGGGCCAATGCCTTCACCAAATTCTGTTTAAAAAGGCATTTGTTCCTGTTTTCTTTGCACTTACCTTGTGAAGTCTCATCCCCATGACATCTGACAGTGGCTTTGGGTGTTGGCTAAAGAGAAAGCAGCAAGCAGCAGTTACGGAGGTGGTTTCCTGTGGAGCCGGCAACTTAACACAGCTAAGTTCAGGTCAACCTCTGAATACTAAAACTGAGAAGTCAACGATAGTGTAATCAGACAGCTAACTGTTTTCACTACACCTACACATGGAGTAGAGTAAACCATTTTGGCTGCTGAATTTTCTTTAAGTACAGAGTGCTACTTTTAAAAAAAAAATATTTTTTTCCAACTTACAAAGACTTTTATAACAAACTGCATTTTTGAGAAAGAAAAGCCTTCTTTCTTTAAAATATATTATCCAGAAACCATTATATACATCCCATATAATGCATTGCTGTTACATCTTAGAAGTACCTTCTGGAAAGGATCCCATCTTGTATTTCTTTGCATTTCTTACCGTACTAGCACAATGTGTTCCTAGGAGTTGAAGGCATGCATGCATATGCCATTTGCTTGTTTGTTCTTTGATTCATTCATTCATACATTTATTCATTCGATGAATTTATTGAACATATGTTGAGCTTCTCTTTTTCATGAGGATATAAACACAAATAAGACATAATCCCTGCCCTCAATAAGTTTATTAAATCTATTATAGCTGGTAAAGAAAAACTGCACAAATAATTGTGAATACCACGTGAATTTATACAGAATACATTGGGCAGGCCCTAAATGGAGAAATGGGCACTCTAACTGGGGTAAAAGAGTTGATCAAAAGAGATGAATCTTGAATTGTGGTAAAGAGTATTGTGTGGTCATTTTCCATGCAAGGAAACGCATTTCCAGCTAAGGGTCTATGCAAAGATCCAGAGGCACAAAACGATACAGTATGTTTTGGTAACTATAGCTAGCGCTATATTGATAAAGTGTAGCGGACCCTGGCAAGGGATTAGACTGAGATATTAACAAAATGACTTTTAGTATCATGAGGCATTTCTTTTGCAAAACAAAAATAAATGACAAGTATTATGTATCTATGTAATACTTCTTAAGAAATATTTTGGTTAAAGATGTAACACTTTAAAGAAGAATGTTAATGAAAAGTATTGAGGTGCTTTCAATACTTTGGCCTGTGTCTGAAAAATGCATGGTTATTACAGATGTTCACAGTGGTGAATGTTCAAACTAAGTGCTAACACATGAAGCAGAACTAGATTATAAAATACTAATCCCTTTTGAAGAAACTATATTCACTTTATTTTCATGTATCAGAATGGCTTAGATCCAGTAGAAAATTATAGCATCTATGATAGTGTCTAGCACAGAATAGGCTCTCAATAAATAGGTGTTTATGGAAATACCACATTGAGGCTGCTTTTGACAAACAAAGAAATGTTTTGGGCGCTGACCCAGCTCTCCTGTTTGTGACTGTTACTGATCCTTTGGTAATTAGAGTCTTCTTCTCTTGAGATCTCTAGAGTTGTACTCATTAGGTCTCTTTTTGGTCTCAACTCCTAATTAAACTTTCCCCTATTTGACACATATCTGGAGATACCTGAAAATGTTTTCTCTAGGTGTGTCTGGGCAGGTTCGAAGTATATAGCTATCAAACTATTAGACTTGGACATACAAAGCAAAGGCGCACAGCTGCAGTTGCTGCTATCAGTGGCAATTCAAAATGCCCAAATCAAAAGAAGAAAAGCAAGAGGTCCATGGACAGCCACAATAAAAGAAGCAGAACACCATCTCCTCTCTACTCTACCTCCTACTGTTTGGGTGCATGTGGTTAGAGGGTGGAATGGTTATGACAGTGAAGGAAGTATGAGAGAGAGAAGAGAGCAATTAATTAGCAAACCAGTATGCTTACCAGAAGGGGGTCTAAGATACAAAATTTCAGGGCCAGACCCAGATACTATTTCAAAATACAGAAATGCCCCTTGACACTCACTCTACTTAGCTCACCACTTTTACTAGTCTGACTGAGGACATATCTACTGCCATTTCAGTTTTGTATGTGGAAATTTGTGTATAAAGTTCTAGAATACTGAATTACAAGTAAACATTTGGAACAAAATCTGGTTTATACACTTGGGACTGGTTGCAGCTACATCTTATCTAGTGAAATCAATGTTCTTGAACTTATTTTTCTAAATAGAATGTGGTTATGCATTTGAGTGTATCTATAGTCTTACCTTGATCAGTCCCATAAGAAGGAATAGGGCTTGATTAGCATCAATTTGCAATTTCTTTCCAAAATCTCTTTTATTTCCTCAGGAAGAAATCAACCACCACATAGCACTTAATACATGTTACTGCTTAGCACAAATTTTACCTCTATACATGAAAATTTTAAACACCTTAAATTGTTCTTTATAATTTAAGGTTTAGTTATTTATATTCATTTTTTAAAAACCAAATGCAGTAGTGAATTATATGCATTTTGAATTGAAGCAAAACTCATTCACTTAGTTCAGTTCAATTTAAGCTAATTACCTCAGCAAAAACAAATAATACTGCTGAAGGGTTTTTTTGATAGTTTAATATCTTGCTTTTATGTACAATTGCATCTTACCTAAAATGATAACTTGCATATAACCTACACACATCTCTTTAATAAAAGCACAACAATAAAGGTTTTATTTTTATTTAACAAACTTATTACATGAAGGGACATGTACCACTCTACTCTAAAAGAGTTAATTGAGTTTGAAATAGAAAGTTTTTCTCTGCTCTCACTTAACCTTTATGACTTGCTACGGTATATCTGATGTTTTTATCCACATTACTCAGAGGGAATCTAGGCAAAAAGATTGAACTCAACTTTTCAGAGCAAAATATCAAAGAGGCATTATGGTAGTGGCATAGTATAGAAGAAAGAGTTCAGTCTTTGGAGTGAGACAGGTATGGATTCAAATCCTGGCTCTGCCTTCTGTTAACTATGTGATTCTCGAACAAGTTAATTAACCTCTCTAAGCCACAATGTCTTCATCTGTAAAATAACGCCTGCCCCTGGGACTAATGTTCAGTCAGCGCACTAGAGGTACTACCATGCCTGTTAATAAATAGTAAAGCACTTCTATACATTGGTAAATATCTGCTGCCCAAAGTCCACCAGTCCCCATGTCTCATTTGACACCAGAATCCTCTGGACCTCCCCAAATTCAGGAACCAAAGGGACAATGCCTCACCAAATAGAGGGCTTCTGGGATTCTACTCCAGTGCTGCCATTCTGATTGGCCAGTGCCCTTATCCCACTAGTTGTTAAATATTCTTACTATCTCCTGTACTTACCTCATAGAGTTTTGTTTTGTTGTGTTTTGTTTTTAGGATCTAATGAGGTAACAATATCTAGCATTTAGTAAGGATTTGCTGTCTTATCTGTGCCCAATCTCACAATATAAGATTTGTCTGCTGTGGCTTATCAAGAAAATCCTCACTTGATAAGGTCATAGAAGCTTTTACTCCCAAATTATTCCCTCCTTTCTTAGATCACTGGCAATGCTGACTACATATCTTTAGTATAAATGTATTTAGCAATCTTAAAATGCAGGAGAAATAAACCATTTCTAAACTATATCAAAATAAGGTAGCAGACTAAATTTGGATTTCAAGATGACTTATTTTTTACTTTTATACCAATCTATTTAATTAATGAAAATCTCTACATTGTTTATGTTTGTATGGTTTGTTGACGTTGTATAATCTTAAGTTAAATACACACAAAATTACAGGGAGAAAAAAACATGTGTGATTTGTGATTAACTATAAAGTATTAACCCAAATAATTATAATTTCTTTCTTTCAGTCAAAGGAAAGTTTAGTTCTCAAAAGAAATCATAAAATAAATTCCCTTTCCCAAGTTTATGGTTAAAGAAATTGGCTAATTCAGAAATACAAAAATCTGGCTGGGCATGGTGGCTCATGCCTGTAATCCTAGCACTTTGGGAGGCCAAGGCAGGAGGATCGCTTGAGGCCAGGAGTTCAAGATCAGCCTGAGCAAGAGCGAGACCTCGTTTCTACAAAAAATAGAAAAATTATCCAGGTGTTGTAGCACACACCTGTAGTCCCAGTTACTTGGGAGGCTGAGGCAGAAGGATCTCTGGAGTCCAGGAGTTTGAGGTGCAGTGAGCTACAATGATTCCACTGCACTCTAGCCCAGGTGACAGAGCAAGACCCTGTCTCCAAAAAAAAAAGAAATAAAGAAATAAAGAAACACAAAAATCCAAGAACCATGTAAATATTTGACTTTGAAAAGATCAAGTCTATAATTAAGTAAACAGATGCACTGCAAAGATGTTTGCTTCTTCCTTGGTTTACTGCTACTCCCTTTCATTGTAGGACGTTAATATGAATATACATCCCTATGTATTTCTACTCAAAACTGACCTGTGTGCATTGGATTTGAGGCATTTCTGCTCCCTCACTATTCGTGCTGGCCTGATAGGGTATAATTAGCATAGAATATTAGGTAGGGCAGAGAGCAGGTAGCTTGCCAATCAGATTTGCTATCGAAACAGTGGGTGTTGCCACTTCTAGCCATTCCTGACAGTACTGTTAGGAATTAAATCATGGCATTAGCTGAGCACTATTTGGCTGTGGAAACCTAGTAGGTCATCAGTTTATGCCCCCACCCTCCAGACAAGCGGCAGGTGGAGCAGCACCAGCCCCTGCTAATGCCATGAGCTGGAGGCTCTGGCCAGTAGGGGAGAGTTTTCGGGGTTTTGTTTTTTTTAATTCATCAGGCCATATGCTGCCAGGCTCTCATGCAAATAGACAAAATTGCAAATAATAAAAAAGAACCAACTGTTTTAGTGGTTGGCTGTTTTCTGTCATCATTACCATCTAAGCGAGAGGCCAGTTAATGAAAGAGGGGTCTTGGACTCCCAGTGACATCAACCTAAAGAGATAGACACTTCAAAATCCAGGCTTCATTCAAACCATGTTAAACCTCTGCCCTAGGGTAACTCAGTGCCAAGTGTCTCTTTGGCTGAAAAGCAAGGGAACTGGCCTTCCAGCTGGCCTAGAGACTGGGCAAGCTTCTCTAATGCTTTCCACAGCTGAGGCCCATTGTCCACTGATGTGATAAGAGAGAAAAGGTTAAGTTTTGCTTAGGTTGGGTTAAGTTGGGGCTCATGGGTTTATCAGATTCAGACACACCTTGAATAAGCAGCTTTAGAAATAGAAAAGATTAGTCAATGCAATTTTCTGTTTTAAAATTACAAGAAAATTAGCTTTTACAGGCTGTTCAGAAATCCCTGAGTTTTTAATATCAAAGACTGCAAGAAAATCTCTCCAGGCAGATTCTAAACTCTTGAAATACTTGCATTTAAAATTAAAATGTTGCTAAACTTTTGTATAATTTCTACTATTGCTGTATTCATAATTATTACCAAGTTTCCAGTTTGTACAAATGGAGAATTTCACACCCTTGATAGAATTCACACATTTATTTCCCATTTTAATGCAGTAAACCCCCAACCAAAAAATGAAGTAGACCAACTCTGAATTCATATCTGTATGCATATATTTTAAATAACTCCATTTTAGAAATGTTGTGCTAACATTCATTTGCACCTCTATCAGGTCACTTTGAAATCACAATTTGCACCTTTTAAAAAGACAATTCAAACTAGTTTTACTCAATTAATATGCAGTGTGTTGCATTTCAAAATTGTCAAAATAAAAGTATCACAGAAATATGTATATATGCATGTGTGATAGTGGGAGAAGTTCACGATGAAAGTCTCTTGTTCATTCCTTACTACATGGCAAGGATGTACTGCAGAGTGCTTTCGCCCATAGTGGCCAAGGCACAACAAATGTCTTACAGGCAAACAAAAGCAAATTATTTTCTGTTCTGTTTTTCCCTACCATGTCACCAAAACCTGTGTTCCTTAGTGTCTCATTGGGTTTGCTTTTACCTCCTGGCTAATTTGTAATCTAAAGTGTGATTATGAAACACACGTGGGCTTAGCTCTACTGTCAGGAATGGTTCCCAGATCCACTGGGGGACAAATCATAATAAAAGGCTGCAAAGATTTGCCTCCAACAAACTGTCATAGATATATAACTTGACAGCTTTTCAATGAAGAAAAACTGTTAGCTCAGATGAAATTAACATTGGTTGAAAAACTATTTCATGTGGTATATAAACATGAGGACAATGAAAGATAATGCTCCCTTTAATTTTTCAACAGTATGTTATTAGAGAGTCCCATAACAGGGAATAATAGTCTCTATTGTCACTGACTTCCATGATTCTGTATACCAAATCAATTTGAATTTTTTTTTCTAATTTGAAAGAGTTTCTTCACTGGGAGACAAGGTTTGTTGGTGATGCCCGTTGTGTAATGTCTTACAAAGAAAGGTCTACCTCTCCAACAAATTTAAAGCTGAGAAATAGCACTTAGACTGACCTTAAGTTGAATGTATGTTGAAGCAAGAAGTAATTCAGACAGTTCACAAAGGATAAATGACAAGATTTTCAAACATTTTCATGTTATGGCAAACCACATGTGAGGTGTGAACGAATAGGTATATTCTAATATCTCAGTATGAAATTTCAAGATGTATTACTTTTCACAATGAATTCTAAAATTTACGTTTAATAGTGATAAACATTCTTTTCTCATATGAAAATACAAGCCAATGACAGGCCAATTTATTTACATGATGTAAAAATGTACCTAGACATTACAATGTACTCAAGTATGACAGCCAATCAAAAATTTTAGGAACAAAATAGCTAATCAAATTTAGTGTTAAAGAAACCAAACACATAAACAACTTACTCATGAAAATCCCACTCTTGATTAGCTAAAGTAAAAAGGCCATAAATAAATAAAATGTAGATGGTTCTCATACATAGGAAGCAAAATATTTAATCATTTCCTCTATTAATTCTTGTACGTAATGGTAGATTCAATCACTACTCCAACCTACCGAACTCCTAGTGAAGTTATTTTGAAGAATAAAGATGCTGCACTCTGGAGACACAGCTGAATTCCTTCATTCATTCATTCAACAAATATTTATTGGACCCCTGTTATATGCCAGGCACTCACTGTTGTAGGCACTGACCACCTATCTGTGGTCAAGACAGTCTCTGTCTCATAGAGAAGCAAACTTTAAACAGGAAAAAAAAAAAATAAACAAGATAATTCAAGATAATTAGAAGCTGTGACAAGAGCTATAAAGAGAGTGAAAAGGGTACCGTAAGAATAACCGACTGAGAAGAACCATTTTTAGACAGCTGAAGGTGATTGTTTTCCTGGTGTGAAAAGCAAAGTCTCATTTACTTATGACACACTCAAAGACCCATAAAAGAAGAGAGCCAAATCTTTCAGAGCCAAAAAGGACCTTAGAGATCATTCAATGTTACTCTCTCACTTTGTATGATAAAACTGAAGTTTGAGTGGATTAAGTGATTTACTTAATGTCCTACAGCTAGCGGAACAATTAGCTTTCACTGTTAAAAAGTAAAGGAAAAATCATCATTGACATATATTAATTTACTTATTATTTAATGTTGATGAGATATACATTGAAATGGCATATCTAAATCTGGTTATCAATCTAGTTACAGTGGGAAGAATCTATGTAAATAATAGTCGTCATCTAATTAGATTGTTTCATAACACTTATATGGCACATGGACCTGGATATTGAACATCAAGTTCTCATTTTCATTCCTTTGTAATAATGATTTTTCTTTCAAGAATGATATAAGAAGATTATATTCCTTGGAAACTACATACATATGCAGACGCATAGAAAATATTAGCAACAAAATGCTCTCCTAAACTTTGTAAGAAGCATCATGATAATATTAAAAATCTATAGGGCCAGATCATATCTTAAAGTTCATTTGGCTAAATATAATAATAATAGAGGGATAAAACCATTGAACACCTATAAAGTATTTTATTACTATTTCCATAATCTAATATGATCTTCAAACAAATTAGAATGGCATAAGTAGAAAAGATATTATTATAATTCTCTTAGAGGTGACAAACTGAAATTCAGAGAGGATAAGTGATTTGCTCAAGATCACACAGCTAGTAAGCATCAGAGAGAACTGACAGCCAGGCTTCCTCTCATCCCAGTCTTCATGTGTTTTCACTAGAACACCTACCCCCTCATAAACATGTATTGCAGGGTCATAGGGTACTTAACGCAGTGCCAAGATCCAGGGAAGTTATGAAGAAAGACATGTTCTTTGCCCCTTACAAGTTCATAGTCTAAATGTAAATATGACTGCACACATACACACACGACACAAATGCAGTGGCTTACTGAAAGAACGAAAGAAGAAATGTCCCTCAGCAGCCAGGTCTTTCTGCACAGTGTCTCCTTCACAAACATCTCTCTCTCAAAACGTTCCATTGGTAAATTCTCAGGCATTAATAGTTTCCAGTATTGGAGCACTATCTAGTTTGTCTTCTTGCTTGCTAAAGACCATATTAAAGACTACACCAAAGCAGTACATGTGAGTAGTTATAACAGATCAATTTGCTTCTACCATTAATCTAAATGCAGTATATTTAAACTATAATGAACAAACAGAGGCAATATGAGATAGGGAAGTGACCCAGGCATCAAAACAGTTTCATTAACTAGGAAATTTGTCCTACCAGCCTAAAGAAATCCACTACAGAAAGATCAATTATTCCATCCTCTTGCAGCCAATATTGCTATCATGCGAGTCCAGCTCAGCACAACATCCCTAACTACAGATGAGTTTGCCATTGGTATCACCAATTGTTCACTCAGACACTTGCATGTAAAGGTCTAACATAGCCCATTAAATCAGGTGGTTCGGAGGCATTTCATGATCCCGACTTCTAGAACAAGCACAGATAATTAATAAGGCTGACAGAGCCCATTATTTTTACACTCAAGTGCATCACATTAAATTAACAGACAGAGGCCACATGATGTGTGACATTTTTTCCACTGATAATCATTTATGTGGTGCCACTTTTGCTACCACATTCTTCTCTTCCATGGGCTGGACTCCAATAGCAAGTCACTAAGCAGCCATTCTATCAATTCCCAGTTTTTTGTTTGGTTTTTTTGCCCCTTAACTGGGAAAGCTATTTTAAGTCCTTCTCACTGGTGGTACTTTAGTGTGGTGGGAAAGAATTTTGAATGAAAATAAAATATTAGCAGAGATACAAAATATAGAGCTAACACTACTTGAGTCAAAGGATGTCCAAGGTATTTAGGAAAAATATGACCTTAACTTTATGGTGAGAAAATAACTTTTGACTCTATCCTCATATTTTCAGAAAGGATATTTGTTGATACTAACGAACAAATTATCTCATAAAATGTAGCTATCCTTTGAGGAATAAAGGAAAATATTCTTATCTGGCCTACACTTTCCAATTATATGATTTGTTATTGTATAAATTCTCATTTTCATACATTAAAAAATTAAACTTAGAACTTCCATTATCAGTAATGATAGAAATAATATACTCACATATATAGTGTGGCTTTTGTTGTAGAAATAATGATTGAAAAGTGATTGTTAAAATTAAGTAACTCATAAGCATGAAACTGACAATGAAACCTGTTTGGGACAAAACCACTAAATAGTCAAATGTTTGCTGCCATCACAGTCTCTCTAAAAGGAATCATAAAGCCCATGCGGCTGCCATTTGGAACTAAAGAGAGAATTTTCAATACAAATGAGTGAAAATCATAGTCACAGGATCTTTCTTCCTCTCCTTCTTTCTTTCCTTCTGTCTGTCCTTCCTTCTATCTTTCTTTTGACCTAAAACAGAATTACCAGAAATCGATCACTTGACTACTTTATCATGAAGTATATGGCTCCAAGTGACCTTTATAAGTAAAATGTCATATGTTCTATTAAGTGGTGAATATTTGCCATCAGTGAAATATTCACCTGCCATTTTTGTAATGTAACACCTTTACCTGTAGAACTCAAAGTAATAAAAAGTATTATTGCATAAACACTGTACATTTATTCATGTTCAATACAGCTACTAATTCATTTCATGAGAGGACATTTCTGTGGCTATGTAGAAAAGGTTCCCCTAAAACATAGTTTTTCTAAATTACAATAAAATAATTTAGCTTGGAAAATGTTATTCCAACTTATTAGATCAATTAACCTTATAAGTCTGCTATAAAACTTTCAACTATGATCCCCACCTCCAGCTAGCAAATTCTTCTTCCAAATCCCTACATAACCCCACTTACTTCTCTAGCTTTCTATACTTAGGAAGTATTATTGGCTAGGAATATAAAACCCTGGATTTCCCCATCAAGTTATTTCAAGACACTCTATTCAGAGAAAAGAATAACTTCTCAACATTGTGTCAATACATTTGTAACATTGGCATTGAAAATTTTCCAACGGTCTCTTGAGCTTTGTAAGGTAGACTTTATCTAAGACACTGCTCTAGGCTCTATGTCTTACTGATTAAGTCTGTCATTTACTGGAGAGCTTCAGGCTTCTCCCTGTCAGCTCAGGTTTGTGTGCAGATAAGTCATGTGTTTAAAACATACTGAATGCCACACTAACAGATGTCAAAAAAGCATGAGATATGGAAGTCATTTTTAAAGCATTTCAGAAGTGAAATCATTTGCTGAGGCGGTCTTACGAGCCTAATAAGCAAATGTAAATTTTCTATGGCTGTCATAAGGCTGATTGGGTTACACAGAATTGGCCCCTTAACTTCTTTCAAACCTGTGAGTGGAAGTATCTCTGGGTAGAGGACTGACCTCACAAGGGGACAGAAACCACTTGACATAGTGTGATTCAAAAAGATACATTTGAGAACGTCACTAGTCCCTCAGTATAACGCTTATTGACTTCTGCCATAGTGATATCTCCATTTCCTTGTGTGTTAGGCTGCAAAAACTGAGAGAGGGAAAACAGAAAAGATGATTGAAGTAGGTAAACGTCCCACAGATAAACCTCATTTTCTCACAATCTCGTGTGGGACCTCTCTTGATGATAAGGGCATAATTCTATGTAGATAAAGATGTAAATAGCCCCTTTCCCCTAAATAATATTCTCCATAAATTTTGAAGCAAGTCTATTGATGCAGATTACCCTATAACTCCTTTTTTTCTTGTATCTAAGGTCCAATAATTAGATGTGTTTTGAAAAAACTGGAATATATAAAAACATCATATTATACCATACATTTGTATCTATGTATTGACTGTCACTATAATTTTAGGATTCAAAAAATATAATAATGAAGAATTAATTGAAAGATCACCTGTGAGAACATGAATGTTTACCTCCATATGCTCTGGATAAGGAAGTCCTGCCTTCAGACATGGCATCATCATTAGCACTCCATCGCCACTTCTGGAGTCTAGAATCTAGACCAAACACCTTCCTCCCAGCTTTGGATTTCATATTATCATACTTTATCAACCACTACCCCTCCTGTGGATCATCAACCAACTGTTGGGTCATTCCCCATCATTTTCTGAAGAATCATTCCCAACTAGTTTCCAAAACTTCATCTCATAAATTAGATTTCATACTTTATCCCATCCCTTTTTAACCTGCCTCAATTTGCCTTCCTTCCTCTTTTAATAAAACTTGGTGATCCCCGCTTATTTCAGCTCCTCCATAAAGAATTCCATTATCCTTCTAGCTCGGTGCCTTTCAAACTATTCCAAATCACTTTGGCACGTTGATAAAATGCAGATTCTGATTCAGTAGATCTGCTTGGAGCCTAAAATTATGCATTTCTAACAAGCTATAAGGTGATGCCAATGCTACTGGTCCTCAGATACACTTTGAGTAACAAGCTTCTAGCATACCATAGTATCTATGTCCTCTAAATTCATATAGGGCAGGCAGCAGGCAACATGCATGATTTATTCATCTTTATATCTCCAGTGAATTACTGAGTACTTGACACATCACAATGCTCAATAAATGTTTGTTGAATAAATGACTGAATGGATAAATGTGTTACATTAACCCTGGTACTTAGAAAATTCTACTTAAAATAGAATATTTTTATATGCACCTTTTTCTTTGACTGAAATTTAGTTGAGGGCAAGCATCATACTCCGTATTTCTTTGCATCCTCAAAGAGCTGTAGATGCCCTTTATGTCCACAGAAAATAGGGACTCAATATAAATATTTTCTAAATAGTCAATTAATAAAAGGATTGATTGGATTGATTGAATAAATAACTGGAAAAGGAGGTACATCAGGTGTAACCCACACATGAGGTACTTGGAAGGTAAGAGTCATTTAGCAAGCTAGCCATACATATAGACAGACAGCCTCGAGTCCAGCACAGGCAGACCTGGAAGGCAGAAATATTAAAATGAGCAACCAGGAAAAAAGGCATTTTGTAGACACAGATACACTCTAATGAGAAAAGTGCTTCAGTTAGTTAAAATGCCAAGCCAGTGGTTGATATGCTTGGGAATAAAACCAAGCATTATTACACGGGTAGGCAGATGGTACATTTTTTTTCTTAATTCAAAGCTTCACTTTTGTAAATAACAATGGAAATTGAACAACTGGCACATACTAAGCTTTGCAGACAATGTTAAGAGTTTTCGAGGTGAATTTCCTCAACAATTTCCGCTTTTGGAATATTTAAATGTCTACTGACTTGCAGTATTATTTATTCAATATTTCACATCTGTGTGTTATCTTCTCAACCAAGCTGTAGCCACCCAGGAATAGGGACTTTATCCATGCACACGGTAGACACACAGTGATACTTGTTGAGTAAATAAAATATTAGAAGAACTTGGGTGACATACAACTTTGGTTTCTGCTATTAAGCAGAGAAGAGCAAGGATGGGCCAGGAAATAGAATTAAAGTCATGTAGCTTGAGTGGATTCCCAGACTGGAGAGGGAAACTCCACATATAGTGGATATGGATTTCTTTCTTTATTTTTCTTTTCTTTCTATTTTTTTTTTATTCCCAGAAGATGAACTAGCCTAGAATTCTGCCAATCATTGGTTCTTTAAAAATATCATATCACTGAGGTGCTCCTGAAGCTTTCAGAATCACTGCACCAAACATTGACTCTGCCACCAGATTACAAGTAAGCCAGATGCAAATAATTTATCAGTAGGGGCGATGAGCTATTATCTCATGACTGCATTATATTTGTCAGAAAAGTAATTGAGGTGTTGATTCTTAGAAAGATAGGGAATATATGCATATATATGTGGGCTTAGAGAACTATATGGTTCAAAATATACCTATGATGCTTCTGATTCATGTTTTAATCTATTAACTACCTATTCCATAATTACTTAGACAATTATGCTTTGATTCTGTTTAAAGATGGATTCTGCAATAACGTAGGAGCTTCTCATGCATAGAGTATTTAAAGTAGAATGGAATTAGTATCTTAAAATTATACATAACATTTAGCTTCAATTAAAATTAGAGTGCTAGAAGAAGCAGATTTCCATGGCATTTTCATTATGCAGAGAGGTAAACAACAAATAAATAAGCCATACATGAATATGAAATTAACAGCATGATAATTGCTTTACTCCTAGAGTGTGTACAATATTCAATCCTCAAATAAACACTTACTTAACCTCGTTCTCACATATGCCTATTGCTTTTATCAAAAGCAGCATACCTGGAACACTCAAACTAAGACAACTTCCACAGCAGTGAGGTACAAAGTCCACAGAAATCACTGCTGTTTCCTGGAAATTTCAGGTTTCTTAGCAAGTTCTAGTATTGGGGGTATATTTGAAAAGCGAGTGAACATGACAGGAAATTTAGAAACGAATAAAAAATGCATTTCACATGTCTTTGTTATTTTGCATGTTACATCTTACTTAACTCCTCTGTTAGTTCCTAAAAAACCTCATCCAGATAATCAGTACAGCCATCCCAGAGAAGCTCAACCTTCCTGCTGAGACCACCTCCAAGCTCTCTCTCACTCTAGCACAGACCCCTGCTGACTTGTTTTACAATATTTATGCAGGAAACTGTTAAACCTTATTTCTGCTGAATTTTTTCTTCTCTACATAAGGCAGAAATGTTTTTCATAGTTTTCTATGGCTCTTAATTACAGCTAAAATCTGTCTTGTGTTCTGGGCCTACCCTTACCCTAAATTTAACCCTAAGTAATGGTTTCTCCATCTTACTCATAGCCTGAAACTGACACATTTATAAAACGTCTGCTGGTACTACTGGAGTTTTCCAGTAAGCAAGGGTTAAAAGGTCATTAATAATGTTACCTCTGCTCTTGTGAGTATGCAACCAGTAGAGTGCAAAGGTATTTGGATGTAGCCTAACAAAAACAGCTCATCATTTTCCACAGTGTATTCAAGGGTAAGGTTCAAAAGCAAGGTATGGCTTGTGTACACATGAGACCATCTTTCCTAGCAGGAAACATCAACCACTTCATCAGAAGCCAGTGACTAAAAAGTAAAATAAAATAAATTAAATTAAACTAAAAGAAAAAACAATATGAGATCTAAAGAAAGGAAAATCTTTTTGTCCCAAATAAGCACCTTTAAAAATTATTAAGTTTTATTATTCTAGTGATGAAATTAGAATGTCTTTGTTGATCTACTTAAATTTGACTCAATGGGTAAATTTAAGCCTGAGGCTTTTATGCCATTATCAGAGGCTCTGTCAGTGAGTGCTTTAACCTAATTACATTTGATGCAGCAAATCAACAAAACCACTGCTGGTTATGACCTCTGCCAATAGCACTAGCGAGCTAGACAAATGGAGCTTAAGATGTTATTAGTTGTTCTGTTGCAAAGTTCCAGATACAACCCGACAGGAGGCTGTTGCATGACTTGGGCATGCATCCTCCAGATGGCATTCTGCATTGGCTTGTGGCAAGGCTCACAGGGATACTGGCACATTTTCTCTGTCAAAATGAAAGTTTTCCAATTACAAGGAGATAATGTGAGGAGATGCAAACTTAATCTCTTGAACAAAAGGTTGCAAGCTGTGTAATAGCCATTTCAGGGGAGAGATTTCACTATAGTTCAATTGATTTAAACGTTGCAGATCACAAAATGGGCTATCTTTTCTAATAAACCCAAGGAATCAGCTGCAGTTGATTCTATTTGCTGGGACAGTGTTGTAATGATTTTATCATCTAAGGGATGCTTCTTTTAACTTAGCATTCATCTACTGAATTGAAGTCTGTGATTATTTTTTGTTTTTTCATAATGTATGAACAGGTACAAAGAAGCCATTTTCTTTTTAGGGTTAAAAACCAAATGCCTTAAATGAAGGCTTCAGGTGTGATGTTATAACAGACCTCTATTGGATACCAAATCATAGAATTTCATTAGTAAGACTATATGATAAATGGGAAGAAAGCCCTATTATCATCAAATCCTGCAAGACAATTTAGCTAAAATGTTAGCATTCTTTATTTTCTAGCCCAGGGAACATTAGTAAAAATGGTATATAGCACTATCAGTAACTATGAAAATGAAGTGATATGCCTCAAGACTTGTCCAAAAATAGCTGACCCATCAAAGCAAGTCAGTAGGTACTTTGTTGTAAGGTTACTTCTCGGGAAGATATGGATTTGCCAGTTGACATGAACATTCTGTGACAAAGCAGGAGAGCCATTGTATATCCATTTCTACAAATCCAGCAGGGACACTACATAGGATGAGAATGTGTGTGCCAGCTCTGAGCAGAATGTTTTGCAGGCCAACTACAACCACATTCCTGCACTGAATGCATTATACAGAATTTCAGCAGAGTTTAAGTGCTGAAATTATCATCCAGTTCTAATGTAAGCAAAGATCCTTCAATATTTATGCTAGGTTCCTTTCTTTTGTGATTTAAGGAGAATTAACCAATCCAAAATTTTTAAGCACAGATTCAGAACATTAAAAGAGAACAAGCTACAAGTCCAAAAATTAATTAAGGTAATTCACACACAGACAAATACTTTTACATCAAATTTCAAAACATTTAAAAATTTATTTTAGCTATTTAGATGAAGATCAGTGCTGCAAGGTTGTGCAAAACACTGAACTGCAGCCAATAGGGTAAAACCATAGCAAGCAGATGCCTTTTGACGTTTCCATAGGAAGTACCTAGGAAACTGTTTCTTTACTGAAAATTCAGTCAGCTAAATAAAGCAGGATTATACATTCTAAGTAGTCTCAACCGCAACATTGTAAGATCTGTAAATCATTCAGAAATATAAGCAAGCCCTTCAAATCACTCAGAAAACTTAACAGATTCCTACCGAAGAGTTAACATTTTCAAGCAATGAGCATTTTTAAAAAGCCTCAACATCAACATAAAGTGGTCTATAACAGCTGTTGTAAAGCTCAACATCAATTTTATGTTGGCTCAACTACTAAACAGCAATCACAATGGCATCCCTTAGGAGGCATTTAAGGGCCCAAGTGTATAGCAATTTAAAAACTGAGCAGGAAATCAAAACTAATTCCTAGTATGTTTACAAAAATACTTCTCCCTATGTTCTTGTACCACCACCTAGTGGTTACATAGCTCTCACTCTGACCACTAATAGAAACAAAATAGAAGGGAAGGGAGGGAGGGAGGGAGGGAGAAAGGAAGGAAGGCAGGAGGAAAAGAAAAACAGACGAGAGTGAAAATACAAAGAAAAGAAGGAGAAGAAAGTAAAAACAAACTAAAAAACAAAAGCAAAAACAAGTACACATATAATTTCCAGGTCTTAAGATCTACTTCCTCATAAAATTCATAGAATGTTACCAATTAAAATTAAAACATTATTTAAAACCATTTAGCTTTGTGTGTTTATCAAGTCCATGAAAATTCTATAGTTGGTGTAACAACTGCCTGTTTAAAAAAATGTGGTTGAATTTCTAGGGATTTATCCTACACCATAGAACCTACAGATATAATTGCCTATGTGTGAAGTGGTATAAGTACAAGATTATACCATTATTTGCAATAGCCTCAATGTTGATCAGTAGAGCTGTTTATATAATATAAATTATGGTATATCTATAAATTAATATACATAGATTACATCTATGAAGTAAATCTTTATGTCTTGCTATGGAACAATCTGTAAGATATTTGATTAAGTGGGGGAAAAACCCAAGGTGTAGAATAATGTGTTTTATAACCTACCACTTGTATAAAAACATTTTCTTTTACACATGTACATTATCTCTGGAAGGTCAGACAAGAAGCTGGAAAAATTACGTCAGCAGAGGGGAACTGGGTGAATTGGAAGCCAAGGTGGAAAGGAAACATTTTGTCATTTAAACCATATGAATGTACTACCTATTCAAAACTAAATAAACAAATTTTAAATCTAAAAAATAGTACATGATTTTTAAAAATGGTTACCTGTGGCTTTTTTGAAATCAACAAAACCACCCCTGAAATTTTCCATTTGAAGAAACATTTGTCACATTTAACATGAATGTAAATTTATTGTAAATATGACAAAAATGGAAGCTTCACTTTTTCTCTATAAAAAGAAATACAGTAGTCCGAAGGGGAGATATTGTTTGTAAAAGACATAAAATTAAAGAGATAAAATACTAAAACAATTTCATTCTCATACTTTGACGAGCTCTGCAGACCTGGGCTGAGGGATATTCTCACCAGGAGAGTCAGGATGTTTAGACCCGCCCTGCTCTGGGCTGAACCGCTTAGAACAGTGAGAAAAGTACCTTGGAGACAGCACTAGGTGTCTAAAGGTAGAAAAGTACAGTACTATTAACAGATGAAAAGAAGCAGGGAAGGCATAGGGCGGTCTTTAATGGAGGTGGAATGGGATCAGGACCGTTTGGACCCAGACTCAACTTTCACAAAGGCCTGTGCTTATCAGACTTTAGTCATTATCTTCTAAGGGAGACTGCAGCCACAGCCACAGAGAGAGGCAGATAGGACTGGCAGAAGAATAAGGTCTATTGCTAAAACGTTCATTTGTCAAACAGAAACACTTAACATATACCATTATTTTTGTACTTAATTTAGTAGTTCTTTATTTTTTACTATTTTGGGAGCCTCACAAAATGAACATCTCTGAGAAGTCCTAAAGAAAACCGTGAGTACTCCGAGGAAGCAGGAAAATAAGTTTGGATATGAAGAAAACTCAACTCACGAGGCCTGGGGAGACTGATGTAATGGGGCTGGAGAAGGCACGTAAGAACATCAAAGGGAGGCAGCCCCACATGGGAGACACACAGACTAGGTGGTGCATCTACAGCTCCCTAACAAAAGAGAAATGTATTGTAATACTTGATTTTTGTTTCACAACCTGATACAAACTTTCTACCACTGATATGCCTATTTTCTTCATTTGTTGATATTCATATTATTCACTATGTTTCAAAGGTCAATACAAGCTATGCCACTGTTCCAGGTTTTAAATTCTATAAAAAGTTCTTAAGTAAGTAAATATGTAACATACTTAGTGTTATAAACTACAAATAGATAGTTCTTGGGAACTGCATGAAATCAATACTATATTCCATTGAGGTTAAACGATATACTTAATTAACCCATGCCATGGACCATTTAATATTTGAAATATTGAGAAGTATTATTGAATAATTTAGAATGTTCAATAATCAGAAGTGAGTAGGTTCTCTTTGGGCAAAGGCATGAGGAAGAACATGTATCTAAGAAGGAATATAACAAAGTGAGATATTCCCATGATGAGGTTGGTCTAGCCTCATAGCTTTTGGAGAAAACGGCATCAGTGCTCACTAGCATAAGCATTGGCACTTGAAAATATTATAACAAACTTATTTCTGCATTAAATTTACATACTATTTTCAATATGATTTTAAAATTTTTTAAATCATTTTTTAAATTTTATTGTACATTAACATGCAGTTGTAAGAAATAATACAGAGAGATCTTGTGTACCCTTTACCCAGTTTCTCCTAATAATGACATCTTACAAAGTGATAGTGCAATATCACAACCAAGATATTGGCATACAGTCCAGATACAGAAGATTTTCATCATCACAATATCACTCAAGTTGCCCTCTTATAGCCAAACCTGATTCTCTCCCCATCCTCTTCTCAACCTTCAGCAATCACTAGTCTGTTCTCTATTTTTATAATTTTATCATTTCAAGAATGTTATGCAAATGAAATCATGCAGTATGTAACCTTTGGGATTGGCTTTTTTCACTCTGCATAATTCTCTGGAGACTCATTCAGGTTGTTGCCTGTACTGATAGTTCATTTCTTTTTATTGTTAAGTATTCCATCATATGAATGCACCACAGTTTGTCTAAGCATTCATCTGTTGCAGGATATCTAGATTGCTTCTAGTTTTCAGCTATTACTAATAAAGTGGCTATAATCATTTGTGAACACGTTTTTGAACAAACGTAATTCTTCATTTCTCATGAATAAATTCTCAGGAGTTCAATTGCTGGCTCATATAGTAGTAGTCGCATAAAGTTTTGCCTTTTCCAGAAAGTTTTTCTTTTTACATATTGTTGAATTCTATTTCGTTAATATTTTGTTAATATAGTTGGAATCATACATTATGTAGCCTTTTCAGTTTGGCTTCTTTCACTTAGTAACATTCATTTAAGGTTCCTCCATGTCTTTTCAAGGTGTAATAGCTCATTTTTTTAGTGCTGAATAATATTCCATTGTCTAGATGTAGCACAGTTTATTCATCCATTCACCTACCGAAGGACGTCTTGGTTGCTTCCAAGTTTTGGCAATTATGAATAAATCTGATATAAACATTTCATGTGTAAGTTTTTGTGTGGGCATGTTTTCAACTCCTTTGTGTAAATATCAAGGAGTGTCATCACAAGAACATATAGTAAGAATATGTTTAATCTTTTAATAAACTGCCAAACTGTTTCCAAGAATGACTGTACCATTTTACATTCCCACCAGCAACTTACGAGTGATTGAGTTTCTCTGAATCCTCGCCATTATTTGGTTTTGTCACTATTTTTTATGTTAGCTGTTCTAATAGGTGTGTAGTGATATCTCATTGTGGCCTTAATTTACATTTCCCAAATGAATAGACTGTTAACATCTTTTCATGTTCTTATTTTCTATCAGTACATCTTCAGTGAAATGCTTCTTTACACCGTCTATCCATTTTCGTATTGGATTCTTTTTAATGTTGACTTTTGAGTGCTCTTCTACATATGTGTTTACCTATATTCCACATATAAGATTTTTCAAATATGTTTGCAAATACTATCTCCAGGTCTGTAGCTTATCTATAGCTTATGGCTTTTTTATTCTTTTGTCTAATAGTGGACTACATGATTTTCAAATATCGAAGCAGCCTTGTATACCTGGAATAAATTCCATTTGGTCATGATGAATTCCTTTTATGTATTGCTGAATTCTATTTGTTAATATTTTGTTAAGTATTTTTGGGTCTATATTCATGAGAGATATTTGTACCTTTTTTTTGGTTTTGGCTTTGGTATCAGGTTATTACTAGCTTTATATAAATGAATTGGAACTCTTCCCTCATTTCCTCCTTTCTAGAAGAGCTTGTGCAGAATTGGTGTTAATTCTTCTTTACATTTTTGGTAGAATTTTTTTTAAGTATCTAGGGCTGAAGATTTCTTTTTGGGAGTATTTAATTATGAATTAATTTTTTTAATAGTCATAGGGCTATTCAAGTTATTTATTTCACATTGGGTGAGTTGTGACAGTTTGTGTTTTTTGAGGAATTTGTCCTTTTTTTAATCTAAGTTACCACATTTATGTAAGTGATATTGTTAATAGTGTTCTCTTATTGTCCTTTTGGCATCTGAAGTGATATCTCTTGTTCCATTCATGATATGAATAATTTGTATTCTTTTTCCCTTTGTCAGTCTTGCTAGAGGTTTATAAATGTTATTAACCTTTTCAAGGAACCAGCTCTTTTTAAAATTGATTTTCTCTGTTGTTTTCTGTTTCAAAGTTATTGTTTTCTGCTCTTAATTTTATTATTTCCTTCCTTCTGCTTGCTTTGGGCTTATTTAGCTCTTCTTTTTCTAGTTTCTTTAGGTGGGAGCTTTGATTTGATTCCTCTTTTTAAAAATATTCTAATATAAATATTTAGTGCTATAAATTTTCCTTTCAGCATTGCTTTGGCTGTGTCTGAAAAGTTTTGATGTGTTGTATATTTGTTTCTATTCAGTTTAATGTATTTTTAAAAACTTCTTCTAAGACTTCCTCTTTGACCCATGGATTATTTAGAAGTGTAGCGTTAGTTTCTGAGTATTTGGAAATGTTCCTGTTATCTTTCTGTTATTTATTAATAGTTTGATAGCACTGTGGTCAGAGAAAACCTGTGTAGGATTTCAATTCTTTAGCATTTGTTAAAATTTGTTTTATGGTCCAGGATATGGTTTACCTTGGTATATGTTTTGTATGTTCTGTAGGCACTTGAAAAAAATGTGTAATCTGCTGTTGGATTGTATGAAGCTTGATTAGATCCTGTTGGTTGATGGTGGTGTTGAGTTCTTCTATATCTTTAATGATCTTCTGTCTAGTTATATCAGTTGGTAAGGTGGGGGAGGTGGCATTGAAGTCCCCAAATATAATTGTGAATTTCTCCTTTCAGTTCTATCAGCTTTTGTTTCTCTTTTTTTTTTTTTTTTTTGGTGCATTCACATTTAGGATTATTATGTCTTTTTTTGGATTGACACTTTTATCATTATATAATGACCCTCTCTGTCTCTGATAATTTTCTTTGCTCAGAGTTGATTTATCCAACATTAGTATAGCCATTCCTGCTTTCCTTAGATTAATGTTAGCACTAGTTAGAGAGAGAGAGAGGTATTTCCATTCCTTTTGTTTCGTCCTGCCTATATCAATGCATTGTAAGTAAATTTCTTGTAGGCAGTAAATAGTTGGGTCTTGTTTTAATTCACTCTGTTAACCTTTGTCTTTTAATTGGTGTACTTAGAACACACATTTAGTGTAATTATTAATATGTTAAGGCATAAGTCTGCCATTTTATTTTTTGTTTGGTTTGTTTGTCTTTCCTGTCTCTGTTTTTCTGTCCCTGCCTTCCTGTGAACATTATTTGAATATGTTTTAGAATGGTATTTTGATTCATCTGTAGTATTTTTTTAGGGTATCTTTTTGTATTCCATTTTAGAGGTTGCTTTAGGTATTGCATTATATATACAGAACTTACCACAGTCAGCTGGTGTTGGCCTCTTACCAGTTCAAGTGAATTATAGAAAACTTACCTTCCTTTACATCCCTTGACCTTCCTCTGTTTATAATATAATTGTCTCAAATATTTCCTTCACATACATTTCACCATGTCAGGCAGCATTACAATTTTTGCATCAATTGTCAAATATAATTTGGAAAACTTAAAAGGAGAAGTAAATTCTGTTTTGTTTACCTATGTTTTTGCCTATGGAAAGGCTCCAGAACTGGAAGCATCTGGTACCTCTGAAGGCAGGAGCATGGCATGGGCACAGGCTCCTGAAAATGGAGCACTGATTGAAAGTTATGGTTATCCAACTGGTAATCAGACACCCAGACTTCTACACCCACCTTGTAAACCTGCCATCATTTCTCATGTTATGGGTACTTTGGGGACAACAGACATAGCTGAAGGAAGGGTGAGATATGTAAGGAAAATAGGGGTATTAAATAAGAATCTGCATGCCAACAGTAATATTCAAGTCACCCCCTTTCCCTATGCTCTACTGTGCTCCCAGACATTGGCAAACAAGATTCTATTCCCCGGCTAAAAACTGGAAGAATCTTCTGGTTACTAAACTAAGCCTAAAAGAAAAGCTGTAAATCTACTGACCTTTAGGTGTTTTTAACCATTGAAATCCTTATTATCTTAGAATGAAACCCACACAGTCCATAAGCACAACCATGCACACACAGAACTTCCAAATAGCTTTTTAGTGACTGACTCTGAAATATGAATAAACAGCCAACAATCATCTGGCATATTAGGAAAGATTTTCATGTGAAAAAGAGAAACCAAAGCAAACAAGCAGAAAAATAAAAACTTTGAAAGAATCAAGGGCAATGCAGTAAGGTGAAGAAAAGATAAAAGAGAGAGGATATCGAATTCATGAAGTAAGAGCAAGAAAACCAGAAATTCAGAGAATAAGAAAGAGCTCTTGAAAACTAAAAATATAACAGAAATAAAAGATTCAATCATGAGTTGGGAGGTAATGTTGAGGATGTCTCTCAGAAAGCAAAACAAAACAAAAATAAAAAACCAGAAAAAACATGAAAATAGGAAAGAAAAAATTTATAAAATAAGAGAATCATCTCAGGAGTTCTAACATTCATTAAAAAGAGTTCCATAAAGAGCTAAAGCAGATAAAATGAACAGGGAAGACATTAGTAAGTAATAAATAGTGTGCAATTCATGCTGGAACTGGAGACATGGGAGTCTAGGAGTGCTGACTTTGAGGGAATGAAACACAGATTTCCTATGTGTTCAACTCTATTGAGAGCTTTAGAGATCTAGCAGATAGTTTGGAAATACATTAACAATAAGAACATAGAAACCAAGTACAAAATAAAATTAGGCAATTTGGGTGGGGGGGAGTTGTATGAGAAAGGAAATGTAATTATAGTACACTATATTGCTTTGCTGTGGAAGACTTTTATCCTGACATAATCATGTAACATTGAATATATATTTGGCCCAAACGTGACATGATTTGAGGGGAATGGAGTGAGGGAAAGTGGGGAATGGATGGGGGTAGTATAAAACTCCATCTCCCATGGTAGAATGTCACATCAACAGATAATGGCTCAAATTGGAAAGCCAAGAAATAGCAGTATAAATGCGTAATTAGAAATACAGAGTTTAAAACCAGAGTCCAGGTGTGGTGACTCATGCCTGTAATCCTAGTACTCTGGGAGGCCAAGGCAGGAGGATCACTTGAGGTCGGGAGTTCAAGACCAGCCTGAGCAAGAGCAAGACCCCATCTCTACTAAAAATAGAAACAATTAGCCAGGTGTGGTGGTGCCCGCCTGTAGTCCTAGCTACTTGGGAGGCTGAGGCGAGAGGATTGCTTGAGCCTAGGAGTTTGAGGTTGCTGTGAGCTAGGCTGATGCCAGGGCACTCTAGCTGGGTGACAGAGAGTGACTGTCTCAGAAAAAAAAAAAAAAAAAAAAAAACCAGAAAAGAAAAATAGCTTAAAGAGTTGAAAGTGAATACCTACAGGGAATAGGGACCAGAGGATGGGGAGTGGTGGAACAGAGGTCTGTGCAATTCCTCACAAGCTTTGTAGTACTATTTTACTTTAACTATATGCATGGGTTATTTTGATAAAAGATTAATTTGAAAATTAGTAATAACAATGTACTCTGAAAAAATTTGAGCAATATAGAACGATATTATGAAAAATTAAGTTTCTCCATGTGGCCTGAGGTGACACATCCTCTCTGTACTTGTTAAAGATTCTGGTGTGTTTGTTTACTTCCAACGTTTTCCTCTGCACTCACAAATGTGCATCTAAGTAAAAGCAGCAGCTCGGGGTAAGTAGTTGTCATGGTTAACTTTATGTGTCACCTTAGCTAAACCATGGTACCCAGAAATTTGGGCAAACACTATTCTAGATGTTTCTGTGAAGGTGTTTTTTTGGATGGGATTAACATTTAAATCAGTAGACTTTGAGTAAAGCAGATTACCCTACCTAATGTACATGAATCGCATCCAATCAATTGAAGTCCTTGAATAAAGGGGAAATTCTACCTCCAGATTGTTTTTGAAATCCAACAACAAATCTTCCCTTGGTCTCTAGCCTGCCAATAAATCCAACAGATTTTAAACTTGCCAGTCATAGCATGTAAGTCAATTTCTTAAAATAAATCTCTCTCTCTCTCCCCCTGCCTCTTTCTCTGTGTGTGTGCATGCGTGCGTGTGTGTGTGTGTGTGTGCACATATACACAAACCCTATTGGCTCTGTTTCTCTGGACACTAATACAGTATAGAGCAGTGTTTAAGGACATGCCGAGAATGGACTTGAAGGCTGAGAGGAATGAGTCTGAGCTAAGGAATATGGGATATGCTTTAAAGAAGTCCTTAGAAAACGGAAAAATCAATGGGTTAGCTGTTTTCTATGACTGGAGTTCAGAGAAATGCATAAGACTCATTCATATGAGGAACATTTGTTGAAAGATTTAAATTTTAATAGTAATTTGAGAGATGACATACTGGTCGTTATTTTCACATTAATGCAACTGCAATTCTTTCAATCAAGCCAAAGCTTTAAGAAAAATTTTGGAGAGAAGTTGAAATAATAGAAAGTAATAAGGAATCAGACTAACTTGCTTTCAAATCCCTACTCTGCCCTGAATTTGCCATATTGTCTTGGACAGAGTATTTCATTTCTCTAATCTTGTGTTCCCACATCTATAAAAACAGGGATAATTATACCTCTGTCATATGGTTATGAAGATAATTAAATAAGAGGATGCATGTGAATGTAAAACCCATATTATGTTGAGCAAGAAGTCGTTAAAGAGTAATGAATATTAGTTGCTTCTAGGGAGCAGTTTAAAGGACACCAGTTCCTAAGTGACTCTTCCTGACAGGGAAAGTTTAATCTCTCTCTCATCATCACCGGGGATGAGTGAAGAGGGGAGAAGGGCGGGCCAGGGGAAAGAAAGAGCACTGATTACCCGGAAATAAAACAACTGCCATTTAGAAAGAAAATGTAGATGGAGTGCTCAAGTTAGTGAGGCAGAGAACTCCAGCTACAGGAACAAAAGTGGAAGATTATATTTGTTATATTTGTCATTTGTCATTGTATGTGTAAGGAGGTTAAATTTTCATTAGGATTTTGGTAGCCGGCACCAGAATTTTTCTTAGGAAGAGAACTGGCTTTGTTGAGAAATACCTTGACTGGTCACTCCTTCCCAACTTGAGGCAGAGCTTGGATGTTAGCAGGAAACAGGACTTCAGAGAAAGCAGAAGCCGCTCTGCAGGAGATGAAGGGAGGGGTTTCTTGTTTGCTTGCTTGCTTTTCCCCTCTGGATAAAAGAGGCAAAAATGAGTAAAGGTCAAAGAAAAGGGGGGAAGCAGAGAAACCAGCAAGATAGAAAAGAAGCCTGGGAGGAGGTGAGATGAAGAGTCAGTGAACCCTCAGGTGGTAGAATAGCCAAAAAATGTGATGCCTGATACACTGGACTCTTGTTATAGGCGACTAAGCTTGTGGATGCTAAGGGGGCCTTCTCATCTGTGTGTTGGTACTTTTATTTTCAGGAGCATATATTTTGAAGACCCCAGGACAGAAGGTGTTACATGAGCCCCTGTAAGTCCCAAAGAACCTACCTGTTTTCAATGAATTCACTTTTCTAACCTTATTTCTTACTGCTTCTCAATGCACATGTTCTCCTACAACTATTTTTAAGCACATCACATACCAAGTGCACTTTTTCATTATCATCAGAGTTATTTCTACTATCTACTTCCATTTTCTGCTCCCTCATTCCTATACAAGGTTCAGCTCAATGGCCCCTTCTTCCAGGAAGCCTTCTTGATTATTCTAGCCTAAAGCTATCTACCCCCACCCTATGTCTTTAGGATAAATGTGTCATTAATTTGATGACTTACCCTTATCTTTTCATATGCATATATTATAGCTCTCAAAGGAGTCTCTAGACTACTTCAGAGAAGGAGCTGGTAAATTTGATAAAAGTAACTGAAAATATCAGAGAGTTTCATTGCTTAATGTTGTAGAGACAAATGACAAGGAAGTTGCCTGAGTTTTGCAACTTTTCAACTGTATGTTTTAAGCAGAATTATTTGTGATGATAAAGTCTGGTTAATTCTCATTTCTTTGAGATTTTATACTAATTTTATTCCACAATACTTTGGCTAATGCTCACAAATTAATCTTCATCAAAATCACAAACTATAATACATTTAATTTTGTGAGGATAGGACTCAGGCTCCACCAGTGAGTAGAGCGTATCTATTGTGCTTACTTATCAAGGGCTCAGTGAAATATCTCTTTAAAAGACTCCCTCTTAGCACTAAGTATAGTTTCCTGGAACAACAGATTTTTGACTGAGAAGTCTTCAATCAACATCTCACCCCTTTAACCACATGGAATAAATCGAATTATTTTATTGATCACTCTATGAATATAAAAAAATGGAATTTTGGAGCCATAAAGCTGTCTCCAGAAACACTTTGTAACAGAGGTAAATGTCGGGGGAAAAAGGGCAAGGAAATGTTTTAGGAGTTGTCTCTCTACAACCCCACCCTTTTTGGGAATTAAAACCTGCCTTACTTCTCCAAGGCCAGTAGTCAGGAAAATGTTCTTTGCTGTTTGTTTTCTAGTATCTTAAACCATAGGAAGTGGCTCAACAGAATTGTCCGGACAAGGATCAGGAGACCAGAGACCACTTGTCACCCACCACCGGAGATAAGGTCTACCAAAACCACCAATTATACTTAAACAACAATAGCCTGAAGCCACGACATGTGTCACTGACTGGAGCCCAACCACTGAAAACCCCCCCTTTTTAAAAAGCCCTGTATTTCTGCTTAAAGGGAGGAGGGCAGTCTTTGAGACACTAGTCTACTACCCTCCTCATTTGTCGTCAAATTAATAAACTTCTCTTTTTTCCTCAAACCACTTGTCCTTGTTCTTCGTTCTCATTGATTCGGCCCTGGGGTAAGTACTGAACTTTCGGGAACAACTTTGTTCTGTTGTAGGTCATTTTCCATTTTATACTGTTTAAGAAATCAGAGTGACCATGGCCTGCTGTGCTGACTATGGGACACATTTTTGCTTCCAATTTCATTGATTGCACATTGTACTGGGGTGGTATCGCACACAGCACTATATTGGGCATTACTTGGGAGAAAAATATTCTTGGCTAACGCTGTTAAAAATCACTGATGATTACGACTACAGAAATTAAAAAAGGATAAAGCCATAAAAATTGAACACCAGTGTTTTGTGGCACATGAAATACCCCTCTCACACAAAGCCCATAAATTTTTAACCAGCAAGAGGCATCCTTTTAGGAGGCCATCACTGTAACAGGTATGTTGACTGCAGAAGTGTCAGCAAATAAAAATGATGACTTTCTACTTTGTGTGTCCCTATCTCAGAATGAGTAGAAGAAAAATGAACAATATGTGGTTATAGAGAAACTATTTCTAGCGGCCTGTTAATGCTTATTACCCTTGGGTAAATATCTCTGCTATCAAATATCACTGTATTGCAACAGTGGCCTGTCTACGTTTTGATCAGTTGTTTCAACCATTAACGTGTATGAAAATCACATTGGACGTTTAGTAAAACGCCTATTCCTGGGTCACTTTGCAATCATTTCTTTTAGAGTAGATTTGGAGTGGGGCCCAGGCACCTGTATATTAACTATCAATTCCAATGATGTGTTCTTGGACCACACTTCAAGAAACACTGCTCTGAATCTTGTACAACATAGGCTCTGTGTTTTGTATGATGGGAAATGGAAATAATGATAGGTTTCCCCCCAACTTGTTTAGGACCTGAGCCAATCTCTGCTCTAAGGCAGTTAATCATATCTGAAGCAGCACATTGAACTAATGTAGGAAGGACTTTTAATATAAAAGTTCCCAGTAAAGAAGGTTCAGTATAACAAGGGATTATGAATGGCAGTTGGTTCAGTATAGGCATGTTTGATATTTGGTTTCAAGGCCTATGGTCAAATTTATAATTATCAAAATAGCAAAATACTGCTGTATTTGGAGTGATTCAATTATGTGCCTAAGTTTCTCTTTAATTACATATTCAGCAGTTGATGCAAATTAAGAAAGTGTGACTGGGCAGGTTGGTGCAGACATTGAGTCCTTACAATAATTATTAATTTATTTGGCATAGTTCTACTCAGTTGACAGGATTGTTTTCTAGAATTGGGGCACGGTGCTAGCAGCATCCTTACTAAGTGTGGCTTATGTTCCTCTTCACCATGATGCTGTAACAAAAAGACACTGGCTTGGCAGTGAGAGGGTCCTGAGCTTGAATCCTGGTTCTGTCACTTCAGCTTTGTAACCTTGGGCAAATTACTTAGTCTCAATAAACTCTGCTGTATTGGCATTTCCATAGGAATCAAAGAAATCACACATGCAGATGACCAGTCACAGAAGCAGTGAGTTTGCTCCCTCTCTCTCTCTTACCGCCCTCCTTAGTAATATTTCCTTTCTATATTGCTGTAGCGATTCACCCAAACCAAACGGTGTAGGGTCTTTTATAAAATCCACCCCCTTGTTCATATTTCTGATCCAACTAGTCACCAAGTGTATCAACTCTGTTCCTAAAAATCCCACTGACTGCCATCTGCTCTATCAGGCCTCTATATTTGATGTGTCCTTTAACTGGAATGTCTTTCCCCTCTATTTCTCTCCAGCCAAGAAAGCGATGTTTCAGGCTCTCAGAATGTCACAAAGCCTTTGATTATTCAGTGCTGCTCAGGCTTCCCCAGGGTAACAAAGAAGCTGAGTGGCACACAGTGCTACAGTCAAGACCGTGACCTGGTGCACCTTGGTTACTCCCCACGGTTGTGCTCTTCCTTCATCTGGATGGATTGCTGCTATTGGAGTTAAGGAATGACCTTTTAACAAGAGCTCCTAGTGGAGTCCTGAAGAGGGTTGCCATCCTTAATGTATATAATCAATACTTGCCCCTGCTTTCTCATGTCTCATGAGGCTCCTAAGACTGCCTGTGCAAAAAAAAAAAAAGCCCACTACCACCTTGCCCCTCAGGAAAGATAAATGAATCCCTCTTTTTACAGATCCTATAGGCCACATAGAGTAAAGTAATTGTTTCAATTTGACTGACAGGAGTTTTGTATGAATGTGTTTTAATTAAGGGAATCAAGATACAAAGAATATCTATGTTAATTAGAAGTGTGGATACTTAAAAAAAAATCAAGAGACATTTTCAGAGAAAAAATTTTCTCTAAAAGTAGAAAAAACCAAATGATGTATTTAAGAATGAATAACAGTTCAAATGATTTACCTTAAACGTGTAGCTACCCTACCTTCTTACCTTGGTTTATCCAAATAATTTCTGAAAACTAAACCACAAAAACTATATATTAGGAAACTAATAAACATTTATGAAATAAATATCCATTGTAAATGATGAACCTAGATATTAAAGAGTTCAATTATGCAAAATATAAAGTAATGATCACAAAACAGGAAGAATTTTGTTGCCTTATTCTTGCTGCTGCCAATTCCTAGAACTAAGTTTTGAAGGCTTGATGTCAACTATTGAGAGCACAGTTATAAAACCAGCAGTGGTAAACTTAGAACTAGTAGGAAAAGAAAAGCAGCATGCTTGAGACCCAGAATAGGTTCATTATATATGGTCAGGAAATCTGTCCTGAAAAGAGCTAAACATATTTAGGATTTAACAGTGATTAACAGATTTCTTCAAACATTTGCCAAATACAAGGCAGTTTCACAAGGTTATTACAAGAATGTGTTCTAGGATTTAGGCAGAGACATGCTGCTTCTGCAACATCATGACAACGAGGCTTTTTCATGACACAAGTTACCTGACTGCTTTAATTTTTTTAATCTTTTGCATTTTTTTAAGTTGATCTATGGTTGGAAATGCTTATGCGAATTAAAGTAATAAGCCAGCTGCGATGAGGTGTAACAGTTTCAGTTAATCATGAGAGTAAAGCAAGTAAAAGAAACTAGACTAGTCAGATTGTCTGAAAAATAGGGTTCCTTTTCTGAAAATAAAGAATTTAAGGAGTTGTTTGAAATTGTTTTTTCTTTTTTTTTTACAGCCAATATCTCATTCAATCCTTACAACAATCCGATGAAATAAGTACTATTGCTATTTGCATTTACAGATGAAAAATGTAAACCACAGTGAGTTAAGCAGTTTGCCCAAGGTTAAACAGACAGAGTGGGGTGGAGGACCCATGCTGTTAACTGTCACACTAACATGCCAAGTCTTACTGTCAATAGTTTCACCTCATCAAATTTTGCCTGCTTCTCACAAACTAGAAAAACCAAATAAAATATTGCTAAAAGCTTGAAGGTATTATAACTATTAAATCATTCTTCGTCTTCACAGAACATAAAACTAAAAATTTAATTAATCCAATTAAGTGGCTTATGCTATAAAAAATATACTGTAAGAAGAAAGGAATTAGATGATTAGATGAAAATGAGGGAGGGAGGAAGTGTTCTTAAGATCTAAAACAAAGCTGTCCTATTAAAAAAAAAAAGAGATTAAAACTGTACAGATGGCCCAAGATATTAATAGTATGAAGAAAGACCTGGTTAACTTATCTTTTTATTTTAAACTCATAAAACTCCTATATATTTTATATCTAAAACCTCAAAGAAATAGCATCAATACTAAATGTAGAAATAAATTTGATGTAAAGCATTTGCTTCTATGTATTTCCTTTATATCACATTTTAAGACATGAATTAACACTTTTATAGTCAAAAATCCCCTACCCTTCTCCCACAGGAAATTATGTCAGGGAGTGGGAGACACCTGGCTAGCTGGGCAGAGGATCCAGAACATGGGAAGTAGGACACAAGAGGGAGAGAGAGAATTCTTAGGCTGGGTTGGGTTGGGAACAGTAAGGAACAACTCACAAAACAACTTCAGAAGCAGTGGACACAGTATGCCTAGGTAGGCCCTTCGGTGATAGGCTGTTGGGGGGTTTAAGTTTACCAGAAGAAACAAAACTGAAAGCCCCAAGCTCCCGGCACAGAAGTAGAATAATATTCCTCAAATACACTTTGTCAACAAGAATTTATTAAGGGCATAAAAATGTGTCAGTCATCAAGTTAGACACTAAATACAGAAAAATGACAACCCTGTTTCCCAGGAGCCTACTCGTAGACTAGGATGAGACAAATACAACATTCCAACAGTCCCTAGCTGCAGAGAAGCTGCTGGGTTCACAGGGAATGGAAGGAGAAAAGTACAGTTTCATGATAAGGAGGAGAAAGTTGCCAGTGTTTGACAGCTCCCATCTCCTTAGAGGAGGCAGCTTTGTGAAGTGATAGCACCCCAGGCCCAGAGGTGGGGGCTCTGGGGCAGCAGCACCGCAGCCTGTGGGTTCTCCCGGCTATGCTGGGAAGTCAGTCAGAGAAAGTCAAAGCAGCCACATTTTAACAGAAGGAATATGGCAGTTTGGAGGTTCCCAAGCAATCATTTCTCCTTTATTTGAACTAGAGGAAGAAATCTGGGGGGACTGAGGCACAAAATAACTATTAATACACATTCTCTAGGGAAATAATACTTGTTCCATGTGAGTATAGAGAAATCTTTAATAGTAAATAACTAATAAGTATTTATTGAGCTACTACCAATTAGACAATATGCTGGGCCCTGGAGATGCAATGAAGAATAAGAAGTCTTGGTCCTTGTGCTCCTGGGCTTCAGAAGTCCAGGCAGGGAAGATATACAATCAAATGGTCACACAAATGAGGAAATGCACTTGTTACAGACTGAGGTGATTGCTATTAGGCAAAAAGCCTGGTTATAACATATTACAAAGGAAATCGGCCTAAGTGGGTTGGTGAGGTGGAGGAGGTTTCCCATTTAAAAATTTTTTTTCATGACACATAGTGTGTAACACAACTGAACTGTTAACATGGAAAGTTATCCACCATAGTAGATAACTTAGAGGTTTCTATAGTATGGAAGGAAAAGAAATGTGCTTTCGATAGATCTGTTCAGAATAACATTGCTTAGTAGACCAGCCACTAATAAGCAGTATTTGGTGAATCCTATTATTGTAGCTTTTATGTAGTACAAGTTGTTATGTTATTATAAAACCAAGGTCGCTTAGCTATTTCCAATCGTAACACCCAATGGTGGCCTGGAATACTTTATATTTATTAGTTCTGTCACAAATCTCCAAGGAGGAAAGCTAATGTTGTTAAATGCATGCCCACTGACAGAAATTTTATAAATCACAGAGCTCAAATACAATAGCTATATATTAATGAAAGGAGAAAAACTGACTTTAAAAATGAAAAAAAAATTTCCATACTTAACATGTTTTAACAAATATTTTTAAACATAATACTTAACATATTTAATCTTTGAGACAAAATAAATTTTGGTAATCCTCAAACTGAAGAGATTATTCTCAAACACTGCTATGTGAAGGTCAAGGAACCATAACCATATTTTCTCATCATCATAATAATAATGATAATAATACGTTCAAAGATACTGAAGAAGAGGGAATTGATTAAAATAAAAAGGTAACTGCTAGTTGGAAACAAAAATCTGAGTTTTTGTATTTTAAGCCGTTGCAATAATAAACTGAAATTTTCATTCATGCTAATTTATTTGAAGTTAAAATCTATATTTAGCCCCATCTTTATCCTTTAACTTAAGAATGGAATAAGCATTGCTCTAAGGAGATGAGAACTTTAAGTTTTCCCAAGTTGCCTATGGATGTTTTTTCAATATATTTCTAAGTTCTTAAAATATTTCTATCAAAGTTTTGAAAAGATTTTGCCAACAAAAAGCCTGCAACATCTAAAACACTATCATCCCTAACTCTGGCTGAATATCCTTAAGTAAGTTGTGGATTTTAAACAATGCAACCCACCACAGCCAGGAAACCATGATCTAAATGATTCTGAGGTCCAGTGCCCACTGAATTTCTTGTCTTTATCTTCCTGGTAACTTAGCATAAAAGCAAGCAATACAAAAGCTTGATCTTCCTGTGTGTGGCTACGCTTACAAGGAAGACATCTTGAGAACTTGAGTGGGGCGATCTCCTGGATGATATTTTTTGGCAAAATGAAGACACTACTGATTCTTTTGTGGTTCATAAGCATGATGACTGGGTGTCCACGCACATGTGTGAGATGTGCCTCCCTCAAACCTTGCTTCTAAGTCAGCACAATACTCGTCTGATGCGAACTTAGGAAAAAAAAAAAGAAGATATTGGGCTCACCTTTGCAGCATGTCACGAAATACCCGCAACTCAGAACTCAAGCATATGCTGGGGTACCAGGTGCTCTGTAAAGTTGCACGTACGGCTTGGGATGTAGTCTCCAAAGCATTGCTACTCCAAGGCTGGCCCTACTATCAACAGTTAGAAATGCAAACTTGTGGCCCCCGCCTGCTGAAAATCAGAATCTCTGAGATGGGGCCCAGGAATCTCTGTTTTAGCAAGCTCTCCAGGTGATCCTTCATTCTCACTCAAGTGCTAGAACTTCTGGTTTAACACATTGACTGCCACACTAGAAAAAATTGTTTTTCCTTGGGGCCACAGTGTTTTATCACAAAAATAGAATAAAAACTTCGAAAACAAAATGATCCTAATTTAATGAAAAATTTGTTATTTTGTATTGTTTTCTGTTGAAAAACAGTTCTTGCGGCTCCCAAGGTGAAGAGACGTAAGAGTTACATATGCTTCACGAGGTCCCGGGCTCAAAACTAGCATGCATTAAATACAACTCACATGGCAGTTAATGTGTTAAAAGACCCCTGGGTGCAGGGTTATAGGGCTTGCCATAGACAGATGAAGATGATTAAGTTCTCCATAAGAGCAACATGGACATTACCTGGGAGCTTGTTAGAAATGCACAACTTTCGTGCCCAAGCCCTGTAGAATCAGAGTCTACGTTTTAGGAAGATCCCCAAGGGATTCTTTTGCAAGTTCAAGTTGGAAGCTAGAAGGGTGCAGATCTCTGTTCTCTGGGAGGGTATACCCACGGGGCAATTAGTGCCCTGAAGGGCCTGTCCTCTCAAGCAGTAGCTAGGGTACTCTGAACTTCTCTTCACTCTCCCCTACTGAAATCCTCATTTACTCAACAACTTGCTTCAGGCAGGTGCAGGAGAAGAAGTGATTTTTATGAGCAATAAGCTATACTGTGTAGTCACTGATAAAACTCAGTGTGTTACTAATTTCTATAATATCAGCATTAAAAAGAAACAATTTCTGGAGATGACTATACATATTTTTTAATTTCTATAAAAAGCCTTTATTTTTTATCTCATACCTTTTTAAATTTGATACAATAATTGATACAATTTTTAATTGATACAATAGTCCAAGAATTAAATAGAGTACACACCTAGGGGTGGGGATGATTTTGAAGGTCCTATATATGCACCAGCACTGTATGTACTATATGGGGTACAGCATGTTATTTTGAAACGTGTATACAATGTGTAATGATTAAATCGGGGTAATTAGCATATCCATCACCACAAACATTTATCATTTCATTGTGTTGGGAACATTCAAAATCCTCTTTCCTAGGTATTTGAAAATATACAATAAATTATGGTTAACTATATTCACCCTACAGTGCTATAGAGCACTAGAATTTATTCCTACTATCTAGCTGGAGTTTTATGTTAAGTGTCCTCTCCTTATCCTTCCCTGCCCTTTCCAGCCTCTAGTAACCACTACTATGCTCCCTACTTCATATCAACTTTTTTAGCTTCCACGTATGAGTGAGAACATATGGTATTTATCTTATGGCTGAGTAGTATTCTCTGTTTATATATATCACATTTTATTTACCCATTCATCTGTTAATGGACATTTAGGTTGATTCCATATCTTGGTTATTATGAATAGTGCTGCAATAAACATGGGAGTGTAGATATCTCTTCAACATACTGATTTTCATTCCTTTGGATATATACCCAGTAGTTGGATTGCTGGATTCTATGGTAGTTCAGTTTTTAGTGTTTTGAGGAATTTCCATACTGTTTTCCATAATGACTGTCCTAATTTACATTCCCACCAACAGTGTACACATGTACACGGTGTGTTTGTTCCCTTTCTCTACATCCTTGCCAGCATCCGTTGTTGTATTTTTGATAATAGCCATTCTAACTGGGATGAGAAGATATCTCATTGTGGTTTTGATTTGCATTTCCCTGATTAGTGATAGTGAGCATTTTTTCATATACTTTTTGGCCATTTGTATGTTTTCTTTTGAAAAATGTCTATTCTGATCATTTGCTCATTTTAAAATTGATTAGTTTTTGCTATTGAATTGCGTGAGTTCCTTGTCTATTCTGGATATTAATCCCTTGTTGGATGAATACAGAGATGACTACATTTTAAGCCAAAGAATGACTCTCTAATGGTGAGGTTCTAGGCACAGTGAAAAACTGGTAAATAAAGGTTTATGGAGGCTAGAGTTTTGATATTCTACAAATCAGACATGAAGTAGGCTGGGGTCTGGTCTTGGTCTTGCATCTAGATTCCTTTCCTTCATATTTAACAAGAATTGACTGAACAAAGAATTCATCTTCATTTACCTATCACTTAGATTTACTTCAACTATCTGATAACTGCAGTCCAGTATAAGCCCAGTATTCTAAGTGTTCTAGCCAGTATCATTTCAGTGATTTCAGGAGTCTAAGAATTAACTCAAATTGAGTATACATCTGGGGGGTGGGATGTGATTTTGAAGGTCCTATATGCACCAGCACTTTACAGTACCCTGAAAAGTCCTGGAATCACACATTCCTACCACCTCCTTCCACCCTATGCCAAGTCTGGAGATCCAGGTTTCCAAAGATAGTAATTATAGGATGGAGATGGTGGCAAGGGAACATATATGGTTTTGAAAGTTTTTTAGCCAATTCTGACACAGGTGTCCAACTTCCCCAACTGATAATCACTGATCAATTATGTATTATTATCATCCATGGAAGTTTTCATACATAATTTAACGGTGGCCACACTGTTACTACTTGAATGAGACATATAATACAAGTTTTCTTTTATATATATGAAATGTTATCATTTTATACCTCAATTTGATCCACATATGATTTGCTATATACAAGTTCTGAATCTAAACATAGGTTCAAGCATGCAAAATCAATAGCTATTTTAGTTTTTAATTTTGGTAATCTCTTGGACTTCGCTGGTAACTCTTAAAATTACACCACTTAAAATGAAAACACAAATGGAGGATAGCTACATTTATTAAACAGTTCTTCATCAATATTTACTAAATACCAACAGTGTACTAAATACTACAGTAAACAGTCTGCTGAGATTTAGGCAATCATTTACTTTACTTAAATTTTACATTAAAGTTTGAAAATCTGATCCTATACTTCTGTCTTGATTTTTATGACTTAACTGAAACACTGGTAAACAAACCAAGCATGAAGCCCGTTTTCTTGTATTACAGTTGTTTATATAATATACCTCACTGATATGAATAAGGCCTTCTAAAGTTGAGATTGTGGCCAATTTTTACAATATAGACAATAAAGGGGAAATCATTTTTTCTATTTTAAAAACAATATTGCCACAAAAAGGGGAAATTAAATTTACCCATAATCCCACTACCCTAACCTCTTTTCTGTATACTCTCTTCATCTTTATCCACAAACATAATTTTTACATAGTTGTAACCTGTGTATCCATATAATTTAGGGTAAATTACTATTTAAATCCTAATATACAGGATTATATGTAGACTTCTCTTTAAGGAAACTATAGAGTGTAAAACCTACAATATGCAATATGTACCATAATCCTCAAATACCTAAGAGTTGCAACCTTCCAGACCAAATTACAACTTCCTTTCTTTCCTTCTCTACTTGAGTAAATGAACTTAGATGAGGCTGTCATTAGCCTGAGTTCACCATCTCTAAAATAGTATATGTAAAATGTTATTATCTTCTTGGGATTTTATGCAATCAGTGTGAAATCTTAAAATTATGAATTGATGTAGTTTCTAAAATCTGTATAAAGTAGTTAAAAATTATTACCAAATATCTTTTCTACAAACAATTTTAATACTTTTCTTGTACACACTTTTGTTTTACATTTTCTGGTGTAAACATCCCCATATTAACTTAACCAATTATCTTATTGTTCTTAATTATTATTTCACTCTTGTTGAGTTTGTTTTATAAGAAAGGTAAGTTAATACAAATGACAGTCTTCTCCAAAGGGAATCTGCATCTAAATATACTACAGATACCAAAGGAGAAGCAGCACCATTTAGACAGAGTAGGTTCTGAGTTTACAGAAATACCAGTCTGGTTCCACCATATATTGACCGTGTGATTCATCTTGGGCCAATCACTTTGTCTCCATGAAACTGAGGTTACTCTACTATAAAATGAAAATATTTGCATTCTATCTCTTCGTGGATATTATGGCAAAAAATGAGAATATATATAAACATTTTGAAATCCTCACATACTGGAGGTACTGGATTTTTTAAATAGAAGGTTTCATTTGTTATTAGTACTCTTTAGGACAAATATCACTTAATACTAACCTGTACTACTAAAACATCTCTGTATCACTCTGGTTCTAAATTATAAATGAGTTCACCTATCCAGTATGTTCTAAAAACAGGTATGCTAAACCAGTTTCACTTAGTGACACACTGACATCTAGTGGATATTTATGATGTGCTATGGGATACCGTATACCCAAAAATCCTACCACAATTCTGACGGGGGCAGAGAGAAGCAAAAACACCTTTTGGTTTTTATGCAAAGCATTAAGAAAAAGATATAAAAAGATTAAGTAAAGAAGGGTACACTTTCCATATATTCCAATTTTGTTTGTTCCATTAGAAACACTGGCCAATTCAAAAGACACAAAAGTTATGAGAAGGTTGAGGTGGGAGTGGTGAAGAGCTGGTCAGTGTTGTGACTTGAGAGATCCCAAAAATCCTCCCTCTAATTCAGAATTTAAAAGAGCAAGTAGGTAACCACGTGCTCATCTGCTCTTTTCTTTCTACAGTGAATACAGGCAAGGGTGGAGGGAGGAAAGGCAGAAGAGAGGGGAGGGGAGGGGAGGGGAAAAACAAGTCTTCCTCCACATTCCTTGAATTAATTTCTGTACCTCTTTGTGGTTAGAATTTTATTAATTCCAGAAGGAAATCTCCTTTAAGCAAATATATGTGTAAACTTTTTGGCATGTCACTAAGCATTTATATAAACCTTTTCACTGAATATACTGCATTTACTTTGGAATAAAAACATAAAACGTTTCTATTACCCTGAGCTTTCCCAATGCCTAGTGCCATCAGGAAAAGGGTGGCTTCTGTTTCCCTTCTGTCCTTCCACAGGTTACAAGAAATACATGCTAAGTGGCCCCAGGAGGAAGTCAGTTTAACACCTGCATATTTTATTTAACATGATTATTTAAATTAGGTAAGATTAACAAATATTCATTGGAAATTGTCACAATCATATCTGCTATAGTACAAATTAAATTTAAAACTGTGTCTCTCCTCCCCCTTTAGTGAACCTGGGAAAAACTTGGAGTGCAGATGGTTTATTTGATCTACACCAGCCTACTTCCTTGTTTTCTACCGGGCTTCAACCACTGGAGGGAACTTCTTTACACCACTGTTTAATAGCTTCATTATTCCAGTGAACAGGAAAGGCTGAAGAGGAGGAATTCTGGAAGCTGGAATAAAGAATTTTTTTTATACTGCTGTGTGCTTAGCCTCTGGTTCGGGAAGACCTTTCCACCACACCTCTTCTGGAAAAAAAAAAAAAAAGAAAGAAAAGAAAGAAAAGTGAAAACATCTTATTGTCGGTCTGGAGGAAACATGGAACTAAAAGAAATCCTCAAGGACTAGGAAATGTGTGCTTTTTCTCAAGAAGAAAGTGCATTAGTTTGTTCCCACCACACCCAGAATGCTTCTAAATTCTTTAATTCCTTCACTCTTTCAATTATGTCTGGGAATCGGAGGAATCATCTAGAAATGATTAGACCAAACCAGCTCTCAAGTGTAAAGTCCTAGAAAAATCTTAAGGCAGCCACATTGCTTAATTATAACCAAACATCCTTAAATAAATGTGTATCCATTGTTGATGTTAAATTTTAAAAAAGAAATATACTCACTTATGTCCTTCTCGGCAATTAATAAACTTCAATCTTCAGAGCCCAGAGACAAAAACAAACAAACAAAAACAACAAAAAAAGATGCAACATAACCTATTAGCACAAGCAAAAACAATGTTCTAATAGTGAAGCTTCATGCTGCACTCAAACGTATAATTATCCACACCATTTAAAATTGTATTATATTTTACTGCTTAAAAAAAGTCTTTCCAGGTATTTTACACTGCCCATTGTTTTACCACAAAGTAAAATTTCCTCTCACTACATTTCTGCAGTGTTGTTCATCATTTTTAGTTCAATTGCATAACTGAGAAAATTCAGGCCCAGAAAAATAAAAAGAAAAAAAAATTTCCTAGCTATAGAGCAAGACAGCAAGAGATTTGAAAGCTTAGCTATTCTCTTACAGGCTGGTGGTTAAATTAATTAAACTATTTTGGTTCTAGAATTCAATATCTTAAAGACTTAGAAGTCAGAATTGAAACATCAATTATTATTAGAGTGTTTTACTCACAAAGAAACTACTGTAATAAATCAGTGACCCATAATTACTCTTAAGTAATTTTTAACATTGTGATCTCCATACTTCTTTCTTTTAAGAGAAAGTGTCAAAATATGTTAGGCTGCAACCCATGATAATTAGTTTTCACATGTGTGTAACATATATTTTATTGGATGATGTATTCTATAAATGACATAGAGATGGTGATTTTAAAGATTCCCATGCAGGATCCTAACTTTGGAACTAAGGCTACTGTCACTACTCTGCAGAATGAGCAAATTCCAGTGATTTTCAGAGAAGTCACCAGTTGTTTTGGGGGATGTGTGTGTGTTCTCCTAAATCAGTCTTCTAAATCCATTCTCCCAGGATATGCTGCTATGTTGTAGACAGGAAATGAATTTTCTGGACATGTTCCAAGATGTAGATGCTAAGAAAGAGATGGCTATTAAAAGATCAGTCCAAGGGCATGTCATATGAAATGAGTCTAGAGATATGCTCAGAGTACCTGTGCACAATATATTTAAACTCAGAAAAAGAATTTACAGTAAAATTATAGAATCAATACCAATTTTCCCACCACTAGAATCCATCACCCTTTGTGATCTTGGTTTCCCTGGAAATGTTAAGAAAATAGAGACAAGTCTGACTTGCAGAATCTGAGGAAACTTTATTGATCTCTTTATCCTTCCAGCATTATGAGAGCAGGCAATACAATATTTTAACCCAAACTGAAAGGAGTAAACCTTTTCCAAACCTTAAATGGGCTGCATGTTTCTTCCACGTAACAGTACCCTCTCCTAAATCAACCATCGTCCTCCTCTACTACCATAGTAACCCACAACTCAGAGCACAGGATGGGGGCGCTTTAGCTGTTTCTCTTCAAACTCCCCACTGGAGGGTTCTTATCTTCTTGTGGGCTTTTGGCATCCTGTGATACTTAACATCCAGTGTTCCACAAATGATAACCATAGAGTTACATAAAATCCTACTTTGAAAATCCATGAAGAGAAAAAATACATTTGTAGCTAATGACTAAGAAGGCTCTAACAAGCTGCAAGTCAAAAGGAATACAAACCAATTTCTAATTTTAGTTAACAAAATATAGGACTTTAGAGATGCTATTCTCTAAATAAAGACTTTAGAGATACTATTGATTGTAATCTTCCAGCCAGGCCTTAAATAAGAAAATGCTGTTTTAGCAAGGTACCTGAGGAGAGGTATTAACCAGAGGAATAAATTGAAACAGGAAAGGTGACCAACATGAGACTTAAAAGCCTCCGCTCCTTTAAACTTACTTCAATAGCATTTGAAAAGCCTCCCTTTTAAGCTTAACAAACACTAGCCTAACAGTTAACTTTGAACCTGGGAAGTTTTGGGCCCATGTTTAAACGTGGCCAAATACAGCTGACCCTTGAACAACACAGGGGCTAGGGGCACTGATCCCCACACATATTAACTTTTGACTCTCCAAAAACTTACTTACTAGTAGCCTACTGTTGACTGGAACCTTACAGGATAACATAAACAGTCCCTTAACACATAAATAGACTAGTATCTACATACATTTTATGCATTCATGACATATCTTTTTATTTTTTTCCACTATTTCTAGGCTATGCAGTTTGAGTTTTTTTGAATTGTCACAAATCTCCAAAAAATTTTCTGATACATGCATTGAAAGTTATCCATGTGTAACTGGACAACTGTACTTAATCTTACTAGAAACATATCACTATAATGAAATAAAAATAAGTGGCACCATATTCCAAACTGATACACAGTACTTGTCCTATGGCTTATGTACTTGCCTATGCCTGTAGTGTCATTTTATCAAGGCACTTGCATATAGTTAGTACGTGAGCTAAAACACTTCCAAATACAGCAAAAAAAAAAAAAAAAAAAGTACAAAGTTGCCCACTCATCATTGAATTATTTTGGACTGAACAGAAGGCTCAATTTCAGCACTGCCAAACGCTCTCAGGCGCAATGCACCATCTGTCTTGAAGCACCAAGTGTATCAATTCACATTTAAAATACTTCTGTGCCTAGCAAAGTATCTTAAGCAATCCATTTTCTGATGCTTGAATGAAACTTAACATGGCTAGCAACAAGGTTACATGCATCAATACTTTCAACTGCTAGTAGTAAAATAAATTATAAAAATGTCAGAGCATCAAAGAGTTGTAGTTCTATGAGCAGAAAGCCTTGAAGAAGAGTCAGTGGATTAAGGAAGTGTTCTCAATGAGTCACTATTGCTGTATCTCTGAGGAAATATTTTTAAGTGATAGAACTGCTGCCATTGACAAGAGTGACTCTGGTATTTCACTACAAAATGAGTGTGGCTGCTACTGAAACAGATTCCGCTTCATCATGGGAGCACACTAATGTAATGACAAAAAGCTAGGCTTCTAAGGAGTTTGGACTTCATTCAGTAAACAACAGGCAACCACTCATGTCTTATGAGCAGGGAGTGTCCTGATAAAGAGTTCACCCCGGGAAGATGGGAAGATTAATGTGACAATGGTATTCACACTACTGGAATGGATGGGAGTCTTTTGTATGTATAAGAGGGTAACTTTTAAAAAAACGTTCCTGTAGATAAGAGATAACCAAGAGCCTGCACAGAGACAGTAGGACTGGAAAGAACAGAATCAAGACATGATGTCCTTCTGAAATAAGAAGAAAACAACTATCAGTCTGTCTATATGTGAAATATTCTCACAAATACTGTTATGATTAATTTAACTTACAAAAAAAGAGTCATATCGTACTTCTTTTTCAGATAAAAAGTATAGTTGGGCTTAAATATGTAATAACCACAGCAAAGGTACTGTTCTGCAAGACCCAATCAGAAAAAAAGAAATTTTAGCTTCTAAGTATTTGTTAACTCTTGACTCTCTAAGCAAAATTAAGTAGTTGAGCCAATTAAAATTCAGGCCTCTTTGTCTCAGATGTTTTCAGAGAAAACAAGCGAAGAAGATAATGCCCCACTTCTTACTTATTGACCTTGGGAAACAATTAGTCAGGACAGCAGCAGGGAAAGGTAAGCACTTATAGGAGGTATGAGCCTTGGTCATAAGCTATGACTGCCCCGTGGATTTTCTGGAAGTGAAACCTGATCTTCAAATTTCTTACTTCCTTAGTGAGGTACAGCCCAAAGGGAGAGAATGCCTAGAACTCAAAGTCCACAGGACCCCGGTGGAAGACAGGGTAATAGAGATTGCTGTTACTATGTCCTTCTCAGACCAACACACCAATAAAAGAGAACTAGGGTAAAGAATAGACAATTTTCTAGAATCATTTCTTATAGCCAACTCAGAGAAGTCTTCTGCAACATCATCCACTGAGGTGTTTCCAAAGCTCTCTGTACTTACCTTGGACATCTCTCTTCCTGACTAGACTATGATGATTTTTTTGGGAAACGCAACATTAACATCTTTTGCTTCCAGCATTTAAAGCAGTATTAGCTTTCAGCAAATACCTGAAGTTTTCTAGTCAAATTTAGTGTCAAGGTAGATTCTTCAATGACTTAAGGAAAATCACTTGAAGGAAAGAAAATATTAAGGTGCTTAAGATTCAAACCAACTAACAATTGCTAACCAGAGTTGATGAAAAAGAAAAGCTGTTCCAGCAGAGGTGGGAATTTTCAGCCATTAACCTTCCGGACCTATGCCCTCGTTCTCTGCAAGTTCCTAGCACAGGCCAAACACTTCACTTGTGCTAGATCCTATCCCCTCCTGCCTACCTAGGGGAATTCAAGAATTTGGTGAATGACAATACTGCTTTAAGTGCTGGATGCTACGTTTCCCAGCTAGGTTTCCCAAAAAGCTTCCACTCTAGTCAGGAAGAGAGACAGATGTCCAAAGTAGTACAGAGTGCTTTGGAAGCACCCTGAGTAGATGGTGTACAAGAGGACTTTTTCAGGGACACTGCCCCTCTTCCCTACCTCAGCCGTTTCCCCTCTTTCTATCAACATACAAACATGCTGTAACTTTTCTCATCTTAAAAAAACCTCCAACTATTCCCCATTTCTCTATTTGACTATTAATGTAAAATTGTCAGGAGTCTCCAATTTCTCTCTTCCTTGTTGCTTTCTCCAATCAAGCTTCGACCTCATGGCTCCAACAAAACCGTGCTTATGAAAGTCATGAATTACCACCACCCTTGAGTTGCTAAATAAAATGACCATTTCAATCCTCATCTCATGTGACTTATCAGTAGCATGTGAGAGCAGTTCACTCCCACCTCCTTGAAACATTTCACTTCCTTTTCAGGTTCTCACACTCCCCTTGTTTTCCTTACTTCTTGACTGTTCCTTCCTGGGTTCCTTTGCTGATTCCTCACGTCAGCTTCTTAACGTTGGTACTGCCTAGGCTGCTTTCTTCTCTAGCAGCACTCGTTCCCCCCACGAGCTCATGGTCTTATAGCTACAAATACTATCTACATGCTCCTGAGTCCCAAATGTACACCCCTGGCCCAGAACTAACTCCTAAATTCCAGATTTATATATCTGCTGTCCTGACACCTCTATTTGAATGTTTCATAGGCATTTCAAACTTAACCTGTCAAATTTTAAGCTCTTAATCTTTCTTCCAATCCCGCTCCACCCCCAAGTTTCACATGTTGGGCAACAACTACAGCCTTCTAATTTGCTCAGGCCCTAAACTTTTGACTCCTTTTCCACACCACATACTCAATCTATCAGCAAATCTTGTTAGCTCTACCTTCAACCAGAACATGATCCTTTCTTACTACTTATACTACACCGCCACCCAGGTTGAAGTCACCAGTATATCTTACCTGCACTAGTCTCCTAAACTGATCTCCCTGCTCCTAATTTTCCACCCAAGTCTTTTCCCTGCAGTAATCAGAGATTCTAGTAAAACACAAATAATATCCTGTCACTCTTTGACTAAAAAAACCCTCCGATGGTGTTACATCTTATTTAGAATACTAGCCAAACTCCTAACAATGGACTGTAAGATGTAAGACCCTATGTGACCTGTCCACCTCTTGTCCTCTTGACCTGGCCTCCTACTCTCCTAGTTGATCACACTGCTCCAGCCCTCCCAGGCTCTTGCTGTTTTTTCACTTGCTATTCCCTCTGCCTGGAACACTCATCCCCTATTATTCCTCACCATCTTCAGCTCTTGACTCATCTTTTGGTGAGGTCTTCCCTGACTACCCTTTTTATAACTGCAATGCAACCTCCCCTTTCTTTCTCCCTCCCAGCACACACTCTATTTCTCTTCCCTTCTTTAGTTTTCTCCATAACACTTACCATTTAACACATATACTTATAAATATATATATATAATTTTTTTTTTTTGGGTCTGTCTCCCTGCATTTGAAAGTAAACTCCATTAGGGCAGGGATTTTCATGTGCTTTATTCACTGCTAATCCTAAACACCTAAACAATATTCCAGAGTATACAACCAATAACTCACTGAGTGAAATGAATTGTGTCCCTTATTTCTAGAGTCTCATGATTAAGGGAGATGATATACAAAGAAAATGTTACATATGTCATTTAAAAAAAAAACTACAGAAAAAACATGGTTTCACATGCATATTTAAAATGATCTTTTTACCATTTGGGAGTTGTGTAGCCATGGCAAGAGTCTAACAGAAAGCTAAACTGCTCCTTAAAAAACTGATAAAGGAATCAGATGGGGGTATACCAGTGATACCCTTTGTGTTTCTCATAAATTACTCATCACTTTACAGATGAAAACTCGAATGCTCATGCAAAGACTTGACGTTAAGTACCCCAATCTCAATCACTAGAGAATCCTTAACTTTCCTAACACGCTTGGGCCCCTAATTGTCAGGATTTCTCTTGGTGCCCAACACCTCTCAGCAACTCATTTCTCCACAGGTTTACCTTTTTCCCCTCTTAGACTGAAGTGGGCCTGCAAGCAGTCAACATACCTAAGTTTGCTCAGCTGACTTAAAAATATTCATGTTATGAGATAAATGAGAAGTTGTTGAAATTATACTTCTGAAATTAGGGACTTTTACGCAGTCACCTTTCAATTATATCTATTGGCAAAGAAATAATGGGGCAATACAGAAAAAATGTAACTCTTTGATTGTTTACCTTATTCCACTTCCCTTTCTCACAGAACCTAGAAGTGAAAAAAATGAAGAGACTTGGCTAATATTTCAATAAATGACTTTCACTCAGGGACAGCCCCCTCCAAATTACCCAACAGTATACTAGTTTCCTTTCCCTAAAATATTTTTCTTAAAAGAATTTTTTTCAAGGCCATCACTTTTCATTTTTCCTATTAGTTTTCCTTAAAAGAATACTGTAAGCAGACACATGTATTTCTTTGTGTTATTTTTCTTTTTACCAATAAAAGAAGGTAAGAGAAATATATCAATTAAGAAGATAGTCATGATAATGGAAAATTATGTAAATTCTGTAGGACAGCAAGCATTCTGGTGTATTTAAGGACTTTTATAAGATTAACTCAATCCCCATTATAAACAAGTAGTCATTAGGTAGATTATATGCATAATTCATTGCTACTTCCCATATTTCAATTTAACGGTATATACAGCATCTACCCATATACAAAGCGCTGAGTTGAATCAGCATGATGGGGAACTAAAGAAGATGTGACTGATATGCTTCACATGGTCTCTGAAATACCCTAGGGAGAAGACTTACACCCATGATGTAACAGTCATTCACTCAGCAAACACACAGCACATTAGATATTGGGCTAGGTACTAAGATACAGAGACAAGAAGTACAGATATCATCCTCCAAAAGCACATTATCTGCAAATATGGATATGGTGTTAAATTGAATAAAATGCCAAAATGCATGCTAGAGACATGGAGTACTAAGCGCAGTTTGAAAGAGAGTATTCTAAAAGCATCAAATAGTATTAAGCATATTTAGTATTATAGAGACTGGGTAAAACTTATCAAATATTATATTAACATTTTCATTGCTAAATCAGCAAGGACATATGTTCAATTTCTCATTCAATGAAAATGGATACATATTAGTAAAGATGTGTTCTCCTCTGCTACGAAGAGGGGAAAAAAATCTATCTGGACAGAAAAATGAAGACTATTTAAAGATGTTAAAACTTGTTCATATCTGTGTGTGTAACATTGCCTGAAAGAACCTTCCGATTAGGAAGCACTTAAAATTTCTAGAATAACTTCACAATGATGATCAGCTAAGGGGTTATACAACATAACCACCTTCCATCTCCTCTAACTCCCTTCCCCCCAAAAAAACAGGAAAGAAAGAAAGAAAAGGAAAAAGGATCCTTGGTTTAGCGCAAACATTGCTGAGAAAGGCACCTGGCATTTAGAAATACGCATATGCTGGATTTCCTTTTATTATTTCTTATGTTTGTGCAGATGGCATCTCAAAAAGACAGAAAGACTAACAGGTACATGACAGCAGTACAATGGAAAGGTTTCATCAAAGAGGTTGTGCTTCAGATAAACTTTAGGAATCAGAGGATTTGGGGAAAAAATGCTTTTAGTGACTTGTGTTAGGCAGACTTACATGATTGGCTTTAGCCTCATCAGATTTCAACAAGGTAACCTACAGATCAGGAAGATTTAAAATGAATTTAAATTTCTCTAAATTTACATCACTGATAATACTTAGATTTGTCAAAAATTCCTTTTGCTATGTATAGTTCGGTTCATTTCAGAACATATCCAGGACTAGGCTCCAGAGCCCTGCTGCCTGATCATATTGACTCTTTCTCATGTATAATTAATTAATGACAAAGACTATTAAAGGATGTTTACACTTTAGTTGTGTCTGAATTTGGGTAATCTATTGCTCAGAATTTTTTTTTCTTTTTAAAACTTAGTTTCTCAATATTTGATCTTATTAAGATCTTGGATATTGTCATTTAAAAATCACCTTCGGCTTCCTATCTCATGAAATACTGGAATCACAAGAAGTTGACAGCACAGCAGGTGGCAAACTGAAAGGAGAGAGATACTCCCTTCAGAGAAGTGCTTATGAGTTTAACAGTGTCAGGGAGAAAAAGAGGAAAGTGAGGCTAAGTGTGCACATGCCTTAGACAGGATATGCATAAGCTTTAGACATGTATACGCCTTATAGGATCACTCCTCATTTCTAATTCAACAAGGTTTATTCTGTCTGACAATGACCAAGGAAGGCTTTAACACCACCCATTACTGTTGGCAATGCAGTTATACTCCCAGCAATTTTATAACCATTTTGAAAGGACTATCAGTTCACAGAGTAGAAACATCCCATTAAACATTGGAGAGATACACATTTAAATCACTGAAAAACTTTACAAGAAAAAGTTGACAAACTAGTCAGAAAAAATTTATGTTTCATTTCAAATAATATGTATCTACTAAAATATAATTATAAATTATTTTTTATTATTTGGGTATTTCTTGAAAAACTAAGTATTTGTTGAGATATGAAACAAATAAATTTATTTATTTTATTTACCTAAAAAAAGGAATACTAACTGAAATATAAGTAGATAATGTTATTGTAGAATCAGTATCTCAGCCTCTTAAAGCAATTTATAATAGTTTGAGAAAGATAATTGACGTTTCAGATCATGCCATGATTCTGTCCAAAGACCAAAATAGAAATGTCAACTAAAAATACAAAACGTACTACGATAACACTGGCTATAACTGAAGGTTGTAACTTCACTGGACTGAAATTGACTTAAATTTTACCATATAGTCATTCTTGTATTGTTATAAGAATACACTTGGACAAGTTAGTGGGCTGACTCCAAGTTCTTTAAGTAAACATCAGAAAACAGCACCCTGAAAGTTCCTATTAGAAAGGGCAGCATACCCAAAGGTCAAATTGCAAATGTCAACTGAATATTATCCCTATGATTAATTAAAATTTCCTCATTTACCAAAAAAAGGGCAATGTCTAGATAACTAAAACACCTTGTTCTGAAAACAGTCATTAAACACTTGATATATTTATCAATATAAATTTTATGATGTGGTTATGAAATATATGGTTAAATAAATAAAAAACACCATTTATTCTCATTTTCCAAACTAAAAAAAGGAAAATTGATATTAAAAGTATTCCTATGACACATGTTTAAGGGAGACTATAAATAAACCTACCTCATATTCATGGGAAACAATAAAGTCTTATTTTGTAAGGTTCCATTTGAGACTAAAATAGAATATTAAAATAAGGATTTACTAAAACGCAAAACTGTATCTGCAAAACTGGAATAATTTTCAAAAGCCACAGATTAATCTATGAATATCCACTTTTATAGGGAACAGTTATAACTTGTGTATGTATATATATGTGTGTGTGTATTCAATACTAACTTATGACGTTATAAACAAAAACTCTTTGTCTACTGGTTTTGGGGGTGAGGTAGTGTTTGCATGTGCTATACTTCCACATAGTATCGGCTGTATAATCTGCAGTGAGTTATTTAACCTGTCTATGCAGTTTTAACTGTCAACTGAGGATCATCAGTGTCTACTCTCCTGAAGTTCTTTAAGGGTCTTAAATGAGATAGGACACATCAGTGGCTGAACAGTGCCTGGCATTCATAGGTAGACCTATTTATTAGAACACCAAGATACTATTATTAGTCCATTTGCAAGTGTAGCCTGTTCCCTGAAAGAGAAAGCAGAACAAGCACAACAAAAATTTACAATAGATTACTGAGTTTGTGTGCTAATAGAGAACAAGGAAACAATCAGATTCAACTCTTCTGTTTCATATATAAATAAACTAAAGCTCAAAGAAGTTAAGCCATCTTGTTCAAGGCCACAAACTACCTACATGGCCTTAGAAGAGCCTTTGGAAGGCTTTGGAAGAGCCACAGGTATTTTAAGTAACAAATTCCCTCTACTTTGTCCCAGGCCGGTATGGGACACAACCTACAAGTAAGCAAAATAGGTTGGTGGTAGTAATTAGGCTCATAGTAACTGAAGTAAGTGCAATCATAGCACCCCTAAATATCCTAATATTCAGTCTGATGAAAGTTTTTCTAGCACCAATAAAGAAGTTTATTACTCTAGAATATAGAACATACAATCTTGGAAGTAGGGGAAAAACAAGTTTCTGTAGCTCACCCACAGTTCATAAAAATCCTTACAGTTTACATAAAAGGTAAGAGACCCTTACCACATTGACTTGAACTCCATTACAGATTATTAGTTAGGTTTTCATAGACATAAGCCTGAATTCTTCAAAATAGTCTTATATGGTATTCCTTTGTAATAAGGATTGAGGTGGAGGGGAGTTTAAGTGAAAAATTGATATATAAGCATAATTTTATTTTTATTCTGATTTACGACTTCTATTGACAAGTAAGTAGGAGCCTACTATTCTTAGTGACAATATATGCAATTATACAGGTTTTACTTTAGCATCTTGAAGCAATGCATTTTTATGCTAACAACTCTACTCTATAAAATTTAAGATGATACTCCATTTCCATATTTAGGACTGGAGAAGACACTGGTCCCATATACCAAAACCTTGGCTACATGACCAGGTATAATTATGTTAGTAATAGGGAAAAAATAGCACAATTATACTGTTTACCAAATCTGAACATTGCAAAGTAATTCTAACCCCCATAAGAAATCCAATAATAATTACAACTAGAAAGAAGGTATTTAACCTACAAAAACCTTACAATTTGGCATTTTTCAATTGACAAATAATGCCACATCTGCAAACTAAAAATATACAGTTCTATTCTACCTTCAGGGCAGACAAGAGTTTCTGTGTTCAACTCTGCCTCTGGCTATATTGGCTGGCCATGTGTCATAGTAAGAACGGTAAAGTATACCATGAAAATTCAAGACCAGGATTAGAAGTAAAAAATGCACTTTAGAATAACTACCAGATCAAAGTTATTATTTGATAATATTGCCCAATGGTGGACAGAAATCAATTTGGAAACAAAATGTTCCCTAAGACATTACCAGACTCCTCAGTGAGCCAAGATTTCATATTTTTCTTGCCTCAAATATCATATTATCAAAGTAAAGCTTTATGTGTTTTTGAGACCAATGGTTTAAAATCCAGTTTTGCATATTTAAGCTCATTGTATTCTCTCATTTTAAGACTTAAAGGAAAAAACTCTACACATTTAGTAAGATTTTTAAAATGTTTTCAATTTAATAATTGGTTTATTTGTACTAGTCCTTAGTAGTCAATCTTCATATCCACATTTTTATTTCATCAACAATCATCTCAGACACACCTTCTAACAAGACTGACTTAAAATATTACGACAGGAAACTATGCCTTCAGGAGCATGTTTATTGTGTTTGAGATGATACATCAGGTGCTCTCTGAGCTACAAAGGGTAAAAGGAAATCCTCTCATTACAAACTGACAAAGGTAAAAGGTAAAACATTTTTCACAACAGCATGAACCACATACTCAGAAATAGATCTGGGCTTAATACAAATGACATAATTCCTAGTCATCTACAGCTACTTTTATAACTTCATACAGATAATGAATTAGGCTAAAATGCACTATAATATTTGGTAGACTTCAGGACCAGTATCCTTAGTACATCACAAAATACATTTTGATATCCCAAAGAAGCAAGACTTGCAAGTAGGCGTTTTAAACATAACTAATCTACAGCTACAAAGTTCTACTCTTGATAGCATTTACCTTTTTGGGGAGTCTCCCAGTCTCCAAAGGATAAAAGCAGAGAGTAGAATCAGTATAACATATACACAGAAGTCCGTATTGTAAAGGCTATAAAGATTTGCAGCACAGTGAGAAGATGCCTTCTGCTCCTTCACACTGCATACAAATTATGTGAATTATGTTGCGTATCTCTTGGTCCACTGTCTGGCTATCCTGTCATGTTCTGCTCTGTTGGTCAAATACTGAGTGGCTATGCTTCCAACCAGAGGATCCGCTGGAAAAGTGGAAAGAACATTAAAGATATTAAGTGATGTCTTAAAGGGACAGTTCTAATACTCTGTTAAATTGAAACACTTATTTTTCAGCAGCGTCTTGATATATAACAGCTAGATTTTCAAAAGAAAAATGTTTCAAATAACATGATCATCTGCATATTTTAATACTGAAAACAGGAAAGCCCCTTTCACTATGAAAATGAATGAGTTAATAGATCTAATTTTAATAAAAGATATATGTCTTTAACATACAAAAACTATTTTGTTGTCTTGGTATTTTATTCAACAATGGAAGTATGCTAGGTAGTTACATTTCTGCTTTCTTATGGATATTAAAAAATGGTAATTTTTAAATAAAACTCTAATCTTACAATACAAAGGTATTCATAATCACTATCCATATCTCCACTTGAAAACTTACTTGCCATTTTGTTTTAAATAGAATTCCCAACTAGAAATTGAATCTGAGATGTAAACTTTTATTTCGAATTTATTTTCCAAAAAGATAAAATACATATACACGGACCAATATTTAAATTGTACCAAACAATAGCCAGTAAAAAAGTAAAACTCTTTTCCTTCCTGTCTCCAACTACTCAGAAGTTTCTCTCCCTGGCAAACAATTGTTACCCATTTACAAAATTTCCTTCCAGAGATATTATATGCATTGAGAATATTATTGTTATGCATATATATTTTTTCCAGTACCTTGCTTTTTTACTTAAAGATCTTTCTCCATTAGTTAATATAGAGTTGTCTGATTTTACTAGCTACATCCTCTATTAATGAGCATTCCGGTTGTTTCCAATCTTTTGCTTTAATAAATGATACAATGAACATACACCTCTCTCTCTCTCTCTCTCTCCACACACATATATATATAAAAAATATGTATCAGTTGCATATGTATAACTGCAGAGCCTGAAGTAACAGTAATAGCCTGTAGTGTCTTAGCAAATTTTTCTAAAAAGTCAACTTCTTTAAAAATGACCACATAGTAAGATGAGGATGTGAAACTCTAGGTCTAAACATCACTTTTTCAAGTCAGCGACCCATAGTTGAAATTCACATGTGGCAGTTAGGCATTTTTTTTTTTTTAAAGTTAAGAACTATACATTAATGACTATCTCTGAGTTTATATAATCATAATTTAGTCCAACTCTCTCATGAGCTATCATTTTAATATCCATTACTACTACATCTAATATAACTAACTGTAATTAATCTAAAAAGATATTTTTAGATTATTACTAAGGGCTTAATGTGATTGCCTTAAAGCACATAGCAGCATGGAAGGAGCAAGAAAAGGAGGCCCTAGTGTCAGAGACATTGCTTTACTCTTGTCAGAAATGGTCTGTACAGCTATACAATTTAAAAAGAGATTCCATCAATGATTGTGATAAAATAATTTAGAGTGGCATGTCATTAACAAATTAAATGAAATTATTCAGAAACTTCTGGCTTGGTCTACTTGAAATGTCATTGGTAATTTCCTCACAAAATGTTTTATGCTGATCTTTCTACCAATAGCATTTACTTCTCAATCCATATTTAAGCTAACCAAGAAAATGCATTGGTTTTTGTAGCCTTATTGTATGTGTTAATAAAGATTTGCTTCTGTCTCTAGTTTAGGACTGTTAAAAAAAAAAAAAGAAAAAAAAAAAGAAAGAAAGAAAAAGAAAAAGGAAGATTTGCTTACCAGGGTTGCAGTCTGTCAAAAGGGAACAGATAGACAGCAAGACCTTTGAAATAGTCAAAGCAGGACTCCAGTTGTCTTTAAGGATGTCCAGACAGATGACTCCCTGACTGTTGATGTTGCAGTGATAGATTCTGGTGCGGAAAGTAACCTAAGCACAGTCATATTAAAAACAACAAACAAAAAAAAGAATGCTTTATTACCAACTAAAACACTCATCAGAAAAAATAAAGGTGACACTTCATAGATGATACTAAATAGCAAACTGGACTTAAATGGAGCTGACTGTAAATTAGGTTCAATAACAAAATTAAATGGTTTTATTTGATTCAGTTTAAAGAAATTTTTCTGTTTTTTACCCGATATAGAAAAAAACCAAACTGAGCAGTTGACAGTTAAATCTAAATAAATGATACGGTAATCCTATGTATGTATTTGGGTACATGTGTACGTGCATACACATACAGAAAGAGGAGGAGAACAGAAATGTTTTGGTGTTAAAGGTAAAGAGGAACTGATGAATTTTTTTTTAACATAAGTCATATTAGCTTCTTACTAGAAAAGATCAGTATCAACTCAGCTAATTTCTTGCCACATGTCAGAAAATACTGGAGAAGGATTGAGAGGAAGATTGGTAAAACCATCTGTACTACCTGCCTTTCTATTTCTTTGCCTTTCATTTCCATAGCTGGCTCACTGTCTTGTTAGACTAAAATATTAAAATAAGGAAGGTCTTTAGCTACTGGATAAAGAGATACGTAAGAAAAAAAGGTAAGTCATAGGAACAAACACTGGCAAGTTTCAAAACAGCCACAAACACTAATTGGGTGGTAAATTCACAACTGGAGTTGCAGAGAAAAAAAGACAATTCCTGATCTCTTGGGACAAGCAGTGTACTGTGATCTCCAAAGTTGAATTTGGGAAGAAAATATTAAAAGCTCTCAAAAGTGTCTTTCTGAAAAGGATGCATGAATAAGCGAGGGAGGAACGGAGGGAAGAAGGATACTAGTTTAGTGAGGGAAGAGGAGAGTACACCCCTTTAGAACTCCTCTGTCCTATGGTTAGTTGAATTGAGATGGGCTAAAAGTATAAAATATGTAGCAGATTCCAAAGACTCAAAATTCTCAAAAAGGGAATGTAAAAGATCTCAATAACAATACTCTCACAGTGATCACATGTCAAAATAATATTCTGGATATATTAGGTTAAATAAAATATATTATTAAAATTAATTTTTTAATCTTTTTAAATATTAGAAAATTTAAAATTATACATGTCAATTGCATTATATTTCTATTAGTGCTGCTCTAGAATATGGGAATAACATATATTCAGATCACTGACAGATGACTACTCAACAGATATGCAATTTACAAATAAATTTTCAGCTATCAATAACCAGTGAAAAGAATAGTATCCAAGAAAAGTAGAAGAAATTAAATTTTTATTATTCTTCAAGAAGTTCAATACTTTTTCTGAATTTCAAAAAGATTCAGCACCGTAAAGAAATAAATTATTTCTAACACCAAGATTAACACAGAAACCTTATTTTTTCCTGTCCAACTATAGACCTTACTGTTTAACACTGTATAAGATATCTTAGCAAGGAGTGAGCCAACAAAAATCAAAATATTGCAATTTCAGCAAGAAATAAACGTGCTAAATTTATAACCATTATATTTATCAATAATCAAAATTATTGACAAATCATATACAGAATTATAGTTTGAAATCCTTATGTTAGTCAATTTCCATTTTCCATTAAAAGGTGCTAAGAAAAATGTAAAGAGTCTTTTTCTTCCATTAATTTCCCCCCACATACAAAAACAAATTTGTACAACATAAAGCTTGCTAACGTTTTTCCTAATTTTGCTAACATATTAAAACCAATTTCCAATGTGAAAAAACAAGCATGTAGAAAATAAGTATTGCCATTTATACAGTCATGAAGTATTCTCCTACAGTCTTACTTTTTTTTCTATAATACAGAAAACCAGTGAATGTAGATTGAGTAGTTAGTGATATACTGGCATTTAATATGAGTCATTCTGAATGTGAATACAATTTTTGGTGTTCATCAATGTGAAGATTCTACCCCTTTGACTGGTTTAGCAACACTCTACAGACCTGGGAGCATTAAAAAAGAAAGTAACTTCAAGATCTTCGATTCTAATGGAACCACAAAGTAAAGTACTCTAAAAACCAATTGAGAGTCAATACCTCCAGCTGATAAGGGACCTTGGCTTCTGTCATTTGAGATAAACACCACTAGGTAGAACTTGTTAGATAATGCTTTCCAGAGAAATAATCCTGTATTTTTTCCCACAAAATAAAACCTTTATTTTTACACACATACACACACATTGCACAGGCTACATAAATTTTAATTAGTATAGAGAACATAAGGAACTATGTTAAAGAAAAAAACATTTTATCATAGTTAAGGGCTATAGACTTGATAACACACTTTTCCCTGGTATGTAAACATCTCTGTAATTAATTAATTGTGCTCATGCTTAATTCTGGTGGTTTTTACCTGTTGGCTTAACCATTTTAGAAAAAGAAGTCAGGGGAGGAAGCCATTCAGGTAACTGTTATGTTTAAGATTTGCAAAATAATTGGCAGCCATTACATGGCACAACTCTCCCTTCTCTGTTTATTATCCATCTAATTCATACAGAGACAACAAAGAGGCAGAAGTCACTCAGCCACCCTCAGTTTCTATTACTACATCATACCCACAGAGGGTACAAAGTGAGTTTACTAGATATTATTAGTTTCTCCCTTCTTTGCTATGGTTTTCTAGGTTTTGCTTATCTATGAAGGTATTTGGCACAAAATTCATGTTATTAAACCCTTATTTCTGGAAGCTGTCAAACAGGTACCCTCTTTCTGTTGACTACAAAGTTATCTGTGAAAGACAGGAGTCAATTACTTTTTTGTCAGTTTTACAATTCTTGGTTATGTAATAGTTTCCATATTAATAATCCATGAAAACAATGAAATAAAAATGATTACAACAATACATCTTAAAGTTACAAAATAACTGATTTTGGAAAAGGATAAATATTTAAAAATACACTTCTAGGTTCTTACCTTTGGTGGCTTAAATGGATAATCTGATGAAAATGTGATATCCAGAAAAAACACACCACCTTCATATACAGAACCTGGTGGACCAAGTATAGTCGATCTCCATTCATAAATGTTATCTCCTTTAGGCCCAGCACTATTTAAAAGAAATTAAAAATCAATATGTACATCTGTAAGCAATGCATATTAACATCTTTTTAAAACCAAGGAAATATTAAAGGTAAATTAGCAACCCAGGACAGTAAGAAATAAGATAAGCATGAAAGAAATAAGCCCCAATGTGTTCATGAGTGTGTGTATAAACTTACCTGGAAATATTTCAAATTTACAGAAAAAAGTACAAGAAAAGCAAGAAAAGTACAAGCAACACCTGTGTGACTTAACCCAGAATCTTCTGTTAGCATTCTGCCCCATTTATTCCTCCCTCTTTCTCTCCTCCAAATACCTCCTACCCCTTGTCTGTGTACGTTTTTTTCTGAGTCATTTGAGAGTAAGCTGCACAAATAACATTTTTCCCATGAATACTTCAGTGTTCATTTCCTAAAAATAATGTCCTATAAACCACAACACAGTTATAATTTCAGTAAATATGTCAATATAATACTTTAGTCTACAATTTGCATTTTAGTGTCAACTGACTTAGTAATACCCTTTAAAATTTTTAATCATTCTCTAGATGCAGGATCCAGTCTTGGGATCATATATTGTCCTATGTCTTTTGTCTACTTTAATATGGATCCTTTCAGCCTTTCTTTAACTTTTATAACATTAACATTTTTGCAGAACACAGTTTAAAAAAAAAAAAAAAAAGAATCCTCATCCCTTTGAGCTTGTCTGATGTTTCCTCATGATTAGATTCAAGTAATATATTCCTGGCTGAAATAGTACTTAAGTGATGTGTTCTCAGGATGTCACATTTGGAGGCAAGTGGTATCCACCTGTACCTCACTGGTGATGTTAAGTATCATCATCTAGACAAGGTGCTGTTCAGTTTTCCTACTGCTTAGTTATTACCTTTTCCCTGCAACCAATAAGCAATCTTTAGGCAGACACTTTAACACCATGCAAATATCCTGCTCCTCATCAAAATTTCTCCACTAGTTTTAACATCTATTTGCAAATGCTATGGGGTTTGGTTTGTCCCTGCCAAAACTCATGTTGAAATCTGACCCCAGTGTAGCACTGTTGGGAGGTTTCTGGGTCATGGTGGTGGATCCCTCATGCATAGATTAATGCCCTCCCCTCAGGGGTGAGTGAGTTCTCACACTCCAGAGAACGGATGAGAAGAGAATGGGTTGCTAAAAGAGTAGGGCTTCCTCTATGTGATCTCTTTGCACACAACAGTTCCTCTTTCACTTTCCACTGTGAGTTCAAGCAGCTTGAGACCCTCACCAGATGCAAATGCCCAATCTTGAACTTTCCAGCCAATCAGAATCATGAACCAAATAAATCACTTTTCTTTATAAACTACCCAGTCTCAGGTATTGTTACAGCAACAAAACCATGATTTTCCAACTCCAGTACTGCCTCCATACATAACAGTTACCCCTTGAGTCCTCTTTTCTCTTGTTTTTATGTATGCATATATGTATGTATTATTGGTATGGTCTCATGGATTTCTTTTTTTCCTGAATACTTTATAATTCATTACTGGCTTTAATTATTTTGATGCTCAAATTATCCCAGATGTGGCCACTGGGAACTCTTCCCCAGATGGCTCCTACACCCTTGTGACATACTGCCATCAATTTTTTCAGCACTTCCTTCCTTTCTGGCATAACAAGATGGTCGAGACTCCAAGCCTTGGAATCAGCCATTTCTCCAAGGAGACTTGTTTCCTTTTAGTGGGAATGTTGCAAAAAAAAAAAAAAAAAAAACAGAAAACAAGATCTGAGTGCTAGGTGCTACTAAGTCCTAGTTATATTTTGGTGCAGTGTGCTCAACACCATTTCTTAATTTATAAAACACAAACATGAGAGACAGTTCAAATAAAATCTAAACTCATAATTACTTGTTGGTAAGGTGACTCTAATACGCCTTAAACTTTCTTCAAATATACCTTACTGCCAGTTGGTGCAAGAGGTGGGATTCCCACACCAAATTATTAGTTCTTAAATGTGCTTTCTTCCCATGTATCGTGCTATCTGCCGCAGGGCGAAGGGTACATTTAACTATTACAGCAAGATACTAAATGCAACTTTTCTTGCTGTCTTGGAGTAGAATGAGCAGAGGTATAGGTATAGTAGTATGATATACCTAGCCTAAGGCAAGTGAGGGCTAAAATCCAGCCCTGTGTTGGCTGCCTTTGTCTGGAGTAAGGAGCCCGTTTTCATTCTCAGAAGATGGTACAAATGTAACACCTTCTAGTCATGACATAGGGTGAGGTGGTAGAGGGGTAGGGAGGAGTACGGGATAGGAGTGGCCTCAGGATTGAGTGCACTCTAATTCCAACAAAGCATTTTACAGGCCAGCAGCTGACATGCCACTGAGGCTTCACAGCTGAGTAGAAAATGAGTGCTAAATGCTGACAATTTCAAGACAGGTGCTACACACACCTTTTCACTAGTTCCTCTCTCTCTCTCCTACAAGGGCAGCACTCCAGCAATTCCCCATTTTGTCTTGCATCATCCGTTTTTCCCTCTCTGGCAAGTAATGCCAACAAGAATCCAACAATGCCATTTTTCCAACCTTTATTTAAAAACACACCTCTACCCCTTCTAGTTTCCATCTAATTATCTTTCCTGTAAAGTAAAACTCCCTGTAAGTGTTATCTATAACTGCTGTCTCTAATTTTTCTCCTCTTGCTTTTATTTGAACCCTTCCCAAAAAGGCTTTTCTTCCTCATCACTCCACTTAAACAGCTCTTATCCAAGGCCACCAATGATCTCATTACTAGACCCAATGATCATTTCTCACTCATCTTATTTAACTGGTCTAGCAACACTTGACGCAGTCGATGACATTCTCCTTGATACACTTTTTCTGTTCTGTTCCTAGAAAAACATACTTTATTAGTTTTCCTCCTAAACTTCCTGGGCCCTCCGTCTCATTTTCTATTGCTGTTCCTCATCTCCCCAACCTCTAAATATTGCCAGTACTCCAGAGCTAAGCCCTCTACTCTTTTCTACCTACATATACTCTTTTAGCTATCTCATGCAATTTTATGGCTTCCAATAGCACCAATATGCTCTTAACTCCCAAATCTGTATCTCCAGCCCAGATTTTTTACTCTGCAAAAGACAATGTCAAGAGAAGCCACAGCCTAGGAGAAAATGTTTGCAAAAGATACATTTGATAAAGGACTATTATCCAAGATATACAATTAACTCTTAAATCTCAACAAGAAAATGAACAACCTGATTAAACAATGGGCAAAAGACCTGAAAAAAAAAAACCTTACCAAAGAAGACAAACAGATGGCAAGTAAACGTATGAAAAAATGTTCAATCTCATGTCATTGAAGAATTGCAAATTAAAACAACAATGACACACCCATTAGAATGGCCAAAATCCAAAACACTAACACCACCAGATGCTGGCAAAGATGTGGAGCAACAGGAACTGTCATCCATTGCTGGTGGGAATGCCAAATGGTGCAGAATGCAAAATGTCCAGATTCATTTTTTTAGATGTAGATGTTCACTTAAAACCTGCACACAGGTGTGTATAGCAGCTGGATTCATAACTGCAAAAACTTGGAAGCAACCAAGATGTCCTTCAGTAGGTGAATGGATAAAGTGGTTACATCCAGACAATGGGATATTATTCAGTGCTAAAATGAAATGAACTACAAGCTATGAAAAAACATGGAGGAAATTTCAATGCATATTACTAAGCAAAAGAAGCCAATATGAAAAGGCTACATACTGTATGATTCCACTTATATGACATGCTAAAAGAAGCACAGTGATGGAAACGATAATAAGATAAGTGGTTGCCAAGGGTAAGGAGAAGAAGGGATGAAAAGGTAGAGAGAGGATCTTTAAGGCAGTGCAACTATTCTGTATGGTACAGTGTGGAAGATATATGTCATTATACATTTTTCAAAACCCACAAAATGTACACCACCAAGAGCGAACCCTGATGTAAAGTAGGGACTTTGAGTGATAATGATGTGTCAACCTAGGTTCATTAATTGTAACAACTGTGGTGTGGGATGATGACAGTGGGGGTGGTTGTATAAGGCCAGGGGTATATGGGAACTCCTGGTACTTGCTGCTAAATTTTGCTATGAACCTAAAACTGCCCTGAAAAATAAAGCTTATTAACCAAAAAAAATACAAATAAAGTTTTGAACAAATAAATGTTTGTGTATTAAAACAAGAAGTCATCAATGTTTCTCTAAGGGTTGGTTTACAAGAAGAGTTTCTAACTTACAAATGGATGTGTTCCAAAAATGTGTTGGAAAACAACACATTTTGACGACAGTACATAAGGTGGTTTAAATGCTGGTCCATAAAAGTTTATTTAAATCATTTCCTCCATAATGTTAAATGAGGTATTGTATATTTGGAGTAAAAAATACTAAAAAGCAATGTTATATTTTATTTATCATGATATCTGGCTAAACATTTAAAAAATACATAATCCAAAGATGTCTCTGGATTGGCCAGTCTGGCCCTCCAAATTCATGTGCTTGGCAGGTATTGACTCTGGCCTCTAATCTCTTCCTACTCTTTCAAACACACCCTTATAACCAACGAGAAAACAGGGGTGAAAATAGGGAAAGAATGAGCGGCAAAGAAAAAGATTATTCCTAGAGATTTAAGGTGGTGAAATGATTGAAAAATGGAGGACACAAGGAATGGGATTATAAAAGTGATAGACAGTTGTGCTGTGCACAGGGGGCAAACAAAGAACCCACCAACCAGCCCAAGACAAGAGGGAGGTAAGGATAAAAAGGGAAGCAAGGTAGGAAAGTGACCAGCAAGCATTTCTCAGCAGGCATGAAAATGCAGAAAGGAGATTCTCCCGGGACAGCAGACACAGAAGAAGCAGAACAAAGAAAATAAGGAAAGGAATCTACCCTGGCCCTAACAGTGGGCAGTCTCTTCAATAACAGTCAGGAGGACTGGGTCTTGATATGATTCAAAACCGAAATCTGGGAGGTAAACAAGAAAGGGGAATTTCTGTTTCTGTTAGCAGACCAAAAAAAAAAAAAAAAAGGACGGGCCAATGTTGTTTTTGCTGTTAAAATAATGCATGAAAATTAGCTGTGCTCACTGGTGACTGCCTGAACCATAACTTTTAACACTCAAGCCATTTCCAGATATTTTTAAAATTCAAAATTTCTGAAAAGCAATTAGCATATATCCTAAACAGGTGGGTTAATGAAGATATTTAAAAGTCACACAGACTCAAAAGTGCTTTAATTAGTTCTTGACATCATCAAGATCCTAACAATCTGTTATGTTAAAAACCAAATTTGTACAAGTTATTTCAATTTTAGAATTAGTTGCCTTAATGATTACTTTATAGTTTAAGCATTTCATTCATGTTTTATAGGATATGACTGGGTCAGCTAACCTTTCTTTTCTTCAACCTTAACATCTAGATAAGACTCAACCAGATTAATAAAATTGCTAATAAAACGAGAGGCATTTCAGCCCTATGATTCAGTCACAATTAAGTAAAACTGCACAATTTTTACATTGTGCCAAACTATATGAAAATACCTCAGTAATTAAGAAATGTATTAGCGTCTGCAGACTCAACACAAACCAATTTTATTTCGAAAAAAATTTTTTTAAGAGATGAGGTCTCATTCAGCTACCCAGGCTAGAGTGCAGTGGCAAGATTGTAGCTCACTACAGCCTGGAACTCCTGGGTTCAAGTGATTTTTCCAGCCTCAGCCTCCCAAGTAGCTGGAACTACAGGCACGTACCACCATATGCAGCTAATTTTTTTTGAAGTATGGAGCTCCCTATGCTGCCCAGGCAGGTCTCCAACTCCTGGCTATTCTCCCACCTCAGTCTCCTGAGTCACTGGGATTACAGGAGTGAGCCACCATGCCCAGCTCCTGGAAAATGTATTTTTAACTTGAAAACAGAAATATAAAAATTTAAGATAAAATGCCATTGCCCTAAAAAAAAGTAGCACTCTAGAAAACACGAAGGATAATATTTACCAAGCTAGCTCATCTATTCACTATAAATACATATTAAAAAGAAGTTTCTACATATAAAAGCTTACTCCATTAGGTTGCATTAAGTATTGCAATAGTCATGAGAATTTCCACACATCTTTTATTGCAAAAACAATACTTCAGAATTGGTACATTTCATTTAAAAATACATAATATTGGAATTTAAAACCAATCACTAATAATATCACTAAAATAAGCAATAACTATAACTGTTTCCAACATTGATATGGCTTTTCTGACAATGAGGCTAATCAGTGGGGCACGGGGGATTAGAGAGAGAAGTCCTTAAATTAGACCAATCTTTAGGAAAGACTGGAATGAGTTAATAAGCAATTGAGAAAGTTCATTATAAAAATTTTTAGGTGAGTAATGTCCATTTCAGGAATTAAGGTGGGACTCAATAAATAGGTTCTCCTGAGTTCTAAGAATATTAAAAATACAAAGATAGTCAACCTAGCATTGTTTATAGAAGTGAAAAACTGCATAAATGTCCACCATAAGGAAATAGATAAGCAATTTGAATGAATGACCTAGATTTTTTTAGCAAGAGATAGATCTCAAAAATAATGCTGAATGAAGAAGTTGCAGGATTAAGCATGCAACTGTATACCATTTATGCAAGTTTTTAAAACAAAGATCCCACATATTGTTTATGAATATACACATACACGAAAACTTATATAGAAATCATAGTCAAAAAATATGGGACAATTACTGCTTCTGGGGAGAAAGGAAGAGGAATGAGACTGGAAAGGAAGTACAAAGAGACTTCAACTTCATATAGGTTTATTTCCTTTAAAAAATGTGTTCAAGTTAAAATTATGTAAGGATTATTATATTACTACTCAAGTCCTATTTACTTCTGTACTGCACATTAAAAAAAAAAAAAGACGAAAGTTTCAAAGTGCACCAGAGCTCTATTTTACTATTAAGGTAAGTAAATAAAGAAGGAACATTTTATGGTGTACCTGCTCTACGCCAGGGGCTTTATATCTCATCTAACTTGATCCTTAGTAATCTGTGAAGCATTTATCACAATTTCACAGATGAGAAAATACAGGGCCAGGAAGAGCAAGTGACTTGCCTACAGTTATAGATAGCTAAGATTCTCTTCTAAAATGTCATCACAAATTTTAAAGCAATAAATCCATACAAATATTTTTAATTACCCAGCTCATGCTGAAAACAAAATGTTAAAAGATTCAGAAATAAAGGTATCTGATAACATATTAAAGGTGATTTTGTAATAGCCTCTATTACTACATACTTTTAAAAAAATAACATACTAAATGCTTCATATAATTTCAGTTATTAACCTTTTTGTTTTGTTCCATATCTGTTTTGCTTGTTTAAGTGTCTAGTATAGTAGCCCCTCTTCAACTTTAGAGGTTATATTTCTAAAGAGAATATTGTTAAACAAAACAGCAAGTGACAGGATGAACTTTAGAGTCTTTTACGTTTATCAGCTAAGATGTGTGGATGGGAGGAAAAACATGCAAAACAATTTTAAATTCAAGTTTTGAAAAGAGTAGAAAAGAAAATCCAAAAGGCATCACCTTCAAAAAGAACATGATTCATTTGCATTAAAAACCTATGATGGGCCAGGCACGGTGGCTCATGCTTGTAATCGTAGCACTCTGGGAGGCCAAGGCAGGGGGATCACTTGAGCTCAGGAGTTCGAACGGAGACTAGCCCGAACAAGAGTGAGACCACAACTCTACTAAAAATATAAAAAATGAGCCAGACGTGGTGGTGCATTCGTGAAGTCCCAACTACTTGGGAGGCTGAGGCAGGAGTATGGCTTGAGCCCAGGAGTTTTAGGTTGCTGTAAGCTATGATGACGCCACTGAACTCCAGCCCAGGCAACAGAGCAAGACTCTGTCTTGTGGCGGTGGGGCGGGGTGGGGGGGACACCTGTGGCTGGTATGTAACTCTTTCTGAAACACCTTCAATAACTGTTTAGGAAACAATGATCAGAGTACTATCCTGTAAAGAAGTGGATTCTTTTCATAAGATTTGTGTTAAGCAGATTCTAAATTCTTTTAAAAAAGTTTTTAAACCATCCCCACAGCAGCTTAACATCTTTTACATAAATTACTGAAAAATGCTGTCTAACTTCCTGGCCCTTTTGTAAATTATTGTGATGCTTGAAAGTATGGTTTCTGAGACTTAGTCTTCTTTTCATATATCGAAAATAGATTTCTTCTTTCTGCCCAGCCCTGACAACCTTACCACACGGTCTACAGAGAAAGAAGCAATATTTATTTTCATGGTCTTTTGTTTAAAGGGATTAGACTGAACACCTTCCTAAAATGGTTGTGTGTATGTGCGATACACATAAATAAATTCATAATCTGCAAAAACATCTTCATGAAAGAATTAATGACTTTCTGGCCGTTAGGTGTATATATAAAAAGACTGATGAACTCAAAAAATATTTAAGGCATTTGCCTGAAGAATTCTATCTGCACATATAATGCAATGCTTTCTTGATCCAGTAATTACTATATAGTCTTTCTTCAAAGCTACTACTATAAAGCTTGTGCTTTGTCTGTCTTAAGTCCTATTATAACAGGCATCATCCAAATGCAGTCAAGTCTATTGTGTATAATCATGAGAAATACTTTATAAGAGAATAAGAATTCTGGTCCAGAATTTTTCATTGCAAAGTACTGTACACTTGTACAAACACAGGTGAAAACATTTCTGAAAGTGCAATGATACACAAGGTGAAATAATTAAAAAACCCCCAAAGTTTAGTCAGTTAAAACATACTTTGAACAACTCCTATGCACCAGGTACTGGTGCTAGAAGGATAAATTTTGAGGATGGTGAAATTAAACACCAACATCTACAAGTATATTGTCTTTACCTAAGGTGGTCACAATCTCACACTTAAATCCCTTGTTTCTTATATTCATATTCACTGTGGAGTGTAAAACCAGACTTAACTAAAATATTTACACTCAAAAAGCTGCTCCATCCAGGAGAGCTTTTGTTTTTTTTTTTTAAAGAGACAGGGTCTCCCTCTGTCGCTCAGGCTGGAGCGCAGTGCCATGATCATAGCTCACTGCCACCTTGAACTCCTGGCTCAACTGATCCTCCCACCTCAGCCTCCCCAGTAGCTGGGACTACAGGCAAATTAGCCTGGCTAATTTTTTTTTTTTTAAGTGATCCTCCCTCTTCAGCTTCCCAAAGTGCTGGGATTACAGGCAGGAGCCACCCCACCCCGCCATTATCCAGGAGATCCTTGACTTCTCTCTTACTAATGCAGAAGTCAAGAATACCTTTCTCCTCTAAGTCTTTTCTACTCTCTTAGCCTACAGGAATCTCTGATCCATCACCCTTTCTCCTCCTAGTCTCCTCTACTCTCTCAGCTGAAGCCTACAGAGCTCTACCTTCACTGGAACACAGGAAGAGGGAACCTCACCAACGAGTTGTTCATTTTAACAAGGTTATCAATGGTGTTTGCGGCTATGGAATATCCCCAGCATGCAGAACAAATTTAATCACATTAAGATCAAATGCTAAATGGACATGTGTGAACTAGGCTGGGAACTTAAACAGTCTTTGTAACATTTTTCTAAGGGAAAACCATATCTCTATATCTCTTTCCAAACTTCAGATATTGTTTTCTAAGTGATCAGTTATTATTCCTGAATGTTTTGGGAAATGTCCTATTTCTCTAGGTTGAAAGCAATTACGAGTTCATAATTTACTCGGGAGAGCTATAATATAGACAGTTGGGGAAAGGGGGAAGGGTGGGAAAACAATACAGGGAAATAATTCCACTAACTAAAAAGGTAGACTTAGTTATGTGCTAGCATTTCCAATTATTTTATCTTCCTATTCCCCTCCCTCAGAATGACCTCTTTATGGTAAACCTGTGAATTCTGGTGTAACCTCTATTATGAGCAACCAGGAAATGGTATTGCTTATTAATCCACACTGTGCCTTCTGAACACAGTAATTCACTTTTAGTCAAAAAAAAAAAAAAGAATTTGAACTTTTACAATATGCAAAATACAGTACTTGCTGGAATCAATGGAGAAATAAATTCATTCATTCATTAAAGATTTACTGAGTGTCTATATTTTGTGTGGACATCTGTGCAAGAAACTGAATACAATGCTCACTGCCTTCAGGGAGATTACAGCCTAGCTGGGGATATACATGTTAATCAAATAAATTCACAAAAAACATAAAAGAGAAGAAGTGACAAATGCTACAAAGGAGAGGTATGCCTTGCTGAGCACCAGGTGAATGTTAGGGAGACAGGGGAAGGTTCAGAGGAAGCAAAGCTTCAGAGAATATTTGAAACAGTAGGAGTTTCAAATTAAGTCCAGTAGGAGTTAATTAGGTGAGAAAGGACCAGGAAAGAGCACTTAATAGCACATGCCAATTTCCTAAGGCAGGAAGGAACAAGATGAGCAGCCAGGCCTGGAAATAAGGGCAGTATGGCAGAAGCAAAGAGAACATGAGGTAAGTACAATCAGAGATGATCCGATGAGGGAAGTAGTAACAAAAGTCCACGCAAGACCTTGTCAGGTTGTACTAAAGACATCTGTCTTTATCCTAAAAGCAACAGGAAGCCATCAAAAGATTTTAAGTAAGGAAGGGGGTCACACTAATATTTACATTTTGAAAAGCTTCCTCAGGTTGCTGTGTGGAGAATGGCCTGGAAGAGGACCAGACGGGCTGGTGGGTGGACAACTGCAGTAATCCAGGTGAAAGGTGGTGGCCGGCTGGACTAAAGTGGTACTAGAGACAAAGAGAAGAGGATGGATTTGAGAGGTATTTAGGAGGTGAAAAATCAAGCAGACTTATGTTTTTGAAATATGGAGGTAAGGGAGAAGGGGTATCAAGAATAGCTTGCAGTTTTCTGGACTATACAACACAGATGATATAGATGTTATTTACTAAGATATGGATGCTGAAAAAGAAGCTGGTTCAGGACATACTGAGATTAAGAAATCTTTGAGATATCCAAAAGACAGTATGTTAAAGAGACAGAGAAGACAAGATAGAGGGGCCTGGGCGGCAGATATAAACTTGTGAGACCTTGGTACGCTGGTGGTAATTACATCCTGCAGGTGGGATGGGCCAGGCTAGGTAAAGCATGCAGACTAAGAAGGGGAGATGATGCCTGGGATGAAAGGACCACACCTAAGTCACAATAATATATGACAGACCTGTTGACAGATAAATAATGGAGGGACAAAAAAGCAAACAGGAACAAAGCAGAGAAGAGATTAATTCCATGAAGAGATATGGGAAGAAGCTGGATTTGAAAAGGGTGTTAGAGACTAAGGAAGAATTTATCTGGTAATGTGGGGATCATACAAGCTCAGAGTGAGGAAAACAAAAAAATAATTTGGAACAATCTCCAAGACATATGTTAAATGGAAAGGAAAAAAAAGTAAGGTACACAGCAGTGGACATATATGCTCCTTTATAGATAGAAACTACAAAAGCTATTTGCGTGCATATGCTGGCAATATGAACTGACTGGAAAAATACATAAGGAAATGCTAATAGTGGTTATCTCTAAGATGTGGTGCTCTGGAGTGAGATGGAAACCTGCTTTTCACTGTGTATTCTTCCTACTCTGAATTGTTTTCTATGTAATTTTCAATTTTAAAAGATGGGGGGGCGCGAGGTGGGGTTGGGGTGGGAGGACCCAGTGAGTCAAGACTAGAGTTATGGCTGAAGCACTAAGAGTATTGTGGAGGCACTGCAAGAGAAAATCTAAACCATAAAGAATTTTAAATAGGCAGAGTGAATTTCTATGATATGCTTTCTCATCTCCAATTCTAAAAGTGGAGAACTTTGACAATAGAGATTCCCTGATTCTGAAGTAACAGATTAATAGATATCTTGGCTAGGACTACTTGTCCCTGCTTAGGTATCTTCCTTCCCCCCATTCTTTGCACACTAAAGCTTAGGGGCTCATCCAAAATTTTGCCAATATATTGTAATTCTGTATTACAAGGCAACCATATTTGACAGATCATCTCATTTTCGTTTTCCACCTTCTGCTTTAACACAGTCTGTGACTGGGTAAAGTACAACTGACAGCTGATAAATGTTCCAAGCTCTAGTCCAGTTTATCATGAAGCTTAAAATAAGCATGGACTCCAAAAGCACTTGTTTGTCCATTATTTTTTCTGTATGTTTTGTTTTGGAGTTTGATATATGATGGCCAGGTATGGATGTATCTTCTACCAGGAATTGTGTTTTGTGCTGTATTTTTGTTCAAAACTTAATAATGCCTACACAGAATCCTTGACCTGCAAAAGACTTTCAAAATTCAATAAATCTATTTCTGATTATCATTATAAAGCTTCATAATATAGGTAACACATATAGATAACAGTAAGGTACTCCCAAAACTCAATGTTAATGATTCATTCTTGTAACATTTTCTGAGTAACTACCATGGCTGGGCACTGTTGGATGAAAATACACTGATGAAGAGAACAGACACAGGCCCTGTCCTCATAGATACCACACAAATACTGACCTAATAACACAAAATTATCAACATAAAACAATACTGGATAACGCAAAGTCACTTAAATAAGCAGGATATATCCCAAAAAGAGTGCAGGAAAAATAGTACTTAACAAATTGATTCTGTATTTTTTTTGGCCCCAACACATTCAAGGGCATGGCTATATTCCCATCAGTTAACATTGGTTCGCTCAAATAATAAGGGAAGAGGGAAAGAGGGAATCAGTGTAGAGAAAATCTCCCAGGTGGTTATTAAGCAACCTCCTTAAGAGATACTAAGTTAATTGCCGGTGTTACCACATCTGACTCCATGAGTCCCAACCTCAGTTGCCAAATGTAATCACGAAGGGGATTTTAAAAATTACTGACTCCCTTGGCCTGGTGGGGCGGTTCACACCTGCACTTTGGGAGGCCGAGGTGTAAGGATCACTTGAGGCCAGGAGTTCAAGACCAGTCTGGGCAACATAGTGAGACCCTCGTCTCTACAGAAAATAAGAAAAATTAGTTGGGCCTGGTAGCACATGCCTGTAGCCTTAGGTACTCAGGAGGCTGAGGTGGGAGGATCACGTAAGCCCAGGAGTTCAAAGCTGCAGTGAGCGATGATCGCACCACTGCACTCCAGCCTGGTCCATAGTGTAAGACCCGGGCTCTCAAAAAATTAAAAAATAAATAAATAAAAGAAAAAAACATTACTGACTCCCAGATCACACCACCAGAGATTCTGATGTATTAGCCTGGGGTGTGGTCTGAGCTTCTTACAGAGATTTAAAATCTCATCAAATGATAATATGCATAACCATGATTCAAAACAACTGGAGGGAAGGGGGATCTGACATGAATAATGAGGAAAAAAAGAAGAGAGACATAAGAAAGTATTCCGATCCTCAGATATGACATAATTACCTGGGCTCCATAACTGTTACTCCTATTGTGCGGATATATGTAAGAAGCTATGACAACTTTTGCCAAAACTTATTAACATCTTTGGATTGTAGTTAATTTATCAAGGATATGCTACTCTATTGGGCTCAGCCAGGGGCATGTCCACCTCCTTGGAAAACTTCCCTATACTACCTCAGAAAGCTACAATGATAACCAGCACGATATAATAGCTCTTAAAAAATTGATCAAATAAGAAAATGTCTCAACAATATTCTTACTCCTATAGTGCACAAGTAATTTTGCCTATACATTTGTCTTTAAAAAGTAAAATATTATGATAGTTTTAGATCCTTGCTCTTCCTGCTTTACGCTTTGCCATTTCAATCCTCATTCTGCTTATAAAGCAGAAGCAGACTTAAAAGCATAAACACAAGATATGCTATTAGAGACAGGTAAAATCTTATTTTAGAATCCTATGTAAACATTTAGTAAGCTCTCTGACTTTAAATTCTAACATTTAGAAAATTCTACATAGTGTGAAAATACAAAATATAATGTACTATTTAATTATATATAATTAATTCTAGAACATTAGTCAGTACATCACTAGACATTATATGACTGTTATGCCATCAGACACTTTTTAAACAGAACTGAACAGTTTGAGATCTCTAAGTTTGGAAAAGTCCAGTAAACTAAATCATAAACTAGTGGACAATTAACACTTTTAACATAGTGGTTAAGATAAAAACCATTCAGAGACTTTACTAATATGTTATTATCTACAAACATATAATATAAAATAGCAAAAAGGTTATTAAGAAGATCAAGAATACACTAATTTTTGTGACATAAAACATTTCTACTAGCATAACAATGGAATTAGGTCAGAGATTTTAAAATTACAAAAGCAGTTGTTACACCATAAGCTAAAGCCAAATCTTGCTTAGGATAAAGCCTTATAGAAAACACAATCTCCTATTAATGTAAACCTGCATTCTGTATCACCTCTAGTTTTCTCTATCACCACTAAAGATTCTTTTTTTCCCAGTTCTATCCCTTATAATCTGAGTTTGCCCTGAAGTTGTCTTTAGCATCCTACTTCTTGCTGTATATAATGCCATAAATCACATATATCACATACACTATGTATTTATTGCTTAAAGATTTCATCCTGTTTCATATAAACTACATATAGTTGGTTTCTAAATCTTTAATTGTAGCATTGTATATTTTGTATTATTCACTTTTCTTCAAGTACTTGCTGAACATTATACATCATACTTGTCTGTCCAACTGTCATCTCAAACTCAACAAAATTAAAAATAATCTTTAAAATAAAATCTGGCTCTGCCAAAGACCAAAATTGTAATATTTGATGGCAAAAATGTGGAGGGACCATCACATTCAAACACTACTGGGTGGGAGGAGAAAGTAATACAACCTTTTAAAGACTCCCAGTCACATGTATCAACAGCCATTTGATCAAGTCACCCCACTTCCAAGAAGCTGTCCTCAGAGAATAAACAAGAGATGTAGATAAAATCTTTTGTACAAGGTGGCTCAAAGCAAAATAACAATAGTGAAACTCAAAATAACTTAAATGTCCAACTAAATGGTAATAGTTAAATCACTTATGATTTTTAATCAACTATGATATAGCCACTAAAAAAATCAAGATTTTTGAAGTTTGTTTAATAACATGGGGAAACGTTCATGACAGATTACGGGGGAAAAGCAGGTCACAAAACTGTATACAGCAGTAATCAAACTGTGTAATCAACTTGTATACGTGTAAACAATATGTATATTTATCATATTTTAAAGAGGATGGGTAAGAACACTAATAGTGGTTATATCCATGGTAATATAGTTGATTTTTATTTTACTTTTTTGCTTTTGTGTCTTATCAAATATTCTATAATAATTCAGGTTAAGTATCCCTTATCCTAAATGCTTGGGACCAGAAGTGTTTTGGGATATTTGCATATACATCACGAAATATCTCAGGGATAGGACCTAAGTCTGAACACAAAATTCATTCATTTCATATACAATATACACCTTATACAGAGAGCCTGTAGGTAATTTTATACAATATTTTAGATAATTTTGTGCATGAAACAAAGTTTGACCCATCAGAAAGTAAAAGTGTCACTACTTCAGCCACCCATGTGAACAAGCTGGCTGATTGTCTGGCATCACCATCATTTCTGACTCTGAAGTTCTATGCTACTGATTAAGAAATCATTTTCTTACACTTATACACACATAAGGACTTAGTAAAAAATAGAACATACCATTAATACAGTGAAAAAATAATGTGTTCAGGATAATTTGTGGTGTCATGTTGATGCTCAAAAAGTTCCAGATTTTGGAGCACTTCAGATTTCAGATATTTGGATTAGGGAAGGTCAGCCTGTTATATACTTTTTATAATAAAAAAAGTTATGTTTAAAAATGGCACTTTCATTTAATGTTCAGTTGTGCAAGCATAAAACTTGAGTTTTAAGCCTCCTTCCTCACCAGACATTCTGAAAGCCCTGAATAATCTTTCTTATGACAAAAGAAGTGAAGTCTGTATTGAAAAGCCTTGAAAATCACAAAATATCTAAAACCTGGTTGCATTTACCAGATGTGTGACATTGGGCAAATTACTCAATTTTTCTCCATCTGTATGTGATGGCACCTAACTTCGGGGTTACAGTGAAGTTCACAGCTCCTACTATTACATAATTTTCTTTATCACTATTTCCAACCCAGATACTTAGCACATCTGACCTGGGATTCAATTATGGTGTTTAGAACTGAAAGGCCTTTAGAGATCATTTAGTATGAGTCCCTTGTTTTACAAATGAAGAAACTGAGGTCAGGTGCTTGCTCAAAGCCACAGAGCTAATCTGTAGAACAACCTGAATTCTAACCTGTTTCTCGACTTCTTGGAAAATTCTTCCGGATCTTTGCTCATGCCATTTCTTCCTACCTCCTTCAATATTCTTTATCTGAAATCAATTAATAAATAGAAAGCCCTCCCTAATGCCAAAAGTGACTTCTCCATCTCATTGAATTTACCTAGTACACATTGCTGTTTGGCTTTCTGGTTAGATCACACTGATGGAGGGACAACTAGAAGAGCACAGCAGCTTAAGGTCAAGTCAGAAAACATGAAATATGTAAACAGCCCCTGAAGGCACAGAACAGTAACTGATGTTTCACAACAGCCTTTAGTTACAAGAAAAGACTGAACAATGTTCAGTACATATTCTCTGATTTCTAAGACATGCAAACAGATTAATTTTCAAACTTCTGGAAAGCTTAGAATATAACTGAAAATTGATGTGGAAGACTAAATAGAGGTGACAATTAAATACAATGGCATCCTGGAATGGATCCTGGAATAAAAAGAAGATTAGTGAAAAAACTGGTAAAATCTGAATAAAACCTGGAGTTTAGTTAACAGTAATTTACCAATATTAATTTCTTAGTTTTGACAAGTGTAGCAGAAGGCTTCACAACTATTTCCTCATTTACACTTGCTTTCTATTGCCTAATGGGTAGGCACCACAATGTTTATAGTCAATAGTGCTAAGGTGTGCCCAGATGACCCTCAACACTTTGTGGCAGTGGGAATGAGGTCTTCTGAGTCATACTCCACAGCTCTTCTAAACCACACTGCCCCTTGCCAGTGGCTTGGTTGTCATTCAATCCTCCTAGTGAAAGCACTGGCTATAAATATAATTGTTTGAAAAAACCTTACTGTAATTTGTGGTATTAAGAATCCTTATGCTGCATAACACTCACAAAAAACCCTGATATCCATTTTAATAATTAGTACAGAGCTATACTGATCATCTATATAAAAAGTATTACATTCTAAGCTATTACTGTTCAATGCCCTTAGGAGGAGAGGTAAAAGGCTTTGGTTCAAGTGTTATTTGACACTATGAGGACTAAAATTTGCTTTAAAAAGAAAAAAAAAAAGGACTGAATCTCTGAAGCATTACTCTTCATTGTGCTTCTTTAGAGAAAAGTAAATGTGCTGAAGCATCAAAAGGAACCTCCAAGAGCCTACTTATGAAAATTCAAGTCTTCTGCTCTTCTAGGGTAAAGAATATACAGTGTCCCAAAAATCGCCATACATAGGGAAAATGGGAAATTGTAGCTAAATGTACCTTTATTTACAAGATATTCATTACAAAATTTTATAAAATTTTTCCTTAGTATGGAGACTTTTGGGACACCCCGTAGTTCATTTACTGCACAGTCTAACTCTTTTGATCAACCTAACAGTATGAAGTAAGGAGAATGACTTTATAAAAATCCCAGAAACTGTTTTGTTAAATGACCTTTTAAACTATGATTATTTTGAACATGATAGCTACTTAAAAGTGATTTCCTTTGTCATCAGACTAAACAGTTTTTCCAGTATTTTTAACCTATAATTCACCTGAAATATCTAGTGATTATCCACTCTCATCCTTTATATTATACCTTACACTAAATAAAAATACATTTTATTCTAACCTTAAAAGTTTAGATGTTATAGCATTTTTATATATCCCAAAGCAGCTAGTATAACGCTTTCCATATAACAGTTACTCAGAAAATGCTTGAATAAACATCAAGCATGATAAAATGCATTGTGGCACAAAATTGATTCTTTATAAAAATTTTTCTTATCCACTAATATTTATGGTAGGTACATCAAAAGCCAGGCATTGTAGCCTGTAGTAGAGATAAAAGGAACAAATAAGATGCCACCCTAATTGAATTTACAGATATGAAAATGGCTAAACGCAGTACAGTGTAACTAACATGAGCAAAATTAGAGACAGTTCAATGTCCCATAGCGGTCCCCAGCCTTTTTGGCACCAGGGACCAGCTTCATGGAAGACAATTTTTCCACGGACCAGGGGTCGGGGGGTGGGATGTTATGGGGTGGGGGCGGGGGGGGTGATGCGCAGCCATTTCCTAACAGGCCATGGACCGGTACCAGGCCGCAGCCCCAGGGTTGGGAACTGCAGTGATGAAGGAGGATGTATCAACATTGTGATATGAATGCCTGACTATAAGACAATCCTCCATATTCCCAGTAAGAGGATAAATTTTTCCTCCCAAATTTAAGTATATAAATTTTTAAGAATGTCAAGGAAACAGTCAAATGGCCACTTAAAATACTTATTAGTTTAGCTATGGATAGTTAAAATCATGCAATAAAATAAGTTGTAAATACAGTCAGCCCTCCATACCTATGGGTTCCACATCCACAGATTTAACCAACCACAGATTGAAAATATTTGGGAGGGGGAGTGGAAACCCAATAAAAATACCAACACAACAATAAAAGATGATACAAATAAAAAATCGAGACCGTATAACAACTATTTACATAGCATTTACACTGTATTAGGTATTATAAGTAATCTAGAGATGATTTAAAGTATATGGGAGGATATGCATAGGTTATATGCAAATATTATGCCATTTTATATGAAGGACTTCAGCATTTTGAGGATTTTGGTATCCATAGGGATACTGGAACCAATCCCCCACTTCCACCGCCCCCAGGATACCAAGGGACAACACTGTATTGCTTTTCTCCATGCTTACATTTCATTAAAATTTAGCTCAACTCCTTGACATCGGTGTCTTTGTCAGTACTAAGTTTTTGAGATGCAGCATTTTTTGATTCTGCAACTGACACTGTTACCAGAAATTTTCGTCACAGCCAAAATTATTAATAGTATTTGCACAATCTTAAAATAAACGTTTTTTATTTGACCTAAAACTACAATCATTATATCCTCAATGTATTCTTTTTAAGTGTTTTAATGATCTTTATTGAAGTATAATTTATTTATAATAAAATTCACCATTTTGAAGTGAACAATTTGATACGTTTTGACAAATGTATATAGTCCTGTAACATCACGGCAATCACAATAAAAAACATTTCCAGCACCCCAGAGAAGTTCTCTCATGTTTCTTTGAGGTCAATCTCCTCTCCCTACCCCCTACAACCATGGATCTGCTTTCTGTCACCACAGTTTCATCTTTTCCAGAATGTCATATCAGTAGAAGCATAAAGTGTGTAGACTTTTGAGACTGGGTTCATTCACTTAGCATAATGCTTTTAGACTCATCCATGTTGAGGGGGGGTGATGTGTGTGTATCAATAGTTCATTTTATTATACGGATACAGCACCCCATTGTTTATCTATTCACCCAGTTGAGAAACACTGGGTTGTTTTCAGTTTTTCACTATTTGACTACAACTGCTATAAACATTCGAGTACATCTTTGTGTCAATATGTTTTCATTCCTCTTGAGTAAGGCCTAAAAGTGGTATTCCTGGGTGTATTAGTTTCCTAAAACTGTCATAACAAAGTATCACCAACTATGTGGTTTAAACCAACAGAAAATTATTTTCTCAACAGTTCTGGGGGCTGGAAGTGTGAAATCAAGGTGTCAGCAGGACCATACTCTCTCAAAGCCTCTAGGAGAACCTCTCAACTTCTAGTGTTGCCAGGAATCCTAGGCAGCCCTTGATTTGCAGCTGTATAACACCAATCTCTTCTTGGATCATTCGGTGGCATTCTGCCTTTAAGCCTCTATCTTCACAAGGCCATCTCCCCTCTGAGTCTCTCTCTTATAAGAACGCAATCATGTTGGATTAAGAACTCCCTACTGCAGTATGACCTCACCTTAAACTAATTACATTGTGATAATCCTATTTCCAAATAAGGTCACATTCTGAGGTACTAAAGGTTAGGACTTAAATGTAAGTCCTATATTTTTGGAGAACATAATTCAACTCATAACACAGAGTTACACATGTATGGTTATAACAACAAACTGCTGAACTGCTATCCAAAGTGGCTGTACCATTTTGCCTTCTCAAAAGCAATGTATGATAGTTTCAACTGTTCCACATCCTCCCTAACACTTAGTATGGTCTTTTTTTTTTTTTTTTAATTCTAACCATTCTAGTCAGTATGTAGCTGTAGCTCACTGATGTTTTAGTTTGCATTTCCCTAATGACTAACGATGTTAAGCATCATTGCCATTCATATAGCTTCATTGGTAACATGTCCACTTTGGATTGGTTTGTTTTTCTCACTATTAAGATGTAAGAGTTCTCTGTATGTGCTAGATACAAGTGTTTTATCAGATGTAGGTTTTGCAAATATATTCTCCCGTTCTGTGGCTTGCCCTTTCATTTTCTCAGCGGTGTCTTTTATTTTGAAGAAGTTTAATTTACCAATTTTTTTCTTTTATTTCATGCTTTTTGTGTCCTAAGAAATCTTTACTTAATCCAAGGGCATAAAAATTTGCTCCTATGTTTTTTTCTGTAAGTTTTATAGCTTTAGCTCCTACATTTAGTAGGTCTATAACCCACTTTGAATTATGTGCTGTTTAATGCATAACAATGGAGATACATTATGAGAAATGTGTCCCTTAGGTGACATTATGTTAACATCATAGTACAGTGTACCTATACTAACCTAGGTGGTATACCCTAATACTCCTATTACTCTTAGGCTACAAACCTGTACAGCATGTTACTGTACTGAATACTGTAGGCAACTGTAACACAATGTTAAGTATTTGTATATCCAAATATAGAAAAAGTACAGTAAAAGTACCACATAAAAGATTTAAAAACAAAAAAAAAGGTACACTTGTATAGGGCACTTACCTTAAACGGAACTTGCAGGACTGGAAGTTGCTCTGGGTGAGTTAGTGTGTGAGTGGTAAGTGAATGCGAAGACCTAGGACATTACTGTATACTACTGTAGACTTGATCAACTCTGTATACTTCGGCTACACTAAATTTTTCAAAAAAATTTTCTTCAATAATAAATTAACTTTACCTTACTATAAATTTTTACTTTATAAACTTTTATTTAACTTTTTGACTTTTGTAATAACACTTAGCTTAAAACACAAACACACTGTACAGCTGTATGTACAAAATTACTTTTTCTTTATACCTTATTCTATAACCTTTTTTTTGTTTTTGAAAGTTCTTTATTTACTTTTTAAACTTTTTTGTTAAAAACTAACACACAGACACACACATTAGCCTAGGCCTACACAGGGTCAGGATCATCAATATCTCTGTCTTCTACCTCCATATCCTGTTCCACTGGAAGATCTTCAGGGGCAATAAGAAGAAACATGGAGCTGTCATCTCCGACTATAACAATGCCTTCTTTGGAAAACCTCCTGAAGGACCTGCCTGAGGCTGTTTTACAGCTAATTTTTTTTTATATATAAGTAGGAGTACACTCTAACAATAAGAAGTACACTATAGTAACTACATAACCAGTAACACAGTCATTTATTATCAAGTATTCCATATTGTACATAATTGTATATCCTACATACTTTCATACGACTGGCAGTGCAATAGGTCTGTTTACACCAGCATCATCACAAACATGTGAGTAATGTGTTGTGCTATGTCATGATGGCTACAACATCGCTAGGTGATAGGAATTTTTCTGCTCCATTATAATCTTATGGGACCACCACTGTATATGCTGTCTATTGTTGACCCAAACGTTGTTATGCAGTACATGACCACATATGATGTGAGGGAACAATCAAGTTTCAGTACTATAAGTCCTCATTTAATTTCGTTGATAGGTCCTTGGAAACTGACTTTATGTGAAATGACTTATAATGAAGTAAATTTTACCACAGGGTATCTGATATCAACAAGAGTTAAGTTCCTACAGCATATTTCCAGTCACAAAAATATCACCAACTTTTACTAAGTAAAGACCAAAACATTCCTAATATTAAACATTGAAATAAATGTGAGCTATACATACATTTAAGAAAAATTAATAAAAACAAGATAATTGTTTATCCATTTATTTGGGTCATGGGTGGCCAGAGCCCATCCTGGCAGCTCAAGGCGCAAGGTGGGAACCAACCATGGACAGGACGCCATTCCATTACAGGGTGCTCTCTCACACACCCACCCACAGTCACTTAGACTAGGACCATTTAGATAGGACAATTCACCTAAAAGGCACATCTTTGGGATGTGGGAGGAAACTGGAGTACCCAGAGAAAACCCACACAGATACAGGGAGAATGTGTAAACTCTACACAATGGCCCTTGCCAGGAATCAATTTTTTTTCCTCATTGATTGACATTATAACTAAACGTTGAATAGAACGGTATTCGATGGCTGCTGTATTTTACGTATGGATGTTCAGTTATTCTACCACCGGCTGCTGAAATCCTTTCCCTACTGAATTATCTTGGCACTTCTGTCTAATAACAACTGACCATTTATGTATGGATCTATTTCTGGGCTCTTTATTCTGATCTATATCCACTGATCTATATGTCCACCCTTATGCCAATACTAGTCTATCTTGATTACTGTATCTTTACATAGTACGTCTTCAAATCAGTTAGTTTGAGTTCTCCAACTTTGTTCTTTGCAAAAATTAGAATGTCCAAGATGTTACCTGATGCCTGCTGTGATCCAGTTCCTCCAACCTGTCCATTTCAATTAGAAATGAGCTATTTCAAAAATACCACTCAAGAAAAGCAGGGTTATCTCTCCTGTTTGAAGAATGTACTGTTTTGACATCACCTACCACACTGAAGGCTTACTTTGCTACATACCTATAGAGTTCAATATCAAACAAATCTTGAACTCTAAGAAAGCTGGCTACTGAAGGGCGAACAGAATTCATCATAAGTTTATATTACCTATTATGTGACGTTACTTCTGTTCCCATGACAAAAACCGTGGGAACATACAGAGTAAAACTATATATCATTACTAATAAGCTTAATACATTATTATATATGTTTATATATTTTATCATATAAATATCACATATACAATATATTATATGGAAATATATTAATATGTTATGTATATTACAAATAAGAGTAACATTATTACTAATAACAGTAATATTAGCAATAGTTATTACTATTTAAAAATGAATTCATACTCTTTGGGAACACATTTTTAAAGTCAGTGAAATGATGGTAATTATTACCACAACAATGATAAACACTGTGTTTAAGTTCAAGAAGAAAAATTAATAGTTGGAAGAACTACTGCAACCACCAAAAGAATACCTCAGGAAAAGGAATATACATATATATTGCCTTGTATCATACAAATCACAGGATGACAGGTACCTTAGAAATCTTTTACTTGTAGGTTTCACTCTTCACCAATGAAAATACTGTCTCTTATGTAGAATGCATACAAATACTGAAACAAAAGTTATTTTGCTATAATATACATAAATTTTAAATTATGAATACTAACCACAAAACACGTAAGTGATCTGAATAGGTTACAAAAGATTTGTATATTACATATATTATGTAGCTTTGCCAAAAAGGATTTTGCCATTTATCTAAATAAAATTATCAAAATACCAGTTGTCTTGCCTTACCCCTTTCTCTAACCATTCCTAAATTACAAGTATCAAACTATTACATATTCTTCATATATGTTAACTTTAGATTTTTCATCGACAATGATAAAAGCTGTGTTTAAGTTCAAATTCTAATTTTTTCTATAACTCAGATCATTTCACCTGTTGAAAGCCAAATTTTTGTTCTCTCCATAGCTCTTTTGAAACTTTAATATAAATAGAAATTAAATAAAATTCAATGTACATACTGAATTTTGACCTGGACATAAAATAGTATTGTGACATGCTAGTCCCAGGAAATTTCAGATAGCATTCGATAATCCTAAAATTAAATCAAGCACTTGCCCATAAATCTCAGTGGTTCTGAATCAGCTGGGAATAAGGAGGCACATTTAAAAATTATGTTTTTGCAACCTCATTTTCTTTGCATTTCTAAATTATAATGATAAATTTAAAATTTCCTTTATTTTTTTGAAGAGATTGTAAATTTTTCTTATTTAGAAAGAAAATATTAATAACCATGTTAAAAACATCTAGAGTTAACAATAAAGAAATTAGTACAAATGAGAAAATCCTGAGATAAAACGAAGATATTTCAAAAATACTAAATGACTCAAATGTTTCTTTGAAACCTCATTATCTTATCTACCCTATCTACTACAGAGGTTCTCTTAAATAGGCGCCATTTGAATAAATTAGTGAAATGATTTTTCTGTAATCCATGTATATGAAAGGATAATAATACATTTTTATCATCTCGGAGAAAATGACTCTCCAGAGAAATAAATGTCACCAATTAAAAATTAATGTTGAACATGTGTTATTTCATACAATTGCTACCAGGTGAATAAGAAAGACCATATGCTATTTTTCTTTTCCTTTCAAATAATGATGTTCACTCCAGCTTTCATAAGGTATTACTTCAACAAAAAAGTTCATTTTGTCAGAGATGTCTCCCATGGAAAGTTGGGTATAGGATCTGCTCAAAGGGGTACTAGAAGCTTCTGCTTCTTCAGAGATCAAAAACCTCAGAAAAGTGATCATTAGAGTTATTGCTCTCAAAGTTTTGCTAATGGAATACCTCTGAAGCTGGTTTCCCACTGCAGAAGATAACTCTTAGATGATAAGAACAGGTTACATGGCATTTCCAAAATGGCATTTGTAAGTCTGGCAAACTGTGTGTTAGACAGAAACAATGGCATTTATATAGTCACTAGTCTAGAAACATTTAAATCAGGAAAGGAGTTGACTGAAATTAAACTGTTACACGGTCCTTGTGTTGTATGAGAGGGAGTTATTTTAACTTAAGACTTCTTTAAGTAAGCATGGTAAAATTTCAGAATCGCTGAGAAAATAGAAATATATATTCTCTAAAATGGATGTAGAGGAAGAATGGAATTAAAACACACACTCACAGACACATACATCCCCCAAAACTCATAAACAAGCAAAAAGCCCTCAATCAATCAAAAAGGAGAGAAGGCCAAGGGGGCAGGTGGGCCAGTTAGTCAGAAAAAGAAAAGTGGATCTTAGCACACCCAGGGCAGAAAAAACAAAAAAAAAAATGAGGGATAAAGCAGTAAGTACTAAGTAAATGGCAGAAACAAATCACTATCACAATGAATACAAAGGGACCCAAACTCTTCAAAGATTGTCAGACTAAATAAACATAAACATACACATACACAGAGTAATATGATATTTTATACTGACAAAAAACAAAAGATGTAAAAATAAATGCTTCAATATATTGAAACATTTTAAACTGGCTTTATGTAATAAAATAGCCTCAAGGTATACTGCTACAGCAAAGGTTAAACAAATGCACACATTTCCACACTTCTTGTTTTATTTTTGATAAATAAAGGGAAAAAATAAATATATAGAATATTTGAACCACACAATGAACTTGACTTAATATATAGAACTCTCTATCTAACATTTAAAGAAGATATATTTTTCTTAAGCACATTGGAAATATTTACAAAACTAACAATATACTAGGACAAAAAGCAAGTTTCAACAAATTTTTTAAAAATTAGTATCAGAGGGACCACAAAAGCCATACTTAGAGGTAAATTTACAGTTTTAATGCTTACATTAAAGAAAAGCTAAAGATTAAGTTAAGCACCTAACCTAAAAATTACAAAAAAAAAATAAATAAACTCCAACAAGAAAGGAGGTAACAAAGGGAAGAGTATAAATTAGTCAAACAGAACACAAACACAAAATAAAGAATCAACAGTTTTGTTTTTTTTTTTATTTTTGGGTCAAGACTAACAAAACACACAAACCTCTGAAAAGACTGAGAGAAGGCATAAACATATAGATATGAAAAAAAATTTTACATGGTCTAACTCCTAGAAAAATATAACTTACTAGAAGGAACAGACTAAGTGAATATTGATTATACAGTAAAGAAATGGACTGGTAGTTAATTTCTACTTTTTCCCCACACCATTTCCAACACAAAACCACCAGGCCCAAACACTTTTACAGGAGAATTCTATCAAATTCAAGGAAATGTCATCCCAATCTTAAAACTCCTCAGAGAAAGAGAAAATTTCTTCTCTCAAGTCAATATTAAAAATAGGCTAATTAAGTACAAAAAAAAGTTAAAAGCCAACCTCAGCTAATGAACACAGATATAAAACTCTTAACAACAAACCACATCCAAGAAAGTTCATATTAAAAAGATAGTATATCATTAATATCATGTATTAATTTATATAATTATACATGATTAATGATATATATCATTAATATCTAAATTGGAAATGCATAGTTTGACATTAGAAAAATATACAAACTCAACAGATTAAAGCAAAACCATATGATTATTTCCTTACTAGGTAAAGTATTTGTTAAAAATCTAATACCCAATTAAGATTTTACATAAGACCAACAACAACAAAACCAATCAAAATAACTTCTCGGAAAACTAGAAAAAGAAAGTGACTGCATTAATTTATAAAGAGTACTCTTTCAAACATCTACACCAAACATAACTGTTAAAGATGAAAAGTCTGTACCATTCTGTTTAAAATGTGAAACAGATAGGAAGCTCATTTATGACCTGATGGTCCTGGACAGTACAGTTAAGTAAGAAACGGAACTAAAAGGAACTTTTTTTGGGGAAAAAAACAAACAAACAAACAAATATTACCATCCAGGGATGACAGGACTGTCTACATAAAAACTAAAAAAAGTATAAGCAAATTATGAGAATTACTAAGAGCATTTAGACAAGGTTGCTAGATACAAGACAACAAAAAAATTTAATTTCTATACAGCAGAACAGAAACAAAGGAACCGAAATTTTTAGATGATGCAATTTACAACAGCATCAAGAATATTAAATACCTAGAAGTAAATCTAACAGATGTGCAATATTTGTATAGAGAAAATTATAAAACATAAATGAAATTGAAGTCCTAAATAAATGGGAGTGATGTACTATGTTCATGGACAAGAAGATTCAACATTTTAAAGAATTTTACATCTCCCTAATTTGATAAACAGACAATAAAATTCCAACTAAAACCATAAGAATACTTTTCCAAAAAATTTGATAAGCTAATTCTCATTTTATATGGATGAGTCAAGCAGCTCCTGATGAAAATACAGGTACTTGTACTACCAGGTATCAAGACTCATTAGAATTATAGTAATTAAAACAATATCATAAAATATTTACACAGAGATAGACAACTTTATTGATAGAACAGAAGAGCCCAACACAAAATAGAACCATGAAATGACAGAGGTGGCACTCCAGCCACTAGAGGAACTACTCAATAAATGGTACTAAAACAAATAGTCATCCATATGGGGAAAAATGTGATTGGACCACTACCTTACACTAGTTGAAGAATCAATTCCAAACAAATTTAAAATAAATATTAAAGGCAAGCCTTTAAAAATAAAATATAGATATTATCTTGAAGACTTTGGGGCAGGAAAGAGTTCTTAATCATGACACAAAAAGTGCCAACCATAGAAGAGACTGATACATTTAACTATATTAAAATTCAGTTCCATAAAGAACCAAGCCATCAACAGAGAGGAGATATTTGCAACACATATATCCAAAAAGCATCTATATCCAGAATATGTAAGAACTCCTAATAAAACAAAATCAAGGAGGCTGGGGGAGATAACAAAAACAGGCATTTCACAGAAATGGGAATAGAAGACAAACATAAAGAAAGTTCTACCTCATTATTAGTCAGGAAAATGCAAATTTAAACCACAATGAGATACCATTTTTATTCCACAGATTAGCAAAAATCAAGCAAGTTAGAAATTGTTAGAGTTGATAGACATGTAGAACAAAGAGAACTACCGCACTCTGCCGGTGGGACTGTAGATCGGTGCATCACCAATTTGGCATTATTTTGCATGGTTAAATATGCACATACTCTATGGGAGCCACCTATTCCACTCTGAGATATACATTGAAAGAATTTAGGCACATATACCAGATCACATGCTCAATAATCGTCACAGTAAAACTGTTCATAATGACAAAAAAAAAAAAGGAATATCCAATATTCCCTACTACAGAATAAATCCAGGTATATTCACATAATAAAATAGTACATAGCAATGAAATTTAATTAACTATGGATACATCCCAAGACTCAAATAAATCTTGCAAAGAGATTTAAAAGAAAAAAGAAGTTTAATTACATTACAATAATTGCATTAATACATGATTGGTGTGTGTGTGTGTGTGTGTGTGTGTGTGTATGAGAGATGCTCCAAAATAAATAATATATACTATTTAGGAATACATAAACTATTTTTTACAAGAACTAATGGAATGACTGAAAAAAAATTTCAGGATAATGATTACATCTGGGTGAGGGGACGTTGGGGGACTGGATAGACAATATATAGAGATTCAATGACATTTTCTAGTACTTAAACTAGGTGAGATGTCATCAGTGTTTATGTTGTTATGCTTCATAACACTACATCTATTCTTCTCTATGCATTATGTAGTGCATGGATATTGGATAGTAAGAGTATACTTACATAACGAAAAGATACACTTCTTCTGTAGAATCAAAGACTAAAGTAGAGTTATAGCAATGTTAAAAAGAGTGAGAGACAGCAAATAAAACTTAGCTGGACTACATGCAGTTTCAATACATGATTTTAAAAAATGATACTAGGAGAGAATTTGGGTTTTTCTGTCACTATAAAAGACCTTTAAAACATACAATATGCTCTAGCAGTACTGCTTCTCATAATTATATATTATTTTTTAAGACCTTCAAATAAAAAAACATAGAATTTCTAGCCTCCATAATGCCTGAAAGACAAAATGTTTTAAGAGTCTACCCCATAATGAATTATTGTATTTTTAAGTTAAATCTCAAGAATTAAATACTTTACATCCAGGAATTCCTGGTAAGACCTTTTTATGTAATGGTTAAATAGTTTCTATTTCAAGTTTATTTGGCATTTTTCATTATGGTTAACCGTGTCTCTCATTTCAAACAAAAGATTTGGCTGGCCATGATGCAGCTACTAGTATTTTATATAGAAAAGCCAAAAGCAGGACATTGTAACCATAAAACTTTCCCATACTTTTTGTTGCAGTCCATCTTATATTCTAAGATTTAGTTTATGCACCAATGTGCACACACATACGTACATATTTGTTATAAATTTGGAATTCACATAAGTTATAAAATATACGACCCTTTAATTAAAAGGCTGCAGAACATTTTAAAGTAAGTACAGACTACCTAACAAATTCTGAGTTAATTTTTAATAAAGATACGAAGAACATTCTTAACTATAGTGTAAATTAGGAAGAATAAAGTTAAGATAATCTGCACAATTCTCCACACAAATCTTTTTACTAATAAATAATTAGCTTCATGAAGAGAGATATTTCTGACTGATTAGTAAAATCCAAATAAAGAAATTTAAAATGCAAATTGCCTGAGTAACTGGTTATCAATTATATCTTTATAGTAACTACAGAAATTACACAAAAGATCATGTGGTCAATAGACCAAGTTGGACATGAATTTCAATCGGCATCAAACTTATACAAGTTTACTGACAATGTATGTACAAGAGATCTAACACCGTTATTGCTACATGTTTAATTAAATAAAACCATATTAACTGACACAAAAGATGTATTCAGGCAGTCCAGCCAAGGTAATGCAATCTACCTGAAGTAATGGTGGAACAAATCTCATATACAAAAAGGCTAGAGTCAAATACTTAAATTAATGGCATTATTTCAACTTGAAGAACATTAACTAATCCCCATTTAATCCCCATTATATACAGTTTTCCCCCTCTTCTCTTTCTTTTTCCTTAACCTTTGGAAAACATACATCCAGGATTATCATAAGATGGTTGAAAGATCTAATAACTGGCTGACAGACAATACACACAACACACAGAGGTGCCTCCGCTTTGCCTTCATACAAACAAGACAGAGAAACCAGCAGGAATCAAAATGCTCTATGAAAGACTACAGTTGTTTTCTATGGGAATCAAACTGAAGGAGTAACATCAATTTAACATTAATTTAAGGTAAATTTTTAAAAATTTCAGATTACAAGAAAATGTGACAATATACAGAATACGTAATCTACATTTACCATATTAAAAAACCGGTTTTTCTGTTTCTATGAGAACATCTAAAGTATTAGCCTCAATCACTATTTTCAAAATTTGATTAGATCTCTGAAAGGGTCTTGGGCGCTTTTTTTCCTGATTTTTCCTGCTGTTTTAATTAAAACTATTTAAGTATTCATTATCCCAACACATTTGATCCTATAACAAAAGGCCCTGGTTCTGTCATCATATCAACTGCTCTGTTGACCCTGTAAATGAAACCAAATTGCTTCCTGGTATTATTCAAAATTTAACATATTTTTGAATAACATTAAGAAAATATGTTTATGCATTTTAGATAAAATGTAATTACATGTTTATGTACAAATTTCCATAAATCCATTTTCTGCTCTTCAAAAAATTGTTTCCATATAAAGTTGCATGATCTTAGAGTGTTTTTTTTTTATTTTAAAGAAAGGGCTGTACACATTGACATCAGAATTGTTCTTACAGAAGACTAGGTATGAACTCAAATTTTTCTTTTTTTCTCTTGAAAGACTAATAGATTGTAACTAAAATGACTTTTCACTGCTAATACATGTTGACATGACTGTGGAAGATTAACAGCCAATAATATGATTCAAATCCAGAATTAATTTAATGTAATGACCCCATATTTTCCTTATTTCTGAGACAAGTTCAATAACATACGAAGTTGGTCACTTAAATGCAGATAAAAGTGACATGTGGTATTTAACAACTATAATTAAAGGTACTTTAGACAACTGTTCTAACAGAATATCCTTAAACAGCATATATACCAGGCAATTATACCTGTTTTCACAGTAAATATGGAAGGAAAATATCAAAGTTATCTTGCCCTAACAAGGCTAAATATATTTTAACATCAACTGTCAGGGGAAAAAATAGGTAATACCTTCAATGACAAACTCAACGTCACGACCCTGTGAAAATTACATTTATTTGCATACTGGTAATAAAAATGAAAGCATTTCTAGAAAACAAGCCCACTTCACTGTCCTAAATGTTATTCAGAGCAGGGTTTCTGGTCTATTTAAGGGAGTGTCTAGGCTGGTGAATATGTTTAGGAATTCAAGTATATTGGACAAAGTGGTCTAGTTTGTAGACAAATGCCAACACCCACTCTAAGTCCTAACTGTATGCCAAAATATTGGTGCCCCTAGAAATTATTTGATACTTGTAACTCCCTGAGAATACTTCCAACTTTAGTCCCAGAACCCACCCCCATATGACTGACTAAAGCCTTATTCTGATTCTAAAAACCTTTATTAACAATTTGTTTTTATAATTGACTGTCTTGTCAATGAGATCATGAAAATTATTTTACTACTGGTCTGCCTTTATTAATAGAGCTGACATATGATAATAATACATCAGAAAAAAACCTACTTTTGAAATTACTATAGTTGAATTACTACAATTCTAGCAGTATCACCTAAGTAAAAATAAAAAAAGTCCTTATTTCATTTCTGTGAAAGACTCTGGAGATCACATATTTGTTTTTTAGAGTATACAGTTTTTCACTTATAAAATGGCTACATCAAATTACATTTATAAAAACAGATTGCTCAATGATAGAATCTAGGTGGTGGGCATACAAGTAGTCATTGTCACTGTAAATTTTCAGCTTTGCTTTATGTTTAAACATTTTCATAATAAAATGTTAGAGAAAAACAGATTGCTGTAACACTGACATATCTACAGCACATCACCATTACTTTTTTTTTTTTTTTTAGAGATGAGGTCTCACTCTGTCACCCAGGCTGGAGTGCGGTAGCCTGATCGCAGCTTACTGTAACCTCGAAATCCCAGGCTCAAGCGATCCTTTTGCCTTAGCCTCCTGAGTAACTGGAATTACAGGCACATGCCACCATGCCCAGCTAATTTTTCTCATTTTCTGTAGAGATGGAGTTCCACTATGTTGCCCAGGCTGGTCTTGAGCTCCTGGCCTCAAGCAGTCCTCCTGCCTCAGCCTCCCAAAGTGCTGGGATTATAGATGTGAACCACCATACCCAGACCCATCACATCTTTACAGTGTTATCATATATATTAAATGTGAAGTCGAAAAATAAGTTCAGAAAAAACCCAAAGCCTAATTTATAGTTATGTTATAATTCTATTTTATTGGAGCCTTACCTAATATGGTTATTGCTTGTGTATTCCATGATGACTAGAACTCAGTTTCCAAAATACTTGGCTAAATTCTCCTTCCTTTTTGAAAATTTTTCTGGATTATTTTTCATACAAGGAGAGTAGATGATAAGATGGTAGGATGAAGTCTTTTTCCTAATCTAGTTTTAAGATAATTCATAATTCACTTTAAGAGTTAATCTTACACACACTGTCAATCATTTCTGAGAACAGTCAGGAGACTAATCTTGGAAGAAGACAGATGATGATATTAATGAACATTTAAAAAAAATAATCCTTTGGTGACTCATTGCTAAAGTCCTTATCAACGTTTGGCTCAAATGAAGGACTGAACATACATGTTTATTACCTTCCATTCCAGACCTCTTACAATGATAGCAACATGGGGAAAAAAGTGACTAATCATATCAATAACAAACATAAGTGCTCGGAGAGTTTACAAACATAAGAAACATCATAAAACAGTTTTTTCCATTGCTTTATCACTTGTGACAGTAAGGGACAGGGAGAAATAAAAGGGTCTACTTAAATTAAGGATAAGTAATAATGATGACAGCTAACATTTATTGAGCACTAACTTAAGTGGTAGGCACTATTTTAAGCACTTTCCATGTATCAATTCATTTAATTCTCACACCAAAATCATGAGGTAGATACTATTATCTTCACTGTATAAAAGAAACTGAGGCACAAAGAACTTAAGTAATGAATCTAAAGTCACACAGCTAGTAAGTGATGGTACCAAGATAGATCCCATGCTCTCAACCCCTTTGCTATATTGGAGGTTCCTAATTTTTATGCCCAGAAATATCTGGAGGTTGTCAGAGTAGAGTTACTTAAAGAGCCTGGCTATTGTTGAGTCAGACAGCTTGCTGAAGGAAGGTAAGGGATGCTTCACAATGGCAAAGTCCTCTGTCTTTTAGTGTCACAAAGCAATTAGTGCTTCCTTTAAGTAACAGACTCCTTACTATCAAATGAAAGCAAAGTATTAAATTAATTTTTATTATTTGTAACAAATATTAATAATGGAGATTTTATGGCCATATATATTGAGAAATCAGAAGACAAAGTAGAGGATGTACTATTTAATGTGAAACATTAAGAAAGCAAGATAAAAAAGTATGTGAATCAGTCAATCCTCATTATTAGTAGATCCTGTATTTATGAATTCACCTACTCCCTAAAATATAGACAGTCCAACGATGTTTCTACTTAAGATTTTTTGACTTTACAATGGGTTTACTGCGACTAATTCCATCGTAAGTCGAGGAGTCAAAGACTGTCTAATGTATTGCCAACACTACATGCATTTTTGACTTATGATATTTTCAACTTATGATGGGTTTATCAGATGTAGCCCAACTGTAAGTCAAGGAGCATCTGGTATTTATAAACTCAAAATCAACACTATCGGGGCTTTTACAGTCATTTGAGGACATATGCAGAGTTGAGAAAAACTTGAGTCCCAGCCGAGGTTGAACAAGGAAGCACTCTGCCTTCCTATTTTAGGTCACGTACTGTAAATGAGTGTCCTTTTTGCAATCTATTTCATACCATGTTTTCTGCATTTTTGAGCTTTTCATCGGTAATTTCACTGTTTGAAATGGTCCCCAAATGTAGTGCTTAAGTGCTACCTGGTTCTAAGCACAAGGTGGCCATGATGTCCCTTACTGAGAAAATACATGCTAGATAAGCTTCATTGAGGCACGAGTTACAGTGCTGTTGACCAGGAGCTAAACATTAATGAATCAATAATATAAATTAAATAAGGCACCTTTAAACAGAAACATAAAAAAGGTTATGTGCTGATCTGATGACAAAAATATTGCCAACTAGAGGCTCGAAGGAAACTAACAGTGTATTTCATGGTTTGAGATTCACCAATTCAGTGTTCATGGCAACTTCAACCACTGAGAATAACGAGAATCAACTGTATTTCTTTTTCCAATCATCTGATAAATCCTCCTGAAATTGACAGAGCTAGCAATACTAGTAATCTTATTTTCAAGACAGTCTTACTGAAAAGGTTTAATTTCTTAACTATCAAATAACTACTAAACATTCACAGAAAAATGGTGGTCCATGATTCCTAGACTTACAGTATATTTACCATAACAAACAATATTAATCAGAGGTCATCTAAGTTTAAAGTTCCATTTAAGTTCCGATATTACAGTTAATGGTACCTTATTATACCTGTACTGCATTTTACAATGTCAAAATGTTATATAATTATTTTACCTTCACTGAAGTTGTGAGTGAGGCAGGGCAGTTTTTACCCTTAACAGTAAAAAAAACTAATCAAAAGGGAAAAACCGATTGTTTCATATATAAGGACTTCTACTCCAAACCTCTAGATGCACTTAGAAGTCATTTAAATTTTATAAAGCAAAACCCAGAAATATTTTCCAACCTACATACCATCCCTGAAAAAGATGAAATAAAAACTAACAGAAACAGAAAACTAGTATGTAAGAATATTAAGAAATCCATCCATCAAACACTACTAAATTTCTTTACTCAGTTCCATGACCACAGACATAAATAGATACAGTACACCGAAAAGAAAAATTGTAACTGGGGGGTCAGAGAGGTTTACACTTATCTGGATAATTAATTTTTAAAACTTGGATAAGGACAGAAAAATATAATTTAAATGAATACATAATTTCAGGAGGGAAAACAACACTCCACTGGGATTAATATCTTGTTTGCCAATAAAAACATCACAATCCTGACTAAGCTCATGTTTTTCAGTTGCAAATATGTTATACTATCTGCAAGTCCACAAAGACTAGTATATTGCTGAAGCAATTATCTCTTCTATTTCTGTAAACCATCTTTCCTGAAATAATTACTGCTTTTCATGTATGGTAGTCTACAAAATCATTGACAAAGTTTGCAATAACCTTTTCATTAGTTTCAAATGCATATATGAATACTGAAACACGTCTAAATAAAATGTTAAAAAACAAGAAGGATAAAATTCCCCCATTCTTTTCTACCTTTTTCCATGGTAGATCTAAAAATTTAATAAAAAATTTAATCCATCCAGGTAGCAACAACCATATCACTAGATTTTACACTCACACATCAGGGAAATTCCGATATGATATGGTGATTTTAAAGTCATCTACTTCCTGTAACTAAGATTTTTTCCTCATGCATTACACATGAAACCCACTGTAAACCGTTCACTTACTTCTCTTAACTCTGTATGAAGAAAATTTTAAGCATTCTTTCTGAATCTACACTAAGGCTTTTATTTGATCTTAGACACAAGAAACAAAGGAGAGTTCGATAACATTTGTTCAGCAGATGGAAAGGTGGTAGTGCTGAAATGATGATTAAGTAAAATGAAAAAGAACAATAATTCTGGTTTTATTACATTATTATTTAAGATCAAAATCTTTTCATCAAGTCTTAACAGGTTGATTTTTGTCCCCCTAAAAGATATGAAGTTCTAACCCCCTGTATCTCAAAATGTGACTGTATCTGGAAATAGAGTCATTACAGATATAATTAGCTAAGATGAGGTCATGCTGGAGCAGGGTGGTCCCTAATCTGGTAAGATACGGCTTGTGTTCTTATAAGGAGAAGAGAGAAGAGATACTCAGGGAGAAGACAAGACACGTGACTATGGAAGTAGAGACTGGAGTGATGCATTTACAAGTCAAGAAATGCCAATGACTGCCTGCAAACACCACAAGCTAGAACAGGCAAGGAAGGATTATTTCCTATAGGTTTCAGAGAGACAGCATGGCCTTGTCCACACCTTACATTGGAGAACTTCTAGCCTCCAGATCTGTAAGACAATAAATTTATGTTCAAAGCTACCCAGTTTGTGGTGCTTTGTCATGGGAGCCCTAGGAAACTAATACAATCAACCTTCCCACAAAAACTGACAAAATATAAAAATAGTTAAACTCATAGAGGCAGAGAGTGGAACAGTGGGCTGGGATAAGGGGGAAAAGGGGTGATGTTGGCCAAAGGGTACAAAATGTTAGTTATGCAAGATGAATAAGTTCTGGAGATCTAACATACAGCAGTGTGACTATAGTTAATAATATTGTATACTTAAAATTTGCTAAGAGAGTATATCTTAGGTGTTCTCACCACAAGAAAAAAATAATAATTTAAAAGAAAATGGTAACTACATGAGGTGACAGTCATGTTAACTAGCTTGATTGTGGTGATTATTTCACAATGTAGATGTATATCAAAACATCAAGTTGTACATCTTAATAAAGCTGTATATCATATATCTCAATAAAGCTTGAAAAAATTAAAATTTAAAAAAATACTTTACTATTACTAATAAAATTTACTATTTATTTAATAGTAAATAGGCTTTAAAAAAAATCACTGGTACATTGTGCCCTCTAATTTTTTATATAATTACTAAATGAAGCTGCCAACTCCTCAGTGTTCTGTAGTTTCTGTCATTCCTTCAAAATGCAAACTAAAAATAAAATCCATACTTGCTTTCCAAAGTAACAACCTGAAACAACAGCAAGTTAAAAATGCCACTGAACACTATATTTTGAAAGTCTAAAAGTTTATATTATAGGGGGAAAAACACACTAATGCAAAGTTAGTATGCTTCTGAGTGACATTTATAGGCAGCAAATTTTGATCACTGGCTGAACATGTTCCAATGATTTAATGTCTATCAACTAAGGATTTCATGGACCCATATTCTCATAAATTTTAGAGCTAGAAAGGAACTTAAGAGTTTTAGTATTTTCAATTTCCTTATTTTACAACGAAAAATCTGAAACCAGAGAACCTAGATCCTCTTGACTCCCAGTCCAGATAACCGTTTACCAGGAAAATAACTGTGCCCCTATACAGAAGGCAGGAGCTTTTCTAGACCCTCCAGACACGGAAGTAAACAATATATATGTTTACTATTACACTATAGCCATTCATTCAGATGTTACCAATTGTATCAAATCAAAGATGAAGAGTCCTGACAGACTGGAAAACCCTAAGGAAGAAGCCCTAACTCCTATAATTAAAATGACTTCCTTCTTCCAGCTCTTCAGAACCTACTTATTAAAAAGGTCTAGTAAAAGAACAAACATTAGAAATTGAAACAAAATGCAGAGGTATCAGCAAATAATACCTACACTCCCCTGAGTCCTCTGGCACAAAAGCCAATCATGAATGGATATGGATTATGTGCACTGAAAGGTATGTTTGTGTATATATGTATATACATACACAACACCCAGACAGATACACTATATAATATACACACTATATCTTCCTATATCAAATATATTTGTGGAGATAAAATATTAATCATATGTGTAAACATGGCTGCTTATATGTGTGCACGTGTATTTATGTATGTAGATACAGCATCAGAATGAGCTCCTCCAAGATGAGCAGAATCTTTAAATATAAACAGTGTTCTTTAAATTTTAGTGGCATAAATTGCTACTGTAATATAACCCTTTTTATTATTCAAGATTACCCATTTTAGAAGAGATGGTCAACAAAGTGTAAGAAGAAAAAAGAAAACGAAAGTCCAACAGGCATAAATGAAGCTAAAGCACAATCACTGTGGCAGTCTCCTAGTGTACAGCTACGTAAAAACTAAAACAAAAAAATTAACTAAGGTGATCTGAGTAGAAAGAGAAAGCAGAAAAGTAAAAATACCGCGAAAAGAAATAGAGACAAAAGTGAGCCAATCTCAGAAGATGGAGTTGGAAGATGATGGCTGACATGAAGATGGGATTCCTTTAACCAAAAAAACATGCAGCAGTAGGGCTCTAAGTCAATCACCAATCACTCTTTTAAAAAACAGCCTAAACCCTCTATCTGGAAAGCCCCCTGTTTTAGTTGGGAGCTGAAAGACAAGGCAAGCTAAAAGCATATTCTAGATCTAATTATTACTTAAGAAAATTTTTTTAAAACTTTAACACTATTATTAAATAAGCAACGTATGACAAGAGTAAATAAGCAACATGACACTACTACACAAAATGGATCAAGGGACACCCCAGAGCTAGAAAGCACAGATAAATCCACTCTAGAAAAATCCACAATTCCAGAAAGGATGGTATACCATACTACTGCATGTACATGAGATGATTTTAGATAGTATACACATGAGCTGTCTTCCCTTGGAGAAAACCACTCAGAATTGGTGCACTTGTGGGTCCATTCTTAGAAGAAAAACTGTTGGCTTAATATAGGAGGGAGTCCTACTTTTTTCCCTTCTTATGCCCCCAACTCAAAATTTACTGTCCCAACCTCAGATGCACCCACCTCTAAGTTTTCATTTCTGAGCACCACCACCCCCAAACTGGTCCTACCCTTACTTGTCCCAGTGGTCCTTCTTGGGCCTCAGCCTTCATCTGCATGCTCTTTTAATCTCTGTAGAGTCCTGGCCACTGTCCTATTTTAATCTGAGCCCCCACAGTCCTATATTCTTCCAGACTTCCCAAACCCTATGCCCCTGCTTCAGGCTCTATCCTCCTCTCATTCCTAACAAGTATTCCATCCTCAGTCCCAGACCCTTCCATAACCCAGGTTCCATTCCTGGTCCATTTCTGTCTCCCACCCCCATCTTTCTCTTTTAAATCAGATCCAGCTGCTCCTCACTCTCCCTATTTTCTTATCTGTGATACAGTTTCAAAGTTCTCAGTCAGATGGGATCAAATTGCCAGTCCTAATAACACTTCTTTGAACTGATGCTGCGGTCCCCCAGTCCCGGGCCGTGGTCTGTTACCAGTCTGTGGCCTGTTAGGAAACAGGCCTCACATCACCCTCTCCCCACGACACACCATCCCCCCATCCCCAGTCCATGGAAAAATTGTCTTCCATGAAACCGGTCCCTGGTGCCAAAAAAGGTTGGGGACTGCTGTATTATGGCATCTCCAGGCTCTGGCCTTTAACCCAGAGACTCCTTTCTCTCTGAGAGTTCCTTATCTTTTCAGGCTTTCATACCAGTTTTTGGTTTAGTATTGTTTTTATTTATCAAGCAGTTTCCTTCTACAATAAATTTAAGTAAAATATTTCAATACAGATTTTAAGAAAAATATCCAGTAAATAACAGTAGTAGTGACACATTGACAGGGCAACAGTTATTAAAGTTGTACAGAATGAAGTTTAGGACATACTGATGCTGTGTGAAAAGCATCAGTTTTGGGGTCAACAGGCTTGAGTTGCAATTCTACCTCCATCACTTACTAGCCAGGTAATACTGTCAAGTTACTACCTAGGCTAAACTGTAAAACGAGTCTAACATGGGCAGCCTCATAGGATGGTTACAGATTAAATAAGAAATATTAAGAAAGTGACACTGCCTGTCACATAGCGCTCAATAAACGTGAGTTTTTTCATAGCTGCAACTTCAAATCCATCATTTATTGATAAAGACAAAAAGGTATAAAGAAGGCAAAGGTTACATGTCTTGTCCAGATTCACAAAGCTAAATTAAGTGGCAAATTTAAGATTAAAATTCAATTCCCCTAACACCAAGCCCACAACATTGCTCACTACCATGTATTTCAAGGTCTGCCATATGAATGCATAAGTAGCATGCAGTTATTTTAAATTTCTAAAATTTCCTGTAACTTTACAAAACTACTTTAGTAGGACAAATTTTAATGTTCACTGGTAATTACTCTGGTCTCATTCTCACAGCTCTGACATGCTTCACAGTACTATATAACAGAAACAACATTGGCTGGTAAGAAGAGTACCCAATTTCTAGTTTGGGCTCTCACAGTATAGTTATTTGTAAATTACTGAGCTACTGACTTAACCTTTGTGGGTTTCATGTCTAGTATATGTGACAAGGACCAAATCTAGTGAGTTAGTGACTATACTCTATTCCAGGTCTCTATGCATTCTTTTAAGTACATCCCATTTTTTGTTACCATTAAGCTTTGATGTAATTTGTGGCATTTACTTTTATATGTCTATTATTTCTTGAAAACTTCCTAAACCAATTAATTTATTTTTATTCCATTCTTATCTGTTGATATGATAAATTCAAAGTAATAAGTACTACTGCCTTTATCATATAATAAAAATTATTCATTCTTCAAAGAATTCTAACATTGTCTTTTAATACAGCCACTATTTTATTTTCAAAGACTTTCTGCAGTATTTCCTTAAGAATATACTTTATCATTTTTTTCACCACTTGGACATTTTTTAAATTAATTTCAAAATATTACAGGGGTACAAATGTTTTTACTTACATGGATCACTTTTGTAATGCTTGAGTCAGGGCAGTAAGTGTGCCCATTACCCAGATAGTGTTCATTGTACCTGTGAGGTAGGTTTTTGCCCATTCCCTCCTCCCCCCCCGCTTGATTTCCACTGAGTTTTTTTTTCCCCTTTATGCACATGTATGCTCATCAGTTAGTTCCAATGTAATAGCAAGTATTAATACCTGTGGTGTTTGTTTTGCCATTCTTTAGATACTTCACTTAGAATAATGGTCTCTAGTTCCAAAGAAAATGTTGCAAAAGGCATTAATTCATTCTTTTTTATGGCTGAGTAGTATTCCATGGTGTCCATATACTACACTTTATTAATCCACTAATGAACTGATGGGCATTTGGATTGATTCCACATCTTGATAATTGTGAATTGTGCTGCAATAAACATTCAAGCGCAGTTGTCTTTCTGACAAAATGACTTCTTTTCCTTTGGGTAAATACCCAATAGAGGGACTGCTGGATCGAATGGTAGGACTACTTTTGGTTCTTTGAGGAATCTCCATACTGTTTTCCACAGAGGTTATACTAATTTGCAGTCCCACCAACAGTGTAAAAGCATTCCTTTGTCTCGGCATCCACGCCGGCATCTATTGTTTTTGGAGTTTTTAATAAAAGCCATTCTGATCGGGGTAAGGTGATATCTCACTGTGGTTTTATTTTGCATTTCCCTGATGACTATTGATGTTAAGCATTTATTCATGTGTTTATTGGCCATTTGTCTATCTTCTTTTGAAAGGCTTCTATCCACGTCTTTTGTCAATTTTTTAATGGGATTGTTTTTTTCTTGCTAATTGACCTTAGGTCTTTGTAGATTCTGGTTATTACCCCATTATTGGATGTACAGTTTGCAAATATTTTCTCCCATTCTGTAGATTCTCTGTTTGCTCTGTTGATTATTTCCTTAGGTGTGCAGAAGCTTTTTAATTTAATGAAGTCCCATTAATTTATTTTTGTTGTTGCTATAATTGACACTGGGATCTTATACCTAGAAGAGTTTTTCTTATATTTTCTTCTAGAATTCCTATAGTTTCATGCCTCACATTTAAGTCTTTTATCCACCTTGAATCAATTTTTGAGTGGTGAGAGATATGGATCCTGTTTCAATCTTTACATGTGGCTATCTAATTTTCCCAGTACCATTTATTAAACAGGGTTTTTTTTTCCCCCAGTGTATATTGTTGTCTGCTTTGTCAAAGATCAATTGGCTGTATATGAATGGTTTTATATCTGGGTTCTTTGTTCTGTTCCATTGGTCTATGTCTCTCTTTTTGTGCCAACACCATGCTGTTTTGGTTACTACACCCTTGTAGTATAGTTTGAAGTCTGGTACTGTGATGCCTCTAGACTAGTTTTTTTTTTTTTTTTGCTTAACACTGCTTTGCCTACTCGGGCTCTTTTCTGGTTCCCAACGAAGCACAGAATTATCTTTTCTAGATCTGTGAAATATGACATTGGTATTTTGATGGACATTGTATTAACTCTGTAAATCAGTTTGGGTAGTATGGACATTTTAACAATGTTGTTTCTACAGATCCATGAGCATGATATAGTTTTCAATGTATTTGTGTCATCTGCGATTTCTTTCTTCAGTGTTCCGTAGTTCTCTTTGTAGAGATCTTTCACCTCTTTGGTTAAGTATAGTCATAGGTATTTTATTTTCTTTGTGGCTATTGGCCAGTCTGATGACTATGTGTTTTGGTGATTGTGATGAATCTCCCAGGTGTTCATTGAGCTTCTTATACCTGGATGTCTAAATCTCTAGCAAGACCAGGGAAATTTTCCTCAATTATTCCCTCGAATAGGTTTTGCAGCCCTCATGTGTTTTCTTCCTTCTTCACCCTCAGAAATACCTATGATTCTTATATTTGGCCGTTTTACATAATCCCATATTTCTTGTAGGCTTTGTTCATTCCTCTTAATTCTCTGTTCTTTATTTGCTACTCAAGTATTTCAAAAGAGCTCTCTCAAGTATTTCTTCAAGCTCTGAGATTCTTTCTTCCGCCTGGTCTAGTCTATTCTTAAAATTTTCCACTGTGTTTTGTATTTCCTCACATAAATTTTTCATTTTCAGATGTTTTATTTGTTTTTTTTTTAATATGTCAATCTCTTTAATATGTCGACCCCAACCCTAACCCTATGAATTTTTCATTCATTTACTGAAATGTTTCTCTGGTTCCTTTGCGTTGTTTTTCCATTTTCCCGTGGATTTCACTGAGCTTCCTTACAATCTATATTTGGCATTCTTTATCTGTCATTTCAATTATTTTCATCTTGGTTGGTATCCACTGCTAGAGAGCTGGTGTTCCCTTTTGGGGGTGTCCTTTCTCTCTGATTTTTCATACTTCCGGAGTTCTTTTGCTGATTCCTTCTCATCAGGAGCTGCTGTCGCTTCTTATTTTTGGATTTTCTTTTGTTTAGATGGGGCTTTTTTTACTCCCCCTCATGCATAAGGGACTGTCTGTAGCATATGTTGGGTAAGAACCATTGGCTTTGTTTGTGGGTGCTTTAACGGTGGTCTAGGTTCTGGATGGATGCCTCGGTTATAGATATCCTTAGTGTGGTGGTTTTCTCAGTTGCCAGTTGTTTGTGAGCTGTAGCAGTGGTGAGGTGTGTGTGTGGGCAGATTCCTTATCTTTCGTCGATGAGGGAGGATGGAAGTCTTTGAAATCCTTTCTCTTTCCCTAGTCCTGTGGTCTTCGCAACTGTATGAATTGTACTGGCACATCAGTTTAATCTTTCAGACAGTAGGTGGTGCTTGTGGGTTAGAACCAACCACACCCTGTATGATTGAGTTGGTAAATGTTGTAAAAGGCTGTGCAAACTGACCTCCCTTTCAGTAGGTGGCACCTGCTGGACAGAACAAGCTGCAGTGTTGTTTTTGGGACCTTTGATGGGCTCTAGACCCTCAGGAGAAGCACCTGAATGCCCCAGGTGTTTGGTGGGGCCCTGGAACTTCCACGTGAGTCCTTATTCTCCACTATAGCAGAGGCCGGTGGTGGAATGAGGCTGGGCAGAGCTGGGTTGGGTGACCCTACCTTTAGGCTCCACAGGAGGTGGTAAGGTAGCTATTTCGGCAGGGGTCAAAGGTACGCTCCAGGCTTCTGGGGTTAGTTGCCAGGGAAGGGCTGAAATGGCCCTACCCAGCCAGAAACTCTTCTTGTGGAGGTGGGATCATCTGAGATTCACAATCTGGCTGTAAGGAGCAGGTTTCACTCTTCTCCCCGCTCCCCTGCTCTGCAGTATCCCTCTGGCATCTGTTAGCAGGCAGGAGCTCAAACTACCGGAGCTCCCCCATGATGGTGCTGTAGGCTGGGAGCTTCCCTGTCCAGGATCCTGCCCTGGGGCTGAGAAGGCAGCCTTCCCGTGGGGGGAGGTGTGCTCCTCGAGTGTGCTGCAGCCAGACCCATGCTGCACTGTCTTTTCAGTTCTGCCCATGAGGGCTCCCTCGCCTCCGGATGTTATTTCACAAATCTCCCCTCCATGCCTCCGAGCAACACAATCAAGTCCTGGGGGTACAAGACTTGGCCTGCACACCTGTCCCCGGGTCCCCGAAGATCTATCCCTGACTGGGCCAGGGAAAAGCGTGCTGTTGCTAATTTGCCTATGGGGCACTCAAGCAGGTTTGATGATGTCCCTCCGCTTCAGGGAGTGCCCCGCTCTGATAGAGCAGCCAGGCAAGCAGCACCAGGGAGGGCCAGTGAGCAGGGATTTCACAGTCTGAGCACCCCTTAGTCTGCTCCAGGTCTTTAAGAGGAAAAGTCTGAACCCTACTCTCTCAAAGCCTTGGTGTGGTGCATGCACCAACAGAGGGGAAACAACTGCTCCTGAGAGCCCTGGCTCAATCATCTCTCTTGGCAGCCACGGGCAGGGGAGGGGAATGGGAGGAAAAGGGTCTGAATGGAGGAAAGCTAGCACTCTGGTCATCTCTGTCCCTCTCTCCAGAAGGCAGCCCACCTGGAATGTCCAGGCTCTGGGGGTCACACAGATGCCCCAACACTCATTGGCCCCCTGTAGCTCCTGTAGTCTGGGCTGGAATTGGGAGATGGTTTGTGTGGGAACAAGCAAGATGAAAACTGAGGGGCTGAAACTCCCTGGGGAGGACAAAGGTGCACGGTGGGTGGAGAAGCAATATGGCACCTGCCATCTCAACTCGGGTCTGTGGCGACGGGAAGTGCCCCAAGGGGGCTGGCAGCCTGGTGCTTAGTCCTCAAGAAGCTCCCAGTCCACTGGCAGCAGCAGTTTTGGGGCTCATAAGGATAGAAAAGCTCTCCGACAGCTTGGGAGCCTGCTGACTGCCAGAGATGTGAGGGAGGGAGAAACAAACCTCTTCACCTACCCTTTTCACTGGACTCCAAGCCTCTCAGGGGTTGATCTCTGCTGGTATCTTTTTCCTTCTTGTTCTGCTCTGCAACTACTTCCCATGGAATCTCTGGTAGGTTCTGGCACTTTTCTCTCGGAATTACACCTGATCTATGTTTGTTTTTTCTTTTTCACCTAAAACTTTTCCTCCTTTCTGATACAATCTGGCAGCTGGTGTCTCTGGTTAGCCATCATCCTAAAACCCCACCATTTGGTCTTTTTAAAAAGTAAAATTCTTTGTTTTTGTTCATCTTTATTGCAAAAACCCATTAAATACTATCCTCTATCCCTGCTTTGTCTCAATAACTACTGCTGTTATTGACAAATGTTCTAGATTTATTGAAACCGAAAAAACTCAAGTCACCAATTTTGTTTACAAAGAATATACATAAGCCACATGATAAAGTTTGCATTTTAAAATGGCCTAATGTGACTATATGCAGGTGTGGCTTAATATATTGGGCCACATATGCCCTGTTTCAATTTTTTAATATGCTTTTTCATGTCCTGACTTTAATACTAAATTGACAACATGTATAGGGTTCTGAACTTATTATTCTCTCCTGATCATTACATAAACATTTAAAGGTGTTGAGCTTTCTCCATCTTAAAAGGGAAGAAAATGATAATTTAAACAAACAAACAAAACCCTCTTTACTTCATTTTCATCTGTAGCTACTGGCTTCAGTCTCTCTCTTTTCCTTGACCAAAAACACCTTAAGAGTTGCTTCACCAGGCTTCACCATTCTCTTCCTTCCCACTCACTTTTCACACCACTACAACTTGTCTTCACCTCTACTCTGACAGTACAGTAGGGAAATTATAGTTAATAATTTACTGTATATTTCAAAGTAGCTAGAAGACAAGAACTGTAATGTTCCCAACATAAAGAAAAATAAATAGGTAAGGTGATGGTTACACTGATTTGATCACTACACACTGCACACAGGTCTCAAAATATCACACTACGGTACCCCCAAAATACATACAACTATTTCATGTCAATAAAAAAATTTAAAAAAAAGAAACAAAAAACTTTGCTGAAGTCACCTCCAAGAGGCCAAATTCAATAAACATTATTCAGTCCTCAACTTACTTGAATTTGACACATCCACGAAACATTTTCTACCTTAAGTTTCCATAACATAACCTCCTTGTTTCCTTCCAACCTCTCAGGCCAGTCCTTCTTACTTAGCCTTGTTTGATAATGTAGTCTTCTGTAACCAATCATTAAAAGTTGACATTCCTCAAAGCTTTTTTTTCTCCTCTTTTTATCTTCTCAGTGTACACTCACATATGTGAACTTTATTCATACCTATTGCCATCTTTACACCTAACATTTTCAAATAATTATTTCCAACCCAGACTGCTCCTCTGAACTAGAGCACCAACATTCCATTTCCACTGAACGTCCCTCAAGCAACTCAAACTCACTTTGTTCAGAAATGAACTTGGAATCTTCCTCCACCCACCACAACCCTAACACCACTGAAAACAAAAATAAAACTTCTACCCTCACATCCTCCAGGATTTTCTATCCCAGAATATGACACCACATCCACTTAATTGCTCATGAGAAAAAACTGGCAGTCATCCCTAACATCTCCATCTCCACCATCCACATCTTTTCAATCAATAGATGCTGTCCATCCCCTGGCAGATCTCTTGCATTTATCTACTTCTTTCTATTCCCCCCTTCTACCACCATGATCTCCATCCTAGACTACTAGAAGCATGTTAACTGATCTCCCAGCATCCCTTCTTGCTCTTCCTTCTGCAGCAAATTGTATTTTTCAAAAATGACCACATCAATACTACTGGTCCAAATGCTCCTCCAGAACCTTGCCATTTCTCCATTAAGAAGAATGGTCTATTTCTCCTCTCTTTGAATTTGGGTGGGATTGTGTGATACCCTTGATCAACAGAACGTAGCAGAAGTGATGTATGACATCCAAGCCTATGTCAGAAAAGGCAATGAGGCTTTCATCTGGTGCACACATATGGGTGTGCTCCCTTGCTCCCTCTTCTGGAGCACATGTTCTTTCTCTTTCTCTCTCTCTCTCTCTCTCTCTCTCTCTCTCTCTCTCTCTCTCTCAATACTTTCCCTTGAAACCTAGAGAAGCCCAGGCCACAAGGAGATGTCATCCCTGCTTCACTCGGATCACTTATTCTAAAGGAAGTTAGCTACCATGTTATGAGGACATTTAAGCAGCCTATGGGTAGGCCCACATAGCAAGAAACTAAGACCTCCTGCTAACAGCAATGAGGAACTGAAACCTCCTGCCAACAGCTATGTGAGTGAGGCACCTTGAATACAATCTTCCAATCTCATCAAGTCATCAGGTAACTAAAGCCTGCTGATACCTTGACTGTAACTTCATGGAAGACCCTGAACCAAAACCACCCAGCTACGCTTCTCCCAAATCCTTGACCCATAGAAAGTATGAGATGATAATGTTTGTTGTTTTAAGCCACTAAATTGTGGAGTAATTTGTTAAATAGTAATAGATAACACAACTCCTATGGTATACTATCATACCACCTAGTATTTTTCCTTTGTTGCACTTAACATATTTGCAATTTAAAGAAATTAATGTAGCTGGGTGCAGTGGCATGTGCCTGTATTCCCAGCTACTTGGGAGGCTGGGGCAGGAGGAACACTTGAACCCAGGAGTTCGAGGCCAGCCTGGGCAACCCAGTGAGACTTCCTCTCAAAAAAAATAAAAAATTAAAAAAAATTAGCGTATATGATATCTTCCTGACTTCCTTTTAGGAAGAAATACATGGGCATGGACAAAGCTTGACTTGTTCACTGTCATATTCTAGATACCACATAATGTCTAACACATAGTAGAGACTCCATAAATACTCTAATTGAAAAATATCAATACTTGCCAATATCTCTAAATTCATGCTTGTAAGTGTGTTAGGTAATAAAACTTTAATGTGTGATGCCATCCAATGATTTAATACCTTATCAAAACCTAAATTTTAATTACAAATAAATATATATGCATATATATGAAACCGCAAATAGGCATAGAAGATATGCATATATGTGTGTGTATTTCAAGCTATTTGTATACATAGAATATACTGCACTCATTTTACTAGTCAGACCTTCCAAACTGGCTTCAGGCATAACAAAGAGATTATTTTGTGGCCATTACATGTTAAACCTCTTGTGTACTTATCTGACAATGTGTGGTTGTCAGATATATGACTTAAAATCAATTACATACACAAACCTGAATCCATGAGAGAGCACACGTACACACGTGAGTGTGTTATGTGTACACTCACTCACCCCCCCCATACGTATCACTTAGCCATGTTTGTTTTTTATTTAAAGAGGTATTAAAGCACCTAAAACATATAGCAAACTATCTAGGAAATAATGTAAATAATAAGACAAAACCGATTCAAATGACAACTATAACTGACAAATACCTTGACTATCAACTGAATAAGAAGACAAAATGAAATGTAACTTGCATTATATGAAAATTTACAGTATATAGTAATATATGTAATAGATTTGTTTAATCGAATCAATGTTGCTAATCTAGTAAGTGTTGCCGCAAAAAAGGAACAGGCACCCTTTGCAAGGGACAAAAATCTGGAGTTAGTGGCCCATCATATTGCTTTCTTTCAGAAGACGACATCTTCCACATAAAATGACAGTTTAATACTGAGAATACTTAAGTGACAGGAAAATATGATGCACTCTATAGAGTCCATTTTGCTTAATAAACCTCACTTAGGGAATTTAAAAACAAGTAAGTAAAAATCACTGTTCATAAAAAGTGAAATTAAATAACTGGAAAAAGTCTTACAGTCAATTCTTATCATTTGCTCTTTCTAAAAGCAGTTAAAAAGAGGACACATGGTTCATTCATTATAAAAGTCAAAATAATAACAGTAAATAATGGTATGATCCAATTTTTATAACACTATTTGCCAGAGGATCTCAGTAATTAAATTGTTATAGCTCATACAAGGCTGGCATTAAGATGAAAGCTGAAGAATGGAAAGGCTTTATCTAGCAACTAATACTATTGTTAGAAATGACACTTCTATACCATGGTTCCTTTGCAGCCACTGGGTTATTTTTCTAAAAGAAAATTTTGCTTATTTTTGATTGAGGTGCCCTAAAAAGAACACTGGACTTGCTATGGTTTAAATGTTTGTCCCCTCCAAAACTCATGTTGAGATTTGATTGCTATTTTAACAGCAGTAAGAGGTGGAACCTCTGAGAGGTAATTGGGCTATGAGGGTTCTGCTCTCAGGAGTGGATAACAACATTATCTAAGGAGTGGGTTATAAACGGATGAGTTCATCCCCTTTTGCTCTTTGGGGGCAGTATTTCTACCTCTCCCCTGCTCTCCTTCTCTTTCCCCTTACCCCACCCTCATTTCTCCTCCCTCTCTCTCTTGCCTTACCACGGAATGAACAGCATCCCTGCAAGAAGGTCCTCACCATATCTGGCACCTGGATATTCAATTTCCCAGCTTTCAGAACTTGAGCCAATAAATTCTATTCATTATAAATTACCCAGTCTCAGGTATTCTGTTATAGCAACACAAAACAGACTAAGAGAGAACTGAAGCCTAAAGATCTAGATTTTTGTCCTGGCTCTAATTAAAAAAATAAATAAATAAAGTAAAAATAAGGCAATGACTTTGTACCCAAGTTACAAAATCTCTCTTTAATCTTACTAAGTGAGGGGCTTATATTAGATAAGTCTGTAAAGGCCCTGCCTGTTATATGATGTGAAGTTGAAGCTCTCAAGGCTTCAGTAGGAAGTTTTAACTCAAGGCACTCACTTAGAAGAAATCAGTGGGTTCAATTTTGCAAAGAGGTACTCAAAGCACACATAAAAGTCTGAGGCAGATTGCCAATGAAGATACCTATGCAAGTGTAAAATGCAAAAAAGAAGATGCTATAACAAAACAACCAGCAGGAGGTAAATATATTCAATACTCTATAACATCATACCTCTTCTTAGCAAAAAAGATTTTTTTTCCCTGAACTGGTTTTTATCAGTCACAGGCTGTTTTAGTTATTCTAAAGTCCCACTAGAAAGCACTGTTTATACATATATAGAAAAAAGAAAGTATTGAGGATATTTAGAAAAATTCTACTAATTTCCTCTTATATCTGACTGTGAAACCCAGTTCATATGTAACTTTTGAATCCATTTTTGGCAGCCACAAAACAATTACCAAAACCTAACTGAAACAGTACCAATCCTGCTAGAAATTTTTACATCATAGCAAGGAGAATTTTCAATCTTAAAGAAGTATAAAAACCTGCACAGTTCCTACATCTCCCTTACTGAAGAGCACACAAAAGGATTAGGACAGACAGGCAAACCTCAAAATATGCAAATATCCCTTTGACTTCTGCAGATAAAAATATCAACCCCTACTCCTGTTTTCAAAAGAAAACCTAAAAAGTGACCCCCTCAAAAAATAATCCCTCAGCATAAGATATGACAAACAAGATACAGCATTATAGTAACATGTTATTAACCCTGTAACCAGCTCTGGCACAGCTGAAATTAAGCCTTCCACTAATTTCTCTGAAATTGAGAACTATACAGAGAATAACAATAAAAGAATACAGCCTACTACAAATATATATTTTCCTATTATCATACCAGGATCATAGGAGAAGTAATATGTGGTAGACTTTCATTTTACTCTGTTTCTAGTTGGTAAAACATTACTGTAATCCAGAATGGGTAAAAACTGCATGTGACTAGAATCTGATTACACTTGCAACCACATATCTGGCTAGAATAAAACAGAAAATAGAAACAGTATTTACGATATCAAATACAAATACATTTATGAAGAATCAATGAAGGGTAAAAAATGTATTAAAAAACTGGAAAAATTAGCTGAGAAAGAAAACTAGGTTATACATTAATGATAAATAAGCATTTATAAAGTAGCTAAGTGCCAATATGCTTTATTAATATGGCCTTGCAATTCTAGATATCAACAATCCTTCAAACAGTACCTTTTACATCTCCTAAAGGAATTAGTCTTAGCTTGTACTTTACAACACAGCTGTCAGAAGAAATTTTCACAATGAACACTTTAGCAGAAGTTAGAAAAATAAATACTAAAAGGAGGAAAACCATTTTTGTTTATTGACTTCAAACAGCTGTATACACTAAAATTCAAAGTTGGTTATACAGATAAATAGTGAAAAGGGTTACTTACTTTTCAGTTACTTGTTTTGTAATGTGCCCAAATCTCTTAACATCAAAAATGTTACACGCCTAGGAAAAACATCACACTAATATTATGTTAACAATTACTAAGGAGGAAAATCAGGGACTAGATAGGGCATTCCAAAAAAGGAAGAGGGCAAGTGACAAAAGGTGGAAGAGTTGACTAAAAGAAATCACTACTTCCTTTACCTTTTAACTATTTTATATAAATAGTAACTGCTTATTTTGTTTTAGAATAATCATCCTTAGCATTGTTATAACATTTAATGCCTCAAGATCCAACATTGTTTCATTCAACTCATTTTATATTCCCATGAAAAATAAAACAAATTATAGTATGATGAGGAAAAAGTACAGACTGCAAGACTGAATGACTGTCAAAGATTGCAAGGGAGAAACATGGTCATAATACATAAAATTATTTCAAGTCTAGCTCTCAAGAAATTAAACCATCACAACTCACTGTTTAATGTTTGCTTGTAGGAAGTAGACCTGACTTAAGCATACCCATTGTTCTTTAATATGCTTTAAACATGCCAACTGACATTCCCTTTTCCAAACCCAATACCACTTAGGAATTCCTCCATCCTCCTCACCACTAGAAACTCCACCACAGCCAGGCCTGATCCCTCCCTCTGCTGGAACTTGGAGCTGCCTGCAGCACTGCCCTCAATGGTTTGCAACTGGAAACCTTTCCTTACACAATCAGGACTGCAGTATAAAATCCAGCTGGACCTCTGCTAGAACTAGGAATGCATTTTGCCCTAATAGTCAGCTTCTACACATACGAATGAAATGTCTATGACCACTTTAACAACAACTTAAGAGACTAGCACAGTCTAGCAGTTAAGAGCATGACCTCTGGAGCCAGACTGTCTGATTTCAAATCTTGGTTCCACCTTTTACCAACCATGTGATCCTAGGAAAGTACTTCATCTCTCTGTATCTCAATTTTCTTATCTCAAAGTAAGGATAACACTCATAAGGCTACTTTGAGACTTAGAATACTGCCTGGAACATGGTAATCACTCAATAAATATTAGCAGAATTATTTGCAAAGCTTCCAGCCAAACCTGCTGTAGAAGAAACAAAAAACTACATGCAAAATAACCACCTGATTGGCATACCAATCATATTTGTCTATACTATAGAGATCCCCTAATGTCACAATTGTTTATTTTATCAGCAAGGTCAAAGTTTAAACAGATTGAATCTCAGCACTTCTCAAATCCTACTTTAAAAAGCCAGACTGAATAGAAGATTCAGAATACAAAATATTCTATCTGTTGGTTTTAGTTTCAGTGGATGCATGGGAAGAAAGGATAAATGGAATTTTCCCTTATAAGCCTTGATAAAGGTTCAAAACTATTCAATATGTTAGCCACTAGCCATATGTGGCTACTTAAATTTAAAATACTTAAAATTCAATTATAAATTCAGTTCCTCATTCACATTAGCCATTATCTGAAGTGCTCAATTCTCACATGTGGCAGAAAGCAAACACTTTTACTATTGTAGAAAGTTCTCTTAGACAGCACTGGTGTATAGAACCCTGCAGCAGCACCTTCTGCTTTACTGGCCTCCATTCACGTCTTGCTTCCTAGAGACTGGTGGCAGAAAGAATATGTCAATGCAGTGCTCCTCCAGGGGTGGTAAAGCTGGAGACCAAAGCTCATCCACTGGGAGATCAAATGAACTGATTAATTCCAGCTCCAATTTGCATCTCCTCATTAGAGAACAATGTTCTATAGGTATTCGCCCAGGTATTTGCAACCATAAAGGAAGAAAGAAAAAAGGGATAATCAATTTTACTTAGTTCACAGTTTACTTAGCTCACTTAGTTCACATTTTTACTTAGTTCCACTTCCTCTCCTTTCCCCCATCCAGTCTATTCCCTTTATAAAACAATAAAATTACTAATGAGGAAGTCTAATTACCAATGGGGAGCAACAGCTAGGGCTGACGAAGTAGTTGTGTGGGAAACAAACTGGCCATGTGTCTCCCTGTGCCATACAACCTACTGTTACAGACAGGGAAAAGGATGAAGATGCAAGCTATTCCAATCAGGCTCAAAAACTCTGAAAATCCGAAGGGTCACTTCATTTCTTTTTCTCATCTAATTCAAAGGGGTGGTGGCCATTAGGACCTGACTTATACAAATTACAATTCCACAGTTATGAAATCACTAGTAAAGTCACCACAGACTACTGGAAAAGATTAGGATTACAACCCTTTTGCCAAATCTGGGTCAAGGAGTTGGAAAAACTTTGAAGTACTGGGGGATAAAAGAGATCAGAGAGTGCCTAGTTCAAAATATGACCTGCTCAGAGATGCCTCAAGCTAAATTTGATCACTGTTTGTTTCCTAACATTTCCAATGCAATCTCTTGCTAGAAAGATTAGATTATTAGATATCACAAATTCTGCAGGGCTTTTAAAGTAATTTTATTCTGAAATTTTGAAAACATTGAAATAATTTCAATAGTGTCTTACCTTAAAGATTAGTCTTTCAAAAATCGGTATTCTCTGAAGTATTAGAAGACCCCAAGGAGTTTCTAACTAATATTTATTATTTGCAAAACACAAATGTTTCGGGATTGAGTTGCCTTATGGTGAAGAGACCCAGAAAGGGTTGCCAAATTTAGCAAATAAAAATACGGGCAAATCTCTGAATTATTTCTTACAACTGTGGATGAATCTATAATTATCTCAAAATAAGAAAGTTTTATTAAAGAAAAACAGAACTCCCAATTAAATTTCAATTTCAGTTAAATAAGGAATATTGAGTATGCACCTCTAATATTTAACATGCATATAAGTATGCCCCATGTATATTTGGGACACACATATAAATTATTCACTGTTTATCTAAAATTCAATTTTAATTACATGTCCTATATTTTATCTGCCTACCCTAGACCCAGAAGTATTAGTCTGAATGGAATCTGGAAAGGCAAAGGGTGGAAGGCAACAAAATCCGAAATCATAAACAATATGGATAGAATAAATGTGCATCTTTACAATAAGTGAAGCCATGCCTATGTGAGCAAACCCTATGCCTTTCAATCTAATGCCAGCGGCAAAAGAATCTTGATGGAGGAATTTTTTCCACACTAGTTATGCTCAATTCTAGCTCTCACTTTTTGTTAATTTTATCTTGTTGACACAAATCCCAAATCCACGGACTTCTGCCTCCTCACTCCTTCCAATTCTGTCTTGCTATCAGAGTAAGGGATTCTGGAAATGCCTCCCAATTCTGCTCCTGCAGAAGGACTAGGCTTGGACCTCCTCCATTCCAGCTATGGCAGCCTCCTAGCCCTCAGCACATGGCTTAGCTGTTAACTATACACATGAGCCAAAATCGTGGCTACAGGTGCTCCTAAAAAATTGCCAGAAGCAGTTGAAGACTTCCAGCTGAGGTTTAACCAATAAGTAAACTTGTTTTCGTAAAGTAATTTGAAAAAACTAATTATCCAACCCTTTACAAACATCTTTGCCACTTCACAACTCACAATTCAAACAAATGTAATTCTGTATTAATACAAACTTAAGACACAAATATCCAAAAGATTAAAACTATAGAAGCAGATCTGTTAAATCTGCATTCCCCAATTCCTGGGCCACATAGCCACATACCAGTTTGATCCGTGGCCTGTTATGGACCAGGCCGCCGCCCCCCCACCCCGTAATAATTGTCTTCCATGAAACTGGAGGAGGGAGCACACAGCTGGAGGTGAGCTCTCAGGCTTCATCTGTATTTATAGCCACTCCCCATCACTCACATCACCACCTGAGCTCTGCCCCCTGCCCTCCATCAGTGGAAAAACTGTCTTCCATGAAACCAGTCCCTGGTACCAAAAAGGATGGGGACTGCCATGTTAAATAGAGTAGAGAAAAATATATTTATATAACCATAACAAATTCTTCAATACATCTGATAATAGGAAGCTATAAACCAGGGCAATCAAACCCCAATGTCTCTAAGGTGCCATACAGGTAATGCAAATTAGTTAAGTGAGCCAGTATAATAGGGAGAGAGGACTATGGTAAAATAGAGAATGCCTGCCACTTCAAAAGTGGTAAACTGTTTTGCTACTTAGCTTCATTAACTTAACTGTGGTAACCCATTTCACATTCGCACCACTTCTCAGAGCCTATACTCCTCCAGTGGAGTTAATACCACCCCATCTCAGGGATAAAGCAGTGGCCTAGGCATGAACCACACGTACATAACCTTTCACCCTCTACTACCTTCACCCGATTGTGACTGGTTTAATGACTAACCCAACTAGAGTTAATCAAATTCAATTAGACTTCTGATGGAAAAACTGTGGCCAGAACCCACACTATTTCACACTGCATCTCAACCTGAAGAAAGTAGCTGGGAGGTACTACCAGTCATCTTGTAACTACAAGGAGAAAGTCTAACAATTGAGTCAACTAAAAGGAAGGAGAGCTAGCAGACGGAACGCTAAGTCAGATGCCGACAGCATGTTGAAGGGTAAATCTACCCTGAACTTTTCAGTTATAGGACGTAATAAATTCACATCTTACTTAAGCTAATTTGGTTTGAGAATTCTGCCACTGCAACCAAATAAGTTCTGATACATGCATTTAAAGTTAATTCTTAAAAATAACACACTCAGACACACAGTGCTGAGTTTGTCTTACAGGCTGCCAGTATGCAACTATATGCAAATATAAAGTCTTGATTTTACTTAAAATCCTTTCAAAACATTTCCTTTGAAAAACAGTTTGCCTTAAGATTTAACATACCAACAAACACTAGCCTTCAAAACTACATTTGGCAAAAGGCCATGAAGCAACAAAGACCTTGGCTATCACTTACTATGTAATATATATATTACTTTTTTTCACAAGATAGCAGACTATGATGCCTTAGCCTTCTTAAAAAGAAACAAGCCCTAAGCACATGCAAACACATGCACAAACTGGCAAGTATTTCTGATATTAAACATATTAAGCCCCAAGTCAAAAGTTACTTAACACAATTACATTGTTGCTTAAGCTACAGCTAATTATGTAATTTTTTGGTGTACAAATGTGAGACTTAAAATATTAACATCATATTACCAAGTTTTACAACCAAAACTATTACACACACTGGTTTCAACTCTAACTTTAAAAACTGTAAGTTCCTCAAAGTTGTCGTAAGTCAATTTCAAACTCTATAATACAAAGGAAAGTGAAGGGAAAAGCACAGTATTGTGCTAAACTGATCAATTTCATTGTATTAGATTTTCCTTAACTCTCCACCTCAACCTCACGTACACATTCCTACACATACACATTTACACCTGATGCCATCAGAACATCTCAGGCAGTATGAAGAAGAGCATGATCATTGGAGTCAGACAGATCTGAGTCTGAATCTTGCTTCCATCATTTATTAGCATGACTTTAGTTATGTAATTTCTGAAGGACTTATTCTTCTCATTTCTAAAAAGATGATGGTAATATTTTCTTGGGCGAATGGGGAAATATGATAATATATGTAAATTACCTAGAATAGTACCTAGTACACTCCACAAGTAAGGCACTTGAAATTATATTCAAATGGGCATGCATAGCTGAAATTAAGTGATGCATGTCATAATTCATCACATAAGAAAAAAGCAAATGGCAATAAAAATGTCCAAGACTAGAAGACTTGGAAATTACAGTCTGGTTCTATTGAGTACCATGTGCAAATAAATAAATTTTGTTTTATGAAGTTTTATGATATTCAAATTTAGTGTTTGAAAACAGCAAACTGACTTATGACATTATAGTGAATAAAATCTCAATCCAAAAATCTGGAAACTACCACATATTTAAAGTTAATGTCAAATAAAGTCCATGGTGATTAGACTGTCAACTTTACATTTTGAGACAGTATCATCCCTCCTTGAAGTAAGTTCTTAGAAAGTAAGACACAAATAATTTGACTTAAAGTTATTTACAAAGTACTTCTACACATGTCCAGAGTGAGAATATCACATTTGCTCATTAGAGGTATATGAAACATGAGGATTGCTAACGGCAAGATTATCTGTAATGTGATAAAACAGTTACAAATACATTATTAGTTCATGTTTGCTTAAAAGCTGTTAATATAAAAAATTAAACTCATAACAAATGACATTTCAGCTTAGAACACCAATGAAAATATTTAAGTCTAATAACATAAACTCTTTACTAAAGAAACTCCCCCATCTAGGAATACTAATTAAGCCAAATAAATATACTTCCTGTCATAAAAGTGATGTTTAGGATATACTCTCCATTCTCAAAAGGAACAGGGAGACTCTCTTGAAACAAAAAGTGTGCATATACTACATAAGATATCAATAACAAAGACTCGTGGGCAGAGGATGTGTTTTAGAACAAAATCCTTTGGAAAGCAGCCTGCATTTTTGCACTGGGTGTTGAGTTTTCTTTCAGACTTTTCACATCTAATTACCTCTAGCCAAGAAAGGGTTGTTAATCTTCCTTTTACAAATTGGGGTGTGCCCCAGTTCTTGAAGTCTATGCACGATAACAAGAGGGAAGAGGGAAGAAAAGATAATCCAGGATAGGTGGAAGAACACAGGGTAAACATTGTAAATCTATGCTGCCCAATACAATAGCCACTGTGAAGCTTGAAAATAGATGAATAACTTACTTGTGGCTATTTTAAACCTTTAAAAAGTGGCTAGTCTGAACTATGTTTTAAGTATAAATATACACCAGATTTCAAAGATACAGTACAAAAAAAAGTAAAATACTTCTTTCATAATTTTTATATTACTTATATGTTAAAATTAGTAATTCTGGATATTTGAGTTAAAAATATTGAAATTAATTTCACTTAATTTTTAACATGGCTAGTAAAAATTGAAAATTACATATGTGGCTTGCATAATATTTTTATTGGAAAGCACTATTCAAAACCACAGCATCCAAATCTATTTAGAGGATTTTCTTCATCTGTAATCATTCCTAAGTTTGTCCTTAAAAAAAAAAAAGAGAGAGAGAGGTTTTGTGAATTGATAGGTGTCTGCCAGTTTAAACATTTTGTATTTCCTGTCATTTTTCCATACATTTTCATACAACTCTTTGGATGATTTACTAACAGCAGTGAGCAATATAAAATAAACATATTAATAAATAATGTATATTAAGCTTGAAAATACATGAAAAGACATAATATCGTTAATCATGTACTAGTGCTTTTATCACATAGACAACAAGTGATATTTAATGGATTAAAACAAATCCATCCCAACAGATGATTGGTAGACCAACCATAAAGTCAACCTAATCCCTAGAATTTTATTTGCCAGCAATTGCTAGGTGTGGAAGGCCATATGTATTTCCAGCTAATGCCAGCTGGGCTTCTATGACACTGTACTGTCTATTGCTTGTGATATTCAAGCCCCTGAATCTCCATATGCAACACCTGGAAAAGTACAACTTCTCTGCAAACTTCCATTTTAAAACACAAAGACATAGTCAAACACTTATTTTTTTTTTTAGTCACCAAATATTTAATAGTGAGGATAGCCTTGTCTTATTAAAGGATTAAAAAATAATAAAATTTTAGAATCCCCTCATCCATATTTGAAAACAGTGTATTAACAAAAAGGTGAATTGCATCCAGATGGTTCCTCCCCCCTTCCCTGCAAACATCCATTTGCTAGTTATCCGATTTCTTTAACCAGCACAACTCAAGTTACCTTCTAAATCCCTACTCCTCTTTCAATACCCTAAAAGATTTCCTATAGCCCTTACATGTCAGGATCTTTACGTTCAGTTTTAAGAGGACTCGTTAGGTCACTTCAAGCTTCTAATCTCCCTTATTTTTTTCTGACCTTTCTGCCTACTCCTTCCCTTGTGCTTGAGCAAACCTACTTATGTGGTGCTATATCAACCCACCCCTTCTCCAAATTGTCTCTTTGGTTAGATTTCCACGTCTTGTTCTCCCAACTATAGATTCAGTGACTTTATGTGAACCCTGTACATTCACAGTGAGGGGTGGAAAGGACTTCCAGGACTCAAGGCAAAACATAATTGTATGTTTCTTTTCCCCAGCCATTTAAGAAGCTCTTAAAATTCTACTTTCAAAATGCAAGCTCTCAACTTTTTGGAAGCTATGCTGGTATTTTTCCCACCTATCTTTCCTGAGTAAGTGACATATTTTACCTTGTTTCATTTCCTAACACTAATTTACATTAAATGTAATAATTCACGTTTATAAAACTGAAAGGAACTCTGTGGTCTCTAAAACCAAAAATTCTTAAGTGTTTTTCTGAAAAGTTGGTTCATAGCTTTCAATAGGTTTTGAAACAGTCCAAGGAGTGCAACCTCTCCAACGTTGTTTGTAATTTTTGCCTCTTTAAGAGCTTGCATGAATTCATATTCTTCATCCAATCATAGTGAATCTTGATATTTTTATTATTGATATGAGTTAACTCTTTATGGGTAATATATATTCTTTGTAATGATGATGCAAATATTTTTTCCTGTGTGTTTAAAGTTTTGTCCCTTTTCAAAGCACAGGGTTCTTATTTACATACTAGATTTCAATCATTTCCTTTGTGATTTTGCTTATGAATTCAAAACTTATTCTTCGAGGTCTAATCATGGCCACCACACACCACAACTCCAGAGGATGTCTTTCAAACTGTACTTACTCTGTGCTGTGCTGAATACAGAGTACAGTATGAATGGTACTCCCTGGAGTTGTATAATGTGAATGTTCTAGATCCAACCAATAATACATACACCCATTTTCCAAAGTTTTCCAATAGTGTGACTCTTAATAATATATGAGATTTTCATCCATTTGGAGCTTATATTGTAAAAGTTGTGATTAACAATTTTTTTAAATCAGTATTCATTTATCCCAATTTCACTTAATAAATAATCTTAACCCCATGTTTTGGAAAGCTACCTGAAACAGATATTTTTAAAGGGTGTTGTTTAATAATATACTGACTCTCAATCTGAACACCTAGTGAACAAAACTTTAAAACAATATATATCCATTCGCTATGTGCTAGAAACTGGGTTAAATGCTGAGAACAAAGTGCAAAAGGCAGCTGCCGAACACAAAGGTCTTAGTCTTACCAGAGAAACAGAACAATTGCCATACTCTATAATATTTTTTATTCTGTCTCACTGATCATTGCTATTGCGGGCCAGAACCACTTTTTAAAATATATCTTTGTATTACAATTGGTTCTCATACCTCATTCTTCAAAACTTTCTTTCATAAATGTACCTGTTTATTTTTCCATATAACAAATGTTATTTACATATAACATACACCAGGTATGTGATATCTTATACACCCAAGAACACATGAAATAGGATTATCATCCACATTTATGAGAGTGAGAGCAGATAAACAACTTCCTCAAGTTTTCACAGTTACTTAAGTGTGAAAGAGGGACTTGTACTAGTATCTGCCTAACTCCAAAGCCTTTTATCTCAGTCATGGATTTTCTGGATGTACAATAAGGATGGTTTTTTTTTTTGAGGGGGGGGTTTCAATGTGTCTTTGCCTTCCCAATATTTATTACTTTTCTTTTTCAAACTTTGCATCATAGTCATAGTCATCACATAACTATAATGGGGCATCCTGGCCTTTTTCCTCCCAAAATTTAAAAGAACTGTTCACAAGTATTTTCAATAAATAGAACACTCGTTTATTAAAGGGAAGTATATTTTGTTATTTTAAGAAAGAATTCTTTTCTGCTTCTACATTTAAATTGTGAGTGAGTTAAAATACGTCAAATGATGATCAAAATCACTAGTCATTACAGCAATGCAAATCAAAACCACAATGAGATGCCACTTCATATCCACCAGAATGGCTATGAAAAAAAAAACCCAGAAAGTAAGTATGGCAACAATGTGGAGAAATTGGAACCCTGGTACACTCACTGTAGAGTAAGTAAAATGGTGCAGCTTTTGTGAAAAGCAGTTCCGAGGTTTCTCACAAAGTCAGAGAAATTAACAGCAATCCCCCTCCTAGGAATATACCCCAAAGAACTGAAAACAGGTATTCAAACAAATGCTTTTACACAAATGTTCACAGCAACACTATTCACAGTAGCCAAAAGGTAGAAACAACCCAAATGTTCACAACTAATGAATTAATAAAATATGCCAAATGCTTTTTTCTGTATTGTGGTGTTTCTCGAAATGTTCAATTTTTCTTCTTTAGCCTATTGTTGCAGTTATGTCAGAGTACTAGCAACTGCCATTCTTTGCAGTCTTCTAACAAACCTCCTTTGTGGAGGAGTACTACTCTTATCGTAATTAATAAATTCTACTTTTTAAATAACTTTAACATTCTTGTTCATTGAGATTAGATAATTGTCATTTAGTTGTACTGGTATTATGCTTGGGGATTGGGTTCGCATTTGCCTCAAAACATGGTTAAGGTAGTTTTCCATCTTTTCTTATGCTCTAGAACAGAAAATAACATAGGAAATATCTACCACTTAGACATTTAAAACATTTTATCTGCAATTCTATAGAAAAAAGTATTTAATGAACATATAAAGTAAAAATTGAAAAAAATTGTTTTACAAATAATCAAACGATAGATAATCCATGTTTTTAAATTAATCACCTTCTGTTGATTATTGGAAGGGACTGCTGTTGAAGGTTTTTTGTTTTACTCCTTTTTGAATGAAAACACATACTAGTGAGATTTAGGGATATAGCTGTTGCTTTACGCTCACTCCATCTTCCCCCAAAGTTGTATCTTACTAAGTTCTGATTTACTCTATTTTCAGCTGTTGCACTAAAAACTTCATGCTCTCATAAAGTCGCTTTTTTTTTTTTTTTTTTTAAAAGAGACAGGGTCTTTCTCCGTCCCCCAGGCTGGAGTGCAGTGGCAGTTCAATCATACATAGCTCACTGCAACCTTGAACTCCTGGGCTCAACTGATCCTCCTGCCTCAGCCTGCTAAGTAGCTGGGACTACAGGCACATGCCACCATGCCTGGCTAATTTTTCTTATTATAGAGATGAGGTCTCATTATGTTGCCCAGGCTGGTCTTGAACTCCTGGCCTCAAGGGATCCTCTGACTTTGGCCTCCCAAAGTGCTGGACTACAGGTGTGAAACACTGCACCCAGCCTCTCATAAAGTCTTTAACTATACATGTGCACACATAGCCCTAATGTTCTAGTACAGACTCCTCCCCTACACACTACTACCAATAGTTTTTTGCATTATGACACAGGCAAAGTATAGGGCTATTTAGCTTAAGAAATGGCTAGCCATCAAAACCAGGTATGAAACATGATCTTAACTGTTTCTCTCTAGCTTCATAGAGGATAATGGTATTTATCTTCCCCTGCCCTTTCCCCACTCTCCCTATCCCAACTAAGACCATTTCTCCAAGAATGGTTAGAGGGCCACTACTACTTGAATCCTAAGACAAGCTTCCTAAAATGCATATTCTCAGGCCCGCTAACTCAGAATCTCTATTTTGGATAATTGTTGATTATAAGACTCTCTTGATTCACAAAGCCCAACCAGAATACTGCCCATTTATAGTGGCAGGGTAAGGGCAGCCCTATAATTTATCAAACAGGGGTATTTCTGAAAGTGAAAGGAAATGCTATTAATATTTACAACAAGACAACAGATGCAAATCAAGGTGTGCATGGTCAAAGCAGGGTTACTGTGGTGCTCTACACTTTTGAGAATCTGGCTAGTTTCACAACTACTTTTAACTAAGTTAATTAAAATTATTCTCATATTTAGTGCAAGGGCAGTATACTAAGAACTGAAAATACAAAGAAACATAAGATCTGTACCCAATCCTAGTGCCCACTTCAGTTGGGAAGAAAGGGCACATGACAAGAGGCAGTAAGTACCAGTGAATTAAATAATACGTAAGTCTCTCAAAAGAGAGATGTGCAGGAAAGGCTTCACAAGAAGATGTAGGATTTGAAATGGGCCTTAAATAATCACTACCATTTGGAGGATGAAAGCCATCCTAGGCAATGAGAAAAGGTAAACAAAGATGCAGAACCTAGAAAACTCAAGTTTTACCCAGGTGGTGGGAAAAACACCTCTTTTGCTAGAGCATAGGGCTTTTATACACAATGGAAAATAAAATAAAGCTAAAATAAAAATAAAGATAAGTTAAGAGACAGATGCAGAAAATTTTGACGGACAACCACTGAGATTTTGAAGGCATTCCATAAACAAAAAGCAGCTGAAATACAATGTGGCTTGAGTGCCTAGGGGAGATGAGAAGTGATAAAAGATACAAGAGTGAAAAAAGAACAGATATCACATACAGAAGGAAATACTAAATACTAAAGAAGAGCAATTAGGAGAAAGAGACATTTCAGATACATCAGAAAAGAAGCTGAAACTAAAGAGAAGATGGACACATAAAACAAAAAAGAATTAAAAATAAGTCATATGAAAAAAATATTGACAGCTAAGATTACCAAATGATTTTTCTGAAATAAACTGGAAGAGGAAAAGCCAGATTATAAAAAATGAAAGAAATACAAGACATAAAAGTGGAGAATATATATCTATATACATGGCTCAATAAAATAAAGATAAGTGGGAAGCCAGATAGTAGATAATAGTAAGAGAAAAAAATGACAGAATTAAATAGATTTTTAAAAAAAACTCTTAGAAAAAGAAAGAGGTTAATAATTGGGAAGAGATTAAAAATAAGAGAAAAGAACACGTGTAGTTTGAGACAATGGACTAACAGAAAAATCCTGTTAAGAACACAGGTTTTCCTGTAAATAAAATATAATTCACTAATAATGAAAAGACTAAAGGGATATACAAAGTCACATATTTGCAAGTGTGTGTGCACATGTATGTGTTAAGCTCATGCACAAAGTTCAAATTTACTATGAGATTTCAGAGTTGAAGGAGGTATAAAAAGTAAAATGCTGGAGGAAGAAAATACTTTTTACATATTAGACAATTTCATATGCAGTAAAAATCATACACATTTGGTCATAATAGATTTTACATAGGAAATATGACTATTACAAACTATTATACAGTACTTTAAACAATGCTATATAAAAATAGTTTATTACAGCATTATAATTTGCTATCACTGCAATGTGGAATCTAGACCAGTAACTTACAAGTGGAAGTGATAACCCCTTCCCTGCCAAGATATTTGATAATGGGGGGAGAAGTTGGTTCTTGGTGGCCACAACACAGGGAGAGGCCCTACTAGCATTTAGTCAGCAGAGTCCAAGGATGTTCAATGTATTCCAAGGCAAAGCACAAATCCAGCCCAACTAGTCTTCCTGTTAAAAAACACTAAGCAGAGGAAGGAGGTTGCCTCATACAGACAAGGTTAATTTTTAAATTCAATTATTGTGATAAATTAATTTGATTCTGATAAACGTTTGTCTTCTACCTTAATCTATTGCCTCTGTTTAATTCAAAATTTAAAACAGACCTATAGTTCTAATAAAGATATTTCAGTATTCTAATGCTAAGACTTAATTATCTGACAATTGACAAAGAAGTGGCCAGAAGAATGTCTTATGTTTAAAACAGCTTCAGTGAGTATTCAGTTTTCAAAATAATACCTAGAGCAATGGTTGAATGCATGCATTTCCATTATTTTACCACCAAACAGGTCCATGCAATTTTTATACATCTAAGGTTTCCTAAGGCAAAACAATTTAAGTTGAAGTTTATTTAAAATTAAGAAGTTATATAAGGATAATAATGGCACTATAATGAAGTACTGCAATGGTCTGAAATACAACACATATGAGTTAACAATGATTCTGAAAAGGATACTAGGAAACCAATTCGTTATTTTGAAAAAGAAGAAAAAACTGGTAAACAAGGGAAAAAATTAAGCATTTATCCTGCCTTTACAATGTAACTCACACGACTGGATGACGCTGCTAACATCACAAAAAGACCACCAGATTTTAGGTGTCTCTTGGTACAAAAGCACACCACCAGCAGTTTTGTAAAAAGCAATTTTGTTTAAAAAAAAAAAAAAATCCAGCCTGAATATGATCAAGCCTCAATCTAACTCCCAAATTTACAAGAAATATTGATGACAAAGAAAGATAGTAAACTATGCCATAGGAATCCAATAAGCAAAATACAGACTCTAAGAAACTGAGCCCAGTTTCTTCAATAAATAAATTGCAAAAATGAAAAAAAAAAAGAGAACCTTATAGAATAGAAAATATAAAAGACATATCAACCAATTACAATGTATCTACAGTTGACCCTTGAACAACACATGGGTTGGGGAGCCAACCTCCATGCAGTTGAAAATTCAAGTATAACTTCTTACTCCCCAAAAACTTAAGTACTAATAGCCTACTGTTAACCAGAAGCCTTACCAGTAACAAAAAGTCAATTAACAAATATTTTGTATATGTATTATATACTGTATTTTTACAATTAGCTAAAGAAAATGTTATTAAGAAAATAAGAAAAATACATTTACAGAACTATACCATATTTATTGATACTGTAAGTTTATGTCGTGTGTTTATAAGACGAATCGTTTGATATAGCAGGCAACTGCAGCTGCAGACCTCAATCTATGGTACACACCAAGAAATTCAACTTTTTCTTGTAATGTCATGACTTTTCTCTGCTTCTCAGGAGCAAGTGCAGCATCGCTAGTGGCACTTCCGTATGGGTCCCATGTTGTTATTCAAGGTTTAAGGTATTACACTAAACACGATAAAAAACATGCAAGAACCGTGAAAGATTACTTTTTATAGCAATACAAAATTTACTGGAGATGAACTGCTCATGCAGAGATGATTAGCGTCACACGTTTTAAGTAGATAACTCGCAATACTTGAGCTCACCACATCAACAACAGGAGGTGAGTACAAAATTACTACAGTAGTACAGTATGCCCTACAGTTAATTTTATGCAGTTATAATTTAATACTGAATCTTTGTTTGTTTACATTTCTCTCCACTGCGAATGGCACCATGTACAGTCTATAAATGTGTGTAAGTTTTAATAACTTTTAACTTTTTATAACAGACTTGTATTTTATGGTAGTAAATGATAAAATAGACTAGTATGTACATAATTTTATGCATTCATGACACACTTAACCTTTTCCTAATTTTTTTCAATACTTCTAGGCTTTATGGTTCATCTGCGAGTTTTTTGAAATTTTTGAAAATCTCCAAAAATTTTTCCAATACATTTATTGAAAAAAATCCATATGTAAGTGGACCCACGCATTTTAAACTCGTGTTGTTCAAGGATCAGCCACACTTTATTTAGATTCTCATTCAAATAAGTTTGGAGAAGGGGAGGACAACACCTATAAGACAATTGTAAATTTGAATAATGACTAATAATGGAAATACTGTAAAAATTTTTAGTGACATTAAGTTTAAAAATGTCTTTATCTTTTGAAAATGCATATGGAAATATCTGCATCTTTAAAAACACAGATTAAAATGTCCGATATTTGTTTTAATGTAGTATTGGAGAGTAAAATGGATGGGGGTACAAAGGAAACAAGATCTGCCATGAATTGGTAACTACTGAAACTGGATGAAGGCTACATGGACATTCATCATACTAGTCTGTTTACTTCTGTGTATGTTTCAAGTTCTCCACAATAAAAAATTAATGGAAAAAAAATTAAGAAACCTCAGTAGCAGAGAAAAATGATCATTTGCAACATGCTTATTTTAGGGCTTAAAAAAAAGAACACAATGAATATTTGGCAAAATCCTCTAATGGAAACGGAGAAATTAAGCATCTGGGAAGATAAAACAAACATGTCTTCTAAAATTTTAAAAAAGCACTGGTGTACTAGTTTGCATTCCCACCAACTATGGAAAGTTGTATGGAGATACCTCAAAGAACTAAAAGTAGACCTACCATTTGATCCAGCAATCCTAGGTATTTACCCAAAGGAAAAAAAGGCATTTTATAAAAAAGACACTCACACGTGAATGTTTATAGCAGCACAATTCACAATCACAAAGATGTGGAAACAACCCAAGTGCATCAATACATGAGTGGATTAATAAAATGTCATATATGTATACCATGGAGCACTACTCAGCCATAAAAAAAAAACAGTGATCTAGTATCTTTTACTGACAACCTGGATGGAACTGGAGACCACTCTTCTAAGTGAAGTATCACAAGAATGGAAAAACAAACACCACATGTACTCAGTACTAAATTGGAACAAATCGATCAACACTTATGTGCACATATGGAAGTAAAACTCAATGGACATCAAGCAGGTGGGGGCAGGGGGAGGAGGGGATGGGTAAATTCACACCTAACGGGTACAATGCACACTATCTGGGTGAAGGGCACACTTACAACTTTGACTCAAACTGTACAAAAGCAAATTATGTAACTGAAACATGTGTACCCCCATAATATTCTGAAATTTTAAAAAAAAGCACTGGTGTAAATACAAAATAAAGAAAAATTAAAGGCACACTAGTTAAAACTGCCACTGAATTCCACATAGATCTCTAAGTTGTGTTCAAAGTCTTCAAATGTCAGGTTTTTCCTCATTGTGATACCAGGTAAATTTAGTACAAGCATATATATCACAAATACAACAAATAACACCAATACCCTTAGAAACAAGTGTGAAGCAAGAATAAATCATAAAGCCGATGCCTTATGGTACCCTCTATATTTTGTTGTTACTGCTTAAATTGAGAAGACTACAGAAAGGAATAGGAAGCCATAAAAAATATGTAGCCACAATCTTCTGAGATCGATTCTCCTGGGGACCCTGAATAAATGGATTCTTGACCTACTAAAATTTAATGTGAAAAAATGATCCATTTGTAAAGGACCTGTAAGATTGTAAATGGCAAAACTAACTACATGTAACCAGAAAGGGAATGAACAGCGTTTATAAAAAGTGAGACACATGGATATAAAGGGAAGATCATCATGATGATTTATAAGTAAAGAAAAATAAAATAAAAAGATAACAAAATTCATGTTTCCCTAGGCCTTTCATTCAGACCAAAGGATGTGGAGTTATATTCCCCAAAGTAATTTCAGACTAGAGATGTCTTTATTTCTTCCCAGACAAGCTGGAAGTTAAACAGAATGACAAAGTATATTTGCTCTGGGACACTGAAGCAGCAAAGAAACTTTGTAATGGTATAACTGGTCCAAATCCCTCCAAAACAGGCAAACTAAACCTTGAACAATGAATGAGCACTGCAACATTGCAATTCCTTTCAAAGTTTTCTTTGTTGCAAACAACCATGAAATTAAAACAGTTATTATATACACCAAGGACCAAAGATAAGGGACTGGGATTTTTAAAAATTTAACGACCTTAGAAATTCTGACACTCACTTTGATATTACTCTATCACCACCCACTGACCATCACATCCAAGATGCGTGTAACAAACAAGCTTATGCCATTAACCTATACACCCTTATAAAACCAATGAAAAAGATAATCTAAAAGCTTTAGAATTTAACTTTAATACTGCATTTAGACAAGATACAAGGCACAGATTTGATTCATAAAACTCACTGGTTTCATAAAAACTATATAAACATGGCAGGTCACCCTGACAACACTAGGTCTGTTTTGCTAAGCAGACCAGCTCCTTTTCCAAAGAGTCTTATTAGAAAAAAGCAAATCCCATACTAATATCTGGGAATAATATTTGTATAAATTCACAAGTTTAGGAAAAAGTTTAAATAAACTATGAAACTATACATTAATAAAACAATACAAAATTAGGAGGGACCTAATATAAAGCCAAATTTCTGCAAAAAGTCAAATCTAGTACCAATATTAAAAGATAACACATGCACAGTTGCTGAGATATCAGCTTTTAAAAATCCCTTAAAATCCAATGTGACTGGAGCTTTTCCCCATAAAGCACAGGAATTCTTACCTGCAGAGAGATTTGTTTCCAACTTTAAGGCAATTCATAAACATGACTGCTTCACAATACACCAGAGAAAAAAGTAGAGGTAGATTTAAAAGTTATTCCTTTGTCCACAAGGCAGCCATACACAAAGAACTACAAGGCAGAAAAACAAAGATTGGCCTTTTCCATTATGATCACGTTCAATCCCTGACCTTCTTCCTTACAAGGAACTAGAGTAAGACAAGAGAGAGCTGGCCACTTGGGGAATGCTCCCTGAAAAGAAAATGCTTCTGAATGATAATTAAAAAAAGAAAAATGTAAGAAGGGCCTGGTACCCCCCAAGACAAAGAAAGAAACTCTCTTCTTTCCCCAACTCATCATCTGGACCCTACTTGCCAACAAGAACAGTTTTGGATCCTCTGAGAGATAAGCAAATGAAGGGATGTACTTACACTAAGCATGCAACTACAGACCTGTAGTCAACTCTGATTGTTTTTACTAGATTTCTCAAACAGCACTGTACAAAACAAAAATGCTTTCATGTCAAAAGTAAATCTAGATTTTTGCCCTGGATCTGTTATGTACGTACTACATATGTGACACTTGGCAAGTTTCTCAACAACTCTCACCTTCAGTTTTGAAATTTAAACAAGAATAATGATATTTACTTCATAGGGTTGTTTTGGGAATTAAACAAAATATTGTATTAATAGGTTACTGTACTGTGAAACCTAGTACTGCACCAGGCTGGTATTCAATTACTTCCTCTCTACTCTTTTGAAGTGAGAGTGAAAGTCACCTATTCGTGGAAGACCATGAGTGTGTAAGTATCTATCTATCTATCTATATATCTCCTTTGTGGCTGAGAAATTGGTATCTCACTGAATACCCATATACTCCCCCACACTTTTCAGTCACCTTGCAATTAGTCAAGACCCTGTGACTAGTTCATGACTTATTTCCAGACCAAAGCACTTAAAAGTTGCCACATGACCCTCCAGGTTTCTTGCCTGGACACATGTTCCAAATGGCAGACCTCCAAGACACAACCAGCACAAATTCAAGTCAACACACCAAAGAGCTATCCAGGAGAGTTCCTGGACCCACAGTGAACTTCATATGAATGAGAAATAAACCTTAATACGTTAAGCCACTAAGACTTCTAGGTTTGTTTGTAATCACAACACAGCTAGGAAAATTTAATGTCTCCTCTTATAGCCTAATTGCGCTTAAATGCTGCAAGACAAAATACATACATAAAAATGGCAAGTTTCGTGCTTAAGTATTAAAGAATATCTTCCTGTGTAATTTTTTACATCTAAAATGAATAGAATGATTAAAAGACAATATTTGAAAGCGAAGTGGAAAAGTAATCCAATATACACAGAACTTAAGAAAACTCTGATATTTACAGTTTCACCTTAGAGGAAAGAACACTAAAATCAAGAGCCTAAAATTTTTTTCTATTTAAGCATACAAGTTATAAAAAAAAAGAAACTGAAATCAACTAATAGGAAACAGGTAAAAAGGAAAGCAAAGCAATACTATAACAACACCCTTTCACCATGAATAGTAGCTGCAGTCGTTGTCATATAATAGAAGTAGTACAGTAGTGGCCCCTTATCCACAGTTCTGCTATCTGTGGTTTTAGTTATACACGGTCAACAGCTCTGAAAACATTAAACATAAAATTTCAGAAGTAAACAATCCAAAGTTTTAAACAGCACCCCGTTCTGAGTAGAATGGGATGATGAAACCTCACACCTGCTCCACCCTTGAATCATCTCTTCATCCAGCTTATCCAAGGTGTATGTGCTACCTGCCCTTAGTCACTTAGTAGTCATCCTGGCCATCAGACTCAGCTATTGATGATGATGCGTAGTGCTTGTGTTCAAGTAACCCTTATTTTACTTAACAATGGCTCCAAAGCCCAAGAACAGTGATGCTGGCAATCTGAGTACGCCAAAGAGAAGCCAAACATACGCCAAAGAGAAGTTGTTAACATCTCACTGTACCTAATTTATAAATTAAACTTCATCATAGACATGTACATATAGGAAAAAACAGTGTATGTAGAGCTCAGTACTATTCAGAGTTTCAGGCCTCTGCTGGGGGGTCTTGAGAAACATATCCCCCACGGATAAGGAGGGGACTACTGGATAGGGCCATAATTACTTATCCACAATTCTGGAATCCCAAAAGTGCTAAAAATCAAAGATTTTTTTATAAGGTTGGTGCAAAATAATTTGGTAGCAATACCAAATTTGGACTGACCTGAACCTATCTATAGTTTCTACTTATCCTTAGTATGAATGTTCATACATTTCTGGTATAAAAATAGTAATGTGTTTGATTAGGGCACGCTGCGGGGGTACTTCATAAAATACAACAAGTATATATTACCTTTTTAAAATCTGAAAATTTCATCATTCTGAAACACATCACCTGAAATAAAGGACTGTGGACTTGTGACAATAGAATAGAAGCAACCTCTGTATTATCTTAATGATGAAAATAAAACTCAAATGAAGAGCATGGCTTTCTAACCTGTGTGTAATTCAATCAATGTAAAACTGAATTTTGATGATTTTCCAGTGGTATTTCTCTGTGATATTACTTCAATATTCCTAGTAGAACATAACAGATACAACCAGCCTAAAGCTACATCATACAGGAGTATAATTAACTGGTAGAAGACCTAAAAGAAATAAAAATACTGCTGTAAACATTTCTGGCCTCAAAAGACCATAATTTAGCAGTTACTCAAGGTAGTCATTCCTGTGGTTTCATATAAAAAATAATACACATATATGTCAGATAATATAAAATATATGTAAACTATAGCATGGAAGTAGCAGGAGGTGGAGATAGGAGCTCTGAGAAACTTGTAGGTCAACGTATTAAGCAGGCATCACTAATAAGACAGGAAAAACGTCAAAAGCGAACTATCCGAAAAGTCAAGAGGCAAAATATAGGAACAAATTATCTATAGCACAGTTTCTCAACCTCATTACTACTAACATTTCGGTCCAGATAATTCTTTATTGTTGGGGGTTGTCCTACGCACTGTAAAGTATTTAACAGCATCCCTGAGTTCTACCCACTAAATGTCAGTGGTAGACCCTTTCTCCCCCAGTTATAAAAAGTGAAAATGTCTCCAGCCATTGACAATTGTGCTCTAGCCTGGGGGGGGTAAAAATTGCCCGAGCTGAGAACCAATGATCCAGAGACAAAAGAAAGATTAAGTTTAAGGATATTTCAGCTTGTAGATTCTTATAAAATGCCCAAATACATTAATACTTACCTGTCAAAAGCAGTATGGGAAGAAAAATTTACTTTCTACTTCTCTAGATCAACAAGTGGTTTTATTATATGCTTTTATCTTATATTTATAGGGAAGTGAATGAAAGATCAAGTTCTCCTTTCTCAATCTGAAAGCCCTTGCACTCTAAGCAAGACTTGTTGATTTTCCTGATAACTAAACATATCCATCTGCTGTTACAGCAACTCGTTCAAGAATGGAATAAAGTACCAATTAGTTACCTAAAGAAAGGAACACAATTTGCAGCATGTAGCTGCAAAGTAACCACATAACTTTCTCAAAAGCACAGTTTTTACCCACCTTCTAACATTATCTGCATTGAACTTAACAGACCCCTAATAAAAATGTGACCTTTATGATAGGAAGAATATTGTTTTTAATCAGTTGTTCCTTTGGAAAATGTTTTTAGTCACACAATAGTATTGAGTCCTTCTCCTGCACTGGCATATATGGAGGAAATTAGTTTTACTGTGATTATCAATTTACTTTTAAAAGCAAATAAAAATGGCTGCTAACTAACCTTTGGATAATCATATTAAATATCACAATTATGAAAAAAAGTAAAGAGTATATGGGATATTTATAAATTTTCTCCAATCCAAAGTCATTGTTTTGCTTGGAATTTCTATGTCAATTTGAGAGACTTCAACTTATTATTTTAACAGAGCTTCATATGCAAAGCATCATGCGAAGTAAGAGATACAAAAATGAATAAGAAAATCTCTCCCTTCAAGGAACGTTAACTCTTGCAGAAGGCAGACAAACAAGTAAATAATAATACAGCATTAACAAAGTACAGTATTACAGCTGTGCTGAAGCAACTATTGGCTAACTGAAAAATAAAACATCAATTCACTTTGATCATAAACCATTTAAAATTATCAGTAATATCTGAGTCCCCAGAAAATCCTCACGATTTTTGAGGTCTTTGACTGCCAAAATTAAATTAATAATAAAACTAACAATAAAAACTATCCATCCGTAGATGACCATGGTACAGTGGAATGAAAAATACCTAGTCAGAGTAGTTCTGTATTTTACCTATCTTATAAATCAAGCTTCCAGTTAAGATTTAATTTTTCTAAAAAGAGGTTCCAGGTTTTTTTTTTGAAGAGTTGAAAATAAAAGGACTAGATAATTAATGAGACACAATTTTGTTCTATATAATAGGGTACCTTCACATAGCACACACTAATCTAAGTAAAACAATAAAAATAATCAAATGTATAAATAAAAAACAAAAAGCAAACAATATCTATGGGAGGATTTAAAATCAAGTCGTGTATAAGCAGTCCACAAAGCTATGCAGATGTTATTTCAATTACCACCTGCCTTCATACACCAATTACAAAAAGCTTTCAAAATCTCTCCTTAGAGTACAGACAAGGAAGGAATGCTATGTTTAGGTAACTAGTAAATTATATCAATCCAGAATCTGAATTTTACAAATACTGATATAATCCCATTCTCAATAAAACCACAAATTCTTATAATGGGATATTTAAAAGGGGGAAAATAGAATCATCACTCCTATCTAAAAATTGTTTATACTGCTTATTATACTTTACTGGACAATCACAGCATTCTCTATTGAATTAACTATCATTGACTTTATGCATATTCCTTTAAAAGGGATACAGCATTTGTTCCTCTATGCCCAATGTTTGTAGGCTAATTTTCTTTTTTACTCAAGTTCCAAAGAACTTCTTTTACTAACATTAAAACACAAACTGCTTGACACGTACTCAATAAGGTGGCGAAATGATTAACACGAAATTATTTCTACAGCAAGATGTGGATGCACTGGAGAAAATGCCAGCAAGAGTGAGGGCATGCCGCTACACTGTCTCTCCCACTTTTGTCTTGCTGTGGCCACTTTACTGGCCCAATTTATACTGCTACAAAACTTTAAATATATTAATTCATTTACTCCTCACAGCAACCCTCTAAAGAGAAGTACCATTTTAATCCCCATTTGACAGCTGACAAAACTGAAGGACAGAAATATTTCATAACTTATCTAAAGTAACACAGCCAGTAAGCGGCAAAGCATGGACCTGAACCCAGACAGTCTTTGCTCCTATACTAGTACTTTTCAAACCTTAATATACATACAATTCACCTAAGAATCTTGTTAAATTCAGATTCTGACTCAGTACTTGTTTTAGGAGGAGGCAAGAGTCTGCATTTCTAACAATCTCACCTGTGATGCAAATGCTGCTGGTTTACAGATCCTAAGCAAAGTTGTAGTCTACCCTAGAAAATGATGGAAAGTGGTAGCAACCCTCAGAAGGAAGTAGAGTTCATCCTCAGACAATTAGGCTAATGAGCAAGTTCTGGTTTAGAACTTAACTGCTTCTTCTTTTATGATTTTTTTTTTTTAAAGAAGAAAGTTGGGAAAGTTTGGAAGTATTACAGTACCTGATTTCAGGTTTTGCCAGTCAACATATTATTAATACTATTAACTTGATACTGTAATACCTACCTTTTCCATATCCTTTTCCATATCCAAAAACTATTTACAAATAGCCCTGAATATTTACTTCAGAACAGCTTCAATCTGAACATATTAAAGAATATTTTAAGAGCGTATATTTGTACTTTTTCATATATAAAAAGAAATTAGGAGTCAAATTAGAAACCGAGTACCTTTCTAAACTTTTGCTGTTTGCACATGTTGTGACAATGAGAGGTCAAGGACACCTTTTGGGAAACAGATGGAACATAAATGTCTTAATAACACATCACTGAACAATTCTAGTCAATAATTTTCTCTAAAAACAGACATGGAAATGCCCATAATACAATTTCCCTTCACTCTCATGAGTGTATCAATTATTTATACCCTAATCTAAAAGATAGTATGTAAACAGTATAAATTAAAACCAATAAATATATATTATATCCCTATGCTTAACACACTTTGGCCATGACCCTGTAATACCCTAAAACCTGGAATACCATTAAATCACTGGAAATAACATCTTTATAAAACTTTTACACTATCAGGAAAAGAAATACCAATACTATCAAAATATATTAAAACACATAGTTTAAAGCCATTCCCTTAATTTAGCAATTAAATCTATCCTAAGATCACCTGGGTGTATATTAGACATAAATGTGTAGTAACTAAGGAGTTAAAACATAGGAAGGGATTTAAGAAAAATCTCCCTAGTCTGAGTAATTCTGGTTTTGCCAAGTTTTCTTGTATTGCATTCAACTTTTTCCTGAATGTACACAGATATACTTTACATTTCTTCCCTGAGGAAGAATTAAATCTGTCACGTACTTTGACAAGCTTGTAAAAATCACATTCAAAACCATAATGGAATTCTGATTAAATAACTACACATAAAAGTCAAATGCATTAGGTTTCATAGATCTCAGGCAATAGGAATTCACATATTCTAGAATTCATGAATATAGAATTTCATTTTTAATTACAGAATAAATTAATAAATTTAAACTGTACGATCACCATAAAGCTAAAATTCTCATTTATGTATCTGTGAATTAAAAGAACACAATACCTGAATCCATCACTGATCTGACATGAAGGCAAAAATACAACACAGATTCAAGCTTTTTATCTGTCAAAATCCTAAAATGCTCCCACTAAACACTCAGTATCCCAAATGCCCACTCAAGGACAAGAACTAGGCCTTCCTCCACCCAAAAGAATCTGAAGACATACAAGAGAATCTGGATATTTTACACGTAAGGCATATGGAAGAACACTGTCCCTAAATGAGAAGAAGCAACTTTTCCCAGTCCCCTACTAAGATTTATATTTTGTTTGCTTTTTCTTTAATTACTTACATAGCCACAAAGAAAATCATATATTAAAAGAACTTGAGAACTATAAGATGTCATTTGCAACAGCTGACAGTTACCATAGGTTGTGACAAGGGAAAACAGAGATGAGATATGTTATTGTTCACAAGCAAGCCCAGAATTTTGATATTTTGCTAGTCTAATCACTAAATGTAAAGCATCTTTTCAAAGACTTAAACGAAATCTGGCATATAAAGAGAAAAATATAAGACAAGAGAAACTTTCTGTCTCATAGAAAGATTCTACTCCCTCTAAAATAATCCTCAGTGACCTTGAGGAAACATTCCTGGGCTAAACACGTAAAGCAGATTTCTTCAGCAACTGCAACACTAGGCTATTGCTCTGAGGGCACTCAACACATGTCTATTGGGCTTGCTAGATTTATGCACGTACACTGGTTTGTGCCATTTGCAGAAAATCAACAGAAACCTTTAAAAATGTTTGACCTTACATGCAATTTAAAAACATTTAACAGTTTTGAATTGACAGGTCTTTACATCTTTCATAATGGGAAATATCAGAATACACTCTGCAAGTTAAGTGATTCTTCCAGAGAACAAATTTAACTTGACCTCCCTAAATGGCTACAGATTTGACACACCATTTAGAAGGCTGGAAGGAAATATGTTGATTTATTTGTTCTCTAAAGCAGTGCTGTTCAACAGAAATATGTCACATATGTAATTTTAAATTTTCTAATAACCACATTAAAATGGCAAAAAAGTAAAATTAATTTTAATAACATTTTTATAGCCAAATATATGCAAAATAGTATCATTTCAACATGTAATAAACATATAAAATAAAATCAATGAAGTATTTTACATTCTTTTTCTCATACTAAGTTTTCAAAATCCAATGTGTATTTCACACTCACAGCACATCTCATTTTGGACTAGCCACAACTGAAGTGGTCAACAGCCACATGTGGCTAGTGGCTACATTACTGGACAGCACAGCTCTTAAGTAATACTTTCAGATCTGACACACCACTATCTCCTTAAAATTAGTTTACATTCATGTTTCCTGTTTGAACTGAAATGGTTGTGATTACAAGTATAAGCAAAACCATTAACTCACTGGATAAATCAGGATCAGATCACCTTATCGGAGGATCCAGTTAACACTCACAATAAGAAGCAATTGGATTATACCCTATTACATCTCAAGTAGACTTCAGAAACGGGGTCTGATCACAAATGAACACAAATAGCAAAAATATAGGTTAGATACTAAAACATTTTCCTATCAAACTTTAAAACTGCCTTATTTCTAATAGCCACTCTCATTCTTGAGCACATCTTCCTGTGCAAATTATCTACAATATTGTTTGTTTCTAAGTTTGTCGAATTTTGTAAGCCATACAGTCACTGTTAAAAAAACAGAGCACTACATAAAATGAAATTAAAAACAAAAAAATTGGAGAAAAAATTATCAACCAGCTACTTTTAATGTATCTTATACCAACCAACAATCTTAAATTATTCTACCAGAGTTCCACTAAAATGAATTCTTCCCACAATTCTAATTCATTTACTGCTTTTCACACACATATTCAACTACCAAAGTTATTGAGAATTTTCCCAAGCAATTAGGACATTTGCTTAAAATGTAAATAACTGCAACAATGCATTCTCTAGAAAACAACTGAACCCATTAGCTTAGCACATAAAATCTGTCCTTAAAGCAAGTTACTGAATAAATCAAACAGAAACAACTATACTCTGGTTTACTGCATTTACATTTTGTAACACCACATTCAGCAATTTCTAAATTTGAAAGGTCAGTTCAGATTGCACACAAGCAGTAAATTTTAAGATTAACAAAATTTTAGAAGTTTCTGCAATATACTTCTGAATAAACACGCTCTACCAGAAATACAACATAAGAAAAATCAACACTATTCCTACTAATCTCAGTAAGAAGCACAAAAGTATATTAATAAATCCACAATGTATGATATATGCTAAAAAGTATTTTTCCTCCCAATTTTATTTAATTCACCTTAGACAATTTTTGTCTAACGCAGTTGCAAAGCTGTAAAGAAGCAAATGTAGCCTCTTCTGCTGCACACATATCCAGGAGCAATACATAAATCTCTTGATATTTTTCCATAATTTAAAATCAAAACAACAAAATTTATTTCTTACCTGCAGTTAGGAGGAGGATCAAGAGTTATTTCAGCTAGCTCCTTCTGAATTCTGTTAGTGAAATGAGAACAGACAAAAAGGATTTGAGGTAGTCTACAGAATAACCGGGGAATTACACTGCCCTCTACCACCATGCAGTTAAATGCAAGGCTGGCTTTGCCTTCAGTAATGCTAACATGGCTGCTTCCTCTTTGTTCTCAGAGGCATAACCCAAATCCCTTAACAGAAACTTTGCAGCTTTTTTTCTCACTTGCTACTGTAAATAAGTCAGTCATTTACACCTGATTTAAGAAATAGTCCTCCACTAGTACTCAGTAAAGGATATGAAATCTATTTTAAAACACTTTTTAGCAAAGAAATTCTCTTTTCAAGCTTATATGCAAATGAGACAAAAAGGGAGGAGGGAAAGCACTAGAATATTTGACAATGACTTCAGGTCACTTTTACTGAGGTAAAAATTAACAGGCTATCACAAGAGCACATTAATAGTTTTGACAGTATTTCACCTGTCCAAAAAAAGTTTAAAATTTACAAATATCTTTACTTCTAAAAAACTTCCAAAGACTATTTGGCATTCTTTTTTAACCATTTCTGATTTTCCCTGATCTTAGACGCAGCACTTAAATTTAATAAATTTTGGGAGAAAGAGGATAAAATATATAGCCCTGAGTCAAGGGGGTGGGGGAAACAGTTCTCTGATTTTATTCAAATTTAAGATGCTTTCAAAACTTAAGATATGTTTAACATGTTCCTCAAGAAGATTACAACAAATTAAGGATTTTAAATTATTTCAAAGACTGCTGTTATTCAATAAAATATTCTTGTTATTAATACTTGATTACTGATATGATAAAGGCAAAAATCCATAGAAAAATAAGAGTATTTTTGAATCACCACAGAATGCACTATTTGATCAGTTTCTGTATTTTCTTTTTCCTTTAATTGTAATAAGAATAATCAACAAAACGTCAATACTGGCTAATGCTAGAGATACATTGAGTTTGTGGATATTCCAGTACTACTACCACTGATGGAGTCCCACTGATGGAATCTTTTTTTCGCCATCACAGAAAATATAAATCAACAGGAAGCAACTGATCTTTCACTTATACTCCACAAAGTGTTTCTCCTGTTGTCAAGTACATCCAAAAGTTTTAGGGTGAAGAGGGACAATGAAAGTTTCCAATCACCAAGCGACGCCTAAAATTGTAAATGGCTACTTGTCAGGTTTTTTTGTCCTTACAAGAACACAGAGGGATAATCATAATTTTACTACAAAAAGTTATACCTGTGATGCATGATTTAAAGTCTTGTTTGTAAAACTAGAAGCAGACTTGGAGCACAATTTTAAATCTGCTTTCAAATATAGCTAAGGCCTTGAATTTACAAATTTCTAGCAAATGTGATCATTTCTGATCATTAAGTTTCATGAAGAGAGGCACTGCTAATGTCTAGAAGTGTCAATTTCATTAAAGAAAAGTATGACTCATAAAAGGAAACGTCCCCAATGTACCATCTAACTTGGGTTCACCAAATTTTCCTTGCCAACTCCTCACACAATCTGTCAGAATGCTAGTCTAATCTCCCAAGGACACTCTTATTGAAGTTACCAAAGTTCAGAATAAGTTTGCTTAAAAGCATAATTCTAGTGAGGTCGCTTATATTCCACTTAAAGAATGACAACTCATTCAAGTACAAATAAAATTGATCATGAAGTAAATATTTCTGAACTATTGCTACTGATGTAAAACCAACAAAAGTGTCCAACAAATGGAAGACAACCAGACAGTGTGCTCAATCCTTCTTTTACACATTACCTTTTAGCACTAGTGGATAATTTAGCAGTGGTTTTGCTAGAGAGTTTGGTGTTTTTCTTCTGTTGGGTGGCAGAAGGTTTTCTTTCTTCTTGTTCTTCAGGCTCTGGAGCGGCTGGGTCTCGCTGGTCCGCATCTGAACTGCCACTGCTGGTGCTGGGGCTCTCATCGTCTGACCTTTGCCTATCACTTGACATCTTGGTGAAGTTATCTCTTGGAAAACTTTTAAAGAGAATAGGGGATGGGAGGAGAAAATGTTAAATCTAAGAAATAAAACAACAGCATTTTCTTTTCTTAGCATTCACCTAAAATCCCATTTTAATGAAAAAGCTTCAAAAGTATTCACATTTATTGTACAACAACATTATAAGGGAGGTGATGTATCTCACAACGCCAGAGTTCAGGGATTTACCGAACTCAAGTTAGAAAACCCACTCACATTTTTTTCCATCTCTTGGACAATCTATCAATTGTCTACTTTCTCAGAAGGCATGAAACAGATTTGCCAAGGAACTTAGGCAACGAGCATTAATAACATATGACACACTGTAAATAACAGATCTCGCTGAAAAATGCTAAAAAGTCACTAATAACGTCTAAATATTTACACACTGACATTGGTCAAAGCTACCAAATTCCCTTTCCGAGAGGAAAACACACCCTGTTAATCGCCCATATGCTTATTTAAGGTGGCGATTTCTCCTCTGTGCACGTAAAGCCTTTAAACACAACACTTAGAAATTTAAAAATCAACTAACAAGCTGCTCTAGTTGTTTCCACGGCCAACAGCGAAGATTCATCCGGCCAAGACCGAGCTGCCACCCTGGGAAAAGCAGAATCCAAACTGCACCTTCTGCAAAGCTCCCAATGCCACCAAGGTTCCTCGCTCAATTTTTACATCACGGACCGACATTTTGTCCAAAATAACGAAAAAAAAAAAAAAAACCCAGAGGAAAAACAAACAAACAAAGCCCCAAGAAGTACAACAAATTTCTGCGCCCGCAGAGGCGAGCCGCGGCCGGCGGCCACGCAGCTCCGCGGCCCTTTGTGGGGAGGGCCGCGCGGGGGCCGCGGGCAGCGCTCGCCGCGCCGGGCGCCAAGTGATGCGAGCAGCCCGGCCGGCCCCGCCGCGGCTCGCGGACACCGGCGGCGCGGGCGCCCGGCGCGAACAAAGCTGCCCGCCCCCGCCCCCGCCCCCTCCCCCACCGCCGCCGCCCCGGCCGGCCCCCACGCGGCCCCCCGGCCTCGCCGCCTTACCTCGGCCGCCCGCCCGGCCCGCTCGCGCGCCGCTACGGTGTGGGGGAGGGAGAGAGAAAAAAACCCTTCCTTAAGGAAATGGAGGCAGCTGGGGGGGGGAAAGGGGGGGGAGGGTAAAAAAGAAGCCGAGGAGGCTCTGGCCGGGGAGTGTGGAACATTGAAAGTCGGAGGGGGTTGTGCAGTGCCGGGCTCCGGCCGGAGGGTGGCGCCGCCCAGCGCCTTCAGAAAAAAGGGTGGGGGGGGGAGCTCGGCTGGGCGAGGGCGCGAGCTCCCGGCGAGGCAGAGGGGACGCGGGAGACCCCCGCGCGCTGTGGCCTCCCGCCGCCGCCGCCGCCGCCGCCGCCGCCGCCCGGCTCGGCTCCTCCCGGCCGCGCAGTCAGCAAGTTCCGAGGCGAGCGCGGGGGGAGGGGCGGGCGCGGCGGCGGCGCGCGTGCTCGCTGCTTGCCTGGCGGAGGGGCGCGCGCGGCCGGCGGCCGGCGGGCGCGAGCTGTTCCCGCGCGCTCCCGCGCGCTCTCTCCGCGCCTCCCTTCACCCGGGGGGCGCACGCGTCCGCCCGCGCGCGGCCGGGACAAAGAGCGCGGCGGGGACCCGGCGGGCTGGCCCCTACCGCCCTTGGCCGCGGAGCGGGTGCCAGAGAAGGCGGGGGCGCGGGCGCCGTCTCGCGGGGCCGCCGTGCCGCGGGGTGGCTTCCGGCCTGGGCCAGGCTCTGGGGCGAGGCTGCCCACTGGGCTACCCACCTACCCAGGGCTGGCTACATCCCCTCCGCTGCGCAGGGGCCGCGGGGGGCCGGGGGAGCCCCGGGGCCCCAGTACCTAGGCAAGGGCCCTGGGCGCGCCGTTGGGAGTCCGCCACTGCCCTGGGATTAGGGGGTGTTGAGGAGGCCAGGCACGCAGGCGGGGGAGGCTGCCTCTTGCCCCTCATGGAGCTAGAGGAAGGGGCACTGAGGGAGGTAAAAGGAATTGGAGACTAGGGGACCAGTCTCTGCTTCTCTCTGGCTCGCAGCGTGCAACTGTCGCTGTCAAAGGGGACTATCCTTCGGATGGTTTAAAAGCTTAAAAATACAAAACAATTTTTTAAATGTCCCGCTCAGGATTTTAAAAAGTGTGGGAGAAGAGTTGAGCGGGAGAGGGCAAGGGCTAAAACTTGACACTTTCTTGTGGTACTATTCTGCTTTGCACGTGAGATCCCAGTTCTGGAAAGAGAAGCTCTAAGTGATGTTGGGTCACAATGTCCACCCAGAAAAGCTTTAGATAGGGATAATGAAGGTTAGTTTTGTTTGTCCTACCATTCTTTTTGCCCCAGGCACAAAGTAGCCAGAGTACAAAAACTTCCTGTTTGCAGCCCAGACCTTCTTCAGCTACTGAGAACTTGTTCCAGTGATGGACGCTTGAAGTACTTTGTGAATTCCTCTCCCACGAGTGTCCAGGGGCAGAGGTGTTGGGAGAATGTGGAGTTCACAGAGGGAGTGAGAAGGGCAGAGGTATAACAGACGAACCAGAGTCAAGGAACACAAGACTGAGTGAGCCAACATCCTTACTTTTCCTCCAAATAGAAAAGTTTTGGTAAAAGGGTTGCTCACAACTCTCAGTTATGTTTATGTAATTTTCCAAAGACACACTCATTCAGTGAACTTAGGGCTGTATGCTGCTAGGTGCTAGACACACAAACTTTGCTCTCTTAATTACCATGTGACTAAAGCCAGGTTGCTCTACTCTGTTAGGAGCTCCAGTGCAGACAGGGAACAGTTGATTGAAGTACACCAGGTTCATAAGGAGGAAAGATACTCTACTCGGAATGAACAGAGAGGATGGTCTGTGTGTGGAGGAGCATTTTGATTTGGCTGGATCCAAGGGTGCTTGTGGAAAGAATTTGTTAGTGACAAAATAAGCAGAAGGTTCCCCCAGCTTTCACTATGTGATGCTACAGCAAGCCAGCCAATTTGGAGTTTGAACTTTGCTTTGTTTGGAATGGGGAGCTGTAAATGGAAAGCTATATATTCAGAGTAGGTTCTTTTAGGATATTTAATATCACAGAAATAACCTGAAGGCCTAAAGGCCAATTGCTGATGGGATATGGGTGGGGCCAGGAGGTTGGGAGATAAAGATGTTTAGTTGTGTTTTGGTGGCATCTTCGATGGTATTGGGCTGAAAAGCAAGGGACCTAGATTCTAATCCTCATTCTACCAAGTTTATATGACTTCAGGCAAGTTACTTGTTTCAACTTAATTTTTCTCCTCTGTAAAAGGAGATTGTATCAAAGGTTCTAAGTCCTCTCCTGCTCAAAAATTCCATGATTCTTTGGTGAATTTGAAGTCATGGAGTTTCACTCAACAGAATATTTAGGAACTACTAAATGCTTGGGAAGATGGTTCAGTCCTGTTCTTACAAAGCTCAGTGTGTACTGGGGCAGCCAGAAATGTAAGGCTACAGAATGAGAAGTGCTGTATTAAAGGAGTAAACAGAATGAGAATAAAGCATTCTTAATCGTCAATTAATAATTAGTAATGGAATTCTTAAATCAGCTTGGAGTTGTGGAATATGGGGTGTAGGTCAAAAGAAGAAACACTGGGCTGGGCCTGGCGGGATTAATAGGGCCAGTGATAATAACATAGATAACATAGATAATGCTCTTGGCAATACCTGGAACTTAACAGGTGTTCAATAAATAATACTTACCATATTGTTGAAGTCACAATAAAGAGAATGAATGTCTCCATAAGGTTAGGGAGAGTAGTGGCCTGCCCCTACAATGTTGGGTGCCCAGCTGCCTTCGTTCAGCCTACTAAATGCATTGTTCAGATGATTCTTCTCAGCTCACAGCTCCCCTCCAGGGTAGTATGACATCACCTCCTTCACCAGAAGCAACTTGTAAGTTCTGAATTGCTTCCAAGGTGAAGTTCTTCTTCACAGGATACCCTGTTTTGTTACTATTTTCTCTCTCTTTTTTTTTTGCTATGTCTATTCTTGAAATTAGGGATCGTATTTTATAGACACTCTGGGGGCATGCAAATTGGTAATTTATATATGCAGTTATTCCATAAAATATATAATAAAAAATTTTTCCATAACGCTCCTCAAGATAGTACCACAAAGCATACCCCAGCTACCGCAAGAAGATTGTTCCCTCTCAGTCCCTTTATTTTTTTCCTGTTGGTCTGGGGTCCTGCCAGCCTCTCTCTCACAACCCTGAAAGGGGTAGAGGTAAAAAGAGAGATGCTGAATCCAATTGCAATAGGTATTACCACAATTACCTCCTTTCTCCTTTTCTACCCAATGTGACCAAAAGAGACCGGTCCTTATAGTAAGGGCAGACAAAGCAGGCCCCAGAATCCATTACACCTCCCTAGTTTGGGGGATGCTTTTTCCTGAGCCTTGCAATGGGTCTCAGTGTTATCTGTGTACATAAGTATATGTGTATATAACCAAGAATTATACAGGCTATATCACTGAGTTGTCTAATAGTTTCTGAATTGAGTGATTGCGTAAGCTAGGGTGAGACTGCAGATCTTAACTCACTCACCATGGCCAGCAGCCATCTTGTACATAATAGATGTACAATAAATACCTACTAATTTATTTTGTTGATTTTAGGGTGCTTTGTTTGTTTCCTTCCACTCAATAACTTCTCTCAATATCCCTTCATTTTACCTACTTTTTTCTGTTTCTGATGCTTTCCAGTTACGTATATCCTTCTGTCTTCTGGCTGTAAAATTTTCTCTTTCTACCCATAAAAACTGGATTAGTTTAATAGGAAGGTATTTCTTGTCCCAGCCTTAGTTTACAAAGCCATGCTTGCCAATGTTAGTCCCGGTGTCTCTGGACCCCCCAAAGTCCAATGCCCTACTTGCCATCTAGGTGTGCCTCCATTTTGTCATGTGTGGAAAACCTGCTGTGTGCCAGACCAGGGGCTGGACCCTGGAGATGGAAAGGTGCATAAGCCTTGGTTTAACTTCAAGGACTTCGGATAACTCAGTGATCATTTCCTGCTTTTCTCCTTTGAGATGATTCTAAGGAAGGGTACCTACCCAAAAAGGCTCATGTCTTTATAAAGGGCTCCTACGCATGAAACAAAAATGTGAGCACCTTAGTAGGGCAAAAGGCATGAACAGAAAAATTTATAGAGAAATATTTATTTAACATTATTAAAAAAATTCAGCCTTACTAGTTATCCGAAAAGGAATATTAAAATGAGATATCTATCAAAATAACAAAAACAATTTTTAGTTATTATAATCATTGCTGGCAAATTGGTTAAAAAAAATTTTCCCTTTGTCCATTTCTGGTGGCAGTGAAAGTTGGTACAACCCTTTTGAAAAGCAAAGTTGAAAGTTTTATCAAGAGCCTTAAATATGGTTATATTCTTTGACCAAATTTCTCCATTTCAAGAAATGTATCTTAAGGGTACATTCTAAATGTGGGAAAAATAACATTGAAAAATTGGAACTGTCCAACTATAGAAAAATGATTTACACACACTGATTCACCCACACAATGAAATTTGCGTTATTAAAATAAACTGTGAGGAGTAGGCAAAATACAAAACGAAATGTTAAATGTTGAATGAAAGAATTTTGTCATTACAAACAGAGTGCTAAAGGTATCCAAAGTAACTTAGATTTTGTGATGAATAACCTTTTTTATTACAAATAAATTTCTGAAAATACTAGTTATATAGGGGAAAAGTGTAGAATGAACTTCTTTAAAAAATGCTTTTGTTCTAGTTTTTAATTACTTTTAAATAAGGGAAAAGTTAAGCAGACTTAGATTTGAAATTAAATGTGTGAAAATTGAATAAGTTTTAAACTGAAAAGATGAGAGTCTACCTCAAACGCAGAAAAAAAGGCTTATGAAATTAATGATTGAGGTAACTAATTACCAATTTAGGAAAAGATCACTTAGAACCATGCCATATATCACACATCAATAAAATTACAGATGAATTCAAGAGTTAAGTTTTTTAAAAGTCACTCCTTTAAAAATTAGAATAATTTGAGTACTTAATATAGATAGAGAGGAGTTATAATATACCAGGCTAAAAAGCAGCAGAAAAAAATCACAGGAGAAAACACATATTTTATTAGGTACAAAAATTGAATCCTCAATATGCTTTCCTATACACATACACACACCAAGTTGTGTGTATGTTTTGTACTATGAAAAAGTATTAGTATATGTCATGTATAATATTGTATAGGATTATAAAAATATGAAAACATCACAGATAGTTAAACAACATGTTAGAGATTCAGGGTTATTAAACTGCATGTGAAAAAATATTGATCTTTGCCTTAAAAAATCTAAGATATATATATTAAAATGAGGTACTACATTCTTGCCCACAAAATTTGCAAGTCTAAAAACTGTGTAATGCCAAATACCTGTGAGAGTATTATGAGAAGGGCACTTTCCTATGTTGCTGGTGGCTTTGTAAATTGATATAACCTTTTTGGGAAGCAATTTGGCAATGTGTTTCAAGAATCATAAAAATGTTCATACCCTTTAACCTAGTAATTTTACTTCTGGGAATCTCTCCTAAGGAAATAATCCAAAATATGTTTTCAAATGCTATAAGCCTGACAATGTTTATCCCAGTGTAATTTATACTATAGAAAAATGGAAACCACTCAAACTGTCCAACATAAGGGCTGTGCTTTAGTAAATTATCGTTCATTCACTCAGTGGAATATGAAACATGAATATAAAATGGTGAGTATTATAACTAACATTTTTACTATCAGTTCCTTGTTGGTAAATCCCTTTCTGTGAGATCAGCTCATGTCCTGCTTGTTAAATAAAACTAACAAAAGATATCATCCACCATATTTTTAATTGATATTTTTACTTAACATTGTCACTTAAATTTTCCTGAGATGCTTTACAATATCTCATGTGTAAAATCAGGTTAAATGTATGCTTTCTGCTTTAGAAAACAAAATTGTATGCACAATGATTGAAAAATGTATAAAAGAGATTTGGATGAAATATGCAAACAATCATTTTGGATTAAGAAGCCTGATTACTTGTGATTCCGGCTACCTCTTCTATATTGCACAAATGGTCATGTAATTGGAAAAGACTCAATAAGGAACAATATGCTTTCATTTGGGACTGCAAGTAAAGTACTTTAATTTGACATGATAAACAACTTTATGTTCCAGTTGAATATCTTTACAACTAAAAAAGTAAAACAAAATATTTTTTAAATGGGGATGTTTCTATGTCAAGAGTAATTCTTTTGTTTGTTTGTTTTTTCAGGTCCATGTAGAGGCTCATAATTTATAAAAGATCTCAATGGTATGCCTAGTCAAATGTCAAAGTGTATATGTTTTTAACTTCTTTGGATTATAATATCCCAGAATAACTCAGCTAAAGTAAACATCACAGAGTGATGTGAGTGGGTTAAAAATGGTGATAAATAATTTTCAATAATATATACTCTGTGTGTGGTGGAGGTGAGGAGCCTACCCAACTTAGGCTCATAAAGTGGTGACCACTTAGTACTTGTAATCCAAGAAGAGGATGTTGAAGTACTAGACTTTTTCGAACAAGGAAATTGAGGATCAGAAACACTAAATGACTTCCCCAAAGTCTTAAAGATAGCTCTTGACAGAACTGTAGATAGAACTTTGGAATTCTGTGCCCATTCCACTACACTGTCATATCCACCAGGGCATACAGCCCAGTTTCCCAAGTCACCACCTCCTGTCGAGATTGTCAAAAGGATATAATCAGAAAGTTCTTATGTAATAGTCTTTTCTCACCTTGTTCATACGCGTGAAAGAGACCTTCTCGAATATGATAGCATAAAGTTGATAATCCAGTTATAATCATTGGTAACATTCTATATATTTTATATAACACTTATCATAGTTTGTAAGTAAATATTTATTTGTGTGATTATTTCTGTAACATATTCTCCCTACTAGAATGAGGGCAGGTCTTATCCTGTATCTATTTTTTGTGCCTAGGACAGTGCTTGGCATATAATATTTAGTAAATAATTTCTGAATAATGACCAAGTTACCTTCATTCACGCTCAAAGCCGATTGAAGGAAATATTATGGAATAACAACAACAACAAGAAAAATGATCTTTTCACACTGCCTAATGTATTTATGGAACCAATTTTTATGAAAGGTAGCATAAGTCGAGCATCCCAGAATCCAAAGGTATTTCGAGAAATTAAAGGACAGTAAGTTCATACATTTGAATAAATTATGGATGTTTGGTATATGACCCTGACTTCAAAGATAAATGTCAAGGAGAACAGTGACCACATTTTTTCACTAAACTACTAATAGAACCATGGTCAGAGAATGAATATTGGGCTATAGACTTACGTTCTTTTGTAAAAATACAGTAGGGCAGCAACAATTTTCTAACCTGTTTAATAAAATATCTGCATAGAAGAGATCAAGTTATATGTTCTATAAACCTAAATTCTGGCAATTAAGAATGAAGTCAAACAACTTCAATCAATCTCAGACTCATCGGCAGAGGAATTTAAAAGGACTGATGGAAAATAAAACTGTTACATTTTTGGTCAAACTTTCTCTACCTCTTAATCAAAACATTGTGGTCATTTACCCAGAAACCTGGTATCTTGTGTTCTAGTTCTGGTTATAATGTTTCAGCCTTCTAGATGCCAGTTTCTTCATCAGTAAAAAGAAAAGTCCAAATGTCCTTTACAATTCTGGAATCCCTATGATTTATGCTCGTTTAAATAAGTGATGTTGAACACACTGAATTAACTAACATGGTTTGTAGCCTTTTTTTCTCTTTTAACTCTAACAGTGCTTAAAGGCAAGACTTATGCCAGCAATGATTTAAGGCTATATTTATGCACATGAGTTGATTAACTGTTAAAATTCAATTTGGCTTTTAAAAATTTGAATGCCTTTCTTATGTAAAGGATACCATAACCAGCCACCTTCCATTCCCCTGTTACATTGGTTATATGAACATATGAATGTTCAAAACAGCTGTCAATTTAAATGGGAAAATATATATCAGCAATTCTAGTTGTTTGGTGTTTCATAAAGAAAACAATTAATGTCATTTTTCATTTTTAATAAGATTGTTTTGTCAGGTGAGATTTCTATTTCCTGGTCAGATTAATTCTAAATTTTTTTTTGTTGTCTCTAGAAAAATTTCTTTAAAAAAAGTTGTAACTTACCTTGTGGGCATTTCTGCTATATGCTAAAAAGCACAACAAAACTGAACTTAGGAAATACAATTACTTGCGTATCTGAGACTTTATTCATTTAAGAAACGTAACGAATGTCTTTTAAAGGACAAACCACAATGCTAGAGGATATGTGCCGAACAAGATATGATACCATCTCTGCTCTATAGGGTTTATAATCTAGCAGGATGATTTAAGAGGGAGGGCCGCAAGGTCGAAGAATAGGAGCTTCCTGCCTAAAAACAATGGCAGAATTCCTTTTGCCTATTCTTTATGTAATAAGCAGCCCTTTAGAATTGTGCTTTTGTTGCCCCCACATACGTTAAAGGGAGGCCAGAGGATGTGAAAGGCGTATTTATGTGTTTATTCAACAAATATTGAGTACCTATTCAACAAATGAAAAACTTGTATTTTTGAATGTAAGTAACATGTCCTTCAACACACATACACATGTGCACAATCATGCACACACACGGAGCAGCCTCTGAAGAAGTAGGCATTAGTTAAGTATATAGAAAACAAGCTTTATCTTAGGAGAATTATATGGTTAAAAAGCAGCAGTTGAATTATTTTGGGGTAGGTTATCCTTTTTTTTTTTAACGGAGACTAGAATTCAGAATTTAGCCTTTCAGCTGGGACACTTCAGATGTTGGGCTCTCCCACCCACTCCCTGCCAACATAATTGTGTCTGCAGTGCCTAGCATCCTGTTGGAGCTCAATAAATATTTGTTGAATAAATATAGCAAACACTTCTGTAGCACTTACTGTCTTTTATTTATTTATTTTTATTTCAAAATATTACAGGGGTACTACAAATGTTTTTGGTTACATGGATCACTTTTGTAATGCTTGAGTTATGGCTGTAAGTGTGCCCATCACCTAAATAGTGTTCATTGTACTCCTTAGGTAGGTTTTTGCCCATCCCTTCTTCTCCTTCCCCCCTGCTTGATTTCCACTGAGTTTTACTTCCCTCTGTGCATGTGTGTGCTTACTGGTTAGTTCCAATTTAATAGCAAGTACATGTGGTGTTTGTTTTTCCATTATTTAGATACTTCACTTAGAATAATAGTCTCCAGTTCCATAGAAATTGTTGCAAAAGGCATTAATTCATCCTTTTTTATGGCTAAGTAGTACTCCATGGTATACATATACCACTTTTTGTTAATCCATTCTAGATTTCAAACTATACTACAAGGTTATAGTAACCAAAACAGCATGGTATTGGCACAAAAATAGAGACATAGACCAATGGAACAGAACAGAGAACCCAGATATAAAACCATCCACACACAGCCAACTAATCTTTGACAAAGTGGACAACAATATACACCAGGGAAAAGAAGCTCTGTTTAATAAACATTGCTGGGAAAATTGAATAGCCACAAGCAGAAGATTGAAACAGGATCCATATCTCTCACCACTCACAAACATTAATTCAAGATGGATAAAAGACTTAAATGTAAAGCATGAAACCATAAGAATTCTGGAGGAAAATGTTGGAAAAACTCTTCTAGACGTCGGCCTAGGCAAAGAATTTATGAAAAAGACCCCAATGGCAATCACAGCAACAACAAAAATAAATTAATGAGACTTCATTAAATTAAAAAGCTTCTGTACACCTAAGGAAATAATCAACAGAGCAAATAGACAACCTACAGAATGGGAGAAAATATTTGCAAGCTATACATCTGATAAAAGGCTAATAACTAGAATCTACAAAGAACTCAAGCAAATCAGCAAGGCAAAAACAAACAACCCCATTAAAAATTGGGCAAAAGACATGAACAGAAGCTTTTCAAAAGAAGATAGACAAATGGCCCACAAACACATGAAAAAATGCTGAACGTCACTAATCATCAGGGAAATGCAAATTAAAACCACAATGAGATATCACCTTACCCCAGTCAGAATGGCTTTTATTAAAAAGTCCAAAAACAATACATGCTGGCATGGATGCTGAGAGAAAGTAATGATTATACACTATTGGTGGGATTGCAAATTAGTACAACCTCTATGGAAAACAGTAAGGAGATTCCTCAAAGAACTAAAAGTAGACCTACCATTTGATCCAGCAATCCCATTACTGGGTATTTACTCAAAGGGAAGGAAGTCATTTTATCAAAAAGCCACCTGCACTTGCATGTTTATTGTAGCACAATTCACAATTTCCAAGGTGTGGAATCAACCCAAGTGCCCATCAATTCATGAGTGGATTAAATTTCTTTTATGCTGTCTTTTGTATACATTGATTCATTTAATACTCACAATAACCCCAATGAGGCAGATACTGTTATTATATATTAATGTTACAAATGAGGAAACTGAAGCACAGAGAGATGAAGCGATGTGCCCAAGGTCACATGACTAGTAAATATTGGACACTGACCTCAGCACCCATGCTTTTGGTTGCCATGCTCTGCGATCTTTGAAGAAGTGAGGAGATGGGAGGGAGGAGGAACTAATAGCATCATTGGTCCCATAGTTGGCATGAAAGGATTGAGACCTCTGGGACAGGCTGGCGATGCTGGCAGCCAGTGAAGAGTATGGAAGTGCTGTGGTTTTGGATGTCCTCAGGGGGTTGGACAGTCTTTGGATAGCGGGATTGACAGCGACTGTCCAGTAATGAAAAAACATGTAAGAAAGCTCCTGTTAAAATCAGAAACAATTTGTAGTCCTTCTAAGCAATTTTTCTTTCACCAATCTCTCTGTACTTCATTCTTTCTTTATGCCATTCTCTTCCTTTGTCTCTTTTCTCTACTATCCCTTTTAGCCTGTTAAAATGTTGACCTAAATTTTAAATTATTATATTTATTAAATCAAATGTATATATCACCCAACTCTCTCTCTCCACATCCATTAAAAGAAAGCAACTGAAGTTATTATATTTCCGAATTATTCATTATTGGTGTGGAACATGCAGGTCAGTGACTCTCAACAGAAGGAAAATCCCCCCAAGTGGACTAACCCTTAAAAAGTAAGAGATTATGAAAAATAAATCATGGTACTCTGTGATTTCTATATTAGAAGATATGGCCAAGTCTTAAATACAAAACATTTCCTATTGAAATTTAACATTTTCTTTTAAATTTTAAAATTATCCCTAAAGTTAGATTTAGAAACATTTTCACATTGATTAGACTCTTCGCTTTATAATGGGAACAAGAAGTTCATGTGTGCCTAACGTAGGCTGAAGGACAGTTTATGGAATGCTGAAATTTCTGAGTTTCTGTAAAGAACACTAAAACACTGATAAGTTATATTTGTGAATTTAACTATGTGAGTATATAAAAATAATAGTGAGTCATTTAAAGGAATTGTCTGGGGAAAATTCCCAGCATTACCAGGCAATCTGTGCCTCCTGTGGTACAAAGTGTTTGCATTAATGACTTAATCTGAGTATACTTACTCTAATCAGTAAAACAGAGTGCAAATATCTACATATCTCTCTATATAAATATGTACATATACACATACATATACATATGTGTGTGTGTGTGTACAGATAGTCAATAAGCACTTGTTTGTTAAAGATACTACAGATGAGGATCAACATTGCAGCATTCACAACCACATAACTTGATAAACTCACATAACTTGGGTGCTACAAATATGCAATAAGTAAAAACCAGTATTAGGACTGTCATCAGAAGCATATGCACAGGCTCTATATTGCCTGAGCTAAGGAGCTACAAGGTGTTTCAGTGTGGTATGTGTGATGTAAAATCCAAACAAAAGGTATTCCATTTTAAAGAGATTGATTTGAAGTAAGAGAAGGTGATATGATATTCATGTCTTTATAGCTTCTTAAAACTGATTTACTGCACTGGCTTGTAGAAGTAACAGATGTTTATTTGAATGAATATTCATTCACTGACATCAAGTCCCAGTAGATGACACTTTCCTCTTAAGAGGTCATATTTTTCCTCTTACGGTGTGTTTGCTATTGCAGTTGCCAATTGTCTATTTAGAAGACATAACATTAAGGAGCTATGTAAAGTGGAGTATTGATGTATAATGATGTAGAATCTGAACTAGAGGTAAATGTGCTAATTAGAAACAGCAATAATGCCAGATAAAAACATCATAGTGACTTACCTTAACTTTCTTGACAGCATCATGATAGCTTCTCATCAACCAATCATGCATTTTCTTTTAAATTACCTTATTATTATACCACTTGATCTGTAAAAACATTTACTTAAGAAAGAACATTACCAAGAAGTGAGGTGACTTTAAATCACCATAGAAACCAAATAAAGAACTTCATTGCAAAGAAGCTTTAAAAATTATAAAATTCTGTATGAATAGAGATTATTCCTGTTTGGGGGCCTACCTGCATCTCTACCATTTGCTATACAAAATCTTGCTTTCTTCTATGTATGATTTTTGAGAAAACAGCAATATCAGAAGTACAGCCAGCCTGTTACAATTGTTTGTTTCATAAGTTCATGCATTGGGGCCAGTTTATCATACCTTAAGTTACTTTGGCTCTGTAAAGGATTATTTTGGCAGAAATTTTATTAGTGTGTCAAATTGTCTTTTATGAAACTTGGCAAGGGTTACTACCACCCAAGATGGCAAATTATAAATTTTAAACCTTATTACTATACACTCCTACTCCCCTCCCCCAAGACAGTTGTACTATTGGATTTTATGGTACTATGGTCCAAACGCAAATTTGTTGTAGAATTCCTAAAACCAATTAGATAATTTTAAGAACAGAGTTATAATGAGATAATGATCTGGTTATATTTTTTTGGTCCGTGAAATGCCTAGAGTATTTGGCAACATAAGTATGGTGTCACAAGAACAGATATAACATGTACACGGAAATCTGTAGCTAATTCAAAAGTATCACTGTTAAGCTATTTGAGTCAGCTTTCTTTCTCAAACTGACAGATGTGTTTTTTATTATCTAACTCCTTATATTAGTAGTTCTCAACTTTGGCTGCACATTAGAATCATCTGGGGATGATTGAGGAGCTTTTAAAAATGTTGTTGCACAGGCCATCCTCCAGATCAATTGAATCTTAAGCTCTGGGGTGAGACCTGGCCATTAGTATTTTTTTAAAAGCTCCCCCAGGTGATTCCAATGTATGGTCAAGGTTGCTTTAAACAACTTAGTGGTAGCTATGGTAAGAATCAGTGAGGTGGGAAAACAGTAAGAAAATAATGTCTGTTTGCTAAATTAAAGAGTGAACATTAGTGACTGTTCAAATTCCCATATGCCAATGATATGCAGAAAGAGATTATTACGTTCTTTTTTGGTAATTCATTTGAAAATCATAACTTCAGTTCCATCTATTGTATGACAGCGTAATTTTCCAGATTAGAGAAATGTGTATCTATTTATTAAGACTGAAATACACTAGTGATTAAGTGGCCCCTATGTTTTAATTTATAATAACTATTTTTAATTTGTGGAGTTCTTTTTCCAAAAAAGTGATTCTGGAAAAAAATATATATATATAGGTATAATGTACACAGTATTTTGTAGCCATGATGCAGAATGAATAATTTTCAAATGGTAATTGGAGGTGGCAGATGTCCTTGGGAAGATGATTTTAGCCATTTTCAGTTTAGGGGAAAAAAGATAAATCTGTACTTTGTGCTATTACTCCTCAAATTATGTTTATTTTCATAAAGTATGCTTTCCTGAGGTATCTTAGAATGATCCAGTAAGAAAAATGAATTACAGTACAGACAGAAAAATTCCCCCTAACTTTAGTGTAATTTCAGTAAGTTGGAAGCAGTGATTTATTTGCTTAGATATAATCAGTGTAAACTTTAGAAGACAGTATAGTCCAGGGGTTATTAATAGATTCAAACAAACTGGGGCTCAAAACCTAGCTCTGTCCCTCCTAGCATGTATCCTGGAGCAAATCACTTACCTAGTCCAGGGAGACAATTTTTTATCTATAAAAGGGGTATATTTATATCTTTTGTGTAAAGTTGTTAGTTGTGATTGATTAAATAGGGGAAATGTTGACAGAGCCCTTACCATAGTGCCTGGCACATAGTAAACCCTGTATAAACGGTAGCTATTTTTAATTATTCAAGCAGGTTTTTTGAAAACCTGTTCCCCACCCCTACCGAGAATATATGTCTATTTTTTATAACTGCCCACAGTAAACCTTTGTCATTCATTAGGGCTTTACATATTCTTAAATTTAGGAATACAGTGGTCACGAGAGTGTGAGTTTCTGCACAGGTGCACTCATGGCTGTGTGGGTTGAGTGCATAACCCACCAGGCTCATTCACTAACTGAGGAACCTTGTCCTGTGCACCAGATGGGAAACATGTGCAATACGTGTCTCAGCAAAGTTGAAATCACCTCCCATCACAGGCCAGCTCAGTTACTGCTGCAGAGAGGGAATCAAGAATCATCATATTCTAAGGATCTCCCTAATGTATATTTTCACTGATTCTAACATGGACATTTTAACATCTCTGAAATCAAAATATACCTTCCACTCAATGACGTCTTAAATCACTCTCAGCCAGGCAGCATTTGTGATGTAGTTGTCCTTGCCTGTGACTGCATGAACTTGGCCATAGCTCTTCATACTGTTGTGATGTATGATAAAAATATAAGCCCAAGTAAGTTTAGAAAAATTCTTTCAATAAATATAAAATAAAAATTTTGAGTAGTAAAAAATATTATTATAGTTCAATTGGTGGTGATTTTTCCTCCATAAGGGCACATAAAATAATAATATATCTTAGAATCAAATCTTTAATTTGATATAATAGTTTGTGCCATTGTTAAATTGACAACAATTTTTCTTAGAGGTTCATGAAATAATGATGTATTTTAGAATCAAATTTTCAATTTCTGAAGTATGGTAAAAGCACATATTAATTTTTAAGGTTAGTCATATTTACCAAACTATTGAATATGATTGTTAAAGAACTCACAATAATTAATATATTTAAGTGTATTTATATATTTATATATAAATGTATTGTGTATTTATATATTAAGCTAACAGCCATTTAATGTAATTAGACACCATGTTTACATGTGCTAAATATTAAGTGCTAAAGATTAGGTTTAGAAAGATGGTTAGAGCTAATAGTTATTGAGCACTTACACTATGTCAAGCACTATTCTCAGCCCTTTACATGTCCTGAGACTTGATCCTCATGCAGTGCTACAAAGTAACTAATATTATAACTATTATCATTTTATAGATTAGGAACCTGAGTCATAAGGAGGTTAAGAAATTGTCCATAGACACATGATAAGTGTGGAGCCAGCATGCAGACCCAGGTAGTCTGATTCCAGAGCCCCCGATCTCACTTACATGCTTTGGTGACAAATGACTCTCCCTGCCCTCAAGTAGCTAACAGTCTAGTGAGAAGAAATACAGATAAGTAAACAGTTAAGATATATTAAGGCAATTGTAATGGAGTTAGATACAGAGTACAATGAATGCATAGGATAAGGATCACCTAAGTTAGTTTTCCATAACATATTTGTGTGTAATTATGCAATTAATGCCTGTCTCATTACAGCCCAACCAGGTTCATTGTCCACTGCTCAAGAGGAAGCCAGTGCACTGAGACAGCAGGGGTTACAGCAGAGAAAGAGTTTAACATCACAGGCACCATGCGAGGAGATGCGAGAAATTTCTCAAATCCATCTCCCTGAGAATTTGGGAGAAAGGGTTTTTAAAGATAGTTTCTTGGGCAAAGGGCTAGGGAATTGGGTCTGCTGATTGGTGAAGGATGAATTCATAGGGTTGGGAAGCAGAGATTAGCTTCTCAGTCGGGAGATTTCCTGGGTAGGGGGGCCTCAAGGGTGTTGGATCCATTCCCATGCCTATCCATGGGTCCAGTTGGCATCAGTGGGTCCCCCCAGAATGTGGAGTCTGAAAAATACTTCAAAGACCAGTCTTAGGCTTTATAATAGGGATGTTATCTGTAGAAGCACTAGTGCCTAGCACTTAGTTGTTGCTTTCATTTTGCCTCAGGGACTAGGAAAGACTAAAAGAGAGGTAATGTTTGCATAGCTCCTCGATGATTATGCTGTATGGTTTTTGCAAAGCAGTTTGACAATATGCTTCAAAATCTTTACAATGTGCGTTTATGTTGTCTCAGCAATTCCAATGCTCATAATTCATCCGAAGGAAATAACAAAAATTAAAGCACATCAGCACTTCTGTCTTAGTTGCTATTTAGACTAGGTTTGTTAATGTGCACAGAATAATGTTCCCTCTTCCACCAATAGATTTCCATGTCCTACTCTCTGGAACCTATGAATATGTTAGGTTACATGGCAAAAGGAAATTAAGGTTGAAGTTGGAATTAAAGTAGATAATCAGCTGATCCTAAAATAGGGAGAATATCCTGTACTATCCATGTGGGCTTAATGTAATCACAAGGATTATTAAAAGTAGAAGAATGACGCAGAAGAGTAGAGTCAGATAAAGAGATACGGTGTGAGAAGGACTCAATAGTTGTTGCTGGCTTTGAAGGTGGAGGATGGGGTTAGAAGCCAAAGAATGCAGGAGGCATCTAGAAGCTAGAAAAAGCAAGAAGACAGTTTTCTACCCTAGAGCCTCCAGAAGAAGACCTTCCCCTTCCAGTGAGACCCACATCAGACTCCTGACCCACAGAAGAGTAAGATAATAAATACATCGTGGCTGTAAGATTGTGGTAATTTGCTACATCAGTAATAAGTACCTAATGCAGTTACTAAGGTAGAAAAATGTTTATGATTGATTGTCTGCATTAAGCAAATGGTTATCAAAATTGTAACTTTAATAGACCAATAAAAGTCTCCCAAAATGCTGGAGCCAGTTGCTAACTTTTGATGTTACTGCTTTATTCTAAACTCACTGCTTAAAATTATAACATCATAGTACCATACTATAACATAGTTTTATAAAGGAATGATAATATAAATACAATATGTAAGAACAAATAATTAAATAAATTTAATTTTGAGAAAGCTCATTACATTGTCTTTATTTTTCTCACTTCATCCAGGGACCAATTAAAAACATACCATACTGGCCCCATTCTGTGGTCAAGCATTTGGAAATCCCTATACTAGCTGCATTTTGTTGGTTTTAGTGTGTGAATGTTGGAGTCACCTAAAAAGAGGGAGCTTGCCATAACAACACCAAAATCCTCAGATTATAAATTCCTAGTACAGAATTCTCAAGGGTTTGGATAATTTTATCCAATGATAATTTTATCATTTCTTTGCTGCAAAGTTTTTGATTTCCCCCATCTTTTCGTGCTTTGTATCCAAAATATGTTGTTTAAGTTTCCTATGGCTGTTGTAGCAAATTGCCACACACTTTGTATCTTAAAACAACAAACACTTATTTGCTTACAGTTCTGCAGGTCAGAAGTCTGAAATCAGTTTCACTGGGCTGATGTCAAGGTGTTGGTAGACCTGTGATCTTTCCAGTGGCTCTAGGGGAGAATCTGTTTCCTTGTTTTTCCCAGCTTCTAGAGCTGTGGTCCTTGCATTTCTTGGCTCACAGCCCCTTCCTCCTTCTTCAAAGCCAGCAGCATAGCATCTTTACAGCTCTCTCTCTGCTGAGATGGTCACATGGCCTTCTCTTTTCTGTTGCTGACAAATCTCTCTCTGCCTTTCTCTTACAAGTATAGTCATGATAACATTTAGGGCCCACCCATATAATCTAGGATAACCCACCCATCTCAAGATCCTTAATTTAATCATGTCTCAAAGTTCTCTTCTGCCATGTAACATTCACAGGTTCCAGGGATTAGGACCTAGATGTCTTTGGGGGGTCATCATTCAGCCTACCACTTATGCTTAGTTTATATACATATTCCATAGCTGTTATATTTATTTTACATTTAAATGAGGAAATTTTCTTTGTAAGAATCCTGAGTTACCCATTAAAGTTGTTATATATTCTAGGATGTCTAGATCCTGAAAGGCCATGCCTATGACTACCCAAAAAAGGGGGTCACAAAACAAGCCATTTTGATTAATATTGATATAATAACCCATTTTTTCTATATAACGTCTTTTACAGAAAGGCCTCTTTTAGGTAGAAAAGTAAGAACTACTTGAGAATATTCCACATTAATTTTGGAACATTCTCCGCAAATCCTAGTGCAAAAATGGCACTCAGACTGCTAGAGCAGAACAGCCTACTGAGAATCTCTCGACAAATGTTCAGGTACCTCCCTTTTCAGCAGCTTATTCCTGAGATCAGCTGTTGCTGAGGCACATAAAAATGTAACTTAAGAGAGCTTTCAGGGCCTCTTCTTCCCTTCTACTAAATTGCTGTCGGACAACTGGAGGATAAGTTGTATTGTGTGGGGAAAAAAACACAACAAAACAAGTTGGCAAACCCAGTCCTGCAGTGGACACCAGCCGTCCTGTTGAGGCCATTGCTGCAAAGGGTCAGTAAACAGTATCTGAGTGACTCTGACCTACCAATGCCTAACTAACTGCTGAGGAAGAGCTTGGGTGCAGGGAAGATTTGTCTCTGCAAGTATCAGTTCTTACTAAATACGACAAACATCTACTTGTATGCCTAGAAAAGGAGAGATATTCTAAATCAGTGGTTTCAGATTTAGTTCCAGGCACTATGGAATTCATAGGTACCTCAAGGAGAGCCACCAGGGCAGAGGGAATAAACAGAACAGACCCAGCTCTGGGCTATTTACCCCCGATTGATCCAGAGCAAACTCACTTTAATCTGTTTTACTTATTGGCATTCTCTGTGAGTTTTTGTTTTTAAGAATGGTTCGACTACTTTTTTTTTTTTTAAGTAAAAAGCAATTTTAAAGGAACATAAATTATTTTAGCTCTTGGTTTTATAAACACACACACTCATGCATGTAGCGAAGGTATACTGGGAATACAGTGGTTAGGAATACAGGCTTTGGAATCAATAGACCTACATTAAAATTCTAGCTCTAAAATTTGAGTTGTGTAATACTGAGCCTGTTTATTTCAACTCTTAGTTACAGACTGATTCCTGCGTCTCTACAATGGGGATGATGATAACTGCCTGACTTCTCATAGAAGTTTTGTGAGAACTAAAAGAGATCTTACTGGTAAAAATTTGGTTCATTTAAATTCAGAAACAGGACAAGGTTACATACATCACAGCTTGTGTTCAATATTGAGTTGAAGATTATAGCAGCACAAGAAAAAGGAACACAAAGTGTAAGGATAAGAAAGGGAGCAATAACACTGTCATTATCACAGATAATTATCAACATCAAAATGCCAGGAAACTCTACAGAAGAGTGTGATAACTTAGCGATTGAGAGCACAGACTCCGGAGCCGCTTAGCTCAGGTTCAAATATTGACTCTGCCACTTACTCCCTGTTTGATGTTGGGCAAGTTTCTTAACTCCCTATGCCTCAGTTTTCACATATTTATTAATAAAATGAGCACAATAATAGTACCCATATCATCATAATTAGGTAGTTATGGAGATTGAGGTTATTTATGTAAATACTGGTACATAAACATCATATAAGGGTTCACCCTCATTATTAGTATTTCGGCTAAGTTATTAGTAAGAAAAGTCAACACCAAAATGAGTTGTGTTCCTATATATGAGCAAGAAATAATTTTTTAAAATTATTTAAAAAGAATTGACTTACAATTGCAATGAATATTACTCACAAATAAATTTAACAAAATATGTGCACAATATTTATGAAAAATATTAAACATTTTTAGAAGTAACAAATAAGATCTATATAAGTGAATTGGATTACTGTATTTATGGTTATATAGATTCAATAGTGTGAAAATGTCAATTCATCCCAAATCATCCTATAAATTCTTTGTGATTTCCAATTAAAATCCTGACTTTAGTCCTGGTGTGTAACTGGACAAGCCAACTCTAAAATATGTATGAAAAAGAAAAGGCCTTGGATGTAGCCAAGGCAATTTTGAAGATGGATGGGTTGAAAGGATGTGCTCTCCCAAATATCAAGATACAAGCTGTATTTAGGCAATGTGGTATCAGTGTAGGGATAGACAAATATGCCAGTTGGACATAAACAGAGCAAAGCATGAACAAGCTGTTCAGATTAGTGGGGAAAAGACAGACTTCAATAAATAGATTCATATCTCACTCAGTAAATAGGTGTAGGGCCCTGAGGACAACAGCCAAACAGACTCCTGTATTGCATAGTAGCACTTCCCAACTTTGGTATTTCTTACAAGAAAAAAGACTGGACTTTCTCTTGCCTCATACACAAAATTAGGCTCTAAGTGGATTAAAGACCTAAGAGTGAAAAACCAAAACTTTAAAATTTGTTGAAAAATATTTATGAACTCAGTTAAAATGAAAAACTTCTTTTATCAAATGATACCATAAAAATTGAATGGGTAACTTACAGCCAGATAGAAGATATTTGCAACACTTATAAAAAATGATTAGGATCAATACTATCTAGAACTCACTGAAATGAACAAGAAAATGACAAACAATAGAAAAATGGTCAAAAGTGATGAGCAGGTAATTCACAAAGGAGAAAACACAACTGGCTACTAAATAAATGAAAAAAATCTTAAATATCACTAATAATTATGTCCCATGTTACATAGCTGCAAAATGGACTATTAGCTCTGAAGCTTGTGTGCTTGTATACCTCACAAAACATTGTATAAAAAGACTCAACACACCACTAGAAAATGGTCTTAGAGGTACAATCTTGCTTATATTGCCCGTTTCACAGGGTGATTCGGAAGAGAGAATGAAATAATAGATGTGAAAACATTTTAGACTTAAAAGTGCTATGTAGGCTGGGCTCAGTGGCTCACGCCTGTAATCCTAGCACTCTGGGAGCCAAAGCGGGAGGATTGCTTGAGCTCAGGAATTAGAGAACAGCCCGAGCAAGAGTGAGACCCAGTCTCTACTAAAAATAGAAAAAATTAGCCAGGTGTGCTGGTAGGCAACTGTAGTCCCAGCTGCTTGGGAGTCTGAGGCAGGAGGTTTGCTTGAGCCCAGGAGTTTGAGGTTGCAGTGAGCTATGATGACGCCACTGCACTCTAGCCTGGGCAACAGAGCGAGATTCTGTCCTGGGGAAAAAAAAAAAGTGCTATGCAAGTCATTTATTACAATCTACATCATAACGGAAGTGAAATTAATTCTTGGCTCCAGTCTTAAGGGAGTGGGTTTTGTAGAAATTCGGAAATTACTAGACTCATCGCTGGCAGGAAGTTCCAGAGAAAGTGACCCTTAAAGTAAAACACCAGACTAGTCTTGTTCTGGTCAGGCATCTAGCCCTGTCTGCTGTTCATGGGACTTCCTATTTATTTATTTATCTGTCTATCTATCTATCTTATGGCCTGGACAATAGTTCAGGGACCACCTATTTTAAAATGAACTAGTCTTCAAAGAACTAGCTAAATTAACACCTGGAAATAATATTAGCAATAGACCAGATTTAAAAACGTTTTACTCCTATATAAAACTCCTATTTAATACTCTTATTTAGCTTTCTTGTGTAGGTTAAAATTTTTTTAATTACCTGTTTTTTAAATTATAAAAGTACTACATGCTCAGGATTAAAATGTTTAAATAGAATAAAGGGGTAAAGATAAACATAAATTATTGTCTGCCAACTCATTAGCTCACCCACGTTGAGTCCAAATAATTAAGAACATTTAATAACATTTTCATATTAAAAATAATGTAGTATTACAATAAAGAATAATAATCTGCATATTTATTTGAAATGGGAAAAGATCACATTTCTTAGCAATACCAAGCATGTAAGGTCCCAGAAGCAAATGGGTATCTTGAAAAATCCTAAAATTTTGTGCTTCCATGGCAGAGGGTGTATCTTCAGTTGCCTGACCTTATTATCTTGGTGTTTCCACATTTTTTTAAAAATCCCATGTTCCTACCTCAAACACAGAAAGGAAAGAAATCCCTCTTTTGTGGTCACATGAAAAACAGCAACATTAATCAGAAAATATCAGAATATTGATAATTCTATATCCCTAACTATCCCAGTTTTTCAGAAAGTTCTCACAGAACGAGCATTTACTACTACTAACTACTATTGCCACCACTACAGATACTCATAGTAATAAGAATAACATTTGGAGGAGCTACCAATTTTTAGTTGAGCACATACAATGTGTCACAGGCTTTTGTCTGCATTTTATTTTTTTCTCACTATACATATAAAGGCTTATCTCTATCTCACAGGGAAACAAACTGAGATGAAAGATTTTAAGTAAGTAACCTGTGGTCATACAGCAGGTGCCGAAGCCTACATTTGAAACCAGGCAGCTATCACAGCATTCAACTTTTAAACATTTACTTTTCAAACATTGAGCTTAACTGCCTCTCAGTCTTACCCACTTACCAAGTGGAACTTCTGAAAGCACATTATACCCCACTGGTAACAACTTTTGTGGTTTAATGAAAATTATTTGAAATTTTTAAACCCTGTACTGATGTAAAAAAAATAACAGATTGTCACAATACAGTTAATCAGTGTAGATGCTTTGACAATCTACCTCAGAAAGCACTCTACTTGGAATAATTGACAATCTGATGACCCTACACATTTCCAGGGTTTTAACTAACATCAGAGTGCTGATGAACCCCAAATCTTTAGCTCCAATGCCAGCTTCTCCTCCAAGTTCCACTCTGTCTATATAACTGCACTAGAACTTTTCAGAGGGAAAATCCCATACTTATCTAAAAAAAAAGTCTAAAATGAAAATCAATTCCCCTAACAATACTACTACACATAAATCCCCTTACTGTCTCATAGCACTCTGATTTTTCCCTTTATTCTTTTTTACTGCAATTTGTAATTTGATATTTATTTGCTCATGCATTTTTCTTCATTACTAAAGTGTTAGCACCAAGAGGACAGGGATCAAGTTTATTATGTTCACCCCAAATTGAAAGTTTTAAACTCTATTTTTTACTCTGTGCTTTAACACATGTCTTTCTTCTGCCTGGAATACTTTACTCATCCTTTCTTTCATTTGACTAAATCCTATTTATCCTTCAACGTCAGGCATGACTCCAAAGGAAGCTTTCTCTCATCCTCCCAAAGCTCTTCCTCTGCGCTAACTGTACCGAGGGCCAACTGCTATTTCTGTCAACTATTGCCTTCTATTGTAATTGTTATTCCACCCTATTAGACTTTAAGTTTCTGGAGGGCAGAATTAGTAATATAGGCAGTCCCTGGGTTACAGAGGAGATATTCCTGAGAACGTCTTTAGGTTGGATTTGTATGGAACTCGGATCCCTGGTATAATAGCACATATACAGTATTAATAATAATAATAACAACAACAACACTATAATGGCTCATTTGTGGTAATAATAATATAATGTAATATTGTTATAATAATAATACCCCTGTACTGTAGTAAGTTACAGAAACTATTGTGCTCTTTCTTTTAATTCAAACAAACAGAACCTAAAAACAAACTCACACAAAAAATTTAGACAGGGGACAGGAGAAATTTCAAAAAAGAATATTAAAGTTTAACACTCCCCTAATGTTGCATCAACGCTAGGCTAGTAGGAATGTTATGCTTATTTTGATCTTCTCACCAAATCAATAATAACCTTTTCATTTCAATAATTAATCCACTGCGCTGCTTAGTAGTAATTGATGCTTTCATTGGAGCACTGCCTTTCACATGTTCCATTATTCCCATTTTATTCTTTATAATTGTTCCGATAGTGGAGCGACTGAAGCCCAATGATTTCCCAACGAATGATGGCGTCTGCCCTTTCTCCGAATGCTTAATTATTTCTACTTTCATTTCCATTATAATCACCTTTCTCTTCACAGCAGGCTCACCTGGACTTCTAGTGGACTTTTGCTTCAGAGGCATGGTCATAAGGGTAAACACAAACTCACAAAATCAAACAAAAAAGTTAAGATGAAAGGGAAGCTGTGCGTAAGCAAACGTGTAACAATGAGACTGGCTAGCGGCTAGCGTAAAGATGCTGCGCCAGTGAACCCCTTACACCATGCAGGTTTCTTTACATGTGCAGAAGAAACTAGTTCCTGAATTAGTAATTTAATTATTTAATTATAAATTGTCCTTATGGGGAGCCTTGGGAGTCTGTCTGTAAGGACACTGTAAGTTGGGTCATCCATAACCCGGGGACTGCCTGTACTCCATTTGGTATCCCCACTGCCTAGTAAAATGCCTGGTCGTAATAGGGGCTCAACAGATGCTTTCTAAATATATTAATGAGAAACTGAATGAATGAAGGAGTGAATGAATCATATAATATATTCCAAACATACGGAAGTTCTTGACATTTTAAGATATATGCATCTAAGCATAGTGGCATGACTATTTTACCTAATAAATACTAAATTACTAAGGTTTTTAACTTTTTCTCATTTATTTTATTTACAGTATCAAGACTCTCACAAGATCTTTGAAATAAATTTATACACATCACACAGAAGACAATGAGGCATTGTAGTCTGCTAAGGTTGATTATGGAAACCTCCACTGAAAATAAGACATAATGATGTATTTCTTCACGGAAGGCCAAGCTTAACAGTTAACAGCCCCACTCCCTACCCCCAAAGTACGACTGGGCAAGTTTCAAGACAGAAAGAAAAGTGACATACTACATAGCAACCAATGTTGTAATACTTATTTATTACTGTGTAACAAATTACCCCAAAACTTAGTGGCTGGAAACAACAAATGTTTATTGTTTCTATGGGTCAGAAAACTGGGAGTGACTTAGCTGGATGATTCTGGCTCAAGGTCACTCATGAGTTTGTAGTCCAGCTGTTAGCCAGGGCTGTAGTGTCATCTGAAGAAGTATCCACTTTTAAGCTCAGTCATGAGGCTGTTGTCAAGCCTCAGAAGACCCACATCCAAGATCACTCCCGTGTTCCTTTTCACAGGACTGTTTACAATATGGTAGCTGGCTTTCCCAAGATCAATTCAGGAGAGCACTATTCAAGAAAGAACAAGAGAGGGTAAGCAGGAATACCCAAGACAGAAGCTTCAGTCTTTTTATAACTTAGTATCAAAAGGGATATAACATTACTTCTGTCATATTGTATTTGGTAGAAGTGAGCCCCTGAGGCCAGCATATACTTGAGAGGAAGTGATGTACAGGGTGTGAATATCAGAAGGTGAGGATCGGGGGGGTCCATCTTACGGGCTGCCTACTGAAAACATATTCTCTGTATTTCAGATGTAAACAGAACAACGTAGCAGAATATTACAGGTAAAATTGCACAGAAATTTAGGCAATTAAAACAAATAACAAAGAGGAAAGCCCTTAAAATAATGTTTAAACTCAATGTTTTAAATGAATTCATATTATGTAGAGGTGGTTTTTGAAACATTTTGTAAGCACAATCCATCTAATAGTTATTAAAATCATTATAGTTTATGCTTAATTCAGAATTATTGTCCGGTTAATTCCTTAGTTCTCAACATAATTCAGATTCCTCATCGTCAAAATATAACAAATGAAAATAATCATTTGCTATAGATATTGTCTACTCTGTTACCACTAACATCATTTGGCTTTTCTTCTTTAATAAAGGGGAAACAGTATTCTTTTAATTATTGAATTAACCATACTCTACTTATACACTAACATATGTCTCTAGGTGGTTCACTGTGATTCCTTAAAATAAGCCAACAGTTAACTTAATATTACCATTAGATTTAACCTTCTACTTCTGTTGTGTTTTAATGAATACATATTAATTTAGTTAGGAAGATAAGATTTTGTACTTTATAGCTTGAAAAACCAGCAAAAAATAGATTACTATCTGTGTCTGAATCACAGCAGAAATTTTCAATCTTGTTTAAAAACGATTTTGTGTTGTTATTATAGCTCCATTTTCTTCATTCATATTTAATAGCAGAAGTAGACCTATAGTAGGAAAGGTATGTATCCATTATTTCTTGTATCCTTTCTTAAAGTATGGGTTTCTACATTGAACACCCTTTAATATATATACATCTCAGGCCTAAATTTTCTAATCCTTTTTATGGAGGTCTATTTTTAGTTCTCCAAAACCCTGAGACCTTTGGGAAAAGGGTGTGGTGATGGGCAGAGAAGAATGCTGAAGATGAAGGATCTGTTCCAGGTCTCTCTCCTACCTTCTAGTACCTCCTTGGCTTGTGGCAGCATAACTCCAGCCTTCATATGGCATTCTCCCTCTGTGTGTGTGTGTGTGTGTCCAAATTTTCCCAGTTTAGAAGGGCACCAATCATACTGGATTAGCTGCCCACCCTAATCCAGTATGACCTCATCTTAATTAATTATATCTACAACTGTATTTCCATATATGGTCACATTCTGGGTAGGGGGAGAATAAGATTTTAACATATGAATTTTGGGGGGTTAGAATTCAACTCATACCAAAGCCCAAGGCATCTACTCGAGTCCATAGGCAGTGGTGAGCCACTAAGTGATGATTTTTTTGTTGCATTGTTTGTTGTTTGGTTTGTTTTAGTTTTGTTAGGAAACTTATGTGTTTCAACAGGTCTTTTTAAAAGATATGTCTACTTGTAGTGGTAATAATGATTGAAGGGGCCGTAACCTGGAGGCAGAGGCTATCATTTACTCTATGCCTGCCTTGTCAGACTATAAATTCCATGAAGGGGAGACACCAGGTGTCCTGTCATTGCCATAATGTAATGCCTTGTGCAGAGTAGGTGCTAAATACATAATTGTTGTATAAAAGAGATAATAAAAGCCTGTGGGAGCTATAGGAATGGAAAAGAAAGGACAGAGGACAGGTTCAGGAAATGTTATGATTTGGTGACTGGATATGACATGTAAGAAAAGAGAAATTGAAGATGGAACCACAGTTTCAAGCATGAGAGAAGGATAGAAACAAGGAAGCTAGAGGAGATAAGTTTGGAGCCCCGTTATTGGCACTTTTAACGTGAGATGGATGATACGACATTTAAGTAGAAACATCTACCAGTTAGTTAAAGAAAGGAAGGTAGACAGATCTTTGGTTGATGTGAGGGTCCCGTGTTGGTTCTAAGAAACTCTGAACAATCACTGTTGAGGGAGAGGGTGTTTTACTTTATTTGTTCTACATTTCTAATACTATATAGTCACATTTTTCATGTGTGTGTAAGTACTTCTTTTAATTTTTAAAACATTCACACTGAAGGCAGATAATTTGGACAATTAGAAATACAAAGAAGATCTGGTAAGCCAGGTACATGTAAGTAGAAATTAGCTTGCCTACAGTGAAAATATGTAAGTTGGTATAACACTTCTGGATGACCATTTGAAAATATGACATAAAACACTTTAAAAATAACAATATACCTCATATTGGATCATTTCTATGTCTTGGAATTTATTCAAAGGAATTGATCAGATATGTGTACAAGGTTTGCTTAGAAGAATGCAATCTCTTTATGCAGATATGAAAGCTGTATGGTTGAATTTCCTTTCAGTAATTTTTCTATTTTGGGTCTTATTGTACAAATAATTTTTTTAAAATTCAGGTCATACTATATATACCATTCCAAACTCTACTTTTATCACCCTATCTTTTATTTATTTATTCATTTTACCCAATTATGTTGTCTACAAGACCTTGTTTTTAACTTTATGTCCCAATAACGTAATAATTAAGTTCTTCCCATTTTAAGAATTTTATAATTATGCTATAATAAACATTTCTCTACATAAAGCTACTTTATCCAAAAGTGTTGATCAGATCTGAGCACAATGTTGAATTGCTATGCCTTTTAAAACTCTCGATATGTTACCAAATGGTCTTCCAAAAAGTTGAACCAATTTATACTCTCATTAGCAGGATACGACATTTTATAGTGTCACCAAATTCTGGCCAAGTTTAAAGCTATCTTTGATTAGATATTGGTAACTCACTAGGTCCAATCAGTGTCAAATGGCATTTGTCTGGGCTTTGAGAAAGGAAGAAGGAAAGGAGGTCACCATCACACACCTATCATTAGTGACATAAACTTTATGTTCTTAAACCCATGTAATAAGTATTTGAGTCTATTTACACTGGGTTAATTAATTGAATTGCATATACATACAGCCTAAATATAGAATCAACATCTGTCCTAGAAATGTCCTGTTAGCCTTGACTTTTTTTCCTTCAGAAAACTCTTCAGTTTTTGATTGAGGCATTATAGCACTCCTTGTGCTATATTGAGATATTAGCATCTCAGATGTTTATTTTGATCTCTACCTGATTTCCCTCCGCTCTCCACTGCACTGAGAGGAGAGGATTCAGCATTACCAACAGATGCTAAAAGGAAACTATTCTGAGAACAATTTTTTTCTAGAACCGGGATTCAGATTAAATAAGACAAAACTCAAGCATTATATGCAAGGGTTATTCTCCAATGAATTCTTACATACTATTTCATCATAGACATTTTTAAATTGGGAGTATAACTTAACGTATTGCATTTGCTACGTTAGAACTTATGAAAAGCCTCTTTGCAGACAGATGAGGATCCCGTTTTCTAGAATCAAGGTATATAATGTTGGGAAATTTGAAGAAATCCTCTCTACTGCTCTTGTAAAAATTATGTTCTGAATAGAAGAAAAAAATTAAGTCAAACAAAAACAGAGAAAGACAGAAGGGAAATTGAAGCTGGCCTTAGAAAAGAAGCAGAATCGGGAAGAGCATAAAGTAACTACTTCAAAGTGGCAGGTAACTCTGACAATAAAATTTAAGTTGAAAATTCCCTTATATTTGATTGCCTCATTTAAATTATAAAATTTTTAAATTATGCCCTTTCTCTCGCCTCAAATGCTACTAAAATTAATCTTATGTTCTTGAACAGCTTTTATGTGATCATCAATGAGGAGTAGATTTTTTGCATGGATGGAAAAATTTGGCTTAGAAATTTGATTAGTTATACATGTTTGGAAATAGGTTAGAAGTAATACATCAGTTTCTACTTAGACATGAGGTTGTGATTATACACATTTTTACAGTGAAATTTAAATATAAAATTTACTGAATGACATAATATGTTCAAACCCATAGCAGACTGGACTGTACTTTTACCATTTTAAGACTTTTTCATAAATGTTAAGAATTCATTGGTAGAGTTGATTCTAATTTTTGATGGAGTTTTAGATGACTATGTATGTCTTAGTGTTTTGGGGCTGCTATAATAAAGTATCACAGACTGGGTGGCTTATAAACAACAGACATTTATTTCTCATAGTTCTGGAGGCTGGAAGTCCAAGATGCTTGCATGGTCAGGCTCTGGTGAGGTCCTCTTCTGGGTTGCAGACTACCATCTTCTCCTTGTATCCTCACATGGTAGAAAGAGAGCCAGATAGCTCTCTGGCCTCTTCTTATAAAGGCACTAATCCCATTCATGAGAGCTCCACCCTCATGACCTAATTACCTCCAAATACTATCACATCAGGATTAGGTTTCAACATATGCATTCTAGGGGAACACAAACATTCCATCCATAGTAAGTATACACTGATTTTTACCCAACCAATATTTTATTTTTCCCTTTATCATTACTAATAAATTCTCATTTTGTTCAAAACAACAAAGTGCATCATTAAAAATACTGCTGCCTGGTATCTAGGGTACGTAATGTGACACAACTCTGTTAAAGAGGCAAGTGGAAGTCCACTGTGGATGTGTCGAACATTTTAGCTCTCCTAAGACAGGTGACTACTCCTTCTGTCTTATTCTTTCCTGAAACTTAGTTGTGAAGTGTATGGGTGAGGAACCAACTTATGACCATGAGGCTACAAGCATGAGGGTGGCTAGGGTGGTGGAAGACAAAAATGAAAGAAGCCTGGATCCCTGATGATGTTACTGTGCAGTTGCCCAAGCCCTGGACTGCTCACATCTAGTCTTTTTTTTTTTTATGACATAATAAAAACCTTCTGTTTAAGCCATGATGGTGGGATTTTCTGTTATTCGTAGTAATACACATTCCTAACTCACACAGTAACTAATTCTCTTAGAAATTCTCTGTCCTTTGACTGCTCTGGTGAACAGTGCTAAGTATTCATGAGAGAGTGTGCTTTATTTAAAGTAGTGAAATACTTCCATGCAATTTGTAAATAGTCAGTTCCCCAAGCCTTCCAAGTGCCGGATCTTCACTCCAGTGGTCCTAGTTACTCCTTCAAGGCCCACCGGACTTCCCACAATCCAGCAAGGGATGAGTCAATGTCAGGCACAGCAAGGGGCCTCCAAAACCTTGCTCCAGCTGGGCCCTGCAGACTTCCAGATAGGTCTTGCCATGCCTCAAGGTTGTTTAATATTTTGAATGACATTTCTGGTAAAACAACATTTATTCATAAGGACAGCATCAATAATATTTTATATATGTTAAATTGTAATAACATATACTTTATATTTAATGTCCATTTACTTCCTTTTATTGTAGAAAACTTTCAGAATTTTCCTTTCTTTGAGTTTTAACCAGATACCCATGAATTCATTTTTTCTTTACGGCACACAATCTAAAAAAACAAGGGTCTTTTTGTCCAGTTGTGGATCCATCAATGCTTTTCTGTTTCCCTGTGTCCAGGGTTGTTTAATACTATGCTCCAGTGACCTACATCTTAGTCAAGCCTCCTCACTTCCTCTGTTTCACCTTCTCACTGTCTTAACCAAGGTACAGAGAAAAACTTGGATGCTTGAACTGGAAAAACCTTGAGTCATCTGTATTTAATATACTTATCATCATAAAGCAGGTATTTATTACTCTCTTTCCAAATTCTCAGTTTTATAAGGCCTCAGCTCTTTCTATGAAAACTTCAAGCCAAAGAACATGTATTTGGCTTCCTTCCTTTCTCCTTCCAGATGTTACAAGAAGTCAATCTTAAGGCCTGCATTTGCTTTTCTTCCTGATCTTCTTTTTAAATTTTGCATGCCTTTTTGGAAAAGAAAAAGAAGTCTTCTTTTTACTTCTTTACCTCTATTTTATGTCTGGTCTCTATTTTCAACTCCCAAATCCTACTTTTCCTAATTAGACAAATGGAAAGAGCTCACTGCTCTCTTATATTAGAACTCAAATTCTCACAATCACTGAATATATATATAAAAAAGAATATATATATAAAAAATATATATATGTAGAAGGGAATTTTATGGTTAGACAGTGTTAGGAAGAGTTTACTAAATTCAGTGAGCTTTTCTGTTAGATAACATATTTTAAAAATTATTATAAATTATACTATATGTGTTAAACAATAGATTTTTTTTAAAAGGATAAAATCATGACTCTCATACAAATATAAAATGAACACATGCAAAGATTTTATGTAACTCATTAATTAATTAGGGAACTAGTAGATGTTGTAACCAGTTCAATAGACAACTTACAGGCCAATGAGGAATGCTGAAATGAATGTATAAATAGATGGAAAATTGACCCAAAAAAGGTCATTGTCTATAGGGAAATAATCACTTGCATTCCACCAGACACAATGTGCATTTCTATGGACAGGAGTTATTACTATGAGTTTTCTACAAGTTAATTTATGTCTCTAAAAAGTTGTAAAATAGCCAAAGACAAATGAAGGCGATCACTGGATGTATGAACTAGCCAGGACACATCATAGCTTCAAAGCCTTTCATAATTTTTCCTTACGTATGTGACCTGGTGAAGTATAACCAAAAGGTAGTGCTCTTTCTTGGTTTCCACAGTGGAAACTAGCTTAATGGCCTTTCCCAGGAGGAAAAGATAAAAATGAGAGTGGGGGAGAGTTGAGAGGAAGGACAATTTTAAAGGGCAAGACTAGGAAATTGAGTAAGACTGAGGCAAATTGTCCTTTTCCACCCCACTTGGGGTAGTGTTAAGAGCTTGGGCCTTAGAGCCACAACACATGGTTCAAATTCCATTTCTGCCATTTACCACGTGTGTCACCTGTTGGACAAGTTACTTAGTCTTTTGAAGCCTCAGTTTCTTTATCTACATAATGGAATTACTAGTAGTACCTAATTGATAAATTTATTGAGATGAGATGACCTAAGTAAAATGCTTAGCATAATAATAACTGGCTTGGCAAAGTGCCAAATAAATGTTAGTTGTCATTGTTAATATTTTTGTCAATATTATAATTGTCTTTTAAGTAAAATTGATATGTTCAAGCTAAATCAGCTCAGAAGTATATAATAATATCAAATTAATTTTTTAAATTGCTTTATTGAGGCATCATTGACATTTAATAAACTGGATATATTTAAAGTGTACCACTTGGTAAGTTTTGATGTAAATGTACTGTGAAACCATCACCATAACGAAGATACCCATCACCCCCAAAAATTCCCTCAGGACTCTTTATAATCTCTCCTTCCCATCCTTTTCTGTTTCCTATACCCACCCCAGACAACTACTTATCTACTTTTGTCTCTATAGTTTGCATTTTCTAGAATGTTTATTAATGGAATCATACAGTATGTATTATTTTTGTTTAATTTCTTTCACTCAGCATAATTATTTTGAGATTCATCCATGCTGTAGTGTGCATTAATAGTTCATTCCTTTTTATTGCTATGTAGCATTTCATTGTATGTCTATACCACAGATTTTTTTTTTTTACCCATTTAGCTATTGATGGACATTTGGATTGTGTCCCAATTTGGGCTGTTAGAAGTAAAGCTCTCATAAACATTCATGCACAAGCATTTGTTTAGATGAATGCATTACTTTCATTTGTGTAAATACCTAAGGATGGAATGGGTGAATCATAAGCATATACTACTGTACTTAGAATATACTGTCATAGTGCTTAGTACATTTACTCGACATGTATTAAAGTAAAAAGACAGCCAACAAAATCAACAATTGGGACATAAATTCACCCCAGATGAAATCAGTTTTATGGCACAATATGACAAAGACTTTAAGTTTGTTCTTTCAAAGAAAAAAATGAAAGAATGTTATTCATTACAAAGAACAGGATGGTATGAAACAAAATATACATAAATATATGAATATGAAAGAGAATCTGAAATATTGGAAATGAAAAACTATACTTGCAATTCAAAATACAGAAGATGAATGAACTCTAGCCAGGTATGGTACATTGCAAAGAATGACCGTACATTCTTTGTAGTTCCTTCTATCAAAAGGTGGTGACTACTCTACTTCTTAAATCTGGGCTAGGCGATATGACTTGTTCTAGTCAATGGATTACTAGCAAAGGTGATGAAAGTGGACACTTCTAAAGCACATGAGCATTGGGTCTTATAAGTTCTTGCTGCTGGGAACACTGAAACCATCGTGAAAAAGAGCATGGGTTGGCCTCCTGAGTGGTGAGAGATCACATGGAGTCAACATGCAGCCATCTCAGCCATCTCGACAGCTCAGTGAAGCCCAGATCCCAGCTGACCACCAGGTGAACGTAGTTGCATGAGCAAGTCCAGGCAAGACTAGCCAACCCATAAAATCATAGGAATTAAGTTGCTCTCATTTCAAACCACTACATTTTGAAGGGTTTGTTAGGCAACAATAGGAAATTGAGACACTGGCATAGTTTAAAAGAGGATTAGTGAATGAGAAGATAGTCTGAAGAATTCACCCAAAACACAGCAGAGACAAGAGAGATTAAAATATGAAAAGGCAATTAAGACATAAGGAAGATAGATTTGGAGATTCTAATGTATTTCTAACAGAAGTTCCAGAGGAAGAGAAGGGAGGGAATAGTGGAAAAGTAATACCTGAAGCAATGATAATTTGGAATTTTCCAGAACTGAAGAAAGTCACGAATAGTTTTAGCTTCAAAACTATTAAGGGACATTTTATGAGTTTAATGATATAATCTATACATAAACTAAACTTTACTGTTCTTATAAGATATTTGCATATTGGCATAACAATGTGAATTCTGCTCAAATTAAACTGAAAGAAGACAGTTTCTCTTTTTGAAATCCAAGTTTTTAAAAATGTGACAAATGACCAGGATGGTGGTGGAGAAAGTCTCCCTGTGGCAGGGGTCAGCCTCTTGAACATGCTTTGTTTTTGTCTGTCAATATTCCTTTCCTTTTAGGAATTCCCACAAACCACACAGTTTTGATGGTCTTTACATAACAAATCCTCAATCTCCACTCCAGCATCTCAGGGGAGGACATATGAACCAAGATACTCCAAACAGTTTTTTCTCTCTTAGGATCTTTAAACTTCAGATAAATTCATTATAAAATGCCATACATTCCTGTATTGCACATCTACGGCATATATTTTTTTCGTTTTTAGTACTTGGGGAAGAAAGAAGAGGTACACATGTATACTCAGTCCACTATTTTGATCTAATCTTTCTTATGTACTCTTATTCTGCTTAAGTTATCCAGTTTTTAGAACAACAGCAGATAGTCACCACGATATATATTAGATCTCCAGAACTTATTTGTCTTATAACTGAAAGTTTGCACCCTTTGATCAAAATCACGCCATTTCTCCAAACCCCAACCCCTGCAATCATTCTATTCTCTGTTTCTATGAGTTCAATTTCTTTAGATTCCACGTATAATTGATATGCAATATTTGTCTTTCTGGGTCTGGCTTATTTTACTTAGCATAATGTCCAAATAGTAAGATTTCCTTCTTTTTAAAGGCTGAATAATATAGCATACTTGAAATTTGCTGAAAGAGTAGATCATAAGTGTTCTCACCACACACACTCACATGCAGGCACACAAATTGTTAGGATGATGTGAGATGATGGATATGTTACTTAGCTTGATTGTGGTAATCATTTCATAATGTACACGCACATCAAAACATCATGTTGTATACCTTAAATATATATAACTTTTGTTTGTCAACTATACCTCACTAAAGCTGTGAGGAAAATAATAGCAGCAGATAAAAAGCAGCAAATTCAGTATTGGGAAAAAGGTTGCTGAGATAGTCTTATTAACAGCATTGGAGAATGACAAATTAGAGTCTGACAGTAAGGAAGAAAACCAAAAAATTAAAAAAGGAGATGCTGCTTGTCAAAACACGCATCAATGGGATGCTTATGTAGGGTTATATATATATGATTCAGCAGACTGTGAGGGCTTCAATATAAGCTGAGTATAAAGTTATACTTGTGTAGGTGTTTAAGGCTTTTTAGCTGAGCATATTATATTAATAATTGAGTGGCTCATCATGGCATTTTAAAATATTATTTTTGTCATCTGTACCTAATAAAGCAGGAAAGTGACAAATATGCCTATACATTTATAAAAAGATTGCTATCAAAACAAAACTTTTGTTGCTTAAAGGAATAAATATTAATATGTAAAATTTATTCCAGAAGGACCTGAGATTTTATTCCATTAGCTAAATTCTGGTGGTGTAGAGATTTATCAATATTTTTTGTTTGTTTCTCTTTGTCATGCTCATGTTTTCACAAAAAACACTCTGGAGTCCCATGCTGATAAAAATAAAATGTTTTTCTCTCCTTAATATGATACATAATGTTTTAAATTTTATCTAAGGGAAATTTCTCTTTTCTGTGTAACTCAGAGTAGTTCTATTTTTCAAAAGGGAACTGTTTGTCCTGGTAGGTTGTTTTTATTTAATGCATTGACTATTGATTGTTCTGAGTCACAAAAAGATCAGGACCTAATTATTTTTGCTACTAGAAAATTGTGAGTAAAGCTTTCCCAAAATATCCTCTTTCAGACATTTTTAGAGTTATATTAAAAAGTGTGCTGTGTAAGGACTACTTTATCACATTAAAAAAAAAAGATAAATAAAAGCCTACAGATCTCATATTAGTTATCTATCCAGGCTAATTTAATTGTCATTTGGTGCTGCCTTTCTTTTAAGGCAGGAATGAATCTTCTGAATAAAACTCTGATGATTGCCATCAAATCTCTGTTTGAATGCTTCCAGTTATAAGGGGTTCATAACTTTACAAGCCATCCCATTTTAACTTTATCCAGCTCAAATTAAAATACTATGTTGCTTATATTGAAGTAAATATGCCTCCCTGTAATTTATATCATTGAGTACAAAATAGTTCTTTTTGTGTTTTTATAGATGAGTCCTTAACCTATTTGAAGACAATGGTATGGTTCCCCTTATATCTGTCTGTATTTGTCTAAAATAGATTTTCCTAATTTCTTACATAGCCATCTTAAAAAAAAAAAAAGAAAACTAAGCTCTCTTCCTTCCCCCTTCCATTCATCCTTCCCTCCTTTCTTTCCATACTTTTTTCCTAGCTCAGTACAAAAGCCACCAAGTGGAACCAATTAAGATAGGGGGTTATGTGGTGAGGAGAGTGCTGCTGACCTAGCACAGGTGTGAGAGGCTAAGTGAGGTGAGGACACTTAGGGTTGGCTGGAGATGCAGGGTCAAATGATGTCAAGGTCTCCCTCCATACCTTGGCTTCCAGGCAGTAGCAACGTGGCCACTCTAACTCTAGCCTCAAATTCAAACAAATGTCTGGGGCTTGACTCTAAATCCCATCCCTGAAACAATATTTGTAACTGGGAATACAAGTACTGGTTGAAGTTAGGTCATATGCCAACCCTTTTGTTGAGTTAATTTTAGCTAACCAGTGGACAGAAGATAAGAGAGGGATAATTGGAAAGTCTGAGTCTTGTTACTAGGAGAAGGAGAAATAGATCCTGGGTAACCTAAAACAATAGATATCAACTCTGGAATAACTTAATATTTTGAGTAATGATATTGTATCTAGGCTTTTTTATACATATATGTTTCTTACAATGGGATCATACTTTGAAAACTATTTTATGACTTGTTTTTGTTTTACTTAAAACCAATTATAAAAATCTCTGTCAATAAATATCCTTTTAGAAAATCATTTTGATGGATACAAAATACTAATTTTATTTAACGGTTCCCTACTTTTGAACATGTAATTCTTTGCACAGCTTACTTTGCTGAACAGTTACTCACTCTGTCAAGACTTTCTTTGCACACAACTCTGTGCATTCATCCAGGTATTTTCTCAGGATAAATCCCTAAAGGTAGGATTATTAGGCCAAAGAATATGGCTATTTTCAGAATTTTCAACCATTTGTCACAACAATTCTTCATTTGGCATTTGACAGACACTCAAGAATATTTGTTGACTATTTCTTGCCTACCTACTCCAGTTTGCCAATGCCTCTCTTTATTAATGTCAGAAAGGGGCATAATCCTTCCAATATCTATACAGATGTTAGCACCAATACTTCTTTGTTCTGGAAAATATTTATTTCTACTGCTTAAGATTGTATTAATTTGTATATTTAGCAATACTGGTATTCACACTTTGTGTTGTCCTCGCTCATGTTTTACCATGGTTGACCTGTATGATTAATAGATGACAACAGAAATTATGGCATGTCACTTCTGACATTCAGTTATAAAAGACACTATGGTTCCTGTCTTAGTTGGTCTCTCTCTCTCTCTCTCTCTCAGATCACTTACTCTGCAAGAAGCTAGCTGCCACGCTGTGAGAACAGTTAGGCAGCCTATGGAGAAGCTCACATGAGGAGGAATTGAGGTTACCAGTTTAAGAAGCCTGCCAAAACCCATATGAGTGAGCTTGAAGTGGTTTCCCCTCCACCTAAATCTTCAGGTGTCTGCAGCTTCAGCTGACAGATTAACTGAAACCTCAAGAGAGATTCTGGGCTAGAACCACCCCATCATCTAGTTAAGCTGCTCCAGGTTTCCTGACCCACAGAAACTGTGAGTTAATAAATTTTCATTTTTTTCAGCTGCTAAGTTTTAGGAACAATTTGCCACACAGCAATAGAAAACTAATATTTCCTATATCTGTTATAGAGATTGAATTTTTGATAAAAAACCTTTCCACGAAGAAAACTCCTAGCCCAAATGGCTTCATTAGTGAGTTCTATCAAACATTTAATTAAAAGTGGTATCAGACTTACACAAACTCTTTTAGAAAATGGAGGAGTAAAAGACAATTCTCAATTTATTTTTTGAGACCAGCTAATGCTATTATCAAAACCAGATAAAATTATTACAGGAAAAAAATTACAAAGCAATTATCTCTCATATTCATAGACACAAGAAACCTTAAAAATATTAGCATATCAATTAAGTAATATATTAAAACCACAATATATCATGGGATTTAATACATAAATGCAAGATTCTTTTAACACTCAAAAATCAATGTAATTCAGGTTACATTGTAAGAGATTAAAGTAGGAAAAAACCCCACAATCATTGCAAGAAATGCAGAATTGGTATTTGACAAAATTTAGCACCTATTCATAATGAAAATTCACAGAAAACTAGAAATAGATGAAAGCATTATCCGTATGATGGAATGTACTTATGAAAAACCTACTTTTTAGTGTGGAAATATTAAAACTTTCCCTTCCACTTCTATCCAACGTAGTGTTCGATAGAAGTTCTAGCCAATGCAGTGAGGGGAAAAAAATACTCAAGATTGGAAAGAACATAAAAAACCATTTTCAGATTGTATGATTTTGTACAGAAAATCCTAAAGACTCTCCAAAAACCTACTAAAAATAAGTAAATTTAATATGCTAAGAATCCAAAGTCAGTATACAGAAATCAATAATTTTTCTCTATAATAGCAATGAACTATTGAAAAAGGAAACTAAAAATGACTTGCAGTAACATCCAAAACCATAAAATTCTTAGAAATAAATTTAACAAAAGATGTGCAGAAACTCTGCACTGAAAACTATAAAACACTGCTGAGAATAACTAAGGCAGACCTAAATTTTAAAAAAGATATACTATGTTCTTGGATGGAAAGACTTAATATTTTTTAAAGTGTAAATTCTTCCCCAAATGATCACTATATTCAATGAAATCATAATAAAAATAGCTATAAGATTTTTTGAAAAGTTGACAGGCTGATTCTAAAATTTATATGGAAAATGCCGAAAAACTAGAATAGCTAAAATAATCTTAAAAGTTGGAGGATTTAGGCAAAGAATTTATGAAGAAGACCCCCAAAGCAATCACAGCAGCAACAAAAATAAATACATGGGACCTGATCAAATTGAAAAGCTTCTGCACAGCCAAGGAAACTATCACTAGAGTGAACAGACAACCTACAGAATGGGAGAAAATATTTGCATGCTACACCTCTGATAAAGGGCTGATCACCAGAATCTATACAGAACTTAGGAAAATCAACAAGAAAAAATCAAACAACCCTATTAAAAAATGGGCAAAGGACATGAACAAAAACTTTTCCAAAGAAGCCAGAATGATGGCCAGCAAACATATAAAAAAGTGCTCAACTTCTCTAATCATCAGGGAAATGCAAATCAAAACCACAATGAGGTATCACTTAACTCCAGTGAGATTGGCTCATATCAAAAAATCCCCAAATAACAAATGTTGGTGGGGATGTGGACAGATAGGAACACTCATACACTGCTGGTAGGACTGCAAATTAGTACAACCTCTATGGAAAAGAATATGGAGATACCTCAAAGAATTAAAAGTAGAATTACCATTTGACCCAGCAATCCCACTACTGGGTATTTATCCAAAAGAAAAAAAGACATTTTATAATAAAGATATCTGCTCTCAAATGTTCATAGCAGCACAATTCACAATTGCAAAGATGTGGAAACAACCCAGGTGCCCATCAATACACGAGTGGATCAATAAAATGTGGTATATATATACCATGGAGTATTACTCAGCAATAAGGAACAACAGTGAATTAACACATCTGGTATTTTCCTGGTTGGAGCTAGAACCCATTCTTCGAAGCGAAGTGTCACAGGATTGGAAAAACAAGCACCACTGGTACTCACCATCAAACTGGTACTAACTGATGAACACTTACATCACACAGGGCAAGAACATTCATCTGAGGGTGGGCGGGCGGGAGGGGGGTGGAAGGGATGGGAAAAACTCTCACTGAATGGATGTGGGGAGCACAGTTTGGGAGATGACCATGATTGTGGCTCTGACATGGGCAGAACAGGGGCAATGTGTATGGCCAAAGTGTTGTACCCCCATGACATTCTGAAAATAAAAAAATAAATAAAAAAAAAAAGTTGGAGGATTTACATTACTTAATTTCAAGACATGTATAAAAATACAGTGATCAAAACAGTGTGTTATTGGTTAAAATATAGACAAATAGATCAATGGCACAGGATAAAAGGCCCCAAATACACCATATGTATGGTTAAATGATTTGGTACTAAAGTACCAAAGCAATTCTATAGTGAGGAAATTTTTTTCAACCAATGGTGTAGGAATATTTGGATCTCCACATGAGATAAAAATGAACATGCCTATCCCTACCTACCCCCCATATCATACACAAAAATTAATTAAAGAGGGCTCATGGACTTATACATAAAAACTAAACCAATAAAGCTTCTAGAAGAATTCATTGTAAAATAGCTTTACAATTTTGAGTAAAGTGAAAATTACTTTTTTTTTTAGAATCTACTTTTTTTAAATATCAAAATATTATGGGCGTACAAATGTTTTTGGTTACATGGATCACTTTTATAATGCTTGAGTCAGGGCTGTAAGTGTGCACATCACCCAGATAGTGTTCATTGTACCTGTTAGGTAGGTTTTCACCCATCCCCTCCTCTCCCTTTATCTTGCTTGATTTCCACTGAATTTTACTTCCCTCTGTGCACATGTGTGCTCATTTGTTAGAGCCAATATAATAGTGAGTACATGTGGTATTTGTTTTTCCATTCTATAGATACTTCACTTAGGATAATCATCTCCAGTCCATCCAAATTGTTGCAAAAGGCATTAATTCATCCTTTTTATGGCTGAGTAGTATTCCATGGCATACACCATACATACATACACCACATACATACATACATACACCATACATACATACACCATACATACATACACCACATTTTGTGAATCCACTCGTGAATTGGTGGGCACTTGGGTTGATTCCACATATTTGCAGTTGTGAATTGTACTGCAATAAACATTCGTGTGCAGGTATCTTTTTGATAGAAAGACTTCTTTTCCTTTGGGTAAATACCCAGTAGTTGGATTGCTGGATTGAATGGTAGGTCTACTTTTAGTTCTTTGAAGAATCTCCATATCATTTGCCATAGAGGTTGTACTAATTTGCAGTCTCACCAACAGTGTATAAGCCTTCTTTTCTCTCTGCATACATGCCAGCATCTATTGTTTTTAGACACTTTAATAAAAGCCATTCTAACTGAGGTAAGGTGATACCTCATTGTGGTTTTAATTTGTGTTTCCCTGATGATTAGTGATGTTGAGCATTTTTTCATGTGTTTGTGGGCCATTTGTCTATCTTCTTTTGAAAGGCTTTTGTTCATGTCTTTTGCCCACTTTTTAATGGGGTTGTTTGTTTTTGCCTTGCTGATTTGCTTGAGTTCTTTGCAGGTTCTGGTTATTAGCCTTTTATTGGATGTATAGCCTGCAAACAATGTATAGCTTCTCACATCGTGTAGGTTGTCTATTTGCTCTGTTGATTATTTCCTTAGGTGTGCAGAATCTTTTTAATTTAATCAAGTCCCATTTATTTATTTTTGTTGTTCCTGTAATTGCCATTGGGGTCTTAGTCAGAAATTTTTCCCTAGGCTGATATCTAGAAGAGTTTTTCCTACATTTTCTTCTAGAATTCTTGTGGTTTTATACCTTACATTTAAGTCTTTTATCCATCTTGAATTAATTTTTTGAGTGGTGAGAGATATGGATCCTGTTTCAATTTTCTGCATGTGGCTATTTAATTTTCCCAGCACCATTTATTGAATAGGGCTTCTTTTCCCCAGTATATATTGTTGTCTGCTTTGTCAAAGATCAATTGGCTGTATGTGGATGGTTTTATATCTGGGTTCTCTGTTCTGTTCCATTGGTCTATGTCTCTATTTTTGTGCCAATACTATGCTCTTTTGGTTGTGATGCCTCCAGATTTGTTCTTTTTGGTTAAGATTGCTTTGTCTATTCGGGCTCTTTTCTGGTTCCAAACAAATCATAGAATTGTTTTTTCTAGATCTGTGAAATATGACAGTGGTATTTTGATGGGGATTGCATTGACTCTGTAAACCACTTTGAGTAGTATGGACCTTTTAACATGTTGTTTCTACAGATCCATGAGCATAATATATTTTCCATTTTTTTGTGTCTTCTGAGATTTCTTTCCTCAGTGTTTCATAGTTCTCTTTGTAGAGATCTTTCACCTCTTTGGCTAAGTATAGTTCTAGGTATTTTCTTTGTATTAATAGCTATTGTGAATGGTATTGAGTCTTGATTTGACTCTCAGCTTGACTGTTATTGGTGTATAGAAATGCTATTGGTTTGTGTACATTTGTTTTGTAACCTGAGACTTTGCTGAATTTATTTATCAATTCCAAGAGTCTCTTGGTGGAGTCTTTGGGGTTTTCTAGATATAAGATCATATCATCAGCAAAAAGTGATAGTTTGACTCTTCTTTCCTGAATTGGATACCCTTTATTTCTTTCTCTTGCCTGATTACTCTGGCTAGTACTTGCAGCACTATGTTGAACAGAAGTGGCGACAGTGGGCACACTTGTCTTGTTCCAGTTCTTAGTGGGAATGCTTTCAACTTTTCCCCATTCAGTATGATGTTGGCTGTGGGCTTGTAATATATGGCTTTTATAATTTTAAGATAGGTTCCTTCTATGCCTAGTTTGTTGAGGGCTTTTATCATGAAATGGTGCTGAATTTTGTTGAGTGTTTTTTCTGCATGTATTGAGATGATCATGTGGTCTTTGTTTATGCTTCTGTTTATGTGGTGAATCACATTTATTGATTTACATATGTTGAACCATCCTTGCATACCTGGTATGAAGCCCACTTGGTCATGGTGGATTATTTTTTTGATGTGCTGTTGAATTCGGTTTGATAGTATTATATTGAAGATTTTTGCATCTATATTCATAAAGAATACTAGTCTGTAGTTTTCTTTTTTTGTTGTATCCTTTTCTGGCTTTGGTATCAACGTGATACTGGCTTTATAGAATGAGTTGTGGAGGATTCCCTCCTTCTCAATGTTATGGAATAATTTCTGCAGTATGGGTACCAGCTGTTCTTTGTAGGTCTGGTAACATTCTGCTGTGAATCCATCTGGTCCAGGACTTTTTTTTTTTGATGGAATCTTTTTTATTATTGCTTCAATGTCACTGCTCATTATTGGTGTGTTTAGGAGTTCTATTTCTTCCTGATTGATTCTTGGGATGTTGTGTGTTTCCAGGAATTTGTCCATTTCCTCTACATTTTTGAGTTTATGTGTGTAGAGATTTTTACTGTTTTCAGAGATGATATTTTGTATTTCTGTGGTGTCAGTGGTAATCTCTCCTTTTTCATTTCTGATTGAGCTTATTTGGGTCCTTTGTTTTCTATTCCTGGTTATTCTAGCAAGAGGTCTATCAATTTTGTTTATCTTTTCAAAGAACCAACTTTTTGTTTCATTGATCTTTTGTATTGATTTTTTTGTTTTCCATTTCATTTAGTTCTGCTCTGACCTTAGTTATTTCTTTTCTTCTGGTGGCTTTGGGTTTGGTTTGCTCTTCCTTTTCTAGTTCCTTGAGATGTGTCATTAGATTGTTAATTTGTGATTGTCTTTTTGATGTAGGCATTTAGGCTATGAATTTTCCCCTTATAATTGCTTTTGCTGAATCCCACAGATTTTAGTAGCTTGAGTTCCCTTTGTCATTCAGCTTGAGTTCCCTTTTCATTCATTTCCATCTTAATTTCATTATTGACCCAATAATTGTTCAGCAGCAGGTTGTTTAATTTCCATGATTTTGTGTAGAATTGAGTGTTTCTCTTGTGATTGATTTTTACTTTTATTCTACAGTGGTCTGAGAAGATACATGGTATGATTTCTATTTTTTTGAATTTGCTGAGACCTGTTTTGTGGCTCTAGCTGAATTGTTTCTCTTTGCACCTGTTGGGGGGGGAAGGGAGGGGAGGGAAGGGGGAGGCAAATGGTCTGGATGGAGGAAAGTTAGCACTCTGGTTGTCTCTGTTCCTTTCTCCAGAAGGCAGCCCACCTGGAATGTCCAGGCTCTGGGGTCACGCAGATCCCCCACCACCCACCAGCCCCCTGTGGCTCCTGCAGTCTGGGCTGGAGTTGGGAAATATTTATGTAGGAACAAGTGAGATGAAAACTGAGGGGATGAAGCCCCGTGGCGAGGACAAAGGTGCACAGTGGGTGGAGAAGCAATATGGCACCTGCCATCTTGGCTCAGGTCTGTGGTGACAGGAAGTGTCCCAAGGGGGCTGGTAGCCTGGTGCTTTGTCCTCAAGAAGCTCCCAGTTCACTGGTGGCAGCAGCTTTTGGGCTTGTGAGGGTAGAAAGGCTCTGCAGCAGCTTGGGAGCCTGCTGACTACCAGAGATGTAAGGGAGGGAGAAACAAACCTCCCCGCCTACCCTTTTCACTGGACTCCAAGCCTCTTGGGGGTTGATCTTTGCCAATATCTTGCTCCTTCTTGTTCTGCTCTGCAACTTTTTCCTGTGGAATCTCTGGTAGGTTCTGTTACTTTCCCCTTGGAATTATACCCGATCTATGTTTTTTTATTTGCTTGTTTGTTTCTTTTTCATCTAAGCTTTTACATCTTTCTGAGATGACATAACAGCTGGTGTCTCTGGTCAGCCATCTTGTCTCCCTGGTCAAAAATTTCTTAATGATGACACAAAAAGCACTAATCGTAAAAGGAAAAATAATGTTAGTTGAAGTTCCTCCAAAAATAAACCCCCATAAAAACCTTCTCTTCTTCCAAAGACACCACTAAGAAATGAATAGTCAATTCAAAGAATGCTAGAAAATATTTGCAAAATACATATCTGAACAAGGACTTGTATCATATAAAGAACTCTTATAACACAATAACAAAAGATATACCAATTAAAAATGGGCAAAAGAAAATAAATACATGGCCAACAAACACATTGAAAAAGAGTCAATATCATCAAGCATCAGGAAAGTGAATTAAAACCACAAGACACCCCTAACCCCTTAGAAGGGTTAAAATTTTAAAATTTTGCAATACCAAATAATGTCAAGGATATGGAGCTTTCAGAATTTCCATAATGATTGTGAGAATAAAAATGGTAAAAGTCTTTGCAAAATAGTTTGGCAGTTTCTTATAAAGCTAAATATACTTGACCCAGCATTATTCTTCCTGACATTTATCCAAGAGATATTAAACCTCATAGAAGAATGTTTATTGTAGCTTTATTGATAATAGTACAAAACTGGAAACTGCTCAGGTGTCAGTGTCCACAAATAGGAGAATGGATAAATTGGTATATTCATACAATGGAATACTATTCAGCAAAAAAGGATTAAATTAGTGGCACACTCCGCAATATGAATGCCTCTTAAAAACATTATGCTGAATGAAAGATGCCGGAGTTCAAAAAGTAAATATTGTATGATACTACTTATATGAAGTTCTTGACCAGGCAAATTAATCAGTGACAGGAATCAGAATGGTATTGCGTTCTGGGTGAGAGGGACTGACAAGGAAAATGGGCACAGGGGACTTCCTCAAGAGATAGAAATTCTCTATATTCTGAGAGGTGTGTGGGTTACATGGGTGAATGCTTTTGTTAAAACTGAACAGAACACTTAAAATATGTTCATTTCACTGAATCTTAATCATATATCAATACATTTAAAACTGTGCATACATTTTAATTGTTCTTTAGAGCCTCCTCTTCATCAGTCCATTAATTAGCAAACATTGAGTGGGCCAATTCAACTGCCGATGAATCAACCCATCTAAATCTTTATGCAGTCAATATTTGTCCATTGTCCCCAAGGATATAAGTTATCTGACAATGTTAAATACAGCTATTATTTATTATGCTCTTCGATATATTTGTCCTGTAATTCTAATTTTACTGACAGAAAATCAGAAAAAACAGACGTCAGTTTTAAGTTTTATAATTCTTTAAGTTCCCATTTTCACACTTATTTTCTCTTTGTTTCTTATATTCTGTGCTACATTTAGTTAGCTTATTGTGATATTCAACTTCTTTAACATATCATACAGTCTCTATTTCCTGGCAACTTGGATTTGGTCCCAACTAAAAAAGTAAGACTAGCAGAATAGGAGCAAAGGTAGATCCCTCAAAATTGAATGGTAGAGGGTGTGAGAAGGAGTATTAGGGCAGGGGAATTAGACCAGAGGGAGAATGAGGGGAGTTAGGGAGTCATTAGATGAGAGATTTAGGAGTTGTGTCAAGAGCTGTTCAAAGTCTGAATCAAAGAGATATCATGCAACCACCTTTTCCAAAGTGGTCCAAAAAAAGACAGGAGACACTGTGGGAAAGAAGTTCCTATTTACATCAAGTCCATTACAAACGTCTTCATCTAGAGAGGAAATTATGGTAAAATATTATCCAAAATATTTTGGTAAAATATTGTCCAATCATCCAAAAATAAAAAATATTTTGTGGAGGAGCCTGACTTGACTAAAGTTATATCCTTAAAAGTATTTCACTTTGTAATTGCTGCACAAATTTCATTGTTATAATAGTTCATAAACTAATAAGAAGCCGTTAGTTCCATCAATGTCTGTCAATAGCCAGTTCAAGGGCATTTGTGTATTATAGACAATTCAGGATTCAACATGGTACATTATTTTAGAATCTTATTTTTTGATGATGATGATGATGATGATGATAGTTAAGGTTCCTTGAGTTCTTAGTAGGTACCAAGTAGTATGCAAATATTTTACATGGATTTATCTAAATAAATCTTCACATCAACATTAGGACACAATATCATTATTGTTTCTATTTTACAACTAAGGGAGGAGAGCTTCAAGAGTGTGGTAATACACATTTAGTGTTACTCAGCTAACAATGGCTGATCCCAAAGTGTTTCTCTTGACCAACACACTATGATCCAAAAAATTCAGTTGCATGTAATTGAATACTTACATAGTTGCTCTTTACTTTTAAACATATTCTGCTCATAACATGTTGCTACTTTTAATATCATTTTTTTCTTAGTGTTGTTTATTGTTTATTTGTGACAGCATCTTTGAAAAACACAGGCAGCAATCTTATTTCTATGTTCTTCAATGTAAAAATGAAGCTTTTACCCAGCATGAAAGTATTAATATAATCTTTTCCCAGAGAGATGGATTATCAGTGAAAATAAACGACAACATTCTCTGAGCAAAAAAATAATGAGACAGACAGGACAAAAGTAATGACATCCTCTAGCATAATCTCAGCAGAAAATAACTAAATCACCTTGAAGGAGATAAATTGTTACAAAACACCTCCTTGCTTAATATGGATTGACAGGGAATGACAGGATCCTTCAAGAGGATGGCAGCCCACAGGCCCATGTGCTTCCAAGGGATCAAAGGGACTGACACTGCCTGCCAGCCCCATCTGAGCAGAAAACAACTGGATTCTCTCTAGGCAGATATTTACTCTAAGATATTACTTCTGGGAAAAGATAGTTTATTTGGGAAGGACGACAGCATTTTTTCCTACACATCCTGTCATCTGTTAGAGTAGGACTGGGATAGGGGAGAATCTACCAAACCTGTTCTTGGGCTCCAAATCAGTCATAAATCTTTAGCAAGATAGGGAACTTGAACTATTTTGTAACACAATTGCTTTACACATAGGCTATGCTGAGCATTTGGCTTACAGATTATTATTAATTTCTATTAATATAAAACTTTCTAAAAAGTTTTGAATTTTTAAAAAAGTTTTATATAGTCTTGATTTATCATTTAGCAAAGTAGATTTTAATAATGGTCTAGAAAGCAAAATAGCTTTGGTCAATTTATATGTTAAATAATTTTTTTAAAGTTCCAGGAAAATAAAACATAGGAGAAAATTTTTATATTCTTGAGGATGAAGAAGACTTTTCTAAGGATGATATGAAATCCTAAATCCATATGGAAAAGATTTATTTGATTACATAAAATTATAAAACACTACTAAAAAGTTAAGACAAAGGATAAACTAGTGGAAACAACATTCACAACAAGTATTAAATTGATTACTGCCCTTAACATAATAAATCTTATAATGATTAAGAAAAAAAATCATACTTGAAATGGCAAAGTTTATGAACAGTTACCTTAAAGAGAATAAAATTTAAATGGTTATCGAATACATGAAAAATGTTCAAGCTCACTACTAATCACAAGAATGCAAACCCAAACAACAACAACATCTCATTTCTTACTTGTCAGACTTGCATTCAAAAAAGTGACAGTGTTTATTGATGTCGTGGTGTCAGGAAATACATTATCTCCTGTGTCATTTGTGAATTGCCAAATGGTACACAGGGTTAAAAGAGAAAAATGTGTCAGATTCTCTCAAAATCTAAGGTGTGTATATTCTTTGATTCATCACTTCCACTTCTTGGAATGAATCCTACATTAACATCTTTAGAGTGATACAAATATTTGTATACATTGTTGTTTGCTAGAATACTCTATAAAATTTAGGGTTATTATAATCTGATACTAATAGAAGAATTTCAAGAATAACCCAAGAATATACCTTTTACCCAGAATTTCCAAATATTAACATTTCATTATATTTGCTTTGTTCTTTTCTTTCTCTCTTCACACACACACTCTCACACACCTTTTTTTTTATTACATGGGGCACCCTTATCCCTGAATACTTCATTGTGTATTTCTTAGAAATTTAGGACATCATCATATAATCTCAGTATATTTATCAAAATTAAGAAATTAATATTGATACAATACTATTATCTATTAGAACTTATTCAGATTTCTTCAATTATTCCAGTAATATCCTTTATAGCAAAAAAGTCCATAGGTTGTATTCATCGTCTTATCTCTTTACTTGTATTTATTCCGGAACAGCTTCTGTATCTTTCTTTGTATGTCATAACATTGACATTTTTTAAAAGTCCAGGCCTGTTATTTTGTAGAATTTTTCTTCCTTTGGGTTAATCTGATGTTTTCTCGTGAGTAGGCTCATGTCAGGCACTTTTGGCAGGAATATCCCAGAAGTCATGTTGTGTTTTCTTTGGCCCATCGTACCAGGGAGCATGTGCTACAGCTCTGTCCTCTCCCTGGCAGTGTTACCTTTGATCATTTGGTTAGGTGTTATTTGACAGGTTTTTCCACCATAAAGATAACATTTTTCTCTTTGTAAGTATCATGTGGGTATATACTTTGAGACATACAAATATTTAGTTACTTCTCAGACTTTTACCCACTCATTTTAATATTCAAATAATGATTCACACCTAAAGCAATTATCAGTATGATGATTAGCAAATGCTGGTTTTCTAATTCCATCATTTCATTTCTTCTATATTTGTTAGTTTGCTTCCTACTGTCAAGAAGGCCTTTTACTTCTTTCCTGTTTATTTTTTCTTTTTATCAGTGTGGACTAATGGATTCTAATTTAATTCAAGAAAATGATCTTTATGAACATTTATTAACATATAATATTAACAATATAATCTTTATTAAGAGATATATACATATATATATATATAGGTGCTCAAATTGTATCAGATTTGGCAAATAGGGCCTGCATCAAGCTAGCTTATATGTCCTTTTGACATATTCTGATCATTTTTAGAACACTTTCCTAGTTTTTGATACAACAAGATGGTCCAGGCTTACTCTCCTTGCCCCAGCTTTGGAATTAGCCATTTTGCTGAGGAGCCCTAGTTCCATTTAGTGGAGAATGGTATTTTTTGAAATCAGGATCTGGGCACTATGTATATGGAGTAGTGCACTTTGTTTTTCATTATTTTGTTTTTTTGAACATCATTTTTAATAGTAAAAATATCAGAAATGATTTAAACTTTTATAAGAGGAATCAAAGTATATACACATAGTGGAATACTATATAGCTATTAAAAATAATGAGGAATCTATTGTACTGATGTGGAAGAGGGTCTAATATATATTTGGGAAAAATAGGTTAATGAAAAATAATTTATACAGTTGATATAGTTACACGATATACATGATAACTTTAAGCATTACATATATATAAGTAGATGTATATTCAAACAGAAAGTTTTAAAACTCTGGAAGATTACATACCAAACTATAATTATTTTTTTAACCTCTGGCAGTGGGATAAGAAATAAGGTAAAACTTTCATTTCTTTGTAGATTTCTATAATTTTTTTGCTTGAAGTATTTATCCTTTTTAAATTTAAACACATAAATCTAAAATCAATAAATAGAAAATAAAACAATAAAAACAGTTTGGGTGTCAATGGCTTGCAAGATTGTCAATTCACAATCACAAAGATGTGGAAACAACCCAAGTGCCCATCAATACATAAGTGGATCAATAAAATGTGGTATATGTATACCATGGATACCATTCAGCCATAAAAAAGTGGTGAACTAGTACCTTTTATAAAAACTTGGATGGAACTGGAGACCAACCTTTTAAGTGAAGTATCACAAGAATGGAAGAACAGAAACCATATGTACTCACTACTAAATTGAAACTTATAGATCAACCCTCATGAGCACATATGGTAGTAAAATTTAACGGAAATCAAACAGGTAGGGGGGATGGGTAAATTCACACCAAATGGCTACAATGCATACTATATGGGTGATGGACACACTCATAACTTTGATTGAAACTATACAAAAGCAATTCATGTAACCAAAATGTTTCTGCCCCCATAATATTCCGAAATTAAGAAAAAGAGATATTTTGAGTTGCTGTTGGTACTGGGATGTATATTTTCAGTGTATAACATATAGGTCAAGCAATCTTGCTATATGTGAGGCTGAAGTTAATTCTAAAAGAAACACAGTTAGTGTAAAATAATCCCATCTTCTTAAGTAAAGAAATGAAATGTTTTGAATTTTGGTAATGAGATAGAAATACCAAAAGCTATTCTTCAAATAGAGAATGCACACATATACTGTAAACCTGTAGTTAATGACCACTTGTAAAGGTATCAGTTTAGAGATATAAACATTTCTTTTCCTGTAAAAAATGATTAAAGGTTAAAATGAGAAATAATTAATTCCCTGTGACATACAGTTTTGAAGTACCATATTTAAGTAAAATAGGCTCATTTGGTTTTTAAGAAGCCTATAGCTTTGAACTTCTTGGGGGAACTCTAAAACGTAATAGGAATATTTAAGAAGATCCTTAGGACTAGGGAAATTTGGGGGAAGATTTTTAGCTCTATTTTAGAAACGTATATGTATTTTTGCTTTGCTCAGTGGGATGTTTGCTTTTGAAGAACTTTGTCACTGCCGCATCTGGCAGTATTTATTAAGCACCAACTATGTGCAAAGCTTCATAACTTTACATCTTATCCTTACTTGTGCTATGCATATCTAAATATTTCTCATGCATTTAAACATGTATCATTTCAGTTGCTTAGTTTCTATCGCATTGATGTAATATTTCTTTAGAAAGATTAAATCCCATGACTTTTTCTTCTCTGATATTTTTACAAAGAAATAAATGACTAGGAAAATCATTTTAAGAGCTTGATTACTGTGCATTTTATCATTTGTCTAGTTCTTTTAGGATAAATATATAGGAAGAAGACTGTTCTGTCAGTATAGCCTAGGTTATGCTGCAGTAACAAACAAACCCAACATTTTAGTGGTCATAAGGACAAAAGTTTATTTCTCACACATGGTGTATGCTCAGTGCAGGGAGGCTATAGCTTTCCTCCATATTTTTTTATTTCTGGGAAGCAGGCTGAAGGCACTGCCTCTGCTCAGGATGTTGCTGTTCTGAGACAGAGAAAGGAGACACAGCAAAGTGTGAGCTGGCTCTTAAAGTTTGCACTCAGAAGACACACACTCACTCCTGTTCTTATTTCATTGGTCAAATCAAGTTTCATGAACACTTCCAGGTATAATAGGAAGGGAATGTATAATCATCCTACAGGGAAGGGCCTGCAGTGAAGAACACCACAGGGAGGGGAACCAGAATATTTGGCAAACAGAAATGTAATTTACCACAAGGAATAAAGAAATGAAGTTGGAGAAGCTTTTGTCTTTCTTCTTCTCTAATATAAACTGCTATAGTTTTTCCTTTTCTTTTCTTATCATCTGGTGCCTTTTTCCATTTACTCACAACACCCAATTAAGTATTTCTCAGCAACCAAAGATCCTAATCAGCTTTTTAAGTTCATTTTAGGGTTTATACCAATTGAGAGTAAGAGCAGTTTCTAGGGCCAGAGCCACTGACATTCTTGTCATTGGGTAGTTCTCCAATGACGTTTCCACTGGCCTCAAGTGATCCTCCTGCCTCAGGCTCCCAAAGTGCTGGGATTACAGGCATGAGCCAGCACACCTGGCCTAGGAGCTTTATAAACGGGGGAAAAATGTTGATTGATATGGTCATTGCTATTATTCCACAATGAGTTAGGAATACAAAATTCTTGCATGTTATTCATTCTGGGATGGAGGAACTAACAAGGAGATCTTATGAAGCCCTAATATGTTTCTTTTCTTTATATTTTTAATGACTAAATTATCCTATTTTGGAAAGAAATTGGATGATGAAATAAATGGAATGATCAGAATCTTATAACATGTTTGTCTGGTATCACCATCCTGTGTACACAAAGGATCTGACTATAACAAAATGACTTTCTCCTTGTCAAGGTTCCAGTTCCTTGTTTTCTATCACAGGGCACAGTGACTTTTGTGGAAGCAGCCTTTATATTAGCAACCTTGGTCCCTAGTTAGCATCACTGTGACTGGTTAGTTTCTGAGGTAACTAATGCACAATGATTAGGGCTTATTTCTATGTCAGGACTCAGCTTTCTGATAAGACTAGTCTGCTGGGCCTTAAAACATATAAAGCACCAGCTCCTAAAGACACCAAATCTGCATACCTTGGGAATTTAACAATTTTCATATACATCTTTAGATTTTCCACCATGTGGAATAATAATCCTAAGATATTGGTATGCCAGAAATAATAGTAATCAGGCTTCACTGAATAACATTTTACTTTTATGAAGTCCTTTCCCATCCAATTTGGTGCTGCCAAGGCTTTATCCATAGGAAATCTGTAAGGATCTGGAAGAGTGTTTCCCCAGTTTTTCTGCTTAAACCAAAGAGGAAAACATCTGGTCAAACTCATTTATCACAACTGTTTCTCTGTAGTATGAAGATATTCTTGGCCACATTCTTGGATAATTTTTTCTTGCCAGTAACTCAGAGGGTATAAAAAAGTAATAAAGTAGGAAAACACTGAAATTCCAAAATTTTAGTGAAAAGACAGGTAGACTTCTAACTTAGAGACTCTAAAATGGAATATGGCATGTAATGGGTAAAAAATTTTCTTCTTTGAAAAAAATTATTGAAGATTGGAGATCTATAAAAATGTCATTGAAAATGAAATATCTCAAAGAAAAATAAAATGAGGAAGCATTAGTAAAAAGTCAGTACATTAGTAAAAAGCTGCATAGGGAGCTTTCTGATTAATATCTTTTGCTTAAAAAGACATGTTCCAAAAAAACAAAAAAAAAAAAGGAAGAAGAAATTAAAAAATAAGCACTAACTCAAAGAGAAACACAAACATCTAGAAATAATATTAGAAAGATTAAAACCCAGAATGCATTTGAGAGTTTGAAAATAGTTACTAAAAACAGCCCAAGTGACTTTTTAAGCTATGTTTATAGTAGAAAGAAGAGTAAAAAGAATGGATTAGACTCAATATTAGAGACAAGTAATTTCAGGTTTTCAGAAGTCACAAACAATATTCAAAACCCGTTTTGCTTCCATATTTGCTACAAAATGGCAAGATTTCCAAATAAATATGAACAATCAACAAATTATAGAAGCAATCGTAGGCCAAGATATGTAAGGGAAAAAAGAAAACTACAAATGAATTTGAGTCTCTCTCAAATTCTTTCAGGGTGGCAAGGAAACTTTCATCAATATGCCAAAAGCAAGAGAGTCCTGCAAAGGCTCCTGGAAACTTGCAAGATAATAATGGTAAAAACCTCTCTCTCATAAAACAGTAGGACAAATTATTATTTAAAGGATTCATATTCAGAAAAGAATATAAGATTTTACGTGGCTTTTTTAGGATAAAAATTCCAAAATGTTTCATCATGTTTTACCAGATTTATTAGATTGGTAGGAGTGGAATGTTAAGATTGGTGTGTAATGATTTTAGAAAAAAGAATTACTTTTCACAATATACTAATGGATAAGCTGGTAACGTAAGTGGAGTACTAGCCCAGGGATGGCTTTATTACTGTCAAATGTTGGCTAGCTTTGTCAATCATGTGCGCAGTGCATGTCAGGTTGAAGGATACTGAGGACCTTCCTTTCTTCCTAATGCTGTCTGGATTTCAACGGCAGCTTGTATTGGCAGGATGGAGCCTATTTTTTTTCCCTCAAGGTAAGCATGCTTATGGAAGATGCAATAGTACAGAAGGGAAAGAATTGGGGTATGTTCTAGTCTTAATTGTGCCATTTGGTAGCTGTGTGACTTTGCAAGTATCCCTATCTGTAAAACAGAGACATAATAATTGCTTTAAGTTAATCTTATAGGTGGCTGTGAGTTTATATAAAATTGTAGTTTTAAAAGGCTTTATAAAGAGCATCTAGGCATAACATGCAAGTCGAGGGTATCATTCATATCTGTTTCAACTTGGAATGAAGGCAAACATGAAAGACTAGAGGGTTCCCTTCCTGAATCCATCCTGATCAACACTTTTATCAGTGGAAATAGAAAACATAATTATTAGGTTTTAAAAGCTTGGCAATGGCAGACTCAAGATTCAAAACTCTCTTTCCCAACCCTGCCAAATTATATTTCTAGGCAAAAATATCAGACCAAAAAAAAAAAGATGAAATTTAGCAGGAATAAACGTCTGTAGCCTAGACATGGAAATGCAAATACTTAAGTACAAAAAGGGGAGGAAAAAGCAATCAGACAGCAGTTCATGTGAAACAATCTGGAATATTCAGTTGACCACATGGTTAATGGGAATATTATGGAAATTATAGATCCCTTCAGTCTAAAATAGTCAGATCACATTGGCCCAATCCCTGGAATGTAACAGATACATAAAAAAGTTACTTTGCTCAATTCAGTACCCCCTTCCCCCTTAATTCAAGAGAGGTATCTACAATCTATAATGTAACCAGTAGATGCTGGGAGTGTCAGGAAACTACAGGAAATGTTGAAGGAATTGAAACAGGATAACTTTAGGAATCAGACTACTGGAAAACCTTAATAGCTGTCTTCAAATATCTAAAGGACTGTCAAGTGTTGTTATAGGGATTATTTTCACTCTGTGTCATTCCAGAGAGCAGAGCAGGAGTCAGCAGGTGAAAGCAAAAAGAAGGTATATTGTTGGCTCAAAGAAACAACTTTATAATAACACCTCAATCTGTACAACAACCAGAAGGACTTCTTGGCGAGAAAATAAGATCTCTATTGTTGGAGGTTTAAGCCATGGCTGGCTGCAATCTATTAGGGAATCTACACAACACATTTCTGCTTTGGACCGGTCTCTAAGGTCCTCACCACTCTCAGGGTCTATGATTTTATTAGATATTTGTCTTTATTTACAAGACTATTATATGTCCAAATGTTTATTTTCACTTCTCTTATTACATAGATATCAATAGACAGTTTGCAGTGGAAGTATATTATTTTTCTGCCCACAGGACATTTTTTTTTTTTTATAATTTATTTTTTTAATTTCAGAATATCATGGGGGTACAACATTTTGGCCATACACATTGCCCCTGTTCTGCCCGTGTCAGAGCCACAATCGTGGTCGTCTCCCAAACTGTGCTCCCCACATCCATTCAGTGAGAGTTTTTCCCATCCCTTCCACCCCCCTCCCGCCCGCCCGCCCTCAGATGGATGTTATTGCCCTGTGTGATGTAAGTGTTCATCAGTTAGTACCAGTTTGATGGTGAGTACCAGTGGTGCTTGTTTTTCCAATCCTGTGACACTTCGCTTCGAAGAATGGGTTCTAGCTCCAACCAGGATAATACCAGATGTGTTAATTCACTGTTGTTCCTTATTGCTGAGTAATACTCCATGGTATACATATACCACATTTTATTGATCCACTCGTGTATTGATGGGCACCTGGGTTGTTTCCACAACTTTGCAATTGTGAATTGTGCTGCTATGAACATTCGAGAGCAGATGTCTTTATTATAAAATGTCTTTTTTTCTTTTGGATAAATACCCAGTAGTGGGATTGCTGGGTCAAATGGTAATTCTACTTTTATTTCTTTGAGGTATCTCCATATTCTTTTCCATAGAGGTTGTACTAATTTGCAGTCCCACCAGCAGTGTATGAGTGTTCCTATCTGTCCACATCCCCGCCAACATTTGTTATTTGGGGATTTTTTGATATGAGCCAATCTCACTGGAGTTAAGTGATATCTCATTGTGGTTTTGATTTGCATTTCCCTGATGATTAGAGAAGTTGAGCACTTTTTTATATGTTTGCTGGCCATTATTCTGGCTTCTTTGGAAAAGTTTCTGTTCATGTCCTTTGCCCATTTTTTAATAGGGTTGTTTGATTTTTTTCTTGTTGATTTTCCTAAGTTCTGTATAGATTCTGGTTATCAGCCCTTTATCAGAGGTGTAGCATGCAAATATTTTCTCCCATTCCCCACAGGACATTTTGAAGGAGCTAGTCAACCCTTAAAAATTGCTGATTTACCATCTTAGAGGTTTCTTTACTCCACAGAAGTAATTTATTGCACACAATTATGATATGTAATATTTCTGGCTTATTAAGCATGAAAAAGCCATGTTTTGGCACTATTGTGGTTGAGTTTTCCATCTTAGAAAGCCTTAACATTCATAGTTAAGGTTACTATGGTAACCATAACTCAATTCTTTGTGACTATAAATTACTCTTTATCCCTATGTGTTAACTTTCATTCTTTATGTCCATATGATATCTAACTATTAAAAGTTACAAACTTTAGTCTCTCCATAAAGATAATAAATTAAATGGGTTGGGGATCTTTTCCCCTAATGGTTATTAAAAGAACTGTTTGAAGTAGATAGTCATTATAAGCAAAAATAAGAAAATTAGTATCTTGTGTGGCAAGGGAGGGCAAACAAGGGGTCATGGTAGATTATAGCATGGATTGTACTAAAAAATAAAAGTCAGCATAAATCGCCAAAATTATATTGTAGGTAAAATGTATAAAATGTGGTACTCTGCAAGTTAGGGATGAAAAAAATAAGTGAATTATATGCAACTACGTCCCCTTTCTATGCCCATGGTAAACATCAATAATTAATTATGGCACTTTTTTCTACTGATCTCAACCAAGTCTTCAGAATCCTTCACAACACAATGTTGTAGGGAGTCACTATTAATTGATCTCAATTCTTTTAAATTCTCATTTCTCCTAGAAATGCTGTAATTATGAATGTAGAAAAGGCAATACTTTCCATATAGTTTGCACTGATCTGATTCTATTGTTCCTATAGATAAATCTAAGAGGTTGTTTGGAGGATTTTCTAAAGGAACAATGATTCTGTTATCAGTTATACTACAGGGGAAGGTGACCAGGTTTTACTGAAAATATTGGGGGCTTGGATTCAAAAGGATTCTAGTTGTGGCACCTGGACAAAGAAGTTAACTTCCCAGACTCCTACCGTCTATATTTGCAAAACGTACATAATAATGTCTACTCACCATGATTCTGAGAGGAAAATGCTTAGGGCATTCCATGGTCCATGCTCTATGCAGGGCTAAGTGGTGAGGAAAAGCAGGTTTACTTGCCAAGACGAATCAATGCTGGTAATTAATGGGGTCTGGACTGTTGTAGCCAGATCATCTTCATATTCAGATGTTCTTTGTAGTTTACCTTGTACAACCAAAAGAACTTGGATTAAGTATAGCTAGTAACCAAGTTTGGGTTATTATAATTAGTTTCATTTCCCTAGCTAGATTGAAATTTCCCTGAGGGCAGAGATAACATTTAGTCTGACTTCATGTCTGCAAAAGAGCCCTGTGTTTATAAGACTTGAGAAATTTTTGTTAAGATAAATTAAAAAGTTAGTGATAAGACATATGATGGATCAGTTTAACCTATAAATAAAAACAGAAATTATTTCTACTGGTTAGAGAATATCATGACAGAGCCTTAAACCATAGCATGATCAATGTAACTTAGGTGCAAAGTAATAAAATACCACAGTAGAACTATAAGACACTCAGGGAAGAGTGGTTAAAACTCAGTTCTACAGATTAATAAGCCAGTGCTATTTCTAGTATATTACCCTAAATTTTCCAAAGTTATTAGATACCCTATTAGGCTTCCTATGAAAATAATACACTACCCCTAGATTATAAAAACATAAAAACATTTTACCTAGGTCATCCTCAATATCACATGTATTAATACATACCCCTTTTAGCTATAACTACTATATTGTATATAAATATGTCTGCTGTTAAACATCAATTAGTAATAGATTAATAGTCATAGCAATAATAATAACGATAAGAAGAAAATAAAAAGTTTTAGGAAGCTATATATTACCAGATTGGGAAAAGTAATTGTAATAACAACAATAACAATAATCTCTAAAATGCTAATCAGGTGAAATTCATGTGGAATATAGACTTATGATGGATAATTTAGAAGTGTTAATATTTATGAAAATAAAATTTATCAGAAAGGAGAAGAATAAAAATGTGATGAGAAAGAGAACAATATTTGGCTGAAAGCCTAACCATTGCAGATTTTCGAAGAAATTTCTAATTTATCCAAAATAGGTCCTTCAACAAGAAGTCTAAGGCAACAGAAGTGCATCATACGAGACTAAACATGGACCAATAAACAGTGACGAGAACAAAATTGACCAAGAACAGGGCAATGTTGTGGAGCTCTCAGAAAGGATTTTGATAGTATGATTGGCCTCATCAGAGAGGTTACTCTAGTTTAGGATCCAATCTATCATTATGGGTAGTGCCATAGAGTTTTTTGCGGGGCATAGGGCTACTGAGATTTGTCCACAAGATTTTACTTTAAAAATAAAGTACCTTCTTGGTATTTCATGACCACAGTGCTTACAAGAGTCTCTTAGGTTTCTACATGGGACCTAAAATTTTAAGTGCCCTGATGTTGCTACTTTGGGTCCTCTGGTCAGCTGGACACAGGGTATAGTATAATAATAAATCAGCAATAAAATTTACAAAGCCCATTGCTTGTGAGGATAGATTTGAGCATTGGTCTTGCTTTTGTTAAAAATTCTGGAGTCATTCAAGTTCTGAATATTCCTCTGTGCATCATTATTTGTAAAGATAGAGTAGGACTATGTGATTCTTAAAAACAGTTGAATTTTTAAAAATAGTAACTTTCTTCTATTTCAAAAGTGTTACAAGTAGCAACTCCATAAAATGATATTAGAGAAAGAAGACAGAAAATCACTCTGCAATTTTGCCTCCCAGAGATATAAGCACTAGTCTGTAAGTTCCGTGATGGCAAGATCCAGGACCTTCTTGTTTACCACTGTATCCACGGTGAAGAGCATTGTACCTGGCACATGGTTGCAACAATATATATGTGTTAAATAAAATAAATGTTGACATATTGGTGTATACATTTCTAGAATTTTTTTTTCATATGTAGATATTCTTTACAAAATGAGAGTATAGTGTGTAAATTTTGAATCCTGGCAAGTAGTTGAATTTTAAACACGAAGCACGGATTGAAAACACATTACCTCAATATTACAAGATTTTGTAGATTTGTAAAGTATGAGTATTAGAAGAGAACTTGTGATTTAGTCCAAAGCTCTCAATTTATATATATGTGAAACCTAGTTGTAGAATGGTGAAGAGATTTTCTCAAGGTCAGGGCAAAAGTCATTCTAAAATCCAGGCCTCTGACTTTCAGGTTGAATTCTTTCTGCCATATAATACGATTCTTTAACCTACACTGTATCTTATTCTAAATTTTTCGAAGTTGAAATTTTCGAAGAATTATGGTTGTTTATTTTTGTGTATTCCTTTGAATACTTCTCACTGTCTCTGAAAAAAACTGGCCAAATTCTCCATGAAGCTATTTGGTGCTGATTATCACGTCTAGGTAATCTTTAATGTCCACTTTATTTCTTCTGTTATTAAACAAACTATTTGTTTTAATACTTAACATTCAACTTCAGCATATTTACATATTTCTTATACATTTATTTTTTCCACTTCAGGATATATTTATTATGACTTGATTGATACATGTTTTGAAAACCGAGTGGTTCTTCCATTGCCAAAAAAGCAAGGAATATCTGTAATTAAATAAGTTGCTGGCCTTAAGAGCAAACATCTTTGCTCTAAACACTAGTCAGTAATTAGAAAGATTTGTTTTCCTCTCAAATGTTTTCATTCTTCATGTGCACTGTTTCTTGTGCTATTCATCTTATTCGACATAACATGATTTCAATTAGGTTTCTAATGGTCAAGATACATGTTTAAAGATTTTGAAGGTGAGTAGTTACAAGTATGCCCAGCAATTCCTGTGAAAATACTAATGCTTCAAACTATTTATGTGGTAGCCTCAAAAAGGGAAACATTCAATGAAAATCATAAGCATTGTATATTTTAAATATCACTGTGCAATATGATTAAATATAACCCAAATAATATTAATACTGCAACAGTGCTGCATCTTTTCCAACTTGCCCCTCCTTAAAAGTGATCTCCCAAGCTGAGGATTTCTAACCAGTTGTCCTTGAAAGTGTACTTGGTAAATCTATAAGCCATAGTAGGTCCTTCCCCCTCCTGTTTCATTCAGCTTTTCTAGACTTCCTGAACATAAAAAAAAATTAAATTTTGGTAACCGATCCCCTTCCACCCCATCCTTTTCACCATCGGTTCTTTTTCTCTCCCCTTTACCCTATTAACCCAAGATTGCAGTTGTGAGAAGTTTGTGGCCCTTTCTGAGAAAATGAGGGAAATGACAAAGCTATAAAACAAATCCTGGCTTTTGGTGAAGAAGCAAATAGACTGAAGAAGAGCAGGAGAGGGAGGGAGCTGGGAAGCAGTGGATAAAGAATAAATTCTACAGATACTAGGAGTTACGGAAGACTTTCATCTCATTGCCTTTCCTATGTTGTTGTCTTTCTACCTTAAAATTCTTTAATTTTTTTACTTAGAAGTAAAGGTTGAATAAGAGCTGGAGTAAGTGATTTCTCCTTGTTTTTTCTCCGTCCTCCCTTTCCCAGGCTCAGATCCTCTGCTTTTCCCCAGCCGGGAACTGTTTGCAGGGGTGCTTCATGCTCAGCATCCCCTCTAATTGCCAACCATCTGTTTCCATTAGCCTCTAAGCCATTTATCTCATTTAAATATCCTGTTTTTTTCTAAACACTTCAAACCAAATTCTGACCTCAAATATTTACATAGCATTTCCAAAGATTTCTGCGTCTGTATCAGTATCATTTGCTATTTTTAAAAGAATGTTATTTAGCCCCTCTCACACTGTGAACGTTAAATATACAATTATTGTTACTTTGATAATATGGTAGTAAGAAAAATTTGAATGGAACATTAAGTCCATCTGTTTATAATATATTCTGTAATTTAACTTAAGGACAATAGTATCTTCCTCTGATCCAGCTTCAAGGTAATTATCTTGCTAAATTCTTTTGAGGTTTTAGATTTTAGAAACATGACTAAACAGAATCAATCAGTAGTTGGAGGTATCACAGTAGCCCTAGAATGTTCCTTCAATAACCTAGAACAATATATTAACAACCTCCCTAGCCTCCAAATTGTTTTGTTGCATATGAAATAAAGGTCTCAATAAAAAGTCATGAGTAAACAGATTCCATTCGACATTTGCCATCATGGAAGTGGTAACTTGTTTTTTTCCAGAGGTAACTTACTGGATGTAAAGCACTTCCTCCAGGTGACAATGACAACATACACGGTCTTATTTCAAAATATTTCAAAAATATTTCTGCATTACCTTGGCTGCCCTTTCTTCATTGTGAAACCAATAGCATAGGAACCTCCAAAGTATCTCCCGAATGTTGCTTCCCCAGTTTTTAGCAGGTATCTGTCTCCAGAAATCCTTGGTGTCTGTTTAACCTGTGAAAAATCACAGGAAAAAAAGTTAAATACCATTTTTATCACATCACTTTCTTGGCTCCTGAAAGTTTATTTTTAAAGCCGTTCCCTTATTTCCTTGCCGTCCAAGGTCCATTATTCCATTGCTCTGGGCATTTCTTCCACTACCTCTTGATTGCTATCTCTTATATATGTTGCTGTCTCTCTTTCACATTCTTCACTTTGTGTCTTTGCTCATGAAGTTCCTTTCTAATGAAGTATCTGTCAGCCACTTTTCCAACAGACCAACAATTCAAGACCCAGTTAAAACTTAATTCTAGCCAATGATTTATCTTACCCCTACCACATTACTCTATTCCTTGGATGTTTTCAGTCTTTGCTACGAACAGAAGCAGGTGTAAATGACTACTTATCTTTTTCAGTTTCCTCATTTCTAGCCTCTCATCACATTGCACTTGATTACGTGTGGTTGTTCTCTAGCTGTCACTTCAACCAAGTGTATAATCTAAGGGAAAGAAAAATTCACCTGTTAGTTACGTCACATGCTTTTATATTCCCCCACGCAGGAAGTATCCAGTAATGTTTTTTGAATTTATCTATAGAGATACTTCTTTTATGAGAAGAATCCTGTTTACTAGAATTTCAATTCATATATACACTAGAACTTAATTATGATGATGTCTTCAGGATCCACTTATGGGATTGCCTTATAAATGAGGATGTTGTAGATGAGGTTTTTCTGTATTTCATTAAGTAAATACCTTGGGATAGGATCCAAGATGATCCTTCCTTATATTAAAGCTTATCCTAAAATCAATAGTATTATAGCAAGGCTACAGAACTCACCTATCCCTCCCCAAATATTTAAATTTGCCATGTGGATTTCTGCTCTATTCCTACTTAGCTGAAGGCTGGCAAGAAGGAAGCCTTGCCAGAGACTTGGAGTAATCGGTCAGGCTCTGCAGGGGCAAAGCCCATAAGCAAACCTTTGGCTGGTTTCCACCATCTGGCCCTTCTTGCCTTCCGACTCCACAGCCTTCTCCACCTTGTTCTCTTTTTTCTCTCTTGAGCTCCGTTCTCTCCCAGTGTTCTCTGAGCCTCTCTTCCTGTTTGGGAGCTACCTCTTCACGCCTGTTTCAGGTATTTTTAAACTTGCGAGCTATTTATTTCTACACATTAAGGTGCATTTTTGTGTCTCTATCTCTAGTGATCCTGAAAATATTCCCTTTGTGTATTATACTCATTCCTTTTCTTATTGCCCTTCTTCCTTATTTTGTTCTGCAAAGTTAGGCACATTAGCTGGTTCAAAGCTCGCAAACACCTACACAGAGTAAAGGCCAGTTGGCAGCTCGGTTCTGTGTAGAAAGCTGATAGGATGCCATCTTTCGTCTCTACTTTGATCTGCTTTACTCTCTTGAACCCTCTGTATCTTCTACTTTCTGTCTCAATCTTCAACTTTCTCCCATATTCTCTCAGCCAAAAGCAAGGAGAATTTTTACACCTTCACTCCTTAAATTTTAAGTCAAGCCCGTTATATGCCTCAGTGATTTTTCTCAGATACTATTGGCATCTGATTTAATTGGTTTGACATGAATTAATCTTGGGATTTACCTGTAGCCTTCTTTGTAATTCTTTGGCTAGTACTCAAGTCTTGATTTTCTTGGCTGTAAGATTCTGAAAGGAAATACCTGGTTATCATTCTAATGCACAAAGACCTCCTAGAGTCTATTTACAATACTAAGCAAGCAGATTATGCAAATTGACCGAGGTCTTCTTGCCTCCACTTTCCAATTAGCTTTCAAGTTCCGATAATAGAAATAGGCCAAGACAAGTTGGATGCTGAGAGGAACAGATGCGAAGTATTTATCATTGGTAGTGTATGTATAGATATCTTACTATGTGTTTACAAATATCCATTTTTTAATATAATTTGACTTTTTATGTTGAAAGTCCAGTGAAAAGAAATGTGGGCCTTTTCCATTTTATTTGTGAAAATCCATTTCTTTCAGTGCTATTGTAAAATTTAATTTGTATTCATTGGCTTTTATTCTTTTATTCTTGGCACCAAATTTGACATGAAATATCTTAATACCATCATTTGAATAGTAAATGAGTTCTTTTTCACTACCCAAACCTTCCATTTTCTTTTATTTAAAAAAATCTGACTCTCTATCAATAGAGTTGATTCTTCTTAAGGTCTGTAACCACAGTCTCCACCACATACTAAAATAATAATAAAGAAATTATGCAGCATATAAGGCTTAAAGAATACCTCTGCCCTTATCCTAATTTATTTGAAAATAAATGATAGTTTGGCAATGACTATACTGGCCATTCTTTCCTCTAGTTAACTTAAAAAATTTTCCATGGATTAAGATGGAGTAACCTTGCCATTATCTATTTGGCTAGGGCCCAAGTCTTGATATTTCTTGGTTGTTAGGGACCTGGGTCCCTGTTCTGCATGATTTGGGCTCCTGTGGAATTAGTTTTCCTGAACTTTGATACTATGGCATCAGCCAGCTTAGAGGCACATTATAAGAAAAGGCCTATGACACATCACTACTGTAGAGGTGTTGTCATTGCTGCTGTTTACTACATCAAAGAAAGTCCACTTTATGACAGTGCATGGGAGAAATGTCTCACAGATCTCAACACCAGAAACAACCATACCTCCTGAGCATATGGACACTGTATATCATAAACTGATCATGTTTTTCACTTAGAAATAAATTTGTAGCCCTTCTCTGGCAAGCACACTGAGCCATATGCATTCTAACCTTACTTTAGGTGTCATGTTATTTTTTCTACGCTCGTTTTTTTCTTTGTCTCAGCAACCTTGATTAATGGATTAATTTTTTTTTATGTTATGGTGTAGCTATTTATAACAAGACACTGCAATTCTGTTTGTGAGGAAGAGAGAGTATCGACAAACAAACAAGCCAATAAAATTGCATTGCCTATTACTTGCATGTATAGTTCTTAAATTATTATTCAATTATTCTTATAAATCATTTACCTAGACTTATTTGAAATTTATTATTTAAAAATGTTGTATAATTTTATATTAGTGATGTTTAAAAAATTTACATGTCATTTATTCTCACACTGTTTAATATTATGTACATACTCTCTAATTACTATTGCATGCTACAGACATTTTGAAATTCTTCCAGATATTCTTGTGTCCGTCTGCATTGCTTCAGGGTGTGGAATATTTACGGCCATATGTACACTATTAGGAATCTTCTCCTCCTGAATCTAAAGCTTAAAATATTAGCAGCATCACAGCTAAAGCGCCCTTTAATGGAAAGGCTAAATATGGAAATAAAATACATCTGATAGATTTCTAAAAGGAAAACTGTAAATGTCACACAATATTTGCATGCCACATAGCTCTACATGCCAAAGGATCTGGCCACTTCCAATGGGTTCTAGTTAATAGGATTCATCAATGTAAGCAAATATGCCTAAATCGTTTGCTATTTGGAGACAATCATCCACCAATTAACCGTTGATTATTGACATGCGGTAGTTTTAATACTGGGAAATCTGCTCTTTTATATAGACTACAATTTTTAAAAAGTTTCACGTACCTATAAGTGAGCATCTAACAATAAGGAATTAAATTTTTGAGATGGTAATGATATGACAATGACAGCACGTTTAGCACTTTGCAGCTTAAAGTGCTTCCTGTTATTATTTCTTTCATTTTTCAGAATATTATTATCTCAAATTTACATATGAGAAAACTAATAAAGAACTCATCCGAAGTCAAATAACCAGTAAGTAGGGTAGCAGGGATGTGAACCCAAGCCCTCTGACTTCAGCTCCCATACTGTTTCCAGTATTTAGCTCTATAGCTCAATTATATGTTAACTGTAATATCCAGCATTGCTCAGGAGCATCATTAACTGTTGTTAAATAAAGTTTAATGGATACTATAAATATTAATGTGTAATTTTGACAACCTTTCATAATTATAGTAATTAATAGAAGGCTTAACAATTTTTAAAAAATTTCAAAGTATTAAGGGAGTACAAAAGTTTTTGTTACATGGTTACACTTTATTATCCTGAAGTCAGGGCTTTCAGTGTGCCCGCCACCAGCTTAACAATTTTTAATTTTTAAATTTGTATCAAATCCTCTTTATAGAACACATTTGTCATTCTATTAACCTGAGTAATATGAAGGGATTCCTGCTGCTATTTACCTTGTTTCACTCCATATAGAATTACCCCTTCCAGAAGCAGTTTATTACAATTTAATGTCTGAAATTTAGAGCGTGTTTTTCTGGCCTCTTATAATAACCACTAAAAAGTAAAAGGATCATTTGAGAGAATCAGTGATATACAAAGGATAAAATATTGATTTTGTTTTTAAATATAGCCAATTGAAAATCACCTGTGTTATTTCTAAACTGCCTAGGTAATGAATATTGCTCCATTAGTTAAGGTTTAGGAGGTTTGGGGGCTCAGTAACTGGCCTTAACATAACCTCACTAGTAGAATAACATAAACCTTTGGGTTTACTCTTCCTTTACAGGGCTCAACAATACTGTCACATTTCAGACACTGAACTGATGTTACATTCTTTAATGAAATATGGCATTCCTCAGTCCAGTACACTTTAGCATCATCTAGCATAATTACTATCATCCCAGGCCAAAAACGTCAGAACTGATGGAGGTAGAGCTGGACACTGAACATTTTAAAGCTCCCCACATAGTTCTAATCTGCAGTTGGGGGTCGAAAACCATTAAATCTACTTGGAACTCAAGGCAGAATGAACTGATTGTTTTCTCTGCCACAAAAATTTCTATTATGGCGTTTTTCTTCAATTGGTAGCCCAACATGTTTTGTTCTGCATTTTGTTTTCTTCTGACTGGCGGTCATATAAACCTCTTCTTGCTCCCTAGGATTGCCCTCAAAGTGAAATTAAAAAAAAAGCCAAAAACCAAAATTTTTATTTTAAAGTAATTATAGATTCACAGAAAGTTGCAAAGATAGTACAGAGATATGTACCTTTTTCTCTGTTTCCCTCCTACGGGTCTATTTTACATAATTATAATAAAATATCAAAGACAGGAATTAGGCAATGGGTGTGTATGATTCTATGTTATTTTATCATATGTGTAGACTCATGTAACCATCAGTACAATCAAAATACAGAACTTTTCCTTTACCACAGAGATTTCCCTCAAGCTACTCTTTTATAGCCACACTCAACTCCCTCCCCCACACGATCCCTAAACCCTGGCAACCACTAATTTGTTTCCCATCTCTGTACTTTTATCATTTCAAGAATGTTGTATAAATGAACTTACATATAAGTGTGTCCTTTTGAGATTTCTTTTTTTACTTATAATGTCCTTGAGATCTGTCCAATTTGTTGTGTGTCTCAATAGTTCATTCTTTTTTATTGCTGACTAGGATTCCAGTTTTTGGCTATTACAAAGAAAGCTGCTATAATAATGTTTCATTTCTCCAGGATAAATGCCCAGGAGTACAATTGCTGGGTTGTATGGTAAGTATATGTTTAATTATCTTAAGAAACAGCCAAACCGTTTTCCAGAGTGGCTGTACCATTTTATATTCCCACCAGCAATGTGTAAGAGATGAAGTTTTTCTGTATCCTTGCTAGCATTTGGTATTGTCACTGTTTTTTTATTTCAGCATGCTGAGAGGTATATAGTGATGTCTCATCATGATCTTAATTTGCATTTCCTTAATAGCTAGTGATGCTGAACATTTTTTTGCCTGCTTACTTGTCACCCAAATATCCTTTTCAGTGAAATGTTTCTTCATGGGTTTTTCTTTTTGCCCATTCTAATTATTTGTTTTTACTGTTCAATTTTAAAAGATCTAGATGAGTGTCTTGTCTGTCTGCAAATATTTGCTCCCACTATGTAGCTTGTCTTTTCATTCTCTTAACAGGATCTTTCACGGAGCAAAAGTAGGCTCAATTTCTTGATATTTTTACTTTTATTAATTGTGCTTTTGGTATCATGTCTATAAACTCTTCACCAATCCCTACATCCCAATAATTTTCTTTTATGTTATTTTCTAAAAGTTTTATAGTTTTTCATCTTATATTTAAATCTATGATTTAGAGTTAATTTTTGTAAAAGGTTTGAGGTTTAGGTTAAGGTTTATATATTTTTTGCCTATTGGTATCCAATTGCTCCAGCACCATTTATTGAAAACACTATCCTTCCTCACTGGAATTGCTTTTGCACTTTGGTCAAAACTCAGTTCCCCATTAGGCATCTTTTGATACCACCCTGGCTGAGTGGGGAGGGACATCTTCTTACTGCTTCCCACATGGCTTCTACTGGCACTTTTCAGGTTGACCTAGTTACCACTGAGCTGTGTTAAAGTACTGACTCTCCACTAGGGCTTCTCTGACAACATCCCAGCAGGGACTAGGAGGGGTGCCTTGTTACCTCTGGGTGGGGGTGGAAGTCAAAGTCCCTATCCCCTGTCCTGTGGGGGTCCTCTTTACTACCTGATAGGGATGAAAGTCTCAGCTTTCTACTCTTCTTTCTCTGACACCACCCTGGAAGAGGGAAGGGCAGTGGCACTTCCTTACAGCCTAGCAAGGGTACAAAGCCTGGACTTTTTATTCTGCCTTTGCTTGTGTGTTTGGGGGATACAGTATTTTTTTTATGTAGTGTTTGGCTGGAGTAGAGTAATTGTTGTTTAAATGTATCCTGTCTTGCTAGGCTGCCCCTTTCTTGGTCCATTGGCAAGTGAAAGCAGGCTTTTCTTGGGTTTTTTGTTTTTTTGGTTTTTTTTGGTCTTTGTGTCCATTAGTGCTTTCAGGTTGCTGGTTTCTTCAGTTCCCAATCTGAGATGTATGAGGCAAGAAGAAAATCCAGGGAACTCGCCACTGCATAGTTCCTTGCATTCTAAGTTCCCTAGCTTTCCTGCTTTTTCCTTTCCATGTTAGTCTTCTTATATTTGTTTTATATATAGTGTCCAGGGTTTTTAGTTGTACTTGCTGAGAGGAATAGGGAAAAATACACCTACTCCACTCTCCTAGAAGCAGAGGTCAAAGTGAATTTTGAATATGATACCTCATTATATTAATAATTTACATGAGACTAAAACCAAATTTGATAAGAATCTATCTGCAGTTTTTAAAAGAGACAGTGATATACAGAAAATAAATTTTACTTGCATGTGTAATAACGATAATAGTTAATAGGTTTTTTTGCACTTTCAATATTCTATGTCATTTAAAACTCACAATACTATGTCATAGAGAATATTATTATTATTCATTTACTAACAAATAAACTAAGTTTAGGGAGGTTAAGGAATTTGTCTTTTGCTATCTTGGTCTTCCTAACTTTAAAACTTGTACATTTTAACCGTAACGCAATATTGTTTTAGGTCTACTTCCAAAGTTTCTTAGAATAATGCAGTGAAAAATTATATTAAAAGCCAACGGTCCTGTTATTTTTGTACAAATTTAGATAAAATTCATTCTCTGAATTTGGGCAAATACTTTCAACTCTGGCTTTCAGTTTTCTCAACTGTAAAATGAGGGATTAATCTTGAGTTCTAAAATTTTTTTTGGCTAATAGTTTTATAAATATCTAAAATTCCTGAGAAAAATGGCATTTGGAATTTCAGGATAGGAGAATTCTAAGTAGTCTGTGGGGCTCAATCTGCAATGGGTAGTGGTGGTAAAGCCAAGTGTAAATGAAGTAAGTAGACTGTTTTAGAACTTTCATCTTCTATCTTTAATATTTACCACCAGATGTAGAGTTTAAAAGGCTTGTTTCTGGATACACAGGTTATATGAGTCATAGAGTAGATCCCATGAGGCTTGAGAGTCAAGGCTAAAAGACAAAGTATGAAAACCATTGTCATTGGGTTAAAAAAAATTTTTTTTTATTTCAGAATATTATGGGGGTACAAACAGGTTACATATATTGCCTTTGCACTGCCTGAGTCAGAGCTACAAGTGTGCCCCTCCCCCAGACAGTTCTTGTCATTGGGTTTTATTATAAGATGTGCATGTGGATGCACATGATGGAAATCTGCTACTCCAAGTATTTAGCAGGATAATTATATATCTGGATGCTTCATTGAACAGTGAACTTCAGTGGTTGATGCCCTGGTTTAAGCTCACTTATGTGACGTCTCTTATGATTTGTCCGTTATCTTGTGCCGATCATTTTCATTTTCTCTGCTCTGCATTTCAGCTTGTTTGTATTATTTTATGTTCCAAACTTGCTCAAATTGTCTGAAAGTATGAACATATTGCCATGTGAAAAGATAATGGATCTATACATCTGCTGAGTGTTCTTGTTCTCGCAGAGCAACTTCATATGTACAAGAAAAATAATTGAACATAAGTTCCATGCTTTTTTTCTGTAGCTCCCCTCAGCTGTTATCTTTCTTTAAAACCACATTATATAAATGTCTTGCAATAAATAAAGTGATTTTAACAGGTGTTTAATTCAATTTCATAAAACCTTTGTAAAACATCTAAAATTTGCCTGGATGGGTGGTAGGTGCTGGAGGGGATAATAACATAATGGCATAAATGGGCTTCCCTAGGAAGATAGCTACATTTTAACTAGTAAGCAGTATGTGTGTATAATAATCTTTTTCTGAAAGTTTTTTATGGTACCATATATACAATTGTTTCACAAACTGTTTTCCTTAGAATATTAATTCTATTATGTAGGTAGCTTTAAAAATTTAACAAGTTTCTTTGCTGCAAGAATTCTCAAAACCTTTAACACATCCCTCTACATTATTAATCTTCAAAAAGAGAACTTAATATATATCATTTCCCAAATATGTTTATCCTCTGAACTTTTCCTTTCTTCATAGTGAACATTTGGTGAACTAGATTTTGAATAATGAGGCTACAAAACAATATAATTCAATATCCACATTCACAGAACAGATTAATGTAATCTGTAATGTAAATCAAGAAGATTCGTAGAAAAAAATGAGTTTATCCAGGACTTGATGGAATTTCAGGTTGTTCCAGATTTATATGCACTTCATTTTTATGCATCTTTTAAATATGAAAAAGGAAAAGTTGGTGGTTATATGACTCTTTATTCTTTTCTCTTTAATTCTTCCCTCTCCTCTGCTAACTGGTTCCAGAGCTGATATTCACGGGACTCTGGTCCAGCTCTAGGAAAGCAATTGTCAAAGAAATTAATCAAAAAGAAAAAAAAGCAATTTGTACAAAAATATTATGACAGCGCTATTTCAAGCAGTGAAAAAATAGAAAAGAACTTAAGGCCATAAATTTGGAGACAGTTAAGAAATCCACTATGGAATACTGTAAGAGCACTGCAAAAGACAAATACGTGGACAAAGTTGCCACAAGGCATTGTATGTTAAATAATGTCATCTGAGAAATTGGAATTTAAAATCATTATAACTATAAAAATGTATAATTCAGATCTAAAATGAAAGTTCAAAAAGCTACTTTGCATATAGAGTTGTATATTTATTCTTTTTTTTGCATACTTTCTTTTGTTGTTGTTGTTCTAAATAATAATTGTAAAAAAAAAATTTCACAAGTTTATCTCCCTGTCTCAGGTTGAGTTTTCTGGAAGCAGATGCTTATTTTCATGGGTTTTAGAGGGCAAGATAAGAAGGGAAGCAAGAGAAGGCAGGACTGGGCAGAGGGAGAAGTTGAACCAGGGTGCAAGCCAACAAACTTTTGACCAATCCAGTGGGAGCAATGAAGGGAAAATTGCACTTCAGAGTTTTGGGTGTTTTTGCTGTGGGCTGCCTTGAGAAGGGTGTGATCTCAGGCGAGGTAGCTCTTTAAGCCGAGGTGGACCCTGAGTTGCTGATAGCTGGGCTTCCTGCGACAGCTGGGCAGCAAGTACTTTGTTGAAGGGGTTGTGGCAGAACATCTCTGAGTGTAGTACCCCCCTCACCACCAAATTCTGTCAAAATGCATTCAAATGACCTGAAACAGAGGTCCTATCCAAAAGATTTTGTGCCCCACTTTTTTGGAGACTTTCCTTTGTGGTGCACTAGATAATTGTACCCTTTGCAGCAGTTTAGGTTCAAATTGGCATGTTGTTCTGTAGTGTTCCAGACTGAAGTTGCTCTAGACTAGACCAAGCACCAAATGCCACCAAATAGATGAAAATGAAACTGATACCAAACCTTAATGGCTGGGAAGTGTTCAGCAGTGTTGAAAGGATGACATTTACCTACACATTTTTGACACTTGGCAGAAGAATGACTGATCAGTTTGCAGGGGCAGATGATCTCCATTCATTTTTTGTATAACTTCTCTAAGTTGCTCCCTGGGCAACTACCTCCTTCACAGAACCCAGAATATTTTCTTTATTTTAATTCTAGTTTACAAAGTTAATATAAAAAATCCACGATGAGAAACATATCAAAATTTTAAATAAGGAATGATCAGTAACAGTGCTGTGCTGAGGCATATGAGCAGCAGAGGTAAAAAAAAAAAAGATCAATAATACTGATTCCATTTCTTATTTAACATTTTGATATTGTGTTCATCATGGATTATTCAGCACTAATTTTGATTTTTAAAAATATTGCATTGGAATTTTATTTATCCTGATTACTGAGTTTTTTGTCATCCCCTTAAATTTTGTGTCTGAGGGAAGTGCTTCCCTCACCTCACTCTAGTCTCAGCCCTGGTAATTAAAAAAAGATACTTGGCCAGAATTTCTCACTGTTATCTGTGGGAGGGTTGGTCTGATGTGAGCTATTCTTCTGTTACTGCTTACTGGAAGTGGAACCTACCTCATCAATCCTGCCTTGCCCATTTAAATTATTCTCACCCATTCGACAGACAGCAGAGTTATGTGCCATTATCTAGTTCCCTAACTCACAAGCAGGTAGTAAATATTTATTCCAGAAATAGGAAAATAAAATAAATAAATAAGTAAATGTCACAATGAAGCAAGAACTATATTAGCTAATGTGTGTCTGGTATATTTCCTTTTAACTTTAGCATTTGTTGTTGTGTTGTGGAGTAGAATCTTGTCTATGTAAATAATGTTACCAAACACTATAATTGTAATTTTCCATAATAGAATCATACTTAATTGTACGCTCTATAACCCAAACAATATCCTGAGTAGGTCCAGCTATTATGTATAGTGCTATTTTGCCTTCTTTAACTGGACAGTAAGGGATACATTTGAATTATAACACGAAATCTGGGATGGGAAGAAAAGAACACACATATAACTATCAAGAGCAGTAAATATTCACTCCTTTTTCAAGTTGTAATTTTTTTTAAATGGAAAACTGATATGTAATGAAAGCCTGTAATATAAAGGTGTATCATAGTCTGGGAGTGCTTTCTTTCCTTTTCAACGGGGTCCTGCATATAACCGGGCTGTCTTGAGGCTTGCCTCTTCTTTCCTGCCGTGTCTAAAACAAACACACACGCGCCACACCAATTAAGACAGAAAAAGTCTTGAAAAGCAATGGAAAACTTTATTAAAGTTTGTTGGGGGCACTAAGGAGAATATTAAACAGGCATTTCACGGGAAAACATGTTAAATTTGTCTTTACATGTCTTCCCCCAAACCCCCAGCTTTCCTGCAGTCCTATATGCGGTTTGCCCACCTCCCTCCTCTACGTCAAACCTCACTTCGCCCCTTACCTCGCTTTCTTGTCCCCTCTGTTAACAACTAACGGGCCTTTTATCTGAAGGCTCTGTCTTATCTTGTCTACATTAACCATTAGTCATATGGCAAAGTGTCTGCAGCCCCGCATCATTGAGGTCATGCTACTCTCACCGCGTTATTCTTTGTTAACATCCCTTTTAAAATGCAGTTCTTAGAAATGAACTGTATTAGACATGATAGAATTGAGGCAAAGTACAGTGGACATATTTCTTTTAGGATCTGGTTACTATATTTCCATGAATGCTGCCTTAAGAATTGACTGGCTTTTTCAAGAATTGCATCACAGTTTTGTTTTGGTTACCACTACCCCTCCCCTCCTTTCCCTAAGGTCATTTAAAAATCCTAGAACTCTCTTTTTTTAATGCATCAGTGTTCATTGAATTGTTTTAATCTAGAAAAAGCATAACAGATCTTATACCAAGAATAATATTATTTTAAGTGCTAAATCATTTCTCACTTCCCTCGGATACCTCCCAAATGGAATGGCAGGAATAGTTGATGTGGAAGCTTTCCTTGACTCTTCCAGGCCTCCTTACGAGCTTTTAACATTGACTTTAGAACCAGGGAAAGTAGAGTGTACCTCTGACTACAAAGCCAAAAGTGAAAGTTGGATATTAAGCTAAATTAATCTTTAATTATTCCTCGGGGAGGGTTCATGACATATTTATTTCCTCTGGATTACCTAATATAATAGTGAAACATGCCAGGACAGAATTAATTCTTTACAAAGCAGCATTTTGTAATGAGTGCTGCTTCCTTCATTTTGCCTGCTCTGGGATCCAGAGTCCTGGTTGTAGTTGTTAGATAAGGTCCAAGAAGCCAGGGAATCTATCTCCAATGACACTTGAAAGTGTTTTTGAAGATAAGACAATGATTTGCTTGCAACTAACTCATACTCAAAGTATATTTTATTATATGTATAATTATTATATAAGTGAATAAAATATCCCATTTAGTACACAAAAACTTCAGTGTAAGTACATACAACAACACATGGGCTGGATATTCTTCACTCAGCATGCTCTTTCCTAAGGTGTCTGCTTGACTAATTCCCTCACCTCCTTCATGTCTTGCTCAGATTTCACCTTTCCAGTGAGGCCTGGCTTGAACAACTAATATTGCAAACCAGCTCTTCTCCCTTCTCCTAGCCCCGTCTTCCCTATCCTACTCTACTTTGTCTTTCTTTTCCAGAGCACTAAGTATTTTCTAACATACTATATCATTTACTTATTTATTATGTTTAATGCTTAATGCCAATCTATTCTCCCCTTACTCTCCCGTCCCTCCCACCCCCCGACTCCCAATGTAAGTTCCTTGAGGATAGATATGTTTGTTTGCATTTTTGGGGGGTACACTGATGTAATGCAATAAATATTTATTGAATTAATGACATTAGCTTTCAGTTCCTTCTCACAAGCTGGTCATAATTATTGCAGACAACTAGCCAAGTTCTGCGGCTTCTCTTCTGTGCATTCCATGGTATTATATTTTTACTCTTACAGGCTGCCCTGCTTGATGTTTCCTTGTTTCAGCTCATTGTCAAGCTCTGTACGCTTAAAGAACAGCCTTTTAACTCATTGAACCTGAGGCTTCGCTTGCTTTTGAAATGCTCTGTAAAATGCAGGTGACTGACTCTGCCGCCCTGCAGCTCCTTCTAACTGAATCAACTCCATCCTTAGGCTTCTCCACTCGTCTCTCAGGAGGGTTACACTTTATAATTGTCCTTTTTGGTGAGAAAAGTAACTTTCTGGCTGAAAGCTGCAATGAAACTCATTTCTTAGTGTGTAGTACTGTGTTACTTCCTCTGTAACACCATTAGACATCCCCTTTGTGCAAAGCAGTATCTCAGGAGCATTACTGCTTAACCATTTCCTGTCTGACTTCTGACCACCATCTGACCACTTCACATAGACCCTCTTTACCCATCAGTCATATGGCTGACAGCTCCACCCTTCAGCTTCCAACTTAAAGCTGATTCCCCAGGGATCCTTTCTTGGACCATTTATGATGAGTAATTACCCTTTAAAAAAATACACTGTGCCTTGGTTATTTTCTTCACACTCCATGTATATATATTTGCTTATTATCTGTCTCTCTCATTGGATTGTAACCTCCAACATATCTGTTTTATATACGAGGTCTGAGCATAGTACCAGAGAGCAGTCATTCAATAAATAAACAGACCTGAGGGCAAACTGGCATGTTGTCAACTTATAATACCTATTCAGTATATATGAAGAGTTCAAATAAATGCTGTTTATTTAGACATGGACCTGTGTCTTCTAAAGCAGGGGTCCCCAACCTATCGTGAGTTGTATAGTTATTTCATTATATATTACAATTTAATAATAATAGAAATAAAATGCACAATAAATGTAATGTGCTTGAATCACCCTGAAACCATTGCCCCCACCCTGGTCTGTGGAAAAATTATGTTCCATGAAAACGGTCCCTGGTGCCAAAAAGGTTGGGGACTGCTGTGTTAAAGACTGTGGTGTTACGTACCATAGCCATTTTTCTACTTATTAACTCAGTAATAGATGCTTTCTTGATTAGAAGCCTAGGATAAGGCCAGGACCATTTAGCTGTCAGCATTCGTAATGGTATCTGGTTATGATCATATTTATTGTCTTTATTCAAATGTGACCACAGAAATGTGATGGACAGTATTATCACATATCTATGGAATATCTGTTTTAAATACTTTGCTGTATATATAGAAAATAGATTCTATCTATAGTTTACATAGAAAAATGATTAAGTGTGAACATATTCAATGGAAAAACTTTCTAGCACATGTAAATATTGGAAGTTTATGTAAGTTCAATTAAATATTTAAAAAATTAAATAGTGATCACAAAAATTTTACCAGAAGGTACACATTTCATAATTTATATTGGTACAAAGTAATAATAATGAACTGTGCTTAGTCTCAAAATGCCATATCTCATTTAACCTCAATTCTATGAATTCACTCTGCCCGTTTTTTTCCATTTTACAGATGGGAGGACTGAGGTTTAATGGTTAAATAACTTACCTGCGGTCACACAACTAGAAAGAAGCAGGGTCACACAACTAGAAAGAAGCAGACTTGTGAAAGAACCATTAACTACTTAACTACTTTGCCCTACTCCTCCAGGGGACTATTCAAATGGTTACTTCCTGGTACCATTGCTTATAAAAGTAAGAACTTTTAGCAGAAGCAATGGAAAAACAGCGTTAAACGAATTAGGAAAGAGAATTGTTATTTTACTTTTTAAATAATTGTCTGAAAATGAAGGCTACAGATCCCCAAATGAAGAAAGCAGTAAATTGATTTTTCCCATAATTTGAAAATAATATCCATGTTTCCCTCTAGACATTTGAGTTGGGGTTGGGATAGGTGGAACAAGGCAGAATCATCTTTGTAGGTTTATATTCATTGCCTTCTCCAATGCTGCGCATCTACCACTTTGTACTCCTGTCAAGTCAAGGTTATGGAATGTCTATTCTACAGTCCAAATACCACACAGAAAACTCCCATAAATAGTCTATTTTCATGGGACTAATTCATTTTTATAGCAGTTCCCCTGAGGCCCTAAACAGAGAACTAACACTGAAGATGGGATTTCCAAGGTAATTATATCTGACAGATAGCCAAAAATGTGAGACAGACATTGAAAAATTATAATAACTTGAATTTCATAGCTAATATTCCATCAATTCCTACTGTGATTAGTTTAGTTTGACACTTTTTGAGGCTCAGATCTAAGCTATTGAAGTGATTTGTGCTTCATTCCAGTTTGCAAATGCTTATTTTTCCTTAGAAAGTTTCTAATCTCTGACTTGATTGACAGCCAGTTGATTTTTATATGAGAGAAGAGAGGAGACAATGAAATAAATTACAGTTTTATGCCTTTCTGCTTTAAGGAACAAACAGTGGTAACTGAACCAGGTTCTGATCTAATAATAATTTTTTATCATAATCAAATTTTGGTCAAAAGGATTTTTTATGTGTGGCAGCCAATATGACTATAATATCTATGAGTTATCAAAAGACCAAAGAAAATTAATTACTTTGACTGACATCATGGTCTAAATAATTTTAGAGCTGTTCTGCTTCTGCATAGGCAGCCTTTGGGAAAGCGATCACCAAATGGTCAAATAGTAAGACCTTATGCACCTGAGCTAAGATGGCGATGGGGAGGGGAATATGCAAGAGTCTAACAGGAGAATCCCAAAGTCAAAGGCTTGTATACAATAAGGGAGAATTTTTTTTTTAAATATTATATTAAGCCTGGAAGCTGTTCTGTTCTTATCTTGCCAAAAGCTAGAGTGAGATATAAAACTCCTCCAGCTGCTACATTAAACCTTAGGAAAAAAATCTGTACAAAACTGTAAACATAGAGGGGTCATCCCCAGGAAGCTGGCAACTGCAATAGCCATTTTACTCAGAGTTATCATCCATGTAGGTCAAGGTTCCAAATGGCATAAATGAAGGGAGTGTACTTTTATTTCAAAGAGGGAGAGCTTTGCTTATGGAAACAACTTCCAACAAATTACCACAGTTCTATCCTTCTTAGAAATGCAATTGATAAAGAATCTGTATTGAAAGAGTGGACTTGAAGCAGATGCAGAAAGAGAGTTAGACAATTTCTTCATTTAATATCACAAGCCCTGATAACAAAGAGCTGATCTTGTTGAAGCAAACAGGAATGGGATTTGGTAAAGATGGTCAACAGGCAACAAAAGCAGATGTCAGTGTGAGCTCATCACACACCCAAACATTTCCCAGGTGGCTAAGGCTTTCACTGCATCCTGATGAGGAAGGATGGAGTGAAACCCGTAATCAATTGATACCAGAACAACACTGTTTAGTGTTTTGAAGATTATTGCATTATAATTACCTCTTAAGTAAGCAATACATAGTTCTTAATGCATAGTGTTTGGTTTATTCATTCTCAGTGAACCTTTTGGGTGTCCTTATAGAGTTCAAACTCAAAGATTAAGAGTTCCAAGTTATCTGTAACAATACATAAAGAAGTTAAAGTCTTGTCATATTAATATTTAGGAAAGGTAAAGGATGTTTAACAATACTAAGTATTGTTAAAGATAAGTATTTGAACTGGATGAAGCTCCAAATAGTACTCAAAGTGAACAAAATAGATAACCTGCCTAACTGCTACAGAATAGTGTGGGAGTAAGGTCTATTCTTGTCTTAGTGTGTTACACAAGTGACTACTGTGTTTTGTGATGCAATGCCAGTTAAAGTAGGAGGAGGCAGCTGCTCAGCAGAATATAAACTAAGCTGCCAGTTGTTCAAGGGGGTTGCTAGACCACCTGCTTCTTAACTACATAACAAAACTCAAGCCTCTTCTTGACATAACCAAGAGTATAGTACTCAGTGCCAAAATGGATATGCATTTTCCTCCTTGACATGAGGACGATTTTATACATTTTATAAATTGCACACAATTACACACACACTTTTAAAGCATTTTAAAATCTTTATTTTGTTATTTTTATTCCTTTTAAGAATTTTTTTTTAGATTCTGACTCCTGAGGCAGTATAAGCATTTTTTTAGAGGACGACATTGTGTTTTGGAGTGTGGTATTTGCAGATGCATTTGAAGAGTACATGATAAAACAAATAGAAAACATTATGCACTGTTTACATACCAAAATATCAAAGTACAAAACACATATAACTTGTCTTATAGTAGGAGCAATTTCTTATAATTTGAGTTTGTGTAAAAGCATCACTAACTGCATTTGGACAATTGGATCAAAGGAGAATTCTTCCAGTCAGAACTCAGCAATTCCTCTATGGCAGATAGTATTTTATTTACTAGCACTGACAGAATTCAAAAACTAAACTGCAGTATTAGTTGATGTGGCACTTTATAAATAGCATAAATCAATTGAAAAATGGATTACTCATGATTTATGTCCAAAATAAAATAAGAGTGATAAACGCATCAGAAAACTGTCTCGAAATGGGAGAAAATGTGACAGGGCCAAACATTGGAATCAGATTATCCAAAAGGCAAAGCTATGACTTTGGAAGAAGAAAACATGACTCTTACTTGAAATATTGTTAACTCTAGAGCTGCTCTGAAGTAAGTCATGTTGAATGTTTTGGACCATTCAACATAAAACACATGTTAAGTATGTTTATCTTTAATATTAATTGGTTGAAATGACATACCCATGACATGGTGATATAGTTTATTGAATAAATATTTTTAAATGCCCTTTGATTCTAAGATGATTCGACACATTTTACTTTTTATTTAAAATTAGTATTTTGCTCAAAATTGAGTCTGTAATGCTTGAATGAGTGCTGAAGGTTGAAGGATGAATTTCCTAGTTAAATATTGATGAAAAGTCTTTGCTATTTGGAGCGACAGTATGCATATACATATTTCTTATTGTTCAGTTATGCCTATATATTTACGGTTTTGGGAGAAAATAAAACCCAGAAACTGAGACCCAAAGGAACATGCCAATTCATTAGAATTAGCTGATTTTATTGTTGATCAAACCAAATACCCTGAATGCACGCAGGTACCCAGCAAGTGGCTATAAAGCTACAGTGAGTTTTCAGCTCTATTTATATGGAATTAAATCTACTGTTGTTATACATCATTCAACTTTCAATAAACGGTCAGCAGATATTCAGTTTGCTTCAGTAGTTACATTGAGTTTAATCTGACATTCTGTTCTTTCATAATTCTCTATCAGGTTTACTCTGATATTTTGTACTTTGTAATTTTTTATCAGTGCCTCCTAAGATTGTCCCTGACAGTTACCTAGTACATAAGATTAGTCATATCTTTCAGCATTCCTTAGTGAGGTTAGATTATGTTCAATTTTTCCACAAGGGAAATCACCAATATTTCAATTACTTGCTTATATATCTGAATCTTGTAGTTTTATTCTTGCATCCTTCCTGGCATTCTGCACAATGCCAGCCACATATCAGGCACTCAATAAACACATGCTAAAAAGCAACAAGTGTCTCTCTCACGGACAATAGGTTCAGTTTGGTAGAGTCAAGAACTTCCCTCTTTGTTTCAGCTGACATTAGAGCTTCTCCTTTTTTGTCCTCTCCAATTTAAGTGCTGCAGAGCACACAATGTAACCTGCCTTGATGACATTGTGTTCTCATCCCGCTTCCTGGCTCACCCAAGTGATGGTAGTTAGTGGAAGGACTTACAGTAGCATCTTGGGTGAAGAAGGAAAGTTAGGAGAAGTAGGGGAGAAACCCTTGCACTGCTGATGCCTTGCAGCCCTCCTCTCTCCCCTTTATGCTCCCTACCTTCCCACTTGCAGGACTTTGGAGCAGCAGCTCCCACAGTATCCATCAGGGGAAGTGGAAGACCCTGCTCCTGCTGCAAGTGGTTACTGTAAAAGAGACATGCCCATGCATTCAAGGATGGAACTCTGAATGCATTTCCCAAGAGAAATGATTCCATTTTATGGTTAGCTTACGAAAGTACTGTTTCTGGTATGTTTTTACCAGCACTATGGAGAAAATGAACAATTGTGGTGCATCTCTGAAAGTTATCTACTATCTCAAAAAGTGTTTTGAATTTGTGGTTTTTTAAAAAATATGAAGAAGCTTTTAAATATCCCAAAACTGAGAAAGAAAACTCTGCAACTTGCTCTGTTAATAACAGAAGAGTTTTAGTGGATGCTCTGGCCTGCCACCCAAAGCCCCTCGTCAGGACTGACACAGCCATTTGTAGCTGCTGGCAGTGTTGGCTGATGGCTCAGCGTGGAATTCTTCTCCAGGAATCTCCTTTTTTCAAAGGAAGCTGCCTCACTTAATGTTGTGTGCAATGCTGTACTTAGTGTCTGGGGTCAGTCCTCATCCCGTGACTGGTAAATGGAGTCAAACACCGGGCCCCTTGTTTCATCCAGGGCAACTCTGAAGGGCTATGTCAGCTCCAGGGCTCCCTGTGAGACATTTGTTACAACTAATTCACAGTTTAACTACCCCCTTTGCCCAATCCTGATCCCTTCACTCTCTTGTGAGTGTTGTTCCCACAAACTCTCATCCCAAAATCTCTTTCACAGAATTTTTCATCTCACAGGGAACCCAACCTAAAACAGAGAAAAGTAACATATTACTCGGGTCAACTTAAAGCTACGTTAAGTAATCTCTTAAGACTCCTAATACTTCTCCTTCATACTTATTATGATAATATATTAATATTAGCATTTATACAATTTTAATTTTTATTCAAAAATATGTATAGATGGTTTTAAAAAGTCAAATAATTCTGCAATATTTACTATGAAAATAGTAGTGCCCTGTCCCATGACTCTCAAAGGGCTTAACTACAATTTTATGAATTTTCAAATTGTAGTCAGTATTTACTGCCTTTCTGTTATAAAGAATTAAGATTTAAATCTCTATACTCACTCCTCATATTCTCTGCTATCATTCCTCCACTAGCCAATTTGAAATATAAATAGTCATTGTTTAGATAATCATTAGTATACACCATTCTTGTAATAATCTTTACTGCTGGACCACAGAGAATATTCTGGTTACATTTCCTTCCCTTGTTTACAACTTTATTTATCCTGAGGTTAATCATTTCCTTTTTAAAAAAAAATTTGGCTTGTTTAGCTTCATTGTACCTGTTGCTAATTCATCTCCAAACTTCATGTAAAATATGTCTCAGTATGGTAAAGTATATTTGATCATCTATCAGTTCTACTTTTTTCCCCCTTGGGAACATCTGATACGTGTCTTTGTGCCCCCTGTCCTGCTCCATGCTTGTTCTCTATGCCTGGAGCACTACTCTTGTTTCAGGACTTCCCTTCTCCGTTGCCCTGGGATTTGCTGTTCTGTAGTGTTGAATTCTGCATATCCTGGATTGTCTTTTTCTCAGCTTATACCCTTTGCACGGCTGGAGCATGTTCTACAGTACTCTCCTGAGGTTGTATCTCTGGAATCAATTGTTGAGGCTGTGAATGTCTGAACTTGTTTTTATTCTACTCTCACCCTTGCTTGATAGTTTTGTTGGGTATAGACTTATAGGTTGGATATAATTGTTTTCCTGAAAGTTTTGAAGGCATTTCTCTATTATTGTCTTGAGAATTATATCATTCTGATTATGATTTGGATGTGATCCTTTTTCTAAATTTCAAAATATTAAGGGGGTACAAGTGTTTTAGGTTACACGGATCACTTTTGTAATGTTTGAGTCCTGGCTATGTGTGTGCCGGTCACCCAAATAGTGTTCATTGTATCCATTAGGTAGGGTTTTGCCCCTCCCCCTTTCTCCCCCTCCTTGGATGTGACCTTTTTAAATGTTGTTTGCTTTTTCCCTCTCACTTGCTTTCTTTTGACAATCTTCTTTTTTACGCCTGGTGTTTTAAAATCTAATAATGAAGTGTCTGGTTGTGAGTCAGGTTTTAATTCAAGGACTGGGAACTCCTTGAGCTCTTTCAATCTGTAAACTCATGTACTACAGTTCTGGGAAAATTTATGGTTTTTGTTTTATTCATAAGTTCCTTTACCTTTATTTCTCAGTTCTTTTGTTCTGAAATTCCTATTAGACATCTTGTATTTTCTGAAAGGAGTCTTTTCTTAAAGAAATATTTCTTCAAATATTTTCTTTGTCTTTGTGACCTTTGCTTTTTGTTTGTTTTACTTTACAGGTAATTTATTCAATTTTATCTTCCAAACTGGATAAATTCTGTTATTCATATTTTTAATTTTCAAGGGCTTTTTTTTTTTGTTTCCTGAATATTACTCTACCATTTTTTTTTAAGTAGCATTCCATCCTTGTTTTATGAATGCCACATCTCTTATCTCTTTGAAGAGATTTATTATAGTTGTTTGAAATTTTCTTTTGGTCCCTACGTGGCTGTCTTTCATTTGCTCATTTCTTTGTTTTGGTCTGGGCTTGGAAGTCAAATTCCCTTTGTTTATATCTGGTGATCTGTGGCCGTCCCTTCATATTTAAAAGTGAGACACTAAGAGATAAATTGAAATTTCTGTGTGCACTGGTGGATTTCGCCAACTAGTGGCCTCACTGTGAGGGACTGGGTATGGCGGCCCATTTCTTTGGCAACCTCGGCTGTCAGGTATTTTCTCATGGGCTTGCCAGAATCATCAGAGATAAAGGGCTTCCAATCTCCCACCATGGGACAGAGGATGGGATGTAAAAGATAGGCAACATTTGCTGAGAGCTGAAGGGAAACATGCGGAGTATCTTCCATTGAGCATACAGGATTTTCATTTACTCCCTTCATTATTTCTGTTGTCTCTCAGGAGAGCCTCTTGGGTTCTACATCACCAGAGATTAAACCACATGGCTGGAACAGAGAATAGAGAAGTCTAATAATTTTTACACAGATTTTTAATCAATCCAATTGTCTTCAGCCTCACCTTACACACCCGATGTCAGAGATAGCTAGTGTCTTATCCACACTTTTTGTGGAATTCTGAGGTACAAATCAACTTATCTTCTCATCCCCCTACCCCACTGTCCCCATCATCTGCTTCTCCTCCTTACCTGGGCACACAGCAGAGAGGAGAAGTCTGAAACCTAAGCCAATTTCCAATTATACATCTACTTTCCATTTTTTAAAATTTTGTTGACTTTTCCTATCTGTTATATGATCTCTCCTAGTCTCTTTGTCTTGGTGAGTGTGTGTATTTTTGCTGTCATTTTAGTGGCTTTTCAGGAGGGAGCAGAGATTGTGTTCAATCTGTCGTGGCTAACAAAATGTTTCAAATTATTTGTTTAATTCTGTCTTCCCTGCTCCATGTCTGTGGGAATAGCTATAGAATAGAGCAATGACTAACACATAAAAGAGGCTCAATAAATAAATACTGATATTTATTGATAATAAATATTAAATAAATGGAGAGATGTAAAATATTTTTGGTGTATATATGCATGTAATTTAACTAAAACTTACCTCAAATTATAAATTATTTGTTAAAGCCAGGAGGGAATTTTTTTTTTTAATTTCAGAGTATTACAGGGGTACAGATGTTTAGGTTACATGTATTGCCTTTGCTCTGCCCGAGTCAGAGCTACAAGCATGCCCATCCCCCAGATAGTGCACACTGCACCCCTTAGGTATAAATTTACTCATCCCCTCTGCCCCCTTCCCACCTGCCTGATATCCAATGAATGTTACTTCCATATGTGCACATAGGAGTTGATCAATTAGTACCAATTTGATGGTGAATATATGTGGCTTGTTTTTCCATTCTTGAGATACTTTGCTTAGAAGAATGGGCTCCAGTTCCATCCAGGATAATATAAGAGGTGTTAGTTCACCGTTGTTTTTTGTGGTTGAGTAGTATTCCATGGTATACATATACCACATTTTTTTAATCCACTTATGTATTGATGGGTACTTGGGTTTTTTCCACATCTTTGCAACTGTGAATTGTGCTGCTATAAACATTCGAGTGCAGAAGTTTTTATATACAATGTCTTGTTTTCCTCTGGGTAAATACCCAGTAATGGGATGACTGGATCAAATGGTAGTTCTACTTTTAGTTCTTTGAGGTATCTCTGTACTACTTTCCGTAGAGGTTGTACTAGTTTGCAATGCCACTAGCAGTGTATAAGTGTTCTTATCTCTCCACATCCCCACCAACATTTGTTGTTTTGGGACTCTTTGATAAAAGCCATTCTCACTGGAGTTAAGTGGTATCTCGTTGTGGTTTTCATTTGCATTTACCTGATGATTAGAGATGCTGAGCATTTTTTCATATGTTTCTTAGCCATTAGTCTATCTTCTTTTGAAAAGTTTTTGTTCATGTCCTTTGCCCATTTTTTAATGGGGTTGTTTGATTTTTTTCTTGCTGATTTTCTCAAGTTTTATATAGATTCTAGTTATTAGTCCTTAGTCAGATGTATAGCATGCAAAAATTTTCTCCTGTTCTGTAGGTTGTCTATTCACTCTAGCAATCGTTTCTTTGGCTGTGCAGAAGCTTCTTAATTTGATCAGGTACCATTTGTTTATTTTTGTTGTTGCTGTGCTTGCTTTTGAGGTCTTCTTCATAAATTCTTTGCCTAGGCTAATGTCTATAAGAGTTTTTCCAACATTTTCTTCTTCTGGAATTCTTATGGTTTCATGTCTTAGGTTTAAGTCTGTTATCCAGGAGGGAATTTTTAAGGAGTTTGACAAGGGTAATGAGCTATTGTGGAATAGTAGAACTTTGGGATGTAATGGTATGATTAGCTAAGACTAACTCTGTGATGATCAATTCTAAAATGAATATTCAATTTATACTATATTGGAGTGGAACAAACATTTCCTCTCTTCTCCTCAAGCTTAACAAAGACAATTCACATCTCAGAGAGAATTCACAGATATTGCTAATGCCTCAGTAGATGATTAAGCAGTGATTTGAACTGTATATGATACACTCAAGAAGATTATTGATTAAAGAAAGAAAGGATTATATTTGGAAGTTTTATTTTCATAATGGTATTTCTCTTCAAATTTACTAATTTTCAGCAAAGTATTTTAATATCATACTCTTCCCAAAGCTAGAAAATCACCATTGTGATTTTTCTTCAGCAATTAGCAATTTTAAAACTGCACAAGAGAATATGAATATGGTCTTTCATGATAAATAAGAAATTGCTCTTTAAAAGTCATAGGTTGTACCACTTTTTTGTAAAACTATATACAGTCTATTTTAAAGCGGTGAGTTTTGAAGTGACATATATAGATAATTCATCAGGATAAAAATTCAATTACTTGGTAGTTTTCATATGTTGTATATATCTTCAAAAATCTAAAATTGCATTGCTATGAAGTTAGCCTACCACATACCATACTGTGCCATGCAACATATGGCCCAGGATACAGCTATAATCACCAAAATCTGTGTCAGTGTCTTCAGAGAAAGTGAGAAATTGTCTCTGTAGTGGAGCAATATTAGTAAATAAAAATGAAATCTTAACTTTTACTTACACTTATGTCAGTTTCTTAAAGTTTAAAATACGACCCGAAAAAGCTGTTTGGCTCTCACATATAGGTCTAAATCTTTAAGGATTTTCCCTACTATAGGTGATTAAAATGACTATTAAGTAGCTTTGTTTTGACAACTTATTTTGATAAGTAAATTTCTCCTTAATAATTCTTTTGTATAGATTCAGTTAAACTTTTCTGGCTTTGTTATTTTGGAAGATTAATTTGTTCTACTACTGGACTTTGAATAAATTCTATCTATTCTCAGAGGTATTTAATAAAAATGGTACTTTTTATTTGTTTTTAGTTAGTTGACTCTTATTAAACATTTTAAGTTTTCCACATTGGAATAGACCCTGGTGCACATAAGATAGACCCTTTTTAACAATATGAAGTTCTTTTTCTGTGACTAACTTTTTTCTAAGAAATGGTATAAGAACGAGGTGTTGTTGAAAATTACTTATTATGCAAAATTCCAAAGTTATTATTGACAATGCAAGAAGGGCTGCATTATTAGGACCTAACCTGAAATACTGCCTTGAATCCTAGAAAGGGAATACAGTATATCAAAACTGTTGACCTTGAATATTAATGACTTCTTCCTAAGATAAAGAGTTATTATGTTCCTTGGCAAGTGGCCCTCAGGGGCATCTCATCACTATACAGGCCACTTTACTTTGCCTTATCTCTAAATATCTTTTACTTAGCTCTTTGTATTGTACCCTAATTTTTAAATTAGCTATATCTGTTAAAATAGATTTCTGTATACTCTATCTTAGAAGGTTTGTTTATTCAACAAATATTTATTTGGCACACATTGTGTATTAGATATTGTTTTAGATGCTGGAAATATAGCAACAAACAAAACAGACAAAAATCCATGCCATTATATTCTTGTTATATCCTAGCTTACATTCTAGTGGGTGAAGATATGTATTAAGTAGGATAAATAAGAAATATATGTAGTATGTGGCCTCGTGGAGTATAGAATAGATGTGGGAGGGAACTGTGTGACTATTTGGAGGAAGAGCATTTCACATAGGGGGAAAGAAATGAAAAAGTCCCAAGACAGGAGGGTACCTGGTGTTCATAGGAGTACAGTGTGGCTGGAGTACAGTGGACACCCTGGACAGTAGTTGGAGAGGAGGTCTGAGAGATAAAGGATGTGAATGAGGGGGCAGATCATGTGGGTCCTTGTAAGTCCATGCTGAGAATGAAATGGGAAGCCATCGCAAAGTTTTGATGTCTTCTGATAGGTTTTAACAGGATTGCATTTCCTGCCAGATTGAGGATAGTATTAAAGGGGCCAGGCAGAAACAGAGACCAGACAGGAGGCTAATGCACTATTCCAGAGGGACATTGGTGACTTGAACCTGGGTGGTATCAGTAGAGATATGAGCAGAGGTTAGATTTTGATGATAGAGCCAAGAGGATTTGCTAATAAATGGGGTGTGAGGCATGGCAGAAATGGCAAAGTGAAGAACGATTCCTAGTTTTGGCTTGAGCAACTACAAGCATCATGGAACTTCCATTAACTGAAATGGAAAGACCCTTTGGTGGAGTAGCTTTAGTGGGGGAATGATATCAAGAGTTTAGGTTGGGAGGAGGGGCTTCAAGATGGCTGACTAAAGACATCTGACACTCGCCTCTCCCATAAAGAAGAACCAAAATAGCAAGTAGATAATCACATGTCAAATAGGGCATCTAAGAGATAACACTGGAATTCCACAGAAATGTAGCAAGAAACATCTGAGGCACAGGAGAGGAATGCAAAGAAGCCAGCTCAGCCGGGAATGGCTGGGAGCATGGAGAGACTCCCCAGTGTGGGGAAAGGGTAAGTGAGAGATCCTTAGTAGTCCACATTCCCACCACAGACTCCTGAAGCTCTAACCACAGGAGAACCCTCACAGGACCTCAGAATAGCATAGGGACCAGCCTGGAGACGGCATGACAGCATTGCTCCAGAGAGAAATCTCACAACAGGTCCTACACCCACCCCTCAAGTCCTAAGCAGCAACAGCACAGTGTCATTTTGAGATCTCAGCCTTCTACCAGAGTGCATCCTGCCCTGGGGCCCAACAGTCCCTGCACCTCTACATTCCTCGAGCCCCACTGGCATCCCTCCCACATCCACCTGGAGGGCTGCAGAAGCAGAAACTGGTCAGACCCAAGAGAGTTGCAGGGTTCCTAGCACTGTAGCACACAATGTCCTGCACCCTGGGGAATAAGCAGTGCAAAGCACTGGGGAGGCTGCCCTGAGACAAAGGAAGCCAAAGTGCACACTCCCTAGAGCCTGAGAACTGCCTGCTGGGGAAGGCTACCACAGGCACAATCCCGTACCCCCAAAGCAGGGCCATTGTCACACACTTTCATATATCCTGAGGATTGGTTTTTTTCACTGTTACCACTGCCATTGCTATCAGGGGCTGAAGTGTGTGCCCTCCAGAGACTGAGAACTGCGTGCTTGTGGCTGCAGCCACTGTCAGCAACTCCACCTTTCCTTCTAGCAGCAGGGCTGTTTCACACTTGCATGTGCCCTGAAGACAGGTTCCCCCTGCCCATTGCTACTGGGGAAAGGGTAAGTTTCCCCATAGCACACAACACACCACCAGGAGGCCTGGATATAAAACTGCCCACTCTGGCACTGCTCCTCCTGTGCCCAAGGACACCACTAGGGGTTTGGCAATTATCCCACCCTGTCGAACACCACTGGCATTTGTGCACTACTCCCAGAGGCCTGACGACAGGCCCACCCAACGTGTTGCTACTGCCACCACCAGCATCCCCCTGCATATACCACCTGGGGGCCTGGGGACTGGCTCACCCAACCCATCACAGCCGCTGCTAGCATCAATGCATGCTGCTTTGGAGCCCAAAAGTTGTCCTGCCAGCACAATTGTCATTGCTCATGCCACACATGCTACGCAGTGAACTGAGGACCCATCCATCAACTTGGCCCACTGATGACATTCCTGGCAACCAAGCAAGCCATCTGGAGGCCCAAGAATTGGCCTATTTGGACCCACTAACATTGGTGCCTGGTAACACTGGTGCTGACATAACCTGCCCTGGGACCCAATGACAGGCATGCTTGGTCTGCTACTGCACCATTGGGCCTGAGGACTGGCCCACCTGATGTCACCATCCCCAGAAAAACTTCACCATAGCCTCCACTAACAACCACAGCCTAAGCCACTGAGGAAATCACAAACACCATGAACTATTTATAGCAGAAGAAATCATACAGAGACTACACTACTGCACACAATCAGAATCAAAGCTAAAGTGTCCTACTGAATCAACACTAAAGATACATCTACAGGAAAAAGACTTTACTTATGAAAGCCAATCCAAAAAATTTGAAGGAGCAACTATTACATCACATGCACAGACATCAGTGTACGGACACTAGAAAAATGAAAAAACAAGGAAATATGACACCTCCAAAGGAACAAAAAAAAATTTCCAACAGATTCCAATAAAAAACAAACGTACGAAATCCCAGAAAAAGAATTCAAAATAATTATGTTAAAGAGGTTCAGTGAGAAATAAGAGATCACAGATAGACAATACAAAGAAATCAGGAAAATAGTTCAAGATATGAATGGGAAATTCACCAGAGAATAAATATCATAAAAAGAACTAAACAGAAATCCTAAAACTGAAGAAGTCAATGAATGGCATAAAAAATTCTTTTGAGAGCTTCAACATAGACTAGATAAAGCAGAAGAAAGAATCTCAGAACTTGAAGACAGGTCTTTTGAAATAACCCAGTCAGACCAAAAAAAAAGAAAAGAAAAAAGGACAAAAGAATAAAAAAGAATGAACAAAGCATATGTGACATATGGGACACCATAAAGTAACAATATATATGAATTTTGGGTGTTCCAGAAGATGAAGAGAAGATCAAAGTCATCGAAAACAAATTTAACAAAATAATAGCTGAAAGCTTCTCAAGTCTAGCAAGGTAGGTAGACACTAGATACAAGAAGTTCAGAGATCCTCAAATAGATCAAACCCAAAAAGTACTTCTCCATGGTGCATTATAGTCAAAATACTGAAAGTCAAAGACAAAGAATTCTAAAAACAGCAAGAGAAAAGGGTCTAGTGACATGTAAGGGAAACGCCATCAGACTAATAGTGGATTTCTCAGCAGTAATCTTACAGGCTGGGAGAGAATGGAATGATATAGTCAGAGTGCTGGAAAAAAAACACTTCTAGCCAAGAATACTATACCCAGAAAAGTTATCTTTCATTAAAAAAAGGAGAAATAAAGTCTTTTCCAGACAAGCAAAAACTGAGGGAATTCATCATCACTAGACTGGCTCTACAAGGAGTGCTTGAGAGAGTCCTGTGGCTGGAAGTGAAAGGATGACATCTATCATCATGAAAACACACAAAAGTATAAAACTCACTGATAGAACAAATGAGGAATAGAAAGGACTCAGATGTTGCACCTATAAAACTCTACCAAACTGCAATGATGGAGAACAAGGAACAAAGAAAGGAGCAAAGGATGTATGAAACAACCAGAAAACAAACAAAAAATGACAGTAATAAGTTCTCACTTATCAATAATGACCTGGAATGTAAACAGATTAAATTTTCCACTTAAAAGATATAGGCTGGCTGAATAGATTAAAAAACATGACCCAACTACATGCTGTCCACAAGAAACTCATTTCACCTGAAAAGACATACATAAGCAAGCAGCAGTAGCTATAGTGATATAATATAAAACGGATTTTTAAATTAAAAAAAGTAGTAAAAAGAGATGAAGAAGGTCACTATATAATGATTAAGGAATCAATTCAGCAGGAAGATATAACAATTCTAAATATACGTGTACCCAACATCGGAGCACCAAGATATATAAAGCAAATATTAGATCTAAAGGGAGAGATAGACTTTAACACAATAATAGTGGGGGACTTCAATATCCCACTCTTAGCATTGGACAGGTCATCTAGACAGAAAGTCAACAAAGAAACATTGGATTTAAACTGCACTTTAGACCATATGGACCTAACAGACTGCTATAAAACATTTTATACAACAGCTGCAGAATACACATTCTTATCAGCACATGGAACATTCTCCAGGAAAGATCAAGTTAGGCCACAAAACAAGTCTCAACAAATTTTAAAAAATCAATATCATACCAAGTATCTTCTCAGACCACACTGGAAAAAAACTAGAAATCAACACCAAGAGGAACTCTGGAAACTATACAAATACATGGAAATTAAACAATATGCTCCTGAACAGCCACTGGGTCAATGAAGAAATTAATATGAAATTAAAAAAATTTCTTGAAACAAATGAAAATGGAAACACAACACACTAAAACCTATGGGATACAGCAAAAGCAGTGCTAAGAGGGAAGTTTATAGCAATTAATACCTACATCAAAAAAGTAAAAAAATTCAAATAAACAATCTAATGATACACTTCAAGAAACTAGAAAAGCAAAAACAAACTAAATCCAAAATTAATAGAAGAAAAGAAATAATAAATATCAGAGAAGAACTAAACAAAATACAGACAAAAAATACAAAGAACCAAAAAAATTAAAATTGGTTTTTTAAAAAGATAAACAAAATTGAAAAACCATAGTTAGACTAACCAAGAAAAAAGAGAGAAGACCCAAATAAACAAAATCTGATATGAAAAAGGAGACATAACAACAACTATAACAAATTCAAAAGATCACCACAGACTATAATGAACAACTATGCTCTAACAACTGGAAAATCTAGAGGAAATGGATACATTCCTGGACACATACAACCTACTAAGACTGAATCAGGAAGAAACAGAAAACCTGAACAGAACAATAATGAACAATGAGACTGAATGAGTAATAAAAAGTCTCCTAACAAAGAGAAACCCAGGATCAGATGGCTTCACTGCCAAATTCTACAAAACTTCTAAAGAAGAACTAATACTAATTCTCCTCACACTGTTTGAAAAAATTGAGCAGGAAACTTAGTTCTCCCTAACTTATTCTATGAGGCCTGCATCACCCTCATACCAAAATCAGACAAGAACACACCCCCACAAAAAGAAAACTGTAGGCCAATATCTCTGATGAGCATAGATGCAAATATTCTCAAAAAAATATTAGCAAACTGAATCCAACAGCACATCAAAGGATAATATGTCATGGATCAAGTGGGATTTATCCCAGGGATGCAAAAATGGTTCAATGTATGCAAATCAATAAACATGATACATCACATCAACAGAATGAAGGAAAAAAAATGATCCTTTCAATAGATGCAGAAAAAGTATTTGATAAAATCCAACATTCCTTCATGATAAAAACTCTCAATGAACTAGGCATAGAAGGAACATACCTCAACATAATAAAGGCCATATATGATAAACCCACAGCTGACATAATACTGAATGGAAAAAAGCTGAAAGCCTTTTCTCTAAGAACTGGAACAAGACAAGGATGCCCATTTTCACCACTCCATTTAAATATATTACTGAAAGTCTTAGTCAAAGTAATTAGACCAAAGAAAGAAGTAAAAGGCATCCAAATTGGGAAAGAGGAAGTCAAACTGTCTCTCTTTGTAGATGACATGATCTTATATTCTGAAAAATTTAAGACTCCACCAAAAAACTCTTAGATTTGAAAAATAAATTCAATGAAGTTACAGGATACAAAATCAAAATACAAAAATCAGTATCATTTCTATACAACAATAGAATAATGAAATAGCTGAAAAATGAATCAAGAAGGCAATCTCATGTACAATAATTGCAAAAATATACCTAAAAATAAATTTAACCAAGGACGTGAAAGACCTCTACAAGGAAAACTACAAAACACTGATGAAAGAAATTAGAGGACACAAACAAATGGAACTACATCCCATGCTCATGGATCAGAGGAGTTAATTTTGTTAAAAATAACCATACTACCCAAAGCAATCTACAGATTCAATGCAATCCCTATCAAAATACCAATATCATTTTTCACAAAAATAGAAAAAAAATCCTAAAATCCATATGGAACCAAAAAAGAATCTGAATAGTCAAAGAAATCTTGAACAAGAAAAATGAAGCTGGAGGCATCACACTGCCTGACTTCAAAATGTACTACAAGGCTATAGCAACCAAATCAGCATGATAGTGGAATAAAAACAGACACATAGACCAATGGAACAGAATAGGGAATCCAGAAATAAATCCATATATTTACAGCCAACTGACTTGCAACAAATGTGCCAAGGACATACACTGTTGAATGGACACCCCCTTTAACAAATGATGGTGCAGAAACTGGATATCCATATGCATATGAATGAAACTAAACCCTTATGTCTCAGCATATACAAAAATCTACTCAAATGGATTAAAGAGCTAATGTAAGACTCACAGTTACAAAGCTGCTAGAAGAAAACATAGGAGGAACACTACAAGACATTGGTCTAGGAAAAGATTTTATGGCTGAGACCTCAAAAGCACAGGCAACAAAAACAAACATAGACAAATGGGACTATATTAAACTAAAAAGATTTACACAGCAAAGGAAACAATCAACAGAGTGGAAAAACAACCTGTTGAATGGAAGAAAATATTTGCAAAGTATTCATCTGATAAGGGACTAATATCCAGAAAATACAAGGAACTCAAACAACTCAACAGCAAAAAGCCTAACAATCCCATTAAAAAGTGGGCAAAGGACATGAATGGATTTCTCAAAAGAAGACATACAAATAGCCAAGAGGTATATGAAAAAATGCTCAGTGTCACTAATCATCAGGGAAATGCAAATCAAACCACAATAAGATAACATCTTATCTCAGTTAGAAAGGCTATTACTAAAAAGATAAGAAACAACAGATACTAGCAAGGGATGTGGAGAAAGGAAAGTGAAGTCTCATAGGCTGTTGGTGCGAATGTAAATTAATACACCATTATGGAAAACAGCATGGCGATTTCTCAAAAAACTAAAAATAGAACTACCATATCCAGCAATGCTGCTGCTGGGCATTTGTCCAAAGGAAAGAAAATAATTATTTCAAAGGGATACCTACACCTTCATGTTTATTGCAGCATGATTCACAATAGCAAATATATGGAATCAACCTAAGTGTCCATCAACAAATGAATGGGTAAATGTTGTATATATCCACAATGGAATACTACCCAGCCATAAAAAAGAATAAAATCCTGTCATTTGTAGAAACATGGCTAGAACTGGAGGAAATTACATTAAGTGAAATAAGCCAGGCAGAGAAAAGCAAATATCACATGTTCTCACTCATATGTGGGAGTTAAAAAAGTTGATCTCATGGAGGTAGAGAGTAGAATGATGGTTACCAGAGTCTGGGAAGGACGTGTGTGTTGGGGGAGGGGGTGAAGAGAGGTTGGTTAATGGGTACTAACATACAGTTAAACAGAAGGAATAAGTTCTAATAATCAAAAGCAGAGCAGCGTGACTATAGTTAACAACAATACATTGTATATTTAAAAATAGATAGAAGAAAGGAATTGAAATATTCCCAACACATAGAAATGATAAATACTCAAGATGATGAATACCCTAAATACTTTGATTAATCATTGTATACTCTACACATGTAACAAAATACCACATGTATCCTATGAAAACGTACAAAAATAAAACTAAAATAAAAGAGTTTATGTTTGGCTATTTTAGGTTTGAGATGCCCATTAAACATTCACATGAAAAAGATCAGTGGGAAGCTGGATATACGAGTATGGAATTCAGAAGAGAGAAATAAGCATATAATTTTGTAGTTAATACGTATGTGTTATTTAAAGCTGTGAAACTGATGATCCTTTTCATAAAAAGCATGACAGTTTCTGCCATTATTGGGGCAGTTCATTATATTATATTTTAAAAAGTAATGCTATTTTTAAGGTAATGCCATTTTAGAGCAATACTAAAATGTTTGTCCTTTTTAGAACTCAGTAAATTTCTCTAGGCCTAAAAGAGATGCATGTCATTAGTGTTTGTTACACAGAACATAGAAAAATGCTTATGTTAAAATGTTTAATTAAAAAAGTATGCAAAATTATATGTACTCTATAATCAGAATAATCTAAAAATATGCTCAAATATGTGAAGGAATTATGAAATTTTTAATAGTGATTGCCTTGGGTATTAGGAGTATTAATGAAATTTTCCAATTTTTTAAGCTTGTGTTTCTTCTCCAAAATTTCCCATACAAATATAAATTACTTTTAAAATGAAAAAAAAGTAAAGTTTACCTTCCAAGAATATGCAAAAATTTAAAAATTTTTTCTTGTGTGCTGATCAGTTGATGTTTGGATACATAACTGATCCAAAGTTGTGTATCCAAACCCAGTGACTAATTGCACTGCATTTTCTCATTTATGATCATATGTGGTATGATATAAAACCATAGAAAATGAAGATGAGGGTATTTACCAATCTCACCTGGATACCATGCAAAAAAATATTTGTCTTATCAACAATTTATCAATACTTGAGACCATGTGTTCTAGAGAAACCAGGAAGAAAACAGGCCCCATACCAAGCTTAATCCATGAATCTCACTATATTCAGGCTGCCCATTATTTCCAAATCAAATCGATGCATTTTCCAGCTTTCTTTCAGGTCTCTGATCTCCTTCTCCAGCACACAGGCCCCCTTTGGGATTTCTTTTTTAACACAAACTTTCACCATGGGGTTTCTTTTTCACCTTGTTCTTCCAGACACTCTGAAGGGTTTTGATTCTTCAAGGTTTATTTCAAAGTACTTGAAAGAGGGACCTCCTGAAGTGGGGTAAAATAGATTTAACAATACCAACCTACCTCATAAGGCTGCTGTGAGGAATAATAATATAAAGGACTACAAAGCACTTTGTAAATATAAAGTTCTATACAAATGCTTAATAATAATTACTGGGTACAGCACAATGTAGTCTTTTGTGCATTTATAGAAGTGCCAATGAGTAGGATAAGTTTCCCTCCTCCAGCTGTTTTTCGATTTTTATAATAAAAGTGTTTTATTTTAAATCATGTACAGAACATCCTTGTGCTCCAGGCCTTGGATGTGTTCCCAAGTAAGAACTGAAACAATGTCGGCCTTGGGAAAAGAAGCAGGGTGTCCCATGTGCAGCTCTCTTCATGTTTGAAGATGCTTTGGCATAGTGGGAAAACCAGAGATGTATAACCCCATGTTATTTTTTTTTTCTCTGAATTGACAGATATATATTCTGTACATTGACAGTATAGTTGTGATGTGCAGGGCAGTTCGCTCTGCTTTCAGAGCAGCATAAAGATTTACTTAAATTGTGCAATTTCACCTCTATTTTTAATGATGAAAGGGAATCAACCTCATGCTTTAAATTTTCATTGACTATCACTGGCATTAAACAGCTTCAAATTTACTGTGTTTTTAAAATTTTTAATTATTAGGGGTACATTATAGTTGTATATATTTATAGGCTACATGTGTTTTTAAAAATTTATTTACCCACCCCTTTAATTCACTGGACATTACAGCTCTTGCCTACTGGTTTGTTTTATCATTAGTAGCCAGATCTTCCAAATATATCATTCCTTCAGTATCTGAAAGGTACCCGTGATTATTTTGGAGACCATCTACTTTTGGATATTAGAATCCTCATGAAATTATCTTTCTGATCAAAATAGTTTTGATTTAGAAGTCTTCTTATAATTTTTTCTAAGATGAAGTCTGACCTAAATCATCTCCGTAATAGTTCACTATTGCAGTAGCTATAAGAATGAACATGGTTTTCCAAAGCATAAGACTCTGTATCCCTGTCACATAAAGATCCCTGGAAACTGACATAGGATATGGGCCCCATTGGAGGGACACTCTGTCTACTCTGTGGTCCAGAAAAGGGGAAATCTTTGGTGTATGGAGAGGGTTCAAGTCCACATTTCTGATCCCTGAAGGGAAGAGATGTATATCTAATCAGGCATTCATTCTTCAGCAAACACTTATTCAGTTGCTACTCAGTGTGTCGTGTACTGTGCATTGTGCTGAGAAAAAAGTTAATGACAAATAAGACTCAGTATCTGGCCTTAAGCCAATCAAAGCCTGATAGTTCAGTCAGACATATTAACATGCAATCTGAATAAGATGACATAAATGTTACAATGGGGGTATTGCACAAAGTGAGGTAGCAACTGGAAAGAAGGAAATATTCTTCTTGAGGGAGTCAGAAAATTTTCACAAAGAAGGTGACATTTGATCTGGGTCTGGATGATGATTAAGCATTTTCCAAGCATTTGAGGAGTTTTGGGAATAGTAAGTGATTCATGTGTGAACGTGGCATAATTGACAAATGGTGAAGAATTCAGAGTGGCTGAAGAATTGATTAAAAGGGGTGTGGTGGGAGATGAAAATGGAAAGATTGGCTGAGGCCGTAGTGAGAGGAGCCATGCATGCTACGCCAAAGAGTCTGGGAGTCTCCTATGTGCAGTGGGGAAGTTAGATAAGGTGAGTTAGCTAATGTTTGTGTTTTAGAGAGACAATTCAGATATGTATGGAGACTAGTCTAATTTAGGAAATGATTGAAATGGTTCTTTAGAAACGATCAGGGTCTGAACAATAACAGTGACTTTGTCTAAAACAAACCTGCAAATCTGTCTGGGTAAACACCCCAGATGCTCACATCTGAATGTAGCAGTTGCTTCCAAGGTCAACCTCTCAGCAATGTTCTTAGGAATGTTAACTAATATCTGACAGGCATGTGCTTCTTTCTGACTAAGAAATTTTTAGCTTTGGTAAGCCACAGTACCCATGACTGAGTGGTAGATGGAACTTCTAGTATAATTTTAGTAGGTTGGTGATGGTCAGGAATCTCCAAAATAAGTAGAATTCTTTTTGTAGTTTCAGTTTAATCTTGCTAATATCTCTTTCTTCCACACAGAGAGTGATCCTTAAATAGAGTTTACACACAGATTTTTTTACACTTTTCAATTAGTTTAATCATACTAAAATTTCACTTGACTACAAATATAGCAACAGCAATTATACTCTAAGCCTAATTGCTAATTGCCTATAAACTGGGGATTACTTACTTTTGTAAACTGCTAGCTCAGGTTTACAGAGCATCATTTGTGCAATTCATAACAGTGTCCCCTGGCAACGTGAATCTTAATCTGTATTCTTAATATATTAAATTAATTGGCTACATCCATCAGGCATCATCTTTCCCAGTTACTGCTCTTGAGATATATGGATTTTCACTCATCACTTTTCTCATTCAGAAATTTCACTTTATTTTTAAAATCAACTTTATTGACAAGTAATTCATATAAAGTAAAATGTACATATTTTAAGTGTACAGTTCAAAGAATTTTGAAAAATATGTGTACTTTCAAATGGGTACTACCAACCCATTCAAGAAATGGAATGCTTCCGTTACCCCAGAAAGTTACTTTGTGCCCCTTTATAGTCAAACCCCTTTGCCTTCTCACCCCAGGCAATCTTTGATCTGATTTCTATCTCTGTAGGTTAGTTTTGCCTTTTTTAGGATTTCATAGAAATGAACCCATGCAGCATGCACTCTTTTGTATTAGGCTTCTTTTTTGAGATTCAACCATATTGTTGCATGTACCAGTAATTTAAGCCTTTCATTGATGAGTACTATTCTATCCTATGAGCATGCCACAATTTGTTTATTTATTCACCTTTTGATAGATGTTTGGATTATTTCTAGTTTTGTCTATTATAAATAAAATTGCTGTAAATATCAGTGTACAATTCTGTTTTGACGACATGTGAGGATGTCTTTTTCTGTTTTGCTCAGGAAAATACTAAGGAGTGGAATTGATGGTTTTATAGTAAGTATGTGTTTAACTTTGTATGAAACTGCCAAATTGTTTTCCAAAGTGGTTGTACCATTTCACACTCTCATCAGCAATATGTAAGAGTTCTAGTTGCTTCATGTCTTGACTTATTATTGTCAATTTTTTAACTTTAGTTGTTCTAGTGCAGTGGTCCCCAACCTTTTTGGCACCAGGGACCAGTTTCATGGAAGACAATTTTTTCACGAATGGGGGGGCTGTGGTGGGGGAGGCAGAACTCAGGTGGTGATGTGCAGCCTGGTTCCTAACAGGCCAGGGGCTGGGGACTGCAGTTCTAGTGGTTGTATAGTGGAATTTCATTGTGATTTCCTTGATGGCTAATGATATTAAACATTTTCTCATGTGTTTATTGCCTATTTATGTTTGTTCAAGCTTTTGACCCATTTTATAAATCAGTTATCTTATTATTTAGTTTAAGAATTCTTTATTTATCCTGGATACAAGTCTTTTTTCAAATACATGTATTATGAATATTTTCTCCCAGTCTGTGCCTTGCTTTTTCATTTTCTTTTTTTTTTCATTGTAGTAGCTTTAAATGTTTTTTTTTTTAAATTTCAGAATATTATGGGGGTACAAACACTTTGGTTATGTATATTGTCTATGCACTGCCCACATCAGAGCTACAATCATGAACCTCCCCCAGACAGTGCACCCCATACCCATTAGGTGTGAGTTTTCCCATCCCCTCTACTCCCCTCCCACCTGCCTGACTCCTGATGAATATTATTTCCATGTGTGCACATAAGTATTGATCAGTTAGTACCAATTTAATGGTGAGTACGCGTGGTGCTTGTTTTTCCATTCTTGTGATACTTCACTTCAAAGAATGGGCTCTAGCTCCATCCAGGATAACACTAGAGGTATTCATTCACCATAGTTTTTTATGGCTGAGTAGTAACTCCATGGTATACATATACCACATTTTATTAATCCACTCATGTATTGATGGGCACCTGGGTTGTTTCCACATGTTTGCAATTGCAAATTGTGCTGCTATAAACATTCAAGTGCAGATGTCTTTATTATTGAATGTCTTTTTTTCCTTTGGGTAAATACCCAGTAGTGGGATTGCTGGATCAAATGGTAGTTTTACTTTTAGTTCTTTGAGGTATCTCCATATTACTTTCCATAGAGGTTGTACTAATTTTCAGTCCCACCAGCAGTGTATGAGTGTTCCTGTCTCTCCACATCCCTGTCAACTTTTCTTATTTTGGGACTTTTTGATATAAGCCAATCTCACTGGAGTTAAGTGATCTCTCATTGTGGTTTTGATTTGCATTTCCCTGATGATTAGAGAAGTTGAGCAATTTTTTTATACGTTTTTTGGCCATTATTCTGTCTTCTTTTGAAAAGTTTCTCTTCATGTCGTTTGCCCACTTTTTAATGGGGTTGTTTGAATTTTTCTTGTTGATTTTCCTAAGTTTTGTATAGATTCTGGTTATCAGTCCTCTATCAGATGTGTAGCATGCAAATATTTTCTTTTCATTTCCTTAACGGTAGTTTTCAAACAGCAGATGATTTAAATTTTGATAAAGTCCAATTGATCAATTTTTCTTTTATGGCTTGTGTGCCTTTTTGTTTTCTAAGAAATAATTGTCTATCCATTTAAGAAAAAATTTCCCCAGTGTTTTGTTCTAAAAGCTTTATAGCTTTATTTGTACATTTAGGTTTATAATCCATCTAAAATTAGTTTTTGTGGATGGCATGAGGTTCTGTTTATTTTTCATATGGCTATCCAGTTATTCTAGCTCATTTATTGGAAAGATTTTTCCTTTCCTTATTGATTTGACTTGGCATTATGTTGAAAATCAATTGGCATTATATGTGATTCTATTTCAGAACTCTCTGTTCTGTTTCTTTGATCTATATTTCCATGATCTATAGTTCTGTCTTTAGTAACATTCTGACAGGTTTGTAGTCAAGGAGCAATAGGCTATACCACATACCCTAGGTGTGTAACAGGGTATACCATCTAGGTTTGTGTAAGTACATTTTATGATGTTTGCATGATGGTGAAATTACCTAATAATTTCTCAAAATGTATCCTCATCATTAAGTGACACATGACTGTATCTGAAAAAAAAAGAACAAGAGAACAATCCCATTTACAATAGCCACACAAAAATAAGATACTTAGGAATAAATTTAACCAAGGAAGTGAAAGATCTTTACACTGAAAGTGATAAAATATTGATGAAAGAAATTGAAAAAGACAAAGAAATGGAAAGATATCCCATGTTCATGGATTAGAAGAATTAATATTGTTAAAATGTCCAGATCACCCAAAGTGATCTACAGTTTCAATGCAATTCCTATCAAAATACCAATGACATTCTTCACAGAAATAGAAAAAACAATCCTAAAATTCATATGGAAACACAAAAGACCCTGAATAGGTAAAGAAATCCTGAGCAAAAAGAACAAAGCTGGAGGTATCACACTACCCGACTTCAAAATATACTACAAAGCTTTGGTAACCAAAACAGCATGGTACTGGCATAAAAAAGGGCAAAAAGACCAATGGAAGACAATAGAGAGCCTGGAAATAAATCCATACATTTACAGCCACTAATTTTTGACAAAGGTGCCAACAACACACAATGGGGAAAGGACAGTCTCTTCAATAAACAGTGTTGGAAAACTGGATATCCATGTGCAGAAAAATGAAATTAGAACCTTATCTCACACCATATACAAAAACCAACTCAAAATGGATTAAAGACTTAAATGTAAGACCAAAAATTAGGAAACTAATAGAAGAAACCGTAGGGGAAAATCTTCATGACATTGGTTTGGGCAATAATTAGTGGATATGACCCCAAAAGGACAAGCAACAAGAGCAAAAATAGACAAATGTGACTGCATCAAACTGAAAAACTTCAACATGGTGACTATAGCAAAAGAAACAATCTACACAGTGAAGAGACACTTGTAGAATGGAAGAAAATATTTGCAAACTATATGCCTGATAAAGGGTTAATATTCAAAATATATAAGGAACTCAAACAGCTCAATAGGAAGAAAAGAAATAATCCAATTTTTTAAAAAATGGGCAAAGGACCTGGATAAGCATTTCTCAAAAAAGACACATAAAAATTTCCAATAGATATATGAAAAAATGCTGAATATCACTAATCATCAGGAAAATTCAAATTAAAATCACAATGAGATATGACCTTGCACCTGTTATAATGGCTATTATTGAAAAGAAAAAATCTAACAAATGTTAGAGGCATTTAACAAATGTTAAATGGCAAGGATGTGGAGAAAAGATAACCCTTGTACACTGTTCATACAAATGTAAATTAGTATAGCCATTCTGGAAAACAGTGTGGAAGTTCTTTAAAAAATTAAAAATAGAACTACCATTCAATACAGCAAATCCTACTACTGGGTATATATCCAAAGGAAATAATATCAGTATGTTGAAAAGATTTCTGTACTCTCATGTTTACTGCAGCATTATTCACAATAGCCCAGATATGGAATCAACTTAAGTGTTCACCAATGGATGAATGGATAAAGAAAATATGGTAATTATAAACAATGGAATACTATTAGCTATAGAAAAGAAGGAAATTCTGTCATTTGTGACAACATGGATGGACCTGGAGGACATTATGTTAAGTGAAATAAACCAGGCACAGAAATACAAGTACCACATGATCTCACTCACATGTGGGATCTGGAAACTTGAACTCATAGAAGTAGAGAGTAGAATGGTGGTTACCAGGAGCTGGAGTGGTTGAGGGGAGGAGTTTGGGGAAATATTGGTCAAAAAAGGATACACAATTTCAGTTGGATAAAAGGAATAAGTTCAACAGATCTATTGTGCAACATGATAACTACAGTTAACAATATATTTAATTCTTGAAAAATGCTAAGAGAATGGATGTAAAGTGCTCTCACCACAAAGATGATAACTATGGGAAGTTATGCATATGTTAACTAGTTACATTTAATCATTTCTTAATGTATATATGCTTCAAAACATCATGTTGTACATGGTAAATGCATACAATTTCATCTGTCAATTAAAAAAATAAACAAATGAAAAGATAAAACAAATCTACAAAAAAAGAAATGTAATTCCACACTACATATTTGCCAAGACAGAAAAGAGAAGTTGAGAATGAAGCTTTGAAAATGAATAGAAAATCTTTCTGTTGAAGATTTATTATATTATTTGTTTTCCTATTTTGTGAAGAATTTTTCTGTTTGTTTGTTTCACTGATCTTTTAGGGGAAGGAGTCGTTGACGGATAACTGGAGTATATGATTTCTGAGTAGTTCTTTTAAACTGTTAAAACCTTAAAAATAAATTATATCCAAAGTGATAAGTACCACAAGGGATTATTGATACTCTAATCTAAAAAGAGCAATACTATATAATCATGGGTCCAACCTGATCTTTTCTTAGGTTAATATAGCTGAATTCTAAATGTATCCCTTACTAAGGAACTGTGAGTAAAGGTGAAATAAATGTGATCTTATTGCTATGTTTAGCAGCACTATTGTGTGAAACATAATATTTTATGACTATAATGTGTTGGAGAAAGAGAGTTGGGATAGAAGCGGGGGGGGGGGAGAGACAGAGAGAGAGAGCGCCTCATGGTTACAACGTACTTGTGTGTGCCAGGCCCTGCTTTAAACACCTTACATATAAATTATAATTATCTCTTCCTATAACAACCTTATATTAATACTATTATAATCAAAAGGAAACTTTCTACAGAGGAAGTAACTTTCTCAAGGTCACCCAGGTAGTAAGTGGATTGAACCTAGGCAAGCTGACTCTGGAGTTTGGGCTCTTAACTAGTACTTTATGGTACTTAGTGCTAAACTTGAACAGAGAATGCCCAAATGCATTCTTTTTGCTTTAAATGACTAAATGACTATTATATAGGAATGATAGGTATATCAATAGTGTTTTTATTTATGAAACTAAGAGGATACTCTAAAATGGATTTCATAGGGATGATTAAAAATAATGTAGACACTTTTTAGATCTTCCATTAAAGCAAGAGTCAGTTAATCAATTTTTTTGCTTATACAGGATGGCAAAGATAATTTTAACTAGTTCACTCATTGACATGATTCAGTTTTAGGGAAGGGCATGTTTAGTTAACCTATTACTTTTGCATTATGTAAACATAAGCCGTGTGAGTGATGTCAAATCTAAACTTTCTAGTTTTAGCATTGTCTCCAAAGCAGTTAGTGTGCTGTTTGGGAGAAATATCTGGGCATTTCCCCCTCATAATTAGTATTGTTTTTACAAAGCCATTAAAAAACCTGCTAAAAAACTAAAACAAGAAAGAAAGAAAAAGAAAAAAATAAAAAAGGCTTTGAGAGGGCATTCCCTTTCAAAGAAGGATGGCTACATTAATCTAACAAATGTTGAATACATTCAGCCAACTGTTTAATGAAATTGGGATATTTAGGCTCCTTAGAAAAGGATTTCTTATAGTAGCATTGCAGGACTGGCATGGCAAAGGCAGGAAGGTGATCCCTCTATCCAATTTCTGTTGAGCTTTGTAAAAAGCCATCCAATTATAAATGCATTCTTTTTCTGATCTGGGGCTCTCCTGCGCATCTTAACCTCCTCTGAGTATTTTTATCTTTGCTCATTTTAAGAGGGTCTATACTAAGGTATCTTTAGTGAGAGGTTTTTTCAGCGTATTTTATTGGCACCTTGAGATGCAATAACATAACCCGTGCCTACGACTCCAGCGTGATACACTGAATATGACATTTTTTGAATCTTTGGAATAATAATTTACACTCATAGGGCTATGAAATACAAATGATTCACAAAACAGTCATGAAACAGTTATAGAAGATTTAGAAATGGGATATTTAAAAGCATATTTGTACGGACAATGAGGTGAAAAATCAATATAGAAAGAACCAGGATTTATATTTTTCACCAAAGTACTAAGGGCACATTGTTGCAGAAATGAATCTACACAATTATTCACCACTTGTAATATCCAAAGTTATATGCACAGCTTTTCAGAGATTTAAGAAAATTTCAATTCCCATGACAAAATTTTAGCTAATACAGAAGGCAGTGTCTCTTGTCACCAATATATGGAAATGCTGGCTAAAAGCTAATAAATGCTTTGCATAAATAGTCAATCATGAATCCATGAGAGAAATCCCCATGAGCCAGAAATGAAGAGGAACCATAAAGTCAACGTGAGCAGGAGCTGAAGCTAAATGGTTGTGTGGTCTTGAAACAAAACATAAGTTGGGGATGGGGCATGAGGCAGCAGTTGGGGGAGTGTTATCGGTCTTTCCCAAGTGGAAAAAGACTACAGTTTGAAGCCTCCTTGTAGTCAGAGAGCTAGAATTGAAACACTAGCACAGAGCCAGGATTCAGGAAAAGACTGCCTTGACTGAAAGTGGTGCTTAGAAGCACTTTACACCTTGACATGGGTAAGTGACTAGCAGTTTGCCTTCTGCCCATAAGAGTCGACACAAAGTCACTTTCAGATACTATCAGAATCCTGAGTGGACACTGCAATGCCTGGAACAGGACCAGGCACATTGTAGGTGGAAAATATTTACCAAATGGGTGAATGAACACCAGGCGGGCACCTAATATAATGCTATCTCCGATTTTCTTGAGCTCCTACCATGGTTCAGGAATGTTCACAGATAGGGATAAAAATGGTGAAAAAAAATTTGTAAAATCCTTGCCTTCATGGAACTCACATTTTAGTTGTCTGAGGATCAACCACAAATAAACACGTAAATATAAACACAAATTAGGTCATGTAATGGCAAGTGCTATGAAGAAAAGTGAAGTAAGTTGAACAGGCTGGGATAGAGGAGGGGGAGCTATATCATAAAGAGTAGCTAGGGAAGCCTTCACTCATGAGGTGACACTTGACAAGAGACCTAAAAAAAATTAGAGCGTGAGCTGTGCAGATGTCTGGGGAAAAGCATGCCAGGTGGAGGGAATAGCAAGGCAAATGTGCTGAGGCAAAGGTGTTCTTGGTCAGTTCAAGAAATAGCAAGGAGAGGAGTAAGCAGGAGAAATGGGACAGGAGATGCATTCACCTCCTGTGGTTGTGGAAGCTGTCTTTATGTGGGGTATTGTAGGCTTTGCTCAGAACTTTGGTTTTTAGTGTCAGTAACATGATATGATTTAGAAAGATCCCTTTGGCAGCTGTGTGGTGGATACACTGAAGGGAAGACAAGAGTGGGAAGACCTGTAAGAAGGCTACAGCAATATGGCCATTGTTATGAAAATCTTAAATAAATTACTACCATATCAAATCCATCAGGACTAAAGAACAATACGTGACCAAGAGGCTTTATATGAGGAGTATAAAGATGAATTAACATCAGAAAAACCATTAGAGCTGTATACAATATTAACAAATTAAGGGGTTAAAGAGAGTATCTCAGTTTCTGAAGAAACAATTGATATAATTTAACAGCTATTATTTATAAATTCTCTGCAAGGTAGTAATAGATCTTAACTTGATAAAGGACAACTACCAAAGACCTCTGTAAATATTCAGTGGCAAAACATTTAGAAGCATTTTGATTGAAGTCAAGACAAGAACACATACTATCAGCACTATTGTTTAATAGTTTACTGAAGAATCTGGCTGGTGCATTAAAACCAGAAAAAAATTTAAAATAGCATAATGAATGAGAAGGAGGAGGCAAAGTGATTTTGATTTGTAGGTGATACAATATACATTAAGGCTAAAAAAAATGAGTGTAAAAGAATTCCTGAATACAAAAAATCAACACATAAAAATAATTCTATGCATCACTAGTAACCGAATTTAAAATCTTATAAAAAACAGATACTACTCAAAAATATAAATGTACAGGAATAAACTTCAAAAAAGATGTATAAGAACTTTATTAGAGAAATTACAAAATGTTATTCAAGGACATAATAAATGTGAGGACTTACCATGGTTATGGATAAAAACATTCAAAACTAGAAAGATGCCATATTTTCCCTTTATTAATCCATAAATGTAATGCAATTTAAATGTAATTCTTAATAACATTTTACATGGAACCAGAGAAACTGATTCTGAAGTCTATATGAGGGAGTCACGGTCCAAAAATGTTGTCCAAAACAATACTGAAAAAGTAGAATAAGAGGGGCCTTCTAGCATATCTTGCAATAATGTAAAGTTCCAATAATTGAAACAATATGGTATAGACCTAATGCCAAGCATCTGTGATAACTTAGAAGGTTACAGAGAAATCATTAGAATTCAATTGAAGAAAGAAGGTATTATCAATAGTAAATAAATGGTATTAGGAAAATTGGTATTTTATATAGAAAAAAGTATTGACTTTGATATATATTCATTTAACAGTTTTCATTTATATTTGGTAATATACTATAAGTCACTTCCAAAATATCATTCTTTTTCTCCCCTAAGCATAATTTTTTCTGAAGCAGAAATTTACCTAAACTGAAGTCTTCCAATCCTGCTTAACCAAAATTTAACAGAACTGAATAAGATCTGACTAGTACTGTGGCAACTGTTTGACTTAATAAAAGGAAGTAACTGCAGTTCTAGAAGAATTGGATGAAACAAATCACATTCAAATTTTACATATCATTTAATTATAAGATTCCAATTTCAATGCTGACCTTTCTTTTGATGTTTTATATATTTTCTTCAGGTTATAACATATTTTAGACAATGACCCTCCCACCTGCACCCGCCCAATCCTTAGTCCCTTCGAAAAAAACATGAAAAAATTAAAATAACATATTTTAACAGTTGAAAATAGCACAAAAATATTTAAAAATAATATGGTAATTTATTTCAAAAGCCAATTCATAAGCAGGTCCATGTCTGCAAATTATCGGTAGGAGATAGAAACACACAAAGAGCAATTTTCCATATGATCATAATGACTCAAACACAGACCTATTCATTAGGGCTTTATAAACAAATTATGTGATATTACAAATGCTGTTAATCAAATAACTTTAACACTAGGCTTTTAACCTCATATTTAAGGCTGTCCTTGCAGGGAGCAGGCAGTGGTCCTGACACGTTAGTGTGCAGACTAATCACTTGACAAGGCTGCTAAAAATGAAGATCCCCATACTCCACAATGGCAGGTCCCGGTCACAGGCTCTAGAGGGGAGCCTAAGGCTCTTCAATGGTAACAAGCCCCGATGTGACTCTGATGCAGGCAGCCGTTGACCACGTTTTGGGAAAGGTGGGGTAAGAGAATCAGGGGAAACTCCCCTCTGGTTTCTTTTTGACAAGTGGCATTTCCATCTTTCTCATTCTCCTTTCTTCTTTCTGCTCCAGAAATTCAAAGAGGCAGATAGATGAGATGGACATTGGCCAGGGTGGGTGGGGACAGAAATATGAATTCTTTTTAGACTCTTAATTCTAAGGTCCTTTAAGGTGTTCTTGGCTATTTATTTGAGGTTCTTTATTGCTTTGATGGATAATGACATGATTCAGAAGACTTGGGTGCTTGGTCTAACTTTTTAAACACTATCTAACCTCTGAATCTTGAATACCCAAACTCTAAGTTGACTTAATGCACAGAAATGCAGTGATGATAAAATGAAATATCATATGTAAAATGGTAAGTGTGATGCAAATGCAAAATCATCTTCAATTATGGATTTTATTTGTTAAATATAATTAAGTATTCTAAAGGTAATTGTCTATACTTTTTTGAACATGGATGGTTTTTTAAAAATTGTATAAAAAAAGGGAACCATATTACTATGAGCTCTAAATAAAAAATTTGAATTTGAATTTTCAATCTGAACAAGTATATTCATAAATCTTTGCTTGATGAACTAGATATAACCATAAAGACTCACTGCTCCAGCCAGAACTACAAATATGATATGAGGATATCTTTTCTATTTCTTTGCTTAATTACTTGACATCTCCACTATCTCCACTAGCATATAAGGCAGAAGTTCAGAATGTCTCTCTGAGGTTCAGTTGTCCAAGATTCCTGGGACTTACTTAGGTCCAAGATTGTTGGAGCTTCTTCAAAAGATCAAGTGATGAATATTGGAACATTCTGATTGGTTCACTGCAGGTTCATAGTTTGGGGTTGCCCTTGCCTCTATTTCCACTACAGAGTATTGCTATTGTAATTTGTTCCTTTGCATACAGCAAGGACTATTCTTTTCCATTTAGTCATGAAATTTTTGTTAGGACCCATTTCTGTACTAGAGTGGCTGCCACACTTGGCATTCAGGTTATAGTTTGTTAAAGTCACAATCATGTGTAGAACATGTATTTTATACTTATTTGATGATGCAAAGAGGATTGAAGGGTGTTCCAGTCTCAGTCATGTGTACATGAACTTCTCAGCACTGGCCTTAAGATTCTCCCCTATATTGTGCCAAGATCCTCGTTGTAGTCCTTGGTGTCCTTTTCTACCAATGACTTGCAGTCAGACCATCTCAAATCCTGAGCTCAGGAAATAAGTCAGATTGAAAACCCTTTCTTTCCAGTAGCTTTCTCTGTTGATACGAAAATTTTCTCCTTCCTCCATTGAGATGAGTCTTGCATTTCAAGGGGGTCTTAGGAGTAGCAGACTTCATTAAACAACAACAACAAAGTAGATCTTTTACACTCTTCCCCAAGAGTAACTGGTGCCCAGCTGGCATTTATAAAATAGGGGGGACTGGTCCAGTGACTTTCAAAACAAAGAATAAATTCTCCAAGGTGACTTGTGTTTTCTGAATTTTACCTTAAACAAGTATTGCAAACTGGTGGCTACCAATTGAAAAGAACCTTTCAATTGTTTAGTTTGAGTAGCCAGTGACTAGCACAGGAGTTTAAAATTTTTGTACTTGAATGCTTTTAAGTGGGATATGCAATCATTTTTCCTTATATGACTCATTACTCTCTGTTATCTTGCATTCAAATAATCCATTCACACATGCATACATACTTAGCCCCTGAAAACATTTCCCTTGACACACCTACTCAAAATTGACTTAAATTTGAGGTTTTTTGCTTCCTACCCAAACACAACCCTTCCTAGTTGATTCATACATCAAAAGATTTTTACATACAAGATCATATCATCAGCAAACAGGGTAGTTTGACCTCCTCTTTCCCAGTTTTGATGCCTGTTATTTCCTTCTTTTGCCTGATTGCTCTGGCTAGGACTTCCAATACTATGCTGAATAGAAGTGGTGACAGTGGGCACCCTTGTCTTGTTCCAGTTCTGAGGGGGAATGCTTTCACCTTTTCCCCATTAAGTATAATGCTGACTGTGGGTTTGTTATATATGGCTTCTATAATTTTGAGATATATTCCTTCTATGTTTGTTGAGAGTTTTTAAGGGTGACCAAAAGATTCCTGAATTGATAAATAAAGTCAGCAAAGTCTCAGGTTACAAAATCAATGTACACAAATCAGTAGCATTTCTAGACAGTCAAGCAGAGAGTCAAATCAAGGACTCAATACCACTCACAATATCTACCTAGGAAAATAAAATGCCTAGGAATATACTTAATAAGGAGGTTAAAGACCTCTACAAGGAGAACTACAAAACACTGATGAAAGAAATTGCAGAAGACACAAACAAATGGAAAAACATTCCCTGCTCAAGGATTGGTAGAATCAACATCATTAAAATGTTCATACTGCCCAAAGTGATTTACAGATTCAATGCAATCTTCATCAAAATACAAGTATCATATTTCACAGATCTAGAAAAAACAACCCTCAGCTTTATTTGGAACCAAAAAAGAACCTGAATAGCCAAAGCAATCTTAAATAGAAAGAACAAATCTGGAGGCATCACATTACCTGACTTCAAATTATACTATTAAATACAAAGCTACCAAAACAGCATGGTACTGGTATAAAAGTAGAGACATAAACCAATGGAACAGAATAGATAACCCAGAAATAAAACTATCTACCTACAACCAACTAGTCTTCAACAAAGCAGACAACAACATATACTGGGGAAAGAATGCCCTATGAATAAATGGTGCTGAGAAAACTGGATATCCACATGCAGAAAAATGAAACAGGACCCCTTTCTCTCACCATATACAAAAATTAATTCAAGGTGGATTAAAGACTTAAATATAAGGCATGAAACCATAAAAATTCTAGAAGCAAATGTAGGAAAGATTCTTTTAGACATCAGCCCAGGCAAAGAATTTATGATGAAGATCCCATAGGCAAATATAGCAACAACAAAAATAAATAAATGCAACTTAGTTAAATTAAAAATCTTCTGCACAGCAAAGGAAATAGTCAACAGAGTGAATAGACAACCTACAGAATGGGTGAAAATATTACCAAACTGTACATCTGACAAAGGACTGATACCCAGAATCTACAAAGAACTCAAAAAAATCAGCAAGAAGAAAACAATCTTATCAGAAAGTGAGCAAAAGACATGAACAGAAATTTTTTGAAAGAAGATAAACAAATGGCCAAAAAACATGAAAAAATGCTCAACATCACTAATCATCAGGGAAATGCAAATTAAAACTACAATGAGATACCATCTTACCCCTTTCAGAATGGTCATTATTTAACAAGTAAAAAAAAAAAATAGATGCTGGCATGGATGCAGAGAGAAAGGAACACTTATATACTGTTGGTGGGACTGTAAATTAGTACAACCTCTATGGAAAACAGTATAGAGATTCCTGAAAGAAATAAATGTAGACCTACCATTTGATCCAGCAATCCCACTGCTGGGTATCTACCCAAAGGAAATGAAGTCATTTAATCAAAAAGACAACTGCACTTGAATGTTTATCACAGCACAATTCACAACTACAAAGATGTAGAATCAAACTAAGTGCCCCTCAATTCATGAGTGGATAAAGAAATGTGTATATATACCATGGAGTACTACTCAGCCATAAAAAGGAATGAAATAATGTCATTTGCAGCAATGTGGAGTGAACTGGAGACCATTATCCTAAGTGAAGTATCTCAGGAATGGAAAACCAAACACCATATGTCCTCATTAATAAGTGGCAGCTAATAGATGGGTACACATAGGCACAAAGTGCTATAAAAGACATGAGAAACCAAAAAGGAAGGAGGGCAGGAGGGTGAGCATGGGATAAAAACTTACCTATTGGGTACACTGAACACTATTCTGGTGATGGGTATACCAAAAGCCCTGACTTAAGCATTATACAACATATCCATGTGACAAAAACACTTGTACCCCCCTAATTAATATTTTGAAATAAAAATGATATTTATAATATTAAATATTAGCTAAGGTTCAGGTCTAAAACTTTAAGCTTATTATTAAAAATAATCTAGAGACAGAAAAAAAACTTTGAGTACAGAACTTTGTTTCCAGGTTTAAAATATTTTTCTTTCTGCCAAAAATATTTGCCAGCTTATAAATAGCATGTGCCCTAGAAAAATGATAATGCATTTGATGACGATGATCATCAGAAGTATAATACCAATATTAAAGGTCATTTTCATTTTAATTTGAGCCTTTTTCCTAGACTATGATTATTTCAGGTATGAAACTGTGTATATGAGCTAATTTGAAGTGAAAATATCAGTAAACTAGGAAACATCGACATTGAATTGGTTTTTGTACCTAAATGATGAAGCAAAGGCATGACCTCATGGGATTTACATTTTCTCCTATGCAGAAAAGGGCCATAATTTCTCATACTGATTTTGTGAGAATGACTTGAGAAAAATGTATCTTTATGTTACATTATTGAATAGTTGAACTTATAAAAAATTGTGTGCAAATTGATGTTTTTTTCCAGGTTGAATTAGAAATGCAGTAGGAAAAATGTTTTTAGGAGATTTACAGTGAATTATTTTGTGGATAGTATTAGTATTCCCTAATACCTTATATCTTTTGGTTAAGCCTTAATACATTATTTTTCTAATAGAAAAATATATTTAACCATGCAAAATGTTCCTAAAAATGTAAAAGAAAGCTATAAAAATATTTAAAATAATTTTTTTATTATAGGAAAGCTAACATTCTAAACAAATCTCTTATAAATATTTTATAATTGTGTAAAAAAATCTGGTTATTGGCTAACACAGTAATTAGGTGACAATTTAAAATGAATTTTAATGTGAACATTAGAATTCTAACTTGAAGGCAATGGTAGAAAGTTCTCATCAAGAAATTTGGTAAAATATTAATAATTAATAAAAATAACAATACTATTGTAGGTTGTGTGACAAAGACAATACTATCAAATTTTGTGTTGAATAAAAGTTTGAAGCAGTACATACTCTTATCAGTGCAATGAAGTAACTATTGCTTATAGATATATTTTACTGTAATATACTTAGTGAATTAGGTTATTATTGGTCATATTCATCTTATACTCACTAAATCCACTTGCAAATGCCAGGGCAATAAAAAAGAAAGAAATACTTAGACAACACTGGATGTATATTTCTACTTAAATCATACTTAACTGATGCCTAGTGTCTGATTTTTTCCAACCGTGATGTTTATATAGTTCACACTGGCTTCACTCATTATATAATTTTTAATTTTTATTTATAGCTGGATAAATCCACCATCTTGACTTAGGAGAATTACAAATCAGTTGTAACAATGGTGATTTATTATTATAGCTAACAGAAAAAGTTACTCAGTCATAAATTAATGCATAATCTATCTTTTCCAGTATGCACTGGTTATATGAGGCATATATTGTTCTATCTCTATACAAGGTTTCCTCCCAAAAAGGAAAGAGATAAGAAAAATACATTGAAAAAGTTGTTATATCTGTAGTGTTTTAAAAAAATAATTCCTCTAATGTTTTTGGCTAGTTTGCAAAAATCTTTTCTATTTTTTGAATCCTTTAAAAAAATTTGACATTCATTATTTTAACTGCATTCTTAAATATTTTACATGCCTCTATTTTTAATAACTTTTAGTATATTCCAAGTGTTAAAGACACCTTTAGTTCAATTGCCTTCTTTTTCCTCTACTTGGTTTATGGTAGAAAGACTACTTTGTCTTTTATAAACATACAAAATGTCATTGTTTCATTTTCTAGGTCTCTTAAGTAGTAATTTTGGGAGAAAATAGTTCTCCTACTATGGCTTTTGTACAAAATGACAAAGGTAGAAACAACTGCTTCTGTCCCAAAGGCACAACTGTCCACAGTCAAAGTGAATGTCATTCTGAGAATCAATTATGTGTTGAGAAAGAGAACACTCAAGGCACTAGACTGTATTTTCAAAAAGGAAAAAAAAAAAAAGAAATCTCTAGTTTATAGGTCTCTTATTGGAGGAGAAAAGCTTAGATTCATTCTTTTTATTTGTTTCTCCTTATCCTAGATGGCTTTAATCTTACAAATATATAAGCACATTGCTTTACATTTACCTTCCAATTTTTTTTTCAATGGAAAACTGTTTCAGCTCATACAAGGCAGCAGCCTTCATTTGGCCAAAATGATGTTTACCCCAAATTTTACATCTAACTTAAATGTCCAAAGTGGAAACAGTTAAGAAATCTATTAGCCTTAGTGAAAAATATAAGTTAATTAAAAAAGAAATGATTTTTAGGGGTTGGGGCAAGATGGCCAACTAGAGACATTGCTTGCCAAAGAGTCCTGGAGGGAAGGAAGGGTTTCAGATAAAGGAGATGGGGGAAAGGGCACAGCTCAGGTGTACTTTGGAGGAGGAGGTGCCAGAGCCTGCTGGGGACTTCACAGAGGGAAATTGCAAAGCAGAACAGGAAAAAGGAAAAAGGTAAAAGAAAAAGAGGAGAAGAGATCAGCGAGGATCAAACCCAGACAGGTTTGGAAGCCAGTGAAGGGGCAAGGAGGGATTCCATTTCCCCTTCCCACATACCTTTGGTAATCAATGGGTTACTGACTTGTTTGGAAGCTTTTTCACCCATGCAAGCCTGGGCACTGCTGCAACCACCAAATTGTGTGGAGATCTGGCATGATCCTGGAGTTTGGAAGTTCCACACAGGCTTCCTTCCAGGGGAGGGGGTCTGGAGAAGTTGGGATCCCTGCTTTCTTCCATCCAGACTGTGTTCCTCCCCTCCCCCTCCCCCACCACTGCAGCTGGGAGGGCAGATTGAGACTTTCTGGAGTAGCCAACTTTCATCAGCTGCAGCGTCCTCCAGCCTGGGGTTTCCATGGAGAGTGGGGCCCACACCATCACCTTGGGGACCTGTGGTGGGCCCAGGGGTGCCCAGTCAGGGAGGTCTCTGCTTCCTGCCACTCTCCAGAGATGCATGCCAGTGGATCAGACATGCAGGCTGGATCCTGTGCCCCCCAGGACTTGAGTGGATTGCTAGGGGCACAAGGGAGAAATTTGAGAGCTTAACTCAGGAGGTGAGGGAGCCCATGTGGGCAGGACTGATGGGAGAATACAGTGGGGGTCCGAGCTGCAGTGATCTGGTAGAGCACCCATCCCCCCACAGGAAAGTTGTACTGCACCATTGCTGCAGAGCTGGCACATTGGGGTGCCTGTTTCTAAACAGACACTGGAGATACCTTCTCGGGAAAGAGGTAGCAAGAGAGGGGTTGAGCTCAGTCTGAGAGGCAGTCAGTGAATTACAGACAGTCCCTCCTCCATGAGCAGTCTTTCCAGTTTTGAGAGACTGCTTTGGCTCCTCTCCCAGCAGCTTTTCCCAAGGGCCTGGGGTAAGACCTTTGAGCCTTGCTGAGACTTTGTAGAGCCTTCCAGGCTCCTTCAACCTAACCCCTGCTCAGCCTCTCTCCCCCACCCACCTCTGTTGTCACGGAGAACAAGCAATCCCCTGGGAGCTACCAGGTCCCTTCCAATGCCTGCGGTATTCAAGTGCTTCTCCTAAGGGGCTAAAGCCTATTACAGGCACCAAAGAACATCTCTGCAGTTGGCTCTTTCCTGCAAGCATCAACCACTGACAGAGAACAACTGTATAGGCCATTACAGCATCTAGTGACTGAATCAAACAGGGCCTGGTTGATTCTTACTCACAAGCACTACCCACCAACTCAGAGATGAAGCTGGGCGTCCCAATACAATTGACACTGCTGGGAAGAGGGACAACAGCAGAATAGAAGCAACCCAAGGGAACACTGCTTATTAGGAAAGGAATAAAAGTTGCAGGCAGCTCAAGCTGTGAGGGGTTTCCCTTATTCACTGCAGACCTCTGGGCTAATCAGGGAGCTTCTCAGAATCTGTGAAGAGATATTGCACTGGAGAGCAGATGCAGCAGAGATCCAGTGACTGCCAATCCTGGATCTCTGCAACAAACACCATTCTGATCACTCTGGTGCATGTAGCCAGGTTCAATTGGGACCCAGCCTTCGAGCAGTAGCCTTTGCATCACCCCCACCAGGCCAGGCAGGGACAGACAGAACAGAAGCCCCCCTGTGTTGTGCCCTGAGACTGTGGGCTGAGCACACCTCCTCCCCTGAGTGGGACCTGAGCAAAGGAGGAGGCACAGATGCCACAGGCACCATCTGGGAAGCCTTGGGTGACAGCTTTAGCAGGTCCTAGGTGTGGGGGGAGAACCTTGGCTAACCAGCAGCTCCAACCCGCATATGCAGTCCCTGGGCCACTGAGACAAACCCCTACCTGCACGATTGGGCATCAGCAGTCTCCATGCTGGCAGAAAAGCCTTCCATTTGTGCGGCTGTGCTCCTGTAGGTCCCATAGCCAGCTCTGAAGCTCTATCTGCACCCGAGCTTCTGCCCTTGTGGCTCCAGGGCCCCTGCCAGGCCTGCAATACCACCCTCAAGATACTAGAGTTGAGCCTAAACCCCAAGACACTGTCCCTGAGTCTCCACCACTGCTGCTAGGCTGGCAGCTCCCTTAGGTCCAATGCTTCACCCAGGACCCCCAGCCCTGAGAAAACATTACTCCCAGACATGGGTTGTGCAAAATCCCACAGCCTGATCATCCATAACCACTGCCTAAATAAACTCATCCAGCTGCTACTATCTCCCCCACTGGGTGGCCACAGCCAGAGCAATCCCCCACAACAATAGCCATGGTGGAGAGAGTCACATCCAGCCCCCAGTGCAAACTTCCTATGAGCTGGAGAACAACCCTCCACCCCACATGAAGATCACTCAGCATTGGCTCAAACTGAGGCAATCACAGGAGAATGGGTTAAAATAGAACATCTGTTCTACAGGCACTCACTGCACCTGCCCCTCTCTGGAGGGTCAACATTCCAGAGTAGGTCACAAAAGCTCCATCTAGGGTCTTCCCCCTCCCCTAACTAAACAGGAGAGTTCCCAGCAAAGGAGAACACATGCCCTGCAATCCTATTAACCCAGACTTGAGAGAAGAAGAGCCACATGAGAAGAAACCAGCAAAATAACTGTGGCAACATGAAAAAACAAAATAACTTGACACATGCAAAGGATCACAATGGAGCTACAGTAGTGGACTCCATTCACAAGGAAATTGCCAAAATGACAGAATACGGATGGCAAATAAGATGAATAGAATTGAAGAGAAAGTTGAAAACCAACAAAAAGAAGTAAAAAAAAAAAACACTTCAGGAAATTAATGAAAAAGTCACTAGAAGAAAGGATATAACAGAACTTAAAGAAATGAAAGAGTCATTTAGAGAACTTCAAAACACAGCAGAAAACATCAGCAATAGACTAAACCAAGGAGAAGAAAGAATCTCAGAACTTGAAGACAAGGCACTAATGCTAACCCAGTCATGCAAAGATGCAGAGAAGAGTATAAAAAAGTCTCAGCTAACACAGAGATATGGGACTATGTGAAGCAAACTAACATTTGAATTATAGATATCCTTGAGGGAGAAGAAGAAAGAGCCTAAAAGCATGGAAAACCTATTTGAGGGAAATATTGAGAAAAACTTCCCTGATATTGCCAGAGACTCAGACATTCAGATACAAGACAGACATCGAACACCAAAAAGACTCATAGCCAATTGGACATATCCAAGACACATAGTAAAAACCTGACCAAAATCAAAATGAAGGAGAAAATTCTACATGCAGCTAGATGTAAGCAACAACTGACCCAGAAGGGAAAACCCATAAGGCTATCAGCAAGCTTCTCAGTGAAAACTTTATAAACCAGAAGAGAGTGGTACTCCATCTTCAATCTTCTTAAACAGAACAACTGCCAGCCTAGAATTTTGTATCCTGCAGAACCAAGTTTCACGTATGATGGAGAAATTAAGTCTTTTCCAGAGAAGCAAACACTGAGGGAATTTGTCATGACCAGACCTGCCCTGCTGGAAATACTCAGAACTGCATTATACAAGAATCAGTACAATAGATATCCCCAGTGTAAAGTCACCCACAAAAGCTAAAGGTCACAACTCTTATGAAAGAATAACACAAGAGGGAAAACAAGCAATAAGGTACTAGCCAACATGATGAACAGAACAGCATCCCACTTATCAATTCTCTCTTAATGTTAATGGTTTAAATCTGCCACTCAAAAGACATAGGCTGGCTGAATGGATGAAAAAACACAACCCAAGCATCTGCTGTCTCCAGAAAACACATGTAAACCACAAGGATACAGACAGACTCAACATGAGAGGATACAAAAAAATATTCCATGCAAATGAAAACCAAAAGAGAGCAGGTGTAGCCATTCTCATATCATGTAAAATTGACTTTAAAAGTAAAGAGAGAGAAAGAGTGTCATTATATAATAGTAAAGGGAGCAATTCAACAAGAACACATAACAATCCTAAATATATATGCACCTAATACAGCAGCTCCCAGATACATAAAGAAAATTTTACTAGAGCTAAGCAAAGAAATAAATAGCAGCATCATAATAGCTGGGACTTCAACACCCCACTGTCAGAGCTGGAAAAATCATCAAAGCAGAAAATAAAGAAACATTGGATATAAGCCAGAATCTAAATCAAATGGACCTAACAGACATCTACAGAACATTCTACCCCAAAAGCTACTGAATATACATTTTTCTCTGCAGCACATAGGACATTCTCTAAGATTGATAACTTAGGTCACAAAACAGGTCTCAACAAATTTAAAAAAAAAAGAAATCATACCATGTATCTTCTCAGACCATAGTGGACTAAAATTAGAAATCAATGCCAAGAGAAACACTAGAACCTACACAAACTCGTGGAAATTAAACAACCTGATGCTGAACAATTATTGGGTCAAGAATGAAATTAAGATGGAAATCAAAGGATTCTTTGAACTGAATGACAAAGGGGACACAAGCTATCAAAATCTATGGGACTCAGCAAAAGCATTCCTGAGGGGAAAATTCATAGCCTTAAATGCCTACATCAAAAAGACAGAAAGATCACCAATTAACAACCTAATGTCACATATCAAGAAACTAAAAAAGGAAGAACAAACCAAACCCAAAGCCAGCAGAAGAAAACAAATAACAAAACTCAGAGCAGAACTAAATGAAATGGAAAACAAAAAAATAATACAGAAGATCAACAAAACAAAAAGTTGGTTTTTTGAAAAGATAAACAAAATCGACAGACTGCTTGCTAGATTAACCAGAGATAGAAGCGAAAGGACCCAAATAACATCAATCAGAAATGAAAATGGAGACATTAGAACTGATACCACAGAAATACAAAACATCATCCATGAATTCTATGAAAATCTCTACACACACAAACTAGAAAATGTAGAAGAAATGGACAAATTCCTGAGAACACACAAACTCCCAAGATGCAATCAGGAAGAAACAGAATTCCTGAACAGACCAACAATGAACAATGAAATCCAAGCATTAATAAAAAATCTTCCAACCAGAAAAAAGCCCTGGATCAGATGATTTCATAGCTGAATTCTACCAGACCTACAAAGAAGACCTACAACTCATTCTGTTAAGCCAGTATCACCTTGATACCAAAGCCAGGAAATGACACAACAAAGAAAGAAAACTACAGACCAATATCCCTTATGAATATAGACGCAAAAATCTTCAATAAAATACTAGCAAACTGAACATAGCAGCACATCAAAAAAATAATCCACCATGACCAAGTGGGCATCATCCCAGGGACGCAAGGATGGTTCAACATATGTAAATCAATAAATGTGACTCACCACATAAACAGAAGCAGATACAAAGACACACGATCATCTCAATAGATGTGGGAAAAGCATTTGACAAAATTCAGCACACTTTCATAAAAACCCTCAACAAACTGGGCATAGAAGAAACATATCTCAAAATCATAAAAGCCGCATAGGACAAACAAACAGCCAACATCCTGCTGAATGGGAAAAAGTTGAAAACCTTCCCCCTAAGAACAGGAACATGACAAGGGTGCCCACTGTCACCACGTCTATTCCACATAGTGCTGGAAGTCCTAGCCAGCATAGTCAATCAAGAGACAGAAATAAAGGGCATCCAATTTGGGAAAGAGGAGGTCAAATTATTGCTCTGCGCTGATGACATGATCTTGTACCTATAAAACCCCAAAGACTCTACCAAGAGACTCCTGGAACTGATAAATAAATTTACCAAAGTCTCAGGATACAAAATCAGTGTATATAAATCAGTAGCATTTCTATATACCAATAACTATCAAGGTGAGAGTCAAATCAAAGACTCAATACCATTCACACTAGCTACAAAGTAATTAAAATACTTTGGAATATACTTAACCAAGGCGTGAAAGACCTCCTCAAAGAGAACTATGAAACACTGAGGAAAGTAATCACAGAGGATGAAAGCAAGTGCAAAAACATACCATGCTCATGGATTGGCAGGATCAACATTGTTAAAATGTCCATACTACCCAAAGTGATTTACAGATTCAATGTAATCCCCATCAAAATACCAAGGACATACTTCACAGACCCAGAAAAAATAATTCTATGCTTCATGTGGAATTAGAAAAGATTCCGAGTAGCTAAAGCAATCTTAATAAAAAAAAAACAAATCTGGAGGCATCACATTACCAGACTTCAAATTATACTACAAGGCTATAGTAACCAAAACAGCATGTTACTGGCACAAAAATAGAGATGTCGACCGATGGAACTAAATAGAGAACCCGGATATAAAACCACCTACATACAGCCATCTGATCTTTGACAAAGCAGACAACAACACACTCAGGAAAAGAAGCCCTATTCAATAAACGGTGTTGGGAAAATTGGATAGCCACATGTAGAAGAAGGAAGAAAGACCCCCTATCTCTCACCACTCACAAAAATTAATTTAAGATGGATAAAAGCCTTAAATGTAAGACATGAAACAATGAGAATTCTAGAAGAAAATGTAGGAAAAACTTTTGTAGATATTGGCTTAGGCAAAGAATTTATGAAAAAACCCCAATGGCAACAGAAATAAATAAATGGGATTTGATTAAACTAAATAGCTTCTGCACAGCTAAGGATATAATCAACAGGCATATAGACAACCTACAGAATGTGAGAAATTATTCACAAGCTATACATCTGATAAAGGGCTAATCTAGAGAACTCAAGCAAATCAGAAAGAAAAAACAACCAATCCCATTAAAAAGTGGGCAAAAAACATAAACAGAAGCTTTTCAAAAGAAGATAGACAAATGGCTAATAAATATATGAGAAAATGCTCAATGTCACTAATCATCAGGGAAATGCAACTTAAAACCACAATGAGATATCACCTTAACCCTGTTAGAATGGCTTTTATTAAAAAGTCCAAAAACAATAGTGCTGGCAGGGATGTAGAGAGAAAGGAACACTTATAAATTTTTGGTGAGACTTCAAATTAGCACAACCTCTATGGAAAACAGTATAGAGAGATTCCTCAAAGAACTAAAAGTAGATCTACCATTTGATCCAGGGATCCCACTACTGATATCTACCCAAAGGAAAAGAAGTCTTTCTATACAAAAGACATCTGCACGCGAATGTTTATTGCAGCACAATTCACAATTGCAAAGATGTGGAATCAACCCAAGTGCTCATCAATTCATGAGTGGATTAATAAAATGTGGTATATGTATCCCATGGAATACTAGTCAGCCATAAAAATGGATGAATTTATGCCTTTTATAACAATTTGGATGGAACTGAAGACCATTCTTCTAAGTGAAGTATCTCAAGATTGGAAAAACAAACACCACATGTACTAATTATTAAATTGGAACTAATTGATGAGCATACATGTGCACAGTGGGAAGTAAAACTCAGTGAAAATCAAGCAGGGGGAGAGTGAGGAAGGAAGGGGCAAAAACCTATCTAATGGGTACAATGAACACTATTTGGGTGATGGGCACACCTATAGCCATGACTCAAGTGTTACACAAGTGATCCATGTAACCAATAACATTTGTACCCCTTTACTATTTTGAAATAAAACAAAAGATTTTTACCACCATCAAAATAAATATTTTTACATATTTATTAATATATTGGTGATATTATGTACCATAATCACTAATCATTGACATTTTAATTTTCCTTTTTTGTTCAATTTAGGCACTGGTTTTTATTTCCCCTCTAATTTATTGGTATGGAATTGTTCACATCTGTGAAGGATGTTCCTTTTCAAAGAGGTGGGCCCTCATCAATCTAAGTCATATTGACCATGGGAGCTCAGCATACATGGAGATGGTCAGGGGCTAGGAGCACCTTGATTCTATGATGTTCATGTTAAAGACCAATCTAACTGCTTCCTGTGAGTACGGTTGTAGAACGAAGTTCCCTAAGAGATTGGGAAGATTCCCATACACTTGCCAGGGCCCAGGCCAAATGTGTGGGGTGCCAATTCCTCTGGAGGAAAGCAAACCAAAGTCTGTGGTAGACATCAAGTCATATAAATGGGGGACTTACGGGGAAAGACTACTAGGCAAGTTTGCGTATTTCACTTTGCCTGCTGAGCCAAGGCCTTAGATATCCCAAATTCTAATCTTATACTTTGAATAGCCATACTCATTGCAAAGTTCATGAGTGTTTTTAAGTTGTTGCAGGACTTTAAAAGGAGTGTTGAGGGGATGGAGTGATGCTAACCTAGTAGACTGAGGGATTTCAGCTCTCAATTTATAACACACTATTCAAAATAATATAAATAATTCAGATTTATTCCTATCAACATAAAATAATGAAACCCAGTGAAGAAATCTCCCTCTTATCTGTGTGAATTCGAATAGGATATTATTGTCCCTAAGTAGATTCATTCTTTTTTTAAACAGAAGGGCACTTTTAAGACCCCAAATTTCTCCTAAAGAATCCTTTTCATAAGGATTCTACTAGCTCTACTCAGTGAACCAGGAACTTCCACAAGACACAAAAATCACTGCACCTAGTGTTCAGAATGGAGGTATAGAAAGGTTAGTGACAATTGACTTCACAAGAGACAGTCTTAGCTCAGTCACATTTTTAGCTGTTTACCACTACTCTTTACTAACAAAATCAGTGCTGTTAGGACACCAACAGTCTGACTTAAAGCCTAGGAAGTGGACTCAAATGATTTCTCTTCCAGCTGCATCCAGTTCTATATGCTGTTATTTAGCACTGTGTAACATTTTGCAGATTTGCTCCTGGAAGACTGGTCCAGGCTCTAACTGTGTTATGCTAAAACATTTTAACAGCCTCCTGCCTCCATGTTCTCATCCTTTGTTTTCTACCATACAAAATACTAAATAACTACTGGCTTTATGTTCATTTAAATTCCATCTTAAGTTAATCCATCATATTCTAGTCGCTTAACCACTTTAGCAAGCACTTTATCACTCATGCAACATTTTGCTTATAATTTCTTATATTTTCTTATTCTGTGGGGAGGCAAGATGATGTTAAAAGCATTCACTTTGAATCCTGCATCAGTCAATTACTTGATATATGATTAAAGGTAAGTTTCCTCTTCAGCAAAATGGTGATAGTAATGCATCCTTTGCAGGTTTGATGAAGATTCTCTCAGGTGAATTGTGGTAGTCTATGTCAAGCCCCTAGCATGGTGTCAGGTACAAAGCAGACCCTGAATATTTGGTAGTTCCTTCTGTCGCCCTTAGTTTACATTTTCTTCACCTTTGAGCCATTTCTTCTGATGATTCTAAATTTCCCAGTGGTAAGAATTAAGAATATTGGTAGGAATATTACCTACCATATGCATATATCTTTATATGCATATGCATACATATCTTTATGTATACATTTCAAATATTAATGTCAAACTTATCAATTGTTTCTTTTATGAAATATGCATTTTATATCTTTCAAAGGTCTCCCACACTCCAAGATTACAGATATATTTCTTTTGAATGCTTCTATGGTTTGATTTTAGACATTTAGGTTTTTAATCAGCCTAGAATACGTTACTGTTGTTTTTGTGTTGGCAACCAAGTTAGGTATCATAATTACTTTTTTCCAACCCCATTTAGTCAGTCTTATTCTCACTGGTTTGGAATGCCCTTTCATTGTGCATTCTGTTCTCCTTCATCTGTGTGCATATTAATGTATCAATGCCATAAAATTCTAATTACTATATTTAGCTAGTATATTTTGAAATTCAAGGGTATAAATCCTCATCTTTTTTCTTCTTTTGATAAATTTTATGGGGCAATTTTTGCATCTTTTCTGAAACTGGACTAAATTTTATTTTAAAAATCTTGTTAGGTTTTTAACTGGATTACAGCTGTTTTGTAATTTATTTAGTGGAGAATGACTTCTTTTACTATATTTTCTTTCCATTTAGAATAGGCTATGTTCCTCTATTTAATTATAACTTCTTTTATGTCCAACAGTAAAGTTTTTATTTTGGATATTGTACATTTTTATTAGATTATTCTTAGATCTTTTCTTTAAATTTTTTGTCATTTTCAATTGTGACTAGGATCTTTTTTTCCATTACATTTTCTAATTTGTCATTGCTGATGTTTGGACATATATGCTTCCTCAAGTATAGGAAAATTTCTCCTTGTGTTCCACATGTACCAAATAAAAAATATCAAAAATAAGTGTCACTTTTTAATAAATGGATTTTTGCACTTATTGAGATGACTTTATGGTTTTCTCTTTAATCTTTTAAAAAATAAATTACATTAAAAACATATTATAGTGTTGAATCTTCCTTGCATTCTTGGTTTCAGGCCAACCTTTAAAATACTGCTATATTTAATCTACTAAATTTTCATTTAGAAGTTTTTCGGCTATACTTAAAAGAAAGCTTGGCCCATGGTTTTATTTTTGTGCCATCTTTGCCCAGTTTAGGTACCAAGGTTATCAACTTACCTTAGAATTATTTAGGAATGTTTCTCTATATTTTCCTGATGGTTTGGAATAGTTTATGATCTCTAAAACATTGTAAAATTTCCAAAAACTTATTTATTGTTTATCTTAAATTCTAATTTAACCAGGTATACTGTACTTTTATTTGCTTAGAACAAACAATGCTTGACAGATAGTAAACACCTTGTAAATTTGAGCAGCTCTGTGATTTTATGCTTTGAAAACAGAGGATGTTGCCTGTTGAGATTTCTTTTATAAACTAAAAAGTGGTAAATTTTAATGAATGTTTCCTTGGGTACAAAATTCCTTATATATTCATTATTTATAAGACCGATTTTGATAATTATCTGTGATTTTGAATTCTAAATAGCTTTAATTGTTTTTAGTTTACTTGATCTGTCACTTTATGAGTAAGATACATTAAAGTCTCTTACTATGTACATTTGTTACTTTTACTTGTATTTCAGTTTTTGTTTTATATTTTTCTGTAATAAAGCACTTAAAAGATAAATAGTATGTGTTCTTTTATATTATTCATTTTATCTCTATAAAATATTCTTTTTCCTTTTAATACTTTGTCTTGATTTCTATTTTGTCTGATATTGACATTTTTATACCTGCTTTCTTTTTGTTCTTTAGCAGTCTTCTGATATATTTTTCTCCAGGTTTTTCTTTTCAAATACTTTTACGCTATGTTGTTTTAGATAGATCTTTTGTAAACAGCATATATTTGGATATAGATTTGTTTTGTTTTTACCTAATTTGAAAATCTCTGACTTTTGATAGAAGCACATATCCCATTTATATTTGTTCTGTTATTGGTGTATCTGGGCTTTTTTTGCCATAATTTAAAAAATGTTAATATTTATCAAACTAACTTGCTATATGCACAGTTTCCCTGCCTTCTCTTTTTTCAATATTTTTCTTCTAATATGAATTTTTTTTGCTGGCATGAATTTCTAGTTTTAAAACATTCTCCCTCTTCAGAACTTTTCAGAATTGTTCCATTGTCTTTTTACAACCATTTTTTACCAAAGAGAAATCTATCATCTCAGTTTCATTCTTTTGTAATTAAAAATTTTTGCTTCTGTCTCTTAAAGTTTTAAGGATTTTCAAATTACTTTTTCTCTTTTGCATTTTTTTCCAAGTGTTTTCAGGTGGTCATCTTTTTTGTTTATCCTGCTTGGCATTAGATAGCCCATTTTAAACTGAAAACTTCTGTGTTTATTCAACTATAAGCACCCTCCTCACTACTCCCTTTTGTTTTTGACTTTCCTCATATCAATCCTTTATGAAACTCACATTAGATGAATGTTGGACCTTCTGGGTCTTTCTTTCATGTTTATTTTCCCCCACGTCTGTTTTTCTCTTTGTGCTGTATTATAGAAGAACCCATTGCCTTAATATTCTAGTGCTCTAACATACTTTTCGGGTGTAATTATTCTGCTATTCAACCCATCTATATATTTTTTAAGTACTAATGACCATATTTTTTATTTTCAAATTTATTTCTCATGGATAAGACAGCCTCTCCCATCCCCCAAAAATATTTTATATTTCCTTAAAATTATTTGTTGCTTCCTTTCATAATGGTTTTCTTTCAAATGTTTTGTGAGTTTTGATAGTGTTATTACCTATGTATTTGAGATTATCTGTCTATGAAAGCTAATTTTGATTATAATTGCCTAAATTTAGAGATTATATGTATGTGTGTGTACACGTGCATGCTTACATTTACTGCTTTAGCTGTGGATAAATTATTTTTCCTCTCATTGCTTTGCACAAGAGGGAAAAGTGGAAGGAGCCAACCTGCTAGGCATATTTTCACCTTAATAATTGCCTCAGGTTTCTCTCTTAGGCCTTCTATTTATGCTTCTGAGTGTGGAGCAGCACCCTTCTCTGTAGTGAAGGTTGTGAGTCTGTCTGTTTTCTCTTAGGGACTCCTCAAAATTTCCAGTCTGCTGATAACACTTCTTATTTTCTAGTACAACAGCACTGTTAGGAAATTATTCTTAAATATTTTATATATATATATATATAGTATAAGTATATATAATGTATATGTACACTTAAGTACATATATATGATACATATACATATATGTGTGTTTATGTATATATATCCATATCTAATTCCTAGTGATTTGGAATTAGAGATGGGATAGATATGCATGTTCAGTATTTAAATGCAATGCTTTATTAACTAATACTTAATTCATAAGTGACCACCACTGTATGCAAGGCATTATGATTATGCTAGCAGTATTGAGGATACAAAGATGAATAAGATACTGTCCCTGTATTATTTTTTGTCCATTACAGCATGATAATTTATGCTCATAATGACAATACCAGATCATTAAGTAAAAGTTAAATGAACGTCATTGTATTCTATTTAATTCAGCAGAGAAGTATATGTTTTATTAAAATGTTCAAAATTATTAAATTAAAAATATATATTTCAGTGTGTATCAGCAATGCATTACAGTTTAGCTGAAATTAATGAAAGCTCAACTAACAGAGGTTTAAATCACAAGAGAACTTAGTGATTTTTATGGGTGGAGGCAATTATAATGTTGATTTACCTGAGCTACAATAACAGGGTGCTAGGTCAAGTGTTTCTCTAATGCCCTTGGCCTCATCGTTGTAAACACTAGGTTGCTGCTGTAGCTTCTTATATCATAGTCTCACAACAAGTCCAAAGGAGGAAGTGGGTAGCTAGGTAGAGTACGGAAAAAGCTCTCCTCAGAACCTTCCAAACGTGGTCTCTTTTTGTCAGAGAGGAAACTGGCTTGGTGTAGGCTAATTTTGATTCATCTTCTAGGGCTTGGACATAGTATCACTAAGAGGAAATCTAAGATTTTTAACAAAAAGTATCCAGGAGAATTGTTTATTGGCTAAACAATCAACAAGGTGTCCCTATACAGAGCTAACTTAGTTTATCTAGAAAGTTTACTTATGTCAGATACTTGTTTCCTAAATGCACATTATTATTTTTTCAACTGGTAAAATGCACATAGTTTAAAATTCAAAAGTTGCAAAAGTGTGTACAGAAAAATCAAGCCTCCTTCCTCACGTGTCTCCTGGCCATCCGGTCTTACTCCTCAGGTCGGTCATCCTTGCGAGTCTTTCTACCTCTCATTTTTTCATCAGGCTAGATAAACAAACTATTAGATACTATTATATTTGTCATCCTATTACGCAATAGCAGTTTCTCAACTCACTAGATATGCTGGTTTTTGTTCTTTGCCTTAGGCACATGAATTCCCAAATCACAAGAGATGTTAAGCATCTGGCAGCCAATACCTATAGAACCTTGGAATACTGATTCCATAGCTTATTATAATATTTAATAAGGTACACTTTCCTTGTTGCTTATAAAAGTAGCCATGTATTGCCTTGCTATAATTTCCTTGTGTACTCTAAGACATGGGGTAAATGCTATATGGAGAAGCATAGAACTCCCCCTTCCTCCAAAGCCCAGTCTGGTCTTTCCCAGTTCTATGAACAGGAGTAGAGCAATTGTTGCAACCTCCACCTCACCATCTGTCACCTCCCTTAGATTGTTCCTTGGCTGATTTAGCTTCTCTGTACTTCTGGTTCTCAGAGGAGCCTGCAATACCAAAGACGTTATCTGGCCCCGGATCTTCTCTGATTTAGATCTTTTTTTTTAGATCCAATTGCAACTAGGTTAGTTTCCAAAAAAGAGCATGTATCAACTTTTCCATGGTGGTGTTCCCTTTGACAGTGGGTTTCAAACTTTTTGACTGTGATCTACCATAAGAAATACATTTCATAACTTTCTTATACATACATATTTGAAAAAATTTAGCAAAAAAGTCATACTACTACTATATGTGTTGCCATTTCATATTTTCTCTTATGTTATTTTTCATTTTAAAAATGTCATGTCTCACTCAAATAGATTTCATGACCCAGTAATCAATGGCTCCCTGAAATTTGAAAAATACTGCCAAATGACAGTTAGCACATCGCCAAAGACGTTCCTTCTGGCTATAAAAGAAATGTCTACCAGTTAATGTAATTTATTTGAGAGACAATGTGAAACAGGTAAATTTTCCTTTTTTTTTTTTCTTTAATTGAGACGGGGTCTCACCCTGTCACCTGAGCTAGAGTACATGGCATCATCATAGCTCACAGCAACCTCAATCTCCTGGGCTCAGCCTCCTGAGCAGCTGGGACTACACCACCACACCTGGCTAATATTTAAATTTTTTGTAGAGATGGGGTCTTGCCATGTTGCCCAGGCTGGTCTTGAACTCCTGGCCTCAAGTGATCCCAAACCCCGGCCACACAAAGTGCTAGGATTACAGGAGTAAGCCACTGTTATTCTTGCTTTTTGTTTTTACTCACATTCATCTCATCACAACACTACAGAGCTTTTGCTTTTGCCCAACATTGGTTTCCTTTTTATGCAGTTACAGATAGGTCCCTTAGTTCTTCTTCCCTCTCTATGCTTAATAGAGATGAACCACAGTATTTTATTTTGCCAGTAGGCATATTTATCACATGATTAAATCAATTCAAAAACATTCCTTAGATTTCAGACTTTGGTTTATTTTATGAAATATTTTCTTTATTATTTCTGTGATTTAAAAATTTTTTTAAGTTAATTTGGAAGAGAACTTCGACATGTATCTGTTTAAAAAATATTTATTTCCCAAGTACAAACTTTTAAAGTCAGGTCTTTCCAAAGTTATTAGCACTTATAGTACATCTCTGTCCAGTGGAACAGATGTTGCCTGTATCTACAAATATTTCAAGAACAGATTGAAGACATGCAACATGCAATTCCTTTTGGCACGATACTTGTACATTTTGCCAGAAAACATTTGAACAGATTTTAAATCTTTCTCCTCATTATCTTTGAAAAATATACAAACTCACACACATTTTTGCAAGGTGCCTGTTATGAATTACATGCTGTGAAGAGCACTTCTTAACCAATATGCCTCTCAACATAAAAAAATATGACTATAGAAAACTTGGAAAGATGAGGAAAAAGTCATGTGTACAGTAATTATTAAAGCAACATCAGACAAATGTATCCTAATAAAAAATAAAATTAAACTCCTTGAGAAAAATTAACAGCACCTACAATCTAACACATTTCAAAGAGGCAGTACATTGTTCAAGAATCACAGCAATGAGAAGTCCTTATTTGCTCGTATCTTATCATCCAGTTATGTTTTGTAGTACAGTTAAAATTATATCTCTTGACATTTTGGAATGCTCCCATCTCTACATCTCTTCAAATTGTTTATTCCATGTGGAATGTTCTTTTTCCCTTATCTCCCTTTACAGTATGTGGACTTTGGGGAAGTATCATGTAGTTTACTGTTGCAGGAGGGACAGAGTGGGAAGGTGGACAGGAGCCAGGTAATTGAAGAAACTTGTATACAGTGCTAATTTTAGGAGTTTGCAACTAGCACTGTAATTTTGATGAAAACAGTGGAGGATTTTAATCAGAGAGATGAATGATAGGATTAGAATTATATTTTATATAATATAATCCAGATATATTATGAAAGATAATTTAAAAGAACAAAGCTGGAAGCATAGTGGCCAGTCAGGAGTTTATTACAATAGTTTAGGCATAAAATGTTTATAATTACAGTCAGTAAATCCCACCATGCTTCACCTTCTTGTCCTTTATGGTCACTGCCTTCAATTTAAATGCCTCTCATTGTGCATTGGTTTCCATAGTCTCATCCTTACATTGAAAGGCTTTTTCTCCTCTGCCCCGCCGTCCCCTTCCCCATTACATCCAAACCTTTGCACACCACCCTGTGTGATGCCTGTTTTATTTGGTCTACCTCTCCTCTATCTTTACCTTCTACATAGACTGTTCATCCCACTCCTTGGCCTTCACCGAAAATTGGCTTTTCTAGCAGCTGTCTTAAGTGGGTGCCACTCATTTGTCCCACCAAGCTGAGAGGGTCAACATTCTCTTGCCTCAATACCACATCCAACTCATAACTCCTCATCTTCTCTTCTCCTCAGACGTTCACGACACTTTTATAGTATCATCTTTTAGAGCTTTCTTGCTCTCATAAACTTTCCAGCCTGCATCTCATTCAAACCGACAGACTGATAGCCAAAAAATTAACAGTTTTAATAATCAAGTCCTGAAAGCTGCCTGGAAGATTTTCTGAGTATCTCTTATTGGTTTCCTCTTTCAATTCCCACAATACGCTTTTTTTTTTCAAATTTTCTTTCTCCTCAAGGCTTTGCCCTCTTTGTCTCACAGTTCACTCAGCACAATGAGGGAACTTTCCTCGAACTCCTCCTGCTACGTTTGCAAACCTCCCCACCTCTGCCCCTTCCCTGCCTCCCTCCTGTCCTGTGGACAACCCCTCCTGCTTCTGTGTGCTGGGTCCCATCTTCTTCCACCTCGTCCTGAACTCTGTACTAGTACCTGTCTTTTCTCCCCAACACTACAACCGCCCTGACCTCAGGGTTTCTTCCCATCAGCATTGACATGCTCACGCCTCCACTATTTTATTACTAAACAGCCAAGCTTCCTCCTATCTACCCTTCTCTAACTATCACCTCTTTCTCTTTTCACACTCACTAACTATAAAGACTGTCTTCATTTTTCTCACTGCCTATTTGTACCTCAGCCTAAAGTAATTTGGCTTTTGTTCCTAGGACACAAATAAATCTATACTCATTAAGATAGTCTGATGCAAAATAAGTCCTTGTTTTACTTGCCTCTGTCACTGCATTGTAAACTGTTGTCTACTTTTTCTTCTTGAAATCCTCCTTCCCTCACACCCCCTAAACACCCCTTTGGCCTATGAGACATTACATTATCCTGATTTTTCTCCTAACCTTCTGGATGCTGCTTCTCAGACTCCTTCATGAACTGTTTTTCTCTGTTTTCATTTTAATGGTGACAGGTCCTCAAAGTCTGCCTTCAAATTTATAGCAACCATGACAATAGTAATAATAGTTAACATTTATTGAATCCTTACTTACGTTATATGCTTTTTATATCTGATATTTTAATCTCTATAAAATCCTATAAGGTAGATACTGTTATTATTCCCACCTTACAGAGAAGTTAAAGAACCTGAGCATAGGCTCAGAGCTAGCAGGTAGCAAAGGCAAGATCCATACCCAAATCGACTGAACAGAGTCTGTCCCCTAACCTCTTGGTCTGTGTTCTCACCCTCTGTGATCTCCTTCACTCACGTGTCTTCACTTACCACATGCTTATGGTTCTCCAGGCTAGCTTTCCTTCACAGGTATGTCTCACACATCCCATGGCCTCCACTGTGTCATACAAGCATCTCAAATTCCATGTCTCAAACTAAACTCACCATCACATCACTTTCTGTCCTTGCAAAATGGTGCGTGCGCTTGCTCCTGCGTGCTCTCTCTCTCTCTCCCCTTTGCCTCATTTCAGTGAACAGAGCCACAATTCACTGTTTGTTAGGTCAGAAAACTTGCTGTCATCCTGACTCCCCTCAACTCTTCCCTCTCCCACCAGTTAGTTATCAAATCTTCTTGCTACGATTTCTTCATGACTTCTGGAATCTCAGTACTTTTCTTCAGTGTCACTGTCCAGATTACTTAAACAAGTAGGGTTTCTCACCTCCAGTTCTCCTTCCCCTGCCATTTCAATCTGTTCTTCACACTGAAGCTTAATTTAGTTTTCTAAAATGCAAATTTGATCAGCCTCTACCTTTAATACTTTTAGTGGCTTGTCACTGACCTCCAGTCTCCTAGGATGACACTAAAGGTCTTATGATCTCCCTCTGCTCAATATTTTAGTCTAACTTTCTGTAATTACCTACCTCAAATTCTATAATCTAGCTATATTGAGTTACTGGCATTTCTTTAAGTATGCTAAAATATGCTGTTCTTTCTTTTGATCCTGACTTTTGTCAGATTATGAGATAATTTTATCCATGTCTAGAATGTTCTTCATTCTCATCTTTGCCTCGTAAGACTTAGGTTTCAGTTACACAGCATCTGTTCTGGGAAGTGGTTCCTTATAACCTAAGCCTGGGTTGGGCACCTCTCTAATATACGTTCATAGAATCTGGTGTTTCCCCCAAGTCAGTACATAGCATAGTATGTTGTAAACTCCAATTTATTGTTTGCTCCATTAAGGTGTAAGCAATTCGAGGGTAGGGCTTGTGTTCACCTTTGAACCTAAAGTGTATGGCACTATGTCTAGCATATATCAAGTGAGCCACAAATATTTGTTGAATTAATGAATTAATAACTGTCTAAATGTGTCATGCTGAAAAAAGGAAGCCATCTGTTATACTTGGCAATTACAGTCTCTGCCAGAACAGCTTCATTAGGGTTGAGTAGGTTAGAAATGAATGGAAAATAAGGAAGTAGAGAAAAGGTTAGATTTCTCTTTTGAGGAAATAAGATATTAAACAATTTAATTCACAAGTGTCATGATAAATAAATAATGCACAGAAATAATCTCTCAAGGGTTTATGGAAAGCCAGGCAGGGCTTATAGAAAGAAAGTTAAAAATCTTGACTGGATCATATAAAAGAAGAGTTGAACAAATGGTGAGACATACCATATTTCTGGCTAGGAAAACAATATTATAAGGTAGAATTATTTTCCTAAATTAATTTACAGTTTTAATGCAAGTTAACACAAATATTCCATAGGATTTTTTAGGATCAATTTTTTTTATTGTAAAAGTAGCTCACGTTTGTGGGGAAAAAAATTGAATGAAGTCTCTCTCTTTCCCTTTCTTGTGTGTCTGTATGTGTATGTGTGTGTATTCACACATGAATATATATTTAACCCACACACACATACATGCTTTTTTTACACATATGGACTCTTCCTTTACATACCCTTCAGCAACTATTTTATTTAACTTAGCAGCATAACTTGGATATCGTTCTGCATCAATACATATGGGTCTACCTTATACATTTTTAAACTTCTAAAATAAAAATCTATCATACATACAAAGGAGTGCAGAAATCATCCCTTTCTCATACCCTTTCCAATCATAATCCTCCAAAGGCAAAACCACTATCGTGATTTTTTTTCAGTATTGATTAGTATTGTCCATTTTTTAACTTTTATAAATGAAATCATGCAGTATTATATTTGTGTCTGGTCTCTTATACTCAACATTACATTTATGGGAGTCATTTAATAGTTTGGTTTTTCTTTTCATTGTGATATTACATTACATGAATATAATACAATTTATGTATTTCTCTTTTAGTGGATATTTGGGTTGTATCCAAACTGAAGATATTATGAATAGAGCTGCTGGGAACATTCTTGTACATGTCTTTTTGTGAACATATGCACATATTTCTGTTAGGCATATACCTAGAAGAGGAATTGCTGGGTGATAGGGTATTCATATATTTAGTTTTAGTAGATACTGCCAAAGAGTTTTCAGAATAATTGCAGTATAGCAATTTATATGCTCACAGTAGTACATGTTCCATATTTTTGTAAAGACCTAGAATATCCCATTATACAAATATATCATAATATATTTAATATTGATTGTTTTCCATTTTTTATTAGTACAAATAATTCTTCAATAAATATTTTACGTATATATGTTTACTCCTATAGTGTATCTATAAGCATATTAATGTGAGAAAATATAAAAAGATTGACAAAATGATTTTAAAGTTAACTTGCAAAAATTAGTTTTTTCCAAAACAAAATTAGGAAGTAACATTTTTAAAAGTATGAGTAAAATTAAAGTATTTTATAAAAGTTACAATCGTTAAAATTGTATTCCTGATATAGAAAAGAACACATACATCAATGAATAGAAAAGATTATGTTCCAAACAAGAAATCTGAAATTAAACTGAATATTTAAGGCAGAGGGAACTTAATGCAGGTAATGGGTAACATAGGTGAGAAGAGGCTAAGAAGCTGCCCAAAGATGAAGAGTAGGCTGTTGCTTTATATACCTTCAGGCTGGAGAAAAACAGGAGGGGTTTGGGGTTCCCAGAGTTCAGGGAACTGCGTCATCTAGTGGAAGGTGGAATAGAATCATGGTGGGCCTGTCTAAACAGGGACAAGAGTCAGAGAAAAAGTGCAACTTCTGCCCAAGACACCACCTGAGGTAGAAAGAAGGAATACCTTTGCTCCTCTCTTCCTTCCACTGAAGGAAGTACCTCCCACTGGAAGTGCTGGAAACCTATTTATAAGGGAGTGTGGAAAACAGTCTGTGTAGGTCTGTTTGAGGTAGTGAGCAGAATAGCAGAACAAGAAAGGACCACCAGGGTGTTCTAGTAGAATATACGATAAAGATGACATCACAAATCAGAGGAAACAAGAATGACTTAATCAGCACTACTGCCATCATTATCAAGTATTATGAAAAATATCAAGCTAAACTGGCCTATACCTCATACTATAACCCAGAATAAATTACAACGGTGTAAAAGAGTTAAACGTTAACAATTGATGAAAATATGAAAGAGAAAATCATGTAGATTTTCTGGAAGAGGAATGATTTACAGTGCATAAGGCAACAGAATAAATCTAAAAGAAAATTTGATAATTTAAATTGAAAAACATTGTATATAAAATTACACCATAAATAAAATCAAAAGACACCTAACAAAGTGGGAAAATTATTGGAAAACATATGGAAAACAGATAATACTCTTAATATGGATAGATTCATAAATAAATGGGCAAAAAATCAACAGATACTTCATAAAAGGAGATAAACAAAACAGCCAATAAACATGGATGAAATAATATCCAACTTTCCAAAAATCAAAATAATACAAATTTAAATAAATATATATTTATTTGTCTATTAAACTGACAAATATTATAAAATACTGTTAAGACCACAGTGTGGGAAAAATAATATATGCTGTAGCAATAATGGGCTAACATGCAGCCATTTAAAGTATTTTTTGAGAAATATTTGGTGACGGACATAATATTCTTTATACAATAAAATGAAAACATTAGGATTTGAGCTATTTTATACTTAAGCTAAAATTTTATTACAAAATATAACAGCCTACACATATAAATAAAAAGAAAAATACTAGAAGGAATGTACCAATATGTTAAAAAGTTAACCAAATGATCATTTCTGGACCACAGGATTGCAACAATTTTTATTTAATTACACATTTCTGCATTTTTCCAATATCTTACAGTGAACCTTTATAATCAGAAAAAAGCAATGATCAGAGACATCAATGAAATGATGTCAAGAGGTAGAGGAGCACACAGAGTTATGGGAAGGGTTATTTGCTAAGAAGGGAGAGAGATTTACATAAGTTTGCAGGCTGAATGGCAAAGAGCCAGTGAGAAGAACAAATTAAGGATTAAAAGGACTAAAAATTGCTGAAGGGAAGGCCTTGGAGGAGACAGGTGGAGCTCTAGAGCACTGGAGGGGAAATTAAGCTTGGGTAGGAGGGCCTGTGGAAGCAAGTATGAGAACCAGACCCTGAGGGAGTTCACACTTACGAGCTTGATTTTCACGGTGTCCTTTCAGGCAACCATCTGCTGAGAGTAAGAACTGGGAGTGAGGAGTAGGGGTTGAATGGTGGGTTTACAGAGAATATCGGAAGTTCTGGATGGCTGCTGAACAGAATGAGAGAGAGACGGAGTTGCTGAGGAAAGTCAAGGGATTAACAGGTTGTCCTGAAGGCCTCTTTGAGGTCAGACACCTTAAGTTTGTAATGGTGGCATCACAGTCTACAATTGTGTGAGATTCTTCATCAAGAATACATATTTTTAGGAATAGAGGCACTGAAAGTTTGGAATGTTCTCTCAGGAATTTGCAGAGTGGATACAGTTAAAAGACAAAAATGGCTAGGAATTTGAAGGTGCAGAGAAACTGAGTTTGTGCTGGGGTCTGGGCTGGGCAGGAAAGAAGTGAGTCCTGGAGTGTGAGGGAACAGGGGGAACAGGTCATTGGAAGTAGAATAGGGTAGTAGAGGGAAAGAGAGGCGGGAACGTGTTCTCTGCCTTCACTGAGCACCCATAGCTTTTGACTCCAACTTTTGGCATTCACCACACTCTACTTTGTGTTTTAGTTGACTGTACTTTTTTTTTTTTCCAACTCTTCTACGTGGCTATACTTTCCTGGGGCACCTACCTCAGTGCTCTGCACTTGGCACTGATTCAATTACAGTTGTTGGAAGAGTGAAGGCAACCAAATGTGTTAATTTTTAAAATCATGGTAAGTGCTTTGGTTAAATTTAGAACTACTCTTTTGAAGATTATGCAGTCAAAACTATTAATTAAATTGGCAACAGTGCCTGCCAACAACATTAATACGATACTCCTTGGGGAGAAGCCAGTTGAAGGTGTTACTGGAACTATAGCAAGCTCAAGGCATCAAATTTAACTGCTCTTAATGAAGCTCCATCTTTTGAAGCTTGGTGAAACTAATGGTGAAAAAGCCCTGCTTCACAAGCAGGCACAGTTTGCTCTGAGTTGATTGCCTTGTGCTTTCAGGAATGCTAACTGTGGATGTTCTTTGCTCAGATAATATCCACCCAAAAGGGTGGCAGGGAACCTTCTGCTTCTCCCTAAAATGTTGGTTTCAGAAAGTAAATTTGCTTGATACTATACTTGCAGGGCATGCTCTTCTTAATTCAAGGCCTTCCTCTAAATTTTCCATAATTTAGATATAAACTCACAAGATTCTAAATACTTCTTTTATAGGAGGAGTAAAGATGGAGAATATACCACTCTCTGGTGGTGGTGAGAGGTGGATGTAGGGAGGGAGGAAGAATTATAATTCTTCCTTTTGGTAACCTGTGGTAACTGTGGTTCTACACACACACACACACATCCCTATGCACCTATACACACTCATACTCACTCACTCACTCTCTCACATAGCCATCTTTCCAATCTTATTTTTTCAGTTGGATGTTCATATTGTAACTTTGGTATTTAGCTTTTAGTGTTTTTGAGGCTCCTTTTTATGTATTCATGAGTCCAGTAGACCTCATCCCAGTGAACATTCTTAATTACAGTCAATTGCCCCAAATTGGCTTTCTTGAATTTAAATGCATTTGCCATTTCATTTTTCAAGATGAATCTGATTGAATGTCTTGTAGTGATTAACGCAAGCTCATTTAGAATATGTGAATAATAAATTTATTGCTCTCTAGAAATGAGTAATAGATCAAAAAATCTCTTTGGTTTAATATTTTACTGTTAAAGATTATACAATTCTTCTAACTTAGCAACTCTTTCAAACATAAATTGTTTAGCTCTATGTTTAAGGAAACTGTTGAAATCGTTTCAGTTCCCTTGGGTGCAGTTGTGCGATTTAGATTTAGCTGGTCTGCAGATTGTACTCGTCTATGTTAATGTTTCTGTAATGAGAATGATCCAACTGTGTCATAACCTTTTAGGTCTTAACCTCCTTCATTTACATAACCTTTTACTTCTCATTTATACTTGCCTTGTCATTTTAGGATTAATATGTCACACTTTTTCCACTTTCTCCCACGACCTGACTTTTGTTGCTAAAAAAAAAAAGCAATTGGTTTGTCTTACATATGGGAAAAACATGTTGTTCACAATAGATTTGTCAATATTTGAAAGAAATGCTAGAGGTGATAACAAGAGAAGAAAATCAAAAGGATTTTAGCACTACTACTGTGGTTTTAAAAGAAAAACAGTAAACTATTTTTATTCTTAAAAATGTTAATTAAATTTGATAATATTTAAAATATAGTCTATTAAATAAGTGATTTATATATGTATTCAGTTCCTTGCTTCAAATAGAACATGTTATAATTTAAAATAGTACTTTTACCTATAATCCTAAAAACATATATGTTAAAAGCATATATTACACCCATTTATATACATTTTTGTGTGTTCACATATATTCACAAGTATGGATTTAAGAGAGAAAAAAATCTTATAAAACTTGGACTTGCTCAACTAAAAATATAATTAAGAGACGACAGTGTTTCAAAAACTTAATGATAAATATATTTAAATAGAAAATATAATACATGTGAAATGACCTTGTTTTAAAGTAGCTTATTTACATGCAAGATATTTTTTATATTACTAACGATTCTACTGTGCTTGTGACACTCTGGAAGGGAAACCCAGGGTGTGTGATCTGGGGTATCAGGAAGCAGCCCTGAGGAAGTGTCATTTGTGCTGAGTTCCAAAGGGTGAGTAAAAACTTACAGGTAAAGGGGATGAGAGCCTGGGGAGGAGTAATATTTCTCGAGTAATCTTCTAATGTAAACCTGATCCATCCGTCCCTCACACTCTCCTAAAACCCTACAATTGCTTTCACAAATCCACACCATGACTTGCACAGGCTGCGTGATTTGGCCCCTGCCTACCTCAGTGGCTTCATTCTGACTTTGGTCTACTTTCTGGGAGATTGTCAATTTTTTTTTTTAACCTCAGTGATAAGAGCATTTAATTGCCATGTTCAGAAAAACTATCATGTAAATTGTAAAGTAATTTAAATATCCTTCTTATGTCAAATATATTATAATTCACAAGTCTTTTAAAATATATTATCTCATTTAATAATCATAGGAATCCTATGGAATAGGTAATATTATCCTTGTTTAGCAAGTTAAATAATCAATGTCCAGATCTTTGACTCAAGTCCAGTGTCTTTCCCATTATACCTGAAATATTTAATATATTCAGAGAGATTAAAAAAGATATGACATTCTTTTTTTTGAGACAGGGTCTTACTCTGTCACCCAGGCTAGATTGCAGTGGCATCATCATAGCTCACTGCAACCTCAAACTCAGGGGCTCAAGTGATCCTCCCTCCTGCCTCAGCCTCCCAAGTAGCTGGGACTATAGGTGTGCACCACCACACCTGGCTAATTTTTCTCTTTGTTGTAGAGATAGGGCCTCACTCTTGCTCAGGCTGAAAAAGATATTATATTCTTAATCCAAGAACAGAAAGGCAATGCAAAGGGAACTATTAGAGAGTAAGAGAGCTCCAACAGGTTAAAATATGACCATTGAGGTAAAAAAAAAAAAATTGATAATCTCCCGGTGAGTAGACCAAAATGAGAAAGTAACAAATGTTAGTAAGAGGATGAGGCATAGGGTTCAAATATGAAATGTTCCAATTTTGATTAGTAACAGTCTTAGAAAGACAGGACAGAAAAATAATGTGTCCTACTTAGGGGTAGGGTGAAGTGGTAATTTGGAGGAGGGAGTATTATCAAAGACACAAATACAAGGAAATTATTTAAAACTGAAAAGGATATGAGTTCAGATTAAAAGGGTTCACCAAGTGTCCAGGACTACAAAAAGACCCCTACAAAGACATATTTTTATAAAGTTTTACAGAGCACCAAAGAGAAAAGACACTAAAAACTTCTATAAAGAAGTTCTTCAAATTTATGGGGAAAAAATATTTTATGTTCAACCCATCAACCAAACATGAGGGCTATTTGTAGACATTTTTAAACATGCAAAATTCAAAAGATTTATTCTTCATCAACCTTTTCTCTGTGAATAACAGGATATACTCCAGTAAAACAGGAAGTGCACAGAGAAAAGAGATATGTAACCCAGGAAACAGTGGATCTAACTGGTAAAGAAGTCAAAGAAATCCCAGAATTACAGCTTTGCACAGTCCTGGATTGAAGGTGAAGGAGAGAAGACTCTAGGAAGTTGATGTCTGGGGGAAAAAGGGAACTCCACAGATAATACGACTAAGGAGGAGGAAGAATGGGAGTATGATAAAGTCACAAATTCAAGAAACCAAGACATGCGATTCAAAACGTAAGGAAAACAATAAGAAGCAAACTAAGATGTGACACAATTTTAAGCAATTGCAGAATGTTAAAAAAAATTCACTTGAAGTTGCTGTTAGGAGCAATCTTTGTATCACTTATATCTACACACACAATTGTAGAAGTTGTTTAGTTTCCAAGAGACATCTGGCGTTGGATGTTGGAGCTCGAAGTCTGCAGGACAGGCAGTGGGGAGGGGAAGATGTGCAACGTTGCAGCACAAGGACACTGGAACTCCCCAGCATCTACTAGGGCAGACTGGAACTGTGCTGCTGTCTCACCACCTCTCACTTTGATGAGGGGTGTGTTCTGCAGAAGAAGATGACACCTTTTGTCATGGAGCTAAACCCACACCTGGCATAGAAGAAAGTGAAAAAAGAAGAAGAAACTGAAAGAAGGTCTAGGGGAAGATGGAGCAGCTGCAGGCTGGGCTTCTGCTCCTCACTGAGAGTGACAGCCAGTAAATAAGGAAAAATGTATGAGAGCTAAAACAGTTCTGGTGTCCCCTGCCTTGATCTTCTCAACATAAAACCAATATAACCACTTCTTCACTTCTGCCTTCAAAATCTCACACAAAATGTCTCTAGGGGCCCAACCTAACATGAATCATACAGGTAAGGGAATTCTGGAAAACTTGCTGCAGCCTAGCTGATCTCCTTGCACATGGACACCTTACAAAGCCACCATAATCTCTTTTGAGTGGTCCTGGGAGTTGTAACACTAGATCCACAGAAAAAAGTAATGCAACCTTGGTCCAACTTTGAATAATATTTACATAATAATGATAATGTAAACGCTATTTCTGTCTCATGATATTTAGAGTCAGCCTGTGAAAAAGCACAGAAACCTGGGTTGTGGTTGCAAGAAAGAAGGTAAATGTTAACAACTTTGGACATAAATATAAAAAGAAAAAGTAGGCAGTAGAAGGTGGGATGTGGAAGGGGCATCGGGATGAATGAGAAGCAGAAGGAAAGGTAAGCAGTCAAATATCTTAATTTTTTAAGTGGCAAGTTAGGCGATCCTACCTAAAATTCATAGAACAAGAAATAGAAGTTTAAGGATACTATTTTAAGTGACAAGTGTAAGCAATAGAAGAATTGAAGTAAATATCTAAATATGATATAAACATTGGGAGAAGGAAGCAAAGGAGGGAAAAAGACAGAGTATAAATATGTTAAATCTCAAAATTCATAGTGCTGAATCCATAGTTCCAAGAGTTGTTAAATCAATAAACTAAGGCATATAGAAACATGTTATTCAGAGTTATTAAAACAATGGTTAACAGGTTGTTTCTGGGGAATAGAGAGATAGGGAGGAAAGTAGAAGGATACTTCTGCTTTTCATTATAAGTTTACAGTATTTGATTAGTACATTATTAGTTAGGGTTCTCCATAGAAACAGAAACATATACATATGAGAAGATTTATTATGGGAATTGGCTTACATGATTATGGAGGCTGAGAATTCCTATGATATACTGTCTTCAAGCTGGAGAACTAAGAAAGCCGGTCCATTTGGCCCTGCTCTGATGTTCAAGGACTGAAGATATATGCCCCCATTCAGAAACAGAGAATTTGCCCTTCCTTTGCCTTTTTGTTCTATTTGGACCCTCAACTGATTGCATGATGCCAGCCAACATTGGTGAATCTACTGACTCAAATGCTAGTCTCCTCTGAAATATCCAAATACACCCAGAAATATTGTTTTATCAGCTATCTGGACATCCCT